>OZ020553.1:2500-1474082 GCA_963971465.1 Lepidochitona cinerea | reverse complement strand
TAATGTTGTCAGTAAACGCTGTAGTCAATTTCACAGTTATTTTTCAACATCAGGAATATTTGGTTTGTCTTTTGGTAGGATTGTTGGTTTAGTTGACTTTGGAGCGATAAAATAAGACGCCAGAAATGAAGTTATCCTTTGAATTTCACAACATACTGAGACAAATATGAACGTAATTAAAATGAAGTTAAGAATGGAATATTGGGGTATCAACACCAAGGTCTTCCGTGTATCATCAGACAGCCATATATGGTACTGTGCAATAAACAACTGAAAACAAAAACACGGTAAAAATGTGTAAATAAAACCATCCATATATCAGCTGGGCAAAATAAATTACCCTTTTAAATCAGGAATATCTCAACACTAAGCAAGGTGCGTAGAAACCAGTTTTGATTAAAGGGCTACGTTTTATTTACATATTGGTTAACTAAGTAAAAATAAATCACGTTTAAGTAGGATACATGTACGTTATTATTTTACACACATGTCCAGTAATTTTACACATGTACGTTATTATTTTACACACATGTTCAGTCATTTTACACATGTACATTATTATTTTACACACATGTTCAGTCATTTTACACATGTACGTTATTAGTTTACTCACATGTTCAGTCATTTTACACATGTACATGCACGTTATTATTTCACACACATGTTCAGTCATTTTACACATACAGTTTACACATGTACATGTACGTCATTATTTCACACACGTGTCCAGTCATTTTACACATACTGTTTACACATGTAGGCCTACGTTATTATTTTACACGCATGTCCAGTCATTTTACACATACAGTTTACACATGTACGTTATTATTTTACACGCATGTCCAGTCATTTTACACATACAGTTTACACATGTACGTTATTATTTTACACGCATGTCCAGTCATTTTACACATACAGTTTACACATGTACGTTATTATTTTACACGCATGTCCAGTCATTTTACACATACAGTTTACACATGTACGTTATTATTTTACACACGTGTCCAGTCATTTTACACACGTGTCCAGTCATTTTACATACGTACCTTATCAATTCACAGAGATACCCAGTCGTTTTACATATATACCTTATTATTTTACACACACGACCAGTCAACTAACATACATACTGTGTACACATTTTATTAATTTACATACATGTAGACTCATTTTACGCATACCTTTCACACATATACCTTATTACTTTTCACACGGTCCTTTCACACATATACATGTACCTTATTATTTTACACACAGTGTCCAGTTGTTTCACACATATACCTTATTATTTTACACACAGTCCTTTCACACATATACCTTATTATTTTACACAAAGTCCTTTCACACATATACCTTATTATTTTTCACACAGTCCTTTCACACATATCCATGTACCTTATTATTTTACACACAGTGTCCAGTTGTTTCACACATATATCTTATTATTTTACACACAGTCCTTTCACACATATACCTTATTATTTTACACACAGTGTCCAGTCCTTTCACACATATACCTTATTATTTTACACACAGTCCTTTCACACATATACCTTATTATTTTACACAAAGTCCTTTCACACATATACCTTATTATTTTACACAAAGTCCTTTCACACATATACCTTATTATTTTTCACAAAATGTCCAATCCTTTCACACATATACCATATTATTTGTCACACAGTGTCCAGTCCTTTCACACATATATCTTATTATTTTTCACACAGTGTCCAGTCCTTTCACACATACCTTATTATTTTACACACAGTGTCCTTTCACACATATACCTTATTATTTTACACACAGTCCTTTCACACATATACCTTATTATTTTACACACAGTCCTTTCACACATATACCTTATTATTTTACACACAGTCCTTTCACACATATACCTTATTATTTTACACAAAGTCCTTTCACACATATACCTTATTATTTTTCACAGTTCTTTCACACATATACATTATTATTTTACACACAGTGTCCAGTCCTTTCACACATACCTTATTATTTTACACACAGTGTCCAGTCCTTTCACACATACCTTATTATTTTACACAAAGTCCTTTCACACATATACCTTATTATTTTTCACACAGTGTCCAGTCCTTTCACACATACCTTATTATTTTACACAAAGTCCTTTCACACATATACCTTATTATTTTTCACACAATGTCCAGTCCTTTCACACATACCTTATTATTTTACACAAAGTCCTTTCACACATATACCTTATTATTTTACACACAGTGTCCAGTCCTTTCACACATATACCTTATTATTTTACACACAATGTCCAGTCCTTTCACACATACCTTATTATTTTACACACAGTGTCCAGTCCTTTCACACATATACCTTATTATTTTACACACAGTGTCCAGTCCTTTCACACATACCTTATTATTTTACACACAGTGTTCAGTCCTTTCACACATACCTTATTATTTTACACACAGTGTCCTTTCACACATATACCTTATTATTTTACACACAGTGTCCAGTCCTTTCACACATATACCTTATTATTTTACACAAAGTCCTTTCACACATATACCTTATTATTTTACACACAGTGTCCTTTCACACATATACCTTATTATTTTACACACAGTCCTTTCACACATATACCTTATTATTTTACACACAGTCCTTTCACATATATACCTTATTATTTTACACACAGTCCTTTCACACATATACCTTATTATTTTACACACAGTCCTTTCACACATATACCTTATTATTTTACACACAGTCCTTTCACACATATACCTTCCTTTCACACATATACCTTATTATTTGTCACACAATGTCCAGTCCTTTCACACATATACCTTATTATTTTACACAAAGTCCTTTCACACATATACCTTATTATTTTACACACAGTCCTTTCACACATATACCTTATTATTTTACACACAGTGTCCAGTCCTTTCACACATATACCTTATTATTTTACACACAGTCCTTTCACACATATACCTTATTATTTTACACACAGTCCTTTCACACATATACCTTATTATTTTACACAAAGTCCTTTCACACATATACCTTATTATTTTACACACAGTCCTTTCACACATATACCTTATTATTTTACACACAGTGTCCAGTCCTTTCACACATATACCTTATTATTTTACACACAATGTCCAGTCCTTTCACACATATACCTTATTATTTTACACACAGTCCTTTCACACATATACCTTATTATTTTACACACAGTGTCCAGTCCTTTCACACATATACCTTATTATTTTACACACAATGTCCAGTCCTTTCACACATACCTTTTTATTTTACACACAGTCCTTTCACACATATACCTTATTATTTTTCACACAATGTCCAGTCCTTTCACACATATACCCTATTATTTTACACACAGTGTCCAGTCCTTTCACACATATACCTTATTATTTTACACATAGTGTCCAGTCCTTTCACACATATACCTTATTATTTTACACACAGTGTCCAGTCCTTTCACACATATTCCTTATTATTTTACACATAGTGTCCAGTCCTTTCACACATATACCTTATTATTTTACACATAGTGTCCAGTCCTTTCACACATATACCTTATTATTTTACACACAGTGTCCAGTCCTTTCACACATATACCTTATTATTTTACACATAGTGTCCAGTCCTTTCACACATATACTTTATTATTTTACACATAGTGTCCAGTCCTTTCACACATATACCTTATTATTTTACACACAGTGTCCAGTCCTTTCACACATATACGTTATTATTTTACACATAGTGTCCAGTCCTTTCACACATATACCTTATTATTTTACACATAGTGTCCAGTCCTTTCACACATATACCTTATTATTTTACACACTGTGTCCAGTCCTTTCCCACATATACCTTATTTTTTTACACACAGTGTCCTTTCACACATATACCTTATTATTTTACACACAGTGTCCAGTCCTTTCACGCATATACCTTATTTTTTTACACACTGTGTCCATTCCTTTCACACATATACCTTATTATTTTACACACAGTCCTTTCACATATATACCTTATTATTTTACACACAGTCCTTTCACATATATACCTTATTATTTTACACACAGTGTCCTGTCCTTAAGATATACCTTTTAAACTCATGGATTATTATTTTAAACACATGTTCAATCATTTTACACATAAATTGTACGTATGTGCCTGTAAAACAATAGTCATTTTACACATAAACATTATCATTTTATACGCATTTTACCCACATGCATTTTACACATACATTTTACATATGCACCTTATCAATTCACACATATCAGTCATTTTACCCATTTCCCTATAGTTTTACAACTTTTTGCATCTTTACAGTACTATTTTATATTTTTGTCCAGTCATTTTACACATATGCCTTATTATTTTACACACATGTCCAGTCATTTCACACAGATATATTATTATTGTACACACATATTCACTTATTTTACACATATACATTACTATTTAACACACATACTCACTTATTTTACACATACATTTTACAAATGTACGTTATCAATTCACATACAGACACATTTTACACATATATATTATTGTTTTACACACGTGTCCAGTTACTTTACACATGGACCTTATCAATTCACACACATCTGCCGTCATTTTACACACACATTTTACGTATATATCTTATTATTTTACACACATGTCCAGTCGTTTTACATACACACTCGTTTAATTTAAATATATATATCGTCTCGTTTTACTATTTATTTTCTGGATACATAAAAATACCTTCCAAAAGAAGATAGTCATTTTCAGAGAGAAGAGAGAGCAAACCGCTTATTTATGCATATATACTATAATAAGGTCTTAAATTGAGTTGTCAAAAATCTTTGAACAGAAAAATATCAATATTTTTGGCCATTAATGTAATTTCAATACTTTCTGTTTTTTGGCTGCGCAGTATAAACTGAATAGAACATCTATTAAGAGCTAGTTTAAAAAGATATTTACCTCCAAAGAAATTTTCCCGAACCAGGCATAAACTGGACTGTAGGATGAACGTATGGAGTGGTGCATATTTCGGAGCAGAACATACCCAAGCACCTAAACAACAAAAAACACAAGGGTATCAAATTCAAAACTTTCCTTTTTTTATCAGACGATAGATACGGTACGTACAGATAATACCCCGATATAAGGGTCAAATTTATTACACTGTTATTTATCAGATGATAGATACGGTACGTACAGGTAATACCCCGATATAAGGGTCCAATTTATTACACTGGTATTTATCAGATGATAGATACGGTACGTACAGATAAAACCCCGATATAAGGGTTCAATTTATTACACTGGTATTTATCAGATGATAGATACGGTACGTACAGATAATACCCCGATATAAGGGTCCAATTTATTACACTGGTATTTATCAGATGATAGATACGGTACGTACAGGTAATACCCCGATATAAGGATCCAATTTATTACACTGGTATTTATCAGACGATAGATACGGTACGTACAGGTAATACCCCGATATAAGGGTCCAATTTATTACACTGGTATTTATCAGACGATAGATACGGTACGTACAGATAATACCCCAATATAAGGATCCAATTTATTACACTGGTATTTATCAGATGATAGATACGGTACGTACAGATAATACCCCGATATAAGGGTCCAATTTATTACCACTGGTATTTATCAGATGATAGATACGGCATGTCTTCAAGTTATTACCTCAGTCGGTAGAGCGTCCGCTTCAGGCCTGGGAGATCCGGGTTCAAGCCCGGGTCGAGTCAGACCAAAGACTTAAACAGTGGTAGCTGTTACTGCTTCGCTTGGCGCTCAGCAATAGGAGTTAGAGCAGCGACTGGTTGGCCCGGTGTCAGTATACTGTGACTGGGTGAGGGGGCTTGCTGGTTGTCTTCGGCAAGTCGTCTCGGTGAGACAGCACCTAAAAGAGCGGTGGAAATCCGCCCTGTCACAAGGAGACAACGTCTTCATATAACCGAAATACTGTTGAGCAGGACGTAAAACCCCAATCACTCACTCACTCACTCAAGTTATTACATAAAAGGAAAACGAACGTATTCTCCCTACGCTGAGATGCAAGCTTGTGTTTTGATTAGTTGAACTTGGAAAATCATGTCTGTTAACCAATCAGCAGTAAGTTGGGCCATAATTTCACTCGTTGATTATGACAAAAATAACACACTGTCTGAGGGGGGGGGGGGGTGTAGTGTGAGAACAGACGATAGCTACTAAACTTACCGGTAAAATACCTATATACGGGTAAAATCTATTACACTGGTATTTATCTCTGCATAAGAAAGCAAACGCCAAATGGAACTGAAAGTAACAACGTACATAAACTATTTTTGTAAGAAAATATCCAAGAAATATAGGCACCATTAAACATTATACACTTATTAACTCGCATCGGAGTCATTACCTGGCCGAGGCCATAGGGTAATGACTTCGATGCGAAGCAAGTGTTTTATTATACCGATTTTCTCATATTGCAAGTATTTTCGCTGTGTAATTCATGTCTCAATTTTCATTGAGTATATAAAACTCTGTATCCGATAGCTCGTGGCGAAGAGATAACTTTGGGCCATGTTTGGGTAATGAAACAGACGGTAGATATCACGTGGTCAGGTACATCAATTCAGTACTGCGCATTTAATGACGTCCTTTAAAATATCTGTTTCCGACTCAAGATTATTTCACAGATATGGCGATGTTGCCAGGGATAGTGGGGGAGGAATCCAGACTCATTTTCGGCGAGTACCTCTTCTACATACGATAAGTGTGATTGGAACCATTGCTTGCCTGGGTCTTAACTCGGAAATTGGCAATGAAATTGGCTATCATGTGATATACAAAATGCTTGAAAAGGCCAAAGTTGCAGATTGGTTTTACAAGTGCCCTGGTATAGGTTGGAGAGTTTGAGATTGAAAACAACAAGTGTTATCGGATATTTAAACTGAAAAAATCTTTATTTTGTTAAGATTTAAAATTGGACTGGACATCCCTACTAAACACAACCAAATTTCGTAATTTCACCATGCCTATCGCCAAAATTGTACATGTTACACAGAACATTAAGGTTCTTGGGAGTCGATGGTCTTTATTATAACTGAACATTAAAGTTGTAGGAACATGACCACTGAACATGACGGCTGTAGGGGTTATTGTATAGACTTTATAACTAGATGATTTAATTGGGATCATTGTCCTATTTGATCTTACCCTCACAGTTATTATGAGATGTCAACGGGTAGTACTTACAGTGAAAAACAAACAGGATAGAACAGACAGTATGGCGTATTTTTTTCCAGTAAAGAGGACGGTATCTTCATTTTCTCGTAGAGAGCCACTTCTGGACAAATATTGGTAGGCCAAAGCAAACATCATCCCGGCTAACACACTCTACAAATGAAATAAAAATGTCAATTTAAAATACTACAATGGCTAAGTACATTAAACTAAAACACAACCCCGGAATGGATACAAACGGTTTAAACCAATTGGTAAAATATAGACGTACTTACATATCTATCTAAACCCCATCTAAAACGCCATTCATGCACGCTATTATCCAGTAAAAATAGTGGGCTTACAATTGAGTTTTTGAATACAGCATCCGACAAACCCTGCAAAGAGAAAATATAAGCAAAGAGATAGAACAATATGCTTTGACAATCTAGATACCATATATAGAGTCATATCGTATCAGGATTCTTTCATTGTCCCATTTCAACTGACCAGTTATTATCAAAGTAAACAAACCTAACTAAATAAAACTGACGTCTGTATAAACGAAAGGAAAACTGAGCCAAACGAAACAAAAATAGCATGAATTGGTGTTTGTTACGTTTAAGGAAAGCCGATTAGCAGAATTGATGGACTTTGGATAGTTCACTTGTCATCGTTCTAATGGCGTCTCAAGGATTATTTTTGGGTGCTCCGTTCCGTAGAACGATTTGCACCATTTTAATACAGATTTCATACAATTACGCTAGCGTATTTTCCACTCATCTAAAAAGAGAAATTAAATATACAGGTTCTCACTCAATGTGTAGATTTGTTTGTTTTGTGTTTTCGCTGAAAATTGGATACTGGAGGGATATTTCTGTCTCGAAATTGTATGAAGTTCTTACATTTGGTAATGAAGCTGGCGACAATTTCCTCAACTTTTCCGGTTTTATTAAGTTTCCTACCAGGTGGCGTTGTGGGCGCATAAAAGAGACGCCCGGCGGGCGTAAAACGCCGTACCCGGGCGTTCATTCAAGACGAAAGGTTATTCGTACCATTAACATAAGCATTATCTGCGGGCGTCTGTTTTATGCGCCCACAGCGCCACCTGGGGGGGATAATATGCTATATAGAAGTACATCTCACTATACCGATATTATTAGTCAGTCGAGTGTCGTACATTATAGACATTATAGATATGTGACGTCATCAGGATAGGTATAACCATCATACAACATCACTTCAAAGTCACAATGAAGATCAAAACACTTCCTCAGAATATGGGAACCATCACGTCAACGACAATGTAGCGAAAATCACAGAGTCAGAAAACAATGATTCTGCGGATAGTTGTGCAAGTCAAGAGACCCTAGATGAAAACACTCTGTCGTCGACGGAGACAGAATCACAGGAAGGTGAAAGCTTTTCCTCGGCTGAGGAAGAGTCGCAGGAAAACGGAAAGGCACCCTCAACGATGTCGGATTATCTTGTAACAAAGGCGATCGAACAGCACATCCCTGAAACAACTGACTATCGATGAAGAAAATGATGACTACGAAACTTTGAGGCCAAAAATAAGAAATACTCTGATGTATTTATACAACGAAGAGAGTTTGCTTTTAGAGTCTATGACAAAAGATCCAATCCATACAAAAATTATGGCCACGAAACATTCACTTCAAGACAATGTTGACTTATCATCGAGAGAGGCCCTGAATAATGCTATAAAAATGAGGAAACCCTTATTTAACGATCTTTTACAAACCACATATTCTGACACTCAAGAAAATGAGGAAAGTCACTAAATCTAACCTTAACATACAATTTTTTATATACATGTTTTAAATTTGTTAATATAGTTTTGACTTTACATAACCTAACTCAATAAAGATGTTGAACTATAAATAGAATGTCAAGCTAGTCATGTCTTTGGTCATTTATATACTGCCTTCCGTCTTGAATGAACGCCCGGGAACGGCCGCTTAACGCCCGGCGCCCGCTAAACGCCCGACGGGCGTCTGTTAGTGGTAGTAAGGTTACATACTTTAAGAACATTTCACAGGTCATTTTCTATCCGAGCAGCGAATGGACACTGACAGTTGTCATCTCAGATGTTCCATGTCCTTACTTTCTAAATCTGCAATAATTATTCCCCTGTGTGACTATGTTTCTATATGTTTTTCAGTTTGGCTCATGTATATTTTAACCTACACAATTTTCCCTATTGGTTAGTGAGAGCATTTCTAAAAGTCTGTTCTTTGTTCATAGCATATAAAGCTTAATCGCGATGTTTAATTTTCTACATTCTAAACCATTATGCCGGCTGTAATTACTGTAGTCACCCTCCTAGACTTGTCGGGGTGCCAGGCAATTAGAACGATAAACATGCTGGTTACAGTTACTGTCTTAATATCATTCTTTGTATTTTATTAGTGTTACTAGCTAACTGATGTATAATATATCTTTATTTCAACACAATCTCTCTATTGACGCACGTAGAGTATATGTTTATAGGTTTAATAATAGAAACACTATCAACACTCATAATTATCACTATCTACGTTATACAATCATGTCTAAACTCGATAAACGAAACAACAAAGCCTGCCCAGACTTGTCGGGGTGTCAGGCAATTAGAACGATAAACATGCTGGTTACAGTTACTGTAATATCATTCTTTGTATTTATTTAGTGCTACTAGCTAACCGATGCATACTAAATTATAGCTTTACACAATCTCTCTATTGATGTATCTGGAGTATATATTTATAGATTTAATAATAGAAACCCTATCAACCCTCATCATTATCACTCACTGTCCTAAAGCGACAGCCGAAACTGTTCTCCTGACGTCATGGGAAATCCCTATTTCATAGCGGTGGTGCAATAAGGCCTGCCTGGGTTTTACGCGGGGAATCCCCGTTTAAAGACGAATCTCCGCAGTACCCAAGGGAGGTAACTCTTCCAATACCTCAAAGTATTCTAGCCCCGGATTATCTCCCTTTGACCGTTTCTACACTACTCAACACTATTTTACAGATTTATACAGACTTATTTTTACAAAACCTATCCATATTGTCCTAAAGTGACGGTCGAAAGTGACCTAAAATGACGGCCGAAAGTGACCGTCGAAACTGCCCTAAAGTGACCGGCGAAACTGCCCTAAAGTGACCGGCGAAACTGTCTTAACTATATTTGTACATGTACGTCACAGAGGTCACAGATGACTATCATTGATTCACCATGCTTATGGGAAACACATAACGACAGCTGACCATTAAATTTAAGAAAACCATTCCGATTATCCCACCATGCCAATCTGCTGTTAAAAGGCATAATGGCTTTTCTCATTTTAACCAATTCTATAAATTAAAGAATCAAGAGGAGTCACAAGCAGGTCCCCCGCTTATAAAACATTATGTAGGTTGTAAATGCATAAGTTTGCGCTAATCTGAGTATGCATACATACGAAACAAATCGGCACGTGCTCAAACAAACCCGATAGTTTGAATCCAAAGACCTCTGTGACGTACATGTACAAATGTAGGTCTGAAATGTCCCAAAATTAAACTTGGCCCGGTTATCTCTAACGATACACCATCAAGAGGGTAATTACATCGATAGGTTCTACACAGCTATGGAATGGATCGCATAATTTTGTTTCGTTAGTAGTCTCGGATGTATATCCACAAAACATGTGGGAGAGTCGGAAATAAAGATGTTAAATAAGTCGTCATGTAATAAACTTCAACCATTTCTCATTGTGATAATCACCGATATAGTACCATGATGGAGGAGTGAGCTGACCCTACATCATAAAGAATCTATTTTTGTAGCAAATTCTTTACGATGTACCGAGTTTTTAATGTTATGTGCTAAACTGTTTCGTTTTCGAATAGATGTTGGAAAAACGACTTACTAAAGGTTGCCATATTACATAGAAAGGTTGAGTAGTACTTTTTGTTCTTTGATGTTACTGACATACTGTAGGGATTGTGAGCAGATACTCTATGTGGCGACTTGTTATAAAGTGTTAAGCTATTTTTCGTTCACTATTCGATGAAACGCACACAATCGATGAATTTTATATTTTTGTCGTAAGGTGGTAAAACCGTATTCCTCATAGAGTAGTTCACTGGTTACACTCAGGGTCGATTCCTCATAGAGTAGTTCAATGGTTACACTCAGGGTCGATTCCTCATAGAGTAGTTCACTGGTTACACTCAGGGTCGATTCCTCATAGAGTAGTTCACTGGTTACACTCAGGGTCGATTCCTCATAGAGTAGCTCACCGGTAACACTCAGGGTCGATTCCTCATAGAGTAGTTCACTGGTTACACTCAGGGTCGATTCCTCATAGAGTAGTTCACTGGTTACACTCAGGGTCGATTCCTCATAGAGCAGTTCACTGGTTACACTCAGGGTCGATTCCTCATAGAGTAGTTCACCGGTAACACTCAGGGTCGATTCCTCATAGAGTAGTTCACTGGTTACACTCAGGGTCGATTCCTCATAGATCAGTTCACTGGTTACACTCAGGGTCGATTCCTCATAGAGTAGTTCACCGGTAACACTCAGGGTCGATTCCTCATAGAGTAGTTCACTGGTTACACTCAGGGTCGATTCCTCATAGAGTAGTTCACTGGCTACACTCAGGGTCGATTCCTCATAGAGTAGTTCACTGGTTACACTCAGAGTCGATTCCTCATAGAGTAGTTCACCGGTAACACTCAGGGTCAATTCCTCATAGAGTAGTTCACTGGTTACACTCAGGGTCGATTCCCCATAGAGTAGTTCACTGGTTACACTCAGGGTCGATTCCTCAAACAGTAGTTCAATGGTTACACTCATGGTCGATTCCTCATAGAGTAGTTCACTGGTTACACTCAGGGTCGATTCCTCATAGAGTAGTTCACTGGTTACACTCAAGGTCAATTACTCATAGAGTAGTTCACTGGTTACACTCAGGGTCGATTCCTCATAGATCAGTTCACTGGTTACACTCAGGGTCGATTCCTCATAGAGTAGTTCACTGGTTACACTCAGGGTCGATTCCTCATAGATCAGTTCACTGGTTACACTCAGGGTCGATTCCTCATAGATCAGTTCACTGGTTACACTCAGGGTCGATTCCTCATAGAGTAGTTCAATGGTTACACTCAGGGTCGATTCCTCATAGAGTAGTTCACCGGTAACACTCAGGGTCGATTCCTCATAGAGTAGTTCACTGGTTACACTCAGGGTCGATTCCTCATAGAGTAGTTCACTGGTTACACTCAGGGTCAATTACTCATAGAGTAGTTCACTGGTTACACTCAGGGTCGATTCCTCATAGAGTAGTTCACTGGTAACACTCAGGGTCGATTCCTCATAGAGTAGTTCACTGGTTACACTAAAGGTCAATTACTCATAGAGTAGTTCACTGGTTACACTCAGGGTCGATTCCTCATAGAGTAGTTCACTGGTTACACTCAGGGTCGATTCCTCATAGAGTAGTTCACTGGTTACACTCAGGGTCGATTCCTCATAGAGTAGTTCACTGGTTACACTCAGGGTCGATTCCTCATAGAGTAGTTCACTGGTTACACTCAGGGTCAATTACTCATAGAGTAGTTCAATGGTTACACTCAGGGTCGATTCCTCATAGAGTAGTTAACTGGTTACACTCAGGGTCGATTCCTCATAGAGTAGTTAACTGGTTACACTAAAGGTCAATTACTCATAGAGTAGTTCAATGGTTACACTCAGGGTCGATTCCTCATAGAGTAGTTCACTGGTTACACTCAAGGTCAATTACTCATAGAGTAGTTCAATGGTTACACTCAAGGTCAATTACTCATAGAGTAGTTCACTGGTTACACTCAGGGTCGATTCCTCATAGAGTAGTTCACTGGTTACACTCAGGGTCGATTCCTCATAGAGTAGTTCACTGGTTACACTCAGGGTCGATTCCTCATAGAGTAGTTCACTGGTTACACTCAAGGTCAATTACTCATAGAGTAGTTCACTGGTTACACTCAGGGTCGATTCCTCATAGAGTAGTTCACTGGTTACACTCAGGGTCGATTCCTCATAGAGTAGTTCACTGGTTACACTCAGGGTCGATTCCTCATAGAGTAGTTCCGGCTGTGAGATATCCACCTAGTATTCCGATATCCCAGCCGACTCGCAATGTTTATGGCTATCTGTATTATTAACAGTATCGTTCATAAAGTTCAAATCAGTTGA
The DNA here is from genome assembly GCA_963971465.1 of Lepidochitona cinerea. Taxonomy (NCBI): domain Eukaryota; kingdom Metazoa; phylum Mollusca; class Polyplacophora; order Chitonida; family Tonicellidae; genus Lepidochitona; species Lepidochitona cinerea. The sequence goes on along the minus strand of OZ020553.1, from coordinate 1,460,573 downwards.
GCATAGTAGTGATTTTTTTCAACGCATTAAAGAAGAAGCCCTATCGATTCCAGTATCGAATTCAAGTCTTTGCCAATATATCGAACACTTCAAACTACAACAAATCTTCGTATATAATGTATGGTGTAGTATCGTTGGCAAATAATGAGAATATTATTTATAACTGATCGTGGTAGATCATTAATAAATATTGAAAATAAGAGGGGTCCCAAGATGGAGGCTTTGAAAGTCATCAAAAAGCTGAATTACTGACGCTGGAATGAGCAAAATTTATACAGTTATGATAATGTGTGGTAAGTTTTGAAACTTTTGATTGTGAAAGCGTATTAAAGTGACTTATCCAAGACAGATACATGTAGCATATGAAGATAAAGCAAATATATCAAGAACAGCCATTAAACAATAAATCAGACAAGACTATAAACGGAAAAATGTATAAAGAAATGAGGGAAGTAAGGAAACTCACCGTACAGGAGGCCAACACGGTTACACAGATGGCCAATATAACCAACTTGGCAAGTAAATACTGGTATACACGTTTTGGCGAATCACAGCCTATAACAAAAAGGATCATCTTATCGAGTCACATGCTGTAACAGAGAAGTTTAATACCCGACTGGTACACTGGTCATAGACAGTCGCAGGCCGTCACAATGAAGTTTAAACCCTATTGGTACACTGGTTTGAGACAGTCGCAGGCCGTAACAATGAAGTTTAAACCCTATTGGTACACTGGTTTGAGACAGTCGCAGGCTGTAACAATGAAGTTTAAACCCTATTGGTACACTGGTTTGAGACAGTCGCAGACCGTAACAATGAAGTTTAAACCCTATTGGTACACTGGTTTGAGACAGTCGCAGGCCGTAACAATGAAGTTTAAACCCTATTGGTACATTGCTTTGAGACAGTCACAGGCTGTAACAATGAAGTTTAAACCCTACTGGTACACTGGTTTGAGACAGTCACAGGCCGTAACAATGAAGTTTAAACCCTATTGATACACTGCTTTGAGACAGTCACAGGCTGTAACAATGAAGTTTAAACCCTACTGGTACACTGCTTTGAGACAGTCACAGGCTGTAACAATGAAGTTTAAACCCTATTGGTACACTGGTTTGAGACAGTCGCAGGCCGTAACAATGAAGTTTAAACCCTATTGATACACTGCTTTGAGACAGTCACAGGCTGTAACAATGAAGTTTAAACCCTACTGGCACACTGGTTTGAGACAGTCACAGGCTGTAACAATGAAGTTTAAACCCTACTGGCACACTGGTTTGAGACAGTCGCAGGCCGTAACAATGAAGTTTAAACCCTACTGGCACACTGGTTTGAGACAGTCGCAGGCCGTAACAATGAAGTTTAAACCCTACTGGCACACTGGGTTGAGACAGTCGCAGGCCGTAACAATGAAGTTTAAACCCTATTGGTACACTGGTTTGAGACAGTCGCAGGCCGTAACAATGAAGTTTAAACCCTATTGATACACTGCTTTGAGACAGTCGCAGGCCGTAACAATGAAGTTTAAACCCTACTGGCACACTGGTTTGAGACAGTCACAGGCCGTAACAATGAAGTTTTAACCCTACTGGCACACTGGTTTGAGACAGTCACAGGCCGTAACAATGAAGTTTTAACCCTACTGGCACACTGGTTTGAGACAGTCACAGGCTGTAACAATGAAGTTTAAACCCTATTGGTACACTGGTTTGAGACAGTCGCAGACCGTAACAATGAAGTTTAAACCCTATTGGTACACTGGTTTGAGACAGTCGCAGACCGTAACAATGAAATTTAAACCCTACTGGCACACTGGTTTGAGACAGTCACAGGCTGTAACAATGAAGTTTAAACCCTATTGGTACACTGGTTTGAGACAGTCGCAGACCGTAACAATGAAGTTTAAACCCTACTGGCACACTGGTTTGAGACAGTCACAGGCTGTAACAATGAAGTTTAAACCCTATTGGTACACTGGTTTGAGACAGTCACAGGCCGTAACAATGAAGTTTAAACCCTACTGGCACACTGGTTTGAGACAGTCGCAGGCCGTAACAATGAAGTTTAAACCCTACTGGCACACTGGTTTGAGACAGTCACAGGCTGTAACAATGAAGTTTAAACCCTATTAGTGCACTGGTTTGAGACAGTCGCAGACCGTAACAATGCAGTTTTAACCCTACTGGCACACTGGTTTGAGACAGTCGCAGACCGTAACAATGAAGTTTTAACCCTACTGGCACACTGGTTTGAGACAGACACTGGCTGTAACAATGAAGTTTAAACCCTACTGGCACACTGGTTTGAGACAGTCGCAGGCCGTAACAATGAAGTTTAAACCCTATTGGTACACTGGTTTGAGACAGTCACAGGCTGTAACAATGAAGTTTAAACCCTACTGGTACACTGGTTTGAGACAGTCACAGGCCGTAACAATGAAGTTTAAACCCTACTGGCACACTGGTTTGAGACAGTCGCAGGCCGTAACAATGAAGTTTAAACCCTACTGGCACACTGGTTTGAGACAGTCGCAGGCCGTAACAATGAAGTTTAAACCCTACTGGCACACTGGTTTGAGACAGTCGCAGGCCGTAACAATGAAGTTTAAACCCTATTGGTACACTGGTTTGAGACAGTCGCAGACCGTAACAATGAAGTTTTAACCCTACTGGCACACTGGTTTGAGACAATCACAGGCTGTAACAATGAAGTTTAAACCCTACTGGCACACTGGTTTGAGACAGTCGCAGACCGTAACAATGAAGTTTAAACCCTATTGGCACACTGGTTTGAGACAGTCGCAGACCGTAACAATGAAGTTTTAACCCTACTGGCACACTGGTTTGAGACAATCACAGGCTGTAACAATGAAGTTTAAACCCTACTGGCACACTGGTTTGAGACAGTCGCAGACCGTAACAATGAAGTTTAAACCCTATTGATACACTGCTTTGAGACAGTCGCAGGCTGTAACAATGAAGTTTAAACCCTATTGGTACACTTGTTTGAGACAGTCACAGGTTGTAACAATGAAGTTTTAACCCTACTGGCACACTGGTTTGAGACAGTCACAGGCTGTAACAATGAAGTTTAAACCCTATTGGTACACTGGTTTGAGACAGTCACAGACTGTAACAATGAAGTTTGCACCCTACTGGCACACTGGTTTGAGACAGTCACAGGCTGTAACAATGAAGTTTGCACCCTACTGGCACACTGGTTTGAGACAGTCACAGGCTGTAACAATGAAGTTTGCACCCTACTGGCACACTGGTTTGAGACAGACACTGGCTGTAACAATGAAGTTTGCACCCTACTGGCACACTGGTTTGAGACAGTCACAGGCTGTAACAATGAAGTTTGCACCCTACTGGTACACTGGTTTGAGACAGTCACAGGCTGTAACAATGAAGTTTGCACCCTACTGGTACACTGGTTTGAGACAGTCACAGGCTGTAACAATGAAGTTTTAACCCTACTGGCACACTAGTTTGAGACAGTCACAGGCTGTAACAATGAAGTTTTAACCCTACTGGCACACTGGTTTGAGACAGTCACAGGCTGTAACAATGAAGTTTAAACCCTACTGGCACACTGGTTTGAGACAGTCACAGGCTGTAACAATGAAGTTTAAACCCTACTGGTACACTGCTTTGAGACAGTCACAGGCTGTAACAATGAAGTTTAAACCCTATTGGTACACTGCTTTGAGACAGTCACAGGCTGTAACAATGAAGTTTAAACCCTATTGGTACACTGGTTTGAGACAGTCGCAGACCGTAACAATGAAGTTTAAACCCTACTGGCACACTGGTTTGAGACAGTCACAGGCTGTAACAATGAAGTTTAAACCCTATTGATACACTGCTTTGAGACAGTCGCAGGCCGTAACAATGAAGTTTAAACCCTACTGGCACACTGGTTTGAGACAGTCACAGGCCGTAACAATGAAGTTTAAACCCTACTGGTACACTGCTTTGAGACAGTCACAGGCTGTAACAATGAAGTTTAAACCATATTGGTACACTGGTTTGAGACAGTCGCAGACCGTAACAATGAAGTTTAAACCCTACTGGTACACTGGTTTGAGACAGTCGCAGGCCGTAACAATGAAGTTTAAACCCTATTGGTACACTGCTTTGAGACAGTCACAGGCTGTAACAATGAAGTTTAAACCCTACTGGTACACTGCTTTGAGACAGTCACAGGCTGTAACAATGAAGTTTAAACCCTATTGATACACTGCTTTGAGACAGTCACAGGCTGTAACAATGAAGTTTAAACCCTACTGGTACACTGCTTTGAGACAGTCACAGGCTGTAACAATGAAGTTTAAACCCTATTGATACACTGCTTTGAGACAGTCACAGGCTGTAACAATGAAGTTTAAACCCTATTGGTACACTGGTTTGAGACAGTCGCAGACCGTAACAATGAAGTTTAAACCCTATTGGTCCACTGGTTTGAGACGGTCGTTTATACCCTACCCATACAATGGTGCAATGGTCTAATAAAATCAAATCAACTTAAATGAAAATATGGAAAAGCTTGAATTTGTCGAGCTGAAAATGACTCTTAGATTGATTGATTGATGTTTTACGCCGCAGTCAAGATTATTTTACTTATTTGGAGGCGTTGCCAGGTTTAGCATGGAAGGAAACCGGGCTGTGTCAGGCTGAGAGACAATCACTCTAACCGACTGAGCTACCGAGGCCAACAATAACTTTTAGATGTTAAAGTAAAATAGCAGATCGATACTAAAATAATTATTTCGGAGAATCGGCCTCAGTGGGTATATGGCCTGTTGTATTTAATATCTGAATGATTACATAGGTTAGTCTTGGACAAAGATTAAGATTACATAGGTTAGTCTAGGACAAAGATTAAGATTACATAGGTTAGTCTTGGACCAAGATAAAGATTACATGGGTTAGTCTTGGACAAAGGTTAAGATTGCATGGATTAGTCTTGGACAAAGATTAAGATTGCATGGGTTAGTCTTGGAAAAAGATTAAGATTGCATGGGTTAGTCTTGGACAAAGATTAAGATTGCATGGGTTAGTCTTGGACAAAAATTAAGATTACACGGGATAGTCTTGGACAAAGGTTAAGATTGCATGGGTTAGTCTTGGACAAAGGTTAAGATTGCATGGGTTAGTCTTGGACAAAAATTAAGATTACACGGGATAGTCTTGGACAAAGGTTAAGATTGCATGGGTTAGTCTTGAGCCAAGATTAAGATTACATTGGTTAGTCTTGGTCAAAGGTTAAGATTGCATGGGTTAGTTTTGGAAAAAGATTAAGATTGTGTGGGTTAGTCTTGGACAAAGGTTAAGATTGCATGGATTAGTCTTGGACAAAGATTAAGCTTGTGTGGGTTAGTCTTGGACAAAGATTAAGATTGCATGGGTTAGTCTTGGACAAAGATTAAGATTACATGGGTTAGTCTTGGACAAAGATTAAGATTGCATGGGTTAGTCTTGGACAAAGATTAAGATTACACGGGATAGTCTTGGACAAAGATTAAGATTGCATGGGTTAGTCTTGAGCCCAGATTAAGATTACATTGGTTAGTCTTGGACAAAGATTAAGCTTGTGTGGGTTAGTCTTGGACAAAGATTAAGATTGCATGGGTTAGTCTTGGACAAAGATTAAGATTACATGGGTTAGTCTTGGACAAAAATTAAGATTGCATGGGTTAGTCTTGGACAAAGATTAAGATTACGTGGGTTAGTCTTGGGCCAAGATTTAGATTACATGGGTTAGTCTTTGGCCAAGATAAAGATTACATGTTTTAGTCTTGGAGAAAGATTAAGATTACGTGGGTTAGTCTTGGACAAAGATTAATATTGCATGGTTTAGTCTTGGACAAAGATTTAGATTACATGGGTTAGTCTTGGACAAAGATTAAGATTACGTGGGTTAGTCTTGGGCCAAGATTAAGATTGCATGGGTTAGCATTGGACAAAGATTAACATTGCATGGTTTAGCATTGGACAAAGATTAACATTGCATGGTTTAGTATTGGACAAAGATTTAGATTACATGGGTTAGTCTTGGACAAAGATTAAGATTACATGGGTTCTTCTTGGGCCAAGATTAAGATTGCATGGTTTAGCATTGGACAAAGATTAACATTGCATGGTTTAGTATTGGACAAAGATTAACATTGCGTGGTTTAGTATTGGACAAAGAGTAATATTCCACAGGTTAGTCTTGGGCCAAGATAATATGTGTGTGCCTTGGACCAGTTGGAACTACCAGACCTTAAGCCTAGTTTATATTCTACTTACCTTCAGCTTGGGAGGCATTTATCCTAGGCCATAATGCCATTGTCAGGTATATCACAACAAACCAAAATGACACAAGTGGAACGAAATAATAGAACTGATAGGATCGATCCATAACTATGCATAGTAACACCACCAGGAAGTTAAGGCGGAGAAAGGTCTGGAAAAAAGTTGTGATAGATAACAGTAAACATTGCCAACAATAGACCCCGTTTCGATTTATGTTTCGTGCCGTACTCGAGATAATTTAGCTTACATGGCGTCGTTGCAGGTGGAGTGGAGGGGGAACCAGGTCCTTTGCCCGGATGAAAGCTCCGAAGATGTGCCGATTCAGTGAATAATCCACCGATAGGATTCGATCCCGCGCCGCATCGATGGAAGGCCTTTGTCGGACCGAGGAACCATCACTCTGCCGACAGTCACCGATGCCCTAGTAGACAGAGTACACAGTCATTTCTCTGTTCTGAATACTTGCTCCTGTGTGAGCGGTCACTTTGTTGGGCACCCTACAGTATTAGCCCTAATCTTGTGGGTAAATGATGACCCAGCATAAATCCCCAATCAATCAACAAATCAGGACGACTGAGTAACTGACCGTTGGATCGAGAGGACTTGAGTCCATGGTAAGCCAGTAACAGATAGAATGTGTCCAAAGAGTCAACTGATAATAGGCGTCTCTCTGTTATCTATATTATGAGTAACTTAGTAATAGAAAAGCTCCTGTCCCGATCAGACGAGTGTGTGTTGTTTGGTTTTTAATCTAATGTTGTATAAGAGTGAGTGAGTTGGGTTTTACGTCCTGCTCAACAGTAAATGTTGTATAAGAGTGAGTGATTTGGGTTTTACGTCCTGCTCAACAGTAAATGTTGTATAAGAGTGAGTGATTTGGGTTTTACGTCCTGCTCAACAGTAAATGTTGTATAAGAGTGAGTGATTTGGGTTTTACGTCCTGCTCAACAGTAAATGTTGTATAAGAGTGAGTGATTTGGGTTTTACGTCCTGCTCAACAGTAAATGTTGTATAAGAGTGAGTGATTTGGGTTTTACGTCCTGCTCAACAGTAAATGTTGTATAAGAGTGAGTGATTTGGGTTTTACGTCCTGCTCAACAGTAAATGTTGTATAAGAGTGAGTGAGTTGGGTTTTACGTCCTGCTCAACAGTAAATGTTGTATAAGAGTAAGTGATTTGGGTTTTACGTCCTGCTCAACAGTAAATGTTGTATAAGAGTGAGTGATTTGGGTTTTACGTCCTGCTCAACAGTAAATGTTGTATAAGAGTGAGTGATTTGGGTTTTACGTCCTGCTCAACAGTAAATGTTGTATAAGAGTGAGTGATTTGGGTTTTACGTCCTGCTCAACAGTAAATGTTGTATAAGAAAGAGCTTACCTGTGTTAACCTCATCAAACTAAAGTCGGCCTTTACAAAGAAAAATGTAAATTGACCATATCCATTTAGGAAAAGATAAGCAGTGACTAGCAACCTCACCATAAAGTAAATCGGTAAGAGCTACAAAACAAAAAAAACGATAATGCACTGTTTCTTCACAAGCACGTTATCATAAAGTAAATTAACAACAGGTAGAATACTGCATATATTATATTACAATCAACGGGGAAAACTAAGTCAACGTGAACAGCGACTTAATTATATTAACTGACATACATTTATATGTAGCAAAGGTTCGTGGAAAAATTAACTTTAATTCTGTATAGGGTGAAGATTGACAATAAGGTAACATATCAGGTATATTGAGTGGGTCCAAAACATGTGTTTACAATGTCAATTAGTAAGCATAGAACGTTTGTTCAAAAGTGTATCGGATTTACAACCAGTATAATCGAGTATGTTTTATACTATAAGAACTAATACCTTGCTGGCACCGGTAAAGTGATATGCCAAGATAAGCAATTGCATCCAACCTTTCCAATCCTCAGTCTGAAGACGGTTCAGTACAATGACCTGCAATCAACACATACTTACGTATTTTAAAATGCAAACAATGCCGGTTAAATAAGAGATCCAGTATGAGCATACTAACTAATATTAAATCTATGTATGTTTAATGCACTGTAATTCTTATATGAAGCTACATTTAATATATACCCTTTAGTGTCGGGCAATACCATTCGTATCCCAAAAGATAGCAGAAATGTCAGGCAATCCCGAATGCCTTTTTCACACATCGGTAAGCTGGAAATATTTCGGACCTTATTTAGAAGCTTCGTTAAAAACATGTTGGTTATAAATATATATGCTGAAAACATAACAGAGCCTTTTATCATGGCTCGTCTATATCTAAGTGTTATAATTGGGAGTTTTAAAAGAACCGTTTAGTATATGTAATACTTAAGATGTTTAAAAAATGACATCACTTACGTCTTTTGTTTTTTTCCTGAATAATACCCCGACAATAAGTATGATACTGATAGCTATGCAGAATTTCAAATGACTGTATTCCTTTTGGCTTTTGTATATTCCTCTTCCAGATTCTCTAGTAGGGGAAAAGGAATAAAGAAATAATATATTTTGAAACATATAATTTACGGTAAAAAATTTAAATAATTAATTACATGTATACACATTTAAGATTAGTGTTAAATAAAAAAAAGAATGAAAAGCCTACCTATCACACATGTGGAAATACGCCATAATGAGTGACATATTCATTACACAAGTAACACCTTTCAAAATGCCATTGACTTTTTTCACAACATCAGAATCTGACAAAGAGAAATAATGATCAATCACCACTGCATATAAACGATGTATACGGTTGAACTATTGAGGAACAAAAGTTAACTGCGGCCATAGTTGCAACGTTAGTGGAATGACAAAGGACTGTAAAATAGTCATAACCGTGTAGATAAAATAGTAGTGTAACTATGTGAGTAATAAATATATATATATTGTACAGCGCAGGAAACGAGAAAAAAATTATGAATAACTTGTGGGTGGGTGGGGGGGGGGGGGGAGTTTAAAATGAACCGAAATTAGAATTACATGTTAAAGTGGGGTAGTTATATAGGTCCTTGTCCAACGAAAGGATGGGAAAATTGAGCGGGAAGAATCCATAGATGAAGAAAGGTTGTTATGACGTTGAGCTAAGCTCGGCAGTCGGTACTAGGACCTGATTGGCAGGCAAAGTTGGTACATTCATAGTGGACAAAAAGTTCGCTGTTTGCAATCGATGAAACATTTTTTTTTTGGTTAGGGCCGGGCAATCCGTAGTTGGCTGAAGGTTTCGACCAGATAATTGACTTTTGTCAACTTTGGTTAGCTGTTTTGTTAGCTTTTATATAACATGGTTGGCTTTGGTAGTTTATATATGCGACTGGTTTACTGTACAACTGTGACACAATTAAGAAATAATGATTTCTTAAAAAAGGAAGTGTCCACACTTTTTGAACTCGGGCCTCCGGCCCTCGTCCAAAAAACAATGGACACCTCCTTTTTTCTTGCAATTATCACAGCGTATAATATCCATTATTTCTATTCTAACACATTAACTTTAATGTAAAGAAAAACTGAATTTTAGTAGTTTACTTTATTTTCTACTTCAAACTAAAAATTGGCAACCCCTACGTTATAGCTAAATAGCTTTTCCTGATTGGCGCATGGACGAATCTATATCTAAACAAGAGTTTCGGGAAACCCAAAATACGCCCGGAAAGGCACAGTCACTGCAGCCATACCAAAACAAATCCTTCCCTTATATATATTTTTGAATATATGCAACGGGTTCTTCAAATATTAAATCTCATCTGGTGTTAAATGTCCAGGTCTTCAGCTTGGAGTCCAGCTAATTCTGACTGGTCAGTGGGTTCAATCACTTGCTCAAGACGTCACTGGTCAGGATGTTTGCTACATTTTATATAGGTATATTTGAACAGAGCCTAATCTCTGAGATGGTCAATGGTGTATAAATATACAAGTCTTATCTGTTTACACTTACAACCAGGTTTATGAATATTGTCAAAGCAGCTATATTTGCTTTACCATATGGGTAATAAAACTGAATTGAAGAGCCTTTAAAACAGAGAAATAATTATAATTCTTAACTTTTTAGGTTTTGGCCACCATACATGTAGCTATCACTAAATTATCCAAGGACACACCTTCTACTTTTTAGGTTTTGGCCACCATACATGTAGCTATCACTAAATTATCCAAGGACACACCTTCTACCCATAAGCTATATCCTCAGAAAAAATTGTCAAGATGGAATCAAAACTTTAGAAGTTATGGAGCAGAAGGGAATAGTACATAATCTAATATAACTCCAATATTATGTAACCAGTGATGTTAAAAATAGTTCGCGACACACCTTCTACCCATAAGGTATATCCTCAGAAAAAATTGTGCAGATGGAATCAAAACTTTGAAAGTTATGGAGCAGAAGGGAATATTACATAATCCAATATAACTCCCATATTATGTAACCAGTGATGTTAAAAATAGTTCGCGACACACCTTCTACCCATAAGGTATATCCTCAGAAAAAATTGTCCAGATGGAATCAAAACTTTGAAAGTTATGGAGCAGAAGGGAATATTACATAATCCAATATAACTCCCATATTATGTAACCAGCGATGTTAAAAATAGTTCACGACAAACCTTCTACCCATAAGGTATATACTCAGTAAAAATTGTGCAGATGGGATCAAAACTTTAGAAGTTATGGAGCAGAAGGGAATATTACATAATCCAATATAACTCCCATATTATGTAACCAGTGATGTTAAAAATAGTTTGCGACACACCTTCTTCCCATAAGGTATATCCTCAGAAAAAATTGTCCAGATGGAATCAAAACTTTGAAAGTTATGGAGCGGAAGGGAATATTACATAATCCAATATAACTCCCATATTATGTAACCAGTGATGTTAAAAATAGTTCGCGACACACCTTCTACCCATAAGGTATATACTCAGAAAAAATTGTCCAGATGGAATCAAAACTTTGAAAGTTATGGAGCGGAAGGGAATATTACATAATCCAATATAACTCCCATATTATGTAACCAGTGATGTTAAAAATAGTTTGCGACACACCTTCTACCCATAAGGTATATACTCAGAAAAAATTGTGCAGATGGAATCAAAACTTTAAAAGTTATGGAGCGGAAGGGAAAGCGGACGCCGGACAGCCGGACAGCCGGACTGCCGGACTGCCGGACAGCCGGACTGCCGGACTGCCGGACGGACGGAGATGATACCATAATACAGCCCGCTTTTCAAGCCGGGCGTATAAAAATGATAGGGGTGCTAGTTTCAAACAGCTATTTTATGTGTTGCGATTGTTAGTGTACTAACAGACCTGATAACTTTTTAAAGATATATTTATACTTTTAGTTTATGTAAGTTCCCTTTCAAGTCTTGCCATCGCTGATTGGCATTATCCTGCGTTTATGAGTTACTTTAAAATGCCAAATGCCTGCCACAAACAACAGTCTGACATCCCCACTCGCGTTTAGGTGATGACCTCATTCAGTGACGTGTTCCATTACGTCACCAAAATTTAAAAATGATGACGTCGTTCAGTGTCAGGGCGTTTAACGGCACAACGAAACCGTTCTCTGCGTATATATACAGATTATCATAACACTGTGTGATATGTGAGGCCGTATCAACACCGAGTTGGCTGAGATCGGGCAAAAAACGGGAAATGCGAATGTCCGATCTCAGCCAACGAGATGTTGATACGGCCTCACATATCACACAGTGTTATGATAATCTATTTATCATATTTACCGCTGAAACATGTGTAGGCCTAGTTTTAGCTGCAAAAGCCACAAATTTACAAATGTCACTTTTCGACCGGCAGTTTTGCCGAATTGCGCATTTACTTTCTAAAGGCCCAAGACCCAAGATAAAAATACTAAGCACGCAGAAATTATTGACTTTATACCGTCACAAAAATTATCGAGTCAGAATTAATGTATTATTCAACCGATTAAGTAGAAAGAAGCAACAAATACAGTATAAAAAAAAATTATCTATAATATATGTTATCCACACGAAGCGGGAGTGTGGTATTCACCCGGCAACAGGATAAAATTCGTTATCAAACTCACCGAGGCTGGATAGAGAAACTATTCTTATGAACAGCCAAAAACAGTGAACGCGGAGATAGTTTTCGCACGGTGACGTGGGGAGAAGGAAATATCGATAACAATCACACGAAAAACAGCTTGAAGCTGGGACAATTTGTCAATGTGTGTATAATAATGTATAATACTGTCACGTTTTCTCTTTTGCTGTGGACCTATACCATTGCATATACATACATTATGTTAGTAGAGGGATAAATAACTTAACCTGTTTCTCTTTATCTTATTATATATTTCTTTTTCTCTCTGTTTCATTGTAAGTGAATGTTGCAATTATATTGTGAACGTTGCAATTATATTGTGAACGTTGCAATTATATTGTGAACGTTGCAATTATATTGTATTTTCTATCATTACATGTCAATGTTTGTCTTTATGTTACTACTGTCTTTGTCGTCCGTATCCCTTGATCACGTGGGTCTGTAGGGCGTTTGTAAAATCGTGATCTATGTGCCAAAATAAATGTTAAAAAAAAAAAAAAATCTGATATAATTTTTGGTGGCGTGTGGAAAGGGCTTATTCGAACTATTCGCAACATACTATTTTCCTTGATGAAAGAACAGGTAATAGGTAGCCTAGCCTATTCTATGAAGTCGATAAAATTGTCAATGGCAGACCCTCAGCGGAACTTTCAAATGACCCGAATGACATGGAAGCCATCTCACCTAATCATCTGCTGTCACTCCGAGCAGGAGAGTATTTCCCACCCGGCATTTTCTCTAAGGAAGACGTATACGTCAAAAGGAGATGGAGACAAATCCAATACCTTGCCAATGTATTCTGGGCTGGCTGGAGTAAGGAATATTTGCCCTTATTGCAAGCACGCCAAAGGTGGTTTGCTCCTCGTCGGAACCTTTCAGTCGGAGATCTCGTACTTGTGATGGACAATTCACCCAGGAACGCATGGTGTCTAGCGAGAGCATTAGAAGTCGTCACCGATAAGAAGGGCTTAGTTCGTGTGGTTAAGATAAAGACGAAGTTCGCGATTCTTCAAAGACCAGAAACGAGACTTTGCCTTATTCTCGAAAACGATATGGACCAATAACTTGAGACCAAGTAAGTTCATTTTATTTCTGTGTTACGATTGCGGTCGCTAAAGGTAAGTTTGGTAATTGTGCCTTTCCATGGTCTCAATTAAGGAGCCGGAATGTAGTGAACGGTTGCCAGTGAATGGCACAGTGCTATTTCTCTCCCGCTTGAGCTTCACTGGGTGTATAGGTCTGTGAATGCCTGGATGTGGCGGCGAGATGTTAGAGCATTAGAGCGTAACTGAGTAGTTGAATTTCAAGTCTCATTTTACGACCAAGGTCTACTAAAACGGTATGTTTTTGTTTGAAGGTCTTACTTTATTTTGTTTATATTGTGGTTGACGTTGGATAGTTGGTCTAATTATGCTTGGGTTTATTCACATCTTGGAATGGTCTGCTGTCTTACAGTTTATGCAAACTATTGGTACTACTTAGCATACAATACCTAGTTGGTTTGGTAATTAGCTCTGTGTTTTAAACAAGTTTCTTTTTATTTTGCATTTGATTATCTGCATGATACAAAGAGCTACTTCTGGAATTAAAGCTATTGCAGATATTATATAGTTTTACTTGGATTGTCAACGTATATTGAACAGTGCGACACGTTTCCAGGAAAATGTTATGCTGTCACTCGATAGACTACGTTTTCAAATTAAATTTATCGAAGCAGTATTAACGTTCTGGTTTTTTCCTCGAACAGAAAATAAACAAGACGTATGTGTGTGGAAGAATATGATAGAATTCGAGAGAGAGAGAAATGAACTAGAGGATGACAAACAATATAGCTTAAAGGTGAAAATATCATTAACGTAAATCTCATACATTATAACAATTTTAGAACTGGTTTCCAATTTATCTTCATATCGTATTTCATATAAACCCTTAATACTCAATTGTATCTAAGCTACATGTAAGTTTAGATTACCTGTTACTGTTGAGAGGTAATATGTCTGTATCAAGTATGAGCCAATCCAGAACCTAAACAAAAAGTTGGTGTGTGTAAATATGATATCGGATTATCACATAGGATAAAATCACAGGTCGTTAATATTGGATGTCATATTACTCATACCAGGCAATCAACTGTAATCTTAGATTGTTTAGGAAACATAGTGTGACATCATTAAATACCTGTGACCAACTAACCAAAGTGTCATGTAGTAAGACGACAAATATGTAATGACTTACAATATATAACTAACCAAAGTGTCATGTAGTAAGACGACAAATATGTAATGACTTACAATATATAACTAACCAAAGTGTCATGTAGTAAGACGACAAATATGTAATGACTTACAATATATAACTAACCAAAGTGTCATGTAGTAAGACGACAAATATGTAATGACTTACAATATATAACTAACCAAAGTGTCATGTAGTAAGACGACAAATATGTAATGACTTACAATATATAACTAACCAAAGTGTTATGTAGTAAGACGACAAATATGTAATGACTTACAATATATAACTAACCAAAGTGTCATGTAGTAAGACGACAAATATGTAATGACTTACAATATATAACTAACCAAAGTGTCATGTAGTAAGACGACAAATATGTAATGACTTACAATATATAACTAACCAAAGTGTCATGTAGTAAGACGACAAATATGTAATGACTTACAATATATAACTAACCAAAGTGTCATGTAGTAAGACGACAAATATGTAATGACTTACAATATATAACTAACCAAAGTGTTATGTAGTAAGACGACAAATATGTAATGACTTACAATATATAACTAACCAAAGTGTCATGTAGTAAGACGACAAATATGTAATGACTTACAATGTATAACTAACCAAAGTGTCATGTAGTAAGACGACAAAATGTATGACTTACAATATACAACTAACCAAAGTGTGATGTAGTAAGACGACAAATATGTAATGACTTACAATATATAACTAACCAAAGTGTCATGTAGTAAGACGACAAATATGTATGACTTACAATATACAACTAACCAAAGTGTCATGTAGTAAGACGACAAATATGTAATGACTTACAATATATAACTAACCAAAGTGTCATGTAGTAAGACGACAAAATGTATGACTTACAATATACAACTAACCAAAGTGTGATGTATTAAGACGACAAATATGTGAGGACTTACATTATAAGACGACAAATATGTGATGACTTACATTATACAACAGACAGCAATATGTGACGACTTACATTAAACAACAGACAGCAATATGTAATGACTTACATTATAAGACGACAAATATGTGATGACTTACATTATACAACAGACAGCAATATGTGATGACTTACATTATACAACAGACAGCAATATGTGATGACTTACATTATACAACAGACAGCAATATGTGATGACTTAAATTATACAACAGACACCAATATGTGATGACTTACATTATACAACAGACACCAATATGTGATGACTTACATTATACAACAGACAGCAATATGTGATGACTTACATTATACAACAGACACCAATATGTGATGACTTACATTATAAAACAGACAGCAATATGTGATGACTTACATTATACAACAGACACCAATAGTTATAGACAGGACTGGCCAGTAGGAGGTGCATTGGTTACAGAAATAATTCAAGATGATATTGGAAGGCTGAAAAACACAATATCATTGATACGGTTACGGCTGAAAATAATGTTAAAATGAAGCTTTGTAGATTGAAACTTTGTGGAAAAAAGAATCTAGAATACAACCTTCAAGCTGTTTTATATTATGTTCGTTTAATAACAACAGCCAAACATTATATGAAGTATATATTATCTGATAAAAATGGATGATTACTCGGTCAAAAAAATCTTTTTGACTCTAAAACGCTGAATTTTTCATCATGTTCTCAACAGAAAGCTTCTCATGGTGTTTTGTTACTTCAACACGGATTTAAAATAGATGGCCTCTGCTGCGTGCTCACTTCATATATATTGTTCTATGGATGGTAGTGTGATTGGTTGATTGATTGTTTGGTGATTTACGCCGCGCTCAAGATTATTTCACTTATATAGGGGCGTTGCCAGTTTTATTGTGGGAGGAAACCGGGCTTTATGCCCGGAGGAAACCCACGACCTTTCGTTGGTAACTGACAACCATCCCACATAGGTCGTTCGAGTGAAAACCCAGTCAGAAAATTTTCCAATTTTTTGGACTAAGTGGGAATCGAACCTACGACCCATTGGTGGATGGTTGTGTGAGTCCATGCGATAAACGTCGGATAAAAACAGAAATTCAAAACCATGAAAGTTAAGTTATTATTTGCTTAGAGATGGATACCAAAGATAAACGTTTGATCGACGGAAGTTCAATAACATTCACCTTTAGCAACTGCTATCTTAAAAACTCACGTGAAATAACGTTATCTGTGTTACTAACGTTGAAATATGATTGCAACAACTGGTCCCTGGCAGTAGCATTGATAGTATCCATCAGAAAGTCAAAAGGCAATAATGAAGGTTCAGAAGCCTACACTAAATAAGGGACGCAAATCTTATCCTAATATCCAAAGTGTATCAGCCGGTAGACGAAAGACAAACACGTAGGGCTAATATTAGTATTTTGTCAGCAGTCAACTGCCCAGCCTCGATTCAACGTTGATTGTATGGACGGTTGTCAGCCTGCTTATTGTCCACACGTATATAACAAGTTGGCATTTTGGCGGTCTGCAGCATTGGCTACCATGTTTGTAACCAGGTTGAATAGTTGTTCTCATTTTTTTTGGTATTTTTTTTTCTTTTCATTTATAGTTACATAAAACGTAAGATTCAATTAGACAAAATGACTCAATTACAGTGGTTATTTTAATAACTTTAAATGACTAGAAAACTAGAGACATAAGAATTAAACATATGAAGTGCCAAACAACGAGTAATTATTCAATTACTTATTCTCCGCTTATTCAATGTGTAACCAACTGTCCCCATTCTAAAGATAAGGTTGTCTTATCGTCTGTGTAATATCCTGATGTTACAGCACACCTGCTTATTCCATGTCCTCCATATCTTAATACATGTAGTTAACTCTTGACCTGTAATAGGATTGCCCCCCCCCCTCCCTTACTTAGATTGTGGTGATTTCAACTACAGTGTAGGAATCACAACTTATCAGTGATTATAACTTTTGTATTTATTTTGTCCATTCTTGCTGTGTATGTAAAATGCCTGTTTAACCATGCCGACGTTGTGTTGCTGTAATTCCTGATGATGAGAGTAGTTTCTATCGAAAGCTCATATTAAAACATCACCATGTACAAAGTAGTAGAAGTTGTCCTATGTGTTTTGGTTTTAGTAAAACCGCTCCATAGAAGAATCTATTAACGAGTAATTAATTCCTATACTAATGCAGGATCGGTATGTATGGTATAGTTGCATAGTTAAGTAATTATTTCCTATACTAATGCAGGATCGGTATGTATGGTATAGTTGCATAGTTAAGTAATTATTTCCTATACTAATGCAGGATCGGTATGTATGGTATAGTTAAGTAATTATTTCCTATACTAATGCAGGATCGGTATGTATGGTATAGTTGCATAGTTAAGTAATTATTTCCTATACTAATGCAGGATCGGTATGTATGGTATAGTTGCATAGTTAAGTAATTATTTCCTATACTAATGCAGGATCGGTATGTATGGTATAGTTGCATAGTTAAGTAATTATTTCCTATACTAATGCAGGATCGGTATGTATGGTATAGTTGCATAGTTAAGTAATTATTTCCTATACTAATGCAGGATCGGTATGTATGGTATAGTTGCATAGTTAAGTAATTATTTCCTATACTAATGCAGGATCGGTATGTATGGTATAGTTAAGTAATTAATTCCTATACTAATGCAGGATCGGTATGTATGGTAATTCCTATACTAATGCAGGATCGGTATGTATGGTATAGTTGCATAGTTATGTTGAAAGCCGGCATATGTTTCGTAATTCACCATTGTCCCACAGTTAGTTGCAAATTGGCATGGTCGGCCACCATATGGTTAGCATAAGCGTCGGTAACTCAACGCTGGCTAAAGGTTGTGCAAAAAATGACGACAATTGCATAGTTTTTTGCAAAGTTTTTTTACCTTTAGTTAAAGTGGCATGAGCTGCCAAAATGTTGATATTTTGACGTTAAAACAAAATGTTGAAATTATTGCCCATTTTTCTCAAGGCGTATAATTCAGAAGCTATTTAGTGTTTCTAGTCTCAAAAATGTACGATAAAGTATTGCTTTGAACTAACTTTGGCATTTAGTTTTTCAATGGCCTTCAAAGCCTCTTACTGTCGTGAAGATCAGGAATTATGAAAAAAGTGTGAATTTTGGCAGCTCATGCCACTTTAAGAAAACTTCGGCCGGATGTCAACTTCGTTCAGAATCTTCTCTAGCCTTGGTGACATAAGTGATAAACAGCTTACTGCGGTAACGTTTTCTTCGTTTGAGTCTTTCACATTTTAAGTAGTTGGTAGGCGATACAACTGCGACCCAACATTGAAAAAATGTAATCAACATCGTTCTGACTTTAACTTGATGGTTGTATTTTATGTTAATAAAGTGTTCAAACTTACAACACTTTGTTATCCATCTTAAACCCATCCCTACATTCATCGCATAGGGATTACGGTTAATATCAGAGAAAGAAGCATTCTGGCATTCTAGTAATCAACAATCTTAAGATTTGTTTTCGCTACGGATATATATAGGCTGCACGTGACAATACGTCCCCCCCCCCCCCCCCCCCCACAGGAAGTGATGTAGGCAATGATGTCATCCTACTCTAATCCCGTCAATATATTAATGGCTCTATTTTCACTCTGCAAATACGGGTATTCTGAAATTGAGTACAAAACTATTTACTTCTTTTTTGTCTAAAAGGTGGGAGAATCTCGTAAAACGTTTCCATTTACCTCCAACTATGAAATTTTGGAATATGGAAAAGGGCAAATAAACTTGTTTCAGGAAAGAACACCAGACAATTAATATGGAAAAGGGCAAATAAACTTGTTTCAAGAAAGAACACCCTACAATTCCATTTACCTTCACCTATCAGATTTTTTATATAGAAAAGAGCAAGTAAACTTTCCAGCATTTTTAACTTTTAATACAATTTCATGGTTAGCAATAAGTGATAGGCCTTGGAGAGAAGTCTCTCGCATTCTAAAAAGGTTGGACGAAATTTAGATGGCAACAGGATAGGCTTTTGTAACCCAAGTCAGTTTATGCAATACTACAGGCAACCCAGGTCAAAATATCCTAATTTTATAACAATTGGAACTATTGTGATATCTTAAGATTTGTTAAAATACAGTGATGCTATAATTTTAGCTACTTTAGTTCGCAACAAGTTTCATATATTCGATTAAATGTGGCATTCAATTGATCGGCTGTATTTGAAATGTGGCAATCAATTGATGGGCTACACTTGAAATGTGGTAATCAATTGATGAGCTACATTTGAAATGTGGTAATCAATTGATGAGCTACATTTGAAATGTGGTAACCAATTGGTGGGCTACATTTGAAATGTGGTAATCAATTGATGAGCTACATTTGAAATGTGGTAATCAATTGATGAGCTACATTTGAAATGTGGTAATCAATTGATGAGCTACATTTGAAATGTGGTAATCAATTGGTGGCTACATTTGAAATGTGGTAATCAATTGATGAGCTACATTTGAAATGTGGTAATCAATTGATGGGCTACATTTGAAATGTGGTAATCAATTGATGAGCTACATTTGAAATGTGGTAATCAATTGATGAGCTACATTTGAAATGATATTATTTTAAGAAGCCAAACGATGTTGTAATCAGTTTTCAGGACATTAGTTGCATTAGAAATAATAAACAGACTTTGACATTGGGTGCTACTTTTTGGTTTTCTTGGGTTTCAGATTTAATTGTTATATTTTTGCTTGTGCTGAAGGTGAAGGTGTTTATTTTACCTTATACAGGTCTTTGTCTACAGGGGAGAAAAATGAACTCCAGTATATCACTTCCACTGGCAATCTGTAAAGATAAATTATAAGGATAGATAAACAATTCACCTGCTGGTTGCAGTGCTGAAAGATTTGGTAGGTTGAAATAAATGGAAAGTGGGTAGAGAGGTTTGTTAACTTGTGAATAGGATGTGAAGTCTGTTAACTTGTGAATAGGATGCAAAATGTGTTAACTTGTGAATAGGATGCGAAGTCTGTTAACTTGTGAATAGGATGCAAAATGTGTTAACTTGTGAATAGGATGCGAAGTCTGTTAACTTGTGAATAGGATGCAAAATGTGTTAACTTGTGAATAGGATGCGAGGTTTGTTAACTTGTGAATAGGATGCGAAGTCTGTTAACTTGTGAATAGGATGCGAAGTCTGTTAACTTGTGAAGAGGATGCGAAGTCTGTTAACTTGTGAACAGGATGCGAAGTCTGTTAACTTGTGAATAGGATGCGAAGTCTGTTAACTTGTGAATAGGATGCGAAGTCTGTTAACTTGTGAATAGGATGCGAAGTCTGTTAACTTGTGAATATGATGCGAAGTATGTTAACTTGTGAATAGGATACGAAGTCTGTTAACTTGTGAATAGGATGCGAAGTCTGTTAACTTGTGAATATGATGCGAAGTATGTTAACTTGCGAATTGCTTGCGAGGTTTGTTAACTTGTGAACAGAATGCAAGGTTTGTTAACTCGTGAGTAGGTTGCGAGGGCTTTTAAACAGGTGAATAGGATGCGAGGTTTGTCAACTTGTGGATTAACTTGTGAAGAGGATGCCACGTTTATTAACTTGTGAATTGAATGTAAGGTTTGTTAAATTTTGAACTGCTTGCGATGTTTCATAACTTGCCAAGAAGATATTCGGTTTGGTAACTTGTAATAATGGGCTTGCAAACAGGATGTATTTTTTTTTCAATTTCAACGTTGTAGCGTCAGATGCCTACGTATAGTACCGGGTATGCGTTCAATGGCGTCAGATGCCTACATATAGTACCGTGTAGGCGTTCAATGGCGTCAGATGCCTACATATAGTACCGTGTAGGCGTTCAATGGCGTCAGATGCCTACATGTAGTAACGTGTAGGCGCTCAGTGACGTCAGATGCCTACATATAGTAACGTGTAGGCGCTCAGTGACGTCAGATGCGTACGTATAGCACCGGGTAGTTCAATGGCGTCAGGGGGCTGTTTCTCAACACCGACGTAACTTTGCGCCTAGTCGTAACGTCATGGCAACATATACTTTCAACATTACGTTACGACCAGACGCAAAGTTACGACAGGCGTAAGTTGTGTTGAGAAACAGCCCCCAGATGTCTACATATAGTTATGAGTAGGCATCAATTGGTGTCAGGTACCTACATGCATGTATAGTACAGTGCATAAGTTCAATGGCGTCGGATGCCTAAATATAGTACAGTTTAGGCTTTCAGCGGCGTCAAATGCCTCTAAATAGAAGAGTTCAGGCTTTCAATGGCGCCAGAGGCCTAAAAAGTAGTACAGTATAAGCGTTCAACGGCCGCAGGTGTATACATATAGCACCATGTAGGCGTTCAACGGCGTCAGATGCCTACATTTAGTACCGAGTGTAGGCGTTCAACGGCGCCAGATGTCTAAATATAGTATCGTTGAGTCGTTCAATGGCGTCAGATATCAACATATAGTACCGTGTAGGAGTGCAATGGCGTCATATGCCTTCATATAGCACAATGTAAGCGCTCAATGGCGTCAGATGCCGTGATGGCGTTTAACGGCGTCGGATTCCTACATATAGCACAGTATAAGCGTTAAATGCCTAAATATAGTACCGTGTGGGCTCTAAATGGAGTCAGATGCGGTGTGGGCTATAAATGGAGTCAGATGCGGTGTTGGCGTTTGATGTCTAAAGATAGCACAGTGTAAGCGTCCAATGGCGTCAGATGCCTACATTTAGTTCCGTGCAGGCGTTCAACGGCGTCAGATGCTTACATATAGTATGGTGTAGGCGTTCAAGGGCGTCAGATTCTATATATAGTACTTTGTGGGAGCTCAACGGCGTCAAATACATGCATTTAGTACTGTGTGGGCGTTCAATGGTGTCAGATGCCTAAATATAGTACCGTATGAGCGTTCAATGGTGTCAGATGCCTAAATATAGTACCGTATGAGCGTTCAATGGTGTCAGATGCCTAAATATAGCACCTATAAATAGTACCATGTGAGCGTTCAATGGTATCAGATGCCTAAATATAGTACCGTGTGGGAGTTCAATGGTGTAAAATGACTAAATATAGTACCGTGTGCGCGTTTAATGGCGTCAGATGTCTAAAATAGTAAGGTATGGGCGTTCAATGGTGTCAGATGCATAACTATAGTAACGTATGGGCGTTCAATGGTGTCAGATGCCTAAATATGGTACCGTGTGGACATTCAATGGCGTCAGGTGCCTAAATATAGTAGGCCTACCGTGTTGGCGTAAAATCATGTCAGATGCCTTTTTATCACATAACTGTGTTGTTATTCGCGTACATAAAGCCATGTCGTAAATATGGTATGTAACTAGTTACATAACACTTTCGATGAAAATGATTGGCTGAGAGCGTGGGGAAATTATTCGTACGCGTGCCAGTGGGACTTTTTGCTGTTGTTGTTTTCATGTGTAATCTCGAAATGATCTGTATTATGGCACATAGTGATTTACCAGTCAATTCACACACTTATATAGTTGAGAAAGATTATTAGTTATTAAAATTGCAAGTCCCACAACCTAAACGTCCCTATTTAAAAAACGAATTGCCAAAGCCAAACTAGTGACGAGTCAGCTCTGCATATATAGGTCAACTCGTTGCTATGGTTCCAGTTGTAACGAGAACGCAGGTTAGCGGTGACCTAGATAACTTCAGAACGACTTTTAGCGAAATCTTTGTGTGATAAAATCGATAACTTTCTAGATTTTTCTGATTTATATTTCTTAAACTAGTCTACGTTTTTATCCTAGAAATTCAAGTGGAATTGACATAGATCTAATTTATTGTTTCGGCGGAGAACTTCACCGAACTCAGCAGTGCTGCGACTGTTGTCTATTAATAACTTCTAATGACTTTACGATCGGTACAATTTTCAATTAGTTTTCTTCGTTTTTCTAGTTTAGTTATGCGATAAACAGAATCTCACACTCGAGGTCATTAGATATGAACATTTATCGCTGAAGCTCGCAACATATTCAAAAGTTACTCAACTCGTTTCATAAATTTCATATCAAATGACCACTCCTGTGAGATCCTCTATGTATATTACCGTGTTGGTGTCCAATGGTGTCAGATGCAAGGAACTACTTACTCAATATTGGTCGAAAAGGAAAATGATGTTGAGAGATTGATTTGGCCAAATATTAGCGTCTTGGTTTGCAAAAGAATTTATGTTAAATTTATGTCAAAAAAAACTCATAAAATTCAAGTCTTCGTCAAACAACTTTCTGGCCACGGTTTTTAAATTTTCATTCAATAGAAACAATTCTATAAAATAATAAGTATCCAATAAAATCCAAATTTCTGTCATGGTATTATTCAAAATGACAAAAGTAATAACATTTCAATTTTAATAACGTATTTATTGTGCCAACCGATAATTATATGTATACTTACAACTGTTGGATTGCTGTATTTAAATCCTTGACGCTTTTCTGTAATTGTTCGTCCAGATCATTTGTGGAATCTACAAAGTAATGATCAATAGATCAATAAAGCAAAGACATTAACTCCGAGAACGTAATACAGGTAACGTTTTAAAATCTAAAAACACGACCCGGACAACTTCATACACAACATTATCTGGGTGACGGGTGGCGTGTGGTAGCACAGTCAGGTTGATGAACGAGTTAAATATGAGAAGAATAGAAGTATCCAATATATCTGCACTTGTAAATAAACAAAAGGCCATAAAATTACTACTTGTCAATGCATTGACTTCCACCTAGCTAAACGTAAGTCATGAGTATGTATGTAATATAAACGATACACAATAACCTGGATACAACTATATTTAGATTCACGCCGTGTAAAACCTAGCTGTGCCAAAAAGTGCTCAGTCTTTGAAACTGTAATGAATGATTAATCTGTTCACTGTGCCAAAATCAAACATCTAGTCGGTTCTACATCAGCTCATAAATACATCCCAAAACAAGATGGCAGCGCCCATGTATGTCAAGGAAAAACAAGATTGCAGCGCCCATGGATGTCAAGGAAAAACAAGATTGCAGCGCCCATGGATGTCAAGGAAAAACAAGATGGCAGCGCCCATGTATGTCAAGGAAAAACAAGATGGCAGCGCCCATGGATGTCAAGGAAAAACAAGATTGCAGCGCCCATGTACGTCAAGGAAAAACAAGATGGCAGCGCCCATGGATGTCAAGGAAAAACAAGATGGCAGCGCCCATGTATGTCAAGGAAAAACAAGATTGCAGCGCCCATGGATGTCAAGGAAAAACAAGATTGCAGCGCCGATGTACGTCAAGGAAAAACAAGATGGCAGCGCCCATGGATGTCAAGGAAAAGCAAGATGGCAGCGCCCATGTATGTCAAGGAAAAACAAGATTGCAGCGCCCATGGATGTCAAGGAAAAACAAGATTGCAGCGCCCATGTACGTCAAGGAAAAACAAGATGGCAGCGCCCATGGATGTCAAGGAAAAACAAGATGGCAGCGCCCATGTATGTCAAGGAAAAACAAGATTGCAGCGCCCATGGATGTCAAGGAAAAACAAGATTGCAGCGCCCATGTACGTCAAGGAAAAACAAGATTGCAGCGCCCATGTACGTCAAGGAAAAACAAGATGGCAGCGCCCATGGATGTCAAGGAAAAACAAGATGGCAGCGCCCATGGATGTCAAGGAAAAACAAGATGGCAGCGCCCATGGATGTCAAGGAAAAACAAGATTGCAGCGCCCATGGATGTCAAGGAAAAATAAGATTGCAGCGCCCATGTACGTCAAGGAAAAACAAGATTGCAGCGCCCATGTATGTCAAGGAAAAACAAGATTGCAGCGCCCATGTACGTCAAGGAAAAACAAGATGGCAGCGCCCATGGATGTCAAGGAAAAACAAGATGGCAGCGCCCATGGATGTCAAGGAAAAACAAGATGGCAGCGCCTATGGATGTCAAGGAAAAACAAGATGGCAGCGCCCATGGATGTCAAGGAAAAACAAGATGGCAGAGCCCATGGATGTCAAGGAAAAACAAGATGGCAGCGCCCATGGATGTCAAGGAAAAACAAGATGGCAGCGCCCATGGATGTCAAGGAAAAACAAGATGGCAGCGCCCATGGATGTCAAGGAAAAACAAGATGGCAGCGCCCATGGATGTCAAGGACTAACAAGATGGATTAGGGAATTCGTTTCCAAGTATTTCAGATTAAACAAACTCTTTCTGGATTCACAACTTTTGTTATATTTAGGCGCAGCGTTTCAATGTCTATTCGGACATCGTTTTCAAGCATATGATCAACATAGAAGGAACAGAGAATATATATACAGTTGAAGGGGTATGTGAATAAACATTAAGTTAAGCAGTGTATACTGAGTATGAAAACTTCAATAAATTATGAAAACACCACTATGTAGAGTGATAACAGCTTAGTAAACAGATGACTAATAATGGACAGAAAATTAGATAACGTTTGAAAACCTGACTGAAGAATTACAGGAAAACATGAAATTTTAATGAATTAGTAAATTAACCGACACTGATTCTCAAGGCCAAGGTGAGAATCGAACGCCAAGGTGAGAATCAGTGTCGGTTAATTTACTAATTCAGTAATTTCCCTGATGATGATTGCAACTTGCTTTCATCACGTATGAACATTTAAATATACATATTCTAATGGGCTTGATTTAAGCTCTGTGTGTATAAGAGAATCTAACAAGCGAAGCAGGGCCGGGTAGCTCAGTTGGTAGAGCGGTGGGACGGTAACCCTAAGTCGTGAGTTCGATTCACACCTTGGCCCGGAATTTTTTAGTTAATTTACTAATTCAGTAATTTCTCTGATGATGATTGTAGCTTGCTTATAAAGTTTTAAGTAGGATAACAAATATAGTGAGGAAAACAAACCACGCAGGCAAAGTGATAAAGTATTGGATATGATTAGCTAATTAACAATGGAATAAAGAAACCTTGATCTCTGTTCATTTGTGGATTGTGTCTTCTAATTTGAACAGCTTCAGACAATTTACGAGAGGTTAAGTGAGAAATGTTTACATTAAGAGTTTTTACATTTTCCCAGAAAGAGTTTGCTTAATGTTATACTTTCAAAATTATATATGTCCCTCAAACAAGTATTTCACAGTAGAGTAGTAAATAGTATTATGGGCGGATTAAACGTTACCTACAAGAATTATATCTGATATCAATCAATACAACTGTCAGTATCACAAATCGTTGTTTACAATATGCCGAAAGTAGCTCTGTTTAAGGAAGTCATCAGGTGGCCTCCCTTTATGTCCAAGAAACATGGCGCACATTGACTTTAAAGGTTAATATCTCAACGATTGGCAGTAGGACCAATCCCTATTTTAGATTAATCTATTCTCTGTATTAGAGGATTGCCTTAATAAAACAAGCCTGCTAATATATTTAGCGATACATAAACAACTATACAAATGACTGGGTTTTTGGCAGTAGATATACATGTCTAAGTATACGTTATAAATAAATAAAACTGTCACGTTCATTTTAAAGCATTTTCCGCCTTCTGCAACGGGAAACCTTCCAAAAAACACGATTTGGCTCAGTCATCTTTCCAATTTAGTATGAATGAGTGTGTTGATAGAGGATATTGAACAGCTGTGTTTAAATAGCACTTATATTTTTTCGAATGAAAGTTATCCCTCCGCCTCTCAAGAGAAAAAATATAAATGCTCTTCAAACACAGCTGTTCAATATTCTGTTTATTATTTATACTATCATGTTTTAGGCTGGGGATTGTTTATTAAGTATAAATTTATCAATTATAAAAAAGAAAATATTAACAAACTTCGACGGATTAGGTTTTCAGCAAACGTAGGAATATATATCGCTGACCAATGAAACAACAGCATGTCTGTTCTTCTCACGTGACTGTCAACTGTCAGATTTGTGGTCATTTGAATTGCCATTTTCTCCCTGCGATATTTCGTGTAAAAAGAAATTAAATCGATCAACATGGATTTTAACTCTGCAGCGCACCAGTCACAAGGATAAAAAATGATATATGAAACTACTTAACATCGTTTTACCGTGTCATTGAACGGCTATTACAGTTTCTCGTTACGATTCTCCGAAGCCATGATGATGCAGGCCACACAACGCTGCCAACTGACGATCGGTAATGCAGTTTTGTTTTATCGCTTTGATTTAAAGTGGTAAGCCAATCCTATATTGAATCAATTTAGTGTTTTCAGTTGTAAATTATTTATCTTAATGCTAAATTGACTGAAAAGGCTTCATTTAGCCTATCTAAATCCGATGTACTGTTGTTGTTGTACAGCAGACGTCAGTACACAAGAAAGAAGTAGGTCCGACGACGTCATCGGCTTCGACGCGTGCATTAAATAACAAAAAGTGTTATTGCACTGCAGTGAATTATTACATTTCTGAGTGAAGGAAATCCCTAGTTTTCACTTATGTATAAATAATAAAATGTGATATTACACGACTGGCATAAGATAAAACTGGCATAGAGTATTCCTGTGGCCCATGTTGGCACCTGGTCTATTGTTCTGTGAAAGGGAATAATCTTTTCCAATATGGCAATTATAATAGAGCAATAAGTCTGGCAACATTTCGCTATATCCAATGCGAGAGTGTGTTTTGAATGAGAAGAATATACATACCAATTGGCACCCATAGAAATAAGGTCCTACTGCTGATGTCCGTTATTGGGGTTAACAAAGCAGACATACTCTCTGAAATAAATCAAACAAAAACTAGAATCAGTTCAAGGAAACGTCAGAGTCCATCTGGCTTCACAGGGCGAACATATTGGAGTAAAAATGTCACTTTGAGTGTGTAGAACACATCCCTAGAGCTGAAGGTCAAAAGCGCGTATAGTCTCCATTAGCTTCCAGCCTGCGTCTCACCCATCCAGTGCAACGTTGGATCTGTTGAAGGGTAACTGCCACCAATACCGATGTAATGCGGCTTCCAATTCCTGCAGATTTTGTACAGGAGACTCTAGGGCTTGAATGTTTCTGCCCATCCTATCCCAAACGTACTCTAAAGGATTCAATTTCGCACAGTTACCCCTTCAACAGATACGTCTCACTGGAGGGTTGAGAAACAGGGTTGAAGCTAATGGAGTTTATATGCGCTATTGACCTTCTGCTCTAGGGATGTGTCCTACACACTCGAAGTGACATTTTTACTTAATTTGCATTTTTTTTTCTTTGTGTATATATAAGATAACAATAACCTAGAAGTGGATATCTAAATAACATAAAACTACCTCCGAAGTACATATCTACATAACATAACAATAACCTACAAGTGCATATCTACATAACATAACAATAACCTACAAGTGCATATCTGCAGAATATAACAATAACCTACAAGTGCATATCTACATAAGATAACAATAACCTACAAGTGCATATCTACATAACATAACAATGGCCTACAAGTGCATATCTGCAGAATATAACAATGACCTACAAGTACATATCTACATAAGATAACAATAACCTACAAGTGCATATCTCCATAAGATAACAATAACCTAGAAGGGTATATCTCCATAAGATAACAATAACCTAGAAGGGTATATCTGCATAAGATAACAATAACCTAGAAGGGTATATCTGCATAAGATAACAATAACCTAGAAGGGTATATGTTACAAAATTGGGGTCACATACATTGTAAAACTACATATCTAAATAACATTACAATCACATAGATTGATTGATCTTTTGGCCCACACTCCTGGCTATTTCACTGATAGAGCGGAGTTGCTAGGTTAAGTGGGGAAGGAAACCGGGTTCCTTGACTGGAGAAAACTCCCGACCTTCGGCAAGTACCTGGCAACTCGTCCACAAACCGAGATCGAATGAAAAATCCACTATGATATTCATTCAATTTTTACATGGTCTGAGGGGGATTCGATCCCGCGCCGCATCGATGGGAGGCCTGTGTCGGACTATCCCTCTAACCGACATAGCCACCGATGCCTCCCAATCACAAAAAAGTCCATATCAAAATAACATTATGGTGAGAAAGTGCTTACCTGACAACTCTTCACTATCGATATTTCTGGTTTTGTCTTTGTTAATAATGCCCTGTGAAGTAAATTTATGTCATTGAGACTGTTTTAAATCCCGGTCTATTTAAAGATTAGAGTCAAAATTTAACTACAAGTAAGTTTGAGAAACTAAAATACAGATGGAAACTTAATGGTGTTGTAGAGCTTTGAGAATATTCAGCAGAGCTCGAATTGAGAAGGTGTCTGTCGAACAGGCCGTTGACGCTGTACCTATCCCTTCAAAATCAATGTATTTTTTACAGCAAATGTCTCCTGAATGAGAGTGAAACTTGGGGTTTTATCTCTTCCATATATTTTTCGTTTTATAATGGACTAGGTTTCAATTCAGTTAACATTTTGAGGATTTATATGTATTTTATATCATAAAATGCTTAAAGACCCACCTTCTATTTGTACTGTACACGGTAAAAGTAACTTACGGAGAACATAGTAATCTATCTCTGCCATAACCTAATTATGGCGCAAGACTACTGCTGTCTGTACATGTATAATTTTGAGTTATAGGTTATAATGGCGTAAGACTACTTTTCACACTACATCCCTGATATTGTTTCTTTGTTTGTTTATCCTCCATGATGTGTTAAACAAAATACAGATTACAAATTTACCCGTTTGGCGGGAATTAAGCCCATTCCATATAGGTCGTTCAAGTGAAAACCCAGTCAGAAAATGTTCCAGGTTTTTTTTTCAGACTGAGTGGGATTCGAACCTGCGACCCATTGATAGAAATCTGTTTGGATTGAGCCACGGAGCCTACTGAGCCACGGAGCCACCCCCCCCCCCCCCCCCCCCCTGAAATTTGAAGGGAAGAACATTCGGTAGAGCGAACAAGGACACATTGGGAGGGGGGGGGTCAGTATGGTCAGAACAACCGGATAGTGTGATAATACGCTTGTACAAACGTCCATTAGGACTCTACGAGCATATACGTTTGCAACTTTCAATATTACCGGCTTTGAATAGATTGTTTGGTAGGTTGTTCAGGTCTGTCTAAAACTCGTATGGAATGACAGGAAGACATCACCCCCAAGCACCCCATCACAACGCTTTAAAATACTTTAAAAGTATCTATTTTTTACATCTATTGCAGAGAATATCTTGTTACCTGTGAAGCTTTGTAAATGACAAGATCAGGCAGTGGTTCTTTTCCTGACAACCTTATTAATACAGCTGTACATTCTGACAGGCTGTTACAGGCCATGTGTTCCTAAAATATCCATAAACAAAAAAGAAACAAATTAAGATATTGCACTTGAAGTTAAGTTAACTTTATAAGCTGTCATTTTGGTGTTAAAGCCATGTCAAGGATGTTGTCAATTGGATGTTTTTAAATATCTACCTATCATTACCGATAGATATATACATATCGCCTTAGATATAATACCTACCTGTACAAACACTTGCCTCCACGCGAAAAATCTTGTCCCTAATGGCCTATGCATTATATGTTTGTACAGGTAGGTATTATATAAACTGCAAATATGAAAATGATCCCCCTAATTCTTCAGATTCCCATCGATAATACCTACTTCTGCACAAACACTTGCCTTGAATGCCACACTACGGAGGCGAGACTAGTACGCGATGCAGGGCATTAACAGATTTTTTTCAGAGAGTAAAGTACTGTTAACCTCAGAAGTCATTACGGGGGCGTGATTGGGGCCCAGGGCGGCAGGAATAGTGTGACCAGTCATTCTTGCCGAATTTTTCGCCAAACGAGTGTAGTTCACCGTGCACTAGCGTCAAATCTCGAAGATAGTACGCCGCGAAGGTCGTGGGAGACTTCCATGAACAAGCCCTCATCATGACCGGAACTAAAACATTACTAATGAGGGCCCACGAGGCCGCGAATGCCATAATTTCATGAACACTATCCCTCGCCACAGCGGCCCTCTGGTGGGGTCTTAGGCCAATAAAATCCCTCGTTTGAGTCAAGAAGCTAGGATATTCTTCGCTATTCCCTGTCGTCGTGTTGAACAGACTAGCCCCCCCCCCCCCCTCCCAATGTGTCCTGTGCTACGACTCAGGTACACCTGCAAGGCTCTGACCAGACACATTAAGAGATCGTCCTGCAGGTCGGAGGATAGAAAATCTAACAATGCGAAATATGAAATTCCATTGGCTGTTGGTCGTAAGTGGCCTGGTTTTTTGCTAGAAGAGTCCGGAAAAAAAACGTCCACCAGTCGAGAGTATGTCGAATGGAGATCCCGTCCACCCTGGTCGCTAGGGCAAGGGCGACCAGAAAGCTCTACAGTCTTAAGAGTGAGAAAAGTCAGCGTCACCTCCGCAATCGGTTCGAACATGGGCTTCAGTTTTTGCGGCCTGGCGGGGCCTCTATGGCAAAGAATCGAGTGATGACAGAGAGGTTCTGATTTGGTAGCCACAGATTGGCCTGAACTACCTTAGCAATAGAACTTCGGTAGCCTGCCACCCTAACCAGTGCACGAAGAAATTACCTATTTGGAGAATAGAGACAGTCTCTGGTATGCCCTGCACCACTCATCGAAGCGCTGTGCAGGGCTGAACAGGAAGATCTATTGGCTGAGAAAATTCGGTGGGATGCTTTGTCAGAAACTCCCGTCGTCGCGAGTTGATGCTTGAGCACTTGGCCATGTAAAGGTGTAGGACCCCGAGGTGACAAACTTTCAGGCGGAGCTGTCGGAGAAGGGTTGGTCAAGTGGGCAGTTCCCGGGACTGGTCGACCAACAGGTCGAGGAGGCCTAGAAACCAAGGTAGGGCCGGTCACCACGGAAACACCAGGAGGATCACAAAGGGGTCGGCTCGTATTTTGGCCAGCACCCTGGGTAAAATTGCTGCCGGCGGATAGTTCGGAACAGTGTGTCGTTAGAGCCTCCACTGACCAAGTCAACGGGTCCAGCACCGGCGATACCAACGATGGGAGCTTGTTGTGGCACATGGAGAATAAGTGCACGTGATTGAGTGATTGATGTTTTACGCCACACTCAAGATTATTCCACTTATATGGCGACGTTGCCAGGTTTAGTGGGGAAGAAACCAGATTCATTGCCCGGAGAAACCCCCCGACATTCGGTGAGTACCTGCCAACTCTTCTACATAGTGACCGAGTGAAAAATCCACTCAGAATTGTTTTTAATTTTTGTGATTCGAAACCACGCCGCATCGATGGAAGGTCTTTGTGGGACTAATGCACGATTACTGTAACTGACTGGACAACCGAGGCCTCCAAGTCCACGTGAAGATCTGTGCTACACAGTCTGAGGGAAGGGACCACTCTGTGGTCTGGACCTGGTTGGCCACGACATTGAGGCGTTCCGGAATGGGCGTGCTCTCAGTGATATGTCCCAGAACCGCCACAACATGAAGTTCCTCGATCCTTGTTACCAAGGCGGTAGAATGAGTATCACGTATGACAGGACCGTCGAGTTGTCCGTCGTCAAGAGGACTATGTGACTCTTTAGGACCCAAGAAAAGGCGGTCACTGCCCCGGAGACGAGTGTCCGTCTGACGTCCTCCGACCAATTATCGGACGATTTTAAGTTTGGGGGTGATAAGTATGCCCCCCCCCCTACCCCCTGTGTCTTCGGCCGAGGTGAGTAGGCCCAACACTGACGCGCACTGCAGAGCTTAACAAGTTACAGATCTTCGCCCATCTGTCCGAGGGTCGAAACGATACGTCCCTCGGTGCATCATACGTCACGCCAAGAAGGTCCTGCACTGAGGTCCGATTTCTCGGGGTGTGGGATGAAACCCAGCCGCCCGGCGTCTCGATATATTGTTGACGCATCAAGGAATCGTCCAATTAGTAGTGGAAACGAATCCCCAGAGTGAAAGTGGGCTGCAACTGGGGCCAATAGTCTGTTGAATACCTGCGGGGAGTGGACGAGACAAAATGGGAGGACCACAACCTGGAGCTTTCGCCCCCACCCCAACTTAGAACCGGAGGTACTTATGATCGACTGAGGGGGGGGGGGACTGGGACGTGATAAGCGCCCTTTAAGTCTAGTAATGTCAGCCATTCCCCACGTTGTAGAGCAATGAATCGTCCAAGTAATAGTGGGAACGAATCCCCAGAGAGTGAAAATGGTTTCAACTGAGGCCAATAGTCTGTTGAATACCTGCGAGGAGTGGGCGAGA
The DNA here is from genome assembly GCA_963971465.1 of Lepidochitona cinerea. NCBI lineage: Eukaryota > Metazoa > Mollusca > Polyplacophora > Chitonida > Tonicellidae > Lepidochitona > Lepidochitona cinerea. The sequence continues at coordinate 1,426,764 of OZ020553.1, read as the reverse complement.
CCAAATGGGAGGACCACGACCTGAAGCCTTCGTCCCCCTCCCTCTGTTTAACTGTTTAGCTTCATAAGGTTGATGACCAGTCGCCGTTTTCAGAGTCTTTCTTTTTTACTAGGAACAAGCCTGGGTTTTGTGAATTTGCGGGGTCCACTTCCTGGACCGCTCCCTATTCTAGCAGTAGGTGGGTGGGCGAGGATGTCCTCCAGCTGTGCCAACCGAGAGACTGCCTGTGACCGATGAAATACCGACCGTGCGTTGCAACACACGGGCAGCCCACTCAAAATGAACGCTTGCCCCGTGGCGCCTTTTTTGTTACCGGTTGGGCCCAAGTACTGGCGATTTATCAAATTCCAGGCTCCGTGGCCATGGAGCCTGGCGAGCTGTGAACTTAGGCTGTACTATTCTGCTCGAGGTGTCAGCAAACATATTAGAGACAAGGCCTCTATTAGCGGTGCCCTTCTCGCGTCCGAGATAGAGATAGAACGCTATAGCCACAGTGGATCGCTCTAGGCCCCCTATGTCTAATGCTTGTTTTTTTTAGTAAATACACAGCTGTTGACCGTTGGATAGAAGGTCCAGGTTCAGCAGGAAGCACCGATAGAGTGCATAGAGCTGAATGGCGGGCTTTCTAACTCTGAAAGTTTTGGTCGTGGTGACATGGGTTCGTGTGTCGGCGTCCTCCGGGTTTCTGTGATAGCCGTGGGGAGCAGATCATTGAAGGCTCAGAAACCCTCCAAGGTCTCTTCCAAGGGTGATTTACACAAGTAAATGACCGAATTAGTTGAACATTTCTGTGAAGAGAGCAGGAAACCATTAAACAAACATATCGGACGTTGTGTAGAACGGCACCGGGTCATAAGGGGAATGATGTCGATGTCCCGCAACAACAACAACACAACCATATAGAGTACGAAAACCACTTAAAAATCCAAAAATACTAAATATTGACGAACTAGAAACCTCCTGTCTGTAAGGAGACGTTCTTCCGGTCTGTGGCAGATTAAACCATTACTAAAAAACTATTAAAGCGAGAATTTAGAATTTAGAAATAAATTATACTCCGTGTTTTCAGCATTGTCTATTCAAAGAGCATGCGTTGAAAAGAGGAAGTTGAAGCCGCGCATGCGGGCTACTTACAAAAAGGACATCAGGTACAGGGTACTGCACAGGACGAAACATAAGACATTAGGGACAAGCGTTTGTAATGTTTTGTGCAAAATGCATGTTGTATAGACATAGGTATTACGGATGAGAATATGTATAATAGCCATTCAAGCCCCCCCCCCCCCCCACACACTCTCCACCACTTTCTTGGAAAGCATATTCACCCCCCCCCACCCCAAAAAAAAACAAGAGTTTCGGGAAACCCAAAATACGCCCGGAAAGGCACAGTAACTGCAGCCATACCAAAACAAATCCTTCCATATTTATTTGAATTTAATTTTCAAAATTCAGAGGGAAGAGGTTGAAGCTTGGTAAATGATTGATTGATTGATTGTTTGGTGTTTTACGCAGCGCTCCAGATTATTTCACTTACATGTATATGGCGGCGTTGCCAGTTTTATTAGGTGAAGCTTGGTAAAAGGTGATGTTATGTCAGCAAAATGAAGTCTTACCACTAAAACCTTTAAAATCCATCTGTATCAAATTTAAAATGGGCTATTTGGATCAACAATTATTAACAAGATTTGTACACGGTACATGTACAAGTCATCAATTCTCGCTGCTGTTAAATCATGATGTTAAACATTGTTTGTTGTCAATATAGGTTGCACTAAAAGGTTTCAATTTTTTAGAAAAGCATTTTATAATTTACTAATCATACTTCAACAAATGTAATTAATTGGCAATTTCGCAGCTCACACCAATTCAAGTAGATTTGACAATTTTTCTCATAATATTTTTTATCTACATTATTTGGCTACAAAAAAAATATAACAGTTGGGCATGTTACAAAGCCTACATTTAATTTTATTATGGAGGCCATGTGGTACACATGGTCATAAATCTTTCAAGCTCTAGAGACTGAGAGCTAACTGTAAGTTGACAAGGTAAATAGACCAAAGCTGGGATACTTATCTCTTGGTCTGTAGATAAAACTTTAATCCTTATATGTATTTTTCATTTGATTAAAACATTATATATTGATTTAAGAATAGTTTTAATCAATTTAGAAACATTATTGCAGTTTGAAAAAATCCTTTTTTGATGAGAATCGGAAAAGTAGAAGCCATTTTATAATTTAAAGGTTATTTTCATGAAAATGAAAGTAAGAATAAAAGGGAATGTACATAATCCAATAATTTGCAATAGTTGATATCATAAACAATTTTTTACACACTGTCTGTTAATATGGTATGTAACATGAAAGATTTGAAAACATCGGATCATATTTGTTAAAGTTATGGAGAGAAAAAGTAAATATTACATAACCCAATATGGCTGCCATATTACGCAATGTATGATGTCAAAAATAGTTCGCGACACACCTTCTACCCATAAGGTATATACTTAGAAAAAATTGTGCAGATGGAATCAAAACTTTAGAAGTTGTGCAGCGGAAGGGAAAGCGGACGCCGGATAGCCGGACTTCCGGACTGCCGTCCTGCCGGACGGACGGGGATGATACCATAATACAGCCCGCTTTTCAAGCCGGGCGTATAAAAATTGGTTGTAACTCAAAATGATACAATAATGGAATGTGATTAATAAAATGATGTCGTTAGGGCATGTAAATTTCGGGAAGTAAACAATCATACAAGATAAAATAATTTTTATTTACCGATACTGTCGAGTTTACAAAAAGTAATATAAGCACATGGGTGCTTTTCGTTCGACATTTAGCAGAAACAAAACAATACAAACGCACATTAACAGCACGTATTAGAATGTGCTTGTCAGTGTATATCGCCATATGCGTTAAGTATCTTCTAGTACCACTAAAGAACACTTGTTATACTCACGATATGAGACTCAACAACGTTGCCTGGCTGTAGAGCAGGTTTGTCCACAGTATTGTCCCCCACCATCGTAGTTAACTCCTGGATAAATGAACTACTAGAGTAGTCACCAATGGTGATAATTTTAGTAGACCCATGCCGCTGTTGTCGAGTATTCATACACTCATCAATATTTTGTCTAAAATCAACATTCAAATATGAAAATGATGAGTAAAGATTTTTCCATTTATAAACAAAACATTTTTGAATTTGTTCACGCCCTATAACCCTTAAAAAGGCATTTTTTCTATCTTTGAGCGGGATAATTAAAAATATATGAGGTAGGCCACCAAAGTGGTCATCTGTTTGATCTTATGGATATCAAAACAATGGTGAAATCTGACAAACATTGTCACATCAGCAACACTCAGCTTTAATAGAATGACCAGATTTCACGCCACATATCTTCATAAACACACGAACAGCAACACTCAGCTTTAATAGAATGACCAGATTTCACGCCACATATCTTCATAAAGACACGAACAGCCACAATCAGTTATAATGAAATGACCAGATTTCACGCCACATATCTTCATAAACACACGAACAGCAACAATCAGTTATAATAAAATGACCAGATTTCACGCCACATATCTTCATAAACAAACGAACAGCAACAATCAGTTATATTGAAGTGACCAGATTTCACGCCACATATCTTCATAAACACACGAACAGCATCAATCAGTTATATTGAAGTGACCAGATTTCAAGCCACATATCTTCATAAACACACGAACAGCAACAATCAGTTATATTGAAGTGGCCAGATTTCAAGCCACATATCTTCATAAACACACGAACAGCAACAATCAGTTATATTGAAATGACCAGATTTCACGCCACATATCTTCATAAACACACGAACAGCAACAATCAGTTATAATGAAATGACCAGATTTCACGCCACATATCTTCATAAACACACGAACAGCAACAATCAGTTATAATGAAATGACCAGATTTCACGCCACATATCTTCCTAAACACACGAACAGCAACAATCAGTTATAATGAAATGAACAGATTTCACGCCACATATCTTCATAAACACACGAACAGCAACAATCAGTTATAATGAAATGACCAGATTTCACGCCACATATCTTCATAAACACACGAACAGCAACAATCAGTTATAATGAAATGACCAGATTTCACGCCACATATCTTCATAAACACACGAACAGCAACAATCAGTTATAATGAAATGACCAGATTTCACGCCACATATCTTCATAAACACACGAACAGCAACAATCAGTTATAATGAAATGACCAGATTTCACGCCACATATCTTCATAAACACACGAACAGCAACAATCAGTTATAATGAAATGACCAGATTTCACGCCACATATCTTCATAAACACACGAACAGCAGCAATCAGTTATAATGAAATGACCAGACTTCACGCCACAAATCTTCATTAACAAACGAACAGTAACAATCAGTTATAATGAAATGACCAGATTTCACGCCACATATCTTCATAAACACACGAACAGCAACAATCAGTTATAATGAAATGACCAGATTTCACGCCACATATCTTCATAAACACACGAACAGCAACAATCAGTTATAATGAAATGACCAGATTTCACGCCACATATCTTCATAAAGACACGAACAGCAACAATCAGTTATAATGAAATGACCAGATTTCACGCCACATATCTTCATAAAGACACGAACAGCAACAATCAGTTATAATGAAATGACCAGATTTCACGCCACATATCTTCATAAACACACGAACAGCAACAATCAGTTATAATGAAATGACCAGATTTCACGCCACATATCTTCATAAACACACGAACAGCAACAATCAGTTATAATGAAATGACCAGATTTCACGTCACATATCTTCATAAGCACACGAACAGCAACAATCAGTTATAATGAAATGACCAGATTTCCCGCCATAAATCTTCATTAACACAGCGACAATCAGTTATAATGAAATGATTAGATTTTTCGCTACATATCTTCATAAACACAGGAACAGCAACAATCAGTTATATTGAAGTGACCAGATTTCACGCCACATATCTTCATTAACACACGAACAGCAACAATCAGTTATATTGAAGTGACCAGATTTCACGCCACATATCTTCATTAACACACGAACAGTAACAATCAGTTATAATGAAATGACCAGATTTCACGCCACATATCTTCATTAACAAACGAACAGCAACAATCAGTTATAATGAAATGACCAGATTTCAGGCCACATATATTCATAAACACACGAACAGCAACAATCAGTTATAATGAAATGACCAGATTTCACGTCACATATATTCATAAACACACGAACAGCAACAATCAGTTATAATGAAATGACCAGATTTCACGTCACATATCTTCATAAGCACACGAACAGCAACAATCAGTTATAATGAAATGACCAGATTTCACGTCACATATCTTCATAAACACACGAACAGCAACAATCAGTTATAATGAAATGACCAGATTTCACGTCACATATCTTCATAAGCACACGAACAGCAACAATCAGTTATAATGAAATGACCAGATTTCCCGCCATAAATCTTCATAAACACAGGAACAGCAACAATCAGTTATATTGAAGTGACCAGATTTCACGCCACATATCTTCATAAACACACGAACAGCAACAATCAGTTATAATGAAATGACCAGATTTCACGCCACATATCTTCATTAACAAACGAACAGCAACAATCAGTTATAATGAAATGACCAGATTTCACGCCACATATCTTCATAAACACAGGAACAGCAACAATCAGTTATAATGAAATGACCAGATTTCACGCCACATATCTTCATAAACACACGAACAGCAACAATCAGTTATGATGAAATGATCAAATTGCTCTCCACATATCTTCATTAACAAACGGACAGCAACAATCAGTTATAATGAAATGACCAGATTTCACGCCACATATCTTCATAAACACACGAACAGCAACAATCAGTTATGATGAAATGATCAAATTGCTCTCCACATATCTTCATTAACAAACGAACAGCAACAATCAGTTATAATGAAATAACCAGTTCCATCATATATCTTCAGTTTTGTCTTTTGTATGTTTTGATGGTGTTCCTGTGGCTGTTCTACAGATAATCAATCTATAGTCTCCCATGTATAAGATCTTCTGTGTCTTTGGTCATGTGACAGCTCATAGTGTAAAACAATGCATGAGTCATGTGACAGCTGATAGTGTAAAACAATGCATGAGTCATGTGACAGCTGATAGTGTAAAACAATGCATGAGTCATGTGACAGCTGATAGTGTAAAACAATGCATGAGTCATGTGACAGCTGATAGTGTAAAACAATGCATGAGTCATGTGACAGCTCATAGTGTAAAACAATGCATGAGTCATGTGACAGCTCATAGTGTAAAACAATGCATGAGTCATGTGACAGCTCATAGTGTAAAACAATGCATGAGTCATGTGACAGCTGATAGTGTAAAACAATGCATGAGTCATGTGACAGCTGATAGTGTAAAACAATGCATGAGTCATGTGACAGCTGATAGTGTAAAACAATGCATGAGTCATGTGACAGCTGATAGTGTAAAACAATGCATGAGTCATGTGACAGCTGATAGTGTAAAACAATGCATGAGTCATGTGACAGCTGATAGTGTAAAACAATGCATGAGTCATGTGACAGCTGATAGTGTAAAACAATGCATGAGTCATGTGACAGCTGATAGTGTAAAACAATGCATGAGTCATGTGACAGCTGATAGTGTAAAACAATGCATGAGTCATGTGACAGCTGATAGTGTAAAACAATGCATGAGTTATGTGACAGCTGATAGTGTAAAACAATGCATGAGTCATGTGACAGCTGATAGTGTAAAACAATGCATGAGTTATGTGACAGCTGATAGTGTAAAACAATGCATGAGTCATGTGACAGCTCATAGTGTAAAACAATGCATGAGTTATGTGACAGCTCATAGTGTAAAACAATGCATGAGTCATGTGACAGCTCATAGTGTAAAACAATGCATGAGTCATGTGACAGCTCATAGTGTAAAACAATGTATGAGTCATGTGACAGCTCATAGTGTAAAACAATGCATGAGTCATGTGACAGCTGATAGTGTAAAACAATGCATGACCAATTATGTAATGAAGCCTTCCGTTTAACACTTACTTATTATTGTAGTAGCCTTCAAATTCACAATTCCCCGTTTCCGCTTCAGATTTGAGATCTGTAAAAAATTCTCTGTGACCGGCATCTAGGATATAAAACATGGACTGTAGTTAATCTAAAAACCTCTTTAATCCGCCAGTTGATTTAAAGGGACTGCTTGTTTAGAATTGTTTACATTTTTGCTAAAACTTTCGTTAAATAGATATGCGATTTGATGGACGAGCATTTAGTGCGACTTCTATGGTACTGGTACATTGTTTACTGTCTGACAGGCACTTTCGGGTTGATGTAAACATAGGTCCTACCCATTACTGTAGTGAGGTGTGAAAGCATTACTAAGACTCATCTATCTAATAAACTGTAAAGAGCAAACGTTTTTAGTTGATTTCTACATTATGTGATGACAAAAACACATAAAAGTCAGAAGAAAACGAAACGTTCGGCCGGTCTGTAAGCGTGCAACGGCTCGCTCTGGAGCTTCTATTAGAAACTCTAGCCTGCTGAAACTGAAAGTAAACATATCAGCTGCAAATGAATTCAAAAATCGTATTAATTTCACCATTTAGCGATCTATCAGGAGGGGGCAGAGATATGTACCAGTAATCATCCTAACACCTTGCCAATAAGTGTACGACAGTAAAATGTTGGAGTTTTTAGGATCTTCCCTCATGCCCACGGTGCCCTTTTAAAACAATGAGATGCAACTATTGGTTATACATTAACACATAGTTTACGCTTACATAGTTTGTTCCAAGTAATTGTAGGGGCCTCTGTGGCTCATTAGGTAGAGGCTGGACGCTCAATCCGAACAGCCTCCCCCTAATGGGTTGCGGGTTCAAATCTCACTCAATCCAAGCAAATTGAAAAAAAATTTGACTGGGTTTTCACTCGAACGACCTGTGTGTGATGGTTGCCAGTTACCACCGGAAGATCGTGGGTTTCCTCCAACAATAAAACTGGCAACGCCGCCATATAAGTGAAATAATCTTGAGCGCGACGTAAAACACCAAACAATCAATTAACTAAATATTGTACCTTATAGACCAAGAACAATATTTCTATAGGACAGAGCATCTAACAAATATTTTGTTTTAACAATTCTTCATTCCAACCCGACAGTTGTAAATTGACGGCCATGAAAGAAAATATCGCTTAGAATATATTTTCTTTTCGTATATCCCGTAAGGCCGGACAGCATAATAAAAAGGGGTACTCCTTTTCCACTACGCCCATGTCACACAATCGGCATGGCCGGTAATTACATGGTATATTTAAGTACCTTTCTTTCTCAACATTTAGCCCATGATACCCACATTGGAAAAGAACAACCGTCTTTACAACTTTTTACAAGTGTTTACAATGAAATGAGAGATGGTTTGGGGTATTTTAACTGATAATAAGTCAAACGATTTTACACGCAAATTTGAGTGTTTGCTACAGGGAATCTCAACAATCACGTTGACGGAATCCCGGTTAGGTCGTCAAAATAAACTATCAGTCCAAGGATTTGGCTTAATGGACAAACTAATGAATTTAAGATTATCAAGTTAATCCAGAAATGAGTGTTACGTAACCTGAAGATAACATAGATCCTTATCAGTTTATTAATGTCCACATACATCACCCTTTTATTCATTTAAACTGGTTGAGATTTACACCACTGACTGAACATTTACACCACTAACTTAAAATTTACCCCACTGACTGAACATTTACACTACTAGCTGAACATGTACATCACTGGCTGAAAATTTACACCACTGGCTGAACATTTACACCACTGGCTGAACATTTATCCCACTGACTGAAAATTTACCCCACTGACTGAACATTTACCCCACTGCCTGACCATTTACCCCACTGCCTGAACATTTATACCATTGGCTGCTATTTAAAACCACTGGCTGGTATTTACACCACTGGCTGAACATTTACACTACTGGCTGAACATTTACACCACTAACTGATGTTTACACCACTGGCTGATGTTTACACCACTGACTGATATTTACACCACTGACTGATATTTACACCACTGACTGAACATTTACACGACTGGCTGGTATTTACACCACTGTCTGATATTTACACCACTGGCTTATATTTACACCACTGGCTGATGTTTACACCACTGGCTGATATTTACACCGCTGGCTGATGTTTACACCACTGACTGATATTTACACCACTGGCTGAACATTTACACAACTAACTGATGTTTACACCACTGGCTGATGTTTACACCACTGACTGATATTTACACCACTGACTGATATTTACACCACTGACTGATATTTACACCACTGACTGATATTTACACCACTGACTGAACATTTACACTACTGGCTGAACATTTACACCACTAACTGATGTTTACACCACTGGCTGATGTTTACACCACTGACTGATATTTACACCACTGACTGATATTTACACCACTGGTTGAACATTTACACCACTAACTGAACATTTACACCACTGACTGATATTTACACCACTGACTGAACATTTACACCACTGGCTGGTATTTACACCACTGTCTGATATTTACACCACTGGTTTATATTTACACCACTGGCTGATGATTACACCACTGGCTGGTATTTACACCACTGTCTGATATTTACACCACTGGCTGATGATTACACCACTGGCTGATATTTACACCGCTGGCTGATGTTTACACCACTGGCTGATTTTTACACCATTGGCTGAACATTTACACTACTGGCTGAACATTTACACCACTAACTGATGTTTACACCACTAACTGATGTTTACACCACTGGCTGATGTTTACACCACTGACTGATATTTACACCACTGACTGATATTTACACCACTGACTGAACATTTACACGACTGGCTGGTATTTACACCACTGTCTGATATTTACACCACTGGCTTATATTTACACCACTGGCTGATGTTTACACCACTGGCTGATATTTACACCGCTGGCTGATGTTTACACCACTGACTGATATTTACACCACTGGCTGAACATTTACACAACTAACTGATGTTTACACCACTGGCTTATATTTACACCACTGGCTGATGTTTACACCACTGACTGATATTTACACCACTGACTGATATTTACACCACTGACTGAACATTTACACTACTGGCTGAACATTTACACCACTAACTGATGTTTACACCACTGGCTGATGTTTACACCACTGACTGATATTTACACCACTGACTGATATTTACACCACTGGTTGAACATTTACACCACTAACTGAACATTTACACCACTGACTGATATTTACACCACTGACTGAACATTTACACCACTGGCTGGTATTTACACCACTGTCTGATATTTACACCACTGGTTTATATTTACACCACTGGCTGATGATTACACCACTGGCTGGTATTTACACCACTGTCTGATATTTACACCACTGGCTGATGATTACACCACTGGCTGATATTTACACCGCTGGCTGATGTTTACACCACTGGCTGATTTTTACACCATTGGCTGAACATTTACACTACTGGCTGATTTTTACACCATTGGCTGAACATTTACACTACTGGCTGAACATTTACACAACTAGCTGAAAATTTACACCACTGACTGAACATTTACACCACTGACTGAACATTTACCCCACTGACTGTACATTTACACCACTGACTGTACATTTACACCATTGGCTAATATTTACACCACTGATTGTATTTACACCACTGGTTGATATTTACCCCACTGACTGAACATTTACACCACCGACTGATATTTATACTACTGGCTGATATTTACACTACTGGCTGATGTTTACACCATTGGCTGACATTTACATCACAGGCAGACATTTACGTCACTTGTTGACATTTAACCACTGACTGACATTTCCACAACTGACTGAAGCTTACACGGCTGGCTGATATTTACACCACAAATTAACATATTACACACATTACCATATACCGCAGTATACTTAAGTCGCCTAATGCTTGCAATGCTGGGTACCGGATAGCATTGCAAGCATTACCATATACCGCAGTATACTTAAGTCGCTCTACGTCTAATGCTTGCAATGCTGGGTACCGGATAGCATTACACACATTACCATATATACCGCAGTATACTTAAGTCGCTCTACGCCTAATGCTTGCAATGCTGGGTACAGGATAGCATTGCACACATTACCATATACCGCAGTATACTTAAGTCGCTCTACCCCATATGCTTGCAATGCTGGGTACCGGACTGTTCAAGCTATCGGTTTCGAACTACAGCGCCTTCCATCTCATTGGGGGGAACCCTCTTGCCTGACCTCGATTGCCCATGTATAACGTCATTCATTTGACCGACCAATAAGAGCATGGCTGACTGTCACGCTCTAGCCGCTCGTTATCTTAACAAATACTCCCCGCTACACATTTTAGCTTTAGCAAACTCTTGAATCAACTAACACCTATCACAACTAATCAATACCATCAATATCAATATCTCATTTATATTTTTAAAAATAAATCAGCCTGGCGCAGGGACATTAAAAAGAATTATTTTTGTTTATTTCTATGTACTGATGTAGACTTGTTAACTCTCCTACCTGTAATTTGTTCTAAAAAACACAGTGAACAGACAACTTACGAGATCGACTCTGTATAAGAATGACAACCACCGCGGTCAGGTAAAATCCGACTTGAACACTGTTATCTATCAGGGAGTGAGTCTTTAAAAAGCTGCTCAGTTTATCTTGAAGCGACATTTTGTGTCAGTTTTGTGTTCAGCTTGCATACCAACGCCTATAGACAGGTCTTTACGTGGTGAATTCACACACATAGAATGACACAGTCCCATTCAGGTGTCATCAAAGAAGGCTATTCATAAGCATAGAGCGCGGTCAGTAATGCAATCAATAGACATGGTATGCTGGTGGGTATGTTAAACTTCAGCATAAGATCTAGGTATAAGTTAGATCATGTATCGATAACTCACCATGTATGCCCAGGTTTAATGTATTAACTACGCCTGTAGTATAAACTATACCAGCAGCTAAGGTATATAAATAAGCATTATCATTAATTAAACAAGGCAATAAAAAAGTTTGAAATTCCACCAATAGGAAGGAAGCCCATGATATTCTGCGAGACGGTGACCCACTTAGGCCTAAATCATATGGCAGTAGCCCACAAGGTTAATCTCCATTTACTGTCATGTTACTGTGTGCACTCACAAATCGTCCCTAACTTTCCTATAACCAAATCCCCTTTGACGGGGATCGACTGGAGGTACTTTAAGAGCAAGTTAACCCGACCATAAAGGTACCAATCAATCGTTAGTGTCTGAACCAACTGATAGGGGTCCCTGTACACATAGTAAGCCGGATGTAAACAGACAAACGTACACCCAAACTACCAGATATAAATACACCTAAACTGGTCTCATTTCACCTCTAAAATAGTTAAGACCGAAACTCAAGCCATGTCTTTTGATAAAAGATACAGAAATCCAGGGGACCAGAAACAAAATAATAAAAAACACACAAAAATATCTGTAACCTACCAAAACCCTGAAGTCGGTAATCGTGAACTAAATCTATATAAACATGCTGTTGTTGTGAGTTCAATTAAGCCTTATTAAAAACATCAAGAAATATTATTTTATGCAATTTTAACAGGATTAACCGCGCCAGGTATCGGGTACGAGAAGACAAAGACGTTTTCTAACCCTTGTTGCAACGAGTTTTGTCACAACGTACGAGTTTTATTCCAACTCACGAGATTTGTTACAATGTTGACGAGTTTTGTCACAAAAGGTTACGAGTTTTGTCACAAGAGCGCCAGCTTTTGTTACATGTCCCAAGTTTTGTTCCAACCCTGCCGAGTTTTGTTACAAAATCAATGTTACGAGTTTTGATACAAACCGTCAACAGCTTTTGTAACAATTTTAATAGGACACGAGTTTTGATACAAAGAGTCGACAGCTTTTGTCCACAAATGCCAGCTGTAGGCAATTTTATAGTGGCTGATAGCTTTGCTCCCCAACAACTGTCGACAGAACATTTAGTTGCCACCTTGTCCGTACGTGAGCCCGCCTGTCATGATTTCTTGTCCTGACCATGTCTCGGTTAATATTTTGAGGATTGCTTTGAAATTTGGCTGGTATTTTGCCCTTTTTGTGACAATGGTCACAGTCTGCTGATATTTTTTGTCTTGGTCATATTTTGTTTAATATTTAGAGGATTATTTTGAAACTCGGCCGGTACAAACTCACTACCAAGTAGTTGTGTCATGTCTCATTTTCCAGTGTTGTTGATATTTTAGAGTATTTCTCTCGTATTTTGTCAAATTTCATGTGAGTATATATGGGATAGGGTATCCTCGTCCTAATAGGCTTTAGATTGTGGGAGCTTTTCTCGTGGGACAAATTGTCACTCAACTAATACAAAACCCAGGACGTAGATTGAAAAAAAAGCGAGATTTTCACTATCAGTAAATAATATATGCATGCTCCCTATCCCGATCGATCATTAATGAGGGCGATCGTCATAACTTCAATATGAACAAACAAACCGTTCACTGTCCCGTTGGAAAAGCGATATTGCTACCTCTTTTTTAAACGTACACGAGATAAAACAGTGCATATGAGCTCATTTTCATTTCAGTTTTCAGTTTCGTGGTTTCAACAGGAATTAAGCCTATAGGAACGTCTACGTATAGTTAAAATGTTCCACAATAAAACATGACCCCCCCCTCCCCCCCCCACCCACCCTTTCTCTTTTCACTACATAACATTGTTCGAGCGTTTTTTATTTTAATTGAACAAACCCAATACACCAGATATGGTTGGAAACAGTTCAATATAAACATATAACATGTAACTCATGTTTTGCGTAAAATACTGTCCCAAATGGACTTCTTAATTGACAGTCTGATAACTTCGGGGATTTACGTGAGTGAAATGCCCTCTGATAGACTGCAGGTCGTTTTGAATGTGGCGACCAGAAAGGTAGCCGTGAAACGTACAATTTTCATATCCTCTTAAGGGCACTACAGTTTCGGTACATTTCAGAAATCCTCCAACGCTTCAATTATAAAACTGATCGAGCCCGAAAGTTAACAAACAGAGTATTTCGTTTTTTGGGGGGCCCTCCACATGGTATGGAAGTTGTTCATTACACGGCTATAGTACCTATTTGGTAGCCACATTCAAAATGACCTGCAATCTATCAGAAGGTATTTCACGCACGTAAACCCCATAGGTTATCAGACTGTGTCCGAGGCGTCAGTCGGAACTCCCTTCGGCTATCTTCGCTCGCTACCGGTCGGCTTTGGTATTTCACGCACGTAAACCCCGAAGTTTCAGAGTGCCGAGCATTCTGAAACTTCGGGGATTTACGTGCGTGAAATACCCTCTGATAGACTGCAGGTCATTTTGATTATGGCGACCAAATAGGTAGCCGTGAAGCGTACAATTCCCAAATCCCCTTGAGGGCCCCACACAAGTGTCCCGTGATAATGTAAGGAAGCGAAACACTCGGTTTGTTAACTTTCAGCCTCGATCAGGTATATAATTGAAGCATTGGAGGATGTACCGAAACTGCGTCTGTCTACAACATGTGGTTTACCAGACTAAATAAAATATATACACAAATATCTTTCTAACCTATATTAGCATTTAATAAAATTATAGTTATTTTTATTTTCTATTTTCGCCTGTAGTAAAACATTTTGAAATTTACTTTCGACGCCATTTTTATTCAGCCCAAAAATACGGTGATTCACCGTATAAAAAGCGCAGACTGTCCGAGGCGTGTCAAAGCCGACCGGTAGCGAGCGAAGATAGCCGAAGGATGTTCCGAGTGAGTGCCGAGCAATCTCATTCTCGCGAGATTCCCTGCTACTACGTGAACGCGACACGTAGTAGCAGGGGATCTCGCGAGAATGAGATTGAGTGCCGAGGCGTGTCAATGCCGACCGGTAGCAAGCGGAGATAGCCGGAGTGTGTTCCGATTGCTTACTTGGCATCAACTTTCAACTGATACAAGTTTGATAAGATAGTAAATTGCAATGTACTTATTTGTAACATTGTTTCCTTGCAAACAAAACAAAAATCCAAAGTATTTGAAGAGATCGAGTAATCTGTTCTCAGACTAACCCTGATTATTTGACGTTAAAACAGAATGTTGAAATTAGTGGCTATTTTTCTCAAGAAGTAAAATTCAGAAGCTTTATAGTTGTTCTAGTCTCGAAAATGTACGATAAAGTATTGTTTTGAATTAACTTTGGCTTAGAATGAATAAATGGTCGTCCCGGTTATTTAAATTGTGTTTACTTTTCGAACACGTTTTCGGTGCGTACAGGCCACATACTGTATGTATTTTCCTCATTCCAACGCCAATCATTTAGTTTTTCGATGGCCTTTAACGCCTCTTACCGTCGCGACGACCAGAACTTATGAAAAGAGTGTGAATTTTGGCAGCTCATGCCACTTTAAGTAGAAATGGAACCGTGGTATGATTTGCTTGCTACCCGGTACAATTATGTCGAATTACCCAAAATGAACGAAAAAAAGCTTTGCCTTAGATTGAACTTGACTTGTTAGCCTGTACAGGTAGGCCTATGACGAATTGCCCAAATGACGACGATTTTACCCAAATGATTTATTATTCATCGTCGCGTTCCCAAGGCTTTATCAGGGAAATTTCACCGTTCCCCTTTTCCCTACTAGCCAAGCTGTTCTTAGTAACCGTTCAATCCCATAATTTTAACCATAAACATATATTTACGTACTGAAGTGGAATTAGAAGCCGCTTTGTGGTTTATCGGGCAGCTATTGTAGGTATGTCAATCACAATTTCCCCTATTGTTTTCCCCTTTATTTGGTTTGGCTTTATTTGGAAATTCAGCATACTAATACCGGCAAACAAGGTCGCGGCTTCGAGTTCAATTCATGGGAAGGAATTTTTCGTTCTTTTGGTGAAAAGTTGTCTTCATGTTGATAATTCGGCATTTTTTGTCTACATTGGGTACCAGGTAATTCACATAGCCGGAAAAACAATAAAACCCATCGGCACTTCGAACTTTCCAATGTCACCAGAATTAGGCCCATGTTATATATAACTGATTAGTCGATCATATGAAAATCAATAATCAGCATTTGATTTTTGTCTTTGTGTTGATTTAACTACCTTTCCAAAATAAATTATGATAATCTAATTTACTCTTAACTCCATCTACTTTAAAAAAAAGGTTATAAACATCAGCCGACATTTATTGTTACAAATCCTGTCGACTGTTTGTATCAAAACTCGTGACGTGTAAAATTTGGTACAAAAGCTGTCGACTGTTTGTATCAAAACACGTGACGTGTTTAGAACAAAACTGGTCAAGATTGGAACAAAACTCGTGAGTTGTGACAAAACTCGTCAACCTTGTGACAAAACTCGTGAGTTGGAATAAAACTCGTACGTTGTGACAAAACTCGTTGCAACACCCTACGGTTTTAAACCCAGTTTAAACTAACACTTAAGGCCAAAGTATTTTCTGTTTTTCAGCAAATGGATATTGATCTCGGTTATCTGTTTAAAGGCCCACTTGCCGCCGTAGCCTGTTTGGCATTTGTTAAAGGCCCACTTGCCGCCGTAGCCTGTTTGACATTTGTTAAAGGCCAACTGGCCGCCGTAGCCTGTTTGACATTTGTTTAAGGCCCACTTGCCACCGTAGCCTGTTTGACATTTGTTAAAGGCCCACTTGCCGCCGTAGCCTGTTTGACATTTGTTAAAGGCCCACTTGCCACCGTAGCCTGTTTGACATTTGTTAAAGGCCCACTTGCCGCCGTAGCCTGTTTGACATTTGTTAAAGGCCAACTGGCCGCCGTAGCCTGTTTGACATTTGTTTAAGGCCCACTTGCCACCGTAGCCTGTTTGACATTTGTTAAAGGCCCACTTGCCGCCGTAGCCTGTTTGACATTTGTTAAAGGCCCACTTGCCACCGTAGCCTGTTTGACATTTGTTAAAGGCCCACTTGCCGCCGTAGCCTGTTTGACATTTGTTAAAGGCCCACTTGCCGCCGTAGCCTGTTTGACCTTTGTTAAAGGCCCACTTGCCACCGTAGCCTGTTTGACATTTTTTAAAGGCCCACTTGCCGCCGTAGCCTGTTTGACATTTGTTAAAGGCCCACTTGCCGCCGTAGCCTGTTTGACATTTGTTAAAAGCCCACTTGCCGCCGTAGCCTGTTTGACATTTGTTAAGAAAACCAAATAAGACACATAAAACATATCCAATTAGGTTTACAACGTAGAAATTGTGGAGGAAAACAAAAGAAGAATCGAAGCTGATTACAACAATAACGATTAGTGTCGGTTAACTTAAGTGTTGGATTACCCTCATTTCATACCTTTTTGTCTCTGGTTTACACTAAAAAAATTATCGGTAGGCTTTTCGATTCCCTCTTACCCGATCGTCAGTCTGTATTGCTCAGATACAGTACGTAAACGTATACTGTGCCGCTTGATCACTCGCACGACTCAAGACATTAGGACGCTTGTGCGTTTGTTCCGGTTTGGTATTTGTTTACATTGCGGGTTCTTGATAAATCTAATTTTCAATTTTAAATAAAAAATACTAAATCATGCAAAAACTTTAAATTTTTGGTAAAATAGAAAATTCCTAATTCTTCTGTCTGGGAAAAATACAGAAATCCACCCATTGTTTTTTTTTTTATGTAAACAGTACTCTGGCCTTTCGCGGAAAGTGTGCCTTTAAAAATAGAAAAGAAAAGCCTTAACGAGAATTCGGTTATTAGCCACAAACTTAAACATTGATATTACCGTAAATTGGAACTGAACCTACAGCACGGTGTAAAAAGCAGGTATTTTCTGTAAAATTTTCAAACTGCTAACAGTTTTGATGCTGTTGTATCTGGACTATTTGAAATATAAAATAGATGAATTCAGTGGAATTTTTTAAATGTTCACCCCTTTTTCTGAAAATCCGGCTATTGGAGATAATGGTTATGTTTGAGTAGATACAAGACTCTGAATCGAGGGTACTTGTTTTAGCCTCAATAGTGGTCTATAAACACCCAGGAAACCTTTATCAAAAGATTTGTCTATAACAGAATACAATAAGGTGAAGAATTACTTATGGATAACAACTTCTTGGTTTATTGGGTGACAGTGGCAATTAGAAGTTGAAAGGTGACAATAAGGTGAAGAATTACTTATGGATAACAACTTCTTGGTTTATTGGGTGACAGTGGCAATTAGAAGTTGAAAGGTGACAATAAGGTGAAGAATTACTTATGGATAACAACTTCTTGGTTTATTGGGTGACAGTGGCAATTAGAAGTTGAAAAGTGACAATAAGGTGAAGAATTACTTATGGATAACAACTTCTTGGTTTATTGGGTGACAGTGGCAATTAGAAGTTGAAAGGTGACAATAAGGTGAAGAATTACTTGTGGATAACAACTTCTTGGTTTATTGGGTGACAGTGGCATTTAGAAGTTGAAAGGTTACAATAAGGTGAAGAATTACTTATGGATAACAACTTCTTGGTTTATTGTTATCCATAAGTAATTCTTCACCTTATTGTAACCTTTCAACTTCTAAATGCCATTGAAAGATTTTATAACAGAATACAGCTTATATGTATCATAATCCTAATTAAGATTGTACATAATTCTCTCGTACAGAGTATAAGAGATTCTAACAAGCGAGCCGTTCCCAGCAGGGCCGGGTAGCGCAGTTGGTAGAGCGGTGGGACGGTAACCCTAAGTCGTGAGTTCGATTCTCACCCTGGTCCGGATTTTTTTCCGGGTCAATCAGTGTCGGTTAATTTACTAATTCGGTAATTCCCCTGATGATGATTGCAGCTTGCTTTCGAATCACTAACTTCATCACGTATGAAAATTTAAATATACATATTCTAATGGGCTTGATTTAAGCTCTGTGTGTATAAAAGATTCTAATAAGCGAGCCGTTCCCAGCAGGGCCGGGTAGCTCAGTTGGTAGAGCGGTGGGACGGTAACCCTAAGTCGTGAGTTCGATTCTCACCCTGGCCCGGAATTTTTTCCGGGTCAATCAGTGTCGGTTAATTTACTAATTCAGTAATTTCCCTGATGATGATTGCAGCTTGAGTGTATTGTTGGTACCAGGTTCTATACATCTCGAATGTAAATAATACCGGCGTCACACCATGTTTTGACAAATGTTGATTTGCCTTTATGAAGGATATGTGGTTCCATAGATTTTGGTTGAAAATAGTATCTGTTTCGCTTTATTTTTTTCTTGTTAAGTCTATACATGTGTACAGGCATTTATTTCTATTGATTATGGGTTTACAACAGAATGCCGCGAATGTACTAGTCAACATGATCAGGGTGTACACGGCATATTGGTTTCATAGCAATTTACTATAGCATCTTCGCCAGCATGTATCAGTTAAAATACAAGAAAAAAACCCTAAACGTCTAAACTTGTATATGCTACATATGTAAACATGTAATTTATAAAGCATATTTCACCAACAAACTTTCTATGTTATTCAAGAAATAATCGGGAGAAGAAATAAGTTCAATAATTATCTTCGAAGATTCTTTCAGAAAAAAACAAGATATAGAAATAATACGTTGACAAGGATAAAGTTTCCATACACAAAGAAAAAAAAGCCAAAAACACACAGAACAAACCTACACACACACGCTCAACAATCACATAAACCATACAAGCAGGGGGGTGAATTACGCCATTAACATTTTGTTTTAAGCCCATGAAAGTTTTGTTTGCTATATACAGAAAAGTTCTAGTCGGTCAATAAAATCACATTGGACGTGTTGCAACGAGTTTTGTCACAACGTACGAGTTTTATTCCAACTCACGAGTTTTGTCACAACTCACGAGTTTTGTTCCAATCTTGACCAGATTTGTTCTAAACACGTCACATGTTTTGATACAAACAGTCGACGGCTTTTGTACCAAATTTTACATGTCACGAGTTTTGATACAAACAGTCGACAGGATTTGTAACAAATGTTGGCTGATGTTTATAACCTTTTTTAAAAAGTAGATGGAGTTGGGAGTAAATTAGATAACCATAATTTATTTTGGAAATGTAGTTAAATCAACACAAAGAAAAAAGTCAAATGCTGATTATTGATTTTCATATGATCGACCAATTAGTTATATCATAGACTTCTGGTTATATATACTCTCCCAAAAAAAAGAAACGCAACATCCAATTTTTGTTCTTCAAAATATGAATTTTCAACATCATTTTTAATACAGAAAAAAGCGTCAAATTACACTGAAATTTGGCAGACTGGTTGTTCAGACTTTAAAGTTCATTCACATGCAAAATTCATCACATTAAAGTTCATAGCGCTCAGATGACGTCCCTGCAACGTCAATGTCTATTGTGCCCACCGTTAACCTGTAACACAGCACGGACCCGTCTCGGCATAGACACAATCAATCGACGAATACGGTTTTGCGGAATTCTCCTCCATTCTTGCTCAAGAGCCTGCTGCAGTTCTTACAGTTTGCGGCGCTGGATGACGAATGAGCACGCGTCTATCCAGATCATCCCACAAATGTTCTGTTGGGTTCAAATCTGGTGATTTGGACGGCCAGGGGAGCACTGTTACGTTCTGGTTGGCTAGAAATTCATCAGTAGCACGAGTTGTGTGCGGCCGAGCGTTGTCGTGCTGAAAAATTTCTCTACGGAGGTCCATTACGGGCAGCATATGTGGTGTCAAAACCTCATCTGTGTATCGAACGGCGTTAAGGTTGCCGGGAATGTGCACCAGTTGAGTTTTTCGGGCACAGGATATGGCACCCCACACCATCACACTTCCTCCGCCGAAATTGTCGACCTCAAGGACGCAGTTCCTTGCGAACCTCTCATTCCGGCATCTGTAAACTCGTGTACGACCATCTCTTCTCTGCAGCTGGAATCTTGATTCATCGCTGAACCAGACTCGCCTCCAGTTTCGCAGATTTCAGTCCCTCAACCTGTTGCACCATCGGACCCTTGCAAGTCGATGCTGGCGTCTCAGTACTACGCCAAAGTAAGGACGTCTGGCGCGTAAGCCGTTTTGACGGAGACGGTTTCTGACTGTCTTAGTCCGAAATATCTGCGATGATGATGTAAGACATTTTCTGACAGATAGGCCATCATCATCGTCAGAAAGCATTTGATCAATTTTCTGGGAATTCCTTGACACACTTCGGGCTAGCAAGACCACCTCTCGTTTCTCATAAAAAATATCAAGATTCTCTTCATAACTTTTATAAATAAAATTACAAACCCGTACTTTAATGTTTTCCCTTTCTCCTCGCACCAATTTGAAGTCTGTACGTCGACACCAGCCATAGATCTGCCCGGTTAAATTTCAAACTGTACCAAACCTTTAGTTTACAAAAGTCGCCATCCGCACACTCTCATTGATACGTCACTATATGCGCAAAAGGTCAACCTGTCACATGACTACCGCACTAGCAGGCGATATAGTTCATTGATCGTGTCGTTTTTTTTTGTTGAAGTCACGTGAACCAACACGACCAATGAACTATATCGCCTGCTCGAAAGGTGGCAATAAATTCCCAGAAAATTGATCAAATGCGTTCTGACGATGATGATGGCCTATCTGTCAGAAAATGTCTTACATCATCATCGCAGATATTTCGGACTATGACTGTCTGTGCCGATATTCGACGGAGACCTGGGATATTTGATGCTGTTTCTGTTGCTGTTTTGGTCCCGTTTCGCAGGTGAAGTAACCGGATGTAGCGATCTTGGGCTGCTGATGTGATCCTAGGTCGGCCAGAACGTTGACGATCAGCTGTTGTACCGGATTGCTGGTGCCGTTGCAACAGTCTGGAAATCGTGCTCCGGTGAACATTTTAAAGTCTATCGACTGCATTCTCTGATTCGCCGGCCAGGAGACGACCAATGGCGACGTTCCGGGTAGCTGCGTCTAGTCTTGGCATATTGTAGCACACAAGTGAAACAATTTAACGACTGAATTCAATTGAACGGTTGTGTGTCGTTTATACCCATTAAACCCGCATAAAGATAAGACGTGATTCGCACGTGCAACTGCCCTACGTTTTTCCCTACGCCTTCCTCGTGTAGCGTTACACAAAAGCTGACCCGAAAGTCACGTGTGATCAACAGCCACTATCAGGGGCTTAAATTCAATTATCGGACATTTATATTATAACATGATCCTGTTGTCATGTGTCAATCACGCACATTTTTGGAATTTTTTTTGGAAAAATTGGATGTTGCGTTTCTTTTTTGGGAGAGTATATAACATTGGCCTAATCCTGGTGACACTGGAAAGTTCGAAGTGGCGATGTGTTTTATTGTTTTTCGGCTATGTGAATTACCTGGAACCCAATGTAGACAAAAAAATAAGGTGAAGAATTACTTATGGATAACAACTTCAAGAAGTTGTTATCCATAAGTAATTCTTTACCTTGTTGTGACTTTTCAACTTATAAATGCCATTGAAAGATTAGACAAAAAATTTTTGGAATTACCAACATGAAGACGAACTTTTTACCATAAGAACGAAAAAATCCTTCCCATGAATTGAACCCGAAGCCGCGATGTGTAAGCCGACCTTGTTTGCCGGTATTAGTATGCTGGATTTCCAAATAAAGCCAAGCCAAATAAATGAAAAAATAGTTGCCCAATAAACCACAAAGCGGCTTCTAATTCCACTTCAGTACGTCAATATATGTTTCTGGTTAAAATTATGGGATTGAACGGTTACTTAGAACTGCCTGGCTAGGGAAAAGGGGAACGGTGGAATTTCCCTGCAAAGCCTTGGGAACGCGACGATGAAGAATAATTAATTTGCGTAAAATCGTCTTCATTTGGGTAATTCGCCATAGGCCTACCTGTACAGGCTAACAGGTAATGTTCAATCTAAGGCAAAGTCTTTTCTCGTTCATTTTGGGTAATTCGGCATAAGTAGGCAAACCATACCACGGTTCCATTTCTACTTAAACTAGTAAAATAATCAGTGTGTGAGAACAGATTATTCGATCTCTTCAAATACTTTGGAGTTTTGTTTTATTTACAAGGAAACAATGTTACAAATAAGTACATTGCAATTTACATGACGATCTTATCAAAGTTGTATCAGTTGAAAGTTACAAAAAAGTTGATGTCAAGAAAGCAATCGGAACACAGTTCGGCTAACTCGCTTGATACCGGTCGGCTTTGACACGCCTCGGATAATGCAAGGGGCCGAAATACTCTGTTTGTTAACTTTCAGGCTTGTTTGTTAACTTTCAGGCTCGATCAGTTTTATAATTGAAGCATTGGAGGATTTCTGAAATGTACCGAAACTGTAGGGCCCTAAAGAGGATATGAAAATTGTACGTTTCACGGTTATCTGTTTATGTTAAACTGTTTCCAACCATATCTGGTCTATTGTGTTTGTTCGATTAAAAAAAACGCTCGAACAAAAAAAAAATTCAATCTCAGTTCCTATTTTTGTTATGTATTGAAAGGGGGTAGGGGGGATCCTGTTTTACTGTGGAACATTTTTACTATACGTAGACGTTCCTGTAGGCCTGTAACCAAACTCAAAACCACGGAACTGAAAACCGAAATGAAAATGAGCTCGTATGCACTGTTTTATAAACGTAATCTCGTGTATGTTTAAAAAAGAGGTTGCAATATCGTTTTACCAACGGGACAGTGAACGTTTTGGTTGTTCATATTGAAGTTATGACGATCGCCCTCATTAATGGTCGATCCGGAAAGGGAGCAAGTATATACCATAAGAAAACCATCCCACTTATTTGCTGATAGGGAAAGTAACAATTTGTCCCACGAGAAAAGGATACCCTATCCCATATATACGCACAAGAAGTTTGACAAAATACGAGAGATACTCTAAAATATCATTAACACTGGAAAATGAGACATAACACAACTACTTGGTAGTGAGTTTGTACCAGCAATAGCGGCAGCATGTGACCATTGCCACAAAAAGGGCTAAATACCAGCC
This sequence comes from Lepidochitona cinerea, assembly GCA_963971465.1. Lineage (NCBI taxonomy): Eukaryota > Metazoa > Mollusca > Polyplacophora > Chitonida > Tonicellidae > Lepidochitona > Lepidochitona cinerea. The sequence goes on along the minus strand of OZ020553.1, from coordinate 1,402,573 downwards.
AAATTTCAAAGCAATCCTCGAAGTATTAACCGGGACATGGTCAGGACAAGAAATCATGACGGACGGACTCACGGGCGGACAAGGTGGCGACTAAGTTTTCGGAGAGCAAAGCTATAAAATTGCCTACAGCTGACATTTTGGGACAAAAGCTGTTGACTCTTTGTATCAAAACTCGTGTCCTATTAAAATTGTTACAAAAGCTGTTGACGGTTTGTACCAAAACTCGTAACATTGATTTTGTAACAAAACTCGGCAGGGTTGGAACAAAACTTGGGACATGTAACAAAAGCTGGCGCTCTTGTGACAAAATTCGTAACCTTTTGTGACAAAACTTGTCAACATTGTAACAAATCTCGTGAGTTGGAATAAAACTCGTACGTTGTGACAAAACTCGTTGCAACAGACGTCAGACTCAAAAGAGTGTAAGTGTAGAACGTATTTCCTTTTGGAAATCATTGAAAACAGCGGTTTTGTCAAGCACGTGGCACCGATAGACAAAGAATTTAGCATGAAGCATATAGTAATGAATAGCTTTAAATACTTTCTCACCACTCAAATATCTGTTTCACTTTACCTCCCCGGTAAACCCCATCATTCCAGTTACCTCCCTTTGACTGACATAGGCTCAGACAAATGCTGACCGGGATCACAATCAGATTTGAAGGGATTGCCCGGAGAAAGATCACCAGTTGCGTCCCGGGATGTTACGAAGGGATTGTTTGTAGAGATGGTGGCCATTTGTAGAACAAAGGATAAATGAATACACAAAATACAAGTGACAGTAAGAAATAGGCACTCTGGAAGGTTTTGGAAATATGTATAGATTCACGAAATAACCTTAAAACGTAAAATCAATCAATCAACCGGTAATTTAAATCTAATATGATTAACAATCAAATTATCATAGACAGGTAAATATTGAGAGAAAAAAATGTAAATGTTATAAAAATTGTATATATACGTATGAATCTTGATAAATCATTTTTAGACAGTCGAGTTATGAGGCGATGTAAATATTTTGTAAAAGAATTTAATATAAACATAAGTAGGAATATTATACAAACAAATCAGACCACCACGGTACACGTACACAACTACACCTGCCGATGATCAAACTCCGCACTGACTTTCAAATCGGAAAGCCACATGTTTCACGATTGGCAAAGGGAGGCAACTCGCAATTTACAATTCTATTCACTGAGACCATGTATGTCCGTATAGGCTTTTATCAAACCGTGTCATTGATGTCATCACAGGTTGGGCTGAAATTTAAAAAAAAAAGTTGTTTCTCTTTTCTGGGAATTGGCTTTCTATTTAATTGTATCAGGACCTTGAATTAGACGGCTTCATATAGATTACGGTATTGACAATTGATTACTGATAATTCGACTTCCCAAAGTTGTAATACTTTTATTGATTTACACCTGTTTATGTGTGTTGTTATCAATTGGATATTGATGTTTGGGTAAGCTTGGATGAAAGGGGAAGGCCCTAATACTAATTTAGTCTATATTAGATAATATAGAGTGTAAGGTACATATACTACTCCTTCAAGGACACGAAGCTTGGAATAATACTTTCTTATCTTAAGATCAACAAATTCCTAATATCTACAAAGCGCTTTAAATATATATTTATGAACACTAGAACACACGGGCACAGGGAAAATCTTCTTGTCTAAAATAACCACGGAGACAAGTTTCTGATTGTGTTAAAAAGAGGTATATCATTTAGACATTTATACCTCATGATAAATTGTTGTAATAAAGTAAACCTATAATATTTCATTAGGTTGACGGCTGACAGGAGCTTGGCCTTAGTCAGTAGAATTTTTTCTGGAACACTTTGTATTACATTGACAATGCTTACGCATCTTAAGCTATGGTAAGAATATCGTCAGACTATATATTATAGGGTCATGGGAAAAGACAGTAAAAATTTGCCCCCCCCCCCCCCCCCACCCCTTTCCCAGAAAAACCTAGGTAAAAAGCAAACAGGGGAGTTTAGCCCTGACCAGTATGTCTTTCAAACTCTTGTTCTTTTTATAAGCAATGACTGGCCTTTGGGTCAGAGGTCGAGCAAGTTTACTTTGAAGTAGTTTGTATTCTTCTACTATAATCTTGGCCATAGCGATGCTAGCTTTGTTATACTGAAACGAAAATGTTATTATAGTTTCTTCCTGGGTCCAAGTTCAAACCCAAAGGACAAATAGTTTGTAATGTTTGAATCCAGAAACTTTCCCTTTCCAAACGTTTGTGCTTGGTTTCTGCAGCGGAAGTGAGAAAAGGGATTTTCTCAATAGGCATGATTTCAAAATGGTCCTTGACCGAATGACCTAGAGTATTTAAATGTTGTGCCACGGGCACATCATGTTTAAGTCTAATACTAGACAAATGGTTGGCTGCTCTTTGTCGTAGAGAATTCTGAGTTTCTCCGACGTACTGTTTGCGACATTTTTTGCACGTGATAACATACACGATATTAGAGGAGACGCAATTAAGATTCTCTGCCATTTGATATTTGTTGCGAGAATGTTCTCCGAAAAAGTTCCGCGATCGGGTGCGTATATATCGAGTTTGCATCGCGTCTCAAGGCATTTCATTGATGTACCTGAGAGAAATGTTGGGCGGTAATGGTACACTCGTGAAGGAGAGGTAAGCGTATGGGCTGAAGGTGGAAACATGATTTGTCTTACTGTGTTAGATTTGATCGTTCGTAGTAATCTTATAGAATACCTCCTAGAGAGGAGAGCTTTAAAAAGAACAGAACAAGCCTGGTTAAAAAAATCTAAAGAACTACAGTTTCTAAAGAATCTAAAAATCTGAGACTTAATGACAACCTTGAAAGTGTGTGGAGGATAGTATGACCCAGCATGTAGCAGGTGATGCGTTTCAGCAGGTTTGAAGAATTCTTTGTAATCTAGATACCCAGTAGTATGATATGTATGACCCTTGTAAATAGTTACATCCAAAAAATCCACAGAAGTGTGATTAATAGTAGGCTGTAAATTAATGCTTGAGTCGTGAGAATTAAGAGTATCAATGAAAATATGATGGTCTTCCAACGTATGCTGCCAAATGATAAAAATGTCATCCAGATACCGAAGGTAAATAAAAGGTTGTTTGAGACATTTGTGAAGAATATCACTCTCCCACTCAGCCATAAAAATAGAGGCAAAGTTAGGACTAAAACGTTTCCCCATAGCACGCCCTTTAATTTGCTGAAAGATCTCCCCATTGAATTCAAAATCGTTACCTTTTAAGCTAAGTTCCAGCAATTCTAAAATGTCTTTATCCGGACGACGGTGGTCAGGATATCTTTGGAATGCTGATTTTATGGATTTAAGACCCAAATCTATGTCAATGTTTGTATACATAGACTCCACATCCAGAGTAACCAAAATCACATCTTGTGGGATGGATTTCTCAGACAATTTGGCCAATAAATCATCCGTATTTTTGATAAAGCTAGGATGCCGATTCGCTATAGGTTCTAGATAGTAATCAATTAGCTCTGATATTCTATAACTTTCACTGCCACAATCTGAGATAATAGGACGCCCAGGGGGCATTGTAGGCTTGGGCCATTTTTCAATGGGTTTGTGAATTTTCGGAAGAATATAGAAGACCCTGTTTTTAGAGTTATAATCAGATTCCAAATAGCGATACTGTTGTTCATTAAGTAAGCCTTTCTTGAAGAGAAACAAGAATTTTATTAAACTTCCTAACATTTTCAGGCCAAATTTCCTTATCAAGTTTTTTGTAATGATGAGGGTTGCTTAGCTGCCGTTCTACCTCAATATAATCCTGTTTAGACATAATAACTGTTGCCGAACCTTTATCAGGTGTTCTTTCTGTAAGAACAGCAACAGTTCAAATGAAATTGTTTCCATCTTATGACATGTATATTGCCACAGTAAACAATAGGGGTTCTCCAACTAGGAATTACATTCATGTGTAAAAAACATCAAGTTATGTTACCAGAAACAAATAACAACTTGGCGATTCCTTTGTCGTCAAATGCTATTCAGACATCCATACCTCCATTCGTGACGTTAACACAAACACGTATAAAAGGACTTTAATACATCTTTCAATTCTATAATCCTTCACTATTATTTGTAAAGGGAAAATTAAAGAGTTGAATGATTCAATGCTCACCTTTGCTGTGTCACAATGAATGATTCAATGCTCACCTTTGCTGTGTCACAATGAATGATTCAATGCTCATATTTGCTGTGTCACAATGAATAATTCAATGCTCATATTTGCTGTGTCACAATGAATGATTCAATGCTTACATTTGTTTTGTCACAATGAATGATTCAATGCTTACATTTGCTGTGTCACAATGAATGATTCAATGCTCACCTTTGCTGTGTCACAATGAATGATTCAATGCTCATATTTGCTGTGTCACAATGAAAAATTCAATGCTCATATTTGCTGTGTCACAATGAATGATTCAATGCTTACATTTGTTTTGTCACAATGAATGATTCAATGCTTACATTTGCTGTGTCACAATGAATGATTCAATGCTCACCTTTGCTGTGTCACAATGAATGATTCAATGCTCATATTTGCTGTGTCACAATGAATAATTCAATGCTCACCTTTGCTGTGTCACAATGAATGATTCAATGCTCATATTTGCTGTGTCACAATGAATAATTCAATGCTCATATTTGCTGTGTCACAATGAATGATTCAATGCTTACATTTGTTTTGTCACAATGAATGATTCAATGCTTACATTTGCTGTGTCACAATGAATGATTCAATGCTCACCTTTGCTGTGTCACAATGAATGATTCAATGCTCATATTTGCTGTGTCACAATGAATAATTCAATGCTCACCTTTGCTGTGTCACAATGAATGATTCAATGCTCATATTTGCTGTGTCACAATGAATAATTCAATGCTCATATTTGCTGTGTCACAATGAATGATTCAATGCTTACATTTGTTTTGTCACAATGAATGATTCAATGCTTACATTTGCTGTGTCACAATGAATGATTCAATGCTCACCTTTGCTGTGTCACAATGAATGATTCAATGCTCATATTTGCTGTGTCACAATGAATGATTCAATGCTCACTTTTGTTTTGTCACAATGAATGATCTTCAACGTATAAACACTTAACCATTTCTGTGATTGCTATACCTCTCTAAACGGGTCTTCAAAGTATAAACACTTAACCATTTCTGCGATTGCTATACCTCTCTGTATGGGTCTTCAACGTATAAACACTTAACCATTTCAGTGATTGCTATACCTCTCTACACGGGTCTTCAAAGTATAAACACTTAACCATTTCTATGATTGCTATATCTCTCTGTACGGGTCTTCAACGTATAAACACTTAACCATTTCAGTGATTGCTATACATCTCTGTACGGGTCTTCAAAGTATAAACACTTAACCATTTCTGTGATTGCTATATCTCTTTGTACGGGTCTTCAACGTATAAACACTTAACCATTTCAGTGATTGCTATACCTCTCTACACGGGTCTTCAAAGTATAAACACTTAACCATTTCTGTAATTACTATACCTCTCTAAACGGGTCTTCAAAGTATTAACACTTAACCATTTCTATGATTGCTATACCTCTCTAAACGGGTCTTCAAAGTATAAACACTTAACCATTTCTGTGATTGCTATACCTCTCTGTGCGGGTCTTTAAAGTATAAACACTTAACCATTTCTGTGATTGCTATACCTGTCTGTACGGGTCTTCAAAGTATAAACACTTAACCATTTCTGTGATTGCTATACCTCTCTACACGGGTCTTCAAAGTATAAACACTTAACCATTTCTGTGATTGCTATACCCCTCTGTACGGGTCTTCAACGTATAAACACTAAACCATTTCTGTGAATGCTATACCTCTCTGCATGAGTCTTTAAAGTACAAACACTTAACCATTTCTGTGATTGTTATACCTCTCTGTACGGTGTATCAGGATGTTGATGAATCTTCTGACTTTAATCGCTGCATCATCATGTGACTATATTTACTTGTGCCAAATTCATGGACTTTGCATGTGTTTTTAGGACCTTTTTTCAGGATACATTGTTTTGTGACTTTTTAGTGTACCTTTTTTGTTTTAATTTAACAGATTCATTTGTGAGCTGTTGAACTGAAGTAAAATACTTTAGAGACTGCATTCATGAGGAAAGTAAGTCCAAATGAACGTTGGGCTAAAATTGTGTTGAACTGCATGTTAAGTCTGTTAAAAGTGAATCTCGTTGATTGAACAGTTTTACGTCTAAACAACAGAAAGAACTTTATTTAAATTTGTTTCAGAAAAGGATGCATGAAAGACTTTCATTGAGTATTTAAGTTTAATGCATGCCTCATCTATCACATTTATCATCATACTTTTTTTATTGTTTTTGATGCCTCGTATTAATCATTGTATTTGTTTCTAACTTTAAGGTTTTACCAAGTCTTTTAAAGAGTACAAGTTTTAAAAGTAATCATCACAAGATAAGAGATAAAGGCATCATAACAAGTTTATATGTATGTCTCTTGGTGTTGGATTAATAAAACTGTGAACTTAATATTGGATTTGCGTTTGAGAGCTGAAACACCCCCCTTTAGAATGCTGTTAGTCTCACCCGGTACAAGATACCAATACAGTAAAACTTTCAAGATTAAAGGGATGCTCACAGATTATAAAGAAATTGTATAAGATACAATTTGGATGATCTTCTGACATCAACATAAAAGACAGTAATATATCAAACATGGCAGACAACATTGAAGAAGTTAAAGCCAATAGAAGCAAGGCTAAACAGTCTGTGACTGTTGCTGCAAGACGGCTAACAGGATCAATCCAACGTGGATCAGATATGGAAATTCTCCAAGTTTTAATGACTGAACTTGACAAAGCCTTCAGTGATTTTCTCATAATTGATGAGGATTTTGAGGGGATGGTGTCACCAGATGACATGTCAGACCATCGCATAGTCAACAACCAGAACTTGGAACAATACAAAGAAACTGTTTTTGAAGTTTTTGATCAGGCTGCTGACAAGTTCAGAAAATCAAAAGCTGAAGAAAAACAGATTCAGCTGAAAATAAAGGCAGGACCACACCAAGCTGTTCTCAAGAGGAACATTTCAACCTTGAAAGCACTCTGTTCCAGTATAGATGAAACATGTACTGCACATGAACCAAACATCGAATCACTCAGGGGTGAGAAGGAGGAACTTGATTCTTTAGTGAACCAAATAGTTGGAACTTTAGAAAAAGTCAAAAGTATACTGCCTGCTGATGAGTTGCTTGAGGAAGAGAAAGAAGTAGATGGTCTATGTCAAGAAGTGTTTAAAAAGAAACGCAAGATAAATATAATGCTGGCTCAAGGAAGTCGTACCCAAACACTGGAGACAGGTCCAGTACCCAGTTCCACATATGTGACCACACCTGATTATTTTCAAACTTATCCTGTAACATCAGTTGAAACATCACTGGGATATATGGCATCGCCAACCCTGCCTATTTATAATCAGGTTACCTTACCTTCGACTTCAGGTTATGGTAGATACTATCCACAATCAAGTCTGAACCCATTGGGACCAAGTGTAACAAGCACAAATGTTGAGCCAATGTTTGATCCAAGATGGTCAACTCCTCAACCAGCTCCAACAATGTCAAGCTGGTCAACTGGAAATAATTTCCAAGGTTCTTTGAACCAAACATACATCAGACCTCCAGCTCCAAGAGAAGCTGACATTAAGCTGAAGAAGATCACTTTGCCTTTTTTCTCAGGACAAAGAAAAGATTTGCCTGAATTCAAAGCAGTGTGGCGAGAATTGGCTGAAAGAAGCTATGTGAATAAAACAGCTCTTGCACACGAACTAAAGAATTCTGTAAAAGGTGAAGCTGCCAAGAGAATACGTTCAGTGTATATTACTAAGCCTGAAGCGTATGACATCATGTGGCACAAGCTTGAAGCCCACTATGACAACGCAAGTGCCAGTGTACAAGCTGCATTGGACAGTCTTCAAAGGCTAAAGCTTGTTAAAGATGAAGATTTCAAGGGTCTTATAGATCTAATTGATGAAGTAGAAAGTACTTACAGTCAATTAGAAGAGCTTGGTGAATTGAGTACCCTTACAATGAGAGATGTTGACAAGATCATATCCTTGTTACCAAGTCACCTAAGACACGAGTGGAATCGTAAGTATCATGACTTACCAGCTCATCAGAAAATCAAACCATTTGCTCCATTTATGAACTTTTTGGATAGAGAAAGAGAATCAGTAGCAAGACTAGCTGACTCTCAAGCAAGTCACAAAAGGGAAAGAAGTACATATGGTAGAAATGTTGATGAGAAGGATCGTCGCTCTGTAAACACCCATCAGTCCAAAGGTAAAGCTCTTGCAAAGAAAAGTCAACCTAGGGTTATCAAGAAGTTTTTTGCTTGTGCTTTTCCAGGGCACAGAGTTGATAGTTACAAGCATAGTACAGAGGAATGTAGAGAATTTCAAAAGTTGCCTGTGTCTGGACTGGGAAGTAAGTATGAAACCCTCAAGGAGGTGAATGCTTGTTTCATCTGTTTCGGTGATCATAGGAGAGAGAATTGCCCCAACCGAAAACCATGTGTGACATGTAATGAAACCGAGCACCACACAATGCTGTGTAGGAACAGCCCTCCTGCTGAGGCTTCGTCAAACCATATCAAATCATTTGTGTAGAGTAATGCTACATCAAGTACTGCCTTGGCTTTGTACCCTATACATCAAGTAGCTGTTGCTGGTACAAACAAGCAAGCTACTGTGTTTTGTGATGGAGGATCCAATACTTCATACATTACCCATCAGGCTGCTGATCGTCTTCAAGCAAAATCTCTAGGCCATATCACGCTAGAGGTAACAACTATGGGAAATGTTGAAAGAACATATGACACAAGACAGTATGAGGTATGGCTTCAGACACAGAGTGGAAAAAGAGTTAAAGTTCTTGCATATGGTATGTGTAAGATCTCAGGTTCAGTAAGTAAGCTGGATCTTACAGTGCTTGGAAAATTGTTTCCAGATTACAATCCACATCTGCTGCAGCGAAAATCCAGTACAGTGGACATTTTATTAGGTTGTGACAACTTTGGTTTGCACCCAAAACAAGAAATTGTAAATGTTGGAAATAACCTCAGCATTATGAGAGGTGAATTGGGAATTTGCCTTCAAGGGACACATCCAGGATTAAAGGAAGAAACCTCTCTGGATTCCAACCTTGCCAGAGTAGTTCACAACACCCATTTGAAGGTAGAGTCAAATTATGTTCGGGAGCATTCCCACAAAGAGTTTCTAGTACCAAGCAAATGTCCAGTCATAGAAACTGAAGTGGTCAACTCCCAAGTTGAGGACATTCAAAGTAAAGCTACTGAAATAAGATCATCTGCCTATTCAGCTACTTCCATCAGCAACAAGAGCTTTGAACCATCTATTGGGAAATTCATTATGGCAGAGGATCTAGCAACAGAAACAACACCAAAATGTGGTGGTTGTCGTTGCGGAAAGTGTCCAACAATAGGACACACATATTCTTTCAAGGAAGAACAAGAACTTAAAATGATTCAGGACAATTTGGAGTATGACGACAACAAGAAATGTTGGGTGACAAGTTATCCTTGGTTGGTTGATCCAATGACATTACCAGACAACTATAAATCAGCCTTGGGCACCCTTTTTAACACTGAAAGGACTCTCAAGAAAGATCCTAATTGGGCCACTACCTACCAAAGTCAGATACAAGATATGCTGGACAGGGGTGTAGCAAGAAAGTTGTCTTTGGAGGAGATCAAAAGTTGGAAAGGACCCAAGTATTATCTCTGCCACTTAGCTGTTGTCAACTCAAGGTCCCAGACTACTCCAGTACGTATTGTTTTCAACTCCAGCCAGGTCAGTGATGGAGTGTCATTAAATTCCTGTCTGGCCAAAGGTCCAGACTGTTACTTAAATAACCTGATTGGTTTGCTTCTAAGATGGAGGGAAGAACAGATTGCAGTGGTAGGTGACATAAGAAAGATGTTTAATTCTGTGCTTCTAAAAATGCCTGAACAACATTGCCATCGATTCCTATGGAGGGATCAAAACCCCAATGTTGCACCAGCCATCTATGTTGTAACCACAGTCAACTTTGGAGATAAGCCTGCTCCAGCAATTAGCACAGAGGCCATCTACAAGACAGCTGATCTCTTCAGAGAAGATAGCCCAAGAGCAGCTGAACTTTTAAGGAAGTCAAGCTATGTAGATGATCTCATTGATTCATTCAAGAACATACACGAAGCTCAACAAATTGTCAAAGAGGCTGAGGAAATGTTGAGTAAAGGAGGTTTTTTGATAAAGTGCTGGCAGTACAGTGGTGAATCATCTTATCGTCAGCCAGGACAGCAAGAACCAAAATTGAATAGCATAGAAGATGCTGTGAAACCTCTTCTTAAAGGGACCTCAGACAATTTAAGAGTACTTGGTGTGGGCTGGATGCCTACTAAAGATGTCCTGACTTACCAAGTGGCTCTGAATTTTTCCAAGAAGAAAAAAGGTCAAAGGACGGAGCCTAACTTGACCAAAGAGAGCATCAGAGATTGTGTACCAATCATACTGACAAGAAGGTTGGTCCTAGAACAAGTCATGGCCATTTACGATCCTTTAGGACTTGTCTGCCCCTTTACCCTTCTAGCCAAAGTTTATTTAAGAGAAACCTGGAAACTCAAATTGGACTGGGACGACCAACTTCCTGATTCCTTACGTGCCAAGTGGGTGAATTTCTTTTCCACTATGTTTGAGATGGAAAATCTGCAGCTTGAAAGATGTCTTCGCCCACAAAACTCTGTAGGTGATCCCTGGTTAATCATCTTAGCGGATGGAAGTGACCTAGCATATGGCTTTGCTGCATATGTAAGATGGAAGTTAACTGATGGAAGCTACCAGTGCAGACTCATCATGGCCAAATGCAGAATTGCACCAATTAACAAAATCTCCACGCCACAATTGGAGCTTAATGCTGCTGTGCTAGCTAAAAGAGGAAGGCTTGTAATTCACAAGGAATCCAGATTCGACTTTGAAAAAGTCCTTCAGCTAGTTGACTCTGAAACTGTTCTCAACATGATCAATAAAACCAGTACAAGGTTTAAAGTTTATGAAGGAGTGAGAATAGGAGAGATTCAAGCTGCTACCAATGGAGACATGTCTTGTTGGGCATGGATCTCTGGTGAAAACAACACTGCTGATTGGTTAACAAGAGGACGAACACCCAACCAGCTAAATTCTGACTCAGAATGGTGGAAGGGACATCCCATTCTGTACAGTCCTGTTGAAGAGTGGGGCTTGAAATATGGGCTACAAAAGGATATTCCACTACCAGGTGAAAAGAAATTTTGTGTTTCAAATGTTGCTGAAACTGTTGTGTCACTGATCAATTATTCCAGAGTTAGCAACATCAAGAACATAATTGGTGTAGTGGCAAGACTATTAAACATCATCAGACTCAAATCCTTCAAAGCAGGTAAAACAGCTTTGATTACACCTGAGTTGTTAAGAGAATCTGAAAGCTGGATTGTCAAGGACATTCAGAAGACAATACATCAAGAATTGATTAAGAGTAGCTGTAGGTCCACTAAAGGAGGACGCTACAGTAAGTTGAATCCTACTCTGAATAGCCAAGGCTTATGGGTTGTGGGCCAACGTCTACAACGTTATAATGCCATGACCGCTGATTCAGAGCTACAAAAGCTGTTGCCCACCTCACATCAGGGAACAAGACTCTTCATGAAACGTGCCCATGAAAGTGGACACAGAGGTAGAGATGCCACACTGGCAAGTTTTCGACAACAATATTGGACACCTCATGGAGACAAATTAGCCAAAGCAATAAAACAAAAATGTCAACTCTGCAAGCTCAGAGAACCCTCATTACTTCAGCAAGAAATGGGCATGTTGCCTGAAGTGCGTCTCAAGCCTTCAACACCCTTCAATCATACCATGGTTGACCTGTTTGGACCTTACTTAGTAAGAGGTGAGGTGCAGAAGAGAACTTCCGGTAAGGCTTATGGAGTTATTTTTACCGATCTTGTCATGAGAGCTGTGCATATCGAAGCTGTCTTTGGATATGATACAAGCTCTTTCCTGATGGCTCTCAGTCGGTTTGCAAGCATGAGGGGATGGCCTGAAACAGTTTACAGCGATCCAGGATCCCAGTTAATTGGTGCTGAAAGAGAGTTAAAGGAAGCTTGGGAGAAAATGGATAAAGATGGTATTGTACATTCAAGTGCTGAGAAAGGTTTAAAATGGGTATTTGGACCAGCTGACAGCCCATGGTACCAAGGTGCTGTGGAATCTCTTGTCAAGGCTGCAAAAAGAGCTATTCACTTTTCTGTGCATAATCAGAGACTTTCTGTTCCGGAGTTCCTCACTGTGTGTACTGAAGTAGCGAATCTGCTAAATGAAAGACCCATTGGATACAAGCCCAGTATTGATTCTGACATCACTGTTTTAACACCCAACAGTCTGTTATTGGGTAGATCTACCTCAAAGAACCCAGGTGGCTGGCAACCAGTGACTTCATTAAACTCCAGATACAATCTCATACAGCAGATCACTGACCAGTTTTGGAAAAAGTGGGTTGAGTTGTATGCCCCCATTTTAGTTACTCAACAAAAATGGTCGAAATCGTCCAAAAACCTTAAGCCAGGAGATGTTGTTCTCATTGCTGATCGTAACGTACTTAAGGGAGAATATCGCCTAGGTAGGGTGAAAGAGGTATTTTGTGGTGACGATGGACGAGTTCGAAAAGCAACGGTAACTTACAAGAACTTCAAGATAGGTGAGAAAGTCAACATTTACAGAGGTGCACCAGATACCTCTGTGACACGCAGTGTCCAACGCCTGTGTTTGTTGGTTCCTACGGATGATTCTGGGGACTCTATTACTGTGTGAACTGTGATTGCAGCGACCCCCGCCCTCCCGGTGTATCAGGATGTTGATGAATCTTCTGACTTTAATCGCTGCATCATCATGTGACTATATTTACTTGTGCCAAATTCATGGACTTTGCATGTGTTTTTAGGACCTTTTTTCAGGATACATTGTTTTGTGACTTTTTAGTGTACCTTTTTTGTTTTAATTTAACAGATTCATTTGTGAGCTGTTGAACTGAAGTAAAATACTTTAGAGACTGTATTCATGAGGAAAGTAAGTCCAAATGAACGTTGGGCTAAAATTGTGTTGAACTGCATGTTAAGTCTGTTAAAAGTGAATCTCGTTGATTGAACAGTTTTACGTCTAAACAACAGAAAGAACTTTATTTAAATTTGTTTCAGAAAAGGATGCATGAAAGACTTTCATTGAGTATTTAAGTTTAATGCATGCCTCATCTATCACATTTATCATCATACTTTTTTTATTGTTTTTGATGCCTCGTATTAATCATTGTATTTGTTTCTAACTTTAAGGTTTTACCAAGTCTTTTAAAGAGTACAAGTTTTAAAAGTAATCATCACAAGATAAGAGATAAAGGCATCATAACAAGTTTATATGTATGTCTCTTGGTGTTGGATTAATAAAACTGTGAACTTAATATTGGATTTGCGTTTGAGAGCTGAAACACCCCCCTTTAGAATGCTGTTAGTCTCGCCCGGTACAAGATACCAATACAAACGGGTCTTCAAAGTATAAACACTTAACCATTTCTGTGATTGCTATACCTCTCTAAACGGGTCTTCAAAGTATAAACACTTAACCATTTCTGTGATTGCTATACCTCTCTGTACGGGTCTTCAACGTATAAACACTTAACCATTTCAGTGATTGCTATACCTCTCTACACGGGTCTTCAACGTATAAACACTTAACAATTTCTGTGATTGCTATACCTCTCTAAACGGGTCTTCAAAGTATAAACACTTAACCATTTCTGTGATTGCTATACCTCTCTGTACGGGTCTTCAAAGTATAAACACTTAACCATTTCTGTGATTGCTATACCTCTATACACGGGTCTTCAAAGTATAAACACTTAACCATTTCTGTGATTGCTATACCTCTCTGTGCGGGTCTTCAAAGTATAAACACTTAACCATTTCTGTGATTGCTATACCTCTCTACACGGGTCTTCAACGTATAAACACTAAACCATTTATGTGAATGCTATACCTCTCTGCATGAGTCTTTAAAGTACAAACACTTAACCATTTCTGTGATTGTTATACCTCTCTGTACGGGTCTTCAAAGTATAAACATTTAACCATTTCTGTGATTGCTATACAGTGCACCTCTCTGTACGGGTCTTCAAAGTATAAACACTTAACCATTTCTATGATTGTTATCAAAGTATAAACACTTAACCATTTCTATGATTGCTATACCTCTCTTTGCGGGTCTTCAAAGTATAAACACTTAACCATTTCTGTGATTGCTATACCTCTCTAAACGGGTCTTTAAAGTATAATCACTTAACCATTTCTGTGATTGCTGTACCTCTCTGTACGGGTCTTCAAAGTATAAACACTTAACCATTTCTGTGATTGCTATACCTCTCTGTACGGGTCTTCAAAGTATAAACACTTAACCCTTTATGTGATTGCTACACCTCTCTGTACGGGTCTTCAAAGTATAATCACTTAACCATTTCTGTGATTGCTATACCTCTCTACACGGGTCTTCAAAGTATAAACACTTAACCATTTCTGTGATTGCTATACCTCTCTAAACGGGTCTTCAAAGTATAAACACTAAACCATTTCTGTGATTGCTATACCTCTCTGTACGGGTCTTCAAAGTATAATCACTTAACCATTTCTGTGATTGCTGTACCTCTCTGTACGGTTCTTCAAAGTGTAAACACTAAACCATTTATGTGATTGCTGTACCTTTCTGTACGGATCTTCAAAGTATAAACACTAAACCATTTCTGAGATTGCTATACCTCTCTGTACGGGTCTTCAAAGTATAAACACTTAACCATTTCTGTGATTGCTATACCTCTCTGTACGGGTCTTCAAAGTATAAACACTAAACCATTTCTGTGATTGCTATACCTCTCTGTACGGGTCTTCAAAGTATAAACACTAAACCATTTCTGTGATTTCTATACCTCTCTGTGCGGGTCTTCAAAGTATAAACAGCAGACCACTTATTCGGTTTGTTTGTGGAATGGTCCAGCTACAATAATTCCAACATGTAATTCAGCTTTTAGAGAAAAAAGGACTTTTACAATTAATAGGAAAACTAAAATACGATGTCTATTCGATCCACTGAACAACTTAACATAATAAAGTTGTAAGGATACTCCGTAAATATTCAACTTAAATTTTCGACTTAAGTTAAGTCATTGTCATGAGAATTATGAGTACATCAAAAGATAGTGTACATACCATTCTTGTATTCTGGCTTTTTTATATAAATGCCCACTGTTCTTTGATGTACTCATAATTTTTCTGACGATGACTTAATTAAAGTCGAAATATTGAGATTACACCATGAATATTTACGGAATTTCCTTACTACTATAAAATCCGCTGTAAAAGAAACTTTTGTCCATCATGTGTCCTCTTCGATTAACAGGGTGTCCGTCTCATTACTTTTCCAAATAGTATTATCTTTGCATAAGCAAAATATATCCATTCTTTTTACGAAATGGATCTTCTTTTATGGCAGCACATGGGTTTTATTTGGGAGATTGAAGTTTAGTCATGAAGAAGATCTTACTGTAACCGGGAAGGGTCAGGGAGCCATGAAGAAGATCTTACTGTAACCGTGTAGGGTCAGGGAGTCATGAAGAAGATCTTGCTGTAACCGTGTAGGGTCAGGGAGTCATTAAGAGAGATGTTACTCTCAGCGTGTAGGGTCGGGGAGTCATTGAGAAGATCTTACTGTAACCGTGTAGGGTCACAGAGTAATGAAGAAGATCTTACTGTAACAGTGTATGGTCAGGGAGTCATGAAGAAGATCTTGCTGTAACCGTGTAGGTTCAGGGAGTCACGAAGAAGATCTTACTGTAACCGTGTAGGGTCACAGAGTAATGAAGAAGATCTTACTGTAACAGTGTATGGTCAGGGAGTCATGAAGAAGATCTTGCTGTAACCGTGTAGGTTCAGGGAGTCACGAAGAAGATCTTACTGTAACCGTGTAGGTTCAGGGAGTCACGAAGAAGATCTTACTGTAACCGTGTACGGTCAGGGAGTCACGAAGAAGATTTTACTGTAACCGTGTACGGTCAGGGAGTCACGAAGAAGATCTTACTGTAACCGTGTATGGTCAGGGGGTCATGAAGAAGATCTTACTGTAACCGTGTACGGTCGGGGAGTCATGAAGAAGATCTTACTGTAACCGTGTACGGTCAGGGAGTCATGAAGAAGATCTTACTGTAACCGTGTACGGTCAGGGAGTCATGAAGAATATCTTACTGTAACCGTGTACGGTCAGGGAGTCACGAAGAAGATTTTACTGTAACCGTGTACGGTCAGGGAGTCACGAAGAAGATCTTACTTTAACCGTGTACGGTCGGGGAGTCATGAAGAAGATCTTACTGTAACCGTGTACGGTCAGGGAGTCATGAAGAATATCTTACTGTAACCGTGTACGGTCAGGGAGTCACGAAGAAGATTTTACTGTAACCGTGTACGGTCAGGGAGTCACGAAGAAGATCTTACTGTAACCGTGTAGGTTCAGGGAGTCACGAAGAAGATCTTACTGTAACCGTGTACGGTCAGGGAGTCACGAAGAAGATTTTACTGTAACCGTGTACGGTCAGGGAGTCACGAAGAAGATCTTACTGTAACCGTGTAGGTTCAGGGAGTCACGAAGAAGATCTTACTTTAACCGTGTATGGTCAGGGAGTCATAAAGAAGATCTTACTGTAACCGTGTAGGGTCAGGGAGTCATGAAGAAGATCTTACTGTAACCGTGTAGGGTCAGAGAGTCATTAAGAAGACCTTTTGTAACCGTGTAGGGTCAGGGAGTCACGAAGAAGATCTTACTTTAACCGTGTAGGGTCAGGGAGTCACGAAGAAGATCTTACTGTAACCGTGTAGGGTCAGGGAGTCACGAAGATGATCTTACTGTAACCGTGTACGGTCATGGAGTCATGAAGAAGATCTTACTGTAACAGTGTAGGGTCGGGGAGTCACGAAGAAGATCTTACTGTAACCGTGTATGGTCAGGGAGTCATGAAGAAGATCTTACTGTAACAGTGTAGGGTCGGGGAGTCACGAAGAAGATCTTACTGTAGCCGTGTAGGGTCAGGAAGTCATGAAGAAGATCTTACTTTAACCGTGTACGGTCATGGAGTCATGAAGAAGATCTTACTGTAACCGTGTACGGGCAGGGAGTCCTGAAGAAGATCTTACTGTAACCGTGTACGGTCATGGAGTCATGAAGAAGATCTTACTGTAACCGTGTAGGTTCAGGGAGTCATGAAGAAGACCTTACTATAACCGTGTACGGTCAGGGAGTCACGAAGAAGATCTTACTGTAACCGTGTAGGTTCAGGGAGTCACGAAGAAGATCTTACTTTAACCGTGTATGGTCAGGGAGTCCTGAAGAAGATCTTACTGTAACCGTGTACGGTCATGGAGTCATGAAGAAGATCTTACTGTAACCGTGTAGGTTCAGGGAGTCATGAAGAAGACCTTACTGTAATCGAGTAGGGTCGGAGAGTCATGAATAAGATCTAACTGTAACCGTGTACGGTCAGGGAGTCACGAAGAAGATCTTACTGTAACCGTGTAGGGTCACACAGTCATGAAGAAGATCTTACTGTAACCGTGTACGGTCAGGGAGTCACGAAGAAGATCTTACTGTAACCGTTTAGGGTCACACAGTCATGAAGAAGATCTTACTGTAACCGTGTACGGTCAGGGAGTCACGAAGAAGATCTTAATGTAACCGTGTAGGGTCACATAGTCATGAAGAAGATCTCACTGTAACCGTGTAAAATTATACTGTGCTGTTAGATCACTCACACGCCCCTACCATTAGGGGGCGCTTGTGTGTGTGTTCAGGTTTGGGTTTTTCGGCATTGCGGATACCGGATAAATCTAATTTTCAATTTCAAATTAAAAATACTAAATGATGCCCAAACTTTCTATTTTTGGTAAGAATAGAAAGTTCCTAACTTCTACTGTCTGGGAAAAATACAGAAAACCGTCTACAGTTGTTTATGTAAACAGTATTCTGGATTTTCGCGGCAAGTGTGCCTTTAAGTTTTAGTTGCGTATGTAAAATAGTACGTTTTGTGAAATGTTATCACCCTTCTCAGTTAAGCTGAAATAGTCTGGCTGATACACCTAGCTGTGTATTCGGATCCGTATGTCAACTGATTAATCCTAAACTTAAATGGAGCCCAGATCTGATGGCTTCAGTCAGATAATCATTGTCACCAAATCATGCGTAAGGAATACACCAGTGGAATTATGTGTAACGTAATATGAGAAAGGGTCAGCGGATTTAAATACTGGGGTTTCGTGGGTATGGCTTCTATTACAATTAAGTCGCGTTTGAACGACATGGGCGCGTAATCAGCGGGGACACTTTATACCAAAGCCTGGCTTAAGCATTCGAAACGCGATCCAAAGGGGAATACTTTAAACATACACAGTTACCATGCTAGACAAGGCAGATTCGCGAATAACTCGGAACCAATCAAATCTTCGCGCTTTGTTGTGTGTGTATATAGGTAAATAAGGGACCGAACTAATTATATGAACAAAACCTGATCTGGACTAATACCAGGCTGAACTAAGGTCTAGGAGAAACTGTATAACACTGACAGATTTCATTCCATATTGAATAGTTAACTCATGTGAGTAGCTGGGTACGGTCATTTCCAATCGCTTTCAGAAACTTCGCCTCGGGGCAGAGCTTTAGAGAGTAGCTAGTTTTCTGGAGACGGATTTCTGAAAGGGCCTTGAAGCGTGACTTAAGCTATTATTGAAATGGGAACACTGTTTTCTCTGTGTTTATTGAAAACTGATTAAAGCCCAGCACAGGTTGTCTTCCAATCATCTTTTCTATACGATAATGAAGAGAGCCAGGACAGCACTTGGGCTCAAGTAGAAAACGCCTTTCCTTACGAGTATTGCCCGTTCCCCGCGCAACAAGCTCTTTTAATATCACCTTTCAAGTGTCGGCTAAATTCGATGGTGTGATACATGTATATGGTAAGATGTTTGAGAAAGACTGGGTTGAATGGCAAATAACTGAAGGATATAAATAGGGGAAAGAAGCCAGGAAGAGAGGGGGGGGGGTATCATCAACTTATTGTAGTTCTCTCACGGCGACAGTCCCGTAAGTAAACAGAGATAGCTAGCCATGTGGCTGGTTAAGCCGTCACTCACTCCGTTAATGTGCTACAGAAGAGATCGCCATGTACTAGACACTGTCTACTCTCTAATCTCTAGAATCGCCAATTTAATTGATTTGAATGGACTGAAGGCGTGTCTGTTGGCACACAATATGAGAGAATTTTACCTTTAACTATATCTCCAAGGTGAAGTATGTTTGTAAATTGTTAATGATGTATTAACCGGCCGTGTTGGAGATTTGTTACTGATGTAAGCACTGTGTTGACTTTCTCCTCTGCATTTATAAATTCATTGACTTTGAGTACAAAACGTGTTGTTAAAGTTGTGTTTGAATTTCTATGAAACAGCCTGTGAGCTCTCCATGTTGACGATCGTTCCACAAGGTGAGGTAAACACGAGGGACCTTTCTCTCCTCTCCGGGGGTAAATTCAATCAATTACACTCAACTCTGACGACAAAGGGCTTTGATTTTTCTTCTCTTTATCATTGACATAAAGTGGTCAAACATAGCAGTGGTGTTGTGCAGTGGCTAACATATACCCCCATTTTCTAGTTGTCGGGTATAGAGAGAGAGAATTTCGGATTGTGCTCGCTATATCGACGTGCCCTTTCGCTTAGCCAGTATTGACACAAACTTCCCATGGTTCTCGTTAAAAAACGACCAGACCGAGCTCAAACAGTTCTCCATGTCAGTTTAATTCTCCTGTACAATGGTAATGATGATTTCATAACGGGATAAACAGCTTTAATTGGATATATGTGCTTTTTCTAATCGTGTTCCCTCAACTTTCTGCCCACAGGTTGACTTGTGACAATGGGTCGTCTAAAGCCCTGGGATATTTTAGGCTTACTTGTTTTCCAGCTTATCGGATTTTCGTCCTCCACCGGTATGTTTACTTTATCTTATAGCATTGTTGATTTCCAGCTTCGTTCAGTTTTACTTTGAAAATCTCTTTAAATGCTGTCGTTTTACACAATATTAAATCCCTTTTAGTTAAAGCTTAGTTTCATATTGCCTTACATTATGCCTATGTACCTTAGCCATACATATAGACGGGGAGTTAGTTTTAAAATTCCCCAGCTTATCGCTATGTAAATATTTAACTTATAAACTATATACTTCCGAAGGTTTATACTCGGAGGGAAATATTTATAGGTTATCTACTGTAGTTGCATGTATCCTAAAGAAAATCGCCTTTTCTTATGGGATTTGATATTTTACAAGAGGGGAAATAGTGAAGTTTTATGAGAAATTAATGATTGTCGCCGTTATAATGGACTGTATGGGTTTTCAAGGACGTACTCGCGTGCCTCAAACATTAACACTTCATTGTCAGTGTTATCTGGCTGTCAGTTTTATGGGGGTTAGGACGTTAACTGTGTTTTATTGCCTGGACCATCGGAAGGACAGGCTGTCATGGTCAATTCTCGACTAGAATTCAAACTGCCCCGTTATCCTATTCTTTCGGTGTTTCTGCAGACACCGTTGTATCCATGAAATGAAATTCTATCAATATTAGTGTGATCATATTTATTTTCTGTGTGAATGTTGCAAACATTTTTTTGCGAAATCACATGTGGCCAAGACCACTAGACATTCTAAGACTCTTCTATGAATGTTGTCCATAGTGTGTATTGTTTGCTTCCTGTTCTGCTTGAAAAGGGCTGCCTTCTACATGATGTACTTATTGTAGTTCAACTCAATGCCCTATACACTAGGCTTGTTCAACTTTCTACCCATTCTAAAGGGCCTTGTTATTTCTATTTCTTAGTGGATAAAAGATTTTATACTTTATAGGGAAAGCCTATGGCTAATGTAAAACCAATAGACTGCAACCTTTGACAGAATAAAGTACATGGACATAGAACATGGGGAGTTTGTACTTTCCAGTAACCACTGTCACTGTATTATTTTACTTATCATATCTTCACAAACATTAAATCTTATCCTCACTCACTCACTCACTCACTCACTAACTCACTCACTCACAACAAACAGAATTTGGAAACTATTGTAGTATGATATAAGTTTTGACATTCAATAGACATTATGCTCATGTTTTATTTTCATTAATCAAACCGGCCCTCAGCTAGCCAGTTCAATAAATAGATCTTCTTTTAATATGAATCACTTAGTTTTTAGGTTTTCTTTATAAATCTTGTTTTCTCAAACTATTTGAAAACAGTCAAGACAAATTGCAATGTGTTGTCTGGTTAAGTAGATGACAGTGAAATAGTGTTTTATTTTATAACCATCACCTGAAAGCCTATTAAAGTCACAATAGTTATTATTTTGTCTTTTCACTTTTTATAAATATAATACCAATTCATGACTTTATCTGGGTTTTTTATGGAGAAAAAATGTTTTGTGCATTCTCTCAATGGTCCCAATTGCATTACTTACGGATAAAATAAGCTACCAAAATGCACTTGTTTATAAATAAAATAATAAGAGTGTTTAAAGTTTATGGAAAATAAGGAAATTCCATCCAGACTGGGGCCTCTATGAACCAAATTTAATAAACAAAATTGAAATAACCAAAAGAACATTTA
Source organism: Lepidochitona cinerea (assembly GCA_963971465.1). Lineage (NCBI taxonomy): Eukaryota > Metazoa > Mollusca > Polyplacophora > Chitonida > Tonicellidae > Lepidochitona > Lepidochitona cinerea. The sequence goes on along the minus strand of OZ020553.1, from coordinate 1,380,701 downwards.
ATCAATTTTGGCCTAATTTATTCCAACACACATTCCTTCTGCTGACAAGCAGCATTAAATTTTAAAGTTTTTAATTTGTACTTCTTGTAGTAAATAGGCAATAATTTCAATATTTTAATTAAATGGAAAAATATCCACATTTTGTCAGGTCAAATAAAACTCAGACTCACAATCCAGAATACTTATTTAGATTAAAAACATAATCGTTTATTGTACTTTTCCAAGACAGAAGTTAGGCAATTTAGGTAAATTTAAATGCTTTGAAAACTTTTTGTATTTTTCATTTGAAATTGATTTGTTAGGTCCTTGCTATTGATCAGTAGTAATTCTGTGAAAAGATAAATTATTAAAATTAAATGAGGCACCAAAAACATTTTTATTACAAATGAAATTGTCACTTATTTTATTAATTAGTGAAAACATTTTTGGATGTATATTTAGATAATAATTTACTTTTTTGATGAAATTTATATTGTTTTGTTCCTATTCTTTTGACAGTTATAATTTGTAAAATATCATATTTGATTTCATAAAAATTAAAAGTTTTGGAGATTTCTTAATTGTTTCATACTGATTTTAGATTGGACAGATTTACTTTTGTAAACATATCTATTGACCACCTACACTTTTCTCAATCTTTTTTTCTTCTCTACAATAAAAGTGTTGTATTTTTAGTAGAATTGATTTGAATATCTATTTAAAAATATCAGGCACTGAATTTTTACTGAATTACATTTTTGAAATAAATAACGGAATATATTTGAAATAAATTGAAAAACTAAATCACTGTTAAAATGCAATAATGTGCGTAAGCTTAAGGTGAATGTATGAGGGCATTCCATTAACGTCATCTGTAACTTATTACATCTCTCTTATGAAAGTGGCTGCAAACTTAGTGCATAATCACAGTCAAAACTTTCAAGTATTATTCTTTAGCTGCCAAATGTAGGGAAAATTTTATAAAAACAGAATTAGCTGATTGTTTATCATATTACCAGAAGATACAAAATAAGAGCTTTCTATTATACCAATCTTGCAGATGTACCTTTTATAGTTTTAGGTTGTTTTATAAGCAATCAAAAATTCCAAAACTGTACTCTTACATCACAGGTCAAAAATGGCTGTGTTGATATTCCATTCTTTAGATTAGTTAAAAAAACATTTGGCCAAAAATGGTTGATATTCCATTCTTTAGGTTAGTTAAAAAAACATTTGGCCAAAAATGGTTGATATTCCATTCTTTAGGTTAGTTAAAAAAACATTTGGCCAAAAATGGTTCATATTCCATTCTTTAGGTTAGTTAAAAAAACATTTGGCCAAAATTGGTTGATATTCCATTCTTTAGATTAGTTAAAAAAACATTTGGTCAAAAATGGGTGATATTCCATTCTTTAGGTTAGTTAAAAAAAAACATTTGGCCAAAAACGGTTGATATTCCATTCTTTAGGTTAGTTAAAAAAAACATTTGGCCAAAAATGGTTGATATTCCATTCTTTAGGTTAGTTAAAAAAACATTTGGCCAAAAATGGTTGATATTCCATTCTTTAGATTAGTTAAAAAAACATTTGGCCAAAAATGGTTGATATTCCATTCTTTAGATTAGTTAAAAAAACAATTGGCCAAAAATGGTTGATATTCCATTCTTTAGATTAGTTAAAAAAACATTTGGCCAAAAATGGTTGATATTCCATTCTTTAGATTAGTTAAAAAAGCATTTGGCCAAAAATGGTTGATATTCCATTCTTTAGATTAGTTAAAAAAGCATTTGGCCAAAAATGGTTGATATTCCATTCTTTAGGTTAGTTAAAAAAGCATTTGGCCAAAAATGGTTGATATTCCATTCTTTAGGTTAGTTAAAAAAGCATTTGGCCAAAAATGGTTGATATTCCATTCTTTAGATTAGTTAAAAAAGCATTTGGCCAAAGATGGTTGATATTCCATTCTTTAGGTTAGTTATAAACATTAGGTCAAAAATGGTTGATATTCCATTCTTTATGTTAGTTAAAAAAACATTTGGCCAAAAATGGTTGATATTCCATTCTTTAGATTAGTTAAAAAAACATTTGGCCAAAAATGGTTGATATTCCATTCTTTAGATTAGTTAAAAAAACATTTGGCCAAAAATGGTTGATATTCCATTCTTTAGATTAGTTAAAAAAACATTTGGCCAAAAATGGTTGATATTCCATTCTTTAGATTAGTTAAAAAAGCATTTGGCCAAAAATGGTTGATATTCCATTCTTTAGATTAGTTAAAAAAGCATTTGGCCAAAAATGGTTGATATTCCATTCTTTAGATTAGTTAAAAAACCATTTGGCCAAAAATGGTTGATATTCCATTCTTTAGATTAGTTAAAAAAACATTTGGCCAAAAATGGTTGATATTCCATTCTTTAGATTAGTTAAAAAAGCATTTGGCCAAAAATGGTTGATATTCCATTCTTTAGATTAGTTAAAAAAGCATTTGGCCAAAAATGGTTGATATTCCATTCTTTAGGTTAGTTAAAAAAGCATTTGGCCAAAAATGGTTGATATTCCATTCTTTATGTTAGTTAAAAAAACATTTGGCCAAAAATGGTTGATATTCCATTCTTTAGATTAGTTAAAAAAACATTTGGCCAAAAATGGTTGATATTCCATTCTTTAGATTAGTTAAAAAAACATTTGGCCAAAAATGGTTGATATTCCATTCTTTAGATTAGTTAAAAAAACATTTGGCCAAAAATGGTTGATATTCCATTCTTTAGATTAGTTAAAAAAGCATTTGGCCAAAAATGGTTGATATTCCATTCTTTAGATTAGTTAAAAAAGCATTTGGCCAAAAATGGTTGATATTCCATTCTTTAGATTAGTTAAAAAAACATTTGGCCAAAAATGGTTGATATTCCATTCTTTAGATTAGTTAAAAAAGCATTTGGCCAAAAATGGTTGATATTCCATTCTTTAGGTTAGTTAAAAAAGCATTTGGCCAAAAATGGTTGATATTCCATTCTTTAGATTAGTTAAAAAAGCATTTGGCCAAAGATGGTTGATATTCCATTCTTTAGGTTAGTTAAAAAAGCATTTGGCCAAAAATGGTTGATATTCCATTCTTTAAGTTAGTTATAAACATTAGGTCAAAAATGGTTGATATTCCATTTCCATGTTGGAAATTGCAATAGAATTCTTTATTCCATTGAATAAAAAGTCTATATTAATAAAACACAGTATTGCTCTTTGGAATCTGACCTTAATTCTAAAAACAGGGTACTCTATATTTCGAAAATACACAAACCCATTGAAAAAATGACCCCAGTCTCCAATGCGTCCTATTATCTCGGATTTTGGTAGTGAACGTTAAAGAATATCACAGGTAATTGACTACTATCTAAAACCTAGTTAGCTTTATCGCTAAATTATCTTTTCCAGAAAATTCTATTGACTAAGGCCAAACTCCTGCCTGTCGTCAACCTAATGAAATATCATGGGGTGTGGTTTATTATAACAACTTATGATTAGGTATAAATGTCTAAATGATATGACCCTTTTTAACACAATAAGAAACTTGTCTCTGTGGTTATTTTAGACAACAGGATTTTCCCTGTGCCCATGTGTTTTAGTGTTCATAAATTTATAAATCTAGAACAAAATGACCTGAATGGAAAATTTAAAATTATTTTCATAAATCCAAAACAAAATGACCTTTATGGAAAAAAATTAAATCTATTTTTATAAATCCAGAACAAAATGACCATTATGGAAAAAATTAAAACTATTTTTATAAATCCAGAACAAAATGACCTTTATGGAAAAAAATTAAAACTATTTTTATAAATCCAGAACAAAATGACCATTATGGAAAAAAATTAAAACTATTTTTTAAGAATCCAGAATAAAATGACCTAAATGGAAAAAAAATAAAACTATTTTTTTAAATCCAGAACAAAATGACCTAAATGGAAAAAAATACAACTATTTTTATAAATCCAGAACAACATGAGCTAAATAGAAAAATTAAAACTATTAAAACCAAAATTTCTGGGGTTCAATCTCAGTCTACTGATGTTCTAACTTCTTGCCATAGTAAAGATGCGTAACCATTGTCAATGTATTACAAAAGGATTCCAGAAATTTCTACTGACCAAGGCTAAGCTCCTGTCAGTTGTCAACCTAATGAAATATCTGCTCTTTATTTGCTCTGTGTACTTTATTGGAATCTGTATTTGGAGTTAGTTTTGTACTTTATGATATAGAACTTTGAAGTAGAACCCTGTAATGCAAGGAGACATTATTATTTTAATAAATCATCATTTGATAGAGTGACTACACAATAGATTTTCCATTATTTTATCTGACACTTTTTTGACTACTTCTATTGGAGAAAACAAACTTTTGTTGGTGTTCTTTTGGAGTATGTTTCTTTCCAACTTTTGGCATTGTTTTGATGAATTGAGACAATAATGTTTTGTTAGTTAGATGACTGAGACAATAATGTTGTGTTAGTTGACCAGAGTTCAGCTAACCAGAGTTCAGCTGACCAGAGTTCAGCTGACCAGAGTTCAGCTAACCAGAGTTCAGCTAACCAGAGTTCAGCTAACCAGAGTTCAGCTAACCAGAGTTCAGCTAACCAGAGTTCAGCTAACCAGAGTTCAGCTAACCAGAGTTCAGCTGACCAGGGTTCAGCTAACCAGAGTTCAGCTAACCAGAGTTCAGCTAACCAGAGTTCAGCTGACCAGGGTTCAGCTAACCAGAGTTCAGCTAACCAGAGTTCAGCTAACCAGAGTTCAGCTAACCAGAGTTCAGCTAACCAGAGTTCAGCTAACCAGAGTTCAGCTAACCAGAGTTCTGTTAACCAGCATTAACCAGAGAAGTGTTTTGGGACAACAAATCACATCACATTCATCATCAGAAGATGTCTATTTCACTCACAATGGTTGATATGCACAGCAGCGGGTGGGTGGAATAATCAGATGTATTTACTGCATTGATATCACAGATGAGTTTATATAGTTGGACAGTCCTAGTCCATTATCATTTTTTGTCCATTTTGGAATAGTGGTGAGAAGATTTCTATTTTCCATCCATCAAGCCGTTTTCTCATTCTGTTCTCCAATGTAATTGCTCTGTCATGGTTGAAATGGTGACAAACTGTAATTTTGTCCTCAGGATATGATTTTTTGTGAAGAGGTTGGCCATGGAATTTGATTACAGTTGATGGAGTTTTTGTTGGGTTGCTGGCTTCATTAGGGTGTCTGTCATAGAAGTGTGTTCTAATTACTTGATAGCCTGGAGCCCCCCCCCCCCCCCCTCTCCCCCCACAACATCTCTCTATACAACCTTTGTCTTCAACAACATTCATACTTTCACTCTGGGAAAGAGAAACTCTCTCTGATTGATTTTCATCTTCAGCTTGTGACTTGAGAAGATACATGCTGCCATCGTTAACCAATTCTACTACTAATGGACAACACTGATTACACGTTAACCATTTCTACTGCTTATGAACAACAGAGGTTACAAGTTAACCATTTCTACTGCTTATGAACAACAGAGGTTACAAGTTAACCATTTCTACTTGTCATGAACAACACAGGTTACAAGTTAACCATTTCTACTGCTTATGAACAACAGAGGTTACAAGTTAACCATTTCTACTGCTTATGAACAACAGAGGTTACAAGTTAACCATTTCTAATGCTTTTGAACAACACACATTACAAGTTAACCATTTATACTGCTAATGAACAACACGGATTACAAGTTAACCATTTCTACTTGTCATGAACAACACAGATGACAAGTTAACCATTTCTACTTGTCATGAACAACACAGATTACAAGTTAACCATTTCTACTGCTAATGAACAACACATACTACAAGGTAACCATTTCTACTGATTATGAACAACACATATTACAAGTTAACCATTTCTACTGCTTATGAACAACACAGATTACAAGTTAACCATTTCTACTTGTCATGAACAACACAGATGACAAGTTAACCATTTCTACTGCTTATGAACAACACAGATTACAAGTTAACCATTTCTACTGCTTATGAACAACACAGATTACAAGTTAACCATTTATACTGCTTGTGAACAACACAGGTTACAAGTTAACCATTTCTACTGCTTATGAACAACACAGGTTACAAGTTAACCATTTCTACTGCTTGTGAACAACACAGATTACAAGTTAACCATTTCTACTGCTTGTGAACAACACAGGTTACAAGTTAACCATTTCTACTGCTTGTGAACAACACAGATTACAAGTTAACCATTTCTACTGCTTATGAACAACACAGATTACAAGTTAACCATTTCTACTGCTTATGAACAACACAGATTACAAGTTAACCATTTCTACTGCTTGTGAACAACACAGGTTACAAGTTAACCATTTCTACTGCTTATGAACAACACAGGTTACAAGTTAACCATTTCTACTGCTTGTGAACAACACAGATTACAAGTTAACCATTTATACTGCTTATGAACAACACAGATTACAAGTTAACCATTTCTACTGCTTATGAACAACACATATTACAAGTTAACCATTTCTACTGCTTATGAACAACACAGATTACACGTTAACCATTTCTACTGCTTATGAACAACACAGATTACAAGTTAACCATTTATACTGCTTATGAACAACACAGATTACAAGTTAACCATTTCTACTGCTTATGGACAACACAGATTACATGTTAACCATTTCTACTGTTTATGAACAACACATATTACAAGTTAACCATTTCTACTGCTTATGAACAACACAGATTACAAGTTAACCATTTCTACTTGTCATGAACAACACAGATGACAAGTTAACCATTTCTACTGCTTATGAACAACACAGATTACAAGTTAACCATTTCTACTGCTTATGAACAACACAGATTACAAGTTAACCATTTATACTGCTTGTGAACAACACAGGTTACAAGTTAACCATTTCTACTGCTTATGAACAACACAGGTTACAAGTTAACCATTTCTACTGCTTATGAACAACACAGATTACAAGTTAACCATTTCTACTGCTAATGACCCACACAGATTACAAGTTAACCATTTCTACTGCTTATGAACAACACAGATTACAAGGTAACCATTTCTACTGCTTGTGAACAACACAGATTACAAGTTAACCATTTCTACTGCTTATGGACAACACAGATTACATGTTAACCATTTCTACTGATTATGAACAACACATATTACAAGTTAACCATTTCTACTGCTTATGAACAACACATATTACAAGTTAACCATTTCTACTGCTTATGAACAACACAGATTACACGTTAACCATTTCTACTGCTTATGAACAACACATATTACAAGTTAACCATTTCTACTACTAATGAACAACACAGATTACAAGTTAACCATTTCTACTGCTTATGAACAACACAGATTACACGTTAACCATTTCTACTGCTTATGAACAACACAGGTTACAAGTTAACCATTTCTACTGCTTATGAACAACACAGGTTACAAGTTAACCATTTCTACTGCTTATGAACAACACAGATTACAAGTTAACCATTTCTCTATTATGGAAAAAAAATCGAGGGTGATCAAAGTTGAGTTTGTTTTAGGTATAGAGAGGGTGATTGGGGTTCAGACAAAGGGGTATTGTGGTAGAGCTGCATGATGAGAGTGGTTCAACATGGAGGGGATACTGTAGGATATTACTCCTGTCCCTATCTAAACCAATGGAACCTGATAGTCATTTCTGGCAAGCGCTAAATTTGACAAATGAAACATGCTTTTAAAAAAGCTGTTTGATTGGGATGGGGCAAAGTTAATGTAGTGTCAGTGCTGGCATTGTTCTGTCTGGCATGGGTTGTCAGTGACAGACATCTGTCAACGCCATTATTGCCAGTGTGATAGGAAAATGATGAAGTCACAGTAATATTTTACAGTCAGTCATGTCTGAGTTATTGTGAAGCTAGTCTGAAAAGGTTAAGCCATGTGTTTCTAGCTTCCTTCCAAACCCACTAAACAATACCATTCATATGTACCTTATTAAAGACATGTTTAAGGCACATGTGAAGTTTATCGTGGGAATCTTGATATCCACACTTTCCTGACATGGTCCATGATGACTGTATCTCAATATTTCATTGTCTTTACACACTTTCCTGACATGGTCCATGATGGCTCTATCTCAATATTTCATTGTCTTTACACACTTTCCTGACATGGTCCATGATGGCTCTATCTCAATATTTCATTGTCTTTACACACTTTCCTGACATGGTCCATGGTGGCTCTATCTCAATATTTCATTGTCTTTACACACTTTCCTGACATGGTCCATGGTGGCTCTATCTCAATATTTCATTGTCTTTACACACTTTCCTGACATGGTCCATGATGGCTCTATCTCAATATTTCATTGTCTTTACACACTTTCCTGGCATGGTCCATGATGACTCTATCTCAATATTTCATTGTCTTTACACACTTTCCTGACATGGTCCATGATGGCTCTATCTCAATATTTCATTGTCTTTACACACTTTCCTGGCATGGTCTATGGTGGCTCTATCTCAATATTTCATTGTCTTTACACACTTTCCTGACATGGTCCATGATGGCTATTTCTCAACATTTCATTGTCTTTACACACTTTCCTGACATGGTCCATGATGGCTATTTCTCAACATTTCATTGTCTTTACACACTTTCCTGACATGGTCCATGATGGCTCTATCTCAATATTTCATTGTCTTTACACACTTTCCTGACATGGTCCATGGTGGCTCTATCTCAATATTTCATTGTCTTTACACACTTTCCTGACATGGTCCATGATGGCTATTTCTCAACATTTCATTGTCTTTACACACTTTCCTGACATGGTCCATCATGGCTCTATCTCAATATTTCATTGTCTTTACACACTTTCCTGGCATGGTCCATCATGGCTCTATCTCAATATTTCATTGTCTTTACACACTTTCCTGACATGGCCCATGATGGCTCTATCTCAATATTTCATTGTCTTTACACACTTTCCTGGCATGGTCCATGGTGGCTCTATCTCAATATTTCATTGTCTTTATACACTTTCCTGGCATGGTCCATGGTGGCTCTATCTCAATATTTCATTGTCTTTACACACTTTCCTGACATGGCCCATGGTGGCTCTATCTCAATATTTCATTGTCTTTACACACTTTCCTGGCATGGCCCATGGTGGCTCTATCTCAATATTTCATTGTCTTTACACACTTTCCTGGCATGGCCCATGGTGGCTCTATCTCAATATTTCATTGTCTTTACACACTTTCCTGACATGGTCCATGGTGGCTCTATCTCAATATTTCATTGTCTTTACACACTTTCCTGGCATGGTCCATGATGGCTCTATCTCAATATTTCATTGTCTTTACACACTTTCCTGGCATGGTCCATGGTGGCGCTATCTCAATATTTCATTGTCTTTACACACTTTCCTGGCATGGTCCATGGTGGCTCTATCTCAATATTTCATTGTCTTTACACACTTTCCTGGCATGGTCCATGATGGCTCTATCTCAATATTTCATTGTCTTTACACACTTTCCTGGCATGGTCCATGGTGGCTCTATCTCAATATTTCATTGTCTTTACACACTTTCCTGGCATGGTCCATGGTGGCTCTATCTCAATATTTCATTGTCTTTACACACTTTCCTGGCATGGCCCATGGTGGCTCTATCTCAATATTTCATTGTCTTTACACACTTTCCTGACATGGTCCACGGTGGCTCTATCTCAATATTTCATTGTCTTTACACACTTTCCTGACATGGTCCATGGTGGCTCTATCTCAATATTTCATTGTCTTTACACACTTTCCTGACATGGTCCATGATGGCTCTATCTCAATATTTCATTGTCTTTACACACTTTCCTGGCATGGTCCATGGTGGCTCTATCTCAATATTTCATTGTCTTTACACACTTTCCTGGCATGGTCCATGATGGCTCTATCTCAATATTTCATTGTCTTTACACACTTTCCTGACATGGTTCATGATGGCTCTATCTCAACATTTCATTGTCTTTACACACTTTCCTGGCATGGTCCATGATGGCTCTATCTCAATATTTCATTGTCTTTACACACTTTCCTGACATGGCCCATGATGGCTCTATCTCAATATTTCATTGTCTTTACACACTTTCCTGGCATGGTCCATGATGGCTCTATCTCAATATTTCATTGTCTTTACACACTTTCCTGGCATGGTCCATGATGGCTCTATCTCAATATTTCATTGTCTTTACACACTTTCCTGACATGGTCCATGATGGCTCTATCTCAATATTTCATTGTCTTTACACACTTTCCTGACATGGTCCATGATGGCTCTATCTCAACATTTCATTGTCTTTACACACTTTCCTGACATGGTTCATGATGACTCTATCTCAATATTTCATTGTCTTTACACACTTTCCTGACATGGTCCATGGTGGCTCTATCTCAATATTTCATTGTCTTTACACACTTTCCTGGCATGGTCCATGATGGCTATTTCTCAATATTTCATTGTCTTTACACACTTTCCTGACATGGTCCATGGTGGCGCTATCTCAATATTTCATTGTCTTTACACACTTTCCTGACATGGTCCATGGTGGCTCTATCTCAATATTTCATTGTCTTTACACACTTTCCTGGCATGGTCTATGGTGGCTCTATCTCAATATTTCATTGTCTTTACACACTTTCCTGGCATGGCCCATGGTGGCTCTATCTCAATATTTCATTGTCTTTACACACTTTCCTGGCATGGTCCATGGTGGCTCTATCTCACTGATGTTTAAGATACCAGGTATAATGGATGTTTAAGTTACCAGGTATAACTGATGTTTAAATTACCAGGTATAATGGATGGTTAAGTTACCAGGTATAATGGATGTTTAAATTACCAGGTATAATGGATGTTTAAGTTACCAGGCATAATGGATGTTTAACTTACCAGGCATAACTGATGTTTAAATTACCAGGTATAACTGATGTTTCAGTTACCAGGTATAATGGATGTTTAAGTTACCAGGTATAATGGATGTTTAAATTACCAGGTATAATGGATGTTTAAGTTACCAGGCATAGCTGATGTTTAAATTACCAGGTATAACTGATGTTTAAGTTACCAGGTATAATGGATGTTTAAGTTACCAGGCATAGCTGATGTTTAAATTACCAGGTATAACTGATGTTTAAGTTACCAGGTATAATGGATGTTTAAATTACCAGGTATAATGGATGTTTAAGTTACCAGGCATAGCTGATGTTTAAGTTACCAGGTATAACTGATGTTTAAATTACCAGGTATCACTGATGTTTAAATTACCAGGTATAACTGATGTTTAAGATACCAGGTATAGTTGATGTTTATAAGGCTTCATATAAAATAAGAATCACATGTAAATAAAAACATGCTTTATAGAAAATATGATTTAGGCCTATTAAATTCATTGGTCCATTATTTTATGAGGGCCCCAGAAAGAGTGTGAATTAGTTTCAGCACGGATGATAATGCTGTTTACAATCCCTCCTCCTAAATGTTATCACATTGGAATCAGTTGAAAATCTGACCTCTTCTCCTGGAGGTTGAATGCCAGTTGGAGCCATACCGCCTGCAGACTGTTTATTTGTTGTCTTTCCACTGTACAGTGGTGTTACTGTTTGTTTGCCCAGGGGGGGGGTGGAAAAGTGGTGTGTGTCTTTCTTCAGTTGACATGTGTGTTAGTCAGAGAGTACTGTCAGAATGTTGACCAGTTGATGACAATGTTTGGGACAAATTAATTTAGTTGTATGGCAAGGCTACTTCCTAAAGTTATGATATTTGAATTTAACAAATACGTTCTCTATTCTTATTTAAACTTTTTTTTATGTCAAATGGTGGTTTTTCGTGTGTGTATGCTTTGTTTAAATTCCTGCCTGTTATGAGATATAAAACATTTGTTATTTATCAAATATGGTGTAGTTTAGTGAGACGTGTTAAAGCAGATGTCTGGCTCCATTAGGTATGCTATGTTATCAGTATAGAAATATCAGAGGCTGTTTTAATGGCTGCTGGGTCAGTTAGATTTGATCCCAATATGGCAGTGTCAGGATAAGCTGTACACTTAAACACAATCTGATCCCAATATGGCAGTGTCAGGATAAGCTGTACACTTAAACACAATCTGATCCCAATATGGCAGTGTCAGGATAAGCTGTACACTTAAACACAATCTGATCCCAATATGACAGTGTCAGGATAAGCTGTACACTTAAACACAATCTGATCCCAATATAACAGTGTCAGGATAAGCTGTACACTTAAACACAATCTGATCCCAATATAACAGTGTCAGGATAAGCTGTACACTTAAACACAATCTGATCCCAATATGACAGTGTCAGGATAAGCTCTACACTTAAACACAATCTGATCCCAATATGACAGTGTCAGGATATGCTGTACACTTAAACACAATCTGATCCCAATATGACAGTGTCAGGATAAGCTGTACACTTAAACACAATCTGATCCCAATATGACAGTGTCAGGATAAGCTGTACACTTAAACACAATCTGAACCCAATATAACAGTGTCAGGATATGCTGTACACTTAAACACAATCTGATCCCAATATGACAGTGTCAGGATAAGCTGTACACTTAAACACAATCTGATCCCAATATGACAGTGTCAGGATAAGCTGTACACTTAAACACAATCTGATCCCAATATGACAGTGTCAGGATAAGCTGTACACTTAAACACAATCTGAACCCAATATAACAGTGTCAGGATATGCTGTACACTTAAACACAATCTGATCCCAATATGACAGTGTCAGGATTAGCTGTACACTTAAAAAATTGAACACAATACATTTTATACACTGACCGCATACAACTAACCAGCTTAACCAAAATTGAACACAATACATTTTATACACTGACCTCACACAATTAACCAGCTTAACCAAAATTGAACACAATACATTTTATACACTGACCGCACACAATTAACCAGCTTAACCAAAATTGAACACAATACATTTTATATACTGACTGCGTGCAACACAACTGACCATCTGAACCAATATTGAACAGAATACAGTTTATATACTGACCAACGACCATACAACTGACCAGCCTAACCAATATTGAACAGAATACATTTTATACACTGACCAACGACCATACAACTGACCAGCTTAACCAATATTGAACAGAATACATTTTATACACTGACCACATACAACTGACCATCTGAACCAATATTGAACAGAATACATTTTATATACCGGTACTGACCACATACATTTGTACAACTGACCATCTGAACCAATATTGAACAGAATACATTTTATATACCGGTACTGACCACATACAACTGACCAGCTGAACCAATATTGAACAGAATACATTTTATATACCGGTACTGACCACATACAACTGACCAGCTGAACCAATATTGAACAGAATACATTTTATATACCGGTACTGACCACACACAATTGACCAGCTGAACCAATATTGAACAGAATACATTTTATATACTGGTACTGACCACATACAACTGACCAGCTGAACCAATATTGAACAGAATACATTTTATATACCAGTACTGACCACATACAACTGACCAGCTGGACCAATATTGAACAGAATACATTTTATACACTGACCACATACAACTGACCAGCTGGACCAATATTGAAAAGAATACATTTTATATACCGGTAGGCCTACTGACCACACACAACTGACCGGCTGGACCAATATTGAACAGAATACATTTTATATACCGGTACTGACCACACACAACTGACCAGCTGGACCAATATTGAACAGAATACATTTTATACCCTGACCACATACAATACAACAAAGAAATGGCTCCCATGTTTAACTTCAAGTTTGATGAATTAATTTGAGAAATATCAAAGACAAACAATTGGCATTGATAAGGAATAAGAAGAAGCCTACAATGTTATCACTATAGATGTATTTACCACTCTATAGACAACACATCATATTATCCTGTGTTATCACTATAGATGTATTTACCACTCTATAGACAACACATCATATTATCCTGTGTTATCACTATAGATGTATTTACCACTCTATAGACAACACATCATATTATCCTGTGTTATCACAATAGATGTATTTACCACTCTATAGACAACACATCATATTATCCTGTGTTATCACTATAGATGTATTTACCACTCTATAGACAACACATCATATTATCCTGTGTTATCACAATAGATGTATTTACCACTCTATAGACAACACATCATATTATCCTGTGTTATCACTATAGATGTATTTACCACTCTATAGACAACACATCATATTATCCTATGTTATCACTATAGATGTATTTACCACTCTATAGACAACACATCATATTATCCTGTGTTATGACTATAGATGTATTTACCACTCTATAGACAACACATCATGTTATCCTGTGTTATCACTATAGATGTATTTACCACTCTATAGACAACACATCATATTATCCTGTGTTATCACAATAGATGTATTTACCACTCTATAGACAACACATCATATTATCCTGTGTTATCACAATAGATGTATTTACCACTCTATAGACAACACATCATATTATCCTGTGTTATCACTATAGATGTATTTACCACTCTATAGACAACACATCATATTATCCTATGTTATCACTATAGATGTATTTACCACTCTATAGACAACACATCATATTATCCTGTGTTATGACTATAGATGTATTTACCACTCTATAGACAACACATCATGTTATCCTGTGTTATCACTATAGATGTATTTACCACTCTATAGACAACACATCATGTTATCCTGTGTTATCACTATAGATGTATTTACCACTCTATAGACAACACATCATATTATCCTGTGTTATCACAATAGATGTATTTACCACTCTATAGACAACACATCATATTATCCTGTGTTATCACTATAGATGTATTTACCACTCTATAGACAACACATCATGTTATCCTATGTTATCACTATAGATGTATTTACCACTCTATAGACAACACATCATATTATCCTGTGTTATCACAATAGATGTATTTACCACTCTATAGACAACACATCATATTATCCTATGTTATCACTATAGATGTATTTACCACTCTATAGACAACACATCATATTATCCTGTGTTATGACTATAGATGTATTTACCACTCTATAGACAACACATCATGTTATCCTGTGTTATCACTATAGATGTATTTACCACTCTATAGACAACACATCATGTTATCCTGTGTTATCACTCTAGATGTATTTACCACTCTATAGACAACACATCATATTATCCTGTGTTATCACTATAGATGTATTTACCACTCTATAGACAACACATCATATTATCCTATGTTATCACTATAGATGTATTTACCACTCTATAGACAACACATCATATTATCCTGTGTTATCACTATAGATGTATTTACCACTCTATAGACAACACATCATATTATCCTATGTTATCACTATAGATGTATTTACCACTCTATAGACAACACATCATATTATCCTATGTTATCACTATAGATGTATTTACCACTCTATAGACAACACATCATATTATCCTGTGTTATGACTATAGATGTATTTACCACTCTATAGACAACACATCATGTTATCCTGTGTTATCACTATAGATGTATTTACCACTCTATAGACAACACATCATGTTATCCTGTGTTATCACTATAGATGTATTTACCACTCTATAGACAACACATCATATTATCCTGTGTTATCACTATAGATGTATTTACCACTCTATAGACAACACATCATATTATCCTATGTTATCACTATAGATGTATTTACCACTCTATAGACAACACATCATATTATCCTGTGTTATCACTATAGATGTATTTACCACTCTATAGACAACACATCATATTATCCTATGTTATCACTATAGATGTATTTACCACTCTATAGACAACACATCATGTTATCCTGTGTTATCACTATAGATGTATTTACCACTCTATAGACAACACATCATATTATCCTGTGTTATCACTATAGATGTATTTACCACTCTATAGACAACACATCATATTATCCTATGTTATCACTATAGATGTATTTACCACTCTATAGACAACACATCATATTATCCTGTGTTATCACTATAGATGTATTTACCACTCTATAGACAACACATCATATTATCCTATGTTATCACTATAGATGTATTTACCACTCTATAGACAACACATCATATTATCCTGTGTTATCACTGTAGATGTATTTACCACTCTATAGACAATGCATCATGTTATCCTATGTTATCCTCTTGGAAAGCTCGGTCTTTTTCTTCCTATCTTGTAATAAATTTGTGTAATTTATGTATTTCTCTCATTGTCTAGATCCACCACAAAGGACAGGTCCAGCTACTTAGTCAGTTTGTTTACATTGTGCTAAATTAATGATGTATGTATTTCTCTCATTGTCTAGATCCACCACAAAGGACAGGTCCAGCTACTTAGTCAGTTTGTTTACATTGTGCTAAATTAATGATGTATGTATTTCTCTCATTGTCTAGGTCCACCACAAAGGACGGGTCCAGCTAGTCAATTAGTGACGGCCCGGGTAGGAACTTTGATCAAACTACCCTGTCCAGTTCAGGCCAATCCAGACCCCTTCATGGAATGGTTTAAAGATAAGGATCTCATTAACCAGGGATGGGAACGATTCAGAGTTACCGACAAATTTCTCCGAATTAAGGATATACTGAGAGAAGATGCAGGTCATTATGTGTGTAAGGCTATCAATGGTTTTGGAAGTATTACAATTAACATCACATTACGAGTTGTGGGTGAGTACCTTTTGTGATCACATAAACCAACATGCTTATTTCACAAACTAAAGACAGAATAAACCAACATGCTTATTTCACAAACTAAAGACAGAATAAACCAACAACGCTTATTTCACAAACTAAAAACAGAATAAACCAACATGCTTATTTCACAAACTAAAGACAGAATAAACCAACATGCTTATTTCACAAACTTGAGACAGAATAAACCAACAATGCTATCACAAATAAAAGCAGAATAAACCGAATGTTTATGTCACAAACAAGAGGAATAATCCACCATGTGTATTTCACAAAGACAAAGAATAAACTTACATGTGTATTTTGCAAACAGAAGAAGAATTAACATTCTTTTTTCAGAAATACTCTTCACCGGGATTCAAATAGGTGAAATGGTAAATATAGGGTAGTTTTCTTAGCTTTTATAAACAGCAGATTCTGAAGGACTGTTGATATTTTGCAGTGTTAAATGTTTGTCTGTAGATAGATGGAATAACTAAGGACAGTGTATTTGACTGGTGTAAGAGGATGGAGATGAGATTCACCCACCTCTCTCTCTCAATCACTGGGGGGTGGGGTCAAAACAGCTGCCTTGCAAAGGTCAAAACTGGACAAGAATGTGAGCTGGTAATGAGAAACAATTGTGAAAACTACCTGAATGATGTGATCTGTGTATGTACATATCTAGCCTAGTTAACATCTCCCCCTAGGTTTCCTGACCAATCTGTTCAAATAACACTCATTTAACTGAAGCAGCATCAATATGATTCATCTACCATGTTAACTTTCTACATACATGTGTATATTCTACATGATGGTTATCATGATTTTAACAAGAATTATCACAAATAAAAATGCAAAATACATCAATGGATCATGATATCTAGCTAGGGTACATGTTATTGAGATTTATAGGTAAAGTATATCAATGGATCATGATGTCTAGCTTGGGTACATGTTATTGAGATTTATAGGTAAAGTATATCAATGGATCATGATGTCTAGCTTGGGTACATGTTATTGAGATTTATAGGTAAAGTATATCAATGGACCATGATGTCTAGCTTGGGTACATGTTATTGAGATTTATAGGTAAAGTATATCAATGGATCATGGTGTCTAGCTTGGGTACATGTTATTGAGATTTATAGGTAAAGTATATCAATGGATCTTGGTGTCTAGCTTGGGTACATCTTATTGAGATTTATAGGTAAAATATATCAATGGATCATGGTGTCTAGCTTGGGTACATGTTATTGAGATTTATAGGTAAAGTATATCACTGGACCATGATGTCTAGCTTGGGTACATTTTATTGAGATTTATTAGGAAAGTATATCAATGGATCATGATGTCTAGCTTGGGTACATGTTATTGAGGTTTATAGGTAAAGTATATCAATGGACCATGATGTCTAGCTTGGGTACATGTTATTGAGATTTATAGGTAAAGTATATCAATGGATCATGATGTCTAGCTTGGGTACATGTTATTGAGATTTATAGGTAAAGTATATCAATGGATCATGATGTCTAGCTTGGGTACATGTTATTGAGGTTTATAAGGAAAGTATATCAATGGATCATGATGTCTAGCTTGGGTACATGTTATTGAGATTTATAGGTAAAGTATATCAATGGATCATGATGTCTAGCTTGGGTACATGTTATTGAGATTTATAGGTAAAGTATATCACTGGATCATGGTGTCTAGCTTGGGTACATGTTATTGAGGTTTATAAGGAGAGTATATCAATGGATCATGATGTCTAGCTTGGGTACATGTTATTGAGATTTATAGGTAAAGTATATCAATGGATCATGATGTCTAGCTTGGGTACATGTTATTGAGATTTATAGGTAAAGTATATCAATGGACCATGATGTCTAGCTTGGGTACATGTTATTGAGATTTATAGGTAAAGTATATCAATGGATCATGATATCTAGCTTGGGTACATGTTATTGAGATTTATAGGTAAAGTATATCAATGGATCATGATGTCTAGCTTGGGTACATGTTATTGAGATTTATAGGTAAAGTATATCAATGGATCATGATGTCTAGCTTGGGTACATGTTATTGAGATTTATAAGGAAAGTATATCAATGGATCATGATGTCTAGCTTGGGTACATGTTATTGAGATTTATAGGTAAAGTATATCAATGGATCATGGTGTCTAGCTTGGGTACATGTTATTGAGATTTATAAGGAAAGTATATCAATGGATCATGCTGGGTACATGTTATTGAGATTTATAGGTAAAGTATATCAATGGACCATGATGTCTAGCTTGGGTACATGTTATTGAGATTTATAGGTAAAGTATATCAATGGACCATGATGTCTAGCTTGGGTACATGTTATTGAGATTTATAGGTAAAGTATATCAATGGATCATGATGTCTAGCTTGGGTACATCTTATTGAGATTTATAGGTAAAGTATATCAATGGATCATGATGTCTAGCTTGGGTACATGTTATTGAGATTTATAGGTAAAGTATATCAATGGATCATGGTGTCTAGCTTAGGTACATGTTATTGAGATTTATAGGTAAAGTATATCAATGGATCTTGGTGTCTAGCTTGGGTACATGTTATTGAGATTTATAGGTAAAGTATATCAATGGACCATGATGTCTAGCTTGGGTACATGTTATTGAGATTTATAGGTAAAGTATATCACTGGACCATGATGTCTAGCTTGGGTACATTTTATTGAGATTTATTAGGAAAGTATATCAATGGATCATGATGTCTAGCTTGGGTACATGTTATTGAGATTTATAGGTAAAGTATATCAATGGGCCATGATGTCTAGCTTGGGTACATTTTATTGAGATTTATTAGGAAAGTATATCAATGGATCATGATGTCTAGCTTGGGTACATGTTATTGAGATTTATAGGTAAAATATATCAATGGATCATGATGTCTAGCTTGGGTACATGTTATTGAGATTTATAAGGAAAGTATATCAATGGATCATGATGTCTAGCTTGGGTACATGTTATTGAGATTTATAGGTAAAGTATATCAATGGATCATGGTGTCTAGCTTAGGTACATGTTATTGAGATTTATAGGTAAAGTATATCAATGGATCTTGGTGTCTAGCTTGGGTACATGTTATTGAGATTTATAGGTAAAGTATATCAATGGACCATGATGTCTAGCTTGGGTACATGTTATTGAGATTTATAGGTAAAGTATATCAATGGATCATGATGTCTAGCTTGGGTACATGTTATTGAGGTTTATAAGGAAAGTATATCAATGGATCATGATGTCTAGCTTGGGTACATGTTATTGAGATTTATAGGTAAAGTATATCAATGGACCATGATGTCTAGCTTGGGTACATGTTATTGAGATTTATAGGTAAAGTATATCAATGGATCATGATGTCTAGCTTGGGTACATGTTATTGAGGTTTATAAGGAAAGTATATCAATGGATCATGATGTCTAGCTTGGGTACATGTTATTGAGATTTATAGGTAAAGTATATCAATGGATCATGATGTCTAGCTTGGGTACATGTTATTGAGGTTTATAAGGAAAGTATATCAATGGATCATGGTGTCTAGCTTGGGTACATGTTATTGAGGTTTATAGGTAAAGTATATCAATGGATCATGATGTCTAGCTAGGGTACATGTTATTGAGATTTATAGGTAAAGTATATCAATGGATCATGATGTCTAGCTTGGGTACATGTTATTGAGGTTTATAAGGAAAGTATATGAATGGATCATGATGTCTAGCTTGGGTACATCTTATTGAGGTTTATAGGTAAAGTATATCAATGGATCATGATGTCTAGCTAGGGTACATGTTATTGAGATTTATAGGTAAAGTATATCAATGGACTATGATGTCTAGCTTGGGTACATGTTATTGAGGTTTATAGGTAAAGTATATCAATGGATCATGATGTCTAGCTAGGGTACATGTTATTGAGATTTATAGGATAAGTATATCAATGGATCATGATGTCTAGCTTGGGTACATGTTATTGAGGTTTATAGGTAAAGTATATCAATGGATCATGATGTCTAGCTTGGGTACATGTTATTGAGATTTATAGGTAAAGTTTATCAATGGATCATGATGTCTAGCTTGGGTACATGTTATTGAGATTTATAGGATAAGTATATCAATGGATCATGATGTCTAGCTTGGGTACATGTTATTGAGATTTATAGGTAAAGTATATCAATGGACTATGATGTCTAGCTTGGGTACATGTTATTGAGATTTATAAGGAAAGTATATCAATGGACCATGATGTCTAGCTTGGGTACATGTTATGGATCATGCTGGCTACATGAGACTTGAAGGCTGATACATGTGTGATTGGTGAGGGGATGTTTAGAGAGAACAGGTGTAGCTAAATATTACCCGCTGTTCTCTGGTGAAATGCCTTGATATGCCAGTGTAAGGTAAACTTGTGAAAGGGCTTGAGGTTGAGGCAGACAAAGGCTGTCTCGAGAACACTGACTAACCTGGTGCTTTGTGACAGGAGAGTGTGTGTGGAACCTGACAGCCTTCTCTCTGCTGATACCTTATACAGGGGTCAGATGAGACCCAATACCAATGAACTCCCTTGACACTTGCCCAATTAGGCTGGTCACCTTCACACAGATTGACAATCCAGCTATCCCTTCATTTGTCTACCTTTAATTGACAGTCCACACTACCTGCTCAGGCACTTGATAAACATCAGCAACAAATATTTTGTTTTGATTAATTTGAAGAGTTTAATGAATGGACAGGTATCAGATGGGGGCACTTTGTCTGTGCTTTTATGCTTGTGGGGATGGCGGGGGGGATGACTTTTAGCGGGGGAAGGGAGACAAGAGGAGGGGAAAGCAGGGAAAGGGAGACAAGAGGAGGGGAAAGCCGGGGAAGGGAGACAAGAGGAGGGGAAAGCGGGGGAAGCGAGACAAGAGGAGGGGAAAGCGGGGGAAGGGAGACAAGAGGAGGGGAAAGCGGGGGAAGGGAGACAAGAGGAGGGGAAAGCGGGGGAAGGGAGACAAGAGGAGGGGAAAGCGGGGGAAGGGAGACAAGAGGAGGGGAAAGCGGGGGAAGGGAGACAAGAGGAGGGGAAAGCGGGGGAAGGGAGACAAGAGGAGGGGAAAGCGGGGGAAGGGAGACAAGAGGAGGGGAAAGCCGGGGAAGGGAGACAAGAGGAGGGGAAAGCGGGGGAAGGGAGACAAGAGGAGGGGAAAGCGGGGGAAGGGAGACAAGAGGAGGGGAAAGCGGGGGAAGGGAGACAAGAGGAGGGGAAAGCCGGGGAAGGGAGACAAGAGGAGATGAAAGCCGGGGAAGGGAGACAAGAGGAGGGGAAAGCGGGGGAAGGGAGACAAGAGGAGGGGAAAGCGGGGGAAGGGAGACAAGAGGAGGGGAAAGCCGGGGAAGGGAGACAAGAGGAGGGGCAAGCGGGGGAAGGGAGACAAGAGGAGGGGAAAGCGGGGGAAGGGAGACAAGAGGAGGGGAAAGCCGGGGAAGGGAGACAAGAGGAGATGAAAGCCGGGGAAGGGAGACAAGAGGAGGGGAAAGCGGGGGAAGGGAGACAAGAGGAGGGGAAAGCGGGGGAAGGGAGACAAGAGGAGGGGAAAGCGGGGGAAGGGAGACAAGAGGAGGGGAAAGCGGGGGAAGGGAGACAAGAGGAGGGGAAAGCGGGGGAAGGGAGACAAGAGGAGGGGAAAGCGGGGGAAGGGAGACAAGAGGAGGGGAAAGCCGGGGAAGGGAGACAAGAGGAGATGAAAGCCGGGGAAGGGAGACAAGAGGAGGGGAAAGCGGGGGAAGGGAGACAAGAGGAGGGGAAAGCGGGGGAAGGGAGACAAGAGGAGGGGAAAGCGGGGGAAGGGAGACAAGAGGAGGGGAAAGCGGGGGAAGGGAGACAAGAGGAGGGGAAAGCGGGGGAAGGGAGACAAGAGGAAGGGAAAGCGGGGGAAGGGAGACAAGAGAAGGGAGACAAGAGGAGGGGAAAGCGGGGGAAGGGAGACAAGAGGAGATGAAAGCCGGGGAAGGAGACAAGAGGAGGGAAAAGCGGGGGAAGGGAGACAAGAGAAGGGAGACAAGAGGAGGGGAAAGCCGGGGAAGGGAGACAAGAGGAGGGGAAAGGGAGAAAAGAGGAGGGGAAAGCCGGGGAAGGGAGACAAGAGGAGGGGAAAGCGGGGGAAGGGAGACAAGAGGAGGGGAAAGGGAGACACGAGGAGGGGAAAGCCGGGGAAGGGAGACAAGAGGAGGGGAAAGGGAGACAAGAGGAGGGGAAAGCTGGGGAAGGTAGACAAGAGGAGGGGAAAGCTGGGGAAGGTAGACAAAAGGAGGGGAAAGCGGGAAGCGGGGAAAGGGAGACAAGAGGAGGGGAAAGCCGGGGAAGGGAGACAAGAGGAGGGAGACAAGGGAAGGACATGGATACATGAACAAGGGTAGGGGAGATCAGTAAGAGATAAAGGAAGGGGGACAAGAGAAGGCAAGATGGGGAGGGCAGAAGGGCTGACATTGTATTAGCCAGCCCATTTCACATGGCAGCCCCTCAAACTTTTTACATACCGGTAGCTTAAACACGCTCAAAGTCCAATATTTTTTTTTAAAGCTAATTGTTATGATTTTTTCTTTTTGTGTGATTTATAATTGTAAGGATGTACCATTTTGCTTTGAACAGATGAGACATGTTGTTTTGTTTCCATGGCAACTCACTGCCATGTAAAACATGAACAGAGAAACTAAATAAAATTTCCTTGTCACTTGTGGTGAATCTGAAATATTCCTCTTGTTTTTTGTTTTCAGCCATATACTGTTCTATTCAAAGAAATTTAGATGAGAGGGTTTTATAAAAATATTTAGGCAGATGGAGCACATGTTTATCAGAAGTTCTGGCTGTAGTCTGGTCTAAGTGGCCTTTAAGTAGTCTCAAGTACCTAGTGACCCAGTGCTCACTAACTGAGTTCTCCTACCCAAGCCTGGAATACATCATCCATTGTCAATAATCAACAATTTCACTCTTTATTAACTCAGACTATGGCTTAGAAAGATATCTTAATTGCATGAAAATCTCAGTTGCAGCCCTTTAACTCAAATAAACATACAAGTTTAGACAACTAGCCAGGTTGTCCCATAATCAGCTTCCTACACTTTTAAATTCCTAGAAAAAATATTTTCAGCACATCTAGTCATCCATATTTATTTTCCTTTTTTGGGTTTTTTTTTTTCATGGGGGGTCCAAATAAAATCTGAAAACTTTCTGAGTGGATTTTTCACTTGATTGTCTTATGTGGAAGAGTGGCCAGAGACTCCCAAAAGGTTAGGGGATTCCTTCTGGCATAGGACCCTGATTTCTCCCGCGCTAGACATTTCAGTGAAATATTGTTATGTGTAGGCCTATTGTAAAAGATCAATCAAAATCCCAGTGATAGTTTGATAGTGTCTGTAAATCATGATGTGTTTTAGTCTGGTCTCTCATTGATAGTTGGATAGTGTCTGTAAATCATGATGTGTTTTAGTCTGGTCTCTCATTGATAGTTGGATAGTGTCTGTAAATCATGATGTGTTTTAGTCTGGTCTCCTATTGATAGTTGGATAGTGTCTGTAAATTATGATGTGTTTTAGTACGGTCTCCCAGCAATATTATGAGTTGAACTTTGTCCCTAAATCAAGATGTGGTTAAGCCTTGTCTCCCATTGATTGCTGAATTGTGTTAAGGCTACAGTGTTAATGGCTTGTCTTTATACATTGGGTAAATAAAATCAACACTTGTAACTGTGCCTCCTGCCAGATTTTCCCCATTACCTTGATATATATGGCTATAACAATTAGTGAGGTAAGAGGTGGATAGAGCCTGTGGCAGAATGGTCAGATCAGACATATGTCACCAGTGATCATGAATACAGCTCTACTAGGTGATATGCTCCATTGGATGGTCTAGTTAGTTTTATACACCTGATCTATGTCTATGTCTATGCCATTGTTGATTGTTACTGTCTGGTAAAGGGAGGGGAAGGTGGATTGCTAGAGGCATGCTCAGGCCAACAGGTTAGCAGGTTCCCCTGGTTGAGTCTTCCAATCAGAGGAAGAATGCTATCCCTCTGGGTGAAATCAAATGCTCAAATCAACCCTCTACAGCAGATCTGATTGCATAGATGTGAAAAGTACCAGCCTCTAAGTCTTCTAGAATAACCAGAGCCTGTTGGCTGGGCAGACATCAAAGTAAAGGTTGTAGTCAGTAAGAGACACAGCCTTTCAAAGTAATCCAAACACTGGCTGCCCCTCTCAACCCATACTGAGTACATTACATGCTTGAGTTACATACTAAACCTTATGGTAAGGAGGGCTTAATAGGTTGTCAGTTAAAGCCTGACCTGTCTCAATCAAAGAAGTACATAAACTGCACCTGGGATTCACTTTGGCTATTTAATCCCCTGTTAAGTGAGACTGTTGCTATGGGTATGATAGGATCGTCACCTTAAACTAGCAGTTAACCCAACCTTTCCAAACCAATTACTTCATTCACTAAACTCTATGTCCTCCTCAATTAATGCCTATAGTATGATGGTATTACCCTATCCCCGTGCATCGCTGTAGGAAACTTTCCACACTTGAAGGATTGTTTGAAAACATCTGTAATGGTTTCTGCTTATTCCTATTTTTGCTCTAGCTTGTCTGTTAACAAATGCTGCCTTTCACTGTTTGTTATTTTGAAACTAGTATTGGCCACAGTGAGGATCAAAACAGCACATGACACAAACTGTCATTACTAGACACAAACTGTCATTACTAGACACAAACTGTCATTACTAGCCACACCAATGTGTCTTAGCCCTACGTTATACACTCTCTAATTATTCAAATGAGTAATGGCAATTTAATCAAAAACATGAAATTCTGTAGATAGGACCAAATTAACCATTTATTTCATTTTATAGAAGTCTATCGAGACCTAATCTCCACTTTCAATTTACTGATTCTTGTTTGCTTTCATCTGTTACCTTATTAAAATAGGAAGTACCTTTCTGTCTTTCTCTTAGCAAACCCTAACTCCATGGTTTCCATTAATGTATTTGCCTGCATAGCTGCTTTTGTATTTAGAAAGAATTCATAATATGGGTGTCAGTTAGGGACGCCAGTTTATTCCATGTAATGCTATAAATGTCAAAATTCCTACATACCACTTTGTTAACCATGGAGATATTTCTGAGACAAGTACAGTATTTAACAAATGAATGATGTCCGGGTGAGCTTTGTGTTGTGGAAGATAAGTCTATTTAAGGGTGAGGCGCGAAGTCTCAAGTCTTCAAATAATAGTGGTATTTCCTCCGCAAGAAGATTTTCCCTGTGCCCATGTGTTTATAAATATAGTAAATTAATTAAATTTTATTGCACAAAATTCTAGGGTTTTAATTAAAAAACCAACCTTTCCAACCTGTAGTCAGAGCCAATCAAAAATATCATGTCTATATCTGTATTAACTGTATTAAACGATGTGTCTATGTCTTTATTAAGCGATGTGTCTATGTCTGTATTAAATGATGTGTCTGTGTCTGTATTTTAACGATGTTTCTGTGTCTGTATTAAACGATGTGTCTGTATTAAACGATGTGTCTATGTCTTTATTAACCGATGTGTCTATGTCTGTATTAAACAATGTGTCTATGTCTGTATTAAACAATGTGTTTATGCCTGTATTAAACAATGTGTCTATGACTGTATTAAACAATGTGTCTATGTCTGTATTAAACAATGTGTTTATGCCTGTATTAAACCATGTGTCTATGACTGTATTAAACTATATGTCTATGACTGTTTTAAACTATGTATCTATGTCTGTATTAAACGATGTGTCTATGTCTGTATTAAACCATGTGTCTATGTCTGTATTAAGCGATGTGTCTATGACTGTATTAAACCATGTGTCTATGACTGTATTAAACCATGTGTCTATGCCTGTATTAAACAATGTGTTTATGTCTGTATTAAACCATGTGTCTATGACTGTATTAAACCATGTGTCTATGTCTGTATTAAACCATGTGTCTATGTCTGTATTAAACCATATGTCTATGTCTGTATTAAACCATGTGTTTATGTCTGTATTAAACCATGTGTTTGTTCATGAATGAATTGACTGCACTGTAGATACTCTTTTTGTGTGGACAAGTGATAATATTTTATCTGCCCTTTTTTCTCTCTGAGGGTAAGGGGTGGGGGTGGGGGGGGGGGGTGATAAGTTAGCGATACAATATGTTGAGGTTAGACAAGGTGAGGTTTACTGTATATTTCAACTTATCTTAATATTATCATTTAAACCAGGTCACTGGATAATTGTACACATACAACAGGAAAACAACTCTAGCATTGGACAGTGTTCACTTTAATTCACATTGTCTACAGTTAAATTCTCCATTCAAAGTATTTTTTACTTTATGAGCTACTTCAATGGTTGTCCAAATGGATACATCACTACTGGTATAGGTTGGTTACGTGAACAATAAATTAATCACATCTAAAATAAAATGAATACATGACTACTGGTATAGGTTGGTTACGTGAACAATACATGAATCACATCTAAAAGAATGAATACACGACTACTGGTATAGATTGGTCACGTGAACAATAAATGAATCACATCTAAAAGAATGAATACATGACTACTGGTATAGGTTGGTTACTTGAACAATAAATGAATCACATCTAAAATAAAATGAATACATGACTACTGGTATAGGTTGGTTACATGAACAATAAATGAATCACATCTAAAATAAAATGAATGCATGACTACTGGTATAGGTTGGTTACATGAACAATAAATGAATCACATCTAAAAGAATGAATACACGACTACTGGTATAGGTTGGTTACATGAACAATAAATGAATCACATCTAAAATAAAATGAATACATGACTACTGTGAACAATAAATGAATAACATCTAAAAGAATGAATACATGACTACTGTGAACAATAAATGAATAACATCTAAAAGAATGAATACATGACTACTGTGAACAATAAATGAATAACATCTAAAAGAATGAATACATGACTACTGTGAACAATAAATGAATCACATCAAAAATAAAATGAATACATGACTACTGTGAACAATAAATGAATAACATCTAAAAGAATGAATGCATGACTACTGTGAACAATAAATGAATAACATCTAAAAGAATGAATACATGACTACTGTGAACAATAAATGAATAACATATAAAAGAATGAATACATGACTACTGTGAACAATAAATGAATAACATCTAAAAGAATGAATACATGACTACTGTGGCCAATAAATGAATAACATCTAAAAGAATGAACACATGACTACTGTGAACAATAAATGAATCACATCAAAAATAAAATGAATACATGACTACTGTGAACAATAAATGAATAACATCTAAAAGAATGAATACATGGCTACTGTGAACAATAAATGAATAACATCTAAAAAAATGAATACATGACTACTGTGAACAATAAATGAATAACATCTAAAAGAATGAATACATGACTACTGTGAACAATAAATGAATCACATCTAAAATAAAATGAATA
Organism: Lepidochitona cinerea; assembly: GCA_963971465.1. Classification (NCBI taxonomy): domain Eukaryota; kingdom Metazoa; phylum Mollusca; class Polyplacophora; order Chitonida; family Tonicellidae; genus Lepidochitona; species Lepidochitona cinerea. The sequence continues at coordinate 1,352,230 of OZ020553.1, read as the reverse complement.
CATGACTACTGTGAACAATAAATGAATAACATCTAAAAGAATGAATACATGACTGCTGTGAACAATAAATGAATAACATCTAAAAGAATGAATACATGACTACTGTGAACAATAAATGAATAACATCTAAAAGAATGAATACATGACTACTGTGAACAATAAATGAATCACATCTAAAATAAAATGAATACATGACTACTGTGAACAATAAATGAATCACATCTAAAAGAATGAATACATGACTGCTGTGAACAATAAATGAATAACATCTAAAAGAATGAATACATGACTACTGTGAACAATAAATGAATAACATCTAAAAGAATGAATACATGACTACTGTGAACAATAAATGAATCACATCTAAAATAAAATGAATACATGACTACTGTGAACAATAAATGAATCACATCTAAAAGAATGAATACATGACTACTGTGAACAATAAATGAATAACATCTTAAATAAAATGAATACATGACTACTGGTATATTTTTGAAGACTAAAACACAGGGGCACAGGAAAAATCTTCTCTGTGTACATGAACAATAAATGAAGCACATCTAAAATAAAATGAATACTTGACTGTTGGTATAGGTTACCTCCTATTAAATGACAAATTTCAGCCGCTCATGTGACTTGGAGGTCAGAATTAACTAATAATAAAACCCTGTTTGAAGTGGTTTTAGATTTCATAGATTATTTTCTTAAAGTTAGAATTCTGCTTTTAGCTTCCAGTTAAATGCTTTAGTTAATTGGGATTTCTCATTGTGAAAAATATGTGCTGTTTATAGTAAATGGAGCGGATGGTGTGTATATGTATGGGTGTTTGGACCAGTGTTTACTGAAGTGTGGATGTAAATGATTGACAGATTGTAGACAGTGGCTAGTTAGAAACTGTCAGAGTGTTGAGGAGTTGAGACTGGCAGACCAGACACTTTACCAAGATACTATCAAATCTAAACACACTCATTAGGCATACACTCAAACATTTTCTCAACACACTTGCTTCACTATGGGAACATTTTAACTGTACATAACATTTTAACTGTACATAACATTTTAACTGTAGGCCTACATAACATTTTAACTGTACATAACATTTTAACTGTACATAACGGTTTAACTGTACATAACGGTTTAACTGTACATAACATTTTAACTGTACATAACATTTTAACTGTACATAACATTTTAACTGTACATAACATTTTAACTGTACATAACGGTTTAACTGTACATAACGGTTTAACTGTACATAACGGTTTAACTGTACATAACATTTTAACTGTACATAACATTTTAACTGTACATAACAGTTTAACTGCACATAACATTTTACCTGTACATAACATTTTAACTGTACATAACATTTTAACTGTAAATAACATTTTAACTGTAGGCCTACATAACATTTTAACTGTACATTACATTTTCATTACTAATCCTGTTGGCAACTTTTTGAAGGTACATGTTTGTAGATAAGTATGTGTATAGAAGATAGAGTTTGATTAAAAGCTTTAGGTTGGAAAACTGAGATGATAATTACAGTGTGTTATGAGAAGCTTACAATAGACATAAGATCTAGGTATAAACCGGTCACCTGATATTCAAAAGCTGGTTATAGTGGATGTTGTAATTGGTTAGACTCTCTCAGATCTCTGTGTGTATGTCTCTGTAACCCTTATGTTTGTCTCTCTCTCAAGACATCTTCTGTCTGTGTGTATGTCTCTGCAACCCTTATGTTTGTCTCTCTCTCAAGACATCTTCTGTCTGTGTGTATGTCTCTGCAACCCTTATGTTTGTCTCTCTCTCAAGACATCTTCTGTCTGTGTGTATGTCTCTGCAACCCTTATGTTTGTCTCTCTCTCAAGACATCTTCTGTCTGTGTGTATGTCTCTGCAACCCTTATGTTTCTCTCTCTCTCAAGACATCATCTGTCTGTGTGTATGTCTCTGCAACCCTTATGTTTGTCTCTCTCTCAAGACATCATCTGTCTGTGTGTATGTCTCTGCAACCCTTATGTTTGTCTCTCTCTCAAGACATCTTCTGTCTGTGTGTATGTCTCTGCAACCCTTATGTTTGTCTCTCTCTCAAGACATCTTCTGTCTGTGTGTATGTCTCTGCAACCCTTATGTTTGTCTCTCTCTCAAGACATCATCTGTCTGTGTGTATGTCTCTGCAACCCTTATGTTTGTCTCTCTCTCAAGACATCTTCTGTCTGTGTGTATGTCTCTGCAACCCTTATGTTTGTCTCTCTCTCAAGACATCATCTGTCTGTGTGTATGTCTCTGCAACCCTTATGTTTGTCTCTCTCTCAAGACATCATCTGTCTGTGTGTATGTCTCTGCAACCCTTATGTTTGTCTCTCTCTCAAGACATCATCTGTCTGTGTGTATGTCTCTGCAACCCTTATGTTTGTCTCTCTCTCAAGACATCATCTGTCTGTGTGTATGTCTCTGCAACCCTTATGTTTGTCTCTCTCTCAAGACATCATCTGTCTGTGTGTATGTCTCTGCAACCCTTATGTTTGTCTCTCTCTCAAGACATCATCTGTCTGTGTGTATGTCTCTGCAACCCTTATGTTTGTCTCTCTCTCAAGACATCATCTGTCTGTGTGTATGTCTCTGCAACCCTTATGTTTGTCTCTCTCTCAAGACATCATCTGTCTGTGTGTATGTCTCTGCAACCCTTATGTTTGTCTCTCTCTCAAGACATCATCTGTCTGTGTGTATGTCTCTGCAACCCTTATGTTTGTCTCTCTCTCAAGACATCATCTGTCTGTGTGTATGTCTCTGCAACCCTTATGTTTGTCTCTCTCTCAAAACATCTTCTGTATTCAAACTATTTCTAAAAGACAAATACTCCCATGAAGTATTTCACACCTTTTCAGTAATGGGTATTTAATGGTACTTTCTAATTCATCTCCGTCTTGAACTACCTGAGAACTGAGGCCCGTCTTGAACTACCTGAGAACTCAGGCCCCATATTGAACTACCTGAGAACTGAGGCCCCATATTGAAAACTTTCTCTATAGTGCAAACCAACATTTCTCCTTGAACAGAAACAGCAGAGGACCTTCACTGAATAAAGTATATGAACAAAACTTAAATATTTTCCTAAATGCTGTGTTTGATTTTCTAAGTCTGTTGTGACAGTATGTTATATTTGATTAAGTCTGTTGGGACAGTATGCTGTATTCGATTCATTAAGTCTTTTGTGACAGTATGCTGTATTTGATTCACTATGTCTTTTGTGACAGTATGCTGTATTCACTATGTCTTTTGTGACAGTATGCTGTATTCACTATGTCTTTTGTGACAGTATGCTGTATTAGGTTTGACAGTATGCTGTATTTGATTTGACAGTATGCTGTATTTGATTTGACAGTATGCTGTATTTGATTTGACAGTATGCTGTATTTGATTTGACAGTATGTTGTATTTGATTTGACAGTATGCTGTATTTGATTTGACTGTAGTGGCCTATGCTGTATTTGATTTGACAGTATGCTGTATTTGATTCATTATGTCTTTTGTGACAGTATGCTGTATTTGATTCACAATGTCTTTTGTAACAGTATGCTGTATTTGATTCATTATGTCTTTTGTGACAGTTGGCTGTATTTGATTCATTAAGTCTTTTGTGACAGTATGCTGTATTTGATTCACAATGTCTTTTGTAACAGTATGCTGTATTTGATTCATTATGTCTTTTGTGACAGTTGGCTGTATTTGATTCATTAAGTCTTTTGTGACAGTATGCTGTATTTGATTCATTAAGTCTTTTGTGACAGTATGCTGTATTTGATTCACAAGGTCTGTTGTAACAGTATGCTGTATTTGATTCATTATGTCTTTTGTGACAGTTGGCTGTATTTGATTCACTAAATCTTTTGTGACAGTATGCTGTATTTGATTCACTAAGTCTTTTGTGACAGTTGGCTGTATTTGATCCACTAAATCTTTTGTGACAGTATGCTGTATTTGATTCACTAAGTCTTTTGTGACAGTATGCTGTCTTTGATTCACAATGTCTTTTGTGACAGTATGCTGTATTGGATTCACAATGTCTTTTGTGACAGTATGCTGTATTGGATTCACAAGGTCTGTTGTAACAGTATGCTGTATTTGATTCACAAGGTCTGTTGTAACAGTATGCTGTATTTGATTCATTATGTCTTTTGTGACAGTTGGCTGTATTTGATTCACTAAATCTTTTGTGACAGTATGCTGTATTGGATTCACAATGTCTTTTGTGACAGTATGCTGTATTGGATTCATTATGTCTTTTGTGACAGTTGGCTGTATTTGATTCACTAAATCTTTTGTGACAGTATATGACACAATCACTGTATAATCATTATGTAGTTTATTACATGACACAATCACTATATAACTATTATGTAGTTTATTACATGACACAACCAATATATAATCATTATGTAGTTTGGTTTATTACATGACACAATCACTGTATAATCATTATGTAGTTTATTACATGACATAATTTCTGTATAATCATTATGCAGTTTATTATAGGACACAACCACTATATAATCATTATGTAGTTTATTACATGACACAATCAGTACATAATCATTATGTATTATTTTACATGACAAATTCAGTATATAATCATTATGTATTTTTACATGACACAACCACTATATAATGATTATGTTATTTATTACCTGGTCATCTTTAAGAAATTAATTATTTTGTATGTTGGTTAGACCCGTCAATTAAATTCATGTCCTTTAATGTCCTCTCATTATAATTTCAAAATAATGTTTTAGTTTGATAAAGTTATTCTGTCTTTCTTTTCTATAATAGATTCCTCAATGAGTGAGAAGAAACATAACTTTTTCCCCCAGAAGTCTCATGAAGGAATGAGCCACAGTTCTGGTAAGATAAACACTCCTTCATCCTTCATAGATATAGATGTCTTTTAGTGCTTCTAGTCCACCATAGATTGTCTGGGAGTCAGGAATTCATAGAAGTTGGTTTTTATACTGATATTGGATTTCAGGGGTTCATAGAAGTTGGTTTTTATACTGATATTGGATTTCAGGGGTTCATAGAAGTCGGTTTTAATATATTGGATTTCAGGGGTTCATAGAAGTCGGTTTTAATATATTGGATTTCAGGGGTTCATAGAAGTCGGTTTTAATATATTGGATTTCAGGGGTTCATAGAAGTCGGTTTTAATATATTGGATTTCAGGGGTTCATAGAAGTCAGTTTTAATACTGATATTGGATTTCAGGGGTTCATAGAAGTCAGTTTTAATATATTGGATTTCAGGGGTTCATAGAAGTCAGTTTTAATGCTGATATTGGATTTCAGGGGCTCATAGAAGTCTGTTTTAATATTGATATTGGATTTCAGGGGTTCATAGAAGTCAGTTTTAATACTGATATTGGATTTCAGGGGCTCATAGAAGTCAGTTTTAATACTGATATTGGATTTCAGGGGTTCATAGAAGTCAGTTTTAATATTGATATTGGATTTCAGGGGTTCATAGAAGTCTGTTTTAATATTGATATTGGATTTCAGGGGTTCATAGAAGTGAGTTTTAATACTGATATTGGATTTCAGGGGCTCATAGAAGTCAGTTTTAATACTGATATTGGATTTTAAAAACTTTCCAAAAATATTTCATTTGATCGCACAACATTCAATATAATTTCAACCATTGTGAATGTACTTCTATAAAACCCTGGGTGTGTATGGGGTATAGGCAAATGGACTTCTATAAAACCCTGGGTGTGTAAGGGGGTATAGGCAAATGTACTTCTATAAAACCCTGGGTGTGTATGGGGTATAGGCAAATGTACTTCTATAAAACCCTGGGTGTGTAAGGGGGTATAGGCAAATGGACTTCTATAAAACCCTGGGTGTGTATGGGGTATAGGCAAATGGACTTTTATAAAACCTTGGGTGTGTAAGGGGGTATAGGCAAATGAACTTCTATAAAACCTTGGGTGTGTAAGGGGGTATAGGCAAAAGGACTTCTGTAAAACCCTGGGTGTGTAAGGGGGTATAGGCAAATGAACTTCTATAAAACCTTGGGTGTGTAAGGGGGTATAGGCAAAAGGACTTCTGTAAAACCCTGGGTGTGTAAGGGGGTATAGGCAAATGGACTTCTATAAAACCTTGGGTGTGTAAGGGGGTATAGGCAAATGGACTTTTATAAAACCTTGGGTGTGTAAGGGGGTATAGGCAAATGGACTTTTATAAAACCTTGGGTGTGTAAGGGGGTATAGGCAAATGGACTTTTATAAAACCTTGGGTGTGTAAGGGGGTATAGGCAAATGGACTTCTATAAAACCTTGGGTGTGTAAGGGGGTATAGGCAAATAGACTTTTATAAAACCTTGGGTGTGTAAGGGGGTATAGGCAAATGGACTTCTGTAAAACCCTGGGTGTGTAAGGGGGTATAGGCAAATGGACTTTTATAAAACCTTGGGTGTGTAAGGGGGTATAGGCAAATGGACTTCTATAAAACCTTGGGTGTGTAAGGGGGTATAGGCAAAAGGACTTCTATAAAACCCTGGGTGTGTATGGGGTATAGACAAAATGACTTCTATAAACACCCTGGGTGTGTAAGGGGGTATAGGCAAAAGGACTTCTATAAAACCCTGGGTGTGTATGGGGTATAGGCAAATGGACTTCTATAAAACCCTGGGTGTGTATGGGGTATAGGCAAATGGACTTCTATAAAACCCTGGGTGTGTATGGGGTATAGGCAAATGGACTTCTATAAAACCCTGGGTGTGTAAGGCCTATAGACAAAAGGACTTCTATAAAACCCTGGGTGTGTATGGGGTATAGGCAAATGAACTTCTATAAAACCCTGGGTGTGTATGGGGTATAGGCAAATGTACTTCTATAAAACACTGGGTGTGTATGGGGTATAGGCAAATGGACTTCTATAAAACCCTGGGTGTGTAGGGGTATAGGCAAATGGACTTCTATAAAACCCTGGGTGTGTATGGGGTATAGGCAAATGGACTTCTATAAAACCCTGGGTGTGTAAGGGGTATAGGCAAAGGACTTCTATAAAACCCTGGGTGTGTAAGGGGGTATAGGCAAAAGGACTTCTATAAAACCCTGGGTGTGTAAGGGGGTATAGACAAATGGACTTCTATGAAACCCTAGATGTGTATGGGGTATAGGCAAATGGACTTCTTTAAAACCCTGGGTGTGTAAGGGGTATAGGCAAATGGACTTCTATAAAACCCTGGGTGTGTAAGGGGGTATAGACAAATGGACTTCTATAAAACCCTGGATGTGTATGGGGTATAGGCAAATGGACTTCTATAAAACCCTGGGTGTGTAAGGGGGTATAGGCAAATGGACTTCTATAAAACCCTGGGTGTGTATGGGGGTATAGGCAAAGGACTTCTATAAAACCCTGGGTGTGTAAGGGGGTATAGGCAAATGGACTTCTATAAAACCCTGGATGTGTATGGGGTATAGGCAAATTGACTTCTATAAAACCCTGGGTGTGTAAGGGGGTATAGGCAAATGGACTTCTATAAAACCCTGGGTGTGTAAGGGGTATAGGCAAAGGACTTCTATAAAACCCTGGGTGTGTAAGGGGGTATAGGCAAATGGACTTCTATAAAACCCTGGGTGTGTAAGGGGGTATAGGCAAATGGACTTCTATAAAACCCTGGGTGTGTAAGGGGTATAGGCAAATGGACTTCTATAAAACCCTGGGTGTGTAGGGGTATAGGCAAATGGACTTCTTTAAAACCCTGGGTGTGTATGGGGTATAGGCAAATGGACTTCTATAAAACCCTGTGTACTCCATATCAACAACTCCTCTCTTCATTCTCTGCATGGTCACTAATTATATGGTTATTGTTTTTAGAAATGTTGTGCTGAGATTGTAAACTGTATTTTCTCCTCAACCAAATTCAGTCCCACCTATTACCTTTAAAAAAGCCAACTTTATACAGAGATGATTTGCATTCTATCCGATGTGTGAAAGATGCTATGGGAAAAGCTGTATTTTGTAATGTGTACCCCGTAGTCACTCAGCAAAACCTCTGATGTTATGTCTAAAATACTATTGGTTTGACAGACAGCTGATACTAATAGCTCCATTAGTAAACAAATGTAGAGAAAATTTCTTGTTCTAAAACATCCATTTAGTTAAGTAAACACCCCCTTCCTTCACAATTTTCCAACCCCCCCCCCTCCCCCATTCCCACAGGTTTCAATACAGAATGGCAACATGGTTTCAATACACAATGGCAACATGGTTTCAATACACAATGGCAACATGGTTTCAATACACAATAGCAACATGATTTCAATACACAATGGCAACATGGTTTCAATACACAATGGCAACATGGTTTCAATACACAATGGCAACATGGTTTCAATACACAATGGCAACATGGTTTCAATACACAATGGCAACATGGTTTCAATACACAATGGCAACATGGTTTCAATACACAATAGCAACATGGTTTCAATACACAATGGCAACATGGTTTCAATACACAATGGCAACATGGTTTCAATACACAATGGCAACATGGTTTCAATACACAATGGCAACATGGTTTCAATACACAATGGCAACATGGTTTCAATACACAATAGCAACATGGTTTCCAACCAGATGATTGTCTGTTTGATAATCACCCCTTCTCTTTCAGCAAAACCCAGATTTGCTTCACTTGATAAAATGCTAGGAAGAAGTACAATGTACCGTCCAGTTGGCAGTTCTGTGCGTTTCAAGTGCAAGGCAGTCGGCAATCCCCACCCAAATATCATTTGGTTTAAAGATGGTCTTCCTTTAACCTCAATCCTCAAGAATATAACTACCAAAAAAAATGGATGGATATTAAAATTACATCATCTGAGAAAAGATCATACAGGGAAATACACATGTCGTGTGTTTAACGTTGAAGGATCCGTGAACTTCACATTCACGCTAGAAGTAATAGGTGGGTGGTTGATAGGGGGCGCCACCTCATACTCTCCCTCTATTTACTAACCCAGACAAGTTGTCAAAATGTCTCCCACAACAACCCTATCAAATAACATGCCGTCTTCCTTGTCATTTTTATCCTGTGTTTGTATGCTCTGCTTTTCACTGTCCTTGGTCTGCATGTAGGTCTCCTTGGTCTGCATGTACTTTATTTACTGGCTTGTCATTTGTATGGTCTTTATTTACTTGCTTGCTCGTTTTAATACATGTAGTTTGTTTACTTGCTTGTTTGTTTGCATGTTTTTGGTTTACTTGCTTTTTCGGTTGCCTGTTCTTTGTTTACTTGCTTGTTTGTTTGCATGTTGTTTGTTTAGGCCTACCTATTTGTTGTCTGTATGTTTGCAAAAATCTGCATTGCAAATAACTGTTTACTGACATCTATGAACTATATGTTACTAACTGCTTATATTCATTGACCATATGTATTCAAATGTTTCCTCACATGATCAGACAAAACAGATGTTATTGATACCATTGTCTGACTACTCAGTATGGTAGATGTGTTTTTACTCTGATTATAATCAACTTGTTATAAAATAGTCGCACAAATGGGACAGTTTTTCATGTCTAAAACTAGACTATCAGAGATAGAAAGGAAATCAGAGTTGACCACTAAATCAGAGTTGACCACTAAAGCCAGAACAGCAATGTTTGGATAACAACTTGTCTATTGAAGAGAACAAAATTGTACTTTCCTCAGTGCACACCTGAAAGTGTGGTTGTTTTTTTTTTTGTTTTTTTTTGGGGGGGGGGGGGGGCAGTGCTTCAGAATCTGTCAATGATATTTTCAGCATATCTGCATTGCTAAATCTTGCAGTTTCAATAAGAACTGTCTGATCTAGTGTTCTATAGGTTTGCATTGTGATCCAACCTGATGGGAGTAGATAAGCTGATGTTTGTGTCAATAGTAAAGATTTAAATACCTAGACGAGGAAGTAATTGCTTTCTCGTGCTCATACAATAGCACATTGATTTTCATCATGCCCACCTTTTGTAGAGAGATTTCTCTAGAGTTAGGTTTGGAGTGTTTGGAAACTAGAACTCTGCCTCTAAGAGGCCTCTACAGCCCCCAGGGGATTACTGCCTCTAAGAGGCCTCTACAGCCCCCAGGGGATTACTGCCATGTTTTCATTCCTTTCTTCAACACAGTATGACACAAGCTTCTTGGCACAGTGGATTTCCTGGTTGCTAGGTGATAGAGAGTCACTGAGTGAAACTTTGTTTATCTTGTCTCTCTTCTAGATGCATACTATTGGAATCATACATTCACTGATGCCCTCTTATAATAACATGTTCACAAGGTCAAGAAAAGAAAACATAAAAAGTAGATAAGTAATAGATACAGGGTGACAAGTTGTCAGAGCAATGGTGTGACAGGAAGGCCATGTTATGGTTTGGCCAATCTGGATTAGATTATTCTGTCTAAATAGTGTGTATTGTCTGAGTGTAGAGAGGGTCATGTCCCACTCTCCTCTCATTCTCTGCCAGACAATAGCTCAGATGCTGCAAGTGTGTCATTTCACACAGGGCAGACAAAAGCCCTACAAGTGAGAGCAGACCATTTGGATGGGAAGTCTCCTGCTCCCATCCACTCAGAACAGGATTATTTCCTCACCAGGCTCATTCTCAAATAAATGACTCATATTTTACTCATATCCCATATTGAATTTTTTGTTCAAATTGCCTGATACTTGGGAAGTTCAACTGGAGGTTGAATCAGTTGTAAAGTGCTGGCTGTTTGACTTCAGCCAATAAACTCCCTAGGACATCTTGATAAGGGAGTTTTTCTAGCCTCTGGCATCTTACAAGACCATCTGCTATCAAAGATGACATGTTCTTTACTATCACCGGCAGTTCCAAACATCAATGTTGGCCTCCCTGGTGAATTACCATGGGATAGTGTGTCAATATAATATTGTATCTCATTCCTCAAAAACCACTTGTTACCCTGGTGTATTTATACCCATTCACAGTATAGAAATGATTCTCAGTCTGTCTTATAAAGTAAATGTGCACTGTGTGTCGCCGCTATAAATGATGTTAAAATAAGTCTGCCTATACAAGTTGCACTGTGCAGAATTAAGGGGAAAATATGCCCCCATTGATTTGTGTCAACTGCTTTTCCCTACTTTTCCTTATAATTGCTGGTAACCTCAACTGCTGGGTATATCTCAAGAAAACATCCATTTGTACAATATTAGATTAACTGGACTTCTAACAAAAATGAAAACAGCAACCAATGAACAATAAAACTTTATATTCAGTTTGTTTTTAAACAATAAATATATGTATAGCCTTGAAATGATAATTGTGTTAAATGTCTATTATTTACTTAAATGTTTTTACTGAATTCAATATTTTTCTGCAGAAAAACTGACAAAAAAGCCAGAAATTCTTGCCCCACATCCTATGAACATCACTGTAGGTTATGGAAGTATAGCATCATTTCAATGTCGAGTGAAAAGTTTAGTTCAGCCACATATTCAGGTAAAATTTCACCTTCCCTATTGTTATATTTTATTACTGAATCTTAATTAAACTAAGTTAACTCCTCAAAGCATACTGGAGCCATAGCGGAAGATCCGTACAATTTTGTGAATAATTTACAATGTGTTCCAGAAAATTCTACTGACTAAAGCTAAACTCATGTGTGCCCAAAGAAATATCATGAGGTTCATAACAACAACCTTTGATTGGGTATAAAAATCTAAATGACATAACCCCTATTTTCACTCAATTAGAAACTTGTCTCCATGGTTTTTTTTTATCAAGAATATCTTTCCTAACTGGGGATTTTAATTGTTTTCCAGTGGTTAAAGCGAGTGGAAGAGGGGGATGAAGAACTCAATCTGAATGCCACTATTGAGGTTGAAGGTTATCGTTTCATTGTACTGGATGCAGGCAGCGTTCTACACACCTCTGATGGTACTTACCTCAATAAGTTGGTTATTCCCAGTGCCACGGAGGCTAACGCTGGCATGTACATCTGTATGGGGGCTAACACCAAAGGCTTCAGCTTCAGAGAGGCTTTTCTCTTTGTTTCACCAGGTAACCACTGGATTCTCTTCACAGCGTTAACCCACATATAACATCTTTGAGTTTAATTATTTAGTGCCTTTTAGAAAGTGTAAAGTGTAATACCAAAAAAAACGAGAATGTAACATGTTATAGGGCCTGCATGTACATACACGATACATGTAAATCTATGTAACATGTTCGAGGAGGTAGGGAGGGTAAATTAGATGAAGGAGGTGGGGGGTAAATTGCATGTCTGTAACATGTTGAAGGAGGTAGGGAGGGTAACTGTAAATGTCTGTAACATGTTGAAGGAGGTAGGGAGGGTAACTGTAAATGTCTGTAACATGCTGAAGGAGGTAGGGAGGGTAACTATACATGTCTGTAACATGTTGAAGGGAGGGTAACTGTACATGTCTGTAACATGTTGAAGGAGGTAGGAAGGGTAACTGTACATGTCTGTAACATGTTGAAGGAGGTAGGAAGGGTAACTGTACATGTCTGTAACATGTTGAACGAGGTAGGGAGGGTAACTGTACATGTCTGTAACATGTTGAAGGGAGGGTAACTGTACATGTCGGTAACATGTTGAAGGAGGTAGGAAGGGTAACTGTACATGTCTGTAACATGTTGAAGGAGGTAGGGAGGGTAACTGTACATGTCTGTAACATGTTGTACGACGTAGAGAGGGTAACTGTACATGTCTGTAACATGTTGAAGGAGGTAGGGAGGGTAACTGTACATGTCTGTAACATGTTGAAGGAGGTAGGGAGGGTAACTGTACATGTCTGTAACATGTTGAAGGAGGTAGGAAGGGTAACTGTACATGTCTGTAACATGTTGAAGGAGGTAGGAAGGGTAACTGTACATGTCTGTAACATGTTGAAGGAGGTAGGAAGGGTAACTGTACATGTCTGTAACATGTTGAAGGAGGTAGGAAGGGTAACTGTACATGTCCATAACATGTTGAAGGAGGTAGGGAGGGTAACTATACATGTCTGTAACATGTTGAAGGAGGTAGGGAGGGTAACTGTACATGTCTGTAACATGTTGAAGGAGGTAGGGAGGGTAACTATACATGTCTGTAACATGTTGAAGGATGTAGGGAGGGTAACTGTACATGTCCATAACATGTTGAAGGAGGTAGTGAGGGTAACTGTAAATGTCTGTAACATGTTGAAGGAGGTAGGGAGGGTAACTGTAAATGTCTGTAACATGTTGAAGGAGGTAGGGAGGGTAACTGTACATGTCTGTAACATGTTGAAGGAGGTAGGGAGGGTAACTGTACATGTCTGCAACATGTTGAAGGAGGTAGGGAGGGTAACTGTACATGTCTGCAACATGTTGAAGGATGTAGGGAGGGTAACTGTACATGTCTGTAACATGTTGAAGGAGGTAGGGAGGGTAACTGTACATGTCTGTAACATGTTGAAGGAGTTAGGAAGGGTAACTGTACATGTCTGTAACATGTTGAAGGAGGTAGGGAGGGTAACTGTACATGTCTGTAACATGTTGAAGGGAGGGTAACTGTACATGCCTGTAACATGTTGAAGGAGGTAGGGAGGGTAACTGTACATGTCTGTAACATGTTGAAGGGAGGGTAACTGTACATGCCTGTAACATGTTGAAGGAGGTAGGGAGGGTAACTGTAAATGCCTGTAACATGTTGAAGGAGGTAGGAAGGATAACTGTACATGCCTGTAACATGTTGAAGGAGGTAGGGAGGGTAACTGTAAATGCCTGTAACATGTTGAAGGAGGTAGGGAGGGTAACTGTAAATGCCTGTAACATGTTGAAGGAGGTAGGGAGGGTAACTGTAAATGTCTGTAACATGTTGAAGGAGGTAGGGAGGGTAACTGTAAATGCCTGTAACATGTTGAAGGAGGTAGGGAGGGTAACTGTACATGTCTGTAACATGTTGAAGGGAGGGTAACTGTACATGTCTGTAACATGTTGAAGGAGGTAGGAAGGATAACTGTACATGCCTGTAACATGTTGAAGGAGGTAGGGAGGGTAACTGTACATGTCTGTAACATGTTGAAGGAGGTAGGGAGGGTAACTGTACATGTCTGTAACATGTTGAAGGAGGTAGGAAGGATAACTGTACATGCCTGTAACATGCTGAAGGAGGTAGGGAGGGTAACTGTAAATGTCTGTAACATGTCAAAGAAGGTAGGGAGGGTAACTGTACATGTCTGTAACATGTTGAACGAGGTAGGGAGGGTAACTGTACATGTCTGTAACATGTTGAAGGGAGGGTAACTGTACATGCCTGTAACATGTTGAAGGGAGGGTAACTGTACATGCCTGTAACATGTTGAAGGAGGTAGGGAGGGTAACTGTAAATGTCTGTAACATGTTGAAGGAGGTAGGAAGGATAACTGTAAATGTCTGTAACATGTTGAAGGAGGTAGGGAGGGTAACTGTAAATGCCTGTAACATGTTGAAGGAGGTAGGAAGGATAACTGTACATGCCTGTAACATGTTGAAGGAGGTAGGGAGGGTAACTGTAAATGCCTGTAACATGTTGAAGGAGTTAGGGAGGGTAACTGTAAATGTCTGTAACTTGTTGAAGGAGGTAGGGAGGGTAACTGTACATATCTGTAACATGCTCAGGGGAATGTGGTTTAATTTTATTTAAAGCTGTGTTTCTGTACTTTCAGATCCCAACAAACATCTTCTTCTACCCCCATCTGGAAGCAACTCAAGTGGAAGTTCCCTATCACTGGTCATAGCTGTTCCTTCTTTGCTCGTGTTTCTACTGATTGGTGGATTTATCTATCTTATTCAACAGAGACGGAGATGTTGTAGTTCTCAGTCCCCTGCTGTGAGGAGATTCCCAGTACCAACACATGACAATTACCCCGCTGTACATAACCCTCATATGTACCCAGTAGGGGGACAAAAAGCTTATAGTTCTGTAGATTATTATACAGATATATCCTCAGCTTCAAGAAGTCACCCCAGTCAACATCAACATCAGCATTATAATTACTGAGACTGATCAATTTAACCTCGACTAATTCACACCATAAATGATGCAGTTGATAAATACACAGTCAACCAATTGTAGTGTGAAGTATCTGGGTACAGTCAACCAATTGTAGTGTGAAGTATCTGGGTACAGTCAACCAATTGTAGTGTGAAGTATCTGGGCACAGTCAACCAATTGTAGTATGAAGTATCTGGGTACAGTCAACCAATTGTAGTGTGAAGTATCTGGGCACGGTCAACCAATTGTAGTGTGAAGTATCTGGGCACAGTCAACCAATTGTAGTATGAAGTATCTGGGTACAGTCAACCAATTGTAGTGTGGAGTATCTGGGTACAGTCAACCAATTGTAGTATGAAGTATCTGGGTACAGTCAACCAATTGTAGTATGAAGTATCTGGGTACAGTCAACCAATTGTAATGTGAAGTATCTGGGTACAGTCAGCCAATTGTAGTGTGAATTATCTGGGCACGGTCAACCAATTGTAGTATGAAGTATCTGGGTACAGTCAACCAATTGTAGTATGAAGTATCTGGGTACAGTCAACCAATTGTAGTGTGAAGTATCTGGGTACAGTCAACCAATTGTAGTGTGAAGTATCTGGGTACAGTCAACCAATTGTAGTATGAAGTATCTGGGCACAGTCAACCAATTGTAGTGTGGAGTATCTGGGCACAGTCAACCAATTGTAATGTGAAGTATCTGGGTACAGTCAACCAATTGTAGTGTGAAGTATCTGGGTACAGTCAACCAATTGTAGTGTGGAGTATCTGGGTACAGTCAACCAATTGTAGTGTGAAGTAGCTGGGTACAGTCAACCAATTGTAGTGTGAAGTATCTGGGTACAGTCAACCAATTGTAGTGTGAAGTATCTGGGTACAGTCAACCAATTGTAGTGTGAATTATCTGGGCACGGTCAACCAATTGTAGTGTGAAGTATCTGGATACAGTCAACCAATTGTAGTGTGAAGTATCTGGCACGGTCAACCAATTGTAGTGTGAAGTATCTGGATACAGTCAACCAATTGTAGTGTGAAGTATCTGGGCACAGTCAACCAATTGTAGTGTGGAGTATCTGGGCACAGTCAACCAATTGTAATGTGAAGTATCTGGGTACAGTCAACCAATTGTAGTGTGAAGTATCTGGGTACAGTCAACCAATTGTAGTATGAAGTATCTGGGTACAGTCAACCAATTGTAGTATGAAGTATCTGGGTACAGTCAGCCAATTGTAGTATGAAGTATCTGGGTACAGTCAACCAATTGTAGTATGAAGTATCTGGGTACAGTCAACCAATTGTAGTATGAAGTATCTGGGTACAGTCAACCAATTGTAGTATGAAGTATCTGGGTACAGTCAACCAATTGTAGTATGGAGTATCTGGGTACAGTCAGCCAATTGTAGTATGAAGTATCTGGGTACAGTCAGCCAATTGTAATGTGAAGTATCTGGGTACAGTCAATCAATTGTAATGTGAAGTATCTGGGTACAGTCAGCCAATTGTAGTGTGAAGTATCTGGGTACAGTCAATCAATTGTAATGTGAAGTATCTGGGTACAGTCAACCAATTGTAGTATGAAGTATCTGGGCACAGTCAACCAATTGTAGTGTGAAGTATCTGGGTACAGTCAACCAATTGTAGTATGAAGTATCTGGGTACAGTCAATCAATTGTAATGTGAAGTATCTGGGTACAGTCAACCAATTGTAGTATGAAGTATCTGGGCACAGTCAACCAATTGTAGTGTGAAGTATCTGGGCACAGTCAGCCAATTGTAATGTGAAGTATCTGGGTACAGTCAATCAATTGTAATGTGAAGTATCTGGGTACAGTCAGCCAATTGTAGTGTGAAGTATCTGGGTACAGTCAATCAATTGTAATGTGAAGTATCTGGGTACAGTCAACCAATTGTAGTATGAAGTATCTGGGCACAGTCAACCAATTGTAGTGTGAAGTATCTGGGCACAGTCAACCAATTGTAGTATGAAGTATCTGGGTACAGTCAATCAATTGTAATGTGAAGTATCTGGGTACAGTCAACCAATTGTAGTATGAAGTATCTGGGCACAGTCAACCAATTGTAGTGTGAAGTATCTGGGTACAGTCAACCAATTGTAGTATGAAGTATCTGGGTACAGTCAATCAATTGTAGTGTGAAGTATCTGGGTACAGTCAACCAATTGTAATGTGAAGTATCTGGGTACAGTCAACCAATTGTAGTGTGAAGTATCTGGGTACAGTCAACCAATTGTAGTGTGAAGTATCTGGGTACAGTCAGCCAATTGTAGTGTGAAGTATCTGGGTACAGTCAGCCAATTGTAGTGTGAAGTATCTGGGTACAGTCAGCCAATTGTAGTGTGAAGTATCTGGGTACAGTCAGCCAATTGTAGTGTGAAGTATCTGGGTACAGTCAACCAATTGTAGTATGAAGTATCTGGGTACAGTCAACCAATTGTAGTGTGAAGTATCTGGGTACAGTCAGCCAATTGTAGTGTGAAGTATCTGGGTACAGTCAGCCAATTGTAGTGTGAAGTATCTGGGTACAGTCAACCAATTGTAATGTGAAGTATCTGGGTACAGTCAATCAATTGTAGTGTGAAGTATCTGGGTACAGTCAATCAATTGTAGTGTGAAGTATCTGGGTACAGTCAACCAATTGTAGTGTGAAGTATCTGGGTACAGTCAACCAATTGTAGTGTGAAGTATCTGGGTACAGTCAATCAATTGTAGTATGAAGTATCTGGGTACAGTCAATCAATTGTAGTGTGAAGTATCTGGGTACAGTCAACCAATTGTAGTATGAAGTATCTGGGTACAGTCAATCAATTGTAGTGTGAAGTATCTGGGTACAGTCAACCAATTGTAGTGTGAAGTATCTGGGTACAGTCAATCAATTGTAGTGTGAAGTATCTGGGTACAGTCAACCAATTGTAGTATGAAGTATCTGGGTACAGTCAATCAATTGTAGTGTGAAGTATCTGGGTACAGTCAATCAATTGTAGTATGAAGTATCTGGGTACAGTCAATCAATTGTAGTATGAAGTATCTGGGTACAGTCAACCAATTGTAGTATGAAGTATCTGGGTACAGTCAATCAATTGTAGTATGAAGTATCTGGGTACAGTCAATCAATTGTAGTATGAAGTATCTGGGTACAGTCAATCAATTGTAATGTGAAGTATCTGGGTACAGTCAACCAATTGTAGTGTGAAGTATCTGGGTACAGTCAATCAATTGTAGTATGGAGTATCTGGGTACAGTCAATCAATTGTAGTGTGAAGTATCTGGGTACAGTCAATCAATTGTAGTGTGAAGTATCTGGGTACAGTCAATCAATTGTAATGTGAAGTATCTGGGTACAGTCAACCAATTGTAGTGTGAAGTATCTGGGTACAGTCAATCAATTGTAGTGTGAAGTATCTGGGTACAGTCAATCAATTGTAATGTGAAGTATCTGGGTACAGTCAACCAATTGTAGTGTGAAGTATCTGGGTACAGTCAATCAATTGTAGTATGAAGTATCTGGGTACAGTCAATCAATTGTAGTATGAAGTATCTGGGTACAGTCAATCAATTGTAGTGTGAAGTATCTGGGTACAGTCAATCAATTGTAATGTGAAGTATCTGGGTACAGTCAACCAATTGTAGTGTGAAGTATCTGGGTACAGTCAGCCAATTGTAGTATGAAGTATCTGGGTACAGTCAATCAATTGTAGTGTGAAGTATCTGGGTACAGTCAACCAATTGTAGTGTGAAGTATCTGGGTACAGTCAACCAATTGTAGTGTGAAGTATCTGGGTACAGTCAACCAATTGTAGTATGAAGTATCTGGATACAGTCAACCAATTGTAGTGTGAAGTATCTGGATACAGTCAACCAATTGTAGTGTGAAGTATCTGGGTACAGTCAACCAATTGTAGTGTGAAGTATCTGGGTACAGTCAGCCAATTGTAGTGTGAAGTATCTGGGTACAGTCAACCAATTGTAGTGTGAAGTATCTGGATACAGTCAACCAATTGTAGTGTGAAGTATCTGGGTACAGTCAGCCAATTGTAGTGTGAAGTATCTGGGTACAGTCAACCAATTGTAGTGTGAAGTATCTGGGTACAGTCAACCAATTGTAGTGTGAAGTATCTGGGTACAGTCAACCAATTGTAATGTGAAGTATCTGGGTACAGTCAATCAATTGTAGTATGAAGTATCTGGGTACAGTCAATCAATTGTAGTATGAAGTATCTGGGTACAGTCAATCAATTGTAGTGTGAAATATCTGGGTACAGTCAGCCAATTGTAGTGTGAAGTATCTGGGTACAGTCAGCCAATTGTAGTGTGAAGTATCTGGGTACAGTCAACCAATTGTAGTGTGAAGTATCTGGGTACAGTCAATCAATTGTAGTATGAAGTATCTGGGTACAGTCAATCAATTGTAGTGTGAAGTATCTGGGTACAGTCAATCAATTGTAGTATGAAGTATCTGGGTACAGTCAATCAATTGTAGTATGAAGTATCTGGGTACAGTCAATCAATTGTAGTGTGAAGTATCTGGGTACAGTCAATCAATTGTAGTATGAAGTATCTGGGCACAGTCAATCAATTGTAGTGTGAAGTATCTGGGTACAGTCAATCAATTGTAGTATGAAGTATCTGGGTACAGTCAGCCAATTGTAGTGTGAAGTATCTGGGTACAGTCAACCAATTGTAGTGTGAAGTATCTGGGTACAATCAACCAATTGTAGTGTGAAGTATCTGGGTACAGTCAACCAATTGTAATGTGAAGTATCTGGGTACAGTCAATCAATTGTAGTATGAAGTATCTGGGTACAGTCAATCAATTGTAGTGTGAAGTATCTGGGTACAGTCAGCCAATTGTAGTGTGAAGTATCTGGGTACAGTCAACCAATTGTAGTGTGAAGTATCTGGGCACAGTCAGCCAATTGTAATGTGAAGTATCTGGGTACAGTCAATCAATTGTAATGTGAAGTATCTGGGTACAGTCAACCAATTGTAGTGTGAAGTATCTGGGTACAGTCAACCAATTGTAGTATGAAGTATCTGGGTACAGTCAACCAATTGTAGTGTGAAGTATCTGGGTACAGTCAATCAATTGTAATGTGAAGTATCTGGGTACAGTCAACCAATTGTAGTATGAAGTATCTGGGCACAGTCAACCAATTGTAGTGTGAAGTATCTGGGTACAGTCAATCAATTGTAGTGTGAAGTATCTGGGTACAGTCAACCAATTGTAGTATGAAGTATCTGGGTACAGTCAATCAATTGTAGTGTGAAGTATCTGGGTACAGTCAGCCAATTGTAGTGTGAAGTATCTGGGTACAGTCAACCAATTGTAATGTGAAGTATCTGGGTACAGTCAATCAATTGTAGTGTGAAGTATCTGGGTACAGTCAACCAATTGTAGTGTGAAGTATCTGGGTACAGTCAACCAATTGTAGTATGAAGTATCTGGGTACAGTCAATCAATTGTAGTGTGAAGTATCTGGGTACAGTCAATCAATTGTAGTGTGAAGTATCTGGGTACAGTCAATCAATTGTAGTGTGAAGTATCTGGGTACAGTCAGCCAATTGTAGTGTGAAGTATCTGGGTACAGTCAACCAATTGTAGTATGAAGTATCTGGGTACAGTCAACCAATTGTAGTATGAAGTATCTGGGTACAGTCAACCAATTGTAGTATGAAGTATCTGGGTACAGTCAACCAATTGTAGTATGAAGTATCTGGGTACAGTCAACCAATTGTAGTATGAAGTATCTGGGTACAGTCAGCCAATTGTAGTATGAAGTATCTGGATACAGTCAACCAATTGTAGTGTGAAGTATCTGGGTACAGTCAGCCAATTGTAGTATGAAGTATCTGGGTACAGTCAACCAATTGTAGTATGAAGTATCTGGGTACAGTCAACCAATTGTAGTATGAAGTATCTGGGTACAGTCAACCAATTGTAGTATGAAGTATCTGGGTACAGTCAACCAATTGTAGTATGAAGTATCTGGGTACAGTCAACCAATTGTAGTATGAAGTATCTGGGTACAGTCAGCCAATTGTAGTATGAAGTATCTGGATACAGTCAACCAATTGTAGTGTGAAGTATCTGGGTACAGTCAGCCAATTGTAGTGTGAATTATCTGGGCACGGTCAACCAATTGTAGTGTGAAGTATCTGGATACAGTCAACCAATTGTAGTGTGAAGTATCTGGGCACAGTCAACCAATTGTAGTGTGAAGTATCTGGGTACAGTCAACCAATTGTAGTATGAAGTATCTGGATACAGTCAACCAATTGTAGTGTGAAGTATCTGGGCACAGTCAACCAATTGTAGTGTGAAGTATCTGGGTACAGTCAAACAATTGTAGTGTGAAGTATCTGGGTACAGTCAACCAATTGTAGTGTGAAGTATCTGGATACAGTCAACCAATTGTAGTATGAAGTATCTGGGTACAGTCAACCAATTGTAGTGTGAAGTATCTGGATACAGTCAACCAATTGTAGTATGAAGTATCTGGGTACAGTCAACCAATTGTAGTGTGAAGTATCTGGATACAGTCAACCAATTGTAGTATGAAGTATCTGGGTACAGTCAACCAATTGTAATGTGAAGTATCTGGGTACAGTCAACCAATTGTAGTATGAAGTATCTGGATACAGTCAACCAATTGTAATGTGAAGTATCTGGGTACAGTCAACCAATTGTAGTGTGAAGTATCTGGGTACAGTCAACCAATTGTAGTGTGAAGTATCTGGATACAGTCAACCAATTGTAGTGTGAAGGGTACAGTCAACCAATTGTAGTGTGAAGTATCTGGATACAGTCAACCAATTGTAGTGTGAAGTATCTGGATACAGTCAACCAATTGTATTGTGAAGTAAACTAAACTAAATTGTAGTAAGTATCAAAGTGCTTGTTAAACCAGGACTTATCCCTGAAGATGTCCAAGACTTGATACATTTTGATAAATGTGAAATAATGTTTTGAGATATTGATGAAGAGCTCTGAATGGTGTGAAATGTGAGGATATGTTAACTGTGACATAGATGTGGACAATCTCCTGTAAGCAGCTGAATGGTGTGAAATGTGAGGATATGTTAACTGTGAACATGTGGACAATCTCCTGTAAGCAGCTGAATGGTGTGAAATGTGAGGATATGTTAACTGTGAACATAGATGTGGACAATCTCCTGTAAGCAGCTGAATGGTGTGAAATGTGAGGATATGTTAACTGTGAACATAGATGTGGACAATCTTCTGTAAGCAGCTGAATGGTGTGAAATGTGAGGATATGTTAACTGTGAACATAGATGTGGACAATCTCCTGTAAGCAGCTGAATGGTGTGAAATGTGAGGATATGTTAACTGTGAACATAGATGTGGACAATCTCCTGTAAGCGGCTGAATGGTGTGACATGTGAGGATATGTTAACTGTGAACATAGATGTGGACAATCTCCTGTAAGCAGCTGAATGGTGTGAAATGTGAGGATATGTTAACTGTGAACATAGATGTGGACAATCTCCTGTAAGCGGCTGAATGGTGTGAAATGTGAGACTATGTTAACTGTGAACATAGATGTGGACAATCTCCTGTAAGCAGCTGAATGGTGTGAAATGTGAGGATATGTTAACTGTGAACATAGATGTGGACAATCTCCTGTAAGCAGCTGAATGGTGTGAAATGTGAGGATATGGTAACTGTGAACATAGATGTGGACAATCTTCTGTAAGCAGCTGAATGGTGTGAAATGTGAGGATATGGTAACTGTGAACATAGATGTGGACAATCTCCTGTAAGCAGCTGAATGGTGTGAAATGTGAGGATATGGTAACTGTGAACATAGATGTGGACAATCTTCTGTAAGCAGCTGAATGGTGTGAAATGTGAGGATATGTTAACTGTGAACATAGATGTGGACAATCTCCTGTAAGCGGCTGAATGGTGTGAAATGTGAGGATATGTTAACTGTGAACATAGATGTGGACAATCTCCTGTAAGCAGCTGAATGGTGTGAAATGTGAGGATATGGTAACTGTGAACATAGATGTGGACAATCTCCTGTAAGCAGCTGAATGGTGTGAAATGTGAGGATATGGTAACTGTGAACATAGATGTGGACAATCTTCTGTAAGCAGCTGAATGGTGTGAAATGTGAGGATATGTTAACTGTGAACATAGATGTGGACAATCTCCTGTAAGACTTTAGGACATTTTAGACAATGTAAAGTTGAATGCTATGCAAACATTAAAGTTCATGGTAGATCAGATCAGCTGATTTATGCTTTACACAACAAATATCATACGAACACAAAGTTATTTTAATGTTATTATTTCTGTTTCCTTTCTATTGTACAATTGCTGAGTTTTAAGATGTGAGAGATATAATACTGATCCCTCAAAGAGGAAAGTTTACTATAAAGCACAGTTTATTTAAGACGACTTTCTGAGCCATTGTATTTTCACAGAGGTGTTACAGGGTAAATACATGATCATAAAGTGTGATATCTTCAACTATGTAAATACGATAAACAGTTGTAATTTATTAAGTCCCCTCGTTGTTTCCATATAAGATGTTTAAAACTGTACATAATTTATAGTTACCTTTTTTTTATTTAATTTGTAAACCAAATACGGAAATACAGGGTACAATTTCAAGTTTGGATTTTTTTTTTACTTCTGTTCTATGGCTCTTTTGAATTGGTAATAAAAGTCAGCTGTAGCATTAACTAAACTAACAAGGAAATAGCATTGGTGTGTTCAACTAAAAACAATACTTGACACGAGTTTAGTTAAACTCTTGATCATGTTGATCGCCATCCGATCTTTCATTGACATTTGAACGCTAATGTGGTTCAATCTGGATCTTCCATTCACATCTGAACGGTAATTATTATTCAGTCTGTTTGAATCTTTCATTGATATCTGAACGGTAATTATTGTTCAGTCTGTTTGAATCTTTCATTGATATCTGAACGGTAATTATTGTTCAGTCTGTTTGAATCTTTCATTGATATCTGAACGGTAATTATTGTTCAGTCTGTTTGAATCTTTCATTGATATCTGAACGGTAATTATTATTCAGTCTGTTTGAATCTTTCATTGATATCTGAACGGTAATTATTGTTCAGTCTGTTTGAATCTTTCATTGATATCTGAACGGTAATTATTGTTCAGTCTGTTTGAAT
The DNA here is from genome assembly GCA_963971465.1 of Lepidochitona cinerea. Lineage (NCBI taxonomy): Eukaryota > Metazoa > Mollusca > Polyplacophora > Chitonida > Tonicellidae > Lepidochitona > Lepidochitona cinerea. Next base: position 1,328,016 of record OZ020553.1, on the reverse strand, counting down.
CTTTCATTGATATCTGAACGGTAATTATTGTTCAGTCTGTTTGAATCTTTCATTGACATCTGAACGGTATTGTTGTTCAGTCTGTCTGGATCTTTCATTGACATCTGAACGCTAATGTTGTTCAATCTGGATCTTTCATTGACATCTGAACGGTATTGTTGTTCAATCTGTCCGGATGTTTCATTGACATCTGAACAGTAATTATTGTTCAGTCTGTCTGGATCTTTCATTGACATCTGAACGGTATTGTTGTTCAGTCTGTCTGGATCTTTCATTGACATCTGAACGCTTATGTTGTTCAATCTGGATCTTTCATTGACATCTGAACGGTATTGTTGTTCAGTCTGTCCGGATCTTTCATTGATATCTGAACGCTAATGTTGTTCAGTTGAACCAAAACCTTTCTTTATAACATTCTTTTACATCTCCATATCAATGTGCCCTGGATCCATAAGGAGTTGCTTTAACTAATACAGCCAACATATCAGGCAATCGGTTTAGGGATGGTTTTCTGAAACCTAAAAGCTAGACGAATCATAACCAACAAGATTATTTCATTTTTATTCCTAAAATTTGATTGCTTATTTAAGCCAAGACAATCCAAATAGCTATTGAATACAATGGAAAATTTGATGTTAGTTTACGAGTTTTGTTAGCTGAAATACTGCCAGTATTGTTTAGTTTATCCGTCCTCGTAAGCATAATCCGGCCTATTATCCAGGGCACTACGAGGATAGTGTTTTGATCGCACAAACACACACACATTTTTATATTCCGATTAGTTCGTGTTAGTTGAAATGTTTCGTGAACTATTTTATTTACCTACTTGCAGCGAATTTGATAAATATGTCTATGTAGATTAGAGATTAAAACAAATACAAGTTGTATAATTTTGTCTTATGACCAATTGTTTGTTGATCATTGCGGGGTTATAGGACGGGTGTAATGGACATGATTGAATACATCCGTAAACAGCTGGTTAGTGCTGATAAGAGATATCATGGGCGTAGCATACTTCAGATTATGTGTTTATCGTTCTTATTTATTTGACATAAGACAGCCCAAAAGACATTTCATTAGCAATACCGCTTAGATAATACATTGATGTGATCCGTCATCATACATGTCCCCTAGGTCTCACCCAGTACCAACACGGCCCCTAGGTCTCACCCAGTAACAACACGGCCCTTAGGTCTCACCCAGTACCAACACGGCCCCTAGGTCTCACCCAGTAACAACACGGCCCTTAGGTCTCACCCAGTACCAACACGGCCCCTAGGTCTCACCCAGTAACAACACGGCCCTTAGGCCTCACCCAGTACCAACACGGCCCCTAGGTCTCATTTAGTAGCCACACGGCCCCCAAGACCTCATCCAATACCCACGTGGCCCTTAGGTCTCATCCAGTACCCACACGCCCCCCAAGACCTCATCCAGTAGACCTCATCCATTACCCATGCGGCTCCTAGACGTCATCCAATACGCACGTGGCCCTTAGGTCTCATCCAGTACCCACACGCCCCCCCCCCCCCAAGACCTCATCCATTACCCATGCGGCTCCTAGACCTCATCCATTACCCACACGGAACTGATACAATACCCATGTGGCCCCCTAAACCTCACCAAGAACGCATGCGGCCCGCATGCGGTTCCTAGATATCGTCCAGTACCCACTCGACCCCTAGACCTCATCCAGTACCCACGCGCCCCCTATACGTCATCTAGTACCCACGCAGCCTTATACATCATCCATTAACCACGCAACCCCTAGACCTCATCCAATATCCACGTCGTCCTTAGAACTCATCCAGTACCCATGCGGCCCCTAGATTTCATCCAGAACCCACGCGGCCCTTAAACATCCAGTACCCATGCGGCCCACACGGCCCAGATACCTCATCCAGTACCCAAGCAGCCTCTAGACCTCATCTAGAACCCACGTGACCCCTATACATCATCCAGTACCCACGCTGCCCTTAGATCTCATCCAGTACCCACGCTGCCCTTAGACCTCATCCAGTACCCACGCTGCCCTTAGATCTCATCCAGTACCCACGTGGCCCTTAGACCTCATCCAGTACCCACGCTGCCCTTAGATCTCATCCAGTACCCACGTGGCCCTTAGACCTCATCCAGTACTCACAAGGCCCCCACATCTCATCCAGTAGCCACGCGCCCACTAGACACACGGCACCTATACCTCATCCAGTACCTAAGCGCCACCTATATTTCATCCACTCGACTTCACCCACTCGACCCCTAGACCTCAACCAGTACTCACACACCCCCTAGACCTCATCCAGTACCCTTGCACCCCCTAGACCTCATCCAGTACCCACTCGACCCCTAGACCTCATTCATTACCCACGCGGCATTTCATTGACATCTGAACCTTAATGCTGTTCAGTTGAACCAAAACATTTCTTTATAACATTCTTTTACATCTCCATATCAATGTGCCCTGGATCCATAAGGAATTTAATTTGCCTGAGTTGCTTTAACTAATACAGCCAACATATCAGGCAATCGGTTTAGGGATGGTTTTCTAAAAGCTAGACAAACAAGATTATTTCATTTTAATTACCTATTTCATTACCTCATCCAGTACCCACGTGGCCTTTAGACCTGAACCAGTAACCACGCGGCCCCTATACCTCATCCAGTACCCACGCGGCCCCTATACCTCAGCCAGTACCCACGCGGCCTTTAGACCTGAACCAGTACCCACGCGGCCTTCAGACCTGAACCAGTACCCACGCGGCCTTTAGACCATCCGTTTACCACACCAAGTAACCTTACACATCCGTTTACCACACCAAGTAACCTTACACGTCCGTTTACCACACTTAGTAACCTTACACATCCGTTTACCACAATAAGTAACCTTACACATCCGTTTACCACACTAAGTAATCTTACACATCCGTTTACCACACTAAGTGACCTTACACATCCGTTTACCACACCAAGTAACCTTACACATCCGTTTACCACACCAAGTAACCTTACACAGCCGTTTACCACACTAAGTGACCGTACACATCCGTTTACCACACTAAGTAACCTTACACATCCGTTTACCACACTAACTAACCTTTCCCCTTCGTTTACCACACTAAGCAATCTTACACATCCGTTTACCACACTAGCTAACCTTACACATCCGTTTACCACACTAAGTAACCTTACACATCCGTTTACCACACTAAGTAACCTTACACATCCGTTTACCACACTAAGTAACCTTACACATCCGTTTACCACACTAAGTAACCTTACACATCCGTTTACCACACTAAGCAATCTTACACATCCGTTTACCACACTAGCTAACCTTACACATCCGTTTACCACACTAAGTAACCTTACACATCCGTTTACCACACTAAGTAACCTTACACATCCGTTTACCACACTAAGTAACCTTACACATCCGTTTACCACACTAAGTAACCTTACACATCCGTTTACCACACTAAGTAACCTTACACATCCGTTTACCACACTAAGTAACCTTACACATCCGTTTACCACACTAAGTAACCTTACACATCCGTTTACCACACTAAGCAATCTTACACATCCGTTTACCACACTAGCTAACCTTACACATCCGTTTACCACACTAAGTAACCTTACACATCCGTTTACCACACTAAGTAACCTTACACATCCGTTTGCCACACTAAGTTATCTTTCACAGCCGTTTACCACACTAAGGAATCTTACACATCCGTTTACCACACTAGCTAACCTTACACATCCGTTTACCACACTAAGTAATCTTACACATCCGTTTACCACACTAAGTAACCTTACACATCCGTTTACCACACTAAGTAACCTTACACAGCCGTTTACCACACAAAGTGACCTTACACAGCCGTTTACCACACTAAGTAACCTTACACAGCCGTTTACCACACTAAGTAACCTTACACATCCGTTTACCACACTAAGTAACCTTACACATCTACATCTCATCCAGTAGCCACGCGCCCACTAGACATCAACCAGTACCCACGCGCCCATAGAACTGATCCAATACCCATGTGGCCCCTAGACCTCATCCAGAACCCACGCGGCCCCTAGACCTCATCCAGTATCCACGCGGCCCTCAGACCTCATCCAGTACCCACGAGGCCCAAAGACCTCATGCAGTACCGACATGGCCATTAGATTCGTGGATTAAAACGTGAGGGAACCTTGTCACGCTCTTACGATGCCCCGGCCAATCGTAAAACGGAGCATCTTACGACACAAACAAATCGTGCAACAACCGCGCATCAAGATACAACGGTTTACGGTGAACGTACTAGCGCCCGCACGGATCAGAGGTAATACAAAAATTCGCACGGCCGAAAATTGGATTCCATGTGCACACCAAACTTTTCTGCGGCTCTTGCGGCACAAAAATTCCGCGCGGTAAGGTGTGTTTGCCCGCAAGGAAGGCTGCGGTCCATCGTACGGAAGGCCAAAATTCATGACCGTAAGAGCCGTAAACCCGCCGTATCTCAACTGTGAAAGTCCCTTTAGTAACCTTACACATCCGTTTACCACACAAGGTAACCTTACACAGTCGTTTACCACACTAAGTAACCTTACACATCCGTTTACCACACTAAGTAACCTTACACAGCCGTTTACCACACTAAGTAACCTTACACATCCGTTTACCACACTAAGTAACCTTACACATCCGTTTACCACACTAAGTAACCTTACACATCCGTTTACCACACTAAGTAACCTTACACAGCCGTTTACCACACAAGGTAACCTTACACAGCCGTTTACCACACTAAGTAACCTTACACATCCGTTTACCACACTAAGTAACCTTACACAGCCGTTTACCACACTAAGTAACCTTACACATCCGTTTACCACACTAAGTAACCTTACACATCCGTTTACCACACTAAGTAACCTTACACATCCGTTTACCACACTAAGTAACCTTACACAGCCGTTTACCACACCAAGTAACCTTACACATCCGTTTACCACACTAAGTAACCTTACACAGCCGTTTACCACACTAAGTAACCTTACACATCCGTTTACCACACTAACTAACCTTACACATCCGTTTACCACACTAAGTAACCTTACACATCCGTTTACCACATTAATTAACCTTACACATCCGTTTACCACACTAAGTGACCTTACACATCCGTTTACCACACTAAGTGGAGCAAATTTCAGGATTTTTTGTTTAATTTGTTACTTTAAGGTAGAAGCATTTAACTGCTAGATCCGAGTTATTATTCTACCGAAAGGGTTTGGTTATGCTGCAAGAGTTTGAATTTATGGCTTCCTAACGGTACAAGTGTTTATTGGAATGACGTCTAGACACTCCACCTCGTATAATTGCTTTTGGGAAGGACCAAACTCTAGGTACCACGCTTGTCTTATATAGTAGAATCCCCTATTTACAGGCTTTAGGGCAACATATAGGACACCATGTTTGTCTGAATGTTAGTCAAGATGATCAAGTCTCTCGAACACTAGGTCTGTCCGGGGCAAAGTGTAGAATATTCTTCCCCAGTCGCCACTGATCGGTTAACTATATCTTTGGTTTTCTATTGTACTCTCTGTTAATATATTTTTCATTCTGTTGTTGTTTGTCTTTGCCATAATTTAGTCCGGCCATATTGGGGTATAGTGAGTATACAAAGAAAATCCTGTTACATTTTGGTGCAGTGACCAGGATACTCGCTTAACTAGTGTGCCTTGTGAGCCGGCTGATTTCTTGGGAAGGCCAACAGTACATACGATTAGGAGTGTTGGAAATCTTAAACTGACATCTGGCAAATGCTCATTTTTTCCAACACAGGTTAGATTCCTGGGCCATGTGATATCGGGTGCAGAAGTTAAATGTGATCCCGACAAAGTGAGTGCGGTAGAAAATTGGCCAACTCCTATATCCATCTCCGAGGTTCGTAGTTTTTTGGGGCTTGCTGGTTACTACCGGAAATTTATCCCGGAGTTCTCCACGGTGGCTATTAATCCATTTATCCATCTCACTGGGAAACGGGCGAAATTTATTTGGACAAATGAATACAAAGCTGCCTTCGAACAGATCAAACAATTACTAGTTTCTGCTCCTTTACTCTCATGCCCAGATACCGAGGGACAATTTATTCTTGAAACTGATGCAAGTTTAGTTGGTATGGGTGCAGTCCTGTCACAAGTCCAAGATGGCGTCGAGCATGTTATTGCTTACGGAAGTAAAACATTGGGTAAGCAGCAGAGACGATATTGTGCAACCTTTAGAGAGTTTTTAGCAGTTGTTACGTTTGTGAAGCACTTCAGGTATTAGGTAGAAGATTTATTATCAGAACTGGCCATGATTTTCTGATCTGGTTAAAATCGTTCAAAAATCTCAAAGGTATGTTGTCTCGCTGGATAACAACCTTAGATGTGTAGGATTGTGAGATTCGCCATCGGAAAAGTTCTCTGCATGCTAATGAAGATGCCTTGTCAAGAGATTCTCATTGGGTTTGTAAGTGTCCATCTTGTCCAGAATGTGTATCTAAGTCAGATAATACTGTTGATTGCTGTCAAGCTTATACTATAGATTGTCACGATACTAATGCTATACGGGGGATCGAATTGGTAAGGCGTTGGGATAGGAAGAAGATGCGTGTTTATCAAATGACGGATGGTTCAATCAAGAAGTTTGTGGAACTAAAAAGACGCTTTACGCAACGACCGCCAAGGAAAGATGTCACAGGGGCTTCATGGGAACTCCGGGCGTTCTGGGCTTGCTTGGAAGTGGACAGTGGCAGTGAAAGATTAGTGTTTGTGGCGCCCCAAAAGGTTCGTTGGAATTTTTTTGAAGAAATTCACGGTGGTCAACCTAGTGGTCACGTCGGACGAAAGCGGGCTGCATTGACGAAGAGAAATGATCGGCCAAGATATCCGTAGATGGACAAAGAGCTATGGTCTATGTGCTCGTCGCAAAACAGGAGTTGGGGAGGGGAAATCACCATTACAACAGGATAAAGTTGGAATGCCACTGGACAGCATTGCAATAGATATCTTAGAGTGCCTTGTCAGTAGTATGGGAAATCGATTCGTTGTAGTTCTATGTGACTATTTTTCCAAGTGGGTGGATGCATACGCCACAACAAACCACAACGCTCAGACAGTGGCTGATATTGTAATGAAGGGTTTTGTAAATCGATTTGGTGTTCCCAAAATGATACACACGGACCAAGGAAGAGAGTTTGAGTCAAACTTAATGAAGAAAGTTACTAGTTGTGGGAAAAACCAGAACTACTCCCTACAGACCCCAATCCGATGGCCTTGTGGAGCGTTCCAAACGTTACTACAATTGCTAGCCGTGTATGCAGATGGAAACCATACAGCTTGGGACGATCATTTACCATATGTGTTGATGGCGTACAGAACAACCAGTCATGAGAGTACTGGCTGTTCGCCATTCTTGATGTTATTTGGGTAAGAAATGAGTTGTCCTCTTGATATTATGTTAGGTAATTCGAATAGAGTTGTGGGATGGTCACGTACCGGACAGGCAATAAAGCCTCCCATTCCGTATTCTCCATGACATATTGAGGTTTGTGTATATATTTTCCCATGCTACTTAATACGTTCATCATCTTTTTAGAATATCTAATGTGCTCGAGTGCTATGTAGAAAACAAGAATCAAATGAGTTTGGGCATAGTCTAAAGGGATGTGTGGAAGGAGGGTGGGATGAAGTGTTAAGTGCCAGGATGCGGGGGCCATTTCTTTGTCAAAAGGGACACATTGAGGAGAGAGAGTTTGGTTTGGCGATGGAGGAGTGTGGCAAATTGAATTAATTTTTTTGTTTAATTTGTTACTTTAAGGTGAAGTTTTTAACTGCTAAATACATATATAACACTCCTAGATATAGAAATAAAGCACACATTTCTTCCATAGATCTAAATCGGACGGATCTGAGTTAATATTGTGCCGAGCGTATTTGGTGTTTGAATTTAAGGAATGACTCCTAGACCCCTCACCTCGTATTATTAGTTACAGGGTTTGTTCGAGTGGGGATACGGAAATATATGGGGGGACTTCCGGTGGCCCGTAAAAGCCTTCAGACGTGCTTTTTTGGGAGCTCTAGTTTAACGTTGTGTCGTCGTTGTTATTGAATTTTTGCAAGGCCTTTTGGCCTTTGCTAATTACCATGGCCAGCCTAATGACAGGGCCCTCGGCACTGCTACACGGCGAGTTAAAAGAGTTATCACTGTATGTTGAGGTGGGTGACTGCCAAAATGTCCCTGCCGAGAAGTTAATCAATAGTGTGGAAAATTTATGTGGACTTTATTTACGTGTATTCCAAGGCGCAATGGATGTTATGAAATTACAGTTGGTGAGCAGGAAGATTTCGAGTTGTTATGATAGATGGCGATAAATATGAGTCCCGCCCAGGGCAAAGTAAGTCACTAGTAGTTTCATTTCTACACCTTCCAATATATGTTGAAAATAAGCAGATCATAGAGAAATTAAGATCGTTACAAGTTGAAATTTTGTCGGAAATAAAACGCAGAGTTCATAAAGGATCAAACATTGAAGATGGAACTAGGTATTTTAAGGTACAGTTCCCGCCCAACATTAAATCTCTACCTTATGCCATGAGATTTTCAACGGCCCATGGATATGAGTATATAAGTGTCGCACGTCAATCAGATGAAAGTATTTCATTATGCCTATCTGAATAACATCTGTATAGAGACTGTGCGAGATTTACATGTTTCAGGTGCAAATGTCAAGGCCACACAATGAGGCAGTGTACATCAGAACGATGTAATCAATGTGTTTTTATGGTGAAAAATGCTCTTGTCTGCATATCCCTATTCTGTGTGCAGAATGCAAATCCGAAAACTGTGTTTATTCGCCGCTGGCTGATCAAGACGTAGGTCAGGAGGCTAACACACACACAATAGTTAAGCGCCTTTGTCCACCTGAACACACTGTATACACTGACCCTGTTGAGTGTGATAACCAGATAGACGAAGAGGCTCCAGAGGGTGATACTGATTCGCACTCGGGGAATGATGTGTCCCAAATTCTAGATGAAGAACAGTCAACCATGGAAACCGTCGACTCACAATCCTCGGGTTTTTCCGTCGTCAAAAGTCGAAGACGCCGAAAGATTGAGACTGAACCGAAAACTAGGGCAACAAGAGCCAAAAGAAAAGTCCATATATCAGAACGACCGCTGATCAAGATAGTCAGGCAAAATAACTTTTTCATTTCTTTCGCAATGGATAAATTTATTTTTATTCTACTTTCCGTTATGATAACTTTTGCCACCTTAAATTGTAATGTTTCGCGAGGTTAAATTACAGCAAATAATTAATTTTCAATTACATGCCGATGTTATTGCTCTTCAAGAAACCCATTGGGATGATTCTTTTGTTTCTAAATTTAGTCATATAGTTAATGGTGAATTATATTCTAATAACTCTCCAGATAACTATAAAGGAGTCGCATATGTAGTACGAAACCCTTTTGTTCAATCAGTGGTTACATGTTTCTCAGATAATTCTGGCAGAATTATTTCTTTGTGACTCAAAATAGAGAATATGACTATTAATGTACTCAATATATATGCACCAAACAATGTTGTACAGAAGGAATTATTTTTCAAATATCTTGAGTCAAAATTAGAAAAGGAAAATGTAATAATTATAGGAGATTTTGATACTGTTTTTGAAAACCTTGATAAATCAGGTGACATGATAGGCAGTGATAAATGTCGAAGGCTGTTATGTAATATGTCTAATTGTCATATTGCTGATGTATGGACATTGTGAAATCCAGATGAAAGATGTTATAGGTGGCACCGCCATGTAAATAACAAACTACTTCAGAGTAGAATAGACCTATGTTTAATGTCTAATAATCTATTAGCCAGTTCTCATTCTATATATATAAATCACACGTCTGCGTATACTTTCATTTTCTGTTTGTTACATGTATCATTGCATTTGAGTTCTGGGCTTGCACCATTTGGGCACAGCTCTGGGAGTCCCATGCGAAGGTTGCGACCAAGAAACAAAGTTGCTGGGGGTAACTGTGTCGTTGAATGCGGCGTGGACCTGTAAACTTTAAGGAATCTGTGAATTTCATCTTTCCAGTTCAAGCTTTCCCTGTTAGCTGTACTAATGGATTTTTTAACTGTTCTCATCATCCGTTCAGCCTCTTCATTTGCTTCAGGCCACAGTGGTGTCATTTTTTGGTGTTTGACACCAACACTTTCCAGGTAATGGGAAAATTTGGAACCGTTAAAAGGGGGTTCATTATCTGTTTTTAAAGACAGAGTGTTTCCAAACAGAGAGAACAGTTTGTCTAATTTTGGTAAGATAGCCTAAATTTGTAAACGCAAACGCCACCTTTCGATTCTGGCTAGTGGCTTAGATGATGTATTGTTGAAGTCAGTTATAAAGGCTTGTGATCTGTGATAAGAGTGAACTTTGAATGATGCTGCCTGGTGTCCAGTTCCAGTCGACACCATTCTTGGTGAGTTCGCGCAATGACTGTGTAATGGTAGAGAAGTTAGGTATGAAACGCGACACATAATTGGTCATGCCTAAAAGGCTTCTGACTTCTGTGGGGTTGGTGGATGGTTTAATATTTTTAATAGGCTCGACCTTTTAGGGTCTGCGGATACGCCATGCTCCGAAAATACATAGCCATAAAGCTCCAATGTACGTTTGAAAAGGTTGTGATTTATCTGGATTGTTCTTCAAGCTCAAACTGATGATAGCCAGATTTGAAGTCCAGTTTTGAAAATACTTTAGCCCCGTTCAAGTCATTTATCATGTCATCGACGGTGGGGCAAAATGTGGCGCGCTAGAAAAATGACTCTATTTGGCTGCCGCATGTCAATGCAAATGCGTATCTGATCGGGGTTTTGGGGCTTGGGTGCGACGACAATGGGCGATACCCAGGGGGTTGGTTCAGAGACCTGTTCAATAATGTCTTGCTCTTCAAGATTTTTCAACTTTTGCTCTTTTTTTTTCTTATGTGGAAGGGGTTGAGCCTGTGTTGTTGTGCAACTGGTAGTACGGTATTGTCAATGTGCAGTTTGACTTTTACACCTTCAAATTTACCAATTCCCTGAAAGATATATTTATGTTTTGATGTGTCGACTGGGTTGTGTACAGGTACTCTCTGTCTGAGCTAGAAGTGTTTGTGTTGCATGTATCTGGGTTGGACGGAGAAGGGTAGCTAATTGTTAAATGCTTTATTCCAGTGCGTGTGTTGTGAGACTGATATTGTTCCTGTGTTTGTATTGGTTGTATGTATCACGCTGATTTCCACGTTGGTACCGCTGATTCCCACGTTGGTTCCGCTGATTCCCACGTTGGTTACGCTGATTCCCACGTTAGTACCGCTGATTCCCACGTTGGTTCCGCTGATTCCCACGTTGGTTCCGCTGATTCCCACGTTGGTTACGCTGATTCCCACGTTGGTTCCGCTGATTCCCACGTTGGTTACGCTGATTCCCACGATGGAAGGCAGCTCCACAAATTTGCCTAGAACGAACCACCGCCCTCTTGGTGAAATCCTTCTCACCACAATAGTCCCACAGGTCAATATATCCACAGAAATTATTCCCAGGTCTCACCTATAATGCTCCATTTGTAGATGTATACATTCTTCAAGCATAATCAGCCTTACGCATCGGACTTAAGTGTCCACGACACTTGTCATATGTGAACATTTCACTCACCAGTGTGTTAAATCACACCTCTTTAAGACCTTATATAGTACCTCCTGCTCACACACTGATCTTCAACCAATGGCGGGAAGTATGAAATAAGCTGGCGACACAACAGCTCATTAACATAAACACATTAGACCAATACCGATGTCCTCCGATATTTACCGCAACTGAATTCTGTCCTATTGTCATAAACATAACATCGTCAATTCCTAGCAGACCCGAAACAAAATCGGGGCCAGGGGGAAAATTGACACACGACTTAGGGTTACCATTCCACCACTCTGCCAAATGAGCTACCCCGCCCAGAACAGAATACTCTAGTAAGTTACAAATAATACACGTAATACCGTTGATTCGACCTATAGATATAACTCAGGGTGTTTGTCATAATTCTATATCAGATACTTTGCATTGGAAGCTACTTTTTGTCATTTTGAGTGTAGAATAAGTGATCCTTATTTTGTTGATCTTAATTATTTAGTTAAGCATGTCACTTATGCCATATCAATATGTTAAATGGCCTTGACAATGGACCTATTTTACCAGTTAATCTAGTTTTTACTGAAGGTCAACAGCGCGTACAGCCTCCATTAGTCCGAATAACAGATTCCAACGTGCGTTTCATACGCGCTATTGACCTTCTGCTCTAGGAATTTGTTCTACACACTCAAAGTGACATATTTACTTCAATATGTTCGCCCCGTGAACCCAGATTTTTTTATTTTGTTAAAATACACTTTTGATTTGGCTAACGATATCCTGAATAAATTGCATAGCTTATTGCCATTAATGTAATCTTACACATCCGTTTACCACACTATATAACCTTACACATCCGTTTACCACACTAAGTAATCTTACACATCCGTTTACCACACTAAGTAACCTTACACATCCGTTTACCACACTATATAACCTTACACATCCGTTTACCACACTATATAACCTTACACATCCGTTTACCACTCTAAGTAACCTTACACAGCCGTTTACCACACTAAGTAATCTTACACATCCGTTTACCACACTAAGTAATCTTACACAGCCGTTTACCACACTAAGTAACCTTACACAGCCGTTTACCACACTAAGTAATCTTACACATCCGTTTACCACACTATATAACTTTACACATCCGTTTACCACTCTAAGTAACCTAACACAGCCGTTTACCACACTAAGTAATCTTACACAGCCGTTTACCACACTAGCTAACCTCACACATCCGTTTACCACACTAAGTAATCTTACACATCCGTTTACCACACTAAGAAAACTTACACATCCGTTTACCACACTAAGTAACCTTACACATCCGTTTACCACTCTAAGTAATCTTACACAGCCGTTTACCACACTAAGTAATCTTACACAGCCGTTTACCACACTAGCTAACCTCACACATCCGTTTACCATACTAAGTAATCTTACACATCCGTTTACCACTCTAAGTAATCTTACACAGCCGTTTACCACACTAAGTAATCTTACACAGCCGTTTACCACACTAGCTAACCTTACACAGCCGTTTACCACACTAAGTAATCTTACACATCCGTTTACCACACTAAGTAATCTTACACATCCGTTTACCACACTAAGTAATCTTACACATCCGTTTACCACACTAAGGAATCTTAGACATCCGTTTACCACACTAAGTAACCTTACACATCCGTTTACCACACTAAGTAACCTTACAAATCCGTTTACCACACTAAGTAATCTTACACATCCGTTTACCACACTAAGTAACCTTACACATCCGTTTACCACACTAAGTAAGCTTACGCATCCGTTTTTCCACACTAAGTAACCTTACACATCCGTTTACCACACTAAGTAACCTTACAAATCCGTTTACCACACTAAGTAATCTTACACATCCGTTTACCACACTAAGTAACCTTACACATCCGTTTACCACACTAAGTAAGCTTACGCATCCGTTTACCACACTAAGTAACCTTACACATCCGTTTACCACACTAAGTAACCTTACACATCCGTTTACCACACTAAGTAACCTTACACATCCGTTTACCACACTAAGTGACCTTACACATCCGTTTACCACACTAAGAAAACTTACACATCCGTTTACCACACAAAGTAATCTTACACATCCGTTTACCACACTAAGTAATCTTACACATCCGTTTACCACACTAAGTAACCTTACACATCCGTTTACCACTCTAAGTAACCTTACACAGCCGTTTACTACACTAAGTAATCTTACACAGCCGTTTACTACACTAAGTAATCTTACACAGCCGTTTACTACACTAAGTAATCTTACACATCCGTTTACCACACTAAGTAATCTTACACATCCGTTTACCACACTAAGTAACCTTACACATCCGTTTACCACTCTAAGTAACCTTACACAGCCGTTTACTACACTAAGTAATCTTACACAGCCGTTTACTACACTAAGTAATCTTACACAGCCGTTTACTACACTAAGTAACCTTACACAGCCGTTTACTACACTAAGTGGGGCAAACATTTAGGACTTTTTGTTTAATTTGTACTTTAAGGTAGAAGCATTTAACTGCTAGATCGGAGTTATTATTGTACCGAAAGGGTTTGGTTATGCTGCAAGTGTTTGAATCTATGGCTTCCTAATGGTACAAATGTTTATTGGAATGACGTCTAGACACCCCACCTCGCATAATTGCTTCTGGGAAGGACCAAACTCTAGGTACCACGCTTGTCTTATATAGTAGAATCCCCCATTTACAGGCTCTAGGGCAACATATAGGACACCATGTTTGTCTGAATGTTAGTCAAGATGATCAAGTCTCTCGAACACTATGTCTGTCCGGGGCAAAGTGTAGAATATTCTTCCCCAGTCGCCACTTATTGGTTAACTATATCTTTGGTTTCTCTCTGTTAATATATTTCGTTTATTTAAATCATTCTGTTGTTGTTGGTCTTTGCCATTAATTAGTCCGGCCATCTTGGGGTATAGTGAGTATATAAAGATAATCCTTTACATTTTGGTGCAGTGACCAGGCTACTCGCTTAACTAGTGTGCCTTGTGAGCCGGCTGATTTCTTGGGAAGGCCAACAGTACATACGATTAGGAGTGTTGGAAATCTTAAACTGACATCTGGCTCATTTTTTCCAACACAGGTTAGATTCCTGGGCCATGTGATCTCAGGTGAGGGAGTTAAATGTGATCCCGACAAAGTGAGTGCGGTAGAAAATTGGCCAACTCCTAAATCCATCTCCGAGGTTCGTAGTTTTTGGGGCTTGCTGGTTACTATCGGAAATTTATCCCGGAGTTCTCCACGGTGGTTATTAATCCATTAATCCATATCACTGGGAAACAGGCGAAATTTATTCGGACAAATGAATGCAAAGCTGCCTTCGAACAGATCAAACAATTACTAGTTTCTGCTCCTTTACTCTCATGCCCAGATACCGAGGAACAATTTATTCCTTGAAACTGATGCAAGTTTAGTTGGCATGGGTGCAGTCCTGTCACAAGTCCAAGATGGCGTCGATCATGTTATTGCTTACGGAAGTAAAACATGGGGTAAGCAGCAGAGACGATATTGTGTGACCTTTCGAGAGCTTTTACCAGTTGTTATTTTTGTGAAGCACTTCAGGCATTATTTGCTAGGTAGAAGATTTATTATCAGAACTGACCATAATTTTCTGATCTGGTTAAAATCGTTCAAAAATACCAAAGGTATGTTGGCTCGCTGGATAGCAACCTTAGATGTGTATGATTGTGAGATTCGTCATCGGAAAAGTTCTCTGCATGCCAATGCAGATGCCTTGTCAAGAGATTCTCATTGGGTTTGTAAGTGTCCATTTTGTCCAGAATGTGTATCTCAGTCAGACAATACTGTTGATTGCTGTCAAGCTTATACTATAGATTGTCACGATACTAATGTTATACGGGGCATTGAAGTGGTAAGGCGTTGGGATAGGAAGAAGATGCGTGTTTATGAAATGTCGGATGACTCATTCAAGAAGTTTGAGGAACTAAAGAGACGCTTTACGCAACGACCGCCAAGGAAAGATGTCGCAGGGGCTTCATGGGAACTCTGGGCGTTCTGGGCTAGCTGGGAGATGTGGAGGGAGTTGACAGCATTTTGTATTATCGTTGGGTAGAAGTGGACAGTGGCAGTGAAAGATTAGTGTTTGTGGCGCCCCAAAAGGTTCGTCGAAATTTTTTTTTAGAAATTCACGGTGGTCGACCTAGTGGTCACGTCGGACGAAAACGGACTGCATTGACGAAGAGAAATGATCGGCCAAGATATCCGTAGATGGACAAAGAGCTATGATTTATGTGCTCATCGCAAAACAGGTGTTGGGAAGGGCAAATCATCATTACAACAGGATAAAGTTGGAATGCCACTGGACCGTATTGCAATAGACATCTTGGAGTGCCCTGTCAGTAGTATGGGAAATCGATTCGTTGTAGTTCTATGTGACTATTTTTCCAAGTGGGTGGATGCATACGCCACAACAAACCACATCGCTCAGACAGTGGCTGGTATTGTAATGAAGGGTTTTGTAAATCGATTTAGTGTTCCCAAAATGATACACACGGACCAAGGAAGAGAGTTTGAGTCAAACTTAATGAAGAGAGTTACTAGTTGTGGAAAAAACCAGAACTTCTCCCTACAGACCCCAATCCGATGGCCTTGTGGAGCGTTCCAAACGTTACTACAATTGCTAGCCTTGTATGCCGATGGAAACCATACAGCTTCGGACGATCATTTACCATATGTATTAATGGCGTATAGGGCAACCAGTCATGAGAGTACTGGCTGTTCGCCATTCTTGATGTTATTTGGGAAAGAAAAGAGTTGTTCTCTTGATATTATGCTAGGTAGAGTTGTGGGATGGTCACGTACCGGACAGGCAATATACCCTCCCATTCCGTATTCTCCATGACATATTGAGGTTTGTGTATATATTTTCCCATGCTACTTAATACGTTCATCTTCTTTTTAGAATATCTATTGTGCTCGATTGTTATGTAGAAAACAAGAATCAAATGAGTTTGGGCATAGTCTAAAGGGATGTGTGGAAGGAGGGTGGGATGAAGTGTTAAGTGCCAGGATGCGGGGGCCATTTCTTTGTCAAAAGGGACACATTGAGGGAGAGAGGGTTTGGTTTGGCGATGGAGGAGTGTGGCAAATTGCAGGACTTTTTTGTTTAATTTGTTACTTTAAGCTATAAGTTTTTAACTGCTAAATACATTTATAACACTCCTAGATATAGAAATAAAGCACATATTTCTTCCATAGATCTAAATCGGACGGATCTGAGTTATTATTGTGCCGAACGTATTTGGTGTTTGAATTTAAAGATTGACGTTTGAATTTAAGGAATGACCTCTAGACACCTCACCTCGTATTATTAGTTACAGGGTTTGTTCGAGGGGGGGGGGTATGGAAATATATGGGGGGACTTCCGGTGACCCGTAAAAGTCTTCAGACGTGCTTTTTGGGAGCTCTAGTTTAACATTGTGTTGTTGTTGTTATTGAATTTCTGCAAGGCCTTTTGGCCTTTGCTAATTACCATGGCCAGCCTAATGACAGGGCCCTCGGCACTGCTACACGGCGAGTTAAAAGAGTTATCACTGTATGTTGAGGTGGGTGACTACCAAAATGTCCCTGCTGAGAAGTTAATCAATAGTGTGGAAAATTTATGTGGACTTAGTACTTTATTGGCGTGTATTCCAAGGGGCAATGGATGTTATGAAATTACAGGGTGAGCAGGAAGATTTCGAGTTGTTGTCGGGGTATGTTATGATAGATGGTGATAAATATGAGTCCCGCCCAGTGCAAAGTAAGTCACTAGTAGTTTCATTTTTACACCTTCCAATATATGTTGAAAATAAGCAGATCATAGAGAAATTAAGATCGTTACAAGTTGAAATTTTGTCGGAAATAAAACGCAGAGTTCATAAAGGAACAAACATTGAAGATGGAACTAGGTATTTTAAGGTGCAGTTCCCGCCCATCATTAAATCTCTACCTTATGCCATGATATTTTCAACGGCCCATGGATATGAGTATATAAGTGTCGCACGTCAATCAGATGAAAGTGTGTTCATTATGCCTATCTGAACAACATCTGTATAGAGACTGTGTGAGATTTACATGTTCCAGGTGCAAATGTCAGGGCCACACAATGAGGCAGTGTACATCAGAACGATGTATGCAATGTGTTTTTATGGTGAAAAATGCTCTTGTCTGCATATCCCTATTCTGTGTGCAGAATGCAAATCTGAAAACTGTGTATTCGCCGCTGGCTGAGCAAGAAGTAGGTCAGGAGGCTAACACACACAATAGTTAAGCCCCTTTGTCCACCTGAACACACTGTATGCACTGACCCTGTTGAGTGTGATAACCAGATAGACGAGTGGGCTCCAGAGGGTGATTCGCACTCGGTGAATGATATGTCCCAAATTCTAGATGAAGAACAGTCAACCATGGAAACCGTCGACTCACAATCCTCGGGTTTTCCCGTCGTCAAAAGTCGAAGACGCCGTAAGATTGAGACTGAGCCGAAAACTAAGAGCCAAAAGAAAAAGTTCATATATCACAACGAGCGCTGATCAAGATAGTAAGGCGAAATAACTTTTTCATTTCTTTCGCAATGGATAAATTTATGTTTACTCTACTTTCTGTTATGATAACTTTTGCCCCCTTAAATTGTATTTTTTGCGAGATGTAGTTTAATTACAGCAAATAATTAATTTTCAATTACATGCCGATGTTATTGCTCTTCAAGAAACCCATTGGGATGATTCTTTTGTTTTTAAATTTAGCCATATAGTTAATGGTGAAATATATTCTAATAACTCTCCAGATAACTATAAAGAAGTCGCCTATGTAGTACGAAAGCCTTTTGTTCAATCAGTGGTTACATGTTTCTCAGATAATTCTGGCAGAATGATTTCTTTGCGACTCCAAATAGAGAATATGACTATTAATGTACTCAATATGTATGCAACAAACAATGTTGTACAGAAGGAATTGTTTTTCAAATATCTTGAGTCAAAATAAGAAAAGGAAAATGTTATAATTATAGGAGATTTTGATACTGTTTTTGAAAACCTTGATAAATCAGGTGACATGATGGGCAGTGATAAATGCCGAAGACTGTTATGTAATATGTCTAATTTTAATATTGCTGGTGTATGGAGAAAGCAAAATCCAGATAAAAGATGTTATAGGTGACACGGCCATGTAAATAACAAACTACTTCAGAGTAGAATAGATCTATGTTTAATGTCTAATAATCTATTAGCCAGTTCTCGTTCTATATATATATATATATAAATCACACACCTTTCAGTGGCCACTCAATTGTATACAGGGGTCCAGGCCTGAATGCCTTTAATAATACACTGTTTGTAAAGAAATGAACAAAAGGATTGATAGCCAGCTATCATGTTCTTTGTATGTTGATGACATATGTTTGTGGTGGGACAATTTGAAATACAAAATTAAATGTTTTTTCTAAAAACTATAGTAAAATAAAACAAAGAGAAAAATATAAGCTAATTAATGATATACAGCAAAAAATTAAACAATGAATACAGAGAGGCTAGTATTATACCTGGCTAGAGCACTGACAAAGTCATTCAGTTGGAGGCGGATGGTTGATATTCAGAAGAAACCCATCTATCAGAAACCAGCCTACGAAAATTTGTTTTAGTAACACTTCGCCGTTTTTGTTGTTTGATCAGTACCGAGTCTCCAACTTGAATATCACATGGTTTGGCACCACGTTTAGTGTCTGCGTATACTTTCATTTTCTGTTTGTTACATGTATCATTGTGTTTGAGTTCTGGGGGCTGTTTCTCAACACATGTACGCCCGTCGTAACTTTGCGCCTGGTCGTAACGTAATGTTGAAGGTATATGTTGCCATGACGTTACGACTAGGCGCAAAGTTACGTCGGTGTCGAGAAACAGCCCCCAGGGCTTGCACCATTTGGGCACAGCTCTGGGAGTCCCATGCGAAGGTTGCGACCAAGAAACAAAGTATCTGGGGGTAACTGTGTCGTTGAGTGCGCCGTGGACCTGTAAACTTTAAGGAATCTGTGAATTTCATCTTTCCAGTTCAAACTTTCACTTATAGTTGTACTAATGGTTATCATCATCCGTTCAGCCTCATCATTTGCTTCAGGCCACAGGGGTGTCACTTTTTGGTGTTTGACACCAACACTTTCCAGGTAATGGGAAAACTTGGAACCGTTAAAAGGGGGTACATTATCTGTTTTTAAAGACAGAGTGTTTCCAAACAGAGAGAACAGTTTGTCTAATTTTGGTAAGATAGCCTTTGCATAAATTTGTAAACGCAAACGCCACCTTTCAATTCTGGCTAGTAGCTTAGATGATGTATTGTTGAAGTCAGTTCTAAAGGCTTGTGATCTGTGATAAGAGTGAACTTTGAACCGTATAGATAAAGATGGAAATGCTCGCGAGCCCACACAATGGCCAGTCGCTCACGCTCTGTTTGCGAATAGCGCTGCTCAACTGGACTAAGTGATCTGCTAGCATATGCAACTGGGCGGAGCTTAGAGTTGCTGTCGGTTTCTTTTTGAAGGAGAATCGCCGCCAACCCGAAAGGGCTTGCATCAACAACACCCTCTGTGTTTTTAGTGCTGTCAAAATATGCCATTGTTGGGTCGGACGTCAGACTGTGCTTTAACTCGTTTAATGTTGGCTGGTGGCGTTTCGTCCAGTTCCACTCACCATTTTTGGTGAGTTCGCGATGACTGTGTAATGGTAGAGTAGTTAGGAATGAAACGTGACACATAATTGGTCATGCCTAAAAGGCTTCTGACTTTTGTGGGGTTGGTGGATGGTTCAATATTTTAATAGGCTCGACGCCATGCTCCGAAAATACATAGCCATAAAACTCCAATGTACGTTTGAAAAGGTTGTGATTTATCTGGATTGCTCAAACTGATGATAGCCAGATTTGAAGTCCAGTTTTGAAAATACTTTAGCCCCGTTCAAGTCATTTATCATGTCATCGACGGTGGGGCAAAATGTGGCGCGCTCGAAAAATGACTCTATTTGGCTGCCGCATGTCAATGCAAATGCGTATCTTGGGCTTGGGTGCGACGACAATAGGCGATACCCCGGGGGTTGGTCCAGAGACGTGTTCAATAATGTCTTGCTCTTCAAGATTTTTCAACTTTTGCTCTACTTTTTCTTTTTTTTTCTTATGTGGAAGGGGTTGCGCCTGTGTTGTTGTGCAACTGGTTGTACGGTATTGTCAATGTGTAGTTTGACTTTTACACCTTCAAATTTACCAATTCCCTGACAGATATATTTATGTTTTGATGTGTCGACTGGGTTGTGTACAGGTACTCTCTGTCTGAGCTAGAAGTGTTTGTGTTGCATGTATCTGGGTTGGACGGAGAAGGGTCGCTAATTGTTAAATGCTTTATTCCAGTGCGTGTGTTGTGAGACTGATATTGTCCCTGTGTTTGTATTGGTTGTATGTATCACGTTGCTTAGATCTTCAAAAATGCTTTGATTTCCCACAGTATTGAAATTGTTTCCCAGCAGCTGTGCAGGCGTTCTTATGTGGGTAGTCACCACCACAATTGCGGCAGGATTGTGACCCGTATCTATGTTTTGTGTTTTGTCTGAAGCGTTCGTTATATGGTTCTGTGTTATTACATTTTTGTTTCTGGACCTAAATGCGTTGGTCCTGTCAGGATTTTGTGGGAACTGCTTAGGTGTGTTCTCGATGTCAGATGCCTGTTTTTCAGAGAGTTCCAGGGCTCTGGCTGTGTCTAACAATTGTTCTAAGGTTAACGTAGGGTCCCTGAGTGCTTTGCGAAGGTTGTTGGATACAGAGGTTTGCACGATTGTATTTCTCGTTCCATGTCAGGAAAGTCACATGTTGATGCTAGATGTCGAAGATAATATAAGCACGCATGAATCTTAATTATCAAAACAAGTCCTTAATAATCTCCGTGATATACATGTAAGTCAAGTGTCAACATTTACTTAAATGATTATTTTCAAATAGTCAAATAAAATACCACCTAAATATGTCCGCCAAATAATATGTCCCTTTCCCACGTTGGTTCCGCTGATTCCCACGCTGGTACCGCTGATTCCCACGCTGGTACCGCTGATTCCCACGTTGGTACCGCTGATTCCCACGTTGGTTCCGCTGATTCCCACGTTGGTACCGCCGATTCCCACATTGGTTCCGCTGATTCCCTCGTTAGTTCCACTGATCCCCACGTTGGTTCCGCTGATTCCCACGTTGGTTCCGCTGATTCCCACATTGGTTCCGCTGATTCCCACGTTGGTACCGCTGATTCCCACGTTAGTTCCGCTGATCCCCACGTTGGTTCCGCTGATTCCCACGTTGGTTACGCTGATTCCACGTTGGTTACGCTGATTCCCACGATGGAAGGCAGCTCCACAAACTTGCCTAGAACGAACCACCGCCCTCTTGGTGAAATCCTTCTCACCACAATAGTCCCACGGGTCAATATATCCACAGAAATTATCCCCAGGTCTCACTTATAATGCTTCATTTGTAGATGTATACATTCTTCAAGAATAATCAGCCTTACGCATCGGACTTAAGTGTCCACGACATTTGTCATATGTGAACATTTCACTCACCAGTGTGTTAAATCACACCTCTTCAAGACCGTATATAGTACCTCCTGCACACGCACTGATCCTCAACCAATGGCGGGAAATATGAAATAAGCTAGCGTCACAACAGCTCATTAGCATAAACACAGTAGACCAATATCGATGTCCTCCGATATTTACCGCAACTGAATTCTGTCCTATTGTCATAAACATAACATTGTCAATTCCTAGCAGACCCGAAACAAAATCCGGGCCAGGGGGAAAATTGACACCACTCGGAACATCCTTCGGCTATCTTCGCTCGCTACCGGTCGGCTTTGACACGCATTTCACGCACGTAAATCCCCGAAGTTTCAGAGTGAATTGACACACGACTTAGGGTTACCAATTCAGCGCTCTGCCAAATTAGCTACCCCGCCCAGAACAGAATACTCTAGTAAGTTACAAATAATACACGTAATACCGTTGATTCGACCTATAGATATAACTCAGGGTGTTTGTCATAATTCTATATCAAATACTTTGCATTGGAAGCTACTTTTTGTCATAGAATAAGTGATCCTTATTTTGTTGATATTAATTATTTAGTTAAGCATGTCACTTATGCCATATCAATATGTTAAATGGCCTTGACAATGGACCTATTTTACCAGTTAATCTAGTTTCTACTGAAGGTCAATAGCGCGTACAGCCTCCATTAGTCCGAATAACAGCTTCCAACATGCGTCTCATACGCGCTATTGATCTTCTGCTCTAGGAATTTGTTCTACTCACTCAAAGTGACATTTTTACCTCAATATGTTCGCCCCGTGAACCCAGATTTTTTTATTTTGTTAAAATACACTTTTGATTTGGCTAACGATATCCTGAATAAATTGTATAGCTTATTGCCATTAATGGTGATTTCTTATCGCCAGAATGTTGCCCTTTATGATCACAATCCTTTCTGCAACATCAGTTTGCCAACAATCTCCCTACACTAATGATTTTATCGATCGGTGCAGACTTTCCAGGAGGGTGCTTAACTTTTTTCTTTGTGTATATTTTAAGGCATTTATTCTATCGGTGAATGATTTTTTTCGAAAGAAAGACTGATCGGTTGTACCTGTCAACTGTAGACTTACGAGTTAAAAATGGCGCCTCTTCTACAATCCTCGAGCCCCTAGCTCATTAGAGGAATGTTCACTACAATTATATATACATACAAAGAAACGACCAAGATTTGACCAAGCCTTCAAGGGAATAAGACACTTGCTGCTATTGTCTTTTAAACTCGAGTACATGTGGGTCTAACCATGAACGTAAATACATTGGAGGTATATAGAACTTGTGATTTTATTCTTATAAATATTGACAAGAAACTCTAGTCAGACTTGGACGAATCTAAAATTGCAACCAAAATTTAAACGAATCATTCTCTTTCTCTCTTCCAAGAAATATAATCATCGGATTTTTGGAATAATGAGACAAACAAGATGAGTAAAAATCTGTATTAGAAATTTGTAACCGTTACAAAAGTGGCAACAGTAGAAATTAAATTTGAAAACGGTGTAGATTCGATTTTCAGGAGACAAAATTATATTCATTTATTCATGCTGATTTACAAAGTCTTGGCACGGCATACGACAATTTCATTTTGACTCAATATTGAATATGATTTCCACTGAAAAATTGGGCACTACAGTCAAAACTCCGAAATAGAAAGCATTGTAATAGTTTATTAAACCACCATATATTTCGACATTTGCTATACCACTTTTGGACTCCTGAAGAAACTTGAAGGTTTTGTTGAATTATTTGATATTACGTTTAGTAAGTTTATTGGCCTCTCTGGAATTTTCCATCATCCTATTTTCTTATTTCATAGTTTTGTAAATATTTCGTGTTTCATGTGAAAGTCTACAGATCTTTCTCGAAGGCTATTGTTTGTTCGCACGGTTGTTTACAATTTAATTAAGCTGATCTAAATCTCGTAGCTTAAATTTGTCAAGTTTCTAATGCGTCTTACTCGGATCGTTCTAGAATTTCTAAGAACCTATATAAGTACGCGTTGTTTGTACTTTAGTCAGTCAGTTTCAAACTTTCTTGTGATCTGTAAATTGTTCTGCCTAGACAAAGATTTGATTCTGTGGATTTACCAGTGTTATTCCACGATTTCATTCCGTGGATTTGTATTTCGTCATCATTGGATCTATATTGCTATAACAGTGAACTTTGTGCTCTCGGGTACAGTTTTCCATATCGGAACTGTCAGTTCTTAGTTTGTAAAAGTCGTTTTGATATATGTTTTCTTTCTACTGTTTGTATATCTCTGACCAGCAGATTTTATGTACAAATTTTATTTATCCCCCCTGTCCCCTTTCGTTCTCCGTCTTCCCCAGTTTCTACTAGGATCCCTTCTCTTAGACCTAGTACATCTAGTCCCTCTCCTCCTCCCCAATCCCCAGTTTTGTCCGTTCATTCCCCTATGAGATATTCAGATGCAATACATGAGATCCCCTCCGAGGGGTCAGCGCAACCCTCGGAATAAATTAGCTAATTCTAAATTTTTGACATTTCGGCACACCTCCTCTAATTGGCACCTTCCTAATGTAACTAAGAAAGTTCTTTTACTTGGGGATTCTAATCTATCTAGAATTAACCTTGACCCCCACCCTGATATGCAGGTTTCCTGGTGCCACTTTCAATTCATTTCGGACGCTAATTCAAAAGTATCAAGGTCCCAAATCTGAGAAAGTTATCTTGAATATTGGTTTAAATAACAAGACAACTACTGAGCCAAACATTTCGTTAAATCAAATGCGCAACAGGATGACAGTGGTTAGGAAGACTTTTTCCAACTCCCCAATTCAAAATTTAGCGTATCCACGGACAAAATTCACTGGACCGAAGATACAGCAAATTGCTTGTATACCCACTGGCTTCAGACACTAGATTTAAACCAAATTTGGGACAGAGCATGTGCCACCCTACTTTCGGCTTAGGAAGTAATATTGTTAATCTTAGTAACGAGGAACTCACTGCTGATGATATCTCTCTACTCAATAGAGGACTTTCATTTGTGCCTTGTCCACAATAATTATCTGATAGGGACTTTTCTATTAGTAAATAAGTGCATGTTATGGAGTACTCCAAAATTCTTAGTCTGGCTGATATCTACCGAGATTCTGGTAGGGTACGCAAGCCGTTACATCTAAAAGCGGGCATACGCCCCCTTCTCATATAAATGACCCAGAAATAAGCATAAGTCGTGACTCTGTATCAAGGAAGTTTGATGCTTTAACTAATCATAGAAACCAACATAACCTTACTCATTCAGAATGTCTTGCCTTAAAGCTAAGGAGAAATCAAAACATAGTTATTAAACCTGCTGATAAAGGTTCGGCAACAGTTATTATGTCTAAACAGGACTATTTTGAAGAGGTAGAACGGCAGCTAAGCAACCCTCTTCATTACAAAAAACTTGATAAGGAAATTTGGCCTACAACGCCCCCTGGGCGTCCTATTATGTCAGATTGTGGCAGTGGAAGTTATAGAATATCAAAAATACGGATGATTTATTGGCCAACTTGTCTGAGAAATCCGTCCCACAAGATTTGATTTGGGTTACTCTGGATGTGGAGTCTCTGTATACAAACATTGACATAGATTTGGGTCTTAAATCCATAAAATCAGCATTCCAAAGATATCCTGACCACCATCGTCCGGATAAAGACATTTTAGAATTGCTGGAACTTAAAAGGTAACGATTTTGTATTGAATGGGGAGATCTTTCAGCAAATTAAAGGGTGTGCTATGGGGAAACGTTTTAGTCCTAACTTTACCTCTATTTTTATGGCTGAGTGGGAGAGTGATATTCTTCACAAATGTCACAAACAACCTTTTATTTACCTTCGGTATCTGGATGACATTTTTATCATTTGGCAGCATACGTTGGAAGACCTTCATATTTCCATTGATACTCTTAGTTACAGCCTACAATTGATCACACTTCTGTGGATTTTCTTTTTAAAGCTCTTCTCCCTAGGGGATATTCTATTAGATTACTCCGAAGGATCAAATCTAACACATTAAGACAAATCACGTTTCCCACTTCAGCCCCCGATACGCTTACCTCCCCTTCACGAGTGTACCATTCTCTCAGGTACATCAATGAAATGCCTTAAGACGCGATGCAAACTCGATATAAACGTACCCGATCGCGGTACCTTTTTCGGAGAACAATCTCGCGACAAATATCAAATGGCAGAGAATCTTAATTGCGACTCCTCTAATATCCTGTATGTTATCACGTGCAAAAAATGTCGCAAACAATACGTCGGAGAAACTCAGAATTCTCTACAACAAAAAGCAGCCAACCATTTATCTAGTATTAGACTTAAACATGATGTGCCCGTGGCACAACATTTCAATACTCTAGGTCATTCGGTCAAGGACCATTTTTAAATCATGCCTATTGAGAAAATCCCTTTTCTCACTTCTGTTCAGATACCAAGCACAAACGTTTGGAAAGGGAAAGTTTTTGGATTCAAACATTACAAACTATTTATCCTTTGGGTTTGAACTTGGACCTGGGAAGATGTCGTGAAAAAACTATAATACCATTTGCGTTTCAGTATAACAAAGCGAGCATCGCTTTGACCAAGATTATAGTAGAAGAATACAAACTACTTCAAAGTAAACTTGCTCGACCTCTGACCCAAAAGCCAGTCATTGCTTATAAAAAGAACAAGAGTTTGAAAGACATACTAGTCAGGGCTAAACCCCTGTCTGTCTTGTACCTAGGTTTTTCTAGGAAAGTGGTGTGGGGGGGGGGGGTCAAAATTTTCACTGTCTTTTCTCATGACCCTATAATATATAGTCTGACGATATTCTTACCATAGCTTGATGCGTAAGCATTGTCAATATAGGTTACATGATAAAGTTTTGTAGTGTATCTATAGATAATACTATTACAGTAATCCGTCTTCCGTTTATTGTTCAAGTCTATCATTTTGTATTACCGTTCGCTCTTCTGTGTTATATGGTAAAAATACAAGTACTTCCTGTTTACCTTTCAATTGGCGTGGTTGTTTATCAATTTATTAGATCTTAATCCACAAACATCACATTGGCGACGAGGCTAATCGAACTCAAAATGAGCAAGTTAGGACACATTGAGGAGTTTTCTTTGGATTCCAATGACTTTGAAGGCTATGTTGAGCGCGTAGAACAATTTTTTATTGCAAATGATGTGGCCGTTGAAAATGACGCAAAACGCGTGGCTATCTTCATTTCTGTTATGGGAGCAAGAACTTATTCGTTGCTGAAGGACCTCTTAGCACCCGATAAACCTGCAGATAAGTCATTTTCTGTACTTGTTGCTACTCTCAAAGCTCATTTGTCACCTAAAAACTGATTATAGCCGAACGTTTTCGTTTTCACACTCGCTGTCAACAGGAGGGTGAAACTGTGTCTGACTTCGCTGCAAGCCTTAAGAAATTAGCATCCACTTGTGAATTTAAGACATTTTGGAGGAAGCTCTTAGAGATCGTTTAGTATGTGGACTCAATAATGTCCAAGTACAACATAAACTTTTGTCTGACGATTTTGTGTATCAACGCGCGCTAGATATTGCTACTAGCATGGAGTTAGCTGAGAAAGATGTAGCTCAGTTTAAATCACCCGGGGCTTTTGGGAGTATTAATAAGGTCACACCGACCAGTTATCGCCAACGGAGGGAAACATGGAAGTCACAAAAATATAAGAAGGGAAATGCAGTATTGTGTCACAGATGTAATGCCACGTCACACTATCACACACAATGTCCGTATATCAATGCTACCTGCCATAAATGTGATAAGTACGGACATATTGCACCTGCTTGCACGGCACCAACCCCAGGCAGTAATCCGCCCAAGAAATCATTTAAACCAAAGAAAAGGTACAACAACAACAACAAAGATACAAATAAAACTGTACATCAAGTGACTGATAAATCTGACGATTATGACGTGTTGTCGGTCTTTTCTGTTGGATCAATTACAGCACGTGACAGTTTGGAAGTTTCTGTGGAAATTGAGGGAAAGAGTGTGAAAATGGAGGTAGACACTGGTGCTGGTGTATCACTGCTTCCCATGAATGTATATGAAAATAACTTCTCTCATTTGCAGTTAAGAAAATCATCTTGTCGTTTGAAAAGTTACACTGGCAATGAATTGAAAGTTATAGGTGAGTTAGATGTAAAAGTGGCATATGAAAAGCAGACTGCTACATTACCAATATTAGTAGTAGAGTCTACGGGCCCTGCTCTGCTCGGGCGTAACTGGCTAAGAGTTATTCGTTTGAACTGGCAAAGCATACAACATATAAATGCACATAAAACAGACAATACCCCACCAGATTGCCCGGATGTTATTAAACCTCTTTTACAGAAATATTCAAGTGTATTCAAAAGTGAGTTAGGGACTGTCACTGGTTTTAAGGCAAAGCTTCATTTAAAAAGTGACGCTACACCTGTTTTCCGTAAAGCCCGAACTGTTCCGTATGCACTGTGAAATGCCGTAGATAAGGAACTGGATAGATTGGAACAGGAAAACATTATTGAAAAAGTTCAACACAGCGAATGGTCAACGCCTTTAGTTTGTGTGCGTAAAGCAGACAAATCTGTGCGTCTATGTGGTGATTACAAGACCACAGTGAACCCATGTTTAAAAGTTGACCAGCATCCAATTCCAACTCCGGAGGATTTGTACAATTCTTTTTCTGGTGGTCAGAAATTCACAAAAAATTGATCTTTCCCACGCGTATCAACAATTACTGTTAGATGATAAATCCCGTGAGTATGTTACCATTAACACTCATAGGGGTCTGTATAGATATTCCAGACTTCCTTTCGGAATAGCGGCAAGTCCTGCGATATTCCAAAATACTATGGAACAGATCTTACAAGGTTTAGAATTTGTCAAATGTTACCAGGACGACATACTTATATCGGGGAGAAACGACAAGGAACATTTTCAAAATGTCGAAAAGGTGTTACAACGTATCTCGATGCACAACATGGGACTCAAAAAGGAGAAATGTTCGTTTATGGAAGAGTCTAGTAACTTTTTGGGTGTCACAATGTTTTCTAAAGGTCTGTCGCCATCCAATGACAAAATTAAGCTATTTTAGACGCCCCAGAACCCACTAATGTGTCTGAACTTCGTTCACTTCTGGGGATGTTGAATTATCATCAGAGGTTCATTTCAAATTTGTCAAGTATTGTTCATCCGTTAAATGCATTATTGTGTAAAGGTGTTGAATGGGACTGGAATCAAGATTGTCAGAAAGCATTCTTGAAAGTGAAACAGTGTTTAACTTCAACTCCAGTGTTAGGACACTATAACCCAAGTTTACCAATAATACTTGCGTGTGATGCCTCACCTTACGGGTTAGGGGCAGTATTAATGCAAAAGTATCCTGATGGTTCAGAAAGACCAATGGCGTTTGCATCAAGGTCACTCAACCAAGCTGAGAAAAACTATTCTCAAATTGAGAAAGATGGCCTTAGTATCATTTTCGGAGTCACAAAATTCCGAATGTAGGCCTACTTGTTTGGTCGACAGTTTACCTTGTAGACGGACCATAAACCTCTAGTAAAAATATTTGGTCCTAAGTATGGTGTACCAGTGCTTGCTGAAGCTAGGTTACAACGTTGGGCCATCATTCTGTCAGTGTATACTTATAACATTGTGTTTAAGAAATCTGAGGATAATGCCAATGCGGATATGTTGTCTCGTTTACCATTATCAATACAGCATGACGAAAGTGTAGAATCTACTATTTTCCAAATTGGTGATGTATTAGTTAATAGACTTCCAGTTACAGCTGAACAAGTAATGTCAGCTACTTCACGGTCACCAACGCTATCCCGTGTGTTACATTTTGTGAAAAATGGTTGGCCTGAAACAGTACATCAAGATTTGAAACCTTTCTTTTACCGTCGTGACGAACTGACGGTAGAGCAAAATTGTGTTCTTTGGGGACTGCGTGTTGTTGTTCCACCAGCCCTACAGAAAAGTGTTTTGGAAAATCTACACAATGCCCACCCAGGCATCGTTCGCATGAAATCTATTGCGAGAAACATTATGTGGTGGCCAAATATCGATAGGGATATTGAACAGATAGTACAAAACTGTCTACCTTGCCAGAAAATCAAGAATGTAACGGCTGTTGCTCCACTTATCCCTTGGGAATGGCCGTCGCGATCTTGGCAGAGGATCCACATTGACTTTGCTGAGAAAGACTCAAAACATTATCTTGTGGTTATTGATGCCCATTCAAAATGGCCAGAAATTGTTCAGATGAATAGTACAACTGCTGCTAAAACAGTTGAGGTTTTGAGAGACATTTTTAGTCGTTATGGTTTACCAGAGACAGTTGTTAGTGATAACGGACCACAGTTCCGATCCAAAGAGTTCAAAGACTTTCTCTGTAGCTTTCATGTGAAACAGACATTTGTAGCACCGTATCACCCATCATCAAACGGTGCAGCTGAACGTATGGTTGGTAGTTTGAAACGATCATTAGAAGCTAGCGAGAAGGACAATAGATCCCTTAAACATAGACTTGCCAATTTTCTGCTGATGTATCGCACAACACCACATGCGACTACAAACAGAACTCCAGCGGATCTTTTCCTTGGTCGTGAACTTAGAACCAAGCTTACTGTTTTAAGACCAAATCTATCTGAAACTGTGACCAATAAACAATCCAAGCAGAAACTGTACCATGACAAGAACTCTGCAGTGCGACAATTTCACATAGGACAACAAGTCCATGTTCGGGATATAATTGGACGGGACAAATGGCTTGATGGAGTGATTTTGGAACGAAATGGACCGTATTCCTTTGTTATTCAGCTAACGGATGGGAGAATCTGGAAACGACACATCGATCACATTCGTGATTCTCATTTTGCAAAGTTTCCTTCCCAAACACCAGACATGTCAGTGTTATGTGAGGCACCTACTTCGGATTCTACAGTTGATAAATCTGTGCCTGTGCCATTCACAGGGGAAAAGAAAACGGATAATCCTGTTTATGTTCAGAATGCGGATTGTTAACCGACCAAATCTGACAGTAGTGGTGAAAGTTCTGAAGTCAGTGTTCCGCGTAGATCAACCCGCATCACCAAACCCCCGTTGCGGCTTGACTTGTAGGATGTTGTCTCAATGAACAGTTTCCAGTGTTAAAAGTTTATTCAATTAGTTTGTAGTTCAAATTCACCTTCCGTGTTTCGTGGTTCGGATATTTTCAGTTGAACTTTTCATCCTCGGAGATTTAGACATTTCATAAAACTGTTAAAGTTTACCTTTAATCAATATTTCTTTTTTCTAACGTTCATTAAGAAGGGAGGAATGTAGTGTATCTATAGATAATACTATTACAGTAATCCGTCTTCCGTTTATTGTTCAAGTCTTTCATTTTGTATTACCGTTCGCTCTTCTGTGTTATATGGTAAAAATACAAGTACTTCCTGTTTACCTTTCAATTGGCGTGGTTGTTTTTCAATTTATTAGATCTTAATCCACAAACATCACAAGTTTCATTTCCCATTTGCGGTAATGTTAACGTTTAGATTTGTGGCTAATTATCTCGTTAAGAATTTTGATGGAAATAGATCACTACTGAGGCATTTACAAGTATTTTACACCCTACATAAGAGTCTTGTGTCTGCTCAAACCTAGCCCTGGTCTACAAAAGCCTGTTTTTCAGAAAAAAGTGGTGAACATTTAAAAAATTTCACTGAATTCATTTATTTTATATTTCTAATATGTAGTTCAGATACAACGGCATCAAAAATGGTGGTGGTTTGAAAATTTAGAACAAAATACCTACTTTTCACACTTCACTATAGGTTACATGATACAGTTTCATTTCCCATTTGCGGTAATGTTAACGTTTTGATTTGTGGCTAATTACCTAAATCTCGTTAAGACTTTTCCTTACCATTTTCATATAGATCAACTCATGAGAAATCCTTTACAACCAAATAAATTTGACATAGTGCATGCCGGTTTCAAGCTACACACAGTTTAACATGGGTTTCGCCATTTTGACAGTTTTAGGCTTACTTATTCTAAGTCAAACTTTGGTATTTTCAAAATTGGGTGAACATTTAAAAACACACACAAAAATCTGTTATCAGACATTGATTGAAAGCTTAAAGTATGTACAGTAGACCCTGCGTTAGTTTCAATCCAATATTCAAATAACCCAGATACCAAACTTTCACTATGTAAGCCACCTCCTAGCTCCAGCATACCCGAAGTCAATTTTCATTGGCTGAGAAAACACAAACTGGGTGTTGTGACCTGTAAAACAAAGTGTTCCAGAAACTTCTACTGACTAAGGCCAAGCTCCTGTCAGTCGTCAACCTAATGATATAGCATAGGTTTACTTTATTGCAACAATTTATGATGGGGTACAAAGGTCTAAATGATATACCTCTTTTTAACACAATTAGAAACTTGTCTCAGTGGTTATTTTAGACAAGAAGATTTTCCGTGTGTTTTAGTGTCCATAAATATAATATAATGTTATTAATTAGGATATTCTCTATTGCCATCGTTACAGGTCCGAGGATGGTCGTATTGGTTCGAGGCCGAAGACCGAGGGCTAATACGGGTGTCCGAGGACCTGTGACAATGCCAATAGGGAATATCTTGATTAATGAAAATTTTATATTTGGCTATCATGCAATGGTATTTTTCATTAAATATTTATATTATCTAAAAAAAAACATGTTTTTATAGACACATTGACAAGGGAACCTGGCTATTATTTTTTTATGTAAATTTTTTTTTTTTTTTTTTTTTTCATGTATAGCCTACTAAGTGTCTTGTAAATCACGTCATCTTTAGATTGATGATTGTTCTCTTTTTAAGTGATCATAACGACTGTAAAGGCTATGTTAGGTTTATAAACAATGTGAGAACTTAAAGAAGAAGGAAATACAGTACAGGTGAGGTCACTTTTCCTCTCTAACGGGACCAAAACCATATGTGTACGATTTTCCTCGCCAAACTGTGCTATAAGAACGTTAACAAGTGTTATCAAAGAACGTCTGACTCGGCAGCCATCTTCAAAAAGCTCAGCTGGGAGTTCCAATCGGCCAATCAGCATACGCCTAGCTCGCCAGTCACTGAACTAACGTAAAAGAAATTGGTCAACTCTGAAAGTCTGCTATTTAAACCTAGGTTAATTTCGATCATTGAGAGACGCTAATAACTTAAGACAAACACTCTAATAACTCTGAAATATATACTGACTTGTTAATCAACATTTGTGGAAAAAGTAGCAGGCTGCATTGGTGTCTAAGCAACTTTGGGGGGTTGTAGAATTTTCAGAAAAGGTAGTCTTACCGCTGACATTGCAAGATACGATAAGCTCGGAAGGGAAGTAATTTACTAATACCTCTTCCGGTCAATTTCAAAACGTAAATGGCGCGCTTCACTGACGATCGAACACGAGTTTGTCTCACAGATCCATTTTCAGCTGCGCTAAACTATTATTTTTTGTAACTGACAAAGTTTCTTGTAAATCACGTAATCTTTAGATTGATGATTGTTTTCTTTTTAAGGAGTGATAACGACTTTAATAGTGAGCGTCGATCACTATAGCCTAGTCAACTTCGTTTTTTGTCTAAACGTTCGAAACATAATATGTAATAGGCTAAGCCTAGAAGTGAGCGCAGAAAATAATTGAAAAGTAAACTTAAAGTGTGTAATTTATCTCAGTGTATTTTTTTTAAACAACCCATCAGATGTCCTCTTCTGTAAAAAGAGGCGCGAAAGCAGAATCAGTATTTCAAACGAAAATGAAAAACACAGACTAGCCTAATGTGTGTAACAGACTTATGCAGACTAATGTGTGTAACAGACTTATGCAGACTAATGTGTGTAACAGACTAATGTGTGTAACAGACTAATACAGACTAATGTATATAACAGAATCATATAGACTAATGTGTATAACAGAATAATACAGATTAACCTAATGTGTGTAACCGACTAATACATACTAATGTGTGTAACAGACTAATACAGACTAATGTGTGTAACAGACTAATACAGACTAATGTGTGTAACCGACTAATACAGACTAATGTGTGTAACCGACTAATACAGACTAATGTGTGTAACAGACTAATACAGACTAATGTGTGTAACAGACTAATACAGACTAATGTGTGTAACAGACTACAGACTAATGTGTGTAACAGACTAATACAGACTAATGTGTGTAACCGACTAATACAGACTAATGTGTGTAACCGACTAATACAGGCTAATGTGTGTAACAGACTAATACAGACTAATGTGTATAACCGACTAATACAGACTAATGTGTGTAACCGACTAATACAGACTAATGTGTGTAACCGACTAATACAGACTAATGTGTGTAACAGACTAATACAGACTAATGTGTGTAACAGGCTAATACAAACTAATGTGTGTAACCGACTAATACAGACTAATGTGTGTAACCGACTAATACAGACTAATGTGTGTAACCGACTAATACAGACTAATGTGTGTAACAGACTAATACAGACTAATGTGTGTAACCGACTAATACAGACTAAATGTGTGTAACCGACTAATACAGACTGATGTATATAACCGACTAATACAGACTAATGTGTGTAACCAACTAATACAGACTAATGTGTGTAACCGACTAATACAGACTAATGTGTGTAACCGACTAATACAGAGTAATGTGTGTAACAGACTAATACAGACTAATGTGTGTAACAGACTAATACAGACTAATGTGTGTAACAGGCTAATACAGACTAATGTGTGTAACAGACTAATACAGACGAATGTGTGTAACAGACTAATACAGACTAATGTGTGTAACAGACTAATACAGACTAATGTGTGTAACCGACTAATACAGACTAATGTGTGTAACCGACTAATACAGACTAATTTGTGTAACCGACTAATACAGACTAATGTGTGTAACCGACTAATACAGACTAATTTGTGTAACCGACTAATACAGACTAATGTGTGTAACAGACTAATACAGACTAATGTATGTAACAGACTAATACAGACTAATGTGTGTAACAGACTAATACAGACTAATTTGTGTAACCGACTAATACAGACTAAATGTGTGTAACCGACTAATACAGACTGATGTGTATAACCGACTAATACAGACTAATGTGTGTAACCAACTAATACAGACTAATGTGTGTAACCGACTAATACAGACTAATGTGTGTAACCGACTAATACAGAGTAATGTGTGTAACAGACTAATACAGACTAATGTGTGTAACCGACTAATACAGACTAAATGTGTGTAACCGACTAATACAGACTGATGTGTATAACCGGCTAATACAGACTAATGTGTGTAACCAACTAATACAGACTAATGTGTGTAACCGACTAATACAGACTAATGTGTGTAACAGGCTAATACAGACTAATGTGTGTAACCGACTAATACAGACTAATGTGTGTAACCGACTAATACAGACTAATGTGTGTAACAGACTAATACAGACTAATGTGTGTAACAGGCTAATACAGACTAATGTGTGTAACCGACTAATACAGACTAATGTGTGTAACCGACTAATGCAGACTAATGTGTGTAACAGACTAATACAGACTAATGTGTGTAACCGACTAATACAGACTAATGTGTGTAACCGACTAATACAGACTAATGTGTGTAACAGACTAATACAGACTAATGTGTGTAACCGACTAATACAGACTAATGTGTTTAACCGACTAATACAGACTAACGTGTGTAACCGACTAATACAGACTAATGTGTATAACAGACTAATACAGACTAACTGGTTTAACAAACTAATACAGACTAATGTGTGTAACAGACTAATACAGACTAATGTGTGTAACAGACTAATACAGACTAATGTGTGTAACCGACTAATACAGACTAATGTGTGTAACCGACTAATACAGACTAATGTGTGTAACCGACTAATACAGACTGATGTGTGTAACCGACTAATACAGACTAAATGTGTGTAACCGACTAATACAGACTGATGTGTATAACCGACTAATACAGACTAATGTGTGTAAACGACTAATACAGACTAATGTGTATAACAGACTAATACAGACTAACGTGTGTAACCGACTAATACAGACTAATGTGTATAACAGACTAATACAGACTAACTGGTTTAACAAACTAATACAGACTAATGTGTGTAACAGACTAATACAGACTAATGTGTGTAACAGACTAATACAGACTAATGTGTGTAACCGACTAATACAGACTAATGTGTGTAACCGACTAATAAAGACTAATGTGTGTAACCGACTAATACAGACTAATGTGTGTAACCGACTAATACAGACTAAATGTGTGTAACCGACTAATACAGACTGATGTGTATAACCAACTAATACAGACTAATGTGTGTAACCAACTAATACAGACTAATGTGTGTAACCGACTAATACAGACTAATGTGTGTAACAGACTAATACAGACTGATGTGTGTAACCGATTAATACAGACTAATGTGTGTAACAGACTAATACAGACTAATGTGTATAACATACTAATACAGACTAATGTGTGTAACCGACTAATACAGAGTAATGTGTGTAACAGACTAATACAGACTAATGTGTATAACATACTAATACAGACTAATGTGTGTAACCGACTAATACAGACTAATGTGTGTAACCGACTAATACAGACTAATGTATGTAACAGACTAATACAGACTAATGTGTGTAACAGACTAATACAGACTAATGTGTGTAACAGACTAATACAGATTAATGTTTGTAACCGACTAATACAGACTAATGTGTGTAACAGACTAATACAGACTAACCTTATGTGTGTAACAGAACAGACTAATACAGACTAATGTGTGTAACCGACTAATACAGACTAATGTGTGTAACCGACTAATACAGACTAATGTGTGTAACAGACTAATACAGACTAATGTGTGTAACCGACTAATACAGACTAATGTGTGTAACATACTAATACAGACTAATGTATGTAACAGACTAATACATACTAATGTGTGTAACAGACTAATACAGACTAATGTGTGTAACCGACTAATACAGACTAATGTGTATAACATACTAATACAGACTAATGTGTGTAACCGACTAATACAGACTAATGTGTGTAACCGACTAATACAGACTAATGTGTGTAACAGACTAATACAGACTAATGTGTGTAACAGACTAATACAGACTAATTTGTGTAACAGACTAATACAGACTAATGTGTGTAACAGACTAATACAGACTAATGTGTGTAACAGACTAATACAGACTAATGTGTGTAACAGACTAATACAGACTAATGTGTGTAACCGACTAATACAGACTAATGTATGTAACAGACTAATACAGACTAATGTATGTAACAGACTAATACAGACTAATATGTGTAGCCGACTAATACAGACTAATGTGTGTAACAGACTAATACAGACTAATGTGTGTAACAGACTAATACAGACTAATGTGTGTAACAGAC
Organism: Lepidochitona cinerea; assembly: GCA_963971465.1. NCBI lineage: Eukaryota > Metazoa > Mollusca > Polyplacophora > Chitonida > Tonicellidae > Lepidochitona > Lepidochitona cinerea. The sequence continues at coordinate 1,290,095 of OZ020553.1, read as the reverse complement.
TAATACAGACTAATGTGTGTAACAGACTAATACAGACTAATGTGTGTAACAGGCTAATACAGACTAATGTGTGTAACAGACTAATACAGACTAACCTTATGTGTGTAACAGAACAGACTAATACAGACTAATGTGTGTAACCGACTAATACAGACTAATGTGTGTAACCGACTAATACAGACTAATGTGTGTAACCGACTAATACAGACTAATGTGTGTAACATACTAATACAGACTAATGTATGTAACAGACTAATACATACTAATGTGTGTAACAGACTAATACAGACTAATGTGTGTAACCGACTAATACAGACTAATGTGTGTAACCGACTAATACAGACTAATGTGTGTAACCGACTAATACAGACTAATGTGTGTAACAGACTAATACAGACTGATGTGTGTAACCGACTAATACAGACTAATGTGTGTAACCGACTAATACAGACTGATGCATAACCGCTTTATAGCGATGATTTTTTATTGAAAAGTCAAAACATAGCCTGGAGTTGGCAGGCCTTGGGAGTTGTAGAATATTGTATAGAGACCAAGATACACACAAAGGGCTTCCTTTCTGACGACATCCGTTATAACTGTATCGTTAACGAGGAAACCTTAAAGTTTAACTTTTGTACCTAATAAAGATTTCATTAAATTCCAGTATATCTTTGAATAAAGATGTTTTTGTTGTCTGTGTATACCTTTTATTTTTATAGTATTTTCTCTATCGGCCTCACGACGGAAATTTACTCCTATCAAGTAGGCGAGTTCATTTTAATTCCCTTAAAGGCCCACTTGCCGCCGTAGCCTATTTGACATTTGTTAAGAAAACCAATTTGCACGAGCTTACTACAGCTAAAACCACTAAAATTAAACACAGCACACAAAAAGCATGTCCAATTAGGTTTAGAATGTATAAATGACGGGGAAAAACAAACGAAGAATCGAAGCTCGATTAAAGCAACAACACCGATCAGTGTTGGTTAACTTAAGTGTTGGATTACCCTCATTCAAGCTTTTTTTTTGTCTTGGTTTGCAGTCGGCAGGCTTTTATAGTCCCTCTTACTCGATCGTTAGTATGTATTTCTTCGATAAAGTTCGTAAAATTATACTGTGTCGTTAGATCGCCCACACGACTCACGGCACTTTTGCACGCGATCAGGTTCGAAGTTTGTTGACATTACGGGTACCTCAAAAATCTGTTTTTCAATTTCAAATTAAAAATACTAAATGATGTCAAAACTTTCAATTTCTGGTAAAAATAGAAAGTTCCTAACTTTTTCTGTCTGGGAAAAATACAGAAAACCGTCCACTGTTTTTAATGAAAACAGTCTTCTGGATTTTCACGGCAAGTGTTCCTTTAAACTATTTGTAACACAGATAGATTTGGTGTCCAGTTAACTGTTGGACTACATTCGTCAGATGCTCTGATGTTTTCCCGTGTGTCTGCTCATGGTATCATTCGTCGTTTGGTAAACTCTAAAACCCCCCAACATGCCAAACATTCTTGATTCAAGGTAGGCTACTCTATCATTTTTTTTCTAGATTTCCATATTTTTGATTATCTCCCCTCAAGCGTAAACATATGTGTTTCTAACGGTTTGATTTAAACTCTTTACTTCAATAAAAATAAATTGTGTTATTTGGTTGTATAAAACTGCCACATCTATATTCCTGTTTACATTGGAATTGATAGACTTAACTGTTGCATTCCTAATGATAGTGTGACCTTGCGGAATAATTACACTCCACAACACGCTTAACATATTCTTTATTAGGTCATCATTATAAGTCACACTAACATGATAAATCATATTATTATCCTTCAACCAAATCTGTCAATGGCATTTAGAAGTTCAACCAAGTTAGTTGGCAAATGCTGAATTTTGATTGGTCGATTACCCGGGTCGTATAAACCTATACACCCCGTCTGATTTTGTTATGACCCGCCAGACCAAAAATCTTCAAATGTTTACTCGGTTCGAAAAGCCCAAAACATGTCTTATGATAATCTCTTACAGACAGGGCTTCGTACATTTTAGATGTACCTGTGAAATATCTCGAGATATTAGCTTTAGTTAAAATATATTTGTCACAGATACAATCTGTCACCAGATAGCAATAGCCTGATGTCTATAACTTCAACGTTGGAATAAATGTTTGTCAGCGTCATTTCTAGAATTATCCTTTGATTTTGGTAGAGTCGATAGTTTTAGAAGAAGTGTTGAACAAAAAGATCTCTATTAAGGGAGCTGCAAACCGTAAACTATAATTTTAATGTTTCGTTCACAAACGCAATACCATGCTTGTCGGGCTGGGATATGGTCGATGGCCTACAAATGGGCATTGGACGCTGACAATGTCGGTTGATTTTGGATTAAGAACGGGAGTTCAATCCAATCACGGACAGTTGAAGGAAAGAAGGATTGTCGATGTTGAGCTGTTAGCTTGTGTCGTAGTTAGGAAACTCCAGCTCTATTAATATCCTCTAGGGAGTTCCCATTATAATCTCTAAGCATATACTTGTATGTTACTCTCAGCTATGTGTATGTGTCCTCGTCCACTCCACCACGTGTTTGACTCGTTCCTGTAGTTTAAAGTGGCATGAGCTGCCAAAATTCACATTTTTTTCATGATTCCTGATCATCATAACAGTAAGAGGCTTTGAAGGCTATCGAAAAACTAAATCGTTGGCGTTGGAATGAGGAAAATCCATACAGTATATGGCCTGTACGAACCGAAAACGTGTTAGAAAAGTAAACAAAATTTAAATAACCGGGACTACCATTCATTCATTCTAAGCCAAAGTTAGTTCAAAACAATAATTTATCGTACATTTTCGAGACTAGAAGCAATAAAGAGCTTCTGAAATATACGTCTTGAGAAAAATAGCCAATAATTTCAACATTCTGTTTTAACGACAAAATATCAACATTTTGGTAGCTCATGCCACTTTAAAAGCACACTTGCCGCGAAAATCAGGAATATTGTTTACATTAAAAAAGAAAGACCGTTTTCTGTATTTTTCCCAGACAATATAAGTTAGGAACTTTCTATTTTTACCAAAATTTAAAAGTTTGGACGTCACTTTGTATTTTTAATTTGAATTTGAACATTTGAATTGTTACGTACCCGGAACGTAAACAAACCACACTGCCCCCTATTGGCGATTTTATGTTTCAGTCGAGTGAGTGAACTAACGGCACAGTGTAATTTTACGTAGGCCTATTTATCTGAGAAATACAGACTGACGATCGGTTAACAGCGACTGGAAAAGCCTGCTGATTATTGTCTGAGTGTAAACCAGAGATAAAAAGGCCTGAAATGAGGGTAAACCAACACGAAAGTTGACAACCACTGATCGTTGCTGTTGTAATCAGGCTTCGATTCTTCGTTTGTTTTTCACCCCATTTCTGCATTCCAAAGTTAACTAGACATGTTTTATGTGTCCTATGTTTAAGTTTAGTTGTATTAGTCGTAGTAAGCTCATGTAAATTGGTTTTCTTAGCAAATTTAAACAGGCTACGGCGGCAAGTGGGCCTTTAAGTTATTAGGAAGTTTTGTAGGCTAACTCGCCACTCGGAACATCCTTCGGCTATCTTCGCTCGCTACCGGTCGGCTTTGACTTGCCTCGGACAGTCTGCGCTTTTAATACGGTAAATCACCGTATTTTGGGGCTGAATAAAAATGGCGTCGAAAGTAAATATCAAAATGTTTTACTACAGACGAAAAAATAAAATAAAATAAAAATAATTATAAAATTATTAAATGTTAATATCATTTAGAAAGATATTTGTTTATATATTATATTTAGCCCGGTAAAGCACATGTGTAAAGCAAAGAAGAGACGCAGTTTCGGTACATTCCAGGAATCCTGCAATACTTCAATTATAAAACTTATCGCGCCTGAAAGTAAACAGAGTATTTCGGTCGCTTACATTATCACGAGGACACTTTCGATGGGCCCTGAAGAGGATATGGAAATTGTACGTTACCCGGCTACCTTTTGGGACGCCACATTCAAAATGACCTGCAGTCTATCAGAGGGTATTTCACGCACGTAAATCCCCGAAGTTATCAGAGTGGCTAACTCGCCTTACCTGAGTTACCTCCAGTCAATATGTCAACCCCAACAGGCTATGGGCCCAGATATGGCAGATTATTGTTTGACGGAGATGAATCACAATATAAGAGTTGTGGGAAGTGAAGTTTATAAGACACATGCGGTTACAAAAACTGCATGACATTATTTTACCTGCGGATAACGGAGGTTTACCAGATTCAGAGGTTACAAATACCAAGAATACTGAAGCATATGTAGAACTTGTACAGTGTCTTGACGATCACAGTTCATCCCCTGTTGTGCGAGATGCAAAGGACAATGGTAGAGATGCATTGAACATTTTACGGGAACGCTATCTATCTTCAGGAAAACCGAGACTTATCGCCCTTTACACCGAACTAACAAGTCTTAAAAAGTGAGGTGAGTCTGTTACTGACTATATGATTCATGCTGAAACAGCATCGACTTTATTGAAAAATGCTAAAGAAATTATTAGTGATAGTTTGTTTGTCGCTATGGTAGTTAGACTTCCATCGGAATTTACACCATTAATTACCACTGTTATAACCCAAAAGACAGAAACTGTGTCATTCTCTGAGTTTAAGGTTGCTCTGCGCAGTTTTGAGGAAACAATGAAGTACAATGTTTCTAGTGATATTATAATGTATACAAGACGGACTGAAGGGTTAAACGTCAGCTCTGGTGTTGACAAGAGGCCATTAATTTGCTACACGTGCGGCACTCCTGGCCATAAATCCAATGACACCCAGTGTCGAGCAATGAAGAAAACTGATGTGAAAAATTCCAAGTGGTGTGAAATGTATAAAAATACCTCCCATGATTCTAAGTTTTGTAGAAAAACTACAAAGTGGTTTGATTTTTGTAAAACTAGAACTCATTATACCAAATATTGTAGAAAACGACCCAAAAGATTAAGTGAAAAATGTTACCAACGACATTACCGAACACTATGATCTCATTTGTTTTTCATGTTACTGTTGATTTAGAAAATGAAACTCCTGCAAAGAAGTTAATAGTTGATTGTGGCGCTACCACGCACATTGTTACAAACAAAGCCCAGTTCAAAGATTTTGACGAACCCTTTGATCCAGCAAAACGTTTTATTGAACTTGCTGATGGAAGTCGTACAAATAACATTGAGCTTGGAAACACAAACAAAGACAGGCTCAGTTTCTCTACTTCCAATGCTTCATTATAAATTATAACATTTTTTGGGGTCGACACATACCAAATGACCGACTGTCTATCAGAGGATATCTCCCGTAATTATCACACTGAACACAAATGATCAAATCAAGTGATCACAAAATTCTTAATAACGTCAAGTCTCACCAGGTGTGGTAAAATGTACAGGACATTAACAGGCCCCTTTTCCTCATAAGTCATTTGTTACAGGACATTAACAGGCCCCTTTACAGGACATTAACAGGCCCCTTTACAGGACATTAACAGGCCCCTTTTCCTCATAAGTAATTTTTATGGGTTTGATCTACACATAGGCATGAGCTGAGGTGGATTTAAGCTTTTTTGACCTTTTTACACTCACTTATTTAATAAGATATTTCTACTGACTAATCCTGTCAGTCATCAAACTACTGAAATATCATCGGTTTAGTTCATTACAACAGCTTATGAATGCCTAAATGATACACCCCTTTTATACACAATTAGAAATTTGAGAGAGAGAGAGAGAGAGATGTATATAACACCACTCCCCTTTCCTACAACGCCAATACTCGTGAGTACCGTATATAACGCAACTCCTATCCTCTTCCAAAGCTAGCTCTCGTGAGTACCGCATATAACGCAACTCCCATCCTCTTCCAAATCTAGTTCTCGTGAGTACCGTATATAACGCAACTCCCACCCTCTTTCAAATCTAGTACTCGTGAGTACCGTATATAACGCAACTCTCATCCTCTTCCGTATATAACGCAACTCCCATCCCCTTCCAAAGCTAGTTCTCCCGAGTACCGTATATAACGCAACTCCCATCCCCTTCCAAAGCTAGTTTTCCCGAGTACCGTATATAATGCAACTCCCATCCTCTTCCAAATCTAGTTCTCGCGAGTACCGTATATAACGCAACTCCCATCCTCTTCCAAATCTAGTTTTCCCGAGTACCGTATATAACGCAACTCCCATCCTCTTCCAAATCTAGTTTTCCCGAGTACCGTATATAACTCCACTCCCTTTCCTACCAACCCGAGTACCGTTTATAACACAACTCCCCTTCAAACGGCAGTTCTCGTGAGTGGGCCTACCGTGTATAACACCACTCCCCTCCCCTTCAAACGGCAGTTCTCGTGAGTACCGTATATAACACCACTCCCCTCCCCTTCAAATGGCAGATCTCGTGAGTACCGTATATAACACCACTCCCCTCCCCTTCAAATGGCAGATCTCGTGAGTACCGTATATAACACCACTCCCCTTCAAACGGCAGATCTCGTGAGTACGTATATAACGCAACTCCCATCCTCTTCCAAATCTAGTTCTGGTGAGTACCGTATATAACACCACTCCCCTCCCCTTCAAACGGCAGATCTCGTGAGTACCGTATATAACACCACTCCCCTTCAAACGGCAGATCTCGTGAGTACGTATATAACGCAACTCCCATCCTCTTCCAAATCTAGTTCTGGTGAGTACCGTATATAACACCACTCCCCTCTCCTTCAAACGGCAGATCTCGTGAGTACTGTATATAACACCACTCCCCTTCAAACGGCAGATCTCGTGAGTACGTATATAACGCAACTCCCATCCTCTTCCAAATCTAGTTCTCGTGAGTACAGTATATAACACCACCCCCCCGCCCCCACCCCTCACACACACACACACACTTCCAACGGCAGTTCTCGTGTGGACTATATAACACCACTCCCTCGGTCAAAGAAACAACAAAAAGTTCAAACCAAAGAATGCTGTGCACAGAATTTAATTTAATTAAAAAAAAAAACAATCCACACCGATGCTTCACAAAGAGACAGATGGTTATAGTCTCTGTTTTGTAGAGGAAGTACTTGATCTACATAAGGCCATGTTAGTTTATTGCCTCTCTTATATTCAACGACAGGTCATGCATGTGATGCATTTTGTACATTTCTTTACATATCTTTTTTACATTTTTTTAACATTTTATAATATAGGGAAATAAATACGGACGCCATGAAATGAAAGTTTAAAGGGTTTCTTGTACAGTTTTCTGTTAATGGTCATTCAGTTTTGCTTTATTGCGAAGACATTTCTTTTGTATTCTGATTCCTGCAGAACTAAGGTATAAACAAAGAGTTGAAGGGTCTTTGGTAAAGAGAAGAGTCTAGGCTTCTGGTTAACTGAACCTTTGTCTTTAGAGATGAACCCTACGAGGCCAACACTGACTTACTGTTGAGTAAGTGAAGAATAGTTGCCCCGACGAGATTCCAGAGAGAGCTGAGCTTTAGAGAAGAATCGATGTATTTCCCTTAAAGCCGGTGTCTGCGGGAATCCCACCAAAGCGAACATTGCTAGATGGTAAAAGCTAAATGGAATGATGTTCACGGCTTGGCCCAATAGACTTCCGCTTGTCCAAAGGTTAAAGGTTGACAGGTCTCACCCGCTATTCCATGAGCCCTCTTCTTCTTCCACTAAAATAATACATCACTTTCGATTGGAGACACCAGCGTCTCCGTATCCATCACAGAATGCGAGCTGTGTGTGCTTTGTGGGGATCATGGTAAAGGGGGTGACACAGATCTCATGTTAATGGAGTTTATGGGAGGCCCCTTTTTAATCTTTACGCAGCCAATTCTTCTTCTCCTAATTTACCCTTAATCAGGCTGACAAATCGTTGATAATCTACTTTACCAGCTTCAAGTGGGATTTCTTTCCACGTTTGTTTGACCTGAAAATCAGTGAAAATATAAAAAGTAATAAAGATATGTTTTTTGTACACCGGAAACTTGACGTTTAGTTTAAATATCCATTATTATCTGTAGATTTCCCTCTGCATGTATAATTGGCATGAGGTTGTGGGATATCTAAACACCTTCTTACTCAGCTAAACTAGATCAAGAATTCAGAGAAATATTAAATGAATAAAAGTTAAATATGACATCATCATCTCTCCATGTTATCCAGTGGATCTACCAAATTGGATATTCTGGTCAAGATGCGTTGAAGAGCATATTTAAGGGGAAATAACTGCGAGAATAATCTGCGAGATGAAGATGAGGGATTTAAAGTCCAGCACTTATTAAAACGTGCTGACGGCCACAGAGCGGTTCTGCCAGAGAGAGGGTCTGCCAGAGAGAGGGTACGCCAGAGAGGGATTCTGCCAGAGAGGAGGTCTGTCAGAGAGGGGGTCTGTCAGAGAGGGGGTCTGCTAGAGAGGGGTCTGCCAGAGAGGGGTCTGCCAGAGAGGGGGTCTGCCAGAGAGGGGTCTGCCAGAGAGGGGAGTCTGCCTGGGAGCGGTTCTGCCAGAGAGGGGGTCTGTCAGAGAGGGGGTCTGTCAGAGAGGGGGTCTGCCAGAGAGGGATTCTGCCAGAGAGGAGGTCTGTCAGAGAGGGGGTCTGCCAGAGAGGGGGTCTGCCAGAGAGGGGGTCTGCCACAGAGAGTTCTGCCACAGAGGGAGTCTGCCAGAAAGGGGGTCTGCCATTATCTGCTATATCAAATTGAAGTTTTATTATTATATTATATTCATTATTACAACTCTCATTTATTATCTTATCTTATTGAACCTGTAAATTCCTTACCTCGTCTTTTGCGAAATTATCTCCCATATTCTCTAACAAATCTTTAAGACTGAAAAGGTAAAAATAAAAGTGTTCAAGACATTTGATATCCATTTCATCGTTACTTGTGATAAAAAAAACGACACAGTTCGTCATAGAAGACAGCCAATGATATACTTACTGTTTCACTAGTTGTGCTAAATAAACGGCATAGTTCGTCATAGAAGACAGTCAATGATATACTTACTGTTCCACTAGTTGTGCTAAATAAACGACACAGTCAATGATATACTTACTGTTCCACTGGTTGTGCTAAATAAACGACACAGTCAATGATATACTTACTGTTCCATTGGTTGTGCTAAATAAACGACACAGTCAATGATATACTTACTGTTCCATTGGTTGTGCTAAATAAACGACACAGTCAATGATATACTTACTGTTCCACTAGTTGTGCTAAATAAACGACACAGTCAATGATATACTTACTGTTCCACTGGTTGTGCTAAATACACGACACAGTCAATGATATACTTACTGTTCCACTGGTTGTGCTAAATAAACGACACAGTCAATGATATACTTACTGTTCCACTGGTTGTGCTAAATAAACGACACAGTCAATGATATACTTACTGTTCCACTGGTTGTGCTAAATAAACGACACAGTCAATGATATACTTACTGTTCCACTGGTTGTGCTAAATAAACTACACAGTCAATGATATACTTACTGTTCCATTGGTTGTGCTAAATAAACGACACAGTCAATGATATACTTACTGTTCCACTGGTTGTGCTAAATAAACGACACAGTCAATGATATACTTACTGTTCCACTGGTTGTGCTAAATAAACGACACAGTCAATGATATACTTACTGTTCCACTGGTTGTGCTAAATAAACGACACAGTCAATGATATACTTACTGTTCCACTGGTTGTGCTAAATAAACGACACAGTCAATGATATACTTACTGTTCCATTGGTTGTGCTAAATAAACGACACAGTCAATGATATACTTACTGTTCCACTGGTTGTGCTAAATAAACGACACAGGCAATGATATACTTACTGTTCCACTGGTTGTGCTAAATAAACGACACAGTCAATGATATACTTACTGTTCCACTGGTTGTGCTAAATAAACGACACAGTCAATGATATACTTACTGTTCCACTGGTTGTGCTAAATAAACGACACAGTCAATGATATACTTACTGTTCCACTGGTTGTGCTAAATAAACGACACAGTCAATGATATACTTACTGTTCCACTGGTTGTGCTAAATAAACGACACAGTCAATGATATACTTACTGTTCCACTAGTTGTGCTAAATAAACGACACAGTCAATAATATACTTACTGTTCCATTGGTTGTGCTAAATAAACGACACAGTCAATGATATACTTACTGTTCCACTGGTTGTGCTAAATAAACGACACAGGCAATGATATACTTACTGTTCCACTGGTTGTGCTAAATAAACGACACAGTCAATGATATACTTACTGTTCCACTGGTTGTGCTAAATAAACGACACAGTCAATGATATACTTACTGTTCCACTGGTTGTGCTAAATAAACGACACAGTCAATGATATACTTACTGTTCCACTGGTTGTGCTAAATAAACGACACAGTCAATGATATACTTACTGTTCCATTGGTTGTGCTAAATAAACGACACAGTCAATGATATACTTACTGTTCCATTGGTTGTGCTAAATAAACGACACAGTCAATGATATACTTACTGTTCCACTGGTTGTGCTAAATAAACGACACAGTCAATAATATACTTACTGTTCCATTGGTTGTGCTAAATAAACGACACAGTCAATGATATACTTACTGTTCCACTGGTTGTGCTAAATAAACGACACAGTCAATGATATACTTACTGTTCCACTGGTTGTGCTAAATAAACGACACAGTCAATGATATACTTACTGTTCCACTGGTTGTGCTAAATAAACGGCATAGTTCGTCATAGAAGACAGTCAATGATATACTTACTGTTCCACTAGTTGTGCTAAATAAACGACACAGTCAATGATATACTTACTGTTCCACTGGTTGTGCTAAATAAACGACACAGTCAATGATATACTTACTGTTCCACTGGTTGTGCTAAATAAACGACACAGGCAATGATATACTTACTATTCCTCTGGGATGAATCCTTTTCCCTCTTTGTCAAACATGGCGAAGGCGTTCCTGAGTGCATCTTCGGGGTCCATTCCTACAATATACAGTTATGCATTGATAATCACTTATCTCTTCACAAACAGTTAAAATAAAACCAGCATCATAAACTATTCATTTAGTTACTTGTCCAAACGAATGGATTTCTAAATATTGGGTTCCCCAGTCTAATGGCACTACACATTGGCCCAGTCTAATGGTACTACACATTGGCCCAGTCTAATGGTACTACACATTGGCCCAGTCTAATGGTACTACACATTGGCCCAGTCTAATGGTACTACACATTGGCCCAGTCTAATGGTACTACACATTGGCCCAGTCTAATGGTACTACACATTGGCCCAGTCTAATGGTACTACACATTGGCCCAGTCTAATGGTACTACATGTACACATTGGCCCAGTCTAATGGTACTACACATTGGCCCAGTCTAATGGTACTACACATTGGCCCAGTCTAATGGTACTACACATTGGCCCAGTCTAATGGTACTACACATTGGCCCAGTCTAATGGTACTACACATTGGCCCAGTCTAATGGTACTACACATTGGCCCAGTCTAATGGTACTACACATTGGCCCAGTCTAATGGTACTACACATTGCCCCAGTCTAATGGTACTACACATTGCCCCAGTCTAATGGTACTACACATTGGCCCAGTCTAATGGTACTACACATTGGCCCAGTCTAATGGTACTACACATTGGCCCAGTCTAATGGTACTACACATTGCCCCAGTCTAATGGTACTACACATTGCCCCAGTCTAATGGTACTACACATTGCCCCAGTCTAATGGTACTACACATTGCCCCAGTCTAATGGTACTACACATTGCCCCAGTCTAATGGTACTACACATTGCCCCAGTCTAATGGTACTACACATTGGCCACTTGAGTTGGAGAAATTAAACAGGTAGCTCGACACCTGACAAAAAAGTGAGAAATGAAGTGCTGTGGTAATACGCAAACTGATTTCTCTATTCCACAATAGGTATACGCAAAATGCAATTTAGAAAGGAGGAACTTACAATGCAACTTTTACATAAATTACTTACCGTGTAGTTTTTCTCCCATCAATGTTAGGAACATTGTGAAATTAATTGGACCGGGTGCCTCTTTGATCATCTCGTTCAGATCAGCATCGGACGGTACTCGACCTGGCGGGATAAATATCACAACACTAATTCATAATCGCCACATTCTTATCAGTTATTGTAAAATTGATAGTTGTGAAAAATGCCAGATAGATTATTGGTTTATACTTATAGATCAGTATTGGTTTATACTTATAGATCAATCGCCAATAAGCTAAAACAACCAACCAACTTATCAATCAGTATTAATTTTTTTTACACCTAGAATCAAGAAAAGTGATGCTTGTAGAGATGTCCAAATAATAATGACACGTACCCAGAGAAGTGTAGATGAAAAGTGATGCTTGTAGAGATGTCCAAATAACAATGACACGTACCTAGTGAAGTGTAGATGAAAAGTGATGCGTGTAGTGATGTCCAAATAATAATGACACGTACCCAGAGAAGTGTAGATGAAAAGTGATGCTTGTAGAGATGTCCAAATAACAATGACACGTACCTAGTGAAGTGTAGATGAAAAGTGATGCGTGTAGTGATGTCCAAATAATAATGACACGTACCCAGAGAAGTGTAGATGAAAAGTGATGCTTGTAGTGATGTCCAAATAACAATGACACGTACCCAGAGAAGTGTAGATGAAAAGTGATGCGTGTAGTGATGTCCAAATAATAGTGACACGTACCTAGTGAATTGTAGATGAAAAGTGATGCTTGTAGAGATGTCCAAATAACAATGACACGTACCCAGAGAAGTGTAGATGAAAAGTGATGCTTGTAGAGATGTCCAAATAATAGTGACACGTACCTAGTGAAGTGTAGATGAAGAGTGATGCGTGTAGTGATGTCCAAATAATAATGACACGTACCTAGTGAATTGTAGATGAAAAGTGATGCGTGTAGAGATGTCCAAATAATAATGACACCTACCTAGTGAATTGTAGATGAAAAGTGATGCGTGTAGAGATGTCCAAATAACAATGACACGTACCTAGTGAAGTGTAGATGAAAAGTGATGCGTGTAGAGATGTCCAAATAATAATGACACGTACCCAGAGAAGTGTAGATGAAAAGTGATGCGTGTAGTGATGTCCAAATAATAATGACACGTACCTAGTGAATTGTAGATGAAAAGTGATGCGTGTAGAGATGTCCAAATAATAATGACACCTACCTAGTGAATTGTAGATGAAAAGTGATGCGTGTAGTGATGTCCAAATAATAATGACACGTACCCAGAGAAGTGTAGGTGAAAAGTGATGCGTGTAGTGATGTCCAAATAATAATGACACGTACCTAGTGAAGTGTAGGTGAAAAGTGATGCGTGTAGAGATGTCCAAATAATAATGACACCTACCTAGTGAATTGTAGATGAAAAGTGATGCGTGTAGAGATGTCCAAATAATAATGACACGTACCCAGAGAAGTGTAGGTGAAAAGTGATGCGTGTAGAGATGTCCAAATAACAATGACACGTACCTAGTGAATTGCAGATGAAAAGTGATGCGTGTAGTGATGTCCAAATAATAATGACACGTACCTAGTGAATTGTAGGTGAAAAGTGATGCGTGTAGAGATGTCCAAATAATAATGACACGTACCTAGTGAATTGCAGATGAAAAGTGATGCGTGTAGTGATGTCCAAATAATAATGACACGTACCTAGTGAATTGTAGGTGAAAAGTGATGCGTGTAGAGATGTCCAAATAATAGTGACACGTACCTAGTGAATTGTAGATGAAAAGTGATGCGTGTAGAGATGTCCAAATAATAATGACACCTACCTAGTGAATTGTAGATGAAAAGTGATGCGTGTAGTGATGTCCAAATAATAGTGACACGTACCTAGTGAATTGTAGGTGAAAAGTGATGCGTGTAGTGATGTCCAAATAATATTGGCACGTACCTAGTGAATTGTAGATGAAAAGCGATGCGTGTAGTGATGTCCAAAAATAATGACACGTACCTAGTGAATTGTAGATGAAAAGTGATGCGTGTAGTGATGTCCAAATAATAGTGACACGTACCTAGTGAATTGTAGGTGAAAAGTGATGCGTGTAGAGATGTTCAAATAATAATGACACGTACCTAGTTAATTGTAGATGAAAAGTGATGCGTGTAGAGATGTTCAAATAATAGTGACACGTACCTAGTGAATTGTAGATGAAAAGTGATGCGTGTAGAGATGTTCAAATAATAATGACACGTACCTAGTGAATTGTAGATGAAAAGTGATGCGTGTAGTGATGTCCAAATAATAATGACACGTACCTAGTGAATTGTAGGTGAAAAGTGATGCGTGTAGAGATGTCCAAATAATAATGACACGTACCTAGTGAATTGTAGATGAAAAGCGATGCGTGTAGAGATGTCCAAATAATAATGGCACGTACCTAGTGAATTGTAGATGAAAAGTGATGCGTGCAGTGATGTCCAAATAATAGTGACACGTACCCAGTGAATTGTAGGTGAAAAGTGATGCGTGTAGAGATGTCCAAATAATAGTGACACGTACCTAGTGAATTGCAGATGAAAAGTGATGCGTGTAGTGATGTCCAAATAATAATGACACCTACCTAGTGAATTGTAGATGAAAAGTGATGCGTGTAGTGATGTCCAAATAATAGTGACACGTACCTAGTGAATTGTAGATGAAAAGTGATGCGTGTAGTGATGTCCAAATAATAGTGACACGTACCTAGTGAATTGCAGATGAAAAGTGATGCGTGTAGAGATGTCCAAATAATGTTGGCACGTACCTAGTGAATTGTAGATGAAAAGCGATGCGTGTAGTGATGTCCAAAAATAATGACACGTACCTAGTGAATTGTAGATGAAAAGTGATGCGTGTAGTGATGTCCAAATAATAGTGACACGTACCTAGTGAATTGTAGATGAAAAGTGATGCGTGTAGAGATGTCCAAATAATATTGGCACGTACCTAGTGAATTGTAGATGAAAAGTGATGCGTGTAGAGATGTCCAAATAATATTGGCACGTACCTAGTGAATTGTAGATGAAAAGTGATGCGTATAGAGATGTTCAAATAATAATGACACGTACCTAGTTAATTGTAGATGAAAAGTGATGCGTGTAGAGATGTTCAAATAATAATGACACGTACCTAGTTAATTGTAGGTGAAAAGTGATGCGTGTAGAGATGTTCAAATAATAATGACACGTACCTAGTGAATTGTAGATGAAAAGCGATGCGTGTAGGGATGTCCAAATAATAATGACCCGTACCTAGTTAATTGTAGATGAAAAGTGATGCGTGTAGTGATGTCTAAATAATAGTGACACGTACCTAGTGAATTGTAGATGAAAAGCGATGCGTGTAGAGATGTCCAAATAATAATGACACGTACCTAGTGAATTGTAGATGAAAAGTGATGCGTGTAGAGATGTCCAAATAATAATGACACGTACCTAGTGAATTGTAGATGAAAAGTGATGCGTGTAGTGATGACCAAATAATAGTGACACGTACCTAGTGAATTGTAGATGAAAAGCGATGCGTGTAGAGATGTCCAAATAATAATGACACGTACCTAGTGAATTGTAGATGAAAAGCGATGCGTGTAGGGATGTCCAAATAATAATGACCCGTACCTAGTTAATTGTAGATGAAAAGTGATGCGTGTAGTGATGTCCAAATAATAGTGACACGTACCTAGTGAATTGTAGATGAAAAGTGATGCGTGTAGAGATGTCCAAATAATAATGACACGTACCTAGTGAATTGTAGATGAAAAGTGATGCGTGTAGAGATGTCCAAATAATAATGACACGTACCTAGTGAATTGTAGATGAAAAGTGATGCGTGTAGAGATGTCCAAATAATAATGACACGTACCTAGTGAATTGTAGATGAAAAGTGATGCGTGTAGAGATGTCCAAATAATAATGACACGTACCTAGTGAATTGTAGATGAAAAGTGATGCGTGTAGAGATGTCCAAATAATAATGACACGTACCTAGTGAATTGTAGATGAAAAGTGATGCGTGTAGTGATGTCCAAATAATAATGACACGTACCTAGTGAATTGTAGATTTCTCTGAGATCATCCACGGATATAACTCCATCTCGATCCTGATCGATCATAGTGAATGCCTGACAATCAATAATTCATCGTTATCAGTAGGTAATCACAGTCAATTTTTTATCCAATATAAACACATCTATCTTACATATCTTTACATGTATTGCTGTTAATCGGGTTTTATCGAACTAAAAGAAAATAGTATTCATATATTCTACGACAACAATTGTCAGTAAACGTGACTTATGTAATATAAATGAAAGAAGCAATGTTTAATCTTTGATAGGAAGACATAATAGAATAGGTAAATTATGTTAACAGAGAAAGGGACATCAATGTTATTTGCAAACGAAATATCACACAGACAATAATGTTAAAAAACAAGAAACAAAAAGATATGTGGAAAGAAGACATAATAAATGTTAGAAGTGGTTATGTTGACCAGCTCTCAGTCTCGCACGCAGGTCAACGTTGAAAGCAGCACGGTGATTCCATTAATCGCTGCTTCAAGTATTAGGTTAACCTTCACATCGTTCTCAAACGCCTTGCTGTCCTAAACTAATCTCTCTTTGTCTCCTAACAACATTGCAATGGATGTCCTCGCCTACGAGTTGTATTATCGGATGAGACGACCCCACCCACTAACACCCCTCTCACCCCTCCTGCGCCCCACGTATAAAGTAAATAATTAGAGCCATTATTCTGCAGAAGACTGTCTTTTACCAATATGTTTTTGATATAGATAGTAAATAACTAAATAGAATACACAATATACTTGGCTATGTGATTGGATATAAAGTTGGCTATGTGATTGGGTATAAAGTTGGCTATGTGATTGGATATAAAGTTGGCTATGTGATTGGATATAAAGTTGGCTATGTGATTGGATATAAAGTTGGCTATGTGATTGGGTATAAAGTTGGCTATGTGATTGGATATAAAGTTGGCTATGTGATTGGATATAAAGTTGGCTATGTGATTGGATATAAAGTTGGCTATGTGATTGGATATAGAGTTGGCTATGTGATTGGATATAAAGTTGGCTATGTGATTGGATATAGAGTTGGCTATGTGATTGGATATAGAGTTGGCTATGTGATTGGATATAAAGTTGGCTATGTGATTGGATATAGAGTTGGCTATGTGATTGGGTATAGAGTTGGCTATGTGATTGGGTGTAGAGTTGGCTGTGTGATTGGATATAAAGTTGGCTATGTGATTGGGTATACACTTGGCTATGTGATTGGGTATAGAGTTGGCTATGTGATTGGGTGTTGAGTTGGCTATGTGATTGGGTGTTGAGTTGGCTATGTGATTGGATATAAAGTTGGCTATGTGATTGGATATAAAGTTGGCTATGTGATTGGATATAGAGTTGGCTATGTGATTGGATATAAAGTTGGCTATGTGATTGGATATAGAGTTGGCTATGTGATTGGGTGTTGAGTTGGCTATGTGATTGGGTGTAGAGTTGGCTGTGTGATTGGATATAAAGTTGGCTATGTGATTGGGTATACACTTGGCTATGTGATTGGGTATAGAGTTGGCTATGTGATTGGGTGTTGAGTTGGCTATGTGATTGGGTGTTGAGTTGGCTATGTGATTGGATATAGAGTTGGCTATGTGATTGGGTATACACTTGGCTATGTGATTGGGTGTAGAGTTGGCTATGTGCTTGGATATAGAGTTGGCTATGTGATTGGATATAAAGTTGGCTATGTGATTGGATATATAGTTGGCTATGTGATTGGATATAAAGTTTGCTATGTGATTGGGTATACACTTGGCTATGTGATTGGGTATAAAGTTGGCTATGTGATTGGATATAAAGTTGGCTATGTGATTGGGTATAAAGTTGGCTATGTGCTTGGATATAAAGTTGGCTATGTGATTGGATATAGAGTTGGCTATGTGATTGGATATAGAGTTGGCTATGTGATTGGATATAAAGTTGGCTATGTGATTGGGTATAAAGTTGGTTATGTGATTGGATATAAAGTTGGCTATGTGATTGGATATAAAGTTGGCTATGTGATTGGATATAAAGTTGGCTATGTGCTTGGATATAAAGTTGGCTATGTGATTGGATATAGAGTTGGCTATGTGCTTGGATATAAAGTTGGCTATGTGATTGGATATAAAGTTGGCTATGTGATTGGATATAAAGTTGGCTATGTGCTTGGGTATACACTTGACTATGTGATTGGATATAGAGTTGGCTGTGTTTATAATATGACGCATGCTAATAAACAGAGGTTAGCCGGAATTAGTTCATTGTTGAGATACGATCAGGTTATCAGTTCAGCATGCGCAGTAATCAATGTTAGCGGTTACTCTCGAGAGATTCCACGAGATGTTAGTGACCGAGAGTTTCAAACCTCTTTGAATTCCTGGATCTGGTCTTTTTTGAATTTGGCAAAAACGTTGGATGTGGCACGTTGAGCGCGCTGGTCTTCCTTACCCGCCTTTTTGCTAGCCTGGAAAGGAAAAACGAGGTCAAATGGTCAGATCTCTATCAAATTACATGTCAAAGATAGTAGCGTACCTCTTTCATTTCTTGCATCTGTTGTTTGTTAAATTTGGCGAAGACATTAGAGGTTGGGCGCTTGGCCGTTTCTTTTTCTCCTGACTGCAATGCAATAACATGTAATATACAAGTAATACAGCTTCACTCCATTGGCATTTCTACTGGTCTAACAACACAACTGAATCACACGCTACAACTTCTCATTAAAACATTAACAGTTCTACTGGTCTAACAACACAATTGAATTACACGCTACAACTTCTAATTAAAACATTAACAGTTCTACTAGTCTAACAACACAACTGAATCACACGCTACAACTTCTAATTAAAACATTACCAGTTCTACTGGTCTAACAACACAACTGAATTACACGCTACAACTTCTCATTAAAACATTAACAGTTCTGCTGGTCTAACAACACAACTGAATTACACGCTACAACTTCTCATTAAAACATTAACAGTTCTACTGGTCTAACAACACAACTGAATTACACGCTACAACTTCTCATTAAAACATTAACAGTTCTACTGGTCTAACAACACAACTGAATTACACGCTACAACTTCTCATTAAAGCATTAACAGTTCTACTGGTCTAACAACACAACTGAATTACACGCTACAACTTCTCACTAAAACATTAACAGCTCTACTGGTCTAACAACACAACTGAATTACACGCTACAACTTCTCATATAAACATTAACAGTTCTACTGGTCTAACAACACAACTGAATTACACGCTACAACTTCTCATATAAACATTAACAGTTCTACTAAGTACTGGTGAAACGACACTACATGTTCTGAATTACGTGCTACGACTTCTTCAAATACTGGCGGAACAACACCACCATTTGTTGGCTATTTGTTCCATAATTAGTTGACTCTGATCGGATTACTACTATTACATACACCATGCACATACCATTTATACATTAACCTGGACAAAGACAAACAGCTGGATTACGGATATTTGTTGTCTTTAAAATAAGATTAAGTTGCTAACATTTCTCAAAAGTTAGAAGATGTTTTGTGAGAATGTTTTAGAACGCTATATGTATCTGTAGGTATGTAATGCGTGCATGGTGAGCAATATAAATCTAAATGTCTGTAACTCAGGATGTCCTAGTTCTAATACTGATTAAAATGTCAATAACTCGGGGTGTACTAGTTGTTCTAATACCGAGTCAATCAGCAAATGTCTGTAACTCAGGATGTCCTAGTTGTTCTAATACTGAGTAAAATGTCTGTAACTCAGGATGTCTTAGTTCTAATACTGAGTCAATCAGCAAATGTCTGTAAATCAGGATGTCCTAGTTGTTCTAATACTGAGTAAAATGTCTGTAACTCAGGATGTCCTAGTTGTTCTAATACCGAGTCAATCAGCAAATGTCTGTAAATCAGGATGTCCTAGTTGTTCTAATACTGAGTAAAATGTCTGTAACTCAGGATGTCCTAGTTGTTCTAATACCGAGTCAATCAGCAAATGTCTGTAACTCAGGATGTCTTAGTTGTTCTAATACCGAGTCAATCAGCAAATGTCTGTAAATCAGGATGTCCTAGTTGTTCTAATACTGAGTAAAATGTCTGTAACTCAGGATGTCCTAGTTCTAATACCGAGCCAATCAGCAAATGTCTGTAACTCAGGATGTCCTAGTTGTTCTAATACCGAGCCAATCAGCAAATGTCTGTAACTCAGGATGTCTTAGTTGTTCTAATACCGAGTCAATCAGCAAATGTCTGTAAATTAGGATGTCCTAGTTGTTCTAATACTGAGTAAAATGTCTGTAACTCAGGATGTCCTAGTTGTTCTAATACCGAGTCAATCAGCAAATGTCTGTAACTCAGGATGTCCTAGTTGTTCTAATACTGAGTCAATCAGCAAATGTCTGTAACTCAGGATGTCCTAGTTGTTCTAATACTGAGTAAATCAGCAAATGTCTGTAACTCAGGATGTCTTAGTTGTTCTAATACCGAGTCAATCAGCAAATGTCTGTAAATCAGGATGTCCTAGTTGTTCTAATACTGAGTAAAATGTCTGTAACTCAGGATGTCTTAGTTGTTCTAATACCGAGTCAATCAGCAAATGTCCGTAACTCAGGATGTCCTAGTTGTTCTAATACTGAGTAAAATGTCTGTAACTCAGGATGTCTTAGTTGTTCTAATACTGAGTCAATCAGCAAATGTCTGTAACTCAGGATGTCCTAGTTCTAATACTGAGTAAAATGTCTGTAACTCAGGATGTCCTAGTTGTTCTAATACTGAGTAAAATGTCTGTAACTCAGGATGTCCTAGTTGTTCTAATACCGAGTCAATCAGCAAATGTCTGTAACTCAGGATGTCTTAGTTGTTCTAATACTGAGTAAAATGTCTGTAACTCAGGATGTCCTAGTTCTAATACCGAGCCAATCAGCAAATGTCTGTAAATCAGGATGTCCTAGTTGTTCTAATACTGAGTAAAATGTCTGTAACTCAGGATGTCCTAGTTGTTCTAATACCGAGTCAATCAGCAAATGTCGGTAACTCAGGATGTCCTAGTTGTTCTAATACTGAGTCAATCAGCAAATGTCTGTAACTCAGGATGTCTTAGTTGTTCTAATACTGAGTAAAATGTCTGTAACTCAGGATGTCCTAGTTGTTCTAATACCGAGTCAATCAGCAAATGTCTGTAACTCAGGATGTCCTAGTTGTTCTAATACTGAGTAAAATGTCTGTAACTCAGGATGTCTTAGTTGTTCTAATACCGAGTCAATCAGCAAATGTCTGTAACTCAGGATGTCTTAGTTGTTCTAATACTGAGTAAAATGTCTGTAACTCAGGATGTCTTAGTTGTTCTAATACTGAGTCAATCAGCAAATGTCTGTAACTCAGGATGTCCTAGTTCTAATACTGAGTCAATCAGCAAATGTCTGTAACTTAGGATGTCCTAGTTGTTCTAATACTGAGTAAAATGTCTGTAACTCAGGATGTCCTAGTTGTTCTAATACCGAGCCAATCAGCAAATGTCTGTAACTTAGGATGTCCTAGTTGTTCTAATACTGATTAAAATGTCTGTAACTCGGGGTGTCCTAGTTGTTCTAATACCGAGTCAATCAGCAAATGTCTGTAACTCAGGATGTCCTAGTTGTTCTAATACTGAGTAAAATGTCTGTAACTGAGGATCTTCTAGTTGTTCTAATACTGAGTAAAATGTCTGTAACTCAGGATGTCCTAGTTGTTCTAATACTTAGTAAAATGTCTGTAACTCAGGATGTCCTAGTTGTTCTAATACCGAGCCAATCAGCAAATGTCTGTAAATCAGGATGTCCTAGTTGTTCTAATACTGAGCCAATCAGCAAATGTCTGTAACTCAGGATGTCCTAGTTGTTCTAATACTGAGTAAAATGTCTGTAACTGAGGATCTTCTAGTTGTTCTAATACTGAGTAAAATGTCTGTAACTCAGGATGTCCTAGTTGTTCTAATACTGATTAAAATGTCTGTAACTCAGGATGTCTTAGTTGTTCTAATACTGGGTAAAATGTCTGTAACTCAGGATGTCCTAGTTGTTCTAATACTGAGCCAATCAGCAAATGTCTGTAACTCAGGATGTCTTAGTTGTTCTAATACCGAGCCAATCAGCAAATGTCTGTAAATCAGGATGTCCTAGTTGTTCTAATACTGAGCCAATCAGCAAATGTCTGTAACTCAGGATGTCCTAGTTGTTCTAATACTGAGTAAAATGTCTGTAACTGAGGATCTTCTAGTTGTTCTAATACTGAGTAAAATGTCTGTAACTCAGGATGTCCTAGTTGTTCTAATACTGAGTAAAATGTCTGTAACTCAGGATGTCCTAGTTGTTCTAATACTGAGCCAATCAGCAAATGTCTGTAACTCAGGATGTCTTAGTTGTTCTAATACCGAGCCAATCAGCAAATGTCTGTAAATCAGGATGTCCTAGTTGTTCTAATACTGAGCCAATCAGCAAATGTCTGTAACTCAGGATGTCCTAGTTGTTCTAATACTGAGTAAAATGTCTGTAACTGAGGATCTTCTAGTTGTTCTAATACTGAGTAAAATGTCTGTAACTCAGGATGTCCTAATTGTTCTAATACTGATTAAAATGTCTGTAACTCAGGATGTCTTAGTTGTTCTAATACTGAGTAAAATGTCTGTAACTCAGGATGTCTTAGTTGTTCTAATACCGAGCCAATCAGCAAATGTCTGTAACTCAGGATGTCTTAGTTGTTCTAATACCGAGCCAATCAGCAAATGTCTGTAACTCAGGATGTCTTAGTTGTTCTAATACCGAGCCAATCAGCAAATGTCTGTAACTCAGGATGTCTTAGTTGTTCTAATACCGAGCCAATCAGCAAATGTCTGTAACTCAGGATGTCTTAGTTGTTCTAATACCGAGCCAATCAGCAAATGTCAATAACTCAGGATGTCCTAGTTGTTCTAACACTGAGCCAATCAGCAAATGTCTGTAACTCAGGATGTCTTAGTTGTTCTAATACTGAGTAAAATATCAGTAACTCAGGATGTCCTAGTTGTTCTAATACTGAGTAAAATGTCTGTAACTCAGGATGTCTTAGTTGTTCTAATACCGAGTCAATCAGCAAATGTCTGTAACTCAGGATGTCTTAGTTGTTCTAATACTGAGTAAAATGTCTGTAACTCAGGATGTCTTAGTTGTTCTAATACCGAGTCAATCAGCAAATGTCTGTAACTCAGGATGTCTTAGTTGTTCTAATACTGAGTCAATCAGCAAATGTCTGTAACTCAGGATGTCTTAGTTGTTCTAATACTGAGCCAATCAGCAAATGTCTGTAACTCAGGATGTCTTAGTTGTTCTAATACTGAGTAAAATGTCTGTAAATCAGGATGTCCTAGTTGTTCTAATACTGGGTAAAGCATTAAACTAGAACATCCTTGAAACAATTCTTTCCGCCCAACATTTTTTTCTATTCCATATTATCGATTACAAAATCTTTCTACTGGCATTCTCGGTAATTCCGAATTTTATTTCCTTTCAAAATGCATGTATCCTTAGTGTGTTGAGAAACAACCCCCATGGTCAAGCCTGATACACATCTGAAAACAACTCAGCCCGTTTATTATAAAGTGAACTTATCGAATAAAGAACAGCTGATAATTCTCCGTTTTAAGCAAACAAGCTGCTCTGGGTGGCGATAAATTTTCACCTCGGAAAAATATTCATTTCAGACACCAAATATCTACCCGTATACCCACGCAAGGGTGTCATATAACTAATAATGTCTGACACTGGGAATAGCATCCCAGAGAAAAACAGCTACCGCTCTAAGTAAATGTCTGATAATGGGAATAGAAACCCAGAGAAAAACAGCTACCGCTCTAAGTGAATGTCTGATAATGGGAATAGAAACCCAGAGAAAAACAGCTACCGCTCTAAGTAAATGTCTGATAATGGGAATAGAAACCCAGAGAAAAACAGCTACCGCTCTAAGTGAATGTCTGATAATGGGAATAGAAACCCAGAGAAAAACAGCTACCGCTCTAAGTGAATGTCTGATAATGGGAATAGAAACCCAGAGAAAAACAGCTACCGCTCTAAGTGAATGTCTGATAATGGGAATAGAAACCCAGAGAAAAAGAGCTACCGCTCTAAGTAAATGTCTGATAATGGGAATAGAAACCCAGAGAAAAACAGACCTGGCTAAAGGATGTAGATTAATTAATAGTTAACGCCGCACTCAACAGTATTTCGTTTTCATTTATATGGCGGCTTTGCCAGGTTTAGTAGGGGAGGAAACCAGCATTTTACCCAGAGGAATCCGCCGACCTTTGACAAGTACCTGGCAACTCACGGCGTTCGAGTAAAAAATCCTCTCCGAAATTTTTCAAGTTCATTTGGTCTAAGAGGGATTTGAAACCGCGATGCATCGATGGAAGGCCTGTGTTGGACAGAAGGACAATCACTCTGTCGACGATGTAGAAATGGTTAAACCAATTTATTGTTAGGAATTGCTGTTAAGTAAAACGGAGAAAGTGGAGTATCCTAAATAGAAATATAATCGTACTTAAACAGTTGTATAATAATGTCCCTTTATCGATCAGCGTAAACAAAACGCTGCAAAATCTGACTTAATTACACACTCATTCAAATGTTAACATTTATATTTTTTCAGAAGTTCATTTTCAGAATGTATTGTTCAAATTGAGTTCATAGATTTGATCATTTTTACTTCATAGAAGCTATACTTTTTCATTAAAAGCTTCAAAGAATAGCACAGGTTAAAAGTGAACTAGACAGACACTATGAAAGGTTAAGGTTAGGTTACATGCTGGGCTTACCTCTTCCGCCATCTTCTTCCTGCAAACAGATAAAGTATGAAGTCAGTCGATGTTCCTGATAAAATGCCTCAATGAGAAAACTGAGTAGAACCTAGCAGTAAATTTCTTACAGTGCTATAAATTGATCAGGTTAAATGCTTAGGCCAGAGATGACTGATTACTTGACCAATGCTACTGTGACTTGACCACTGCTCGTGCTGCCCGTGCTGCTCTCCGTACAGTTGGTAATGTCAGGAGCTGGTCTACTTATCTAGACTTCCCACAGCAGATGTAAGCTATGTCTATAAATAGGCGCATGGATACCCGATCCTGAAGAGGGGTATCTCAGCGTGTTCATCTACAGCCTCCCCCTACGGACCCCACCCACCCTACCCTCTCTTCCCTACCCATCACAGGGGGAATGTTTCCTGTACCATAGTAACTATAACTGGAAGTATATTTCTAATGCACAGCTGCACGGCAAATCCACAAGTAAGGTGTACATCATGGAATAAACCAGTCATATATAAGTTTGGTGTATCAATGCTATATCAAAGAATCCGTCAAAAATCAGTCAGAAATGATCTAATTATTTTCATTTTATTCTATTCGGCTAGGTTGAAACAAGACTGGAATAGTAGAATAGTACATTTGTGTTATAATTTATCATTTATCAGGTTAGTAGAGTTTTCGTGAACGTTCACTCCGGCTACTGACTTTATTGAACTGTCAATTTTAACTGAACAATATAAAGTTATGAGAAACAACAAGTCAAATCGCAAACCCGCGTCGCTTAAAATGTGATCTCTCTTCAGGATGACATTAAGACGTAAATCAAATTTTAGTCTCCTCTGTGCAGTTAAAAACTGAAGCATTTCACAAACGGATTAGAGACTTTAACTCAATCTTATATATGATCCCAGCTGGTTTATGTGTGTGTGTGTTTATCTTGTAAACTGAAGTCGACGTGAAATTAGTTCTCCTGACAATCATTTACTTAGAATGTCCACATGAAAGACTATTTCCATGATTATTGTTGGGCAAAATAACAAGTTATTTCTCCAAATACTATAGCTTTCACCTCACAGTAATAACCAGTAAAATATCTAACATAAATCATTATAAACTATGCTACACAAACCATTACAAATCATGTTACACAAATCATTATTAATCATGTTACACAAATCATTATACACTATGTTAACCAACATACACCATTTTCTGATATTATGTCGGTATCACGTGACCATCAGTTGATGGAATATCAGGTTCGGGCTCCAACATTTCACATATTATGCATTTACCAAATCATATACTCCCGACGTAACTTTGTGACTTTTCGTGACGTATTGTTGAAGGTACGTCTATACAGTTATGCACTCTTTAAACGCTGTCTATTAATATTTTTGAAAATAAATTCCCACTGCGGCGGGGACATTAACAAGAATGGTTTCTTTATAAAGAAGTTTCTATAATTTACCCAATCTGGGATATTTCCCATAAGCAGAAAAAATAATTGAAATGAAATTGTTTACGTAGAAGAAACTCACCTGTTTTTCTAGTTTATGAAAAATCCTACACTAAAGCCTTTCCCAGCCCTGCTAGCGGCACAGCTACTCAAAACGGCAACTCGGAGAGCACTAGTGCCAGAGGTAAACCTACACGTTCAGTAAACCCTCTCTATGACGTCACGTCATAACTCCCCCATATCGGGAGCGATGCCACGGCATGAAGATCGTCCTCATTACTTTACAATATCTTCATACAGTTAAATCTACAAAGATGTTAACAGTGTGTAAATTAACAATGGAGGAATTCTAACTGTTAATTCATTTAATTTTGACAATGTTTCAGGTTGTATTTGTACACGTTGTTCTGGTGTCGGTCGAAATTTATAAAATCACCATAAAGTTTTCATTTTACAATCATATACAACTCACTAAGCAGTATTTTAAACACTCATATCTTGTATTGGCTAAACAGTTTTTGAATGAAAGGGTTTTCTTGATGGTCATTTCGGAGGAAATCGGGAAGTTAGCTGTAAGCTATGTGTGGCTATTAGTCACGTGATGGAACCGGAGCCATTTCCTTATACAGTCAAAGCTGCCGTGAGTGTAGCTCAAAGCCCGGCACCCTAAATATAGAGTTCTAGGAAGACCCTATCTACCAGCCTTCTCATATAAACAGGCTTCTCTCAAGGCTCTCTAACACACAGTTTATACAGAAACTATGGAATCTATTAGTAAGCGACTCTATTATCACCGTTTACCACCTCTATATCATTGCCAAACACTGGCACTTTGTAACAGTTCCATCCCGATTCATAAGTGTTCACTTTCCGAATGGGACGAGGTAACGAAAATATAGAAAAGTAATGTTTATATCGTTCGTATGGCAAGCCATCTTCACTTTTATTCCAATAGAAGATATCTTAAAATCATTTTCAGATATCTTAAAATGTTTTTAAGATATCTTGAATTCATTTTAAGATATCTTGAAATCCGATATATTTTAAGATATCTTAAAATCAATTTTAGATATCTTAAAATCATTTAAAGATATCTTAAAATATATCGGATTTCAAGATATCTTTAAATATGGATGCCGTGAACTAATATAAGAGCTGCTCCCGTCACGTTGCCATGGTTACTGGTAGACCTAGAGCTTAAAAAAAGCAGAGCCCCCATGCCCTTGGACTATATTACTGATTGTTATGAAATTCCATTATCATGGACGAGGAGTTATTTTATTCTAGAACATAATCAGGTTTGCTAACATCAAGTATGTTGACGGAGCTCGGAATAATGCTGAAAAAACCCGCTGAATTTGTGTTTGGTAAACTAAGGTAGAATAAAGCATTTGAAAGACAATTTAAGTTTCTGCTTGGCCATTTCCTTGTCCACAAGTGTTAACTCCAACTCCACATATTTTATTGAAACAGATCCTTGCACTTAATGTCCCATAATTACTGTAGTAATGGTATATTCAAGGATGTAGCAAAGGATTTCTCCATTACTGTCAGAGTTTTAAGTTACCGGTACATAGGCCTACACACTCCAGAATTAGGGTGCTAATGGATAAGCCTCTTCCGAGTTTGGCTAAAAACCCGCGAGATCACGCGAGAAATGAGTTTAGGGGTATACTCAATCTAAAATTAGAAGTTACCCTAGTCCTAAAGGCCAGATTTAACCTCTAAGGCCATTTGACGACATTTTTATCTGAAATATCCATTGGAATGGGGTTGGAGAATTCACATAGGAGGTCAATTGATTATGTGACTTTTAAGCTTTCAAGAAAACAACAACACCGTGGAATTTTACCTGGCATTTGCTCGCATCTACGTGCTTTTCTATTATTCTCTTACACTTAGCTAGAGCTATTTTAGTTACATCGCAGATTAGCAGCTATTGGAAACGCCCCGTGGAACCTATCACAGTGGCCAGTTCAAACGGAATCGGATCGACAGGGAATGTCGCCATTTTGCCAGTTTCGCCAAAATGGGACTATTTTGTGAAATTGACTCTACGTTTCCGTTACTAGTTTAACGTTTTCTTCAATTCAAAATATATATTCACGTACAGCGTGATGTCAGGATTTTATCTGACAGCTTTTCAAATGTTACCCTAGATTGCACGCGAAAATCCCTGCGCTATGTCCGGTAAAGTTGTACGAGGTCTATCTTAGCCACGTCTAAAGGAGATCTCGCGAGGATACGATTGGGGTACAACTTTCACTGACTAGCCGTTCATTTAACATTAGCTATGGTGATCGACGGTTATCATGTGGTTTTGTCTTTGATTCTTTATTTCTAAATTATTTCTTTAATCCAAACTTTTTTGTGAAACACACCAGAAGCTATCAGTTGCGTTTTTGTCAATTGACTGTCAATAAAAAATATTGATATCGTGTGGATACGCTTAGAAGCTGTCAACAAGTAAACCAACGGTGAAAACACAACTATGACGTGTTATTTTTATGTTAGAAATAATATTATTTTTTTGACTGTCAAAAAGAAGTATCTAATGGCTTTGTATATATCTGGATATGTCTCAGATAAGGACTTTTGTAAAAAGTAAAAATTGTAAGCTGAGAATCACAGACATAACAACAGGGTTACAGCGCCGATCTCAATAAGCACTAATGTTAATCGGACAGCCGATTGGTGAAAGTTATACCCCTAAACACGGGTCTCGCGTGATCTCGTGGGACTTCCACAAAACCCGAAAGGGACTTTTTAAATCGTTATGCTATACAATTGGCCGATCGCGACATGATTGGCTTCTATCATTGACCGATTGTATCGCACCCCCAAAATATCGACATAGGAGGCCATTTATGTGGCAATACTATAATGTTATAAATCAGCATATTCCCTATTGGCATTGTTACAGGTCCGAGGATAGTCGTATTGGTCCGAGGCCGAAGGCCGAGGGCTAATACGGCTGTCCGAGGACCTGTGACAATGCCAATAGGGAATATCCTGATTAATGAAAATTTTATTAATTGGCTTTCAATGTTTTTTTGCATAAAATATATGTGTACTTTAAAAATAATAGTGTTTTAATAGACACATTCGCAAATAAAGTTGACCATTATTTTCTTAAAAATTTCTTTAAAAAAATCTAGACGTAGTGTACCAAGAGTTGTCCCCCTTTTGTACATAAAACATAGGAACATATTTCTTTATTTTTACAAATTGTTATTAATGCAATTTTTAATTTATCTAATGAAATAGACGGAATATTTGTTTTTCTTTGACTGAACATTGGCTATTTTCTTTTTTTCTGTTGATGAATTCAAGAAAAATAGCGTTGGGACTTTGAAGTGATAGCAATGAAACGTTCGCCATGTTTGATCTCGTATTGGCCCAGTCCGTATTGGCCTTGTTTGTTCGTATTAGCCCAGTTTGTTCGTATTGGCCCTGGTAAGCTCTGTATGAGTGTGACCGTTTCTCCGTATTATGCCAATAACATTGAAAGTCAATTAATAATATATGTTATTAATCGAGTGTTTTCGTATTGCCTTGATATTGGCCTGAGGGTCGCCGTATTGACCCGAGGCCGCAGGCCGAGAGTCAATGCAACCACCCGAAGGCCAATGCCAAGGCAATACGAAAACACTCGATTCATAATATTTGTATTAATAGACTGTGGAAGTTATTTCCATGCAAGCTGTAAAGTTGAACAGGAGGTATGTTTTCAGGAAAGCCTAGCGCACACGAGAGGCGCCGGCTGAGCTGCCGGTTACGCGTGGCTGAGAGCTAAGCTGTTTCCCCCGTGTGCGCGTAAATTTTGGTGAGATTTTCGCCTCTCGAGGCGGTGAGGACCGTATTTAGCATGTTTGATATTTTCTGCCTCTCGTGGCAAGAATCTCACCGTGTGCGCATAACGTAAGCTGCCGGCTGAGCTGAGAGGAGGGATAGTCCAATCGCGTGTGCCTATTAAATCATGTGACCACTTAGAATATTACGTAACACAGGTAGTGACATTTATGTAGCTAGTGAACTTCGGTGACCAGGAACTTGCCTCAGCCGAGAGCTCATCGTCTGCGCTGAAATCTGTAGCTGCTCCCTTGGCCACGCGTGCCTTGTAGCTCAGCCGGCGCCTCTCTTTTTTTTTTTTTTTTAAATTGTTTATTCACATACATTACAATCATTACAATCATTCCAACATAAAAATTATACAATTGAAATATTCGGATCCATCTATACATTGATTTTGAGTTTTCATTTTCACTGTACCTTGGAGAGGACTCTTACATTAATCAAGGAGTTGACGTATCCTACACTCTCTTTCAAACAATATGAGTAAATTTTGGGGTTTTCCATATTTGAACTTACTAATACACATTTTAGCCACAAGAATAATATGGTTGATTTCTAGCTTCTTAATACTAGATAAATTTAAGTTTCAGTTCATATATCCAAACAATAATTCTGTAGCAGAAAATGTTATATTTTGGCCAATCTTTGTGTATATTAGTCCTTTAACCATGGTCCATAGAGGCTGCACAAGCGCGCAGTCACAAAAGAAATGCTCTATATAATCAATATTTTTACAATATTCGCAAAGATTAGAATTAGCAATGCCCATTTTCTGGAGATTTATCCGTGTTGGGTAAATATTATGTAAAATTTTCCATTGGAGGACCTGTAATCGGACCTCTTTGGTACATTCAAAGGCCAATTTCCAATAGCTACCAGCAATATAAACATCAAATTTGCGTCTCCAAAAGAGAACTGATCATAATGGACACTCATTATCATTCAGCATTACCCTATATTGCTTACTACTTAGGCTCCTTATATTATTTCCACGAAAAAGCAAAATTCTTTCCCGGTTATCGGGATGAACACTGCCCGTAATTTGTTTTGGAATTGCTTTAAATACACTGACATATTCTAAAACCCTTTGAGGGGCTTTGCCCACTTTTTCAACAATTTCTTGAAAAGATAAAAAAAATGTCATTTTTAAGCATATCCCTTACTCGGACTATGCCCTTTTCTATCCATTCTTTTACAAATAATGTTTCACCTTGACATGTAATACATATATTATTCCAAATAATATCATCATAATCGACTTCTGTGGAATCATCAGAAATAGTATTATCCAGCCAAGCTGTCAGAACACATTGCCAGAAGTGGGATTTAATGAGAGACATGCCTTTAAATTGCTTTGAAGTTACAGAGCTTTCAAAAACACTTCTTTCCGGTCCGAAGATAGAAAAATATACATTTGGAATTATGCACCAACTGTGTGCGTTTCCATGAGATAATTGCAATTTAGTCACCCATGATAAAAGAAAAGATGTTTTGAGTTCTCGCATGTCAATCATTTTTAAACCACCTTCAGTATAACCTTTACACATAACCTTTCTTTTTACTTTTTCACAGGTGTTTTGTTGTCCACTATGTTTTTTCCAAAGAGAATGAAAAAATAATTTATTCAATTCATTTACAATCTCATCCGGCACAACCAGTGCCTGTAAAAGGTGCATAATTGTCGCCTCTCGTCTGCGCTAGGCTTAAGCCGCTGGTCACCCTCTGAACATTTTATCAATGCCTTAAAAAAATTGACGTCCGACCAAGTTATGCTCTCTGTGTTTTTGTTCTTGGATAAGTAGAAAAGTTTCTTCCTCTTTCACTGTCCTAAAACGGCAATCAGATTTACTTACAGTAGTTTTGTCTTTCAACTCTAATATCCTGTCAGTAAGACCTTGTATAGTGCGCTCTGGTGTAGACATTTTGAAATGAACATCTGCCGTCTGCTTCTGTCTAACTATGGGACATCACATGTTAATTGCGTCTTTCAGCCGCACTCCGTGAACTCGGCCAATATGACTTGAACTCGGCCAATATGACTTGAACTCGGCCAATACAGCCCTACGTCTAATATGAACTTGATTCGTCCGCTGATATTACCCGGCCGCGAAGGTCGTATTCGAGTAATAACTTGCACAGTCAGTTCATAAAATATGTAATTGAGGTTTGTATTAAACCAAGCCCGTGAACACTCTGTTTTATATTCAGTCATTAGAAGTGACCTGAGATGCCAAAAGGTTGATTTTTTCCCGTTAAATGTAAAGTTTGAAATGTTCGACTTTTTTCTCGAGAAGTACACACAATAAGCTTTTTGTAATACTAGTCTCGAGAATGTATGTTAAAGTAGTGATTTCAACTCTTTTGTTCTTAAAATGAACGGTCATTCGTCCCGTTTATCTCAATTTTGTTTACTTTCGAACCCTATTTCAGCATATACAGGCCGCACAGACTGTATTGATTTTCTTTATTCCCACGGCAATTTACTTTTTGATGAACAACTCTCTGCTTGTCTACACAAACATAATTTATTTAAAAAACGCGAATATTTGTAGCGAATGTCCCTTTAACAGTGATGTAGGTCTCGAGACTGGTCTTGGTCTTGGTCTTGGTCTCGAACCTTCTGGTCTTGATCTTGGTCTCAAGCCTTCAGGTCTCGGTTTTTTAGGCCGAGACCAGCACGAGACCGGCAATATAACTTATATGCGCAACGCCCGGACGCCCGTCGCGATTGGCCGTTAGCTCTGCGTATAACGAAAAACCTGCCTGGCAGCTTTCTAATTTAAAAGGCAAGCCTAGCCCTTAGCTCCCTAGAGTCAAAATGTACTGCGTTGTTATTTTTCTTTTATAGAAAATTAACAATTTTTAAAAACTTTTCTGGAATGTGGATAACATGACATTCTCAGTGTGATTCAGCGCCGATTTTTTGGCATCCTCTTGCCGAGGACTTGAGCCGCACATGTTTAGGCCGAGTGACGCAGAATACACAAGCTACCAGCCGTATAAATTTCCATCGATTTTCTTGATGGCAAAGTCATAAAAGTATGACAACCTGATTTAAAAATGCTTTTCCTTACTGTTCATTCCGTTTGTCCCGAAAATTAAAAAAAAAACTTTTTAGAAGACTTTGAAAACCGGATGGAAAAATTCACTTCAGCGAGTGACCGTCCGATATACTTACTGCATTTACACTGGCCGTGGGATAAACACCGGCTACCAGCGATCATATTTACTGTCCGAAATGGTGATTAAAAGTCCGAGTTAACTATTTCTGATACGTATCAAAAGATTACAACATTCCACCAGATTTTTTGGGGTCCATTTTTTCTACTGAGACGGAAAACGGGAGCGAAAACCCATCGGTAAAAACAACAACAACGTTCAGAATAGCTCCGGTATGTAGCGTTATTGACTATTGTGACGCCCGCTCCCAGCTGGTTAGACCATTGTTGTCTACAATTACGTTCAGAACTACGATAAAATGAGAAAATAACTTTGCCTGCTAACTTATTTTTGCAGCTTTGTGAATACTGAACCTGTGAATTTATTAAACCCACATGAGATTGAGGTTTGCCATACAAAACTTGATCTGTCAAAATATAGGCAAATTGAAATTTGAAAATGCATTACAAAAAAAATCCATTTTTATCAGTAAAAGAATTTGAAAATTATTAAAAAATGTAGATATTATAGGCAACATTGTCAATACCCTAGTAAAATTATAGAATTTATAAAATCACCAAATGAATTAGAAATAGAAGAAATGAAAACATTACATCTACTTATGACTTTTGTTATATAGAGGATATTGAACAGTTGTGTTTGAATAGCACTTATATTTTTTCGAGTGAAAGCCGGAGAATAACCCACGAGACGCGAAGCGTCAAGTGGGTTATCCCTCCGCCTTTCAAGAGAAAAAATATAAATGCTATTCAAACACAACTGTACAATATTCTGTTTATTATTTATACTATCATGTTTTAGGCTGGAGATTGTTTATGAAGTATAAATTTATCAATTATAAAAAAGAAAGTATTGACAAATTTATGACGGATTAGGTTTTCAGCAAACGTAGGAATATATATCGCTGACCAATGAAACAACAGCATGTCTGTTCTTCTCACGTGACTATCGACTGTCAGATTTGTGGTCATTTGAATGGCCATTTTCTCCCTGAGTTTTTCGCGATATTTGATGTAAAGAGAAATTAAATCGAACTCCATGGATTTTAACTCTGCAGAGCATCAGTCACCAGGATAAAAAATGATATTTGAAATTACTTTACATTGTTTAACCGCGTCAATGAATGGCAAGTACAGTTATTCGTTACACGCAGTGGTCCGATTCTCCGAAGCCATGCTGCAGGTCACACAACTCTGCCAACATACGATCGATTTTGAAGTTTTGTTTTATCGCTTTGACTTAGAGTGGTAAGCCGATCCTCTATTAAATCAATTATGTGTTTTCAGCTGTAATTTATTTATCTTAATGCTAATTATGACTGAAAAGGCTTCATTTAGCCTATCGAAATCCTATGTACTGTTGTTGTTGTACAGCAGACGTCGGTACGCAAGAAAGAAGTAGGTCCGACGACGTCATCGGCTTCGTCGCGTGCATTAAATAACAAAAGTGTTATTTCACTGCAGTGAATTATAACATTTCTGAGTGAAGGAAATCCCTAGTTTTCACTTATGTATAAATAATAAATGTCATTCTTATGTCATACTATTCATCTCAAACAAGTTATTCAATGCAATATAGCGTTTATTACTTTATTAATGTCAAGTTAAAGGCACACTTGCCGCGAAAATCCAGAACAGTGTTTACATTACAAAACAGTGAACGGTTTTCTTTACTTTTCCCAGACAGAAGAAGTTGGAACTTTCTATTTTTAACAAAAATGGAAAGTTTTGGCATCATTTAGTATTTTTAATTTGAAATTGAAAAACAGATTTTTCAAGTACCCGCAATGTAAACAAACATCAAACCTGAGCAAGCGCCCTAATGTTTTGAGTCGTGCTGGGCGATTTAACGACACAGTGTAATTTTACGAATTTTATCTAAGAAATACAGACTAACGATCGAGAGAGACTATAAAAGTCTGTCGAATGCAAACCACAAACAAAAACGCCTGAATGAGGGTAGTCCAACATTAAAGTTAACTAACACTGATCGTTGTTGTTGTAATCAAACTTCGATTCTTCGCTTGTTTTTCACCCTCATTTATACATTCTAAACCTAATTTGACATGCTTTATGTGTGTTATGTTTAATTTTAGTGGTTTTAGCTGTATTAAGCTCGTGTAAATTGATTTTCTTAACAAATGTCAAGCAGGCTAAGGCGGCAATTGGGTCTTTAACATATCCTGGTCTTGGTCTTGGTCTTGGTCTCGGACAATAGTGGTCTTGATCTCGGACGCCTGGTCTTGGTCTCGCACCCCAGGTCTTGGTCTTGGTCTCGGTCTCGACCTATCAGGTCTTGGTCTTGGTCTTGGTCTCGGGTGGCCTGGTCTTGACTACAACACTGCCCTTTAAGAAGAATTAACATCTGCATAACGTTTGTGAACTATTGAGTGTACAATGTATATCATATATATGATTGTCAATACAAAAGTCGTTCTGAAAACGTCACACTACCTTGATTGTCCTGTGTTTTATATCTAATTATATAAATATATTTATGAACAGACAGGCATAGGGAATTTTGTTTGACTAAAATAACCATGGAGATAAGTAGAAATACATTTTGACCTTAATTGTAACATGCCAATATACCAGTCGAATGATAAAAACACACTTTCCCAAAGATACAAACGTCCTTACTAAGCTCGGTAGGTAATCACTCACCGGCAATGTGAAGACTGCTCCACCGGAAAACTGTGAACTCTCCCATTAAAATCCCCTAGCAGGCAGTTGCTATTCTAAGAAGAACATTTTTGTCGCATTTCTATGAAAAGTACACAAAGGAAAAATAAACGGCAAATGCTTTTTTCATTAAATTTTTACATTTCTTGTTAGCTTCTTGGGTTATTTTTCTTTTGTGTCATGTGTGGGATCTTTACAGGCTGATTATGTCATACTAGATCCTGTTTTATTCAGAATTTAGATACATGTGTTCTGTAAAAAATCTCAACAAGCAGCACAGTAACAGAAAAAAAGGCCACTAAACGCAAGTTTATTCTTCTACTTGTCTTCATTTTCAATTTTTTTGTTAGTTATCTTAATTGGTCCATAATTGGTCCAATTCTGGCAGCCAATTATGTCACAACGACCAATTGTGTGGCACATTATCAAACTCAATCAGGAAGTTCGACAAATTCTCGAAAGCGGCAGAAAAAAAGCGACTTAACCAAAGTTTATTCTACTACTTGCCTTCATTTTGTCTAACATACATTACACATTGCGACACAATTGGGCATGTCTGGAGGCTAGTTATGCTGCAACCCCAATTGGGTCCAATATGATCGAACTTTTAATCATTAAATTGTGTCACCCCATTTCAATCCCCAAAATTGACAGGGACAATATATATTCATGCATCCAGACAAAAATAACACAAACGTTTTTGCACATTTGAAGAAACAGACTTGGATAAGGTGACAGAACCCAGAGATTAAAATTCCTGCACACCACTTATATGAATTACTTAAAATTGCGAATCGACCTATTTGGTGTAGTTTCTTTTTCGCTTCGGTTTCATCTACATTAATTTCGAGTCTTGTATTTGTGTTTAACAATCTATGGTGTATAAAATATCACGAACAAAGTTAATTCAGATCATATTATCTTAAGTTGTGTTAATTCTCTTTATTTGCCGGGGGGAGGGGGGGGGGGCTCAGCCGGTAGAGTCATACATCCTCCGTCCGACACAGGTCTTACATATATGCGCCATGGGATCGAATCCCGCTCAGACCAAATAAATTGAACATGTCTGTAAAACACCAGACAAACATCCTCTTGTGATTGAGAGGCGACATATTGGGAGGGTGACAAATAAAAACCACTACCAAAATACCTTTGCATATTACGATGAGCCAGATGAAGACAATTTTATTGGGAAGTCGAAATCGTATGTAGTCTTGGTTTGAGGGAAAAGGTTTTCACATCTAAATGAACGAACGCATCCCATCAAAAACATAGCAAAAAAAGCCCCCCCCCCCCCCCCCACCCCCCCCCCCCCCCCCCCCCACCCTGGAAAATCTGCACCGACCAATAAAATCATTGGTGTAGGGAAATTGTTGGTAAACTGATATCGTTAGCCAAATCAAAAGTGTATTTCAACAAAATAAAAAGATGCTTGTAAGTATAAGACGCAGGTTGGACTCTAATGGATGCTATACGAGCTATTGGCCTGCTCTAAGGATGTATTCTACACACTCAAAGTGACATTTTGACTTCAATATGTTCGCCCTGTGTAGCCAGATGGATTCTGAAGTTTCATACTTAAATATACTTTTGATTTGGCTAACGATATCCTAAATAAATTGTATAGATTGTTGCCATTAATGGTGATTTCCTATCGCTAGAATGTTGCCCTTTATGATCACAATCTGGGGGGGGGGGGGGGGGCTTATCTTTTTTCTTTGTGTATAGTTTACATGGAACAAACTAATTGTTGTCTGTTAAAAACAAATTAATGGATAAATTAATTAACCATATACCGACATCAACATACTTTTTGCAAATGCAATGGGATAAAGAATGAGATTAAAGACTTCTTTACGTTTCTTTTCTAAAATTTCGTGTTTTCTTATTTTCGATTCAAGCCCAAGCGAAAAGACATTTCACCTTAAATTCGAACAAGTTTGACACTACCGATATCAATCTAAAATAGGGATTGATCCTACTGTCATTCGTTGAGATATCAAGCCAATGTGTGCCCACTCGGAACATCCTTCGGCTATCTTCGCTCGCTACCGGTCGGCTTTGACACGCCTTGGACAGTCTGCGCTTTTTATACGGTAAATCACCGTATTTTTGGGCTGAATAAAAATGGCGTCGAAAGTAAATTTCAAAATGTTTTACTACAAACGAAAATATAAAATAATAATAATTATAAATTTATTAAATGCTAATATCGCTTAGAAAGATATTTGTGTATATATTTTATTGAGTCCGGTAAACCACATGTTGTAGACAGACGCAGTTTCGGTACATATCAGGAATCCTCCAATGCTTCAATTATATAACTGATGAAACCTGAAAGTTAACAAACCGAGTGTATCGGTCCCTTACATTATCACGGGACACTTGTGTGGGAACCTCAAGGGGATTTGGGAATTGTACGCTTCACGGCTACCTATTTGGTCGCTATATTCAAAATGACCTGCAGTCTATCAGAGGGTATTTCACGCACGTAAATCCCCGAAGTTTCAGAGTGGTGTGCCATGTTGCTTGGACATAAAGGGAGGCCACTTCTGTCGACTTCATGGATTTACGGTTAAGCACTATCCGTATTGCCTGTTATCATTATACTTTTAAAAACTGTCCCTGTTCTTTGGTCGCATGTTAATTTGAATCATATAGAGTATGTGTATTTTAGCTTGTATGGGTGGGGATAGGGAGGGTTGAATTTTGTCTTTGCTTTTGTATTAGAAATTATATTGTTAGTTTCAAGTACTGTTTATTAATATTTTAACTGGTTAAATGTAAATGCCGTGTAGCCTACACCCTGATCACGTGCGCCAGTATTTTTGCGGCGCTCAATAAGCCCCTTTCGGGACCCGTGTTTAGGGGTATAACTTTCACCGATCGGCTGTCCGATTAACATTAGTGCTTATGGAGATCGGTTGTAACCCTGTTGTTATTTCTGTGATTCTCAGCTTACAATCTATACTTTTTACAAAAGTCTTTTTGTGAGACATATCAAGATATATACAAAGTCATTAGATACTTCTTTTTGACGGACACAAAAATAACACGTCGTAGTTGTGTTTTCACCGTTGGTTTTTAACAACTTCGAAGCGTATCCACGCGATATAAATATTTTTACTGACAGTCAACTGACAAAAACGCAACTGATAGCTTCTGGTGTGTTTCACAAAAAGAATTGGATTAAAGAAATGATTCAGAAATAAAGAATCAAAGACAAAACCACACGATAACCGTCGATCACCATAGACGCTAATGTTAAATGAACGGCTGGTCAGTGAGAGTTATACCCCTAACTCATTTCTCGCGTGATCTCGCGGGGTTTTAGCCAAACTCGAAAGAGGCTTATTGTAAAACCGTGATCTATATAAATAAACGCCGGTGCAAGTGTACCGGCTTCGCTATAAAAAAAAACTTTCGGCAAATTGTAAACAACGTAATGTGACACTAACAGTTGCACCATGAAACGGGGCTCGGTTGTGTGGAGAGATGTCCGATATGATTCTGGTAGGTAACTTTTAAGCTGCCGATAATCTGTTTTGTTGTGTTGGCGTTAGAACGTAGTTTTATTGATTGATAGCTTGCTCCATTTTTTGTGGTTAAATCAAGTGGGATGGTCGCCAGAACCAACGGAAGGTCAGGGAGTAAAACGATTAACGTGCTATACAAAACAGACTTTTCCTTGGGCCTTGTAACCAGTGTTTGATGTACTAAATACTAAAAAAATGTATTGAGTCCGTTCCGGATTAATATCACTTTGCGTTTTTTTAGTTCGACTGGCGCAGCACTACAGCCAGCATGCCTGTAGCAATATCGTCGTCCTTCAAAGCGACCTCGGACGCATACATTTGATGTTAGCTGGAATAACTTAATGACACATGATTCTGCCAAGAAATTTGTAAGTTTATTAGTCTATTTGTAACCATTTGTTTAATTTATACTCACGCTAAGAATTTTATAACACACACGTGTGTCTCTAGTGCTGCGCGATGATTTATGTTGAGGCAGAAATGCAGTCAAATTAAGTGAAATTAACATTTATAGCATAGCTCAGAATAGCGTAAACTTCAAGACACTTCTAAATAGAAATGCATTATTTTCTTTTCCTCTGTCTGAACATTTTATCTTTACACGTTAACTCATACTTTGTATTTTTGTAATAATTTCAGCTTGAACCTACATCAATGGATCCAGAGGGCAGGGAAAGAACTGATATCATGGAAAACATGAGAAGAGGCGGTATAAAGTCAGTATTTACAAAGAAAATTGAGGAACTGAAAATTCTCTTTAAGACTGAAAGTATAGCTGAAGTAAAGGGCAAATTCAGAGAAATTCAAAACACTTTAAGTAAGCTGAAACTGAAAAATGATGAGTTAATTCAACTTTCTCCTGATTTTCCTGAGGAAATTTCTAATTCTGAAGCTTACATTGCTCAAGTAGAGACAATTTATTTATCAATTTCTGACCAAGTTAAAAAATGGTTAAGTGGAATGTTAGGCTCACAAAACCCAGAAATCGATGATATTAAGCCAAGCGACTCTGTTAGTCAATCAGGGGAAAGTAAAGCTTCTAGTAGTTCTTCCAGTGCACGATTAAAACTGGCAGCCAGAAAGGCTGGTTTAAAGGCAAAGGCACAAGTTTTAGCATAGCAGCAAGATATAAAACTAAAACAGATTCAGTTAAAATATGAAGAAGAGAAACTAACATTAGAAAGTGAAATCAAGGCAACAGAAGCTGAGGAAGAAATCTATGAGCAATACGAAAATAGAGAACCAACTAAACCAATTCCCATTAAAGAACACCAGTTCCCAGTTCCACAGATTACCTTAAACCTTAATGCACCCACCTGGTCGGATAATGCTCTCTCTCTAAATTATGAGACTAATGTACTAGCTCTTCAACAACAGATGCTAGATGTTGTTCAATTGCCAAAAACTGAAATAATGACCTTTGATGAGGACCCTTTGAAATACTATTTGTTCATTCGATCATTTCAGAGTACAGTGGATAACACGTCAATCAACAATAGTGGTAAATTAAATAGACTGTTACATTATTGCACAGGCAATGCCCTACAGGTAATACAATGTTGCTGTGTAATGAACCCAGAGGAAGGTTACCATGAAGCACTAAGACTACTCCAATCTAGATTTGGCAATCAACATGTTATTTCAAATGCATGGATTAGAAGGTTAACGGAAGGCCCTACAATAAAACCAAGTGATGTGGAAGGTTTACGTAAATTTGCGGATGATTTGAAGGGAGCAATGATTACGTTAAATGCTATGGGCAAAATAAATGAAGTAAATAACCAAATACGTATGGTCAGAATAATTGACAAACTACCCCTCTTTCTTCAAAGTAGATGGCGCAAAAAGGCAGTAGAGACTTTGAAAAGTGTTGGCAATTACCCCAGTATTGAGGTATTGGTGAGTTTTGTTGAACTAGCAGCTGATGAACTTGCTGATCCAGTATTTGGTGTCACTGCAACAACCAAATTCAAAGGGGAGACAAGTCAAAGTCTAAATAAAAGAACTTCAAGTTACAGCATGCAAACAGATGTGAGTAACAATAACTTTGCTATGCCCAATTTCCAAACTCCCACAAACTGTCCTTTATGCTTTTCTGATCACCCCCTATACATATGTGACAAGTTTAAGCAGATGAGACCTGAAAAAAGATTCGAGTTTGTCCAACAAAAGCGTTTATGCTTCAACTGTTTTGCCAGCAACCATTCTTCCAGAAATTGTAGAAAACCAAGTAAATGTCAAATCCAAGGTTGCACAAGGAAACATTCACGGTTAATTCACCTCCAAACAATACCTGTAAACAATCAGACATCTCCAAAGGAATTCCTTTCAAACAAAACCCCCACCCAGCCAGATGATTTCATTACGGCTCAAAGCTCAGCATGTAAGGTACCCAATAATTCTACAGTTGCTCTGCCAATTGTTCCGGTACGAGTAAGCACTCACAGTGGAAATTACACGGAAACATATGCCTTACTGGACACTGGAAGCACTATTTTTTTCTGTTCAGATGAACTACTGAATAAATTAGGCATCTCCGGTATTGAGACCAATTTAACACTAACAACAATTGAAAACATCAACAGACCAAGGAGAGCCGAACGTGTTTCACTTATGGTATCTGACTTACTGAATAGAACCACTATCGACATGCCTTATGTGTTTTCCACATCTAATCTTGCCTTTTCAAGTTTCAGTACACAAAATCGTGAAAATTTACAACAATGGCCACAGTTTCGAATTAACGCCAGGGGGCGCCCAAACCAGGGGAAGATAATTTAAAAAGCGAAAGACAACATTCCTCTGTAGGCCCTACAGATGGCAGCAGGTCACAGTTTCATTTTCCTTCATTTCCCATTTGCGGTAATGTTAATGTCTGCTCTCACAACACCTTCCCTAACTTTCGGTGAACCAAATCCTTCGGTGGGGGCCTTGAACAGTCTAGAAATTTTGAGATATGAGTAGAATCAGCTGATTTCTGCCTATGAATATATTTCTAAAGAGTGTGAAAAGCACGCGTGGCTGACAAAACAATATATTCGTCAACTCCAAAAGATATCATCTCACGACATAAGCTGTCCAAACGATAATTTATTCCTTCTGAAATTCGTCCGTCTTCATTCGAAATTGTTTTTGAAATACTGTATCCGTGGGTTACAAATAAAATAAAGCATAAAATAAGAATTCGTGAAAAACTGCCCAAAGTCCAGGAGTTTACTTGTCGAGTATTTGGAGACCTTTTACAAGAAGGTGTTATAGCTAAGCTAGACGACGATCTCTACTGTGGCGGAGATACTTATGATGATCTTTTCCGGAATTGGCAACAGTTACTTGATGTTCTTCACGCTAATGGTTTGAATCTCTCATCTTCTAAGACAATGAGGGGGCCTCCGTGGCTTAGTAGGTAGAGCGTTGGACGCTCAATCCGAACAGCCTTCCACCAATGGGTCGCGGGTTCGAATCCCACTCAGTCCAAAAAACTTTGGCAAATTTTCTGACTTGGTTTTCACTCGAACGACCTATGTGGGATGGTTGCCAGTTACCAACGGAAGGTCGT
Source organism: Lepidochitona cinerea (assembly GCA_963971465.1). Lineage (NCBI taxonomy): Eukaryota > Metazoa > Mollusca > Polyplacophora > Chitonida > Tonicellidae > Lepidochitona > Lepidochitona cinerea. The sequence goes on along the minus strand of OZ020553.1, from coordinate 1,246,828 downwards.
GGGTTTCCTCCGGGCATAGAGCCCGGTTTCCTCCCACAATAAAACTGGCAACGCCGCCATATAAGTGAAATACTCTTGAGTGCGGCGTAAAACACCAAACAATCAATCAATCTAAGACAATGATTGCCCCCTCACGTCTAACTCTTCTCGTCTGGGCCTGGAGTAATGGCACTATTTCTGCAAGTAAACACAGGGTTTCTACTTTGGCGTCTTAGCCTTCGTTCATTTATCGGCGCTTACCAAGTTTTAGCCCGAGTAATCCCGAGATGTTCGGATCTGCTCTCTCCATTAGATGACGCAGTTGCGGGTCTTTCTTCCTCTGATAAAATCCTCGGGATAGATAATTTACTGGTTTCGTTCAAAAAGGCACAGGACTCTCTTTCTACTCACCAAACTATCGTCTTACCCCGTCCAAGTGACCAGTTGTGGATAATCACTGATGGTTCTGTGAAGAATCAGGGAATCGGCGCAACGCTCTATGTAACACGAGATAACAAACAGCACCTCGCTGGTTTTTTTAGTGCGAAACTTCGTGGCCACCAGATAAAGTGGTTACCCTGTGAGGTGGAAGCTTTGTCCATCGGAGTCGCCACACGACATCTCAGCCCTTACATCATTCAATCGGACCACAAATCATGTATTTTGACGGACAGCAAGCCCTGTGCACAGGCCTTTGAAAAGCTTCTCAGGGGAGAATTTTCAGCGAGCCCTAGAGTAGCCACATTTTTAGCAACTGTAAGTCGATATTAGCCCGGATTATCGGCCTTGCGGCGACTGATAATTATATGGCTGCTAATGTGTCTTGTCGCCTTAGCTCGAATCACTTGGGTAAAATAATATCGATATAACTGTGGAGAAATATGGTCTATACATCTAGTATTTAATACTCCACGAATATTTCACATTCGGCCTAGTTCAATGGTCATGACAAAAGATTTCCGAAGATTACGAGTTACGTATTTCTAAGATGCCCCGCAGAGTTTTTAGGTCGGTTAATGTTTTACTATCGCGGTTACGTCAGGTTGAAAGTCCGTGGACTTGGAACCAAATATTGACTGCATAAAGGAAAGCTTACCACATTACAGCCGCGTAAAGTTAACGAACTCCTTCTTCTAGGTATATGCTATCGGAATGTAGAGATAAAAACTTTTTTCTTTGCTTATTTGTTGTGAAATTTACCCCGCCAATTTTTTCGGCGGGTCTCCTTAAAAAATATCACTTTTTTATTATGGAAGTGATCTGGGCTATGACAAACACGGAGAGAAAAAAAATTCGACAGAGCCCAGATTTGTTATGTTTCTATATATATCTTTATTTTTGACTATGTCATATAAGGCTTTACTTCCATAGTCTGTAATATTTATTGCTAGCTGACCTTTTTCTTAAAGAAAAGATAACACCAGAATTCAGAGTTGTTTTGCATACGTCTGAACCATGTGTATTTAATGGCTTTAAATAAACCAATGAACATTAATCATCTTAACACCACCTTCACTATAGTCTTGGTACATAACCGAACGTTTAATTTTGTCATTTCTTTTATTCTAGATAAATTTTAAAAAGTTTGCTGTATATCATCTAGTAACCAGTTAGGGGGGGTAGGTAAACAGGAAAATAATATTGTTAATTTTGGAAGTGCTAATGTTTTTACTACCGTTACCCGTCCTAATACTACCAATGATCTTTTTTTCCAGTTTTCCAATAAGTTACATATTTCTTTATATTTGTCTTTGTACCATCTCCTCCCTGTTTCTACAGAAATTTATTCCTAATAGTTTAAAGTTTTGGTCCCATTGTAAATCGTAATTTTGGCATAGTGTGTCAGTATAACCTGTAAGTGACCCAAAGTGTATCAGTATTACCTGTAAGTGACCCAAAGTGTATCAGTATTACCTGTAAGTGACCCAAAGTGTATCAGTATTACCTGTAAGTGACCCAAAGTGTGTCAGTATTACCTGTAAGTGACCCAAAGTGTGTCAGTATGACCTGTAAGTGACCCAAACCTTACAGCTTTTGTTTGACCAATATTGAGTTTTAACCCTGATATTGATCCAAAGAGTTTTACAGTTTCAAAGGTTTCATGTAAAGATTTTTCAGTGCCAGTTTTTGATAAATTGCCTAGGTTTATCTCCCTTTGGGAATAATAGTTATCAAGCCGCGTTTTTGCGTAACTGATAAGGAATTTTTTAAATAACCATGGTTTATAGATTTTACCAAAAATTGACCAATGTCCACCCCAAAACATTTGTAAAATTCAGATGAAAAACCATCTATACCAGGACTCTTTTTAAACTTTTTACGGCTTTAAGTGCTTCCGTCGCGGAGATAGGTCCTTCTTTTGTAATTTGGTCTAAAGTAGGGAAATCTCTTAATTGCAAGCTTCTCAAATCAATGTCTTCTAAATCAGACTCACACTTATGATATAAATTTTAATAAAATTTTTCAACCTCGTTCAGGATATCCTTTTGATTTACTATCTCTTTTTCTTTTGTTACTAGCCGTTGCATAGTTTTGTTAATAAAGTTGGTTTTTTCCAGACTACAAAAATATTTTGTTGGTTTTTCAGCATACTCGAGCTGCATGGCTCTAGAGCGGAGCATCACACCTTCCAATCTTATTTGACGTAAAGTCTCCAAAGATTTTTTGGAATGTTCAAATCTACCATTTTTAGTTCTTCTTCTATAATGTTAATTTCTTGTTCCAAATTATTTTCTTGTTCTGTAATTACTAAAGTTGAGGAAGACAAACAAGCTGCCATTTCTGCTGCTGTTGAGGAAGCCCGTACACAGTTTGTCGTTGAGTGCCAAACATTGCGCTCACAAATTGCCGAACTTTCACAATCACCAAGGGCAACAACTCTTTCAGAACAACGGATACAGAACGACCACATGTATGTATATGGAAAGGTAAAATACTATACTGGTACTTTTAATGGTGAAAACTGTACTGATGAAACCCTTAAGGTATTTCTAGATAAAGTTGATAGAGCCTTAGATAATCCTCTGTATACAAATTATAAAGGAAAGGTGTTATCGTTACTCCTAGAAGGTTTTGCTCGTCGTAAGTGGGAAACCCTTAGCGATGAGATTAAGACGGATTACATATCTATTGTTAATATGCTACAACAAAGCTACAGTGCATATACCAGCGGTTACACACGAAAACATTGACTTACAAGAAGCAACGTTAGATACACTTGTTGACATGGAGCGAACCAAAGATGCAATTGATAATTTACAGGTCAGCAATTCGGTTTCATCTATTCAACAACATTCTCGTGCACCCGATTATTCAAATAACTATAACCGACTAAATTCTTCTGGACAATCGCGCAGCCCATCTCCCCATAACCACATCGACCGATTTCAATCAACACATTGCTTTGATCGTGATAACACTCCATTCGATCGCTCTCGAAATATAAACCGTGCAAATTACGCGTTCGGACCTATTTCACGCGTCGAGACTATCCTTTTCGTAAAGAAATCGATAAATCGATTGCTTTCACCGAATCGACGTGATGATTTTTCCGACACCAATAATCACTGGACTAGTAGGAAATCGGAAGAATCACGTGATTTTTCTCCACGTAGACACTCCGCTAGCTCTGATTACATAAAACGAACTCACCCTGACTCGTTTCGTGATTCACGAGATATCTACTACAACCGTTCATCACCGAGAGAGAACGTTAATCAGAGAGGTGAGTATATGCACCGTAGTCCCAGACCATCTCGTCATAAATATTCTTATAACCAGGATGGCTCCTCTCTTTCTCACGAACCTTATTCAAGGTCACGTGATTTTTCTCCTCGGCGGAATAATTATTCCCCTCAAGTTGTAGCATACCCGTTCAGGATACCCCAACACTCTCTGCCGATGAAAAGCAACGTCTGCAATCGCTTCTCAACGACTCCAAAGATGTCAGTCGCCATACATGGATACATTTTTGGTCACCATACATTAAGATTGAGTTTGGATATCGGCGCCACTGGTAACATGATGCGACTGTCGGCTGTCACTAAGTTAGGTCTATCCATGAAAAAAAGTTCCCAGTCCGCCCACCAGGCTGACGGATCATCCCCTCTCACTGTCCTTGGAGAAATATCCTTCGCGTGATAATCGACATTTTACATTTGAAGGTCTTGTCGTGGAATATTTAGATGTAGACGTTTTAGCGGGCACTCCGTTCATCGAAGCTAATGACATCTAAGTGCGCCCTGCCAAACGGCAAGTTATTCTTTCTGATGGCCTCATATATAATTATGGAACGAACGGAACACCCTCCTCAAGTCATAAAATTCTCATTTTGCCCGAAACGCTGGATATGATATCAGGTGAAGGCCAAATATTACGAGCCTTGTTGATCGGACGATTGTCGGATCGTGGTTCAAGGGCATAGTAATCATCTGGCAGATCATCTGGGACACTAACTTCTATAAAATCACCAGGCCAAATAGTAGTTGTAGATGTAGTTCGTAAGAGATGGGCTTTGCAGCTTCTGGCACTATCTTAGGTAGCACACATCCAGTTTACCATACAATAAATACTGGCGACACAGCACCGATTGAAGAACCAAACCGACGCCTTCCACACGCACTGAAAGAAACAGTACGATAGGAAATAAACGAGATGTCTGCTCAGGAAATTATTGAGCCCAGTAACAGTCCTTGGCGTTTTCCAGTAGTCTAGCGTGATGGGAATATGCGTTTTTGTGTAGATTTTAGAAAACTCAACGCTGTTACACGTAAGGACAGTTACCCACTATCCCGAATCGACCAAACCTGGATTCTCTTATTGGCTCAGGCTACTTCTCAACACTTGACATGGCTAGTGGATATTGGCAGATCCAGGTGGACAAAGAGTCAAAGGAAGAGACCGCTTTTGCAGCACCAGACGGAGGTCTTCATCATTTCAGAAAAATGCCATTCGGATTAACAAACGCACCGGCTACATTTATGCGCCTCATGGAGCTGGTTTTGTCCGGTCTACAGTGGGAAATTTGTCTCCTGTATTTAGACGATATTATTGTCTACTCGTCTATATTTGAGCAGCATCTAACAAGACTTACACGGGGTTTTCAACGCTTATGACAAGCTCGGTTAAAATTAAAACCGTCAAACTGCAATTTTGCTCAATCGAAAGTGACTTACTTAGGGCATATTTTGGCTGCCGATGGGGAATCCCCACCCCGCGAAAAACTGAATCTGTCCTAACGTACCCTACCCCACGTAATGCCACTGAAATTCGTAGTTTCGTGAGACTAGCTGGTGATTATCGCCGGTTTATTCACCAATTTGCCTAAATTGCTTAACCTCTCACTAGACTTAGAGACGAGGATGCAACACACATGCGAGTTTTTGAACGTTTTTTTTTCTTGGTGAAACGGCGAACTAAAGGATCGAATGGAATGTGTGTAAAGTTTGGGCCGACTGCGTTCGTTAAATTAGGAGAAATTGAGAGAAAATCCGTGAACAATGTTCACGGCGGAAAATAATACAGTCAAATAGAAAAGGTGTAGTTTGAGCATAGCCTAATGTCTAATGAGCTTCCCGAAAACGACCAGTAGAACACGGCTTTTGCCGATTAATAATTATCTACGCCCAGTGACCTTTGACCTATCTGATTCGAATAAACTTGGCATCTATATTATTGTCTTTATGATTGAAAACCGTACATACGGAAAGAAACATGGGAAAACATACATAAACATTGTTTAATTACCGTCAACAACGTCACCCATCAGCACCCAGATAACACACTGGCGTTGGCCTTTGGTTGGCATGGTTGGCTAATGGTCGCGGTTGGCCAGCCAATGGAAGGCCAACGTTGGCATGGTCGGCCAGGTCATGGTTGGCTAATGGTTGGCCTGTCAACAACGTCACCGGTCATCAAACTCACTGACACTGAATTACTGTCAACAATGTCACCGGTCATCAAACTTACTGACACTGAATTACTGTCAACAACGCCACCAGTCATCAAACTCACTGACATTGAATTACTGTCAACAATGTCACAAGTCATCAAACTTACTGACACTGAATTAGCGTCCACAACGTCACCGGTCATCAAACTCACTGACATTGAATTACTGTCAACAATGTCACAAGTCATCAAACTCACTGACACTGAATTAGCGTCAACAACGTCACCGGTCATCAAACTCACTGACATTGAATTACTGTCAATAACGTCACAATGTCACGAATGTCACGAATTATCGAAGTCACTAACATTTCTGGTATTTTTCTCCTTTTCACATGTGGCATTTCGCTACCAGAATGGAAACAGCAAACTACACAGTATGGCGTGTTTGCCAAGATCACCAACTTGATTGACCAGACAAAGTCCCTCACAGCTTGAGCTATAAAAACTCTTCATTGCTCACAATCAGTTCCTAATTAAATTACTGTCGCCACCTGATCAGATGAATAAACACACTTAACCTAAATAACAATTACCATTTCATGCCACCCCTAAGAAATCCTTTTCCTAAGTCTTGTTATAGTGGACTGTGTCCATATTGGATTTAGTCTGTTAAACAGAGGTACATGTAGCGGAGTTTACACAGTTAGTTGAGTTTAATATTTTAAACACGGTAGTTGAGTTTAAGATGTTAAACACGGGTAGTTCAGTTTAATATGTACAACTCGGTAGTTGGGTTTAATCTGTTAAACACGGGTAGTTGAGTTTAATATGTTAAACACGGTAGTTGATTTTAATCTGTTAAACACAGTAGTTGAGTTTAATGTGTTAAACACGGTAGTTGAGTTTAATATGTTAAACACGGTAGTTGATTTTAGTATGTTAAACACGGGTAGTTGAGTTTAATATGTTAAACACGGGTAGTTGAGATTAATATGTTAAACACGGGTAGTTGAGTTTAATATGTTAAACACCGTAGTTGAGTTGAATTTGTTAAACATGGGTAGTTGAATTTAATCTGTTAAACACGGTAGTTGAGTTTGATATGTTAAACACGGTAGTTGAGTTTAATATGTTAAACACGGTAGTTGAGATTAATATGTTAAACACGGTAGTTGATTTTAGTATGTTAAACACGGTAGTTGAGTTTGATATGTTAAACACGGTAGTTGAGTTTGATATGTTAAACACGGTAGTTGAGTTTGATATGTTAAACACGGGTAGTTGAGTTTAATATGTTAAACACGGTAGTTGATTTTAATCTGTTAAACACAGTAGTTGAGTTTAATGTGTTAAACACGGTAGTTGAGTTTAATATGTTAAACACGGTAGTTGATTTTAGTATGTTAAACACGGGTAGTTGAGTTTAATCTGTTAAACACGGTAGTTGATTTTAGTATGTTAAACACGGTAGTTGAGTTTAATATGTTAAACACGATAGTTGATTTTAATATGTTAAACACAGTAGTTGAGTTTAATGTGTTAAACACGGGTAGTTGAGTTTAATATGTTAAACACGATAGTTGATTTTAATATGTTAAACACGGTAGTTGAAATTTATCTGTTAAACACGGGTAGTTGAGTTTAATCTGTTAAACACGGGTAGTTGAGTTTAATCTGTTAAACACGGGTAGTTGAGTTTAATATGTTAAACACAGTAGTTGAGTTTAATATGTTAAACACGGTAGTTGAGTTTAATCTGTTAAACACGGGTAGTTGAGTTTAATATGTTAAACACAGTAGTTGAGTTTAATCTGTTAAACACGGGTAGTTGAGTTTAATATGTTAAACACGATAGTTGATTTTAATATGTTAAACACGGTAGTTGAAATTTATCTGTTAAACACGGGTAGTTGAGTTTAATCTGTTAAACACGGGTAGTTGAGTTTAATCTGTTAAACACGGTAGTTGAGTTTAATCTGTTAAACACGGGTAGTTGAGTTTAATCTGTTAAACACGGGTAGTTGAGTTTAATATGTTAAACACCGTAGTTGAATTTAATATGTTAAACACGGGTAGTTGAGTTTAATATGTTAAACACCGTAGTTGAATTTAATATGTTAAACACGGTAGTTGACAAAACTATGTAACAAACAACACACAAAACGGAGCGCCTGTAAATAAGTGGTTTGGGTGTCGATAGTCGATAGTGGAATCAATATTGGTCATATCATTAATAAGAGTGAGTTCGGCTGTATGTTGTGGGCCGAGAGGAAAACATCTGTACAATATACATCGACTGAAGTTAAAAGACCAATAGAAAAACATTTCCGGTGGAAAGAGATGTGGTATTTGGTAATTCCATATGGTGTCTGTTCCAAATGTCCTGAAGGCAGTAGTGAATCTCATTTTAAAGGCACATTAAGACATCGCGTCAACAGCCACGGGTGAGTCAAGTTCTCAATTATGGAGGGAAGTTTGTCAGATATATACTTTATTTCTGGTTAATATTCTACAGTTCAAGGAACAAAAACATGTATTGACCACAGATGTATCAGACCATAGCATACCTAATGGAAAAGGCTTGTTATTTCACAACGAGTATTGATACTACTCTTAATAGCCTGCACTTATGGAAATAGTTTTTGTCACAAAATAAATCGAATTTATATATTTTTTTAAATAATAATTTCCCCGAATTCCGAATTCGATATCTGTATCCAGACATACGATCAAACTGAAGACAAATATAGTTTTTTCCAATGGAAATAGACGATCTGTGGAGAATGTAATCCTTCACAATGGAAATAGACGATCTGCGGAGAATGTAATCCTTCACAATGGAAATAGACCTTCTGTGGAGAATGCAATCCTTCACAATGGAAATAGACGATCTGTGGAGAATGTAATCCTTCACAATGGAAATAGACCTTCTGTGGAGAATGTAATCCTTCACAATGGAAATAGACCTTCTGTGGAGAATGCAATCCTTCACAATGGAAATAGACGATCTGTGGAGAATGCAATCCTTCACAATGGAAATAGACCTTCTGTGGAGAATGTAATCCAACTTTCTGTGGATAATTTACATTGTTCGTGTATGTCGTAATGACACTATTTGAGTTAGTTATATTGTTATTTACTGTCTAAACTTGACCACAAACTGTCCGATTAGAAGCGGACAGTTTGTTCCGACTTTTTTACTGCAATGACTCCAAAATACGACCGTCAGTATAAAAAAAAATAGTCATTTTGGAGTCAGAAACCCGGACTAGTGTCAGGCGTCATGCACCCAAAATCGGTAGAAGTACTAGAAGAATTTCTGACAATTTTATAAACGACTCTACCTAATTAACCTTAATTGATTGAAACCTCATTCAAACTTTTTTTTCTAGTTGATTGATTGATGGCAGGTTTAATGTGGGATGTGGGGAACGGTTCGTTTGGGGAGTACCTGTCAAGCATTGATGGCAGGTTTAATGTGGGATGTGGGGAATGGTTCGTTGGGGAGTACCTGTCGGTTTAATGTGGTATGTGGGGAATGGTTCGTTGGGGAGTACCTGTCAAGCATTGATGGCAGGTTTAATGTGGGATGTGGGGAATGGTTTGTTGGGGAGTACCTGTCAAACATTGATGACAGGTTTAATGTGGGATGTGGGGAATGGTTCGTTGGGGAGTACCTGTCAAGCATTGATGGCAGGTTTAATGTGGGATGTGGGGAACGGTTCGTTGGGGAGTACCTGTCAAGCATTGATGGCAGGTTTAATGTGGGATGTGGGGAACGGTTCGTTGGGGAGTACCTGTCAAGCATTGATGGCAGGTTTAATGTGGGATGTGGGGAACGGTTCGTTGGGGAGTACCTGTCAAGCATTGATGGCAGGTTTAATGTGGGATGTGGGGAATGGTTCGTTGGGGAGTACCTGTCAAGCATTGATGGCAGGTTTAATGTGGGATGTGGGGAATGGTTCGTTTGGGGAGTACCTGTCGGTTTAATGTGGGATGTGGGGAACAGTTCGTTGGGGAGTACCTGTCGGTTTAATGTGGGATGTGGGGAATGGTTCGTTGGGGTGTACCTGTCGGTTTAATGTGGGATGTGGGGAATGGTTCGTTGGGGTGTACCTGTCGGTTTAATGTGGGATGTGGGGAACAGTTCGTTGGGGAGTACCTGTCAAGCATTGATGGCAGGTTTAATGTGGGATGTGGGGAATGGTTCGTTGGGGAGTACCTGTCAAACATTGATGGCAGGTTTAATGTGGGATGTGGGGAATGGTTCGTTGGGGAGTACCTGTCAAGCATTGATGGCAGGTTTAATGTGGTATGTGGGGAATGGTTCGTTGGGGAGTACCTGTCAAGCATTGATGGCAGGTTTAATGTGGGATGTGGGGAACGGTTCGTTGGGGAGTACCTGTCAAGCATTGATGGCAGGTTTAATGTGGGATGTGGGGAACGGTTCGTTGGGGAGTACCTGTCAAGCATTGATGGCAGGTTTAATGTGGGATGTGGGGAACGGTTCGTTGGGGAGTACCTGTCAAGCATTGATGGCAGGTTTAATGTGGGATGTGGGGAATGGTTCGTTGGGGAGTACCTGTCAAGCATTGATGGCAGGTTTAATGTGGGATGTGGGGAATGGTTCGTTGGGGAGTACCTGTCAAGCATTGATGGCAGGTTTAATGTGGGATGTGGGGAATGGTTCGTTTGGGGAGTACCTGTCGGTTTAATGTGGGATGTGGGGAACAGTTCGTTGGGGAGTACCTGTCGGTTTAATGTGGGATGTGGGGAATGGTTCGCTTGGGAGTACCTGTCAAGCATTGATGGCAGGTTTAATGTGGGATGTGGGGAATGGTTCGTTTGGGAAGTACCTGTCGGTTTAATGTGGGATGTGGGGAACGGTTCGTTGGGGGAGTACCTGTCAAGCATTGATGGCAGGTTTAATGTGGGATGTGGGGAACGGTTCGCTGGGGAGTACCTGTCAAGCATCTTTTTCACATAACACTTTAGCCTAACTTATTCATCGCGTTCGTAGGTCTGTATCATATTTGGTTTCAACTTGGTAGTCGATAAAACAATGGTGTTATTGCTTTTCCTTTCAAATACTGTCAAAACAACCTGATTTTAGCTTAATGTAGAAATGAAGAAAGTGTTAATCTTTCACCTCATGGCTTATTGCTTCTAAACGCAGCAAAACGAAAGGCTGTACAGTAGAAAACGTCACAATAGTCGGCCATCTTGCTATTTGACGGGCATCAAATTGACGTTACATTCTAGGACGAGGTTAATGTTTGATGTTCACATTAGACTAGGAAACAACTTGTTTAATAACGCAAGTAAAAAATCAGCTTGCAAGATGGCGGACTTATACCGAAAGTCGGTTGTCATTAGGTAATCTAGTTATTATAAGATATCTATGAAGTTAAAGACATACAATAGGAAGCAAATTAATGTTCAAAATATTGCTTTCACATTAACTAAATAAGTATTAAAGCAATTTTGTCCTTCGGTTTTGGAATTTTGCTTTGAGCTGACCTATTTACTGTGTCGCATATTCTCTAGCTTATCGATTTTTCATACAGGGCTATATTTGTTGGTTCGGTTGTTCCGTATGGAATGGAACACTTAACCACATCGAGTTTAGCTGATATTGATCGTTTTAGTGTTAACTTCCAAAGTGCTTGTTATTCCCAGTCAACCTTTTATGACTTGGAAACGTAGTAATAACAATAGTCACGAAACCAGCAATGGGCATCCATTAAACATGGGTTAGCGTGCTGTTGGAATGGTTTGATAGACAGCCTTCCAGACATAATAGTTAGGACAAGCCTAATCCTCCCTTAATGAAATCACGGATCTAGACAAGACATCAATTGACAATGATTTGTAACTGTACTATATCACTGAAATGTTATACCTTGATTGGATGACGTTATACCTTGACTGGATGACTGAAATGTTATACCTTGACTGGATGACGTTATACCTTGAGTGGATGACGTTATACCTTGACTGGATGACGTTATACCTTGACTGGATGACTGAAATGTTATACGTTGACTGGATGACTGAAATGTTATACGTTGACTGGATGACTGAAATGTTATACGTTGACTGGATGACTGAAATGTTATACCATGACTGGATGACTGAAATGTTATACCTTGACCGGATGACGTTATACCATGACTGGATGACTGAAATGTTATACCTTGACTGGATGACTGAAATGTTATACCTTGACTGGATGACGTTATACCATGACTGGATGACTGGAATGTTATACCATGACTGGATGACTGAAATGTTATACCTTGACTGGATGACTGAAATGTTATACCATGACTGAATGACTGAAATGTTATACCTTGACTGGATGACGTTATACCATGACTGGATGACTGAAATGTTATACCTTGACTGGATGACTGAAATGTTATACGTTGACTGGATGACTGAAATGTTATACCATGACTGAATGACTGAAATGTTATACCTTGACTGGATGACTGAAATGTTATACCTTGACTGGATGACTGAAATGTTATACCTTGACTGGATGACTGAAATGTTATACCTTGACTGGATGACGTTATACCTTGACTGGATGACTGAAATGTTATACCTTGACTGGATGACGTTATACCTTGACTGGATGACGTTATACCTTGACTGGATGACGTTATACCTTGACTGGATGACGTTATACCTTGACTGGATGACGTTATACCTTGACTGGATGACTGAAATGTTATACCTTGACTGGATGACGTTATACCTTGACCGGATGACTGGAATGTTATACCTTGACTGGATGACTGAAATGTTATACCTTGACTGGATGACTGAAATGTTATACCTTGACTGGATGACGTTATACCTTGACCGGATGACTGGAATGTTATACCTTGACTGGATGACGTTATACCTTGACTGGATGACGTTATACCTTGACCGGATGACTGAAATGTTATACCTTGACTGGATGACTGAAATGTTATACCTTGACTGGATGACTGAAATGTTATACCTTGACTGGATGACGTTATACCTTGACTGGATGACGTTAAACCTTGACTGGATGACTGAAATGTTATACCTTGACCGGATTACTGAAATGTTATACCTTGACTGGATGACTGAAATGTTATACCTTGACTGGATGATGTTATACCTTGACTGGATGACGTTATACCTTGACTGGATGACTGAAATGTTATACCATGACTGGATGACTGAAATGTTATACCTTGACTGGATGACGTTATACCATGACTGGATGACTGACATGTTATACCTTGACCGGATGACTGAAATGTTATACCTTGACTGGATGACTGAAATGTTATACCTTGACTGGATGACTGAAATGTTATACCTTGACTGGATGACTGAAATGTTATACCTTGACTGGATGACTGAGATGTTATACCTTGACTGGATTACTGAAATGTTATACCTTGACTGGATGATGTTATACCTTGACTGGATTACTGAAATGTTATACCTTGACTGGATGACTGAAATGTTATACCTTGACTGCATGACGTTATACCTTGGCTGGATGATGTTATACCTTGACTGGATTACTGAGATGTTATACCTTGACTGGATGACTGAAATGTTATACCCTGACTGGATGACTGAAATGTTATACCTTGACTGGATGACTGAAATGTTATACCTTGACTGGATGACTGAAATGTTATACCTTGACTGGATGACGTTATACCTTGACTGGATGACTGAAATGTTATACCTTGACTGGATGACGTTATACCTTGACTGGATGACGTTATACCTTGACTGGATGACGTTATACCTTGACTGGATGACGTTATACCTTGACTGGATGACGTTATACCTTGACTGGATGACTGAAATGTTATACCTTGACTGGATGACGTTATACCTTGACCGGATGACTGGAATCTTGACTGGATGACGTTATACCTTGACCATATCACTGAAATGTTATACCTTGACTGGATGACTGAAATGTTATACCTTGACTGGATGACTGAAATGTTATACCTTGACTGGATGACGTTATACCTTGACCGGATGACTGAAATGTTATACCTTGACTGGATGACGTTATACCTTGACTGGATGACGTTATACCTTGACCGGATGACTGAAATGTTATACCTTGACTGGATGACTGAAATGTTATACCTTGACTGGATGACTGAAATGTTATACCTTGACTGGATGACGTTATACCTTGACTGGATGACGTTAAACCTTGACTGGATGACTGAAATGTTATACCTTGACCGGATTACTGAAATGTTATACCTTGACTGGATGACTGAAATGTTATACCTTGACTGGATGATGTTATACCTTGACTGGATGACGTTATACCTTGACTGGATGACTGAAATGTTATACCATGACTGGATGACTGAAATGTTATACCTTGACTGGATGACGTTATACCATGACTGGATGACTGAAATGTTATACCTTGACCGGATGACTGAAATGTTATACCTTGACTGGATGACTGAAATGTTATACCTTGACTGGATGACTGAAATGTTATACCTTGACTGGATGACTGAAATGTTATACCTTGACTGGATGACTGAGATGTTATACCTTGACTGGATTACTGAAATGTTATACCTTGACTGGATGATGTTATACCTTGACTGGATTACTGAAATGTTATACCTTGACTGGATGACTGAAATGTTATACCTTGACTGGATGACGTTATACCTTGACTGGATGATGTTATACCTTGACTGGATTACTGAGATGTTATACCTTGACTGGATGACTGAAATGTTATACCCTGATTGGATGACTGAGATGTTATACCTTGACTGGATGACGTTATACCTTGACTGGATGACGTTATACCTTGACTGGATGACGTTATACCTTGACCGGATGACTGAAATGTTATACCTTGACTGGATGACTGAAATGTTATACCCTGACTGGATGACTGAGATGTTATACCTTGACTGGATGACGTTATACCTTGACTGGATGACGTTATACCTTGACTGGATGACGTTATACCTTGACCGGATGACTGAAATGTAATACCTTGACTGGATGACTGAAATGTTATACCTTGACTGGATGACTGAAATGTTATACCTTGACTGGATGACGTTATACCTTGACTGGATGACGTTATACCTTGACTGGATGACTGAAACGCTATACCTTGACCGGATGACTGAAATGTTATACCTTGACTGGATGACTGAAATGTTATACCTTGACTGGATGACTGAGATGTTATACCTTGATTGGATGATGTTATACCTTGACTGGATGACGTTATACCTTAAATGGAGGACGTTATACCTTGACCGGATGACTGAAATGTTATACCTTGACTGGATGACGTTATACCTTGACCGGATGACTGAAATGTTATACTTTGACTGGATGACGTTATACCTTGACTGGATGACTGAAATGTTATACCTTGACTGGATGACTGAGATGTTATACCTTGATTGGATGATGTTATACCTTGACTGGATGACGTTATACCTTGACTGGATGACGTTATACCTTGACCGGATGACTGAAATGTTATACCTTGACTGGATGACGTTATACCTTGACCGGATGACTGAAATGTTATACTTTGACTGGATGACTGAAATGTTATACCTTGACTGGATGACTGAAATGTTATACCTTGACCGGATGACGGAAATGTTATACCTTGACTGGATGACTGAAATGTTATACCTTGACTGGATGACTGAAATGTTATACCTTGAATGGATGACTGAAATGTTATACCGTGACTGGATGACTGAAATGTTATACCGTGACTGGATGACTGAAATGTAATACCTTGACTGGATGACTGAAATATTATACCTTGACCGGATGACTGAAATGTTATACCTTGACTGGATGACTGAAATGTTATACCTTAACTGAAATGTTATACCTTGACTGAAATGTTATACCTTGACTGAAATGTTATACCTTGACTGGATGACGTTATACCTTAACCGGATGACTGAAATGTTATAGCTTGACCGGATGATTGAAATGTTATACCTTGACTGGATGACTGAAATGTTATACCTTGACTGGATGACTGAACTGTTATACCTTGACTGGATGACGTTATACCTTGACTGGATGACGTTATACCTTGACTGGATGACTGAAATGTTATACCTTGACTGGATGACTGAAATGTTATACCTTGACTGGATGACTGAGATGTTATACCTTGATTAGATGATGTTATACCTTGACTGGATGACGTTATACCTTGACTGGATGACGTTATACCTTGACCGGATGACTGAAATGTTATACCTTGACTGGATGACGTTATACCTTGACCGGATGACTGAAATGTTATACTTTGACTGGATGACGTTATACCTTGACTGGATGACTGAAATGTTATACCTTGACTGAAATGTTATACCTTGACTGAAATGTTATACCTTGACTGGATGACGTTATACCTTGACTGTATGACTGAAATGTTATACCTTGACTGGATGACTGAAATGTTATACCTTGACTGGATGACTGAAATGTTATACCTTGACTGGATGACTGAAATGTTATACCTTGACTGGATGACTGAAATGTTATACCTTGACTGGATGACTGAAATGTTATACCGTGACTGGATGACTGAAATGTTATACCTTGACTGGATGACTGAAATGTTATACCTTGACTGGATGACTGAAATGTTATACCTTGACTGGATGACTGAAATGTTATACCGTGACTGGATGACTGAAATGTTATACCTTGACTGGATGACTGAAATGTTATACCATGACTGGATGACTGAAATGTTATACCTTGACTGGATGACGTTATACCTTGACTGTGTGACTGAAATGTTATACCTTGACAGGATGACGTTATACCTTGACTGGATGACTGAAACGTTATACCTTGACTGGATGACTGAAATGTTATACCTTGACTGGATGACGTTATACCTTGACTGGATGACGTTATACCTTGACTGGATGACTGAAACGTTATACCTTGACCGGATGACTGAAATGTTATACCTTGACTGGATGACTGAAATGTTATACCTTGACTGGATGACTGAGATGTTATACCTTGATTGGATGATGTTATACCTTGACTGGATGACGTTATACCTTGACTGGATGACGTTATACCTTGACCGGATGACTGAAATGTTATACCTTGACTAGATGACGTTATACCTTGACCGGATGACTGAAATGTTATACTTTGACTGGATGACGTTATACCTTGACTGGATGACTGAAATGTTATACCTTGACTGGATGACTGAGATGTTATACCTTGATTGGATGATGTTATACCTTGACTGGATGACGTTATACCTTGACTGGATGACGTTATACCTTGACCGGATGACTGAAATGTTATACCTTGACTGGATGACGTTATACCTTGACCGGATGACTGAAATGTTATACCTTGACTGGATGACGTTATACCTTGACCGGATGACTGAAATGTTATACTTTGACTGGATGACTGAAATGTTATACCTTGACTGGATGACTGAAATGTTATACCTTGACCGGATGACGGAAATGTTATACCTTGACTGGATGACTTAAATGTTATACCTTGACTGGATGACTGAAATGTTATACCTTGACTGGATGACTGAAATGTTATACCGTGACTGGATGACTGAAATGTTATACCGTGACTGGATGACTGAAATGTAATACCTTGACTGGATGACTGAAATGTTATACCTTGACCGGATGACTGAAATGTTATACCTTGACTGGATGACTGAAATGTTATACCTTGACTGGATGACTTAAATGTTATACCTTGACTGGATGACTGAAATGTTATACCTTAACTGAAATGTTATACCTTGACTGAAATGTTATACCTTGACTGAAATGTTATACCTTGACTGGATGACGTTATACCTTAACCGGATGACTGAAATGTTATAGCTTGACTGGATGACTGAAATGTTATACCTTGACTGGATGACTGAAATGTTATACCTTGACTGGATGACTGAAATGTTATACCTTGACTGGATGACGTTATACCTTGACTGGATGACGTTATACCTTGACTGGATGACTGAAATGTTATACCTTGACTGGATGACTGAAATGTTATACCTTAACTGAAATGTTATACCTTGACTGAAATGTTATACCTTGACTGAAATGTTATACCTTGACTGGATGACGTTATACCTTGACTGTATGACTGAAATGTTATACCATGACTGGATGACTGAAATGTTATACCTTGACTGGATGACTGAAATGTTATACCTTGACTGGATGACTGAAATGTTATACCTTGACTGGATGACTGAAATGTTATACCTTGACTGGATGACTGAAATGTTATACCGTGACTGGATGACTGAAATGTTATACCTTGACTGGATGACTGAAATGTTATACCGTGACTGGATGACTGAAATGTTATACCTTGACTGGATGACTGAAATGTTATACCTTGACTGGATGACTGAAATGTTATACCTTGACTGGATGACTGAAATGTTATACCTTGACTGGATGACTGAAATGTTATACCTTGACTGGATGACTGAAATATTATACCGTGACTGGATGACTGAAATGTTATACCTTGACTGGATGACTGAAATGTTATACCGTGACTGGATGACTGAAATGTTATACCATGACTGGATGACTGAAATGTTATACCTTGACTGGATGACTGGAATGTTATACCTTGACTGGATGACTGAAATGTTATACCATGACTGGATGACTGAAATGTTATACCTTGACTGGATGACGTTATACCTTGACTGGGTGACTGAAATGTTATACCTTGACAGGATGACGTTATACCTTGACTGGATGACTGAAACGTTATACCATGACTGGATGACTGAAATGTTATACCTTGACTGGATGACTGAAATGTTATACCTTGACTGGATGACTGAAATGTTATACCTTGACTGGATGACTGAAATGTTATACCTTGACTGGATGACTGAAATGTTATACCGTGACTGGATGACTGAAATGTTATACCTTGACTGGATGACTGAAATTGTATACCTTGACTGGATGACTGAAATGTTATACCGTGACTGGATGACTGAAATGTTATACCTTGACTGGATGACTGAAATGTTATAGCTTGACTGGATGACTGAAATGTTATACCTTGACTGGATGACTGAAATGTTATACCTTGACTGGATGACTGAATTGTTATACCTTGACTGGATGACTGAAATGTTATACCTTGACTGGATGACTGAAATGTTATACCGTGACTGGATGACTGAAATGTTATACCTTGACTGGATGACTGAAATGTTATACCTTGACTGGATGACGTTATACCTTGACTGGATGATGTTATACCTTGACTGGATTACTGAGATGTTATACCTTGACTGGATGACTGAAATGTTATACCCTGACTGGATGACTGAGATGTTATACCTTGACTGGATGACGTTATACCTTGACTGGATGACGTTATACCTTGACTGGATGACGTTATACCTTGACCGGATGACTGAAATGTTATACCGTGACTGGATGACTGAAATGTTATACCCTGACTGGATGACTGAGATGTTATACCTTGACTGGATGACGTTATACCTTGACTGGATGACGTTATACCTTGACTGGATGACGTTATACCTTGACCGGATGACTGAAATGTAATACCTTGACTGGATGACTGAAATGTTATACCTTGACTGGATGACTGAAATGTTATACCTTGACTGGATGACGTTATACCTTGACTGGATGACGTTATACCTTGACTGGATGACTGAAACGCTATACCTTGACCGGATGACTGAAATGTTATACCTTGACTGGATGACTGAAATGTTATACCTTGACTGGATGACTGAGATGTTATACCTTGATTGGATGATGTTATACCTTGACTGGATGACGTTATACCTTGACTGGAGGACGTTATACCTTGACCGGATGACTGAAATGTTATACCTTGACTGGATGACGTTATACCTTGACCGGATGACTGAAATGTTATACTTTGACTGGATGACGTTATACCTTGACTGGATGACTGAAATGTTATACCTTGACTGGATGACTGAGATGTTATACCTTGATTGGATGATGTTATACCTTGACTGGATGACGTTATACCTTGACTGGATGACGTTATACCTTGACCGGATGACTGAAATGTTATACCTTGACTGGATGACGTTATACCTTGACCGGATGACTGAAATGTTATACTTTGACTGGATGACTGAAATGTTATACCTTGACTGGATGACTGAAATGTTATACCTTGACCGGATGACGGAAATGTTATACCTTGACTGGATGACTGAAATGTTATACCTTGACTGGATGACTGAAATGTTATACCTTGAATGGATGACTGAAATGTTATACCGTGACTGGATGACTGAAATGTTATACCGTGACTGGATGACTGAAATGTAATACCTTGACTGGATGACTGAAATATTATACCTTGACCGGATGACTGAAATGTTATACCTTGACTGGATGACTGAAATGTTATACCTTAACTGAAATGTTATACCTTGACTGAAATGTTATACCTTGACTGAAATGTTATACCTTGACTGGATGACGTTATACCTTAACCGGATGACTGAAATGTTATAGCTTGACCGGATGACTGAAATGTTATACCTTGACTGGATGACTGAAATGTTATACCTTGACTGGATGACTGAACTGTTATACCTTGACTGGATGACGTTATACCTTCACTGGATGACGTTATACCTTGACTGGATGACTGAAATGTTATACCTTGACTGGATGACTAAAATGTTATACCTTGACTGGATGACTGAGATGTTATACCTTGATTAGATGATGTTATACCTTGACTGGATGACGTTATACCTTGACTGGATGACGTTATACCTTGACCGGATGACTGAAATGTTATACCTTGACTGGATGACGTTATACCTTGACCGGATGACTGAAATGTTATACTTTGACTGGATGACGTTATACCTTGACTGGATGACTGAAATGTTATACCTTGACTGAAATGTTATACCTTGACTGAAATGTTATACCTTGACTGGATGACGTTATACCTTGACTGTATGACTGAAATGTTATACCTTGACTGGATGACTGAAATGTTATACCTTGACTGGATGACTGAAATGTTATACCTTGACTGGATGACTGAAATGTTATACCTTGACTGGATGACTGAAATGTTATACCTTGACTGGATGACTGAAATGTTATACCGTGACTGGATGACTGAAATGTTATACCTTGACTGGATGACTGAAATGTTATACCTTGACTGGATGACTGAAATGTTATACCTTGACTGGATGACTGAAATGTTATACCGTGACTGGATGACTGAAATGTTATACCTTGACTGGATGACTGAAATGTTATACCGTGACTGGATGACTGAAATGTTATACCATGACTGGATGACTGAAATGTTATACCTTGACTGGATGACTGGAATGTTATACCTTGACTGGATGACTGAAATGTTATACCATGACTGGATGACTGAAATGTTATACCTTGACTGGATGACGTTATACCTTGACTGTGTGACTGAAATGTTATACCTTGACAGGATGACGTTATACCTTGACTGGATGACTGAAACGTTATACCTTGACTGGATGACTGAAATGTTATACCTTGACTGGATGACGTTATACCTTGACTGGATGACGTTATACCTTGACTGGATGACTGAAACGTTATACCTTGACCGGATGACTGAAATGTTATACCTTGACTGGATGACTGAAATGTTATATCTTGACTGGATGACTGAGATGTTATACCTTGATTGGATGATGTTATACCTTGACTGGATGACGTTATACCTTGACTGGATGACGTTATACCTTGACCGGATGACTGAAATGTTATACCTTGACTGGATGACGTTATACCTTGACCGGTTGACTGAAATGTTATACTTTGACTGGATGACGTTATACCTTGACTGGATGACTGAAATGTTATACCTTGACTGGATGACTGAGATGTTATACCTTGATTGGATGATGTTATACCTTGACTGGATGACGTTATACCTTGACTGGATGACGTTATACCTTGACCGGATGACTGAAATGTTATACCTTGACTGGATGACGTTATACCTTGACCGGATGACTGAAATGTTATACCTTGACTGGATGACGTTATACCTTGACCGGATGACTGAAATGTTATACTTTGACTGGATGACTGAAATGTTATACCTTGACTGGATGACTGAAATGTTATACCTTGACCGGATGACGGAAATGTTATACCTTGACTGGATGACTGAAATGTTATACCTTGACTGGATGACTGAAATGTTATACCTTGACTGGATGACTGAAATGTTATACCGTGACTGGATGACTGAAATGTTATACCGTGACTGGATGACTGAAATGTAATACCTTGACTGGATGACTGAAATGTTATACCTTGACCGGATGACTGAAATGTTATACCTTGACTGGATGACTGAAATGTTATACCTTGACTGGATGACTGAAATGTTATACCTTGACTGGATGACTGAAATGTTATACCTTAACTGAAATGTTATACCTTGACTGAAATGTTATACCTTGACTGAAATGTTATACCTTGACTGGATGACGTTATACCTTAACCGGATGACTGAAATGTTATAGCTTGACTGGATGACTGAAATGTTATACCTTGACTGGATGACTGAAATGTTATACCTTGACTGGATGACTGAAATGTTATACCTTGACTGGATGACGTTATACCTTGACTGGATGACGTTATACCTTGACTGGATGACTGAAATGTTATACCTTGACTGGATGACTGAAATGTTATACCTTAACTGAAATGTTATACCTTGACTGAAATGTTATACCTTGACTGAAATGTTATACCTTGACTGGATGACGTTATACCTTGACTGTATGACTGAAATGTTATACCATGACTGGATGACTGAAATGTTATACCTTGACTGGATGACTGAAATGTTATACCTTGACTGGATGACTGAAATGTTATACCTTGACTGGATGACTGAAATGTTATACCTTGACTGGATGACTGAAATGTTATACCGTGACTGGATGACTGAAATGTTATACCTTGACTGGATGACTGAAATGTTATACCGTGACTGGATGACTGAAATGTTATACCTTGACTGGATGACTGAAATGTTATACCTTGACTGGATGACTGAAATGTTATACCTTGACTGGATGACTGAAATGTTATACCTTGACTGGATGACTGAAATGTTATACCTTGACTGGATGACTGAAATATTATACCGTGACTGGATGACTGAAATGTTATACCTTGACTGGATGACTGAAATGTTATACCGTGACTGGATGACTGAAATGTTATACCATGACTGGATGACTGAAATGTTATACCTTGACTGGATGACTGGAATGTTATACCTTGACTGGATGACTGAAATGTTATACCATGACTGGATGACTGAAATGTTATACCTTGACTGGATGACGTTATACCTTGACTGGGTGACTGAAATGTTATACCTTGACAGGATGACGTTATACCTTGACTGGATGACTGAAACGTTATACCATGAATGGATGACTGAAATGTTATACCTTGACTGGATGACTGAAATGTTATACCTTGACTGGATGACTGAAATGTTATACCTTGACTGGATGACTGAAATGTTATACCATGACTGGATGACTGAAATGTTATACCTTGACTGGATGACTGGAATGTTATACCTTGACTGGATGACTGAAATGTTATACCATGACTGGATGACTGAAATGTTATACCTTGACTGGATGACGTTATACCTTGACTGTGTGACTGAAATGTTATACCTTGACAGGATGACGTTATACCTTGACTGGATGACTGAAACGTTATACCTTGACTGGATGACTGAAATGTTATACCTTGACTGGATGACGTTATACCTTGACTGGATGACGTTATACCTTGACTGGATGACTGAAACGTTATACCTTGACCGGATGACTGAAATGTTATACCTTGACTGGATGACTGAAATGTTATACCTTGACTGGATGACTGAGATGTTATACCTTGATTGGATGATGTTATACCTTGACTGGATGACGTTATACCTTGACTGGATGACGTTATACCTTGACCGGATGACTGAAATGTTATACCTTGACTGGATGACGTTATACCTTGACCGGATGACTGAAATGTTATACTTTGACTGGATGACGTTATACCTTGACTGGATGACTGAAATGTTATACCTTGACTGGATGACTGAGATGTTATACCTTGATTGGATGATGTTATACCTTGACTGGATGACGTTATACCTTGACTGGATGACGTTATACCTTGACCGGATGACTGAAATGTTATACCTTGACTGGATGACGTTATACCTTGACCGGATGACTGAAATGTTATACCTTGACTGGATGACGTTATACCTTGACCGGATGACTGAAATGTTATACTTTGACTGGATGACTGAAATGTTATACCTTGACTGGATGACTGAAATGTTAAACCTTGACCGGATGACGGAAATGTTATACCTTGACTGGATGACTGAAATGTTATACCTTGACTGGATGACTGAAATGTTATACCTTGACTGGATGACTGAAATGTTATACCGTGACTGGATGACTGAAATGTTATACCGTGACTGGATGACTGAAATGTAATACCTTGACTGGATGACTGAAATGTTATACCTTGACCGGATGACTGAAATGTTATACCTTGACTGGATGACTGAAATGTTATACCTTGACTGGATGACTGAAATGTTATACCTTGACTGGATGACTGAAATGTTATACCTTAACTGAAATGTTATACCTTGACTGAAATGTTATACCTTGACTGAAATGTTATACCTTGACTGGATGACGTTATACCTTAACCGGATGACTGAAATGTTATAGCTTGACTGGATGACTGAAATGTTATACCTTGACTGGATGACTGAAATGTTATACCTTGACTGGATGACTGAAATGTTATACCTTGACTGGATGACGTTATACCTTGACTGGATGACGTTATACCTTGACTGGATGACTGAAATGTTATACCTTGACTGGATGACTGAAATGTTATACCTTAACTGAAATGTTATACCTTGACTGAAATGTTATACCTTGACTGAAATGTTATACCTTGACTGGATGACGTTATACCTTGACTGTATGACTGAAATGTTATACCATGACTGGATGACTGAAATGTTATACCTTGACTGGATGACTGAAATGTTATACCTTGACTGGATGACTGAAATGTTATACCTTGACTGGATGACTGAAATGTTATACCTTGACTGGATGACTGAAATGTTATACCGTGACTGGATGACTGAAATGTTATACCTTGACTGGATGACTGAAATGTTATACCGTGACTGGATGACTGAAATGTTATACCTTGACTGGATGACTGAAATGTTATACCTTGACTGGATGACTGAAATGTTATACCTTGACTGGATGACTGAAATGTTATACCTTGACTGGATGACTGAAATGTTATACCTTGACTGGATGACTGAAATATTATACCGTGACTGGATGACTGAAATGTTATACCTTGACTGGATGACTGAAATGTTATACCGTGACTGGATGACTGAAATCTTATACCATGACTGGATGACTGAAATGTTATACCTTGACTGGATGACTGGAATGTTATACCTTGACTGGATGACTGAAATGTTATACCATGACTGGATGACTGAAATGTTATACCTTGACTGGATGACGTTATACCTTGACTGGGTGACTGAAATGTTATACCTTGACAGGATGACGTTATACCTTGACTGGATGACTGAAACGTTATACCATGACTGGATGATTGAAATGTTATACCTTGACTGGATGACTGAAATGTTATACCTTGACTGGATGACTGAAATGTTATACCTTGACTGTATGACTGAAATGTTATACCTTGACTGGATGACTGAAATGTTATACCGTGACTGGATGACTGAAATGTTATACCTTGACTGGATGACTGAAATTTTATACCTTGACTGGATGACTGAAATGTTATACCGTGACTGGATGACTGAAATGTTATACCTTGACTGGATGACTGAAATGTTATAGCTTGACTGGATGACTGAAATGTTATACCTTGACTGGATGACTGAAATGTTATACCTTGACTGGATGACTGAATTGTTATACCTTGACTGGATGACTGAAATGTTATACCTTGACTGGATGACTGAAATGTTATACCGTGACTGGATGACTGAAATGTTATACCTTGACTGGATGACTGAAATGTTATACCTTGACTGGATGACGTTATACCTTGACTGGATGACTGAAATGTTATACCGTGACTGGATGACTGAAATGTTATACCTTGACTGGATGACTGAAATGTTATACCGTGACTGGATGACTGAAATGTTATACCTTGACTAGATGACTGAAATGTTATACCTTGACTGGATGACGTTATACCTTGACTGGATGACGTTATACCTTGACCGGATGACTGTAATGTTATACCTTGACTGGATGACGTTATACCTTGACTGGATGACGTTATACCTTGACTGGATGACTGAAATGTTATACCTTGACTGGATGACTGAAATGTTATACTTTGACTGGGTGACTGAAATGTTATACCTTGACTGGATGACGTTATACCTTGACCGGATGACTGAAATGTTATACCTTGACTGGATGACGTTATACCTTGACTGGATGACGTTATACCTTGACCGGATGACTGAAATGTTATACCTTGACTGGATGACTGAAATGTTATACCTTGACTGGATGACTGAAATGTTATACCTTGACTGGATGACGTTATACCTTGACTGGATGACGTTATACCTTGACTGGATGACTGAAATGTTATACCTTGACCGGATGACTGAAATGTTATACCTTGACTGGATGACTGAAATGTTATACCTTGACTGGATGATGTTATACCTTGACTGGATGATGTTATACCTTGACTAGATGACTGAAATGTTATACCGTGACTGGATGACTGAAATGTTATACCTTGACTGGATGACTGAAATGTTATACCTTGACTGGATGACTGAAATGTTATACCTTGACTGGATGACATTATACCTTGACTGGATAATGTTATACCATGACTGGATGACTGAAATTTTATACCTTGACTGGATGACTGAAATGTTATACCTTGACCGGATGACTGAAATGTTATACCTTGACTGGATGATGTTATACCTTGACTGGATGACTGAAATGTTATACCTTGACTGGATGACTGAAATGTTATACCGTGACTGGATGACTGAAATGTTATACCTTGACTAGATGACTGAAATGTTATACCTTGACTGGATGACGTTATAGCTTGACTGGATGACGTTATACCTTGACCGGATGACTGTAATGTTATACCTTGACTGGATGACGTTATACCTTGACTGGATGACGTTATACTTTGACTGGATGACTGAAATGTTATACCTTGACTGGATGACTGAAATGTTATACTTTGACTGGGTGACTGAAATGTTATACCTTGACTGGATGACGTTATACCTTGACCGGATGACTGAAATGTTATACCTTGACTGGATGACGTTATACCTTGACTGGATGACGTTATACCTTGACCGGATGACTGAAATGTTATACCTTGACTGGATGACTGAAATGTTATACCTTGACTGGATGACTGAAATGTTATACCTTGACTGGATGACGTTATACCTTGACTGGATGACGTTATACCTTGACGGGATGACTGAAATGTTATACCTTGACCGGATTACTGAAATGTTATACCTTGACTGGATGACTGAAATGTTATACCTTGACTGGATGATGTTATACCTTGACTGGAAGACGTTATACCTTGACTGGATGACTCAAATGTTATACCTTGACTGGATGACTGAAATGTTATACCTTGACTGGATGACGTTATACCTTGACTGGATGATGTTATACCATGACTGGATGACTGAAATGTTATACCTTGACTGGATGACTGAAATGTTATACCTTGACCGGATGACTGAAATGTTATACCTTGACTGGATGATGTTATACCTTGACTGGATGATGTTATACCTTGACTGGATGACTGAAATGTTATACCTTGACTGGATGACTGAAATGTTATACCTTGACCGGATGACTGAAATGTTATACCTTGACCGGATGACTGAAATGTTATACCTTGACTGGATGACTGAAATGTTATACCTTGACTGGATGACTGAAATGTTATACCTTGACTGGATGACGTTATACCTTGACTGGATGACGTTATACCTTGACCGGATGACTGAAATGTTATACCTTGACTGGATGACTAAAATGTTATACCGTGACTGGATGACTGAAATGTTATACCTTGACTGGATGACTGAAATGTTATACCTTGACTGGATGACTGAAATGTTATACCTTGACTGGATGACTGAAATGTTATACCTTGACTGGATGACTGAAATGTTATACCGTGACTGGATGACTGAAATGTTATACCTTGACTGGATGACTGAAATGTTATACCGTGACTGGATGACTGGAATGTTATACCATGACTGGATGACTGAAATGTTATACCTTGACTGGATGACTGAAATGTTATACCTTGACTGGATGACTGAAATATTATACCATGACTGGATGACTGAAATGTTATACCTTGACTGGATGACGTTATACCTTGACTGGATGACTGAAATGTTATACCTTGACTGGATGACGTTATACCTTGACTGGATGACTGAAACGTTATACCATGACTGGATGACTGAAATGTTATACCTTGACTGGATGACTGAAATGTTATACCTTGACTGGATGACTGAAATGTTATACCTTGACTGGATGACTGAAATGTTATACCTTGACTGGATGACTGAAATGTTATACCGTGACTGGATGACTGAAATGTTATACCTTGACTGGATGACTGAAATTTTATACCTTGACTGGATGACTGAAATGTTATACCGTGACTGGATGACTGAAATGTTATACCGACTGAAATGTTATACCTTGACTGGATGACTGAAATGTTATACCTTGACTGGATGACTGAAAGGTTATACCTTGACTGGATGACTGAAATGTTATACCGTGACTGGATGACTGAAATGTTATACCTTGACTGGATGACTGAAATGTTATACCTTGACTGGATGACGTTATACTTTGACTGGATGACTGAAATGTTATACCGTGACTGGATGACTGAAATGTTATACCTTGACTGGATGACTGAAATGTTATACCGTGACTGGATGACTGAAATGTTATACCTTGACTAGATGACTGAAATGTTATACCTTGACTGGATGACGTTATACCTTGACTGGATGACGTTATACCTTGACCGGATGACTGAAATGTTATACCTTGACTGGATGACGTTATACCTTGACTGGATGACGTTATACCTTGACTGGATGACTGAAATGTTATACCTTGACTGGATGACTGAAATGTTATACCTTGAATGGATGACGTTATACCTTGACCGGATGACTGAAATGTTATACCTTGACTGGATGACGTTATACCTTGACTGGATGACGTTATACCTTGACCGGATGACTGAAATGTTATACCTTGACTGGATGACTGAAATGTTATACCTTGACTGGATGACTGAAATGTTATACCTTGACTGGATGACGTTATACCTTGACTGGATGACGTTATACCTTGACTGGATGACTGAAATGTTATACCTTGACTGGATGACATTATACCTTGACTGGATGACTGAAATGTTATACCATGACTGGATGACGTTATACCTTGACTGGATGACTGAAATGTTATACCTTGACTGGATGACTGAAATGTTATACCGTGACTGGATGACTGAAATGTTATACCTTGACTGGATGACTGAAATGTTATACCATGACTGGATGACGTTATACCTTGACTGGATGACTGAAATGTTATACCTTGACTGGATGACTGAAATGTTATACCTTGACTGGATGACTGAAATGTTATACCTTGACTGGATGACTGAAATGTTATACCTTGACTGGATGACTGAAATGTTATACCATGACTGGATGACGTTATACCTTGACTGGATTACTGAAATGTTAAACCTTGACTGGATTACTGATATGTTTTTTCAACTTGTACCAACACAAAAGATATAAACAGAATGCATAGCCGAGTAAAGAGACGAGAGATTGAAATGAACACCCCATGTTACAAGATCATATACACGTTGTCATAGGCAACAACGAATCGGAAATATCAAGAAGACATCAACTTTCAATCTGTAACTCTGTAAAGAAAGCTATGTCACCGACGAACTTCGATTTTAATATCCGAGTGTATTTTCAAGTATTTGGGGGGAGATCTTCTTGTGTTTGAAGACATTAACGAAAAACGTGGGAGTTTTCTTTTTGACTTTATTACTCTATCCAGTCTCGTTTCTTGTTCTCAATCTCCCACGTGTTTCCTTATTTAGGGATTGTAGTCGTCTAACTCCCACTCTGGTTAGCTTCTTCCCTTAAAATGACATTGTTTCAGTCGATGTCATTATTTTTCTCCCAAAAAACAGTACCACCATCGATACAAAATGTTGCTGTTGAGTATATCGTGTAATTGCAAGAATATAACAGAATATAACAGTCAATATAAATATTTTTTCTCTTCAGATTGCAGCAAACAAGAGACGCATCAAAACATATATGCTGTCATACCAAGCCAAAGACACCAACTGTGGGAAAGACTGGTGTGAATATATTGAATAACTTACTGGGTGGTTAGTTAATTGGCTGGTTGACCAGTAACCCTAAAGAGAGTTCGCAAGGGATGTTATCTGCTGTATATACCAGACACGGACTACCTGGCTGCACAGATTAGAGGTAATCAGCCGTGTCGTGGTTCCCGATGGTGTCTACGAATGTTAACTATGACCGTGTTTCTTAAAGGTCATTTGGGAAGAACATTCGCAACATTATGGACCGGGATGAATTGGTAGAAATCAAAGTCTCCTTAAAGGGAATTCGTCAAGGCCAAAACTCTCACAAATTGCCCTTCCCTTTTATAAAGGGAATTCGTCAAGGCCAAAACTCTCACAAATCTTCCTTCCCTTTAAAGGGAATTCGTCAAGGTCAAAACCCTCACAAATTGCCCTTCCCTTTTATAAAGGGAATTCGTCAAGGCCAAAACTCTCACAAATCTTCCTTCCCTTTAAAGGGAATTCGTCAAGGTCAAAACCCTCACAAATCAAAGTCTCTTCAAAGGGAATTTGTCAAGGTCAAAACCCTTACAAATCAAAGTCTCTTTAAAGGGAATTCGTCAAGGTCAAAACCCTCACAAATCAAAGTCTCTTCAAAGGGAATTTGTCAAGGCCAAAACCCTCACAAATCAAAGTCTCTTTAAAGGGAATTCGTCAAGGTCAAAACCCTCACAAATCAAAGTCTCTTTAAAGGGAATTCGTCAAGGTCAAAACCCTCACAAATCAAAGTCTCTTTAAAGGGAATTCGTCAAGGTCAAAACCCTTACAAATCAGTCTCTTTAAAGGGAATTCGTCAAGGCCAAAACCCTCACAAACCAAAGTCTCTTTAAAGGGAATTCGTCAAGGCCAAAACCCTCACAAATCAAAGTCTCTTTAAAGGGAATTCGTCAAGGCCAAAACCCTCACAAATTCTTCTTTTAAATATTAAGCCTATCATAGGTGTGTTTTTGCTTCATAATTCTCCTATTTGATGGGCTATAGTGTCAAACTCCACGTTCTTCACATGTGCAGTTTGTAGGATTATGATAGTTGACCGAGATCCACTAGAATATAATTTCGGCTGCATAAGTTTCTTTTTATAAATGAGTTTTTATCAATGGCGCTGAAATCTTTCCGTTACTTTTGTTTGCCATGTGTTGGTAGTGTTTGGTGTTGTGAGGTTATTGGGTTAGTGCCCTCAATCTGTACTATAGATCTGTGTTATGACGCTGGAGGTTCTCAATTCCCAATTAAGTTCAGACTAAATCGATAGAAGTCATTGTCGGCTGTATAAAGAGTTTGCCTCTGTCTCCAGTGAGTGCAAGTCGATGGAATTGCTTACAACATGTCGCTCTATTCATCAAATGAAATCCGATATGAACAATAACTTACAAAAGAAGGGGTAGCTTTGCTTCTCCGTCCAATTAGTGGAAAATTGTAAAAGATAGATGAAAATGTTGGTTGGCTGGTTGTTTTAGCTTATTGACGTGTACTGTGTATGTGGCCAGGATAGACATGTCTGTTCATGTGTGTATATGTCAATGAAATTGTGTTGGTGTGTACAGTCGGGATATGTTCAGGCATATGCCAGTCTGGAGGACTTTGATTTTAATTTGATTTAGAAATAGTAAATAAGGATGAAGTAAACCGTCCGATAGAGGTTCTTTTCTTTCTTTAGTTATTAACATTATAGAGGATTAAGCTGTCAGAACTCGACACGAATCTGACCAAATACTTTTTAATATGATAGTCTGAAAGGAATGGAAAAGGCAGATAGTCAATGTCTTAACTTATTTCTTTGAGTTTAAGGTCTAAATAAAAGAATTTGTTCGTCGCACAACCGTTTGTCAACCAGGTTCGCACAACCATGTGTCCAAATTACATCAATTCTTTAATAAGGTTTTAGACTCTAACAGGCATGATCGCCATGCTCACAACAGGATTTATTTTCCCTATAGCAACTCCCGTAAAAGGTTTAAGTGTCTTACAGCATTTCGTTTCTTTTAACATTATATAGCCCCCCCCCCCCCTATACCCACACACCCCAGAGCTATTAGAGTGAACCTAGCTGAGCTAACTGAGGAATAACTAGTAAGAACAAACCAATTTGAGCTTACCAACAGCTAGAACTCTGGGACAGAAACATTTACAGCTGACTAATTGAGCTTTGATAGCAAACCGATTTAAGCTGAGTAACCGATCTATAGAACTGACTGAGCTCTAAAGACAAAGCGATTTAAGAGTTAACAATTGGAGCTGATTGAGGGCTTTGAGCTGACTGTCTGAGAGGTAACCAGTTAAAGCCGACTATCCGAGGGCGAAATGAACTGGTTAATTGAGTTATAAATGCGAATCTATACACAACGAAAAAGGTTAAGCACCCCCTGGAAAGTCTGCACCGACCGATAAAATCATTGGTGTAGGGAGATAGTCGGCAAACTGATGTTGCAGAAACGATTGTGATCATAAAGGGCAACATTCTGGCGATAAGAAATCACCAATAATGGAAATAAGCTATACAGTTTATTCAGGATATCGTTAACCAAATCAAAAGTGTATTTCAATAAAATAAAAAGATGCTTGTTCAGATGCTTCATCCCTAGAGCAGAAGGTCAATAGCGAGTATAGCCTCCATTAGCTTCCAACCTGCGTCTCTCCCTTCCAGTGAGAGGTCGGATCTGTTGAAGCCAATACCGATGTAATGCGGCTTCCAATTCCTACATATTTTGTACAGGAGACTCTAGGGTTTGAATGTTTCTGCCCATCCTATCCCAAATGTGCTCTAAAGGATTCAAATCCGCGCAGTTACCCCTTCAACAGATCCGACGTCTCACTGGAGGGGTGAGACGCATCTTTTTATTTTGTTAAAAATTTTATCGGTCGGTGCAAACTTTCCAGGGGGTGGTTACCGTTTTTCTTTGTGTATATTTGAGCTGATAAACTGCTATGTAACTCCGCTAAACAAAACAGTTTTTACTGTGAATCCGAAAAATCTAAATTAACGCCTGAACTACAAGCGCTTCAAATTTATTAAAATTTTGCAGCCAATAAAATATTCAAAGAGATCTTTAAAACGATCTAAATCTTTTAATGACAATAAAGTGAAGATTAAACTATCACATTCACTTCCAGGTGGTTATGTATATTCAGACACAAAATCCACTCTCCATTGTTTAACAATAGTCAAATACAAAACAGATTATACACATTTACCGCGAAATCGTCACCAGATGAAATATCTCATAGTTCTAAACTTTGACCTCTTCATTTTGAGCTGCAGTTCGCCGACGATTGCTGAACCGGAAGTAACCCTTAAGGCGGTCCTTGGTACTGTCTGACATTTTCCAGGAAGCAAACAGCACTGGGTTTATACAGGTAGACAAAAATCCAAACCAGGTGAATGTGAGAAAAGTAATATCGTAGTGGCCCATATTGTCATCATTCTCATGAACAAAATAAGTAACAAGGATGAGAATGTTTAATGGACACCAGCACATGGCGAATAAGGTAACCATGGCAATGATGTAAGATTGAGTACGCTTTTCCTTGGCAATATCTAACTCCTCGTCACTATCTTGGTTGAGCGGCTCAGTACAGGACTTGGTATGAGCGGACTCTCCGCTTGTTCCCTCAGTCTCAATCCGTTGTTCACTGATGGACGACCATGTGGCCCTGGATGAAGCATATTGGGAATCTGTCAAACTGTATGCCCGTAGAGCTTCGTCTGGCGTAGAGGAAGAGAAATGAACTGATATAGCTGATTCTCTTGACTTGAGCTCTGCTGATACTTTGACAAAAAGAAAGCTGATAATGGCTAACGGCATAGCATATAATGTGACAAACATAGCTCGGATGTATTCCTCAATGTGTTTTTCCACGTTCACATAACATATACCAACTCCATTAAACTGAACTCCCAGGATAAACCCCAAATCGATGTATTTGATATAGACAGCGTAAGGCAACACAACACAGACAGCCACTACCCAAACAGCAATGGTGCACAGACCGGCGGGCACACGAGATGTAAACGGATTCACGATTAACCGGTAGCGGTCTATGGCTATCACCAAAAAGGTTAACATCGAGGCATGTATGGGGAAAAACTGCATCATGGGCAAAAAGAAACACATAAAACTACCAAATATCCAGTTCTGTATGAGAAGATTGGCAAGTGTCATTGGTAAAACAAATACACATTTCATTAGATCTGAAAAGGCAAGGTTTCCGATGAAAAAGAATGTTTGATCCCGATAAAGTCGTCTCTTGCCCATTACTGTCACCATGGCTATATTACCAATAATACCAACCATTCCAACAAGGGCGTGTAAAAACATGAACAATGGATATACATACTTTAGTGAGGGTCGTACATAAGGTTGAATATAATCGACAGTTATATTACTGCTCTCGTCATTGTGAGCGAGGAAATCTCGGATCAAATTCACATATGTCGACTTGGATTCAGCTAGAGTCATCCTGTCACCGGTTTGATCTGTAAAACATATGTGATAAGGCGATGCTAGTAGATCACATAGAGGATATGATAGATAGCATCCTAACCCTCAATTAAAAACGGATGATTTACACATAATATCCACAACAATGGACTCTGCAATAGACAAACTCATCCGTTAGGTGCGATCAGCCAAGCGACCAAACACCTTAGCAACAGCACTTGGCAGTGTTCTACAATGGCAGTGCCACACAGGTCTCCCTCAGCTCTAGGCCACACAGACAATCAGAAGAAAATCGAATCCATGGTCTATATAGACTGGTCTAATCCTACATCACAATCACGTGATCGATTCAGTGGGCGAATGGCTGACCATATACTTTAGTCAGTGTTAATAAACAGCAGACATTCAATTAACTGTTAGGATAAGGTTAGTTCCAAAGATAACAGTTTATACGTCATTTCACCAATGTGAGAATTCAGTATTGTTGTTAGGTGTGGCTTTCATCTCCATGCATATTTCCTCTTAACCACTCTCAACCCCCTTGTCCGTTTCTCTTGTTGATGGTTCTTCGTCGCCGAGGAAACAGAGTATTCTAACGGAGATGTAGAACATCCAACCCTTCAGCATCAGCCTCGCAGTCTGAACGATCATCTTGTCATAGTTACCTCTATATACCTTTTTAATGTCCCTTATTGCAACCACTAATCAAACAATCACCCATAACAAAAAAGACTGCTAATATTTTGTCGGATTCATCTGCTTTCTGATCATGGAACTGATTAAAATGATTGTTCACTTTGGTTATTTCTGATCATGGAACTGATTAAAATGATTGATTAACTTGATTGCTTTCTGATCATGGAACTAATTAAAATGATTGTTCACTTTGGTTATTTCTGATCATGGAACTGATTAAAATGATTGATTAATTTGATTGCTTTCTGATCATGGAACTGATTAAAATGATTGTTCACTTTGGTTATTTCTGATCATGGAACTAATTAAAATGATTGATCACTTTGGTTATGTCTGATCATGGAACTGATTAAAATGATTGATTAATTTGATTGCTTTCTGATCATGGAACTGATTAAAATGATTGTTCACTTTGGTAATTTCTGATCATGGAACTGATTAAAATGATTGTTCACTTTGGTTATTTCTGATCATGGAACTAATTAAAATGATTGATCAATTTAATTGCTTTCTGATCATGGAACTAGTTAAAATGATTGTTCATTTTGGGTATTTCTGATCATGGAACTGATTAAAATGATTGATTAATTTGATTGCTTTCTGATCATGGAACTAATTAAAATGATTGTTCACTTTGGATATTTCTGATCATGGAACTGATTAAAATGATTGATTAATTTGATTGCTTTCTGATCATGGAACTGATTAAAATGATTGATCACTTTGGTTATTTCTGATCATGGAACTAATTAAAAAAAATGATTGATTAATTTGATTGCTTTCTGATCATGGAACTGATTAAAATGATTGTTCACTTTGGTTATTTCTGATCATGGAACTGATTAAAATGATTGTTCACTTTGGTTATTTCTGATCATGGAACTAATTAAAATGATTGATCAATTTAATTGCTTTCTGATCATGGAACTAATTAAAATGATTGTTCACTTTGGATATTTCTGATCATGGAACTGATTAAAATTATTGATATTTGATTGCTTTCTGATCATGGAACTAATTAAAATGATTGTTCACTTTGGATATTTCTGATCATGGAACTGATTAAAATGATTGATTAATTTGATTGCTTTCTGATCATTGAACTGATTAAAATTATTGTTCAATTTGGTTGCTTTCTGATCATGGAACTGATGAAAATGATTGATCAATTTGATTGCTTTCTGATCATTGAACTGATTAAAATTATTGTTCAATTTGGTTGCTTTCTGAATTTACAAAATCCAAAACTATTGTGCACATGTTACTAAGATGCATTTAGTGTTTGTTTACAAATCAAATAATGTATATCTGTCAAAAATAGCCCGTAAAAAATAAAGAATGGGCGACGTATCATGACACTAGTCTGATGAGTAAAAATTAAAACATGACGGAAGTCAGTTAAAAAATTAATGGCAAAAAATTTCCCGATTCGTTCAGAAATTAGTGTACTCTTATAAAAAAAAACTTCATGTACGATTTGATATAAATATAGCATTGAATAAAAACATTTAAGCTTACTTTGTAAATAACATTTACAGTTGCGAAGTCAGTTGCTGTACACAGCCTTCTGAACGCAAATTCGATCGGCAAAATAGTGATTGCACGTTGCCGTGTATTTCATTTCATTTTGAAATATTCCTTTCTTTCAAGCTCGGAAAAGACAATATGGATCTTCAAGTGTCTAAAAATATTTATTATTGTTACATTTTTGGAAAGAATTTAGGTGTTTAAAATCCAAATTCGAGACCTCGAACAGGCCGTGGCGGCCGGCAACACGTATAGATAAACTATTTCTTATAGTCGCCCTTGGAAACCTGAAAGGCGTCGATTTTTATACCTTTTAAAATGACCCGAGGATTGCAATTTCATACTGAGGTTTAATAAAGCTCCGATAAATGTCTTTTTTCACTACCCTGGAAACTCCAAATAATGTCCTCAGTGCCAAAAGCCTGAGCAGCCTATTAACATCCATTTGTAGGGGCCGGGTGAATGATCACCGGCAACTCGCTCGAGCAAACTATTTTCTCCCTACCCGATTTTAGCACTTTTTAATCATAGATATTTAAATATCTCACTCACTGTCAGTATATTGGAGACAAGGAAAATATATATTCAGATCTAAAGCTGTAAATATAAGGAATTCCACAAGCTTCTATTGGCAAATTTAACATTTTCTTGTTACATACGTATGCTTAAAGTATCCGTTCTAACAAAGTTCGAAGTTACCAATGAATTAGGCGTACTTTAAAGCAAATTAAACCTCTTGAACCGTATTCGAAGATTGAAAAAACAAAACACAAAGCAGCAAACAGATGCAACATGTGATTGTGTTTGTTCATTTTTAAAATTAGTTGAAGTTGTAAGAAAAAATGGGTGCAGGTCCGATGGCCCGCCAGCCAAATAGCCCGGTACCAAAATGGCCCGTTGTAGGAGTCAGATGGCCCGATCAATATAATCAGTTCCCTGCTGTGTCAGAACATATATCAGAAGAAAAAAAAATTCAGGCAATAGGTTTAAAGTTATGGAGCGGACAAGAACCAGGGACGAAGAATGGTATACCAATATACACCCACTTTAAACGCGGGCATATAAAAAGAGATCGGATGAAAACTGTAGAAGTTAAAGGCTGGATTAGGGACAGATGGATGCTTGGATTGTTTGAGGATTTATGCGACAATCAAGATTATTTCACTTATATGGTGGCATTGCCAGGTTTTTTTTTTGGGGGGGGGGGGGGGGGGGAACGGGGCTCATTGCACGGGGGAAGCCCCCCACCTACTGCGAGTACCTTGCAACTCTTCCACATATGGCGACAGAGTGAAAAATCCATTCAGAAAATTGTCAATTTTTATTTGGTCTGAGTGTGAATCTAACCCATGCCGCATTGATGGAAGGTCTGTGTGGGACTGAGGGACAATCACTCTAGCCCACTGAGGCCCCCTGGATGCTTGGAATATATTTATGAGCACTAAAACACACGGGCACAGGGAAAATCTTCTTGTCTAAAATAACCACGGAGACAAGTTTCTAATTGTGTTAAAAAGAGGTATATCATTTAGACCTTTATACCCCATCATAAATTGTTGTAATAAAGTA
The DNA here is from genome assembly GCA_963971465.1 of Lepidochitona cinerea. NCBI lineage: Eukaryota > Metazoa > Mollusca > Polyplacophora > Chitonida > Tonicellidae > Lepidochitona > Lepidochitona cinerea. The sequence goes on along the minus strand of OZ020553.1, from coordinate 1,207,971 downwards.
AACCTATGATATTTCATTAGGTTGACGACTGACAGGAGCTTGGCCTTAGTCAGTAGAATTTTCTGGAACACTTTGTATTGCATTGACAATGCTTATGCATCTTAAGCTATAGTAAGAATATCGTCAGACTATATATTATGGGGTCATGGGAAAAGACAGTGAAAATTCCCCCATCCCCCCCCCATACCCCTTTCCCAGAAAACCTAGGTAGAAGGCAGACAGGGGAGTTTAGCCCTGACCAGTATGTCTTTCAAACTGTTGTTCTTTTTATAAGCAATGACTGGCCTTTGGGTCAGAGGTCGAGCAAGTTTACTTTGAAGTAGTTTGTATTCTTCTACTATAATTTTGGCCATAGCAATGCTAGCTTTGTTATACTGAAACACAAATGGTATCATAGTTTTTTCACGACATCTTCCGGGGTCCAAGTTCAAACCCAAAGGATAAATAGTTTGTAATGTTTGAATCCAAAAACTTTCCCTTTCCAAACGTTTGTGCTTGGTATCTGCAGCGGAAATGAGAAAAGGGATTTTCTCAATAGGCATAATTTCAAAATGGTCCTTGACCGAATGACCTTAAGTATTGAAATGTTGTGCCACGGGTACATCATGTTTAACTCTTATACTAGATAAATGGTTGGCTGCTTTTTGTCGTACAGAATTCTGAGCTTGATACTAACTAGTATTAATCTCTCCATTTTAGCACGATTTGCCACGGTATTTACCACTGTGGCCCATAATACAGCTCACAAAATTAAGATCAATACCAATATATATCCATCTTTGTTATTTATTTACATAACTTCCATACAAGAGTTCGTTAAAAGGACACTGTGCCTCTGAGGCAAATTTCTGATAACAAAATTCCCACATTTTAATGCCGTTGGGATGATCACTGGTGAACTTCTTTACCCACTAACTTTCATCTGAAGTTAAAGTTTATTTTTCAAATTAGTAGAAACATTATGAGAAATGTAAACAATACAACTAATCCCTTTAAGTGTTCAAACTTGTACTGAATCAGAGAACCCTAAGTGACTCCTAACACAATTGAAATGTTCTTGTTTTTATCCGTCATGGACACACATTAGTCTTCAGCGATACTACTTTTAGACTCCACATATTCTAAAGCCTTTTCCTTCACAGACTCTACATCAGATTCAGTACCGTATGTTTGCTCAAAGTCCAAATATTTCTTGAAGAAAAACTTCATTTTCCTTACAGACACTTCAGTATTTATCACTCTTTCAAAGAGTTTTCTGAAAAGAAAAAAAAAAACATGTGTTAAAAGATGGCAAAATAAATAACAAAACATTGAGTCAGATAAACACTTTTGCGATTTAATAATATAGAATGCCTGGATTTGGTAGCTACCAGTTTAATACAAGTTCTGATCTATTTACCTGGCTGATTCTAGGTCTCCCAGTTTAATATCAGTTCTGATCTATTTACCTGGCTGATTCTAGGTCTCTCAGTTTAATATAAGTTCTGATCTATTTACCTGGCTGATTCTAGGTCTCCCAGTTTAATACAAGTTCTGATCTATTTACCTGTCTGATTCTAGATCTCCCAGTTTAATATAAGTTCTGATCTATTTACCTGTCTGATTCTAGGTCTCCCAGTTTAATACAAGTTCTGATCTATTTACCTGGCTGATTCTAGGTCTCCCAGTTTAATATAAGTTCTGATCTATTTACCTGGCTGATTCTAGGTCTCTCAGTTTAATATAAGTTCTGATCTATTTACCTGTCTGATTCTAGGTTTCCCAGTTTAATATAAGTTCTGATCTATTTACCTGGCTGATTCTAGATCTCCCAGTTTAATATAAGTTCTGATCTATTTACCTGGCTGATTCTAGGTCTCCCAGTTTAATATAAGTTCTGGTCTATTTACCTGGCTGATTCTAGGTCTCTCAGTTTAATATAAGTTCTGATCTATTTACCTGGCTGATTCTAGGTCTCTCAGTTTAATATAAGTTCTGATCTATTTACCTGCCTGTTTCTAGGTCTCCTAGTTTAATACAAGTTCTGATCTATTTACCTGCCTGATTCTAGGTCTCCCAGTTTAATATCAGTTCTGATCTATTTACCTGTCTGATTCTAGGTCTCCCAGTTTAATATAAGTTCTGATCTAGTTTCCTGGCTGATTCTAGGTTTCCTAGATTAATATAAGTTTTGATCTATTTACCTGGCTGATTCTAGGTCTCCCAGTTTAATATAAGTTCTGATCTATTTACCTGGCTGATTCTAGGTCTCCCAGTTTAATATAAGTTCTGATATATTTACCTGGCTGATTCTGGGTCTCTCAGTTTAATATAAGTTCTGATCTAATTACCTGGCTGATTCTAGGTTTCCCTGTTTAACATAAGTTCTGATCTAGTTACCTGTCTGATTCTAGATCTCCCAGTTTAATTAAAGTTCTGATCTAATTACCTGGTTGATTCTAGGTCTACCAGTTTAATATAAGTTCTGATCTATTTACCTGGCTGATTCTAGGTCTCCCAGTTTAATATAAGTTCTGATCTATTTACCTGCCTGATTCTAGATCTCCCAGTTTAATATAAGTTCTGATCTATTTACCTGTCTGATTCTAGATCTCCCAGTTTAATATCAGTTCTGATCTATTTACCTGGCTGATTCTAGGTCTCCCAGTTTAATATAAGTTCTGATCTATTTACCTGGCTGATTCTAGGTCTCCCAGTTTAATATAAGTTCTGATCTATTTACCTGGCTGATTCTAGATCTCCCAGTTTAATATAAGTTCTGATCTATTTACCTGTCTGATTCTAGGTCTCCCAGTTTATTATATATTCTGATCTATTTACCTGGCTGATTCTAGGTTTCCCAGTTTAATATAAGTTCTGATCTATTTACCTGGCTGATTCTAGATCTCCCAGTTTAATATAAGTTCTGATCTATTTACCTGGCTGATTCTAGGTCTCCTAGTTTAATACAAGTTCTGATCTATTTACCTGGCTGATTCTAGGTCTCCCAGTTTAATATAAGTTCTGATCTATTTACCTGTCTGATTCTAGGTTTCCCAGTTTAATATAAGTTCTGATCTATTTACCTGGCTGATTCTAGATCTCCCAGTTTAATATAAGTTCTGATCTATTTACCTGGCTGATTCTAGGTCTCCCAGTTTAATATAAGTTCTGGTCTATTTACCTGGCTGATTCTAGGTCTCTCAGTTTAATATAAGTTCTGATCTATTTACCTGGCTGATTCTAGGTCTCTCAGTTTAATATAAGTTCTGATCTATTTACCTGGCTGATTCTAGGTCTCCCAGTTTAATATAAGTTCTGATCTATTTATCTGGCTGATTCTAGGTCTCTCAGTTTAATATAAGTTCTGATCTATTTACCTGGCTGATTCTAGGTTTCCTAGTTTAATATCAGTTCTGATCTATTTACCTGGCTGATTCTAGGTTTCCCAGTTTAATATAAGTTCTGATCTATTTACCTGCCTGTTTCTAGGTCTCCTAGTTTAATACAAGTTCTGATCTAGTTACCTGGCTGATTCTAGGTCTCCCAGTTTAATATAAGTTCTGATCTATTTATCTGGCTGATTCTAGGTCTCTCAGTTTAATATAAGTTCTGATCTATTTACCTGGCTGATTCTAGGTTTCCTAGTTTAATATCAGTTCTGATCTATTTACCTGGCTGATTCTAGGTTTCCCAGTTTAATATAAGTTCTGATCTATTTACCTGGCTGATTCTAGGTCTCCCAGTTTAATATAAGTTCTGATCTAGTTACCTGGCTGATTCTAGGTTTCCTAGATTAATATAAGTTCTGATCTATTTACCTGGCTGATTCTAGGTCTCTCAGTTTAATATAAGTTCTGATCTATTTACCTGGCTGATTCTAGGTTTCTCAGTTTAATATAAGTTCTGATCTATTTACCTGGCTGATTCTAGGTTTCCTAGTTTAATATCAGTTCTGATCTATTTACCTGGCTGATTCTAGGTTTCCCAGTTTAATATAAGTTCTGATCTATTTACCTGGCTGATTCTAGGTCTCCCAGTTTAATATAAGTTCTGATCTAGTTACCTGGCTGATTCTAGGTTTCCTAGATTAATATAAGTTCTGATCTATTTACCTGGCTGATTCTAGGTCTCTCAGTTTAATATAAGTTCTGATCTATTTACCTGGCTGATTCTAGGTCTCCTAGTTTAATACAAGTTCTGATCTATTTACCTGGCTGATTCTAGGTCTCCCAGTTTAATATAAGTTCTGATCTATTTACCTGTCTGATTCTAGGTTTCCCAGTTTAATATAAGTTCTGATCTATTTACCTGGCTGATTCTAGATCTCCCAGTTTAATATAAGTTCTGATCTATTTACCTGGCTGATTCTAGGTCTCCCAGTTTAATATAAGTTCTGGTCTATTTACCTGGCTGATTCTAGGTCTCTCAGTTTAATATAAGTTCTGATCTATTTACCTGGCTGATTCTAGGTCTCTCAGTTTAATATAAGTTCTGATCTATTTACCTGGCTGATTCTAGGTCTCCCAGTTTAATATAAGTTCTGATCTATTTATCTGGCTGATTCTAGGTCTCTCAGTTTAATATAAGTTCTGATCTATTTACCTGGCTGATTCTAGGTTTCCTAGTTTAATATCAGTTCTGATCTATTTACCTGGCTGATTCTAGGTTTCCCAGTTTAATATAAGTTCTGATCTATTTACCTGCCTGTTTCTAGGTCTCCTAGTTTAATACAAGTTCTGATCTAGTTACCTGGCTGATTCTAGGTCTCCCAGTTTAATATAAGTTCTGATCTATTTATCTGGCTGATTCTAGGTCTCTCAGTTTAATATAAGTTCTGATCTATTTACCTGGCTGATTCTAGGTTTCCTAGTTTAATATCAGTTCTGATCTATTTACCTGGCTGATTCTAGGTTTCCCAGTTTAATATAAGTTCTGATCTATTTACCTGGCTGATTCTAGGTCTCCCAGTTTAATATAAGTTCTGATCTAGTTACCTGGCTGATTCTAGGTTTCCTAGATTAATATAAGTTCTGATCTATTTACCTGGCTGATTCTAGGTCTCTCAGTTTAATATAAGTTCTGATCTATTTACCTGGCTGATTCTAGGTTTCTCAGTTTAATATAAGTTCTGATCTATTTACCTGGCTGATTCTAGGTCTCCTAGTTTAATATAAGTTCTGATCTATTTACCTGGCTGATTCTAGGTTTCCCTGTTTAACATAAGTTCTGATCTAGTTACCTGTCTGATTCTAGATCTCCCAGTTTAATATAAGTTCTGATCTATTTACCTTGCTGATTCTAGATCTCCCAGTTTAATATAAGTTCTGATCTATTTACCTGGCTGATTCTAGATCTCCCAGTTTAATATAAGTTCTGATCTAATTACCTGGTTGATTCTAGGTCTACCAGTTTAATATAAGTTCTGATATATTTACCTGGCTGATTCTAGGTCTCCCAGTTTAATATAAGTTCTGATCTAATTACCTGGCTGATTCTAGGTCTCTCAGTTTAATATAAGTTCTGATCTAGTTACCTGGCTGATTCTAGGTCTCTCAGTTTAATATAAGTTCTCATCTATTTACCTGGCTGATTCGACGTCTCCTAGTTTAATGATCATGTCCATATAAACTGACCACAAATCTGTCCTCTTGGGATAATGACTCAACACATTCTCAAACATTGTCTTGCCGCGTTCAGATTCTCCAAATTTAAACTCAAACTGAGCAAATTTAGAAATGACTTCTAAATCTGTAATAGAATAAACAGGGATTTTATTAGTTTCAATATGGAGAATTGTTTATTACAATTTGATAACAACAGTCCACCAAGTCTTATATTTGGTATGGTTTTCATTGGTTGATTGCATGTGGCATTGCCAGCTTTAGTGTGGGAGGAAACCGGGCTCTTTACTCAGAGTAACCCCCTGACAACTCTTCCCCATATGGCAATGGAGAGAAATAGAATAGATTGACAGTCTGTGTTGGGCTGAGGGACTCTAACTGACTGAGCCAATCAGTGGGGGAAGGAGACTAGGCTCAATCCCAAAGTAACTGACAACTGTCATACAGAACGGTCAAGTAATAAACCCAAAGGAAACCTTCAGGAAGTAACTGACAACTGTCATACAGAACGGTCAAGTAATAAACCCAAAGTAAACCTGCAGGAAGGAACTGACGACTGTCATACAGAACGGTTAAGTAATAAACCCAAAGTAAACCTTCAGGAAATAACTGACGAGTGTTATACAGAACGGTCAAGTAATAAACCCAAAGTAAACCTTCAGGAAGGAACTGATGACTGTCATACAGAACAGTCAAGTAATAAACCCAAAGGAAACCTTCGGGAAGGAACTGATGACTGTCATACAGAACAGTCAAGTAATAAACCCAAAGTAAACCTTCAGGAAGGAACTGATGACTGTCATACAGAATGGTCAAGTAATAAACCCAAAGTAAACCGTCAGGAAGGAACTGATGACTGTCATACAGAACGGTCAAGTAATAAACCCAAAGTAAACCTTCAGGAAGTAACTGCCGACTGTTATACAGAACGGTCAAGTAATAAACCCAAAGTAAACCTTCGGGAAGTAATTGACGACTGTCATACAGAATGATAAAGTAATAAACCCAAAGTAAACCTTCAGGAAGTAACTGACGACTGTCATACAGAACGGTTAAGTAATAAACCCAAAGTAAACCTGCAGGAAGGAACTGACAACTGTCATACAGAATGATTAAGTAATAAACCCAAAGCAAACCTTCAGGAAGTAACTGACGACTGTTATCCAGAACGGTCAAGTAATAAACCCAAAGTAAACCCGCAGGAAGGAACTGACAACTGTCATACAGAATGATCAAGTAATAAACCCAAAGGAAACCTTCAGGAAGTAACTGACGACTGTTATCCAGAACGGTCAAGTAATAAACCCAAAGTAAACCTTCAGAAAGTAACTGACGACTGTTATACAGAACGGTCAAGTAATAAACCCAAAGGAAACCTTCAGGAAGTAACTGACGACTGTTATACAGAACGGTCAAGTAATAAACCCAAAGTAAACCTTCAGAAAGTAACTGACGACTGTTATACAGAACGGTCAAGTAATAAACCCAAAGTAAACCTTCAGGAAGTAACTGACGATTGTTATACAGAACGGTCAAGTAATAAACCCAAAGTAAACCTTCAGGAAGTAACTGACGACTGTTATACAGAACCGTCAAGTAATAAACCCAAAGTAAACCTTCAGAAAGTAACTGACGACTGTTATACAGAACGGTCAAGTAATAAACCCAAAGTAAACCTTCAGGAAGTAACTGACGACTGCTATACAGAACGGTCAAGTAATAAACCCAAAGTAAACCTTCAGGAAGTAACTGACGACTGTTATACACAACGGTCAAGTAATAAACCCAAAGTAAACCTTCAGGAAGGAACTGATGACTGTCATACAGAATGGTCAAGTAATAAACCCAAAGTAAACCTTCAGGAAGTAACTGACCACTGTCATACAGAATGGTCATGTAATAAACCCAAAAGAAACCTTCGGGAAGTAACTGACGACTGTCATACAGAACGGTCAAGTAATAAACCCAAAGTAAACCTTCAGGAAGTAACGGACGACTGTCATACAGAACGGTAAAGTAATAACCCCAAAGTAAACCTTCAGGAAGTAACTGACGACTGTTATACAGAATGATCAAGTAATAACCACAAAGTAAACCTTCAGGAAGTAACTGACCACTGTCATACAGAACAGTCAAGTAATAAACCCAAAGGAAACCTTCAGGAAGTAACTGACGACTGTCATACAGAATGATTAAGTAATAACCCCAAAGTAAACCTTCAGGAAGGAACTGACGACTGTCATACAGAATGGTCAAGTAATAAACCCAAAGTAAACCTTCAGGAAGGAACTGACGACTGTTATACAGAACGGTTAAGTAATAAACCCAAAGTAAACCTTCGGGAAGTAACTGCCGACTGTCATACAGAACGGTCAAGTAATAAACCCAAAGTAAACCTTCAGGAAGTAACTGACGACTGTCATACAGAACGGTCAAGTAATAAACCCAAAGTAAACCTTCAGGAAGGAACTGACGACTGTCATACAGAATGATCAAGTAATAAACCCAAAGTAAACCTTCGGGAAGTAACTGACGACTGTTATACAGAACGGTCAAGTAATAAACCCAAAGTAAACCTTTGGGAAGTAACTGACGACTGTCATACAGAACGGTCAAGTAATAAACCCAAAGGAAACCTTCAGGAAGGAACTGACGACTGTCATACAGAACAGTCAAGTAATAAACCCAAAGTAAACTTTCAGGAAGGAACTGATGACTGTCATACAGAACGGTCAAGTAATAAACCCAAAGTAAACCTTCAGGAAGTAACTGACGACTGCCATACAGAACGGTCAAGTAATAAACACAAAGTAAACCTTCGGGAAGTAACTGACGACTGTCATACAGAACAGTCAAGTAATAAACCCAAAGTAAACCTTCAGGAAGGAACTGACGACTGTCATACAGAATGATCAAGTAATAAACCCAAAGGAAACCTTCGGGAAGTAATTGACGACTGTTATACAGAACGGTCAAGTAATAAACCCAAAGTAAAGCTTCAGGAAGTAACTGACGACTGTCATACAGAACGGTCATGTAATAAACCCAAAGTAAACTTTCAGGAAGTAACTGACGACTGTCATACAGAACAGTCAAGTAATAAACCCAAAGTAAACCTTCAGGAAGGAACTGACGACTGTCATACAGAATGATCAAGTAATAAACCCAAAGGAAACCTTCGGGAAGTAATTGACGACTGTTATACAGAACGGTCAAGTAATAAACCCAAAGTAAAGCTTCAGGAAGTAATTGACGACTGTTATACAGAACGGTCAAGTAATAAACCCAAAGTAAACCTTCAGGAAGTAACTGATGACTGTCATACAGAACGGTCAAGTAATAAACCCAAAGTAAACTTTCAGGAAGTAACTGACGACTGTCATACAGAACGGTCAAGTAATAAACCCAAAGTAAACCTTCAGGAAGTAACTGACGACTGTCATACAGAACGGTCAAGTAATAAACCCAAAGTAAACCTTCAGGAAGTAACTGACGACTGTTATACAGAACGGTCAAGTAATAAACCCAAAGTAAACCTTCAGGAAGGAACTGATGACTGTCATACAGAACAGTCAAGTAATAAACCCAAAGCAAACCTTCAGGAAGTAACTGACGACTGTCATACAGAATGATCAAGTAATAAACCCAAAGTAAACCTTCAGGAAGTAACTGACGACTGTCATACAGAATGATCAAGTAATAATCCCAAAGGAAACCTTCAGGAAGTAACTGACGACTGTCATACAGAACGGTTAAGTAATAAACCCAAAGGAAACCTTCAGGAAGGAACTGACGACGGTCATACAGAATGATCAAGTAATAAACCCAAAGTAAACCTTCAGGAAGTAACTGACGACTGTCATACAGAATGATCAAGTAATAATCCCAAAGTAAACTTTCAGGAAGTAACTGACGACTGTCATACAGAACGGTCAAGTAATAAACCCAAAGGAAACCTTCAGGAAGTAACTGCCGACTGTCATACAGAACGGTCAAGTAATAAACCCAAAGGAAACCTTCAGGAAGGAACTGATGACTGTCATACAGAACGGTCAAGTAATAAACCCAAAGTAAACCTTCAGGAAGTAACTGACGACTGTCATACAGAACGATCAAGTAATAAACCCAAAGTAAACCTTCAGGAAGTAACTGACAACTGTCATACAGAACAGTCAAGTAATAAACCCAAAGTAAACCTTCAGGAAGTAACTGACGACTGTCATACAGAATGATCAAGTAATAAACCCAAAGTAAACCTTCAGGAAGTAACTGACGACTGTCATACAGAACAGTCAAGTAATAAACCCAAAGTAAACCTTCAGGAAGTAACTGACGACTGTCATACAGAACAGTCAAGTAATAAACCCAAAGTAAACCTTCAGGAAGTAACTGACGACTGTCATACAGAATGATCAAGTAATAAACCCAAAGGAAACCTTCGGGAAGTAACTGACGACTGTTATACAGAACGGTCAAGTAATAAACCCAAAGTAAACCTTCAGGAAGTAACTGACGACTGTCATACAGAACAGTCAAGTAATAAACCCAAAGGAAACCTTCAGGAAGTAACTGATGACTGTCATACAGAACGGTCCAGTAATAAACCCAAAGTAAACCTTCAGGAAGTAACTGACGACTGTCATACAGAACAGTCAAGTAATAAACCCAAAGGAAACCTTCAGGAAGTAACTGATGACTGTCATACAGAATGATCAAGTAATAAACCCAAAGTAAATCTTCAGGAAGTAACTGTGGACTGTCATACAGAATGATCAAGTAATAAACCCAAAGTAAACCTTCAGGAAGTAACTGACGACTGTCATACAGAATGATCAAGTAATAATCCCAAAGGAAACCTTCAGGAAGTAACTGACGACTGTCATACAGAACGGTTAAGTAATAAACCCAAAGGAAACCTTCAGGAAGGAACTGACGACGGTCATACAGAATGATCAAGTAATAAACCCAAAGGAAACCTTCAGGAAGTAACTGACGACTGTCATACAGAATGATCAAGTAATAAACCCAAAGTAAACCTTCAGGAAGGAACTGACGACTGTCATACAGAACGGTCAAGTAATAAACCCAAAGTAAATCTTCAGGAAGTAACTGACGACTGTCATACAGAATGATCAAGTAATAAACCCAAAGTAAACCTTCAGGAAGTAACTGACGACTGTCATACAGAATGATCAAGTAATAATCCCAAAGGAAACCTTCAGGAAGTAACTGACGACTGTCATACAGAACGGTTAAGTAATAAACCCAAAGGAAACCTTCAGGAAGGAACTGACGACGGTCATACAGAATGATCAAGTAATAAACCCAAAGGAAACCTTCAGGAAGTAACTGACGACTGTCATACAGAATGATCAAGTAATAAACCCAAAGTAAACCTTCAGGAAGTAACTGACGACTGTCATACAGAATGATCAAGTAATAAACCCAAAGTAAACTTTCAGGAAGTAACTGACGACTGTCATACAGAACGGTCAAGTAATAAACCCAAAGTAAACCTTCAGGAAGTAACTGACGACTGTCATACAGAATGATCAAGTAATAAACCCAAAGTAAACTTTCAGGAAGTAACTGACGATTGTCATACAGAACGGTCAAGTAATAAACCCAAAGTAAACCTGCAGGAAGGAACTGACGACTGTCATACAGAACGGTTAAGTAATAAACCCAAAGTAAACCTTCAGGAAATAACTGACGACTGTCATACAGAACGGTCAAGTAATAAACCCAAAGGAAACCTTCAGGAAGTAACCGACGACTGTCATACAGAACGGTCAAGTAATAAACCCTCTCAGAAATTGTTTAACTTTTCTGGACTGAGTGTGATTTGTAGTACACAAGTTGTGTTGTTCAGAAAATCGAAAACTTCCTACTGATTCAATATTTCGACATAGAGCCCGGTTTCCTCCAACAATAAAACTGGCAAAGCCGCCATATAAGTGATATAATCTTGAGCACCAAACATTCAATCAATCAATATTTAGACTTTTATTCAGTCATCATCAGAAGTCCGGTATCTTCATCAATGGTAGGCACGTGATTGACTGATTGATTGATTGGAGTTTAACCCTGCGATTATTTCACTTATATGCCAGAGAAAAGAGGGTAAACATACATTTTTTACATCAAAAATACATTGGAACTGAAAAATGGCAGAAACAGAATATCAATAAAAACTGGTAAAACACGGTGTAAATTATTTTAGAAGAATAAAAACAAGGTACATGTATATCACAATTATCTCCAATACAGCAACAATAAGCAATTTATACATAAAAGAACTACTTTTTTATAATACAAATTTGTAAATATGTTCTCATAGTGTTATTTTAACAACAAATAGGTCTATACCATAATAATAAAAAATTTGGCCTAGGTTAGTCGCATCTTATGAACAAGCTTGCCTGTGAGCTGTGAGACAATTCTTTTCCCCGGAACCCACACAGGGGCCCAAGGATTAGTCGCCTCCTATGATCAAGCACCTTGGGAAGGCTGAGGGTCTATTCTTATCTCCCCGGAACCCACACGGGGGCATGTCAGATAGAGAGATGTCTCCTCAGTCCCGAAGAGGCATTGAACCATCTATATGAAATCTGATAAATACGATGATTATAAGCAAACTTACGGTCTCTGTTTGGCAAACTTTTTAAACTCCTTTGAAGTAATTTTCTTGCTGACTCTATCATGTCATGTTTGAAGTAAAATAAGCCAAACTTTATCCATATTTCTTTATTCCCACAAAACTTTTTCACCATGGTTTGATAGAGATTTTCAGCATCCTGTCAAAATAAAAGTTGTGTTTCATAGGTAGCATTTTCAGGCCCAAATTCTCTTATCAAGTTTTTTTGTAATGAAGAGGGTTGCTTCAGATAACTTAACACATTGACTGCCGAATACATGTAGCTACCAGATAACTCGAAAGTGCAAGGACTCTCCCATTTGCCATTCAAGCTTGTTACGCGTATGGCCAATGTCTGTTTACTGTGCTATTTTAAGCAACACACAGAGTGGCTTCCCTTGATGCTTTGTGAGAAAACCCTGTACGAGATATGTCGTATCTGGCAGTGTGATTTAACCGATACATTCAGTACGCCAAGAAGTATAGTTATTCAAAAAGATATCTATGTTAAGTCACGAGATAATTCGTACCAGCAGAATCCCGTGCGCCTGTCATTGCGAGATATCTGCAGTCAACGTGTTAATTGAGATACTGGTACCACTAAATGGTATATACATTTATTTACAGAATGTATCTCACCTGTATCTTCTCAGACTTGACATATATGTTGATGAGCTGAGTGTAGATAGATAAAGGATCATTTTGTTGTAAGGCTCTGTTCAAGACTTTATTCAGAGTGTCTGGGCTTCCATACAAATTTTCCAGGTTCATATAGCCAACCCAGACATTACTCTTCTCCTGTTCCTCCCTAAACAACAACAACAGCAACACAGTCAGTCACTTCAGGCTGTCCTCTTTATTGGAGGGTAATATATAGATTCTACCTTTTATCTATGGCTTAAAGCAAGTTAATGTTGTGTAGAGTTCTGGGGTTTTCAAATTACCTGAAGTTCATGTGGTGTAGAGTTCTGGGGTTTTCAAATTACCTGAAGTTCATGTGGTGTAGAGTTCTGGGGTTTTCAAATTACCTGAAGTTCATGTGGTGTAGAGTTCTGGGGTTTTCAAATTACCTGAAGTTAATGTTGTGTACAGTTCTGGGTTTTTCAAATTATCTGTTGTGTAGAGTTCTGGGGTTTTCAAAATACCTGTTGTGTACAGTTCTGGGGTTTTCATATTACCTGAAGTTAATGTTGTGTACAATTACCTGTTGTGTAGAGTTTTGGGGTTTTCATATTACCTGTTGTGTACAGTTCTGGGGTTTTCATATTACCTGTTGTGTACAGTTCTAGGGTTTTCATATTACCTGTTGTGTACAGTTTGGGGGTTTTCATATTACCTGTTGTGTACAGTTTTGGGGTTTTCATAATACCTGTTGTGTACAGTTCTGGGGTTTTCATAATACCTGTTGTGTACAGTTTGGGGGTTTTCATATTACCTGTTGTGTACAGTTCTGGGGTTTTCATATTACCTGTTCTGTACAGTTCTGGGGTTTTCATATTACCTGTTGTGTACAGTTTTGGGGTTTTCATAACACCTGTTGTGTACAGTTTTGGGGTTTTCATATTAACTGTTGTGTACAGTTCTGGGGTTTTCATATTACCTGTTGTGTACAGTTCTGGGGTTTTCATATTACCTGTTCTGTACAGTTTGGGGGTTTTCATATTACCGGTTGTGTACAGTTTGGGGGTTTTCATATTACCTGTTGTGTACAGTTCTGGGGTTTCATATTACCTGTTGTGTACAGTTCTGGGGTTTTCATAATACTTGTTGTGTAGAGTTCTGGGGTTTTCATATTACCTGTTGTGTACAGTTCTGGGGTTTTCATAATACCTGTTGTGTAGAGTTCTGGGGTTTTCATATTACCTGTTGTGTACAGTTCTAGGGTTTTCATATTACCTGTTGTGTACAGTTTGGGGGTTTTCATATTACCTGTTGTGTACAGTTTTGGGGTTTTCATAATACCTGTTGTGTACAGTTCTGGGGTTTTCATAATACCTGTTGTGTACAGTTTGGGGGTTTTCATATTACCTGTTGTGTACAGTTCTGGGGTTTTCATATTACCTGTTCTGTACAGTTCTGGGGTTTTCATATTACCTGTTGTGTACAGTTTGGGGGTTTTCATATTACCTGTTGTGTACAGTTTTGGGGTTTTCATAATACCTGTTGTGTACAGTTTTGGGGTTTTCATATTACCTGTTGTGTACAGTTCTGGGGTTTTCATATTACCTGTTGTGTACAGTTCTGGGGTTTTCATATTACCTGTTCTGTACAGTTTGGGGGTTTTCATATTACCTGTTCTGTACAGTTTGGGGGTTTTCATATTACCTGTTGTGTACAGTTCTGGGGTTTCATATTACCTGTTGTGTACAGTTCTGGGGTTTTCATAATACTTGTTGTGTAGAGTTCTGGGGTTTTCATATTACCTGTTGTGTACAGTTCTGGGGTTTTCATAATACCTGTTGTGTAGAGTTCTGGGGTTTTCATAATACCTGTTGTGTACAGTTTGGGGGTTTTCATATTACCTGTTGTGTACAGTTCTGGGGTTTTCATAATACCTGCTGTGTACAGTTTTGGGGTTTTCATATTACCTGTTGTGTATAATTCTGGGGTTTTCATAATACCTGTTGTGTACAGTTTGGGGGTTTTCATATTACCTGTTGTGTATAGTTCTGGGGTTTTCATAATACCTGTTGTGTACAGTTTTGGGGTTTTCATATTACCTGTTGTGTATAGTTGTTCTGGGGTTTTCATATTACCTGTTTTGTACAGTTCTGGGGTTTTTATATTACCTGTTATGTACAGTTTTGGGGTTTTCATATTACCTGTTGTGTACAGTTCTGGGGTTTTCATATTACCTGTTGTGTCGGTTTTGGGGTTTTCATAATACCTGTTATGTACAGTTTTGGGGTTTTCATAATACCTGTTGTGTACAGTTTTGGGGTTTTCATAATACCTGTTGTGTAGAGTTCTGGGGTTTTCATAATACCTGTTATGTACAGTTTTGGGGTTTTCATAATACCTGTTGTGTACAGTTTTGGGGTTTTCATAATACCTGTTATGTACAGTTTTGGGGTTTTCATAATACCTGTTATGTACAGTTTTGGGGTTTTCACAATACCTGTTGTGTACAGTTCTGGGGTTTTCATAATACCTGGTATGTACAGTTTTGGGGTTTTCATATTACCTGTTATGTACAGTTTTGGGGTTTTCATAATACCTGTTGTGTAGAGTTCTGGGGTTTTCATAATACCTGTTATGTACAGTTTTGGGGTTTTCATAATACCTGTTGTGTACAGTTTTGGGGTTTTCATAATACCTGTTATGTACAGTTTTGGGGTTTTCATAATACCTGTTATGTACAGTTTTGGGGTTTTCACAATACCTGTTGTGTACAGTTTTGGGGTTTTCATAATACCTGTTATGTACAGTTTTGGGGTTTTCACAATACCTGTTGTGTAGAGTTTTGGGGTTTTCACAATACCTGTTGTGTAGAGTTCTGGGGTTTTCATAATACCTGTTGTGTACAGTTCTGGGGTTTTCATAATACCTGAAGTTAATGATGTTCACAGCAGTAACATATTTGACATTAACATTGTATGACTTCCATTATTACCTGAAACTAATGGTATTCAAAGCTCTCTCTGCTACGGCTCTAGCTTTTTCAATCTCCGTCATCCCAAGGTGGTATGCCATATAACGTAACCAGATGAGGCTGCTGCTAGGTGATTGAAGGACGAGTCGATCAAATTGATCGGCTGTTTGAGGCTCCTTATTACACAACATCTCTTCCCTCTCAAACTGTGTAATAATCATATACAAATAGGATATAAACATCTACCAGCTGATCCTGCTACAAACTATCATCTGGCTCTTATTGCTTGATTACACAGATATGGTACAACATGTAGCTTCCATTGCCATGTAATTGTGGGTGATAAAATACTGAAATACTGAACTGTATTTTTCCATTTAAACTAGTCTAACGTAAAAATGTTCCTTCCATAGAAGAAATGTTTTTAGCCCATGTCTGACCTCTCAGGCACTTTGAGAGATCTTCATTAAATGTTGATTCCATCAACCCCTTAGTGTTTTGATGATTTATCTCAAATGTCATGAAATTTGAAACATCGTTTTTTTAAACATGGTAAAAATCTTGTAGGTATAAAACTTGAATTCCTGTGTGACCTTGACCTTTGGACTGATGTTCATCCAAAGCTATTCATCGAGCAACCTTAGTATAGCGATGATATTATATACTTAAAGAAAACATTTTTTGAAAAAACGTGGTAACAAGCTTTTTAGCCCATGTCACCTCTCGGTGACCTAAAATTCACATTCGTCAAAAAAATTCCTTAAGTCTATATGTTCCACACTTGAAATATGGTGATCAGGTTCCTTCAGGTAATTGAGCTATTGCAAAAACAAAAGGCAGCGGCAGTGTTGTAGCCAAATAAAACAGATAATTATGACAGAGATAAAGTTCTAACTATTTACGTCAGATAATTATGACAGAGATAAAGTTCTAGCTATTTACGTCAGATAATTATAACAGAGATAAAGTTCTAGCTATTTACGTCAGATAATTATGACAGAGATAAAGTTCTAGCTATTTACGTCAGATAATTATGACAGAGATAAAGTTCTAGCTATTTACGTCAGATAATTATGACAGAGATAAAGTTCTAGCTATTTACGTCAGATAATTATGACAAAGATAAAGTTCTAGCTATTTACGTCAGATAATTATGACAGAGATAAAGTTCTAGCTATTTACGTCAGATAATTATGACAGAGATAAAGTTCTAACTATTTACGTCAGATAATTATGACAGAGATAAAGTTCTAACTATTTACGTCAGATAATTATGACAGAGATAAAGTTCTAACTATTTACGTCAGATAATTATGACAGAGATAAAGTTCTAACTATTTACGTCAGATAATTATGACAGAGATAAAGTTCCAACTACTTACGTCAGAAAATTATGACAGAGATAAAGTTGTAGCTATTTACGTCAGATAATTATGACAGAGATAAAGTTGTAGCTATTATAGTCTAAATTATAGCTATTATAGGGAAAAGAAGAGTTTAAGAAACTCATAAAATTCATTGTAGCATACTATCTTAATATTCAATATTAAAGACATGCTTTAAACAGAATTTCGGCTGGTAGAATCTTTCAGTCACCTAAATAAGACTGGGGCTTCGTGAATTTTAGTATTTGACACATCACATACCTATAAGCTGCTACATGTATATCTGAAAACTGTACCAAAGCTACTTGGAAAAGTGTCTACACTACATATACATGTAGGCATACAGCAGCAATTTCATTTAATTACGGATTAAACAATAGAAAGAAGGTTATCAAAAAGTTGTTTGGACACAATTAAGCTATTCTGTGAAACCACAGGCAGAATAACAGCTATTTCCTCAATTACTGAATGCTTAAAGGCTGGTTGACTGTTTTTTGTCAACACATATAGCCAGACTTCAATTTACTTTTAGTACTAGACACATCGTCTATTTGTAAGCTAGTTATAACTAACAAAAATCCTAAATTACTGAATGCCAAAAAGGCTGGGTGACTGTTTTGGTCACCACAAATATCCAGGCCTCAATTTAATTTTGGTACAACACACACCGTCTACATGTACTCATAAGATAGTTATAACTGAGAAAAAAATTGATAATCCATGCAATAAGTACCGAGTTACTCAATGCCAAAAGGCTGGTGACTGTTCTGGTCGCCACAAATAGAGATCCCAATTCAATTTTGGTACATGACACATCGTCTAATCATAAGCTTCATATATAAGAAGAACAAAATTATAATCCATGAAATAATTACAGAGTAACTCAACGCCAAAAGGCTGGTGACCGTTTTGGTCGCCGCAAATATCAAGACCCCAATGGTACCGAACACACCATCTAGTCATAAGCTAGTTATATTTGAAAAAAATGTAAATCCATCAAATAGTTTCAGAGTTATAAATGCCAAAAGGCTGGGTGGCTGTTTTGGTCGCCGCAAATATTGAGACTCCAATTTAATTTTGGTACGTGACACATCGTCTACCCATTAGCTACATATATCAGAAGAAAAAAAATAAATTCAGACAATAGGTTTTAAGTTATGTAGCGGAAACAAAGGCGGGGCGGACGGACGGACAGACAGACAGACGGACAACGGTATACCAATTTAATATAATAACAATCAACATGTTGACATGTTTATGCCCAGTCGGCATTTTAAATGTGCGGTTCGCACCAATATTTTCTAATCGTAACAATTCTTCCACTAATTTATTCTTATCAAAATTTATATCATTGTATTTATTTGTTATGTTGTTAAATGTTTTCCATATATATATGTATATGTCTGTATGTTTGTGGTGTTGGAACCCGTTAATGGGACTTGTTCCCGTGGACACTCCTTTAAATAAATAAAATAAGTCAAATAATTATGACAGAGATAAATATCTATTATAGCTCCCATTTTACTGTCGTACACATAATGGCAATGTGTAGAGATGATCACCTTTTTCCCCTCTGGTTTAATATTATTTTCAATTCCTCTGCAGCTGATTGGTTTATCTCTAGTTTCAGCCAGGCAGGGTTTCTAACCGAGGCTCCAGGGCGGGCCGTAAACGCTTGCAGCCTGGTCTGTAGTTTCGTTGCCTTCAGACTTCTATGTGTTTTTTCTCCGGATTGCATAATTAACTAGAATGTCGGCTCTTTACAGTTTAGAAATTAGATCATATGAGTATTAGTAACGTTTACACAACTCACTTCAGTAGGGTTTACCGATGTAGGACCTCTAATTGCATTAGCCAGAAACCGTTTGTCAGACAGTAAACAGTGTAAACAATAAACAGTAAACAATGTACCACGGTTTTATGATAATTACAAAAACTTGGCCAGGCAATGGATACCAACCTCAAATAACCTGTTTTCCTCTTCATGTTTTTCTTTTACGATGGCTTTTTTAGATCGTGGTTTGCTGGTCTGAAAAAAAATCAAGACAGTCAACCCTTATTGCCTACTTGTTAAATTCGAGAACTCCAAGTGAATGAGCATTTGTAAATGTAAGATAAAAAGCAATGGTGGGATGGTGAAAACTGTGATTTACACTGACAAATATTGCCGCTTACAAGATTATTCCACTTACATGGCGGCGTTTCCAGGTTTAGTGGGGGGAGGAAACCAGGCTCATTGCTAGGAGGAAACCCCTGACCTTTGGTGAGTACCTGGCAACTATCACACATATGGTGATCAAGTGAAAAATCGCCAAAAATATTTTATTTGGTCTGAGTGAGATTCGAACCAGTGGTGCATCGATGGGAGGCCTGTGTCGGACTGAGTTACTATCACTCTATAAACGGACTGAGGAACTGAGGTCTCTCACTGACAAAGAAATTGTTGAGATCTGATAAAAACTGTAGCTGTTAAGGATTCAGGACAGACGACGTATCGTCTACAATAAAAATGAGCTTTCTGTATTAATACATACTGGTATATTTTCCAGATCTTCTTCAGAGTCACTACTTATCTCCCCTTGTCCAGCTTGTGGTCCTGTAGAATCCACATCCCATGTAAATCCTGAGGACAAGTGCAGTCGCGGCAAACATGGAGAACTCTCTTGTTTCTGGTAAATTAAACATCATTTATCACATAAATCATCTTCATTTTAAACACAAGGTTACATGTATAATTAAACTTAAATCCTCTGTATATTCCTAAATAAACTTATGTTATAGAGAATGACTCAAACCACAACAAATGTTAACAGTTGTCCTGGACAAATGTGGAATCTTCTATCAAAAAAAGTTAGCTATTGTTCTTCACTCCGTTAAATTTGATGCATCCCTCCCCCTACCACTCACTTCCATGTGATGCCTCCCTCCCCCTACCACTCACTTCCATGTGATTCCTCCCTCCCCCTACCACTCACTTCCGTGTGATGCATCCCTCCCCCTACCACTCACTTCCATGTGATTCCTCCCTCCCTCTACCACTCACTTCCATGTGATTCCTCCCTCCCCCTACCACTCACTTCCGTGTGATGCATCCCTCCCCCTACCACTCACTTCCATGTGATGCATCCCTCCCCTACCACTCACTTCCGTGTGATGCATCCCTCCCCCTACCACTCACTTCCATGTGATGCATCCCTCCCCTACCACTCACTTCCATGTGATGCCTCCCTCCCCCTACCACTCACTTCCATGTGATTCCTCCCTCCCCCTACCACTCACTTCCGTGTGATGCATCCCTCCCCCTACCACTCACTTCCATGTGATGCATCCCTCCCCTACCACTCACTTCCATGTGATTCCTCCCTCCCCCTACCACTCACTTCCGTGTGATGCATCCCTCCCCCTACCACTCACTTCCGTGTGATTCCTCCCTCCCCCTACCACTCACTTCCATGTGATGCCTCCCTCCCCCTACCACTCACTTCCATGTGATGCATCCCTCCCCCTACCACTCACTTCCGTGTGATGCATCCCTCCCCCTTCCATGTGATGCATCCCTCCCCTACCACTCACTTCCGTGTGATGCATCCCTCCCCCTACCACTCACTTCCGTGTGATTCCTCCCTCCCCCTACCACTCACTTCCATGTGATGCATCCCTCCCCCTACCACTCACTTCCGTGTGATTCCTCCCTCCCCTACCACTCACTTCCGTGTGATTCCTCCCTCCCCTACCACTCACTTCCATGTGATGCATCCCTCCCCCTACCACTCACTTCCATGTGATTCCTCCCTCCCCCTACCACTCACTTCCGTGTGATGCATCCCTCCCCTACCACTCACTTCCGTGTGATTCCTCCCTCCCCTACCACTCACTTCCATGTGATGCATCCCTCCCCCTACCACTCACTTCCATGTGATTCCTCCCTCCCCCTACCACTCACTTCCATGTGATTCCTCCCTCCCCCTAACACTCACTTCCATGTGATTCCTCCCTCCCCCTACCACTCACTTCCATGTGATTCCTCCCTCCCCCTACCACTCACTTCCGTGTGATGCATCCCTCCCCCTACCACTCACTTCCATGTGATTCCTCCCTCCCCCTACCACTCACTTCCGTGTGATTCCTCCCTCCCCCTACCACTCACTTCCATGTGATGCCTCCCTCCCCCTACCACTCACTTCCGTGTGATGCATCCCTCCCCTACCACTCACTTCCGTGTGATTCCTCCCTCCCCCTACCACTCACTTCCATGTGATGCCTCCCTCCCCCTACCACTCACTTCCGTGTGATGCATCCCTCCCCCTACCACTCACTTCCATGTGATTCCTCCCTCCCCCTACCACTCACTTCCGTGTGATGCATCCCTCCCCCTACCACTCACTTTCGTGTGATGCATCCCTCCCCTACCACTCACTTCCGTGTGATTCCTCCCTCCCCTACCACTCACTTCCATGTGATTCCTCCCTCCCCCTACCACTCACTTCCATGTGATGCCTCCCTCCCCCTACCACTCACTTCCGTGTGATGCATCCCTCCCCCTACCACTCACTTCCATGTGATTCCTCCCTACCCCTACCACTCACTTCCATGTGATTCCTCCCTCCCCCTAACACTCACTTCCATGTGATGCCTCCCTCCCCCTACCACTCACTTCCATGTGCTGCATCCCTCCCCCTACCACTCACTTCCATGTGATTCCTCCCTCCCCCTACCACTCACTTCAATGTGATTCCTCCCTCCCCCTAACACTCACTTCCATGTGATGCATCCCTCCCCCTACCACTCACTTCCATGTGATGCCTCCCTCCCCCTACCACTCACTTCCATGTGATGCATCCCTCCCCCTACCACTCACTTCCATGTGATGCCTCCCTCCCCCTACCACTCACTTCCATGTGATGCATCCCTCCCCTACCACTCACTTCCATGTGATTCCTCCCTCCCCCTACCACTCACTTCCATGTGATTCCTCCCTCCCCCTACCACTCACTTCCATGTGATTCCTCCCTCCCCCTACCACTCACTTCCATGTGATTCCTCCCTCCCCCTACCACTCACTTCCATGTGATGCCTCCCTCCCCCTACCACCCACTTCCATGTGATGCATCCCTCCCCTACCACTCACTTCCATGTGATGCCTCCCTCCCCCTACCACTCACTTCCATGTGATGCATCCCTCCCCCTACCACTCACTTCCATGTGATGCCTCCCTCCCCCTACCACTCACTTCCATGTGATTCCTCCCTCCCCCTACCACTCACTTCCATGTGATGCATCCCTCCCCCACCACTCACTTCCATGTGATGCATCCCTCCCCCTACCACTCACTTCCATGTGATGCATCCCTCCCCCTACCACTCACTTCCATGTGATGCCTCCCTCCCCCTACCACTCACTTCCATGTGATGCATCCCTCCCCTACCACTCACTTCCATGTGATGCATCCCTCCCCCTTCCATGTGATGCATCCCTCCCCCCACCACTCACTTCCATGTGATGCATCCCTCCCCCACCACTCACTTCCATATCATACTAACCTCATCTTGAGAACCCACAACACTGTCAGAATCGACTCTTAATGTTTCCTTAGCGATGACCCGTTCTATACTCTCCTTTTTTTTCAGTTTCTTAACTTTAGGTTTTATTTCCTCGTTTCTCTCACTGGGTTTTCTCTTAACAGGTACGGTTGTCGTGGATTTCTTCATCTTGTCATTTTGAGAAGTCAGCTTGGTTTTGCCAAAAGACAACTCTACTTTCTTGGATTCCTGGTCAATGCTAATTTGAAGATAGGGAGAATAGTTAACTCTACATGTAATTTGAAGATAGGGAGAATAGTTACTCTACATGTAATTTGAAGATACAGTACACACAGAAAGTGAACACTATTCGTTGCGGGCGCCGTGCGAGCACGGTGCGAGAGTAGCGCGAGCACGGTGCGAGCATCGTGCGAGCACCGTGCGAGCATCGTGGGAGCACCGTGCGAGCATCGTGGGAGCACCGTGCGAGCATCGTGGGAGCACCCTGCGAGCAGGCTGCAGGCCCAGTGCGCGCACATTGCCAGCACCCTGCCTGCATTACCGCCGGGCATTTTGTTCTTGTCGATTTACGAACGGACCGATTGATATTATGCTGAAGACAGTTTAGTTACAATTAAAACAAGCACAGTAATATGTGATATTCAAATTACTTTAATTTCTTTCTTTTATCTTTCAGATGAACTAAATTGTGACTATAGGCTACACTACGCACGTTGTTTTTACGATGTAATGTTGCTGTTGTTGTTGTTGTAACTCCCAAGACACTGGCTGCCGTCTTACTAAGTTCTAAGTTACATATACTATCCCGGTAGCGATAATAATAAGTAAATCTCTTGAAATGTACTTACCAAATACATGTTCAAGATCAAAAAGAAATTCACAGCGAACTCTTAAAAAATGGCGTTCATTTGTATAGGTTTTGCGCAAACATTGGTAGATCGTTCTGTTGAAATTCGGTCGAAATACATGCATGTATAATCTATTTTGAACTTCGAATATAGTACACTGTATATAGCCTTATAGGCCTACCAGGATTCTATTTAAGACGACGGGTACCCCATATTTACAATATTTCTTTTTAAATACTACTAGACAATCATTGATTTTGTGACGAAACAGTCAATTGTAGGTCCTACTTTCTTTGTCAATTGTGAGTTATAACTTTTATTCCAGATGAAAACTTCAGATTTCCTATTTCGAGAAATTAGACATTCCCGCAGGTAAAGTAATCGGGGATTGCAGAACGAAACGGCTAGAGTTGCGGAATATTGGTGAAGAGCACAAGGCAATTTATGACTCTAAAACTGTTTATTTGAAAATGTTGATCAGATTACATTTGAATGGTAAGCATAATAGAAAACAAAAAAGTGTCATGCACGCATAACGTATGCTTTCGCCCACATCCGCGCCCGATTATTTCACTCCGTGCAGAAGTGTAAATATTTTTCTTCTTCTCTTGAATAGGCCTACCACCCCAGCCTGCGCTTACATGGTTCCCTGGTTTACAATAACTTGAAGGATGAATATTATTTATTTATGTCTTGAAAACAGTTCTTGTTATACTTGGCTTAATACTAAATAGCAATCGTTTTATATTTTCTACATGCCCATATAGGGCCTATGAACAAATGGTTGGCGCCAGTCGTCTGAGTGATTTACGATGACAGTTAACAGGACGTCTGTGGATTGGTTAAAGCCCAGTCAATGCATATATATTAGAGAAATGGATATCACAGATAAATTTGATTGGCTATTTCGCTAAATTACATTTCAGTGACAGTGAGTGACATTTAAGACTCCACCCAAACTGTAAGATTTATTTTGATCGGCCTTTATACCGTATAAAAAAACGTCATAAATTAAATGCATTTTATTACACGGAAAACGGTGTACATTGTATATTGTTTTAATCAAGTAATACCTACGAAAATATAAAATACCCTATATCAAAACCAACTAAATCGACATGATATGGATAAAACAAAAAGAAATTTTACGAAGGGTGCGCATTATAGGCTACACGGGCGAATGCGTTATACATGTAGGCTATGGTCTGACATTTTGGCTTTTAGGCCACACTCTCACTTTTCGTCGTGACAATTCCCCACAAAATATATTTTACTTACAAACATAAAAGTATAAAATCCAAATAAAACAGCTGTATGATTTTATGACTTGAAAATATCGGTCGCCAGGCTAGCCTAAAAGTCATTATGAATTTATGTTGCACATGTCGGCTGACTTGGTTTATAAATGATCGGGTTACGTTGGCTTAACAATATATTTCTGTGTTTCTTGAACAATTTAAGCATAGAACTATGTATGCATTTACGCAGAAAAGGAGAAATTGAACAGATACAGCCTTGGAATCGATATTATGGGGATGGAAACAACTATGGGAGCGATAACTAATACAACAACAACAACACCACCACCAGACATAAGCGTTACGAATTTTACAAATTTATTTTTGCTTCTTGGTTGTTTTTAATTCTACTACTAGAAAATAAAGTCGATTGTGTTATGAATATTCAATTCATATTTTAATCATCTGATCTTTCTTTATACATGTTGCGCTGTATAGCCTAGGCCTAGCCTACAGATGCTCCAAGTCACACTGGCTTGTAACGGTAACAACCCGCTCAACGTTTGTCTCTCGTTCACAGAGTACGCACATCCTGCCCGCACGATGCCTGCATCATGCTCGCACGGCGCGCGCATCATGCTCGCACGGCGCGCGCATCATGCTCGCACGGTGCGCCTACCCTGCGCAAACCCTGCGCATACCGTGCGCCCATCCCGCGCGCATCGTGCGCTCAGCGCGCTCGCATCATGCGAGCATTTATAGTGTTCACTTTCTGTGCGTACTGTAGGGAGAATAGTTACTCTACATGTAATTTGAAGATAGGGAGAATAGTTACTCTACATGTAATTTGAAGATAAGGAGAATAGTTACTCTACATGTAATTTGAAGATAAGGAGAATAGTTACTCTACATGTAATTTGAAGATAGGGAGAATAGTTACTCTACATGTAATTTGAAGATAAGGAGAATGGTTACTCTACATGTAATTTGAAGATAGGGAGAATAGTTACTCTACATGTAATTTGAAGATAGGGAGAATAGTTACGGTAATACCTGAGTTAATTAGAGGACTATGCATGTTGCTAAATCCTCAATAACAAAAAGGTTCTGAATGAGATTTAAACTTTCAACACATCTCAGTCCAGGGAGATGATTGACCAGCAGTTAATCCTTGAATGTTTTACAAGCTCTCTCATGAATTAAGGTGAGAATTTGCACTCTTCTACTTTTTTCCAGCACTTGAATTAACTCAGACATTACCGTACTCTACATGTAATTTGAAGATAGGGAGAATAGTTACTCTACATGTAATTTGAAGATAGGGAGAATAGTTACTCTACATGTAATTTGAAGATAAGGAGAATAGTTACTCTACATGTAATTTGAAGATAAGGAGAATAGTTACTATACATGTAATTTAAAGATAGGGAGAATAGTTACTCTACATGTAATTTGAAGATAGGGAGAATAGTTACTCTACATGTAATTTGAAGATAGGGAGAATAGTTACTCTATATGTAATTTGAAGATAGGGAGAATAGTTACTCTACATGTAATTTGAAGATAAGGAGAATAGTTACTATACATGTAATTTAAAGATAGGGAGAATAGTTACTCTACATGTAATTTGAAGATAAGGAGAATAGTTAACTCTACATGTAATTTAAAGATAGGGAGAATAGTTACTCTACATGTAATTTGAAGATAGGGAGAATAGTTACTATACATGTAATTTGAAGATAAGGAGAATAGTTACTCTACATGTAATTTGAAGATAGGGAGAATAGTTACTCTACATGTAATTTGAAGATAAGGAGAATAGTTACTCTACATGTAATTTGAAGATAGGGAGAATAGTTACTCTACATGTAATTTGAAGATAGGGAGAATAGTTACTATACATGTAATTTGAAGATAGGGAGAATAGTTACTCTACATGTAATTTGAAGATAGGGAGAATAGTTACTCTACATGTAATTTGAAGATAGGGAGAATAGTTACTCTACATGTAATTTGAAGATAGGGAGAATAATTACTCTACATGTAATTTGAAGATAACTTCCACAAGAGACTGTGCTTACTGACCTGAGAATGTGAACAGTGACAACTTGTCCTGGTGAGTAGACCGTCTCCCCCTCAGTAACAGGGATGAGATCCTTCATACCAGCACCAATACTGAGAGAACAAGAAATACTCTCACAATTATCAAACTTATTTAATCAAATGGTTTATTTTATCTCAATCAAAATTTGTTTTTCAAGAATGGCCCTGATTTATTGGTTTATGGATGAACAGCCTGTATAATAAGAAACAAAATAAAGACTATGGGAACAGTACCATTAGCTGGGATAGTAAAATGAGATCCTGACCTTGTTAGCTGGGATATTAAAATGAGAGATCCTGGCATCGATAGCTGGGATAGCAAAATGAAAGATCCTGGCCTCGATAGCTGGGATAGCAAAATGAGAGATCCTGGCCTCGATAGCTGGGATAGAAAAATGAGAGATCCTGGCCTCGATAGCTGGGATAGTAAAATGAAAGATCCTGGCCCCGATAGCTGGGATAGCAAAATGAGAGATCCTGGCCTCGATAGCTGGGATAGTAAAATGAGATCCTGGCCTCGATAGCTCGGATAGCAAAATGAAAGATCCTGGCCTCGATAACTGGGATAGCAAAATGAGAGATCCTGGCCTCGATAACTGGGATAGCAAAATGAGAGATCCTGGCCTGGATAGCTGGGATAGCAAAATGGAAGATCCTGGCCTCGATAGCTGGGATAGTAAAATGAGAGATCCTGGCCTCGATAGCTGGGATAGCAAAATGAAAGATCCTGGCCTCGATAGCTGGGATAGCAAAATGGAAGATCCTGGCCTCGATAGCTGGGATAGCAAAATGGAAGATCCTGGCCTCGATAGCTGGGATAGTAAAATGAGAGATCCTGGCCTCGATAGCTGGGATAGCAAAATGGAAGATCCTGGCCTCGATAGCTGGGATAGCAAAATGAAAGATCCTGGCCTCGTTAGCTGGTATAGTAAAATGAGAGATCCTGGCCGCGATAGTAAAATGAGAGATCCTGCCCTCAATAGCTGGGATAGTAAAATGAGAGATCCTGACCTTGTTAGCTGGGATAGCAAAATGAGAGATCCTGCCCTCGATAGCTGGGATAGTAAAATGAGAGATCCTGACCTTGTTAGCTGGGATAGCAGAATGAGAGATCCTGGCCTCGTTAGCTGGGATAGTAAAATGAGAGATCCTGACCTCGATAGCTGGGATAGGAAAATGAGAGATCCTGGCCTCGTAAGCTGGGATAGTAAAATGAGAGATCCTGGCCTCGTTAGCTGGGATAGTAAAATGAGAGATCCTGGCCTCGTTAGCTGGGATAGTAAAATGAGAGATCCTGGCCTCGATAGCTGGGATAGTAAAATGAGATCCTGGCCTCGATAGCTGGGATAGTAAAATGAGAGATCCTGGCATCGATAGCTGGGATAGTAAAATGAGATCCTGGCCTCGATAGCTGGGACAGTAAAATGAGATCCTGGCCTCTACAGCTGGAATAGTAAAATGAGATCCTGTCCTCGATAGCTGGGATAGTAAAATGAGATCCTGGCATCGATAGCTGGGATAGTAAAATGAGATCCTGGCCTCGATAGCTGTGACAGTAAAATGAGATCCTGGCCTCTACAGCTGGAATAGTAAAATGAGATCCTGGCCTCTACAGCTGGAATAGTAAAATGAGATCCTGGCCTCTATAGCTGGGAAAGTAAAATGAGATCCTGGCATCGATAGCTGGGATAGGAAAATGAGATCCTGGCCTCCATAGCTGGGATAGGAAAATGAGATCCTGGCCTCCATAGCTGGGATAGGAAAATGAGAGATCCTGGCCTCGATAGCTGGGATAGGAAAATGAGAGATCCTGGCCTCGTTAGCTGGGATAGTAAAATGAGAGATCCTGGCCTCGTTAGCTGGGATAGTAAAATGAGAGATCCTGGCCTCGTTAGCTGGGATAGTAAAATGAGAGATCCTGGCCTCGTTAGCTGGGATAGTAAAATGAGAGATCCTGGCCTCGATAGCTGGGATAGTACAATGAGAGATCCTGGCCTCGATAGCTGGGATAGTACAATGAGAGATCCTGGCCTCGTTAGCTGGGATAGTAAAATGAGAGATCCTGGCCTCGATAGCTGGGATAGTAAAATGAGAGATCCAGGCCTCGATAGCTGTGACAGTAAAATGAGATCCTGGCCTCTATAGCTGGGATAGCAAAATGAGATCCTGGCCTCCATAGCTGGGATAGCAAAATGAGAGATCCTGGCCTCGATATCTGGGATAGCAAAATGAGAGATCCTGGCCTCGATATCTGGGATAGTAAAATGAGAGATCCTGGCCTCGATAGCTGGGATAGCAAAATGAGATCCTGGCCTCTATAGTTGGGATAGTAAAATGAGAGATCCTGGCCTCGATAGTTGGGATAGTAAAATGAGAGATCCAGGCCTCGATAGCTGGGATAGTAAAATGAGAGATCCTGGCCTCGTTAGCTGGGATAGTAAAATGAGAGATCCTGGCCTCGATAGCTGTGACAGTAAAATGAGATCCTGGCCTCTATAGCTGCGACAGTAAAATGAGATCCTGGCCTCGATAGCTGGGATAGCAAAATGAGATCCTGGCCTCTATAGCTGGGATAGCAAAATGAAAGATCCTGGCCTTGATAGCTGGGATAGTAAAATGAGAGATCCTGGCCTCGATAGTTGGGATAGTAAAATGAGAGATCCAGGCCTCGATAGCTGTGACAGTAAAATGAGATCCTGGCCTCTATAGCTGCGACAGTAAAATGAGATCCTGGCCTCTATAGCTGGGATAGTAAAATGAGAGATCCTGGCCTCTATAGTCGGGATAGTAAAATGAGAGATCCTGGCCTCTATAGTTGGGATAGTAAAATGAGAGATCCTGGCCTCGATAGCTGTGACAGTAAAATGAGATCCTGGCCTCTATAGCTGGGATAGCAAAATGAGATCCTGGCCTCTATAGCTGGGATAGCAAAATGAAAGATCCTGGCCTTGATAGCTGGGATAGCAAAATGAAAGATCCTGGCCTCGATAGCTGGGATAGCAAAATGAAAGATCCTGGCCTCTATAGCTGGAATAGTAAAATGAGATCCTGGCCTCGATAGCTGGAATAGTAAAATGAGATCCTGGCCTCTACAGCTGGAATAGTAAAATGAGATCCTGGCCTCGATAGCTGGGATAGCAAAATGAGATCCTGGCCTCGATAGTTGGGATAGTAAAATGAGAGATCCTGGCCTCTATAGCTGTGACAGTAAAATGAGATCCTGGCCTCGTTAGCTGGGATAGTAAAATGAGAGATCCTGGCCTCTATAGCTGTGACAGTAAAATGAGATCCTGGCCTCGATAGCTGGGATAGTAAAATGAGAGATCTTGGCCTCGATAGCTAGGATAGTAAAATGAGAGATCCTGGCCTCGATAGTTGGGATAGCAAAATGAGATCCTGGCCTCGTTAGCTGGGATAGTAAAATGAGAGATCCTGGCCTCGATAGCTAGGATAGTAAAATGAGAGATCCTGGCCTCTATAGCTGTGACAGTAAAATGAGATCCTGGCCTCGTTAGCTGGGATAGTAAAATGAGAGATCCTGGCCTCGATAGCTGGGATAGCAAAATGAGACCTGGCCTCGAAAGCTGGGATAGTAAAATGAGATCCTGGCCTCTATAGCTGGGATAGTATAAGTGGCTGTCGCCATCAGGACCCCTCGGGTCTGGGCCAAAGAAACCGAAGATATATTTATTTTCCAGACAATTTGTTGTGAGTGAAAAACTACTCCACATACATGCATCACATTTACAAGGAGGTTTTTGGCTGATAGTCATGTAAGGGGCATAACTCTTGAAAAACATCGAGCACATCGATTTTAAATAGTCTCCTTGTACTTGCTGTATTGAACAAATGTAGGAAGTTTCAAAGTTGTAAGTTAAAGACTTTTTTAGATAATGTGTTTACAAGGCTTTTTATAGCAGCGGTAATAAAAGGCGCATAACTCTTGAAAAAAACATCCCAGTGCGTTGATTTTAAATAGGCTTCTTGTACTTGCTGTATTGAACAAATGTGTGAAGTTTCAAAGTTGTAAGTTAAAGACTTTTTTAGATAATGTGTTTACAAGGACCAATGCACAGACGGACGACGGAGGCAACGACAATACCCTTCGGGCGGTAAAAATGAGATCCTGTTTATGTGGGCTGTAAACCAAGCAACAAAGTACATGTGTTTATGTGGGCTGTAAACCAAGCAACAAAGTACATGTGTTTATGTGGGCTGTAAACCAAGCAACAAAGTACATGTGTTTATGTGGGCTGTAAACCAAGCAACAAAGTACATGTGTTTATGTGGGCTGTAAACCAAGCAACAAAGTACATGTGTTTATGTGGGCTGTAAACCAAGCAACAAAGTACATGTGTTTATGTGGGCTGTAAACCAAGCAACAAAGTACATGTGTTTATGTGGGCTGTAAACCAAGCAACAAAGTACATGTGTTTATGTGGGCTGTAAACCAAGCAACAAAGTACATGTGTTTATGTGGGCTGTAAACCAAGCAACAAAGTACATGTGTTTATGTGGGCTGTAAACCAACCAACAAAGTACATGTGTTTACGTGGGCTGTAAGCCAAGCAACAAAGTACATGTGTTTATGTGGGCTGTAAGCCAGCCAGCCAACAAAGTACATGTGTTTATGTGGGCTGTAAGCCAAGCAACAAAGTACATGTGTTTATGTGGGCTGTAAGCCAAGCAACAAAGTACATGTGTTTATGTGGGCTGTAAGCCAAGCAACAAAGTACATGTGTTTATGTGGGCTGTGAAGTACATGTGTTTATGTGGGCTGTGAAGTACATGTGTTAATGTGGGCTGTGAAGTACATGTGTTTATGTGGACTGTGAAGTACATGTGTTTATGTGGACTGTGAAGTACATGTATTTATGTGGGCTGTGAAGTACATGTGTTTATGTGGGCTGTGAAGTACATGTGTTTATGTGGGCTGTGAAGTACATGTGTTTATGTGGGCTGTGAAGTACATGTGTTTATGTGGGCTGTGAACCCGCCAATACTACATCAAGTACACGTGTTTATGTGGGCTGTGAACCAACCAATACTACATCAAGTACATGTGTTTATGTGGGCTGTGAACCAACCAATACTTCATCAAGTACATGTGTTTATGTGGGCTGTGAACCAACCAATACTACATCAAGTACATGTACATGTGTTTATGTGAGCTGTGAACCAACCAATACTACATCAAGCACATGTGTTTATGTGGGCTGTGAACCAACCAATACTACATCAAGTACATGTGTTTATATGGGCTGTGAACCAACCAATACTACATCAAGTACATGTGTAATAACAACTTACGTAACAACTACACCGGAGGTATTTTTCTTTATTACATATCCACGTATCTTCTGGCCAACTTTTAGATCTTCTATCCCCTGAACCTCTGGGTCTTCACCAACAGTACCAGGACTGGAGTTCAACCTGTACAAAACAGATCATACTCACATAGAAACATATTACATAAGAATTAGAGACATTTGGTTCAACCCTGGGTTAAAAGGGCCAATTTTGATCAAAACCCCTATGATCTATATGTAGAATGTGGTAGTACTGTATATCTGGCTCATAGACAAACAGTAGTGTAAGATTTCATGATATAACCCATACCTGGAAGGTCTCACAGACAAACAGTAGTGTAAGATTTCATGATATAACCCATACCTGGAAGGTCTCATAGACCAACAGTAGTGTAAGATTTCATGATATAACCCCTACCTGGAAGGTCTCATAGACAAACAGTAGTGTAAGATTTCATGATATAACCCCTACCTGGAAGGTCTCATAGACAAACAGTAGTGTAAGATTTCATGATATAACCCATACCTTGATGGTCTCATAGACAAACAGTAGTGTAAGATTTCATGATATGACCCATACCTGGAAGGTCTCACAAACAAACAGTAGTGTAAGATTTCATGATATAACCCATACCTGGAAGGTCTCATAGACAAACAGTAGTGTAAGATTTCATGATATCACCCATACCTGGAAGGTCTCGTAGACAAACAGTAGTGTAAGATTTCATGATATAACCCCTACCTGGTAGGTCTCATAGACAAACAGTAGTGTAAGATTTCATGATATAACCCATACCTGGAGGGTCTCATAGACAAACAGTAGTGTAAGATTTCATGATATAACCCATACCTGGAGGGTCTCATAGACAAACAGTAGTGTAAGATTTCATGATATAACCCCTACCTGGAAGGTCTCATAGACAAACAGTAGTGTAAGATTTCATGATATAACCCATACCTGGAAGATCTCATAGACAAACAGTAGTGTAAGATTTAATGATATAACCCATACCTGGAAGGTCTCATAGACAAACAGTAGTGTAACATTTCATGATATGACCCATACCTGGAAGGTCGCATAGACAAACAATAGTGTAAGATTTCATGATATAATCCCTACCTTGATGGTCTCATAGACAAACAGTAGTGTAAGATTTCATGATATAACCCATACCTGGATGGCCTCATAGACAAACAGTAGTGTAAGATTTCATGATATAACCCATACCTGGATGGTCTCATAGACAAACAGTAGTGTAAGATTTCATGATATAACCCATACCTGGAAGGTCTCATAGAGAAACAGTAGTGTAAGATTTCATGATATAACCCATACCTGGAAGGTCTCATAGACAAACAATAGTGTAAGATTTCATGATATAACCCTTACCTGGATGGTCTCATAGACAAACAGTAGTGTAAGATTTCATGATATAACCCATACCTGGAAGGTCTCGTAGACAAACAGTAGTGTAAGATTTCATGATATAACCCATACCTGGATGGTCTCATAGACAAACAGTAGTGTAAGATGTCATGATATAACCCATACCTGGAAGGTCTCATAGACAAACAGTAGTGTAAGATTTCATGATATAACCCCTACCTGAAAGGTCTCATAGACAAACAGTAGTGTAAGATTTCATGATATAACCCATACCTGGAAGGTCTCACAGACAAACAGTAGTGTAAGATTTCATGATATAACCCATACCTGGAAGGTCTCACAGACAAACATTAGTGTAAGATTTCATGATATAACCCCTACCTGGATGGTCTCATAGGCAAACAGTAGTGTAAGATTTCATGATATGACCCATACCTGGAAGGTCTCATAGACAAACAGTAGTGTAAGATTTCATGATATAACCCCTACCTGAAAGGTCTCATAGACAAACAGTAGTGTAAGATTTCATGATATAACCCATACCTGGAAGGTCTCATAGACCAACAGTAGTGTAAGATTTCATGATATAACCCCTACCTGAAAGGTCTCATAGACAAACAGTAGTGTAAGATTTCATGATATAACCCATACCTGGAAGGTCTCATAGACAAACAGTAGTGTAAGATTTCATGACATAACCCATACCTGGAAGGTCTGATAGACAACAGTAGTGTAAGATTTCATGATATGACCCATACCTGGAAGGTCTCATAGACAAACAGTAATGTAAGATTTCATGATATAACCCATACCTGGAAGGTCTCATGGACAAACAGTAGTGTAAGATTTCATGATATAACCCCTACCTGGAAGGTCTCATAGACAAACAGTAGTGTAAGATTTCATGATATAACCCCTACCTGGAAGGTCTCATAGACAAACAGTAGTGTAAGATTTCATGATATAACCCATACCTGGAAGGTCTCATAGACAAACAGTAGTGTAAGATTTCATGATATAACCCATACCTGGAAGGTCTCACAGACAAACAGTAGTGTAATATTTCATGATATAACCCATACCTGGAAGGTCTCATAGACAAACAGTAGTGTAAGATTTCATGATATAACCCCTACCTGGAAGGCCTCATAGACAAACAGTAGTGTAAGATTTCATGATATAACCCCTACCTGGAAGGCCTCATAGACAAACAGTAGTGTAAGATTTCATGATATAACCCCTACCTGGAAGGCCTCATAGACAAACAGTAAAATTCCTCTTCCTCGGCTATAATCATCTCATTTACATCACTGCTGTTTTTTTCAGATTCGTCCTTTTCCTTATCTTGTAATTGTGTTTTGTCATCGGTTGAATTGAGGCTGATAATTCTACACTGTACACATTGCCCGACGTTATATGATGTGAAGGGGTTGTCTTTATAGTTGTCAGTGATATCTGTAAGCCAGAGTCTGCCCACTTTCCCCCCTAATAGGTGGAGATGTAAGGCGGTTTTACATTTATTTTCTCCCACTACCAGCCCTCTTGTAATTGACCCTGGCTTTATCTCCTCATCGTTTTCTGTCAAATAGCATTAATCATTTATCATGTAAAAATATCATAATTAAATAAATGAAATTGTATACAAAGTAAAAATCGGAAATAAACAAAGTGGAGATTTCTTTTAAACAAAAGGAAGAACGAATAGCAAAAAGTAAATTAAAACAAGGCTTACAAGGCTTACTTACGGAGTAGGGTGAGTTCCAGGTTCTCTGTATCTATAACACGCAGTACGGTCACCTGACAGACTTGACCAGAGCGGAAGGCTTTTTCTCTCCTGTTGATCACCTTTTAAAATAAAATACAAATGATACAGTAAAACCTTTATGAACAGACACCTTTATAAACCACACACTGTCTGAACTGATGTACAGTGAAACCTGTGTGAACTAACACCTTTATAAACCCACACACTGTCTGAACTGATGTACAGTAAAACCTGTGTATACAGACACCTTTATAAACCCACACACTGTCTGAACTGATGTACAGTAAAACCTGTGTATACAGACACCTTTATAAACCCACACACTGTCTGAACTGATGTACAGTAAAACCTGTGTATACAGACACCTTTATAAACCCACACACTGTCTGAACTGATGTACAGTAAAACCTGTGTATACAGACACCTTTATAAACCCACACACTGTCTGAACTGATGTACAGTAAAACCTGTGTAAACAGACACCTTTATAAACCCACACACTGTCTGAACTGATGTACAGTAAAACCTGTGTGAACAGACACCTTTATAAACCCACACACTGTCTGAACTGATGTACAGTAAAACCTGTGTATACAGACACCTTTATAAACCCACACACTGTCTGAACTGATGTACAGTAAAACCTGTATATACAGACACCTTTATAAACCCACACACTGTCTGAACTGATGTACAGTAAAACCTGTGTATACAGACACCTTTATAAACCACACACTGTCTGAACTATGTACAGTAAAACCTGTGTATACAGACACCTTTATAAACCCACACACTGTCTGAACTGATGTACAGTAAAACCTGTGTATACAGTCACCTTTATAAACCCACACACTGTCTGAACTGATGTACAGTAAAACCTGTGTAAACAGACACCTTTATAAACCCACACACTGTCTGAACTGATGTACAGTAAAACCTGTGTATACAGACACCTTTATAAACCCACACACTGTCTGAACTGATGTACAGTAAAACCTGTGTAAACAGACACCTTTATAAACCCACACACTGTCTGAACTGATGTACAGTAAAACCTGTGTATACAGACACCTTTATAAACCCACACACTGTCTGAACTGATGTACAGTAAAACCTGTGTGAACAGACACCTTTATAAACCACACACTGTCTGAACTGATGTACAGTAAAACCTGTGTATACAGACACCTTTATAAACCCACACACTGTCTGAACTGATGTACAGTAAAACCTGTGTAAACAGACACCTTTATAAACCCACACACTGTCTGAACTGATGTACAGTAAAACCTGTGTAAACAGACACCTTTATAAACCCACACACTGTCTGAACTGATGTACAGTAAAACCTGTGTATACAGACACCTTTATAAACCCACACACTGTCTGAACTGATGTACAGTAAAACCTGTGTATACAGACACCTTTATAAACCCACACACTGTCTGAACTGATGTACAGTAAAACCTGTGTAAACAGACACCTTTATAAACCCACACACTGTCTGAACTGATGTACAGTAAAACCTGTGTAAACAGACACCTTTATAAACCCACACACTGTCTGAACTGATGTACAGTAAAACCTGTGTATACAGACAGCTTTATAAACCCACACACTGTCTGAACTGATGTACAGTAAAACATGTGTATACAGACACCTTTATAAACCCACACACTGTCTGAACTGATGTACAGTAAAACCTGTGTATACAGGCACCTTTATAAACCCACACACTGTCTGAACTGATGTACAGTAAAACCTGTGTATACAGACACCTTTATAAACCCACACACTGTCTGAACTGATGTACAGTAAAACCTGTGTATACAGACACCTTTATAAACCCACACACTGTCTGAACTGATGTACAGTAAAACCTGTGTATACAGACACCTTTATAAACCCACACACTGTCTGAACTGATGTACAGTAAAACCTGTGTGAACAGACACCTTTATAAACCCACACACTGTCTGAACTGATGTACAGTAAAACCTGTGTGAACAGACACCTTTATAAACCCACACACTGTCTGAACTGATGTACAGTAAAACCTGTGTATACAGACACCTTTATAAACCCACACACTGTCTGAACTGATGTACAGTAAAACCTGTGTGAACAGACACCTTTATAAACCACACACTGTCTGAACTGATGTACAGTAAAACCTGTGTATACAGACACCTTTATAAATCCACACACTGTCTGAACTGATGTACAGTAAAACCTGTGTATACAGACACCTTTATAAACCCACACACTGTCTGAACTGATGTACAGTAAAACCTGTGTATACAGACACCTTTATAAACCCACACACTGTCTGAACTGATGTACAGTAAAACCTGTGTAAACAGACACCTTTATAAACCCACACACCGTCTGAACTGATGTACAGTAAAACCTGTGTATACAGACACCTTTATAAACCCACACACTGTCTGAACTGATGTACAGTAAAACCTGTGTATACAGACACCTTTATAAACCCACACACTGTCTGAACTGATGTACAGTAAAACCTGTGTAAACAGACACCTTTATAAACCCACACACTGTCTGAACTGATGTACAGTAAAACCTGTGTAAACAGACACCTTTATAAACCCACACACTGTCTGAACTGATGTACAGTAAAACCTGTGTATACAGACACCTTTATAAACCCACACACTGTCTGAACTGATGTACAGTAAAACCTGTGTATACAGACACCTTTATAAACCCACACACTGTCTGAACTGATGTACAGTAAAACCTGTGTATACAGACACCTTTATAAACCCACACACTGTCTGAACTGATGTACAGTAAAACCTGTGTGAACAGACACCTTTATAAACCCACACACTGTCTGAACTGATGTACAGTAAAACCTGTGTGAACAGACACCTTTATAAACCCTCACACTGTCTGAACTGAAGTACAGTAAAACCTGTGTATACAGACACCTTTATAAACCCACACACTGTCTGAACTGATGTACAGTAAAACCTGTGTACACAGACACCTTTATAAACCCACACACTGTCTGAACTGATGTACAGTAAAACCTGTATATACAAATGCCTTTATAAACCCACACACTGTCTGAATTGATGTACAGTAAAATCTGTGTATACAGACAGCTATATAAACCCACACACTGTCTGAACTGATGTACAGTAAAACCTGTGTATACAGACACCTTTATAAACCCACACACTGTCTGAACTGATGTACAGTAAAACCTGTGTGAACAGACACCTTTATAAACCCACACACTGTCTGAACTGATGTACAGTAAAACCTGTGTATACAGACACCTTTATAAACCCACACACTGTCTGAACTGATGTACAGTAAAACCTGTGTGAACAGACACCTTTATAAACCCACACACTGTCTGAACTGAAGTACAGTAAAACCTGTGTAAACAGACACCTTTATAAACCACACACTGTCTGAACTGATGTACAGTAAAACCTGTGTATACAGTCACCTTTATAAACCCACACACTGTCTGAACTGATGTACAGTAAAACCTGTGTGAACAGACACCTTTATAAACCCACACACTGTCTGAACTGATGTACAGTAAAACCTGTGTATACAGACACGTTTATAAACCCACACACTGTCTGAACTGATGTACAGTAAAACCTGTGTATACAGACACCTTTATAAACCTACGCACTGTCTGAACTGATGTACAGTAAAACCTGTGTATACAGACAGCTTTATAAACCCACACACTGTCTGAACTGATGTACAGTAAAACCTGTGTATACAGACACCTTTATAAACCCACACACTGTCAGAACTATGTACAGTAAAACCTTTGTGAACAGACACCTTTATAAAGCCACACACTGTCTGAACTGATGTACAGTAAAACCTGTGTATACAGACACCTTTATAAACCCACACACTGTCTGAACTGATGTACAGTAAAACCTGTGTAAACAGACACCTTTATAAACCCACACACTGTCTGAACTGATGTACAGTAAAACCTGTGTGAACAGACACCTTTATAAACCCACACACTGTCTGAACTGATGTACAGTAAAACCTGTGTGAACAGACACCTTTATAAACCCACACACTGTCTGAACTGATGTACAGTAAAACCTGTGTATACAGACACCTTTATAAACCCACACACTGTCTGAACTGATGTACAGTAAAACCTGTATAAACAGACACCTTTATAAACCCACACACTGTCTGAACTGATGTACAGTAAAACCTGTGTAAACAGACACCTTTATAAACATGTCCATGAGGATATCAAACCTTGTGACATTGTACATGCCCATGAGGATATCAAACTGTGTGACATTGTACATGCCCATGAAGATATAAAACCTTGTGACATTGTATATACCCATGAGGATATCAAACCTTGTGACATTGTATATACCCATGAGGATATCAAACCTTGTGACATTGTACATGTCCATGAGGATATCAAACCTTGTGACATTGTACATGCCCATGAGGATATAAAACCTTGTGACATTGTACATGTCCATGAGGATATCAAACCTTGTGACATTGTACATGTCCATGAGGATATCAAACCTTGTGACATTGTACATGCCCATGAGGATATCAAACCTTGTGACATTGTACATGTCCATGAGGATATCAAACCTTGTGACATTGCACATGTCCATGAGGATATAAAACCTTGTGACATTGTACATACCCATGAGGATATCAAACCTTGTGACATTGTACATGTCCATGAGGATATCAAACCTTGTGACATTGTACATACCCATGGGGATATCAAACCTTGTGACATTGTACATGCCCATGAGGATATCAAACTTTGTGACATTGTACATACCCATGAAGATATAAAACCTTGTGACATTGTACATACCCATGAGGATATCAAACCTTGTGACATTGTACATGTCCATGAGGATATCAAACCTTGTGACATTGTACATGCCCATGAGGATATCAAACCATGTGACATTGTACATGTCCATGAGGATATCAAACCTTGTGACATTGTACATGTCCATGAGGATATCAAACCTTGTGACATTGTACATGTCCATGAGGATATCAAACCTTGTGACATTGTACATGTCCATGAGGATATCAAACCTTGTGACATTGTACATGTCCATGAGGATATCAAACCTTGTGACATTGTACATGCCCATGAGGATATCAAACCTTGTGACATTGTACATGTCCATGAGGATATCAAACCTTGTGACATTGTACATGTCCATGAGGATATCAAACCTTGTGACATTGTACATGTCCATGAGGATATCAAACCTTGTGACATTGTACATGTCCATGAGGATATCAAACCTTGTGACATTGTACATGCCCATGAGGATATCAAACCATGTGACATTGTACATGCCCATGAGGATATCAAACCTTGTGACATTGTACATGTCCATGAGGATATCAAACCTTGTGACATTGTACATGCCCATGAGGATATCAAACCTTGTGACATTGTACATACCCATGGGGATATCAAACCTTGTGACATTGTACATGCCCATGAAGATATAAAACCTTGTGACATTGTACATACCCATGAGGATATCAAACCTTGTGACATTGTACATGTCCATGAGGATATCAAACCTTGTGACATTGTACATGTCCATGAGGATATCAAACCTTGTGACATTGTACATGTCCATGAGGATATCAAACCTTGTGACATTGTACATGCCCATGAGGATATCAAACTGTGTGACATTGTACATGCCCATGAAGATATAAAACCTTGTGACATTGTACATACCCATGAGGATATCAAACCTTGTGACATTGTACATGTCCATGAGGATATCAAACCTTGTGACATTGTACATGTCCATGAGGATATCAAACCTTGTGACATTGTACATGTCCATGAGGATATCAAACCTTGTGACATTGTACATGTCCATGAGGATATCAAACCTTGTGACATTGTACATACCCATGAGGATATCAAACTGTGTGACATTGTACATGCCCATGAAGATATAAAACTTTGTGACATTGTACATGTCCATGGGGATATCAAACTTTGTGACATTGTACATGTCCATGACGATATCAAACCTTGTGACATTGTACATACCCATGAGGATATCAAACTTTGTGACATTGTACATACCCATGAGGATATCAAACCCTGTGACATTGTACATACCCATGAGGATATCAAACCTTGTGACATTGTACATGTCCATGAGGATATCAAACCTTGTGACATTGTACATGCCCATGAGGATATCAAACCTTGTGACATTGTACATACCCATGAGGATATCAAACCTTGTGACATTGTACATGTCCATGAGGATATCAAACCTTGTGACATTGTACATACCCATGAGGATATCAAACCTTGTGACATTGTACATGTCCATGAGAATATCAAACCTTGTTACATTGTACATACCCATGAGGATATCAAACCTTGTGACATTGTACATACCCATGAGGATATCAAACTTTGTGACATTGTACATGTCCATGAGGATATCAAACCTTGTGACATTGTACATACCCATGAGGATATCAAACTTTGTGACATTGTACATACCCATGAGGATATCAAACCTTGTGACATTGTACATGTCCATGAGGATATCAAACCTTGTGACATTGTACATGCCCATGAGGATATCAAACCTTGTGACATTGTACATACCCATGAGGATATCAAACCTTGTGACATTGTACATGTCCATGAGGATATCAAACCTTGTGACATTGTACATGTCCATGAGGATATCAAACCTTGTGACATTGTACATGTCCATGAGGATATCAAACCTTGTGACATTGTACATGTCCATGAGGATATCAAACCTTGTGACATTGTACATGTCCATGAGGATATCAAACCTTGTGACATTGTACATGCCCATGAGGATATCAAACCTTGTGACATTGTACATACCCATGAGGATATCAAACCTTGTGACATTGTACATGTCCATGAGAATATCAAACCTTGTGACATTGTACATACCCATGAGGATATCAAACCTTGTGATATTGTACATACCCATGAGGATATAAAACCTTGTGACATTGTACATGCCCATGAGGATATCAAACCTTGTGACATTGTACATACCCATGAGGATATCAAACCTTGTGACATTGTATATACCCATGAGGATATCAAACTTTGTGACATTGTACATACCCATGAGGATATCAAACCTTGTGACATTGTACATGTC
The DNA here is from genome assembly GCA_963971465.1 of Lepidochitona cinerea. Classification (NCBI taxonomy): domain Eukaryota; kingdom Metazoa; phylum Mollusca; class Polyplacophora; order Chitonida; family Tonicellidae; genus Lepidochitona; species Lepidochitona cinerea. Next base: position 1,165,344 of record OZ020553.1, on the reverse strand, counting down.
CATGAGGATATCAAACCTTGTGACATTGTACATACCCATGAGGATATCAAACCTGGTGGCACTGTACATGCCCATGAGGATATCAAACCTTGTGACATTGTACATACCCATGAGGATATCAAACCTTGTGACATTGTATATACCCATGAGGATATCAAACCTTGTGACATTGTACATGTCCATGAGAATATCAAACCTTGTGACATTGTACATGTCCATGAGGATATCAAACCTTGTGACATTGTACATGCCCATGAGGATATAAAACTTTGTGACATTGTACATGCCCATGAGGATATAAAACTTTGTGACATTGTACATGTCCATGAGGATATCAAACCTTGTGACATTGTACATACCCATGAGGATATCAAACCTTGTGACATTGTACATGTCCATGAGAATATCAAACCTTGTGGCACTGTACATGCCCATGAGGATATCAAACCTTGTGGCATTGTATATACCCATGAGGATATCAAACCTTGTGACATTGTATATACCCATGAGGATATAAAACTTTGTGACATTGTACATACCCATGAGGATATCAAACCTTGTGACATTGTACATGCCCATGAGGATATAAAACTTTGTGACATTGTACATACCCATGAGGATATCAAACCTTGTGACATTGTATATACCCATGAGGATATAAAACTTTGTGACATTGTACATACCCATGAGGATATCAAACCTTGTGACATTGTACATGTCCATGAGGATATCAAACCTTGTGACATTGTACATGTCCATGAGGATATCAAACCCTGTGACATTGTATATACCCATGAGGATATCAAACCCTGTGACATTGTGCATACCCATGAGGATATCAAACCTTGTGACATTGTACATGTCCATGAGGATATCAAACCTTGTGACATTGTACATGCCCATGAGGATATAAAACCTTGTGACATTGTATATACCCATGAGGATATCAAACCTTGTGGCACTGTACATACCCATGAGGATATCAAACCTTGTGACATTGTACATACCCATGAGGATATCAAACCTTGTGACATTGTACATGCCAATGAGGATATAAAACCTTGTGACATTGTACATGTCCATGAGGATATCAAACCTTGTGACATTGTACATACCCATGAGGATATAAAACCTTGTGACATTGTACATACCCATGAGGATATCAAACCTTGTGACATTGTACATGCCCATGAGGATATAAAACCTTGTGGCACTGTACATGCCCATGAGGATATAAAACCTTGTGACACTGTACATACCCATGAGGATATCAAACGTTGTGACATTGTACATGCCCATGAGGATATCAAACCTTGTGACATTGTACATGCCCATGAGGATATCAAACCTTGTGACATTGTACATGCCCATGAGGATATCAAACCTTGTGACATTGTACATGCCCATGAGGATATCAAACCTTGTGACATTGTACATGTCCATGAGGATATCTAACCTTGTGACATTGTACATGCCCATGAGGATATCAAACTGTGTGACATTGTACATGCCCATGAGGATATCAAACCTTGTGACATTGTACATACCCATGAGGATATCAAACCTTGTGACATTGTACATGCCCATGAGGATATAAAACCTTGTGACATTGTACATGTCCATGAGGATATCAAACCTTGTGACATTGTACATACCCATGAGGATATAAAACCTTGTGACATTGTACATACCCATGAGGATATCAAACCTTGTGACATTGTACATGCCCATGAGGATATAAAACCTTGTGGCACTGTACATGCCCATGAGGATATAAAACCTTGTGACATTGTACATACCCATGAGGATATCAAACGTTGTGACATTGTACATGCCCATGAGGATATCAAACCTTGTGACATTGTACATGCCCATGAGGATATCAAACCTTGTGACATTGTACATGCCCATGAGGATATCAAACCTTGTGACATTGTACATGTCCATGAGGATATCAAACCTTGTGACATTGTACATGTCCATGAGGATATCTAACCTTGTGACATTGTACATGCCCATGAGGATATCAAACTGTGTGACATTGTACATACCCATGAGGATATCAAACGTTGTGACATTGTACATACCCATGAGGATATCAAACGTTGTGCCATTGTACATACCCATGAGGATATCAAACTTACCTTACATTTAGTGGATAGATTTAACACAGACATTCGCCCTCTCACTGTAGGGCTAACCACAAACCAGAGAAAATGACTGGTGTGCTGAAAACAGATAATCAGTTCATTTCTTAAGTTGAGTAACATTCTACTAATTATGTAATCTAGTGAACCATATTCTGATTATGATCTACACTGAATAACATCCAATAATACTGTCACTTTTTTGTCTGCATAACCTGTTTTCAGGGAAAATTAAACGGGAAAGATTTTAAAGCTAATTTAGTTTCATTTCTCATCAACAAATATTGCCTACAATGAATAAATCTATGCACATTCAATTATGCTATAAAGTTGGTAATTAATAAAGGTGTAAAATGAAAGTGGGGTGACATATCACCGCTAGAGGTTTACAAATAAAATGTCTGGTAAATTATATCTTTATGTTTGGTCACAGCTAGTGGCTTACATATAAAATGTCTGGTAAATTATATCTTCATATTTGAATACATACAGTATCACAAAATTCACTGAGTTAACATTTATTAACAATCCCAATTAGTCTGCGCTTTATTTCACTGTTTTACCCATTATGTTGTATATAATTTTATTTTTCTCTCATTCATGCACTATTAAGGACCTATCCCACAGTTATATCCCCTTGTCTGTATACGGATGTCTTGTGTTTTTATACTGGAATTATATTAGTGTCCAACACCAAATGTCTACCTGTATATCCCTGAAATGATTTATACTTTTTCCAGAACGTTATATAACTAATAATAGACAAAGTCTCAATAAATGACAACAGCTTCTATATAATAAAATAAAGCAGGATAATTGATGACAATTTGTGAAGGACTTACATGATCAACATAGGCTATTATTTTATCTCCAGATTTGTATAAAACAGACTTCAACACTTCACCAGGGTTTATACCAGTCTTCTCTAATTTACTGCCAACAAATAACATCATAGAAACAAGTTAAATGCTATAACATCATACAAACAAGTTATATGCTATAACATCATACAAACAAGTTAAATGCTATAACATCATACAAACAAGTTATATGCTATAACATCATACAAACAAGTTAAATGCTATAACATCATACAAACAAGTTAAATGCTATAACATCATACAAACAAGTTATATGCTATAACATCATACAAACAAGTTAAATGCTATAACATCATACAAACAAGTTAAATGCTATAACATCATACAAACAAGTTAAATGCTATAACATCATACAAACAAGTTATATGCTATAACATCATACAAACAAGTTAAATGCTATAACATCATACAAACAAGTTAAATGCTATAACATCATACAAACAAGTTAAATGCTATAACATCATACAAACAAGTTAAATGCTATAACATCATACAAACAAGTTAAATGCTATAACATCATACAAACAAGTTAAATGCTATAACATCATATAAACAAGTTAAATGCTATAACATCATACAAACAAGTTAAATGCTATAACATCATACAAACAAGTTAAATGCTATAACATCATACAAACAAGTTAAATGCTATAACATCATATAAACAAGTTAAATGCTATAACATCATACAAACAAGTTAAATGCTATAACATCATACAAACAAGTTAAATGCTATAACATCATAGAAACAAGTTAAATGCTATAGCATCATACAAACAAGTTAAATGCTATAACATCATACAAACAAGTTAAATGCTATAACATCATACAAACAAGTTATATGCTATAACATCATACAAACAAGTTATATGCTATCCCAAATGCACAGCAAGCAATCTGAATAATGCAACTCCTATGGATTTGGTATTTCAGTTTATTTGTTAAAACTATCTTCAGGAGTGTTATGTATATACAATTCTAACCAGGTGTGATTTCCCTACATGTGAGATAGAACAGGGCTGGCATATAGACTAGCATATACACAGAGAACGTTTTCATTCTCACGTCAAACGCTCTGACACTGAACTACGTCATCAGACTAGCATATACACAGAGAACGTTTTCATTCTGATGTCAAACACTCGGACATTGAAATACGTCATCAGACTAGCATATACACAGAGAACGTTTTCATTCTGATGTCAAACACTCGGACATTGAAATACGTCATCAGACTAGCATACACACAGAGAACGTTTTCATTCTGACGTCAAACGCTCTGACACTGAAATACGTCATCAGACTAGCATATACACAATGAACGTTTTCATTCTGATGTCAAACGCGCTGACACTGAAATACGTCATCAGACTAGCATATACACAATGAACATTTTCATTCTGACGTCAAACGCTCTGACACTGAAATACGTCATCAGACTAGCATATACACAGAGAACGTTTTCATTCTGACGTCAAACGCTCTGACACTGAAATACGTCATCAGACTAGCATATACACAGAGACCGTTTTCATTCTGACATCAAACGCTCCGACACTGAAATACGTCATCAGACTAGCATATACACAGAGAACGTTTTCATTCTGACATCAAACGCTCCGACACTGAAATACGTCATCAGACTAGCATATACACAGAGACCATTTTCATTCTGACATCAAACGCTCTGACACTGAAATACGTCATCAGACTAGCATATACACAGAGACCGTTTTCATTCTGACATCAAACGCTCCGACACTGAAATACGTCATCAGACTAGCATATACACAGAGACCATTTTCATTCTGACGTCAAACTCTCTGACACTGAAATATGTCATCAGACTAGCATATACACAGAGAACGTTTTCATTCTGACGTCAAACGCTCTGACACTGAAATACGTCATCAGACTAGCATATACAGAGAGAACGTTTTCATTCTGACGTCAAACGCTCTGACACTGAAATACGTCATCAGACTAGCATATACACAGAGACCATTTTCATTCTCACATCAAACGCTCTGACACTGAAATACGTCATCAGACTAGCATATACACAGAGACCGTTTTCATTCTCACGTCAAACGCTGTGACACTGAAATATGTCATTATAACAGGCAACATGGTCTATGTGTCCATAACTCCATATTTGTGTGATGTATTTTCATTATTACAGGTAATGTGTGTCCATAACTCCATATTTATGTGATGTATTTTTATTATTACAGGCAATATGTGTCCATAACTCCATATTTATGTGATGTATTTCCATTATTACAGGTAATGTGTGTCCATAACTCCTTACTAATGTGATGTATTTTCATTATTACAGGCAATATGTGTCCACAACTCCATATTTATGTGATGTATTTCCATTATTACAGGCAATATGTGTCCACAACTCCATATTTATGTGATGTATTTCCATTATTACAGGTAATGTGTGTCCACAACTCCATATTTATGAGATGTATTTTTATTATTACAGGCAATATGTGTTCATAACTCCATATGTATGTGATGTATTTTTATTATTACAGGCAATATGTGTCCATAACTCCATATTTGTGTGATGTATTTTCATTATTACAGGTAATGTGTGTCCATAACTCCTTACTAATGTGATGTATTTTCATTATTACAGGCAATATGTGTCCACAACTCCATATTTATGTGATGTATTTCCATTATTACAGGCAATATGTGTCCACAACTCCATATTTATGTGATGTATTTCCATTATTACAGGTAATGTGTGTCCACAACTCCATATTTATGAGATGTATTTTTATTATTACAGGCAATATGTGTTCATAACTCCATATGTATGTGATGTATTTTCATTATTACAGGCAATATGTGTCCATAACTCCATATTTATGAGATGTATTTTTATTATTACAGGCAATATGTGTTCATAACTCCATATTTATGTGATGTATTTCCATTATTACAGGCACTATGTGTCCATAACTCCATATTTATGAGATGTATTTTTATTATTACAGGCAATATGTGTCCATAACTCCATATTTATGTGATGTATTTTCATTATTACAGGCACTATGTGTCCATAACTCCATATTTATGAGATGTATTTTTATTATTACAGGCAATATGTGTCCATAACTCCATATTTATGAGATGTATTTTTATTATTACAGGCAATATGTGTTCATAACTCCATATTTATGTGATGTATTTCCATTATTACAGGCACTATGTGTCCATAACTCCATATTTATGTGATGTATTTTTATTATTACAGGCACTATGTGTCCATAACTCCATATTTATGTGATGTATTTTCATTATTACAGGCAATGTGTGTCCAAAATCCCATATTTATGTGATGTATTTTCATTATTTCATTATGTTGTTTCGTATCAAATTTGACACCTCACTCCACTGAAAAATTTCAGTTTGAGATACAAAACGGTGACATTCTCCAAGGTTGCCATCTTTGTGTGACAAAACTGTTTTAATGAATATCGTGGGTTAAAATGAACCATAGAAAGAGTATTTAGACCTTTTATTTTTATTAAATTGAGAAATGAGAAAGAATGTACATTTTTAGTAAACGTTGGCCAATCACTATAATCAGTCTAGAATTTAACCACTTCTGAAAAAATGTTGTGGCAGAGCAGCTGTGCTTCTGCAATCCCCTCAACAATTGCCGAGGTAAATTGAGAGGGCTGACAGGCAATGTTCATTATCACATATTTAACCTTGGGAGCAGCACAAACCGTCAATAAATACAACCATTATCTAAAACATTGTTTTACCTGGGTATGGTACTACATTCTGGGATTAGTTTAGTTGCTGTTGTGTGGGAAATTGGTAAAAATCTGAAAATATACAAATGATCAGGTTAAAATATGTCACAACTGTAGTAGCTATGTAATAAAATGAAAGCTAATTCTTCACAATTGCGAAGTATCCCATTAAAACCAATGAACAATTTGACAAATAAATAGACAGAGTTTGTTTACGTACTTGTTAGTTTTCACTTCTCTAAAGCCAACTACTTTGACGTTAATTCGCTCCCCAACATACTTCTTGTACTTCTTCATTGGAAAAGTATCCTAAAACAAACAATATTATCAACAATCTTTGATCAAGTGATACAATTGAATCTATGGTATAGGTCATGGGATGTACAATACAGACCAAGGGATATACAGTACAGACCACGGTATGTACAGTACAGACCAGGGGATATACAGTACAGACCAGGGGATATACAGTAAAGACCACAGGATATACAGTACAGACTACGGGATATACAGTACAGACCACAGGATGTACAGTACAGACCACGGGATGTACAAAACAGACCACAGTATGTACAGTACAGACTACAGAATGTACAGTACAGACCACAGGATATACAGTACAGACTACGGGATATACAGTACAGACCACAGGATGTACAGTACAGACCACGGGATGTACAAAACAGACCACAGTATGTACAGTACAGACTACAGAATGTACAGTACAGACCACGGGATATACAGTACAGACCACGGGATATACAGTACAGACCACGGGATATACAGTACAGACCACGGGATATACAGTACAGACCACAGAATGTACAGTACAGACCACGGGATATACAGTACAGAAGACGGGATATACAGTACAGACCACGGGATGTACAAAACAGACCACGGGATATACAGTCCAGACCACAGGATATACAGTACAGACCACGGGATGTACAAAACAGACCACAGTATGTACAGTAAAGACCATGGGATTTGATGGGGTTTGAGTTTATTACAACTTATGATTGCATATAAAGGTCTAAAGAATATACCTCTTTTTAACACAATTAGAAACTTGTCTCCATGGTTATTTTACACAAAAAGCTTTCCCTGTGTCTGTGTGTTTAATTGTTAGTAAATAGGATAATAATAATGATAATAGAGAAAAAACAAAACGTTTAATAAATATGTTAGAAATTTGTTGGGGTAATGGTGAACTTGTTGTAGGGACTCCCTGAATGGGGTGTTAAGTAAAGATGTTGAAGGGACTCCCTGGATGGGATGTTGAGTAAAGATGTTGAAGGGACTCCCTGGATGGGATGTTGAGTAAAGATGTTGAAGGGACTCTCTGGGGGTGTTAAGTAAAGATGTTGAAGGGACTCCCTGGAAGGGGTGTTAAGTAAAGATGTTGAAGGGACTCTCTGGATGGGGTGTTAAGTAAAGATGTTGAAGGGACTCCCTAGATGGGGTGTTAAGTAAAGATGTTGAAGGGACTCCCTGGATGGGGTGTTAAGTAAAGCTGTTGAAGGGACTCCCTGAATGGGGTGTTAAGTAAAGATGTTGAAGGGACTCCCTGGATGGGGTGTTAAGTAAAGCTGTTGAAGGGACTCCCTGGATGGGGTGTTGAGTAAAGATGTTGAAGGGACTCCCTGGATGGGGTGTTAAGTAAAGATGTTGAAGGGACTCCCTGGATGGGGTGTTAAGTAAAGATGTTGAAGGGACTCCCTGGATGGGGTGTTAAGTAAAGATGTTGAAGGGACTTCCTGGATGGGGTGTTAAGTAAAGATGTTGAAGGGACTTCCTGGATGGGGTGTTAAGTAAAGATGTTGAAGGGACTCCCTGGATGGGGTGTTAAGTAAAGATGTTGAAGGGACTCCCTGGAAGGGGTGTTAAGTAAAGCTGTTGAAGGGACTCCCTGGATGGGGTGTTGAGTAAAGATGTTGAAGGGACTCTCTGGATGGGGTGTTGAGTAAAGATGTTGAAGGGACTCTCTGGATGGGGTGTTAAGTAAAGATGTTGAAGGGACTCCCTGGATGGGGTGTTAAGTAAAGATGTTGAAGGGACTCTCTGGATGGGGTGTTAAGTAAAGATGTTGAAGGGACTCTCTGGATGGGGTGTTAAGTAAAGATGTTGAAGGGACTCTCTGGATGGGGTGTTAAGTAAAGATGTTGAAGGGACTCCCTGGATGGGGTGTTGAGTAAAGATGTTGAAGGGACTCTCTGGATGGGGTGTTGAGTAAAGATGTTGAAGGGACTCTCTGGATGGGGTGTTAAGTAAAGATGTTGAAGGGACTCCCTGGATGGGGTGTTAAGTAAAGCTGTTGAAGGGACTCTCTGGATGGGGTGTTAAGTAAAGATGTTGAAGGCACTCCCAGAATGGGGTGTTGAGTAAAGATGTTGAAGGGACTCTCTGGATGGGGTGTTAAGTAAAGATGTTGAAGGGACTCTCTGGATGGGGTGTTAAGTAAAGATGTTGAAGGGACTCTCTGGATGGGGTGTTAAGTAAAGCTGTTGAAGGGACTCTCTGGATGGGGTGTTAAGTAAAGATGTTGAAGGGACTCTCTGGATGGGGTGTTAAGTAAAGATGTTGAAGGGACTCTCTGGATGGGGTGTTAAGTAAAGATGTTGAAGGGACTCTCTGGATGGGGTGTTAAGTAAAGATGTTGAAGGGACCCTCTGGATGGGGTGTTAAGTAAAGATGTTGAAGGGACTCTCTGGATGGGGTGTTAAGTAAAGATGTTGAAGGGACTCCCTGGATGGGGTGTTAAGTAAAGATGTTGAAGGGACTCCCTGGATGGGGTGTTAAGTAAAGATGTTGAAGGGACTCCCTGGATGGGGTGTTGACTTACCAGCTGGTCACTACCTTCAGCCTGACTGATGTGAACTCTACCAGCTGAGTTCTTTATTATGAGATTTATCTGAAGATCATGGACAGCCTTTACCCTGAAACAAGATGGATAATCAATTAGATAGGTTTCTATGTTAGCTCATACCTACAAATGTTCCCTTCAGAAAATTTACTAGAAAAAACAATTTGGGGTTAAATATATTTCAGTAAAAAAGCTTTTTAAATGTTGAAATTTTTAAAACTGAATAGGAGTGTAAAATGTTACAGGATTGATAATGGCTATCCTTTGGATTTACAGCTGCAAAAATCGAAGTACAAGTGGAAAACTTAAAGTGGCATGAGCTGCCAAAATCCACACTTTTTTCATAATTTCTGATCGCCAAGACTATGAAGGCCATCGCAAAAACTAATCGATTGGCTTTGGAATGAGGGAAATCCATTAAGTCTACGGCCTATACAAACTGAAATAGTGTCCAAAAAGTAAACAAAATCTAAATAACCCGGACGACCATTCATTCATTCTAAGCCAAAGTTAGTTCAAAACAATACTTTATCGTACATTTTCGAGACACGAAGCACTAAAAGATTCTGAATGTCTTGAGAAAAATAGCCAATAATTTCAACATTCTGTTTTCAGGGGTGTGAGAACAGGCCCGAAAAAAAAAGAGAAAACTTTGTCTGTCAAGAATACTACCCCACCCCATCACATATACTACGTAAAAAAATTAAAAATATTCACAGGGAGTGATATATATTTTCAAGAATCAAAACAAACCAACGCGCGCAAAGCTACACTTGATTTCAAAGCTCTCTGCCAAGTGACGTCACAATCACAGGCAAAGCTAAGGAACAACGCGATGACGTCATCTCGCGTCATAGCGTTGAGTCTATCAGTGCACTGAGTATAAACGTTTTCGTAAGCGTACATAACAAGTTGTTCTTTATTTCTTTGAAATCTGATCAAAATAAAAATAAGTAGCAGCTATTAAATCAACATATTTTCAAATTGATTGCTTTCTCTGTTTCAATAAATAGCAATAGGCCTATTGTTGTTTCGTCGGTGATTCACGTATATCGTTGTAAAAATAGTCCGGAGCTGGTTCGTTCATCGGGTTATGAACAAAAGCAGATTAGCCAATCAAATTAAAGTATTCGTTGTAAACACACTGGAAATTAAATTATATTGAATTAAAATCAATTTCAGCTACATGTAGTTTGAGAACAAAATAATAACTATAAATTTTTAAAAAAATATTGAAAAAAAAAAAATCCAAAATTTAAGAATTTTTTTTTTTTAACTAGGCCCCAAATTGGAAAAAAAATGAAGTGAAAAAGGTAGAGTTCCACTCGTCACTTATATGTGGCGAACTAAATTCTCTGTTTTTTAGTTTTATTTTAAATTTGTTTTAACATTCGTTTATCCGCCGTCTGTTCCGCAACAGCCAAAATGTGCCTTACTGTCAGCGAAGACGTATTATTGCGGCGGTATACATTAGGGGCCCAATTATCGTCACTGCCGCAAAGTAGCAAAGGCCACTTATTCTAGGCTAAATTCAATATTATGAAGATGGCAAACGCTAAACTACTTTTTCACAATGTGAACCTAAGCTTCTTGATTAAAACAATATATCCTACTTGAAGAATTGCCAGTTTATCCTATCATGACCGCACGCGTTAAAATATGATAGGCCTATGTCCATTTTCAGAGCAAGAAAATCTTGCTTTTAAATTTTAATCTGTCATTTCAATGGGCCGTCTTCACAAATTTCAGTCAGGTCATGTCATAATCGGGCAGTATCATATTACTTGGGTCTATATAGTAATAGGCCAATAAGCTAACATACAGTGAGTAAGTCGTTACGCCAAAGCCTTCGAACAAACATTCGCCAGTCACCCAGGCGCGCACTCTACAGGAGATTTTTAAACCTCCTGTCAGTCAATACATAAACAAAATTGTCAGCTCACTGCGGAAAAAAGTGGATTTATGAAAAAACAACGTGGACAACCATTCACAAAAACATGATTTTATACGTTTCCGCGGAGGTCTCACACCCCTGCTAGATGGATGGAAGGCCTGAGGAACTAGGACTGCCGACAAAACACCGCCCCCCCCCACTCTGCCCCACACCCCCTCCAGGTCGATAGTCAGAGACATCATTAGATGGTAGAGTTTGGGATGAAGGTTTCTCATGATTATAGTTTACATTGTACTTACAGTGCTTTTGTAACAGTGCCCAACTTGATAGAGGTCTTGTGAATGTCATAGACACCATTAGATGGTAGAGTTTGGGATGAATGTTTCTCATGATTATAGTTTACTTACAGTGCTTTTGTAACAGTGCCCAACTTGATAGAGGTCTTGTGAATGTCATAGACACCATTAGATGGCAGAGTTTGAGATGAAGGTTTCTCATGATTATAGTTTACTTACAGTGCTTTTGTAACAGTGCCTAACTTGATAGAGGTCTTGTGAATGTCATAGACACCATTAGATGGTAGAGTTTGGGATGAATGTTTCTCATGATTATAGTTTACTTACAGTGCTTTTGTAACAGTGCCCAACTTGATAGAGGTCTTGTGAATGTCATAGACACCATTAGATGGCAGAGTTTGAGATGAAGGTTTCTCATGATTATAGTTTACTTACAGTGCTTTTGTAACAGTGCCCAACTTGATAGAGGTCTTGTGAATGTCATAGACACCATTAGATGGTAGAGTTTGGGATGAAGGTTTCTCATGATTATAGTTTACATTGTACTTACAGTGCTTTTGTAACAGTGCCTAACTTGATAGAGGTCTTGTGAATGTCATAGACACCATTAGATGGTAGAGTTTGAGATGAAGGTTTCTCATGATTATAGTTTACTTACAGTGCTTTTGTAACAGTGCCCAACTTGATAGAGGTCTTGTGAATGTCATAGACACCATTAGATGGCAGAGTTTGGGATGAAGGTCTCTCATGATCTGCACAGTTTCCTATAATCAGATTCTTCTCAACACTAAAAAAAGATATAAAATATGGACTGTGAATCTCAAGTATAATTAACAAGCATAAGAAAAGAATCCTATTAGTCATAAGCATAAGATTGTACGATCAGCGGAGACCACAGGATTGTACGATCGACAGAGACCACAGGATTGTAGATCAACGGAGACCAAAGGATTGTACAATCAACAGACCCCAGGATTGTGTGATCAACAGAGACCACAGGATTGTACGATCGACAGAGACCACAGGATTGTACGATCAACAGAGACCACAGGATTGTACGATCAACAGAGACCACAGGATTGTGCGATCAACAGAGACCACAGGATTGTGCGATTAACAGATATCACAGGATTGTACGATCAACAGAGACCACAGGATTGTACGATCAGCGGAGACCACAGGATTGTGCGATCAGCCGAGACCACAGGATTGTGCGATCAACAGAGACCACAGGATTGTATGATCAACAGAGACCACAGGATTGTATGATCAACATAGACCACAGGATTGTACGATCAACAGAGACCACAGGATTGTAGGATCAACAGAGACCACAGGATTGTACGATCAATAGAGACCACAGGATTGTATGATCAACAGAGACCACAGGATTGTACGATCAACAGAGACCACAGGATTGTGCGATCAACAGAGACCACAGGATTGTGCGATCAACAGAGACCACAGGATTGTACGATCAACAGAGACCACAGGATTGTACAATCAACAGAGACCACAGGATTGTGCGATCGACAGACCACAGTATTGTAGGATCAACAGAGACCACAGGATTGTACAATCAATAGAGACCACAGGATTGTACGATCAACAGAGACCACAGGATTGTGCGATCGACAGACCACAGTATTGTAGGATCAATAGAGACCACAGGATTGTACGATCAGCGGAGACCACAGGATTGCACGATCAATAGACCAGAATATTGTACGATCAATAGAGACCACAGGATTGTGCGATCAGCGGAGACCTCAGGATCGTACGATCGACAGACCACAGTATTGTACGATCAATAGAGACCACAGGATTGTACGATCAGCGGAGACCACAGGATTGTACGATCAACAGTCACCACAGGATTGTACGATCAACAGAGACCACAAAATTGTACAAAATTGTGATAATGTAAATTTGGTAGGGTAATAAGACAGCGATCCTAAATGGACCTCACAAAGTAAATTTGGTAGGGTAATAAGACAGCGATCCTAAATGGACCTCACAAAGTAAATTTGGTAGGGTAATAAGACAGCGATCCTAAATGGACCTCACAAAGTAAATTTGGTAGGGTAATAAGACAGCGATCCTAAATGGGCCTCACAAAGTAAATTTGGTAGGGTAATAAGACAGCGATCCTAAATGGGCCTCACAAAGTAAATTTGGTAGGTTAATAAGACAGGACCTCACAAAGTAAATAAGTGATACACTAAAATAGCCCAGGCTGACTATTCTGTTTAGGATTTTAAATTACCTGTTTATGGCAACAGACATGATTACTCCAACTTCTAGTTTACGTTTTTCTAAAACATCATTCATATGCTAAAACAAAAGAAAAACACAAGTTGGGCATTGAACAAAATCTATTCTTAGTTACCTATAATTGATATAACCAGTCCTCCAGATAATTATTTTATTTAGCCAGTACAATAAGTTATGATAACATACAGGGGCCTATCATTTACAATGCAAAATTTTTAGGTAGGTAATATTAATTATACTCTGAGGATAGTCTGTTACACTGTCTAACTTTGGCCAATCAATTGAGGATAGTCTGTTACACTGTCTAACTTTGGCCAATCAATTGAGGATAGTCTGTTGCACTGTCTAACTTTGGCCAATCAATTGAGGATAGTCTGTTGCACTGTCTAACTTTGGCCAATCAATTGAGGATAGTCTGTTGCACTGTCTAACTTTGGCCAATCAATTGAGGATAGTCTGTTACACTGTCTAACTTTGGCCAATCAATTGAGGATAGTCTGTTGCACTGTCTAACTTTGGCCAATCAATTGAGGATAGTCTGTTACACTGTCTAACTTTGGCCAATCAATTGAGGATAGTCTGTTACACTGTCTAACTTTGGCCAATCAATTGAGGATAGTCTGTTACACTGTCTAACTTTGGCCAATCAATTGAGGATAGTCTGTTGCACTGTCTAACTTTGGCCAATCAATTGAGGATAGTCTGTTACACTGTCTAACTTTGGCCAATCAATTGAGGATAGTCTGTTACACTGTCTAACTTTGGCCAATCAATTGAGGATAGTCTGTTTCACTGTCTAACTTTGGCCAATCAATTGAGGATAGTCTGTTACACATGTCTAACTTTGGCCAATCAATTGAGGATAGTCTGTTACACTGTCTAACTTTGGCCAATCAATTGAGGATAGTCTGTTACACTGTCTAACTTTGGCCAATCAATTGAGGATAGTCTGTTGCACTGTCTAACTTTGGCCAATCAATTGAGGATAGTCTGTTACACTGTCTAACTTTGGCCAATCAATTGAGGATAGTCTGTTACACTGTCTAACTTTGGCCAATCAATTGAGGATAGTCTGTTGCACTGTCTAACTTTGGCCAATCAATTGAGGATAGTCTGTTACACTGTCTAACTTTGGCCAATCAATTGATGACACCAGTGCTCCAGATTTGAAGTTGAACCAGTACCATAACCTGCATATCATTAACAATGCAAAATTTACCCAACTCGATGAATTTTAGTATGCACATTAATAACTTTTCATTTCTACACATGAACTTGTTTTTATTCTTCATATCTGCCTTGACAATACATCTCTTACCTGCCTTGACAATACATCTCTTACCTGCCTTGACAATACATCTCTTACCTGCCATGACAATACATCTCTTACCTGCCTTGACAATACATCTCTTACCTGCCTTGACAATACATCTCTTACCTGCCTTGACAATACATCTCTTACCTGCCTTGACAATACATCTCTTACCTGCCTTGACAATACCTCTCTTACCTGCCTTGACAATACATCTCTTACCTGCCTTGAAAATACATATCTTACGTGCCTTGAAAATACATATCTTACGTGCCTTGACAATACATCTCTTACCTGCCTTGACAATACATCTCTTACCTGCCTTGACAATACATCTCTTACCTGCCATGACAATACATCTCTTACCTGCCTTGACAATACATCTCTTACCTGCCTTGACAATACATCTCTTACCTGCCTTGACAATATATCTCTTACCTGCCTTGACAATACATCTCTTATCTGCCTTGACAATACATCCCTTACCTGCCTTGACAATACATCTCTTACCTGCCTTGACAATACATCTCTTATCTGCCTTGACAATACATCTCTTACCTGCCACGACAATACATCTCTTACCTGCCACGACAATACATCTCTTACCTGCCACGACAATACATCTCTTACCTGCCTTGACAATACATCTCTTACCTGCCTTGACAATACATCTCTTATCTGCCTTGACAATACATCTCTTACCTGCCACGACAATACATCTCTTACCTGCCACGACACCTCTTTCCTAACCTAACATCAAAGAACAATATTATTTAATGTATAGATATTTTGCCTGTAGATTACCTTTCTTACTGGGACATATGCCATCACTCCTGTCGCATGGCCTTTTAAAGAAACAAGTGCAAAATCTGGTCGGATAAGGATTATCTCCCCTTTAATCACCTGGCCATCTTTAACCTAGAATTGAATTGTAAACCAAGGAAATAAATTGTTTCACTCGGATAGCGCCCTTTAAATGGGATTGTCATGGTGGAGGTCATTAAACTGCAGATATTACATGTACATTATGCAAATCCAGCAAGATACAAAACTATGCAATGTAAGAGATATGAGTTTCACAATTTTTTATTATTATATTCATTTGATTTCAGAAGTAACACACTGTTAAACAAGTGAAAATCAGCTTGATTGAGTAATAATACATGTTGTGTGGCCTCAG
Organism: Lepidochitona cinerea; assembly: GCA_963971465.1. NCBI lineage: Eukaryota > Metazoa > Mollusca > Polyplacophora > Chitonida > Tonicellidae > Lepidochitona > Lepidochitona cinerea. The sequence continues at coordinate 1,148,712 of OZ020553.1, read as the reverse complement.
TGAAAATCAACATGACTGAGTAATAATACATGTTGTGTGGCCTCAGTGAAAATGCACTTGACTGAGTAATAATACATGTTGTGTGGCCTCAGTGAAAATCAACATGACTGAGTAATAATACATCTTGTGTGGCCTCAGTGAAAATCCACTTGACTGAGTAATAATACAGTCTGTGTGACCTCAGTGAAAATCCACTTGACTGAGTAATAATACATGTTGTGTGGCCTCAGTGAAAATCAACATGACTGAGTAATAATACATCTTGTGTGGCCTCAGTGAAATTCCACATGACTGAGTAATAATACAGTCTGTGTGACCTCAGTGAAAATCCACTTGACTGAGTAATAATACATGTTGTGTGACCTCAGTGAAAATCAACATGACTGAGTAATAATACATCTTGTGTGGCCTCAGTGAAAATCCACTTAACTGAGTAATAATACAGTCTGTGTGGCCTCAGTCAAAATCAACATGACTGAGTAATAATACAGTCTGTGTGGCCTCAGTCAAAATCCACTTGACTGAGTAATAATACATGTTGTGTGGCCTCAGTGAAAATGCACTTGACTGAGTAATAATACATGTTGTGTGGCCTCAGTGAAAATCAACATGACTGAGTAATAATACATGTTGTGTGGCCTCAGTCAAAATCCACTTGACTGAGTAATAATACAGTCTGTGTGGCCTCAGTGAAAATCAACTTGACTAAGTAATAATACAGTCTGTGTGGCCTCAGTGAAAATCAACATGACTGAGTAATAATACATCTTGTGTGGCCTCAGTGAAAATCCACTTGACTGAGTAATAATACAGTCTGTGTGACCTCAGTGAAAATCCACTTGACTGAGTAATAATACATGTTGTGTGGCCTCAGTGAAAATCAACATGACTGAGTAATAATACATGTTGTGTGGCCTCAGTGAAAATCCACTTGACTGAGTAATAATACAGTCTGTGTGACCTCAGTGAAAATCCACTTGACTGAGTAATAATACATGTTGTGTGACCTCAGTGAAAATCAACATGACTGAGTAATAATACATCTTGTGTGGCCTCAGTGAAAATCCACTTAACTGAGTAATAATACAGTCTGTGTGGCCTCAGTCAAAATCAACATGACTGAGTAATAATACAGTCTGTGTGGCCTCAGTCAAAATCCACTTGACTGAGTAATAATACATGTTGTGTGGCCTCAGTGAAAATGCACTTGACTGAGTAATAATACATGTTGTGTGGCCTCAGTGAAAATCAACATGACTGAGTAATAATACATGTTGTGTGGCCTCAGTCAAAATCCACTTGACTGAGTAATAATACAGTCTGTGTGGCCTCAGTGAAAATCAACTTGACTAAGTAATAATACAGTCTGTGTGGCCTCAGTGAAAATCCACTTGACTGAGTAATAATACAGTCTGTGTGGCCTCAGTAAAAATCCACTTGACTGAGTAATAATACAGTCTGTGTGGCCTCAGTAAAAATCCACTTGACTGAGTAATAATACAACAGTACTGTACCTTTGTGAACCTGTTTTGTCTTTTGTTTTGTACAGCTTTAACAAACTCCTGGCACAGTGACAGTTCTACAGTCTGTGATTGGATATCCACATCTAATACTACAGCATTTATCTTACTGCCAGCAGATACATCAAATCCTGAAAACAGAAAAGGTGACTCAGATGAACATATTACAAATTTATTGCTTCTAGTCCTTTAATGGGAGAAACTTGGCACTCACAGCCACTCTCAATCTAGTCCTTTACTGGGAGAAACTTGGCACTCACAGCCACTCTCAATCTAGTCCTTTACTGGGAGAAACTTGGGACTTACAGCCACTCTCAATCTAATCCTTTAATGGGAGAAACTTGGGACTTACAGCCACTCTCAATCTAGTCCTTTAATGGGAGAAACTTGGGACTTACAGCCACTCTCAATCTAGTCCTTTACTGGGAGAAACTTGGGACTTACAGCCACTCTCAATCTAATCCTTTAATGGGAGAAACTTGGGACTTACAGCCACTCTCAATCTAGTCCTTTAATGGGAGAAACTTGGGATTCACAGCCACTCTCAATCTAGTCCTTTACTGGGAGAAACTTGGGACTCACAGTCACTCTCAATCTAGTCCTTTAATGGGAGAAACTTGGGACTCACAGCCACTCTCAATCTAGTCCTTTACTGGGAGAAACTTGGCACTCACAGCCACTCTCAATCTAGTCCTTTACTGGGAGAAACTTGGGACTTACAGCTACTCTCAATTTAGTCCTTTAATGGTAGAAACTTGGGATTCACAGCCACTCTCAATCTAGTCCTTTAATGGGAGCAACTTGGCACTCACAGCCACTCTCAATCTAGTCCTTTACTGGGAGAAACTTGGGACTTACAGCCACTCTCAATCTAATCCTTTAATGGGAGAAACTTGGGACTTACAGCCACTCTCAATCTAGTCCTTTAATGGGAGAAACTTGGGATTCACAGCCACTCTCAATCTAGTCCTTTACTGGGAGAAACTTGGGACTCACAGTCACTCTCAATCTAGTCCTTTAATGGGAGAAACTTGGGACTCACAGCCACTCTCAATCTAGTCCTTTACTGGGAGAAACTTGGCACTCACAGCCACTCTCAATCTAGTCCTTTACTGGGAGAAACTTGGGACTTACAGCTACTCTCAATTTAGTCCTTTAATGGGAGAAACTTGGGATTCACAGCCACTCTCAATCTAGTCCTTTAATGGGAGAAACTTGGGACTCACAGCCACTCTCAATCTAGTCCTTTATTGGGAGAAACTTGGGACTCACAGCCACTCTCAATCTAGTCATTTAATGGGAGAAACTTGGGACTCACAGCCACTCTCAATCTAGTCCTTTAATGGGAGAAACTTGGGACTCACAGCCACTCTCAATCTAGTCCTTTAATGGGAGAAACTTGGGACTCACAGAGACTCTCAATCTAGTTCTTTAATGGGAGAAACTTGGGACTTACAGCCACTCTCAATCTAGTCCTTTAATGGGAGAAACTTGGGACTCACAGCCACTCTCAATCTAGTCCTTTAATGGGAGAAACTTGGGACTCACAGCCACTCTCAATCTAGTCCTTTAATGGGAGAAACTTGGGACTCACAGTCACTCTCAATCTAGTCCTTTAATGGGAGAAACTTGGGACTCACAATCTAGTCCTTTAATGGGAGAAACTTGGGACTCACAATCTAGTCCTTTAATGGGAGAAACTTGGGACTCACAGCCACTCTCAATCTAGTCCTTTAATGGGAGAAAACTTAAGATTCACAGTCACTCTCAATCTAGTCCTTTAATGGGAGAAAACTTAAGATTCACAGTCACTCTCAATCTAGTCCTTTAATGGGAGAAAACTTAAGATTCACAGTCACTCTCAATCTAGTCCTTTAATGGGAGAAAACTTAAGATTCACAGTCACTCTCAATCTTGTCCTTTAATGGGTATTATTGAAAATGAGCTACATATGTATGATTATAACTGACTCACTGAGAACAAAAGAAAATATCATCAGCTTAAATATACAGAGTAAATTATTTCACAAGGATAAAACTGCATCTGATTTCTCTCAACTTCAAGTAGGGCATTTCTGTCAAGTGGGTTTTAAATTCTTCAATAGGTTAACAGAACATAATAAAAAAATTTGCCCTTCAATGGGTAGCATAAATTTTTGTTGATTACACAGGGTAGTTTTCCCAACAATGGGGAACTGCTGAGAATAGACAGGCCTTTGTTATAGAATAGGAGTTCCAAGCTTTTTTTTTAGACCATTTTGTTTCAAAAGTGTCATTTTATACTTGCATTAAAGTGAACGTGTTTGCAAATGAAGCATATATCAAATTGGGTTTGCTACATTGCATGAACCCATAGACACATCAGCTATCAATCATTTGAAAAAGGCGGTGATGGAGTGACCTTGACTTAGCTGGATTAGTAAGGTCAGAAAATATCCTCAATTGATGCATACAAAATTTCTCTGTATAATCACCAAGACCAGATAAATTTACTAAGTATTCAAATATATCTAGGCTTGGACAAGAATACAAAATTTAAACACAAAGATCAAACACAAGTTACTGAAGAATGAGTAAGGAACTGACCAGGTACAAGACTTTCGGAACAAACACCTTTAATATTATTGCTCAATATACAGGTGATATGATGCGAGTGTACGGCTTTGACCGTCGCCATGACAACCTCACCAACACACAGGCCAGCCAATATGATATCCTCTTTACTGGAGGACTCTAAAACAGAAAATAAAAAACACACAAGCATCAGTAGTATAACTTTATTGAAGAAATCTGTCTGAATCAAAACAATATATTGTAATCACTTGAAAGTACAAAAGTATCTACTTCAAATATATCCATCAACTAAATAAATAAAAAATCCACCACACCTTTGTTTTCCCTCAAATGTTTCATGATGGTTTCCTTCTCAAGTAGGTGTGTCCTTAAGGCATCAATCACAGGTTCTGGGTCACCATGGTAACAATCTGAGAGTCTGAGACTGACAATAAATCTTTGTTTCTCTCTATCAACTTGAACCACTTTGGCATGAACTGATGTACCTTCAGGAAACTCCTTACTGATCTCAGCCAATTTTCTATCACACACAAACTAGACAAAAACATCAACATACATTCCTTACAAGGCATCATTCAATATTATACAATTTTTCAAATTTTGAAAATGAGTTTCTTTTATTTATAGACGATTAAGGGAGCGTAGCCAATTATCGTTCGCGAATCAATCGTTCGTGAATTGACAATTTCGCGATTTAAGTATTCTTTTGTTCTCCCCTCACTCCCCATAAATTCGCGATCATTCACGATTATGAATGGGGAACCCGTGGAGGGTTGACTGCAATCACAAAACCGTTCGTGAATGAGATCAAAAGTAGTGCTGACGGACTTCACGGGGAGTCTCGCGCGAGTTGAAAGACGTGTCTATTGTTGGTACATTGTTTAGGATGACTTTACATTTATAGAGGTCTTATATGCTTTCGTTATAATGTTTCTAAGTGTTTGAGTCGATTCTTGATATCTTCGAGGAAGTAGGCCTACTCATATATCGAGGAACAACAACAACAATGAACTGTGTTTCTGTCCGCTTCGGTGGTTAAAAGTTGACATGCGATCGCCGATTGTTCGCTTAGGCCTACTGTTTAATGAATTGCCGTTCTTATCTAATCACTGTAAATTATACATACAATGATTCTATATGACAAGAAAAGTTTTATTTTGTTTTGAGTAAAATTACAGACCTTTGATGTATGGAAATATTCCCCCGTAAGCTAACAATTTACTGCACGACTACTGAAAAGTACCGTATGTAAGCACGTGAAAATGAATATGAAGGATTGGGTTTTGGGGGGGGGGGGGGGGGGGGGTGGCGGTATATTTTATTCCTTCAATTTAAACTAGAATTCAACTGAAGTAGAAGTGTCGCCTGGCAGGATAAATATACAAGGAGAAGGTACATCACCTTTCACAAAAAAATTCACTGTTGTACTTTATTTGTGAATATATGTATATCATGCTGTGTAAGATGTTACCTGAATATGAGATATTAAATAATAATCTGCGTCAGATAAAAATCGAACTTGAGCGGGGTATTAAGGTATTAAACTTTCCATTTAAATTTGAAAAAAATTAAGCCAGTGGTTTTCAAGATATTGCAGGGAAACCAAGTTATTTGTATCAGCCAATCAAAAACAATGATTAAATATGCGCGGATTTTAGCGAAAGTCGAACTTGAGGGGGGTATTAAGGTATTAAACTTCCCATTTAAATTTGAAAAAAATTAAGACAGTGGTTTTCAAGATATTGCACGGAAACCAAGTTATTTGTATCAGCCAATCAAAAGCCTGTACAATAATTAAATATGCGCGGATTTAAGCGAAAGTCGAACTTGAGCGGGGTATTAAGGTAATAAACTTCCCATTTAAATTTGAAAAAAATTAAGCCAGTGGTTTTCAAGATATTGCACGGAAACCAAGTTATTTGTATCAGCCAATCAAAAGCCTGTACAATAATTAAATATGCGCGGATTTAAGCGAAAGTCGAACTTGAGCGGGGTATTAAGGTAATAAACTTCCCATTTAAATTTGAAAAAAATTAAGCCAGTGGTTTTCAAAATATTGCACGGAAACCAAGTTATTTGTATCAGCCAATCAAAAGCCTGTACAATAATTAAATATGCGCGGATTTTAGCGAAAGTCGAACTTGAACGGGGTATTAAGGTATTAAACTTCTCATTTAAATTTGAAAAAAATTAAGCCAGTGGTTTTCAAGATATTGCACGGAAACCAAGTTATTTGTATCAGCCAATCAAAAGCCTGTACAATAATTAAATATGCGCGGATTTTAGCGAAAGTCGAACTTGAGCGGGGTATTAAGGTATTAAACTTCTCATTTAAATTTGAAAAAAATTAAGCCAGTGGTTTTCAAGATATTGCACGGAAACCAAGTTATTTGTATCAGCCAATCAAAAGCCTGTACAATAATTAAATATGCGCGGATTTTAACGAAAGTCGAACTTGAGCGGGGTATTAAGGTATTAAACTTCCCATTTAAATTTGAAAAAAATTAAGCCAGTGGTTTTCAAGATATTGCACGGAAACCAATCCGGACGCCGACGCCGACGACGCCGACGCCAGACTACGCCGTCAAAGTGATCCCTAAGTGCCCCCTTTCAGGCGACACAAAAATGATTCCTATAATATTAAATGTATTTCAATATCCGTTCGACGGTGTGTTACTTTCCGTGAGGATTCCTTAGATTTATTCAGGCCGGACTTTAGGCCTACTTCCGCTCGAGTTGGGGCAACATTTCCTGGTTATCAGTTGTGTACAACTATGCAGGTAGTTTCGTGTTCTCAAACCATGCAAGGTTTGAAACAAATGTATACCATATACTTTTATCATTAATCTATATTTAAGAGTTTGCCTTTTTCGTTAAAATCGGCTTTCTCATTTCATGCATGTGGATTCAAAGAATTTACGTCGCATATTGTCAAGCCTTACCGTAGTTTACATTTGGACAATTAATATTCATCATTTTGAAATAAATAGCAAGTCTTTAGTATGGTCTTTTACATTTTTTTAACGCCTTAAGTGGTCTGGGACTGTAAACGTATTCAAGGGACTAATCCGGACCCTAACTTTGGGTATGGTTTCATATTTTCGGCATTCAGTGAGTAATGCTCTAAAAAGTCAACTCCCAAGAAGGTTGAGAATGTGACGTGTTATAATTTATTCATTTCTTTTTATTTGCTTTGTTTTTCTTAGGTCAATGTCTGAGGTGGCATATCCTGCACAGTGCTACGCAGGTATGAAATTTTAGGGGAATGATGGACACAAAAGTGTACCAAAATATCCTGGGCAGGAGTGCTGACATATTGACCTTTCGTTTGTTTGTTCCGTATTTTCCTTTTAATCTTCTGCAATTTAACAATATTTGGTTGTATTTCCAGTCCGTGTCCTCACGGAAGACAAACAGGAGTAACTAATTATTGAATACGTACCTCTGGAGGAGTCTACACCTGCAGATTGTAGAAGCTGTAACGATGGCTGTAGCCAGCTATGGAAAAGAGTCTGGATTTCAACAAAATATAACACCAAGATTTTTGTATCTGTTGTTTATTGATATAAACTTAAATCAAATAAACATTTGAAGACTATGTACATTCTAGTGTTTTATCAAATAAATATATATCAACTACTTATACATTACGAGGCGTGCCGTATATGTAATGCATACCTTGTAATAATGAAGAATCCAGGAACAGTAAGTATTTTGATGTGAAAAGCCGAAGAAAATCAACAACTTCAGTGAAAAGAATGCTAATATATGAAGAAGAAAGAATTATGGTAGGTATAAGCTGTTGAGACTCTAGGATTACCAAGAGGTATGAGCCCATAAATACCCCCGCCCCTCCAACATCAGCTGGCACACCAAATTCAAATGGATGGCAAACACTTCATATTTGTCCATTTACTCCCCAGAGTTCACTTAAAGAGTATCTGTATGGCATTCATAAATTTTATATTTAGATTAAGCTGCTGTCCGGTGAGAATAACTCTGGATTAATTATTGAGCGGCTTCTTGATAAACACAACCTGTTGAGAAAAACACTAAAGATTATCATTTTGATTTTCTGACGTTCAACTTCACATGGGTTATTTGAAAGATTCGGAACTTTTACATCAACTTTCTCCCGGATTCCTTCCACTTAAGTTTATCGTAATTGACTTGAAATAAATGCTGTGTCATATACTTTCTGGATCGCCAAAACAAGAATTTAAATTCGGACGAAGTCCTAGGATGAAAAGATGTATACGCTAAAACAGTTGTTATAGAAATACCAGCAGAGATATTTCGTTTACGTCTGTACGTCTCAACAGCAAGATGGTGAACGCCTGCCATAAAGTCTGAGTAACTATTCCTGTGCAGTTTGTTTCTACAACAACTATTTAGGTCAGAATACAAAGAAAAAAAATACTCGTATAAAACAGATAAATGATAATGATCATTTAAAGACTAAACGGAAAGAAAATATATATTTTTTATTTTCACATTGTCCTATACACATTGCTTAAAGTGGCATGAGCTGCCGAAATTCACACTTTTTTCATAATTTCTAATCGTCACGACAGTAAGAAGCTTTGAAGGCCATCGAAAAACTAAATGATTGGCGTCGGAATGAGGAAAATCCATACAGTATGTGCCCTGTACGAACCGAAAACGTGTTCGAAAAGTAGCAAAATTTAAATAACCGGGACGACCATTCATTCATTCTAAGTCAAAGTTGGTTCAAAACAATACTTTATCGTACATTTTTGAGACTAGAAGTACTAAAAAGCTTCTGAATTATACGTCTTGAGAAAAATAGCCGATAATTTCAACATTCTGTGTTTACGTCAAAATATCAACATTTTGGCAGCTCATGCCCCTTTAAAATTTATTGATTGACTTGTCTAAATATATCCTATGTTTTTATTTTATATTCACGCATTTAAAAAACAAACCAAAAGAAAAAGAAGTCTTTTGAGTGTCAATATAACAAATGTTCACGGTCTCACTCTGAGCTCAAACTACAGGAGGTTGATTGGGGAACAGAAAAGCAAAATCTAAAGATCATCACTCTGTTGATAGTAGTTATGGTAACTATACATAACCAGCAGCCTTTCTATAACCACCTTAGCCTGATTGGCGTCTTCATTTGTGGAAGAAGCAGGGTCTGTTTAGTGCTCAACAATAATCAACCCGTACCAAACAATCGAGTCACTGTCGTAATCCACAATCCCACTCTGAAAAGTTCGTCTATTACTATTAGTAAATCGTACGTGTTTCCGACGGATTCCAAATTAACAAAAACAAACATTAACCATCCGATTCTGATATGATAAGTTACCAAATCTAAAACGGAAAACATATAAAGAAGTTTTCAGCAGAAATGAATTCTAACCATGTCCGTAAAATGAATAATTGTGAGGAACTATATTCTGCAGCGAACTCCGCCATGCTAACAATCATGCTGGCGAATATTAGTTTGCGCATTGGTCATCTGAAAATTTGCCGGCTCAAATGATTGGGACTGTAGCTGACAAAGGTGCGAGAAAAATTCACTTACTACATCCTGCAGCGTAAGTTAGTCTGTTTTGCATGGGTCGGTGAGTAACGCGGCTAAGCTTGGCTATAACGCAGCCGTTCACAGCAAGTGTCTGTGGATTACTGCTCGCGAGGAGGCATGTCTCGTCAGCTGACGAAACAAGAGACCAGCTACCAATCGCGAAACACACAGCGTGGTGCTTTAGTGGGGTGGGGTAAATCGCGAAATCATCGTGAAGCAGACGTGAATTTCACGATTGAAGTGATCGCGATAATTGGCTACGCTCCCTAACTAACTAGAGAAAACTATATGCATATATTAAAAAAAGTAAGGAAATGACATGCATTTGTTTGGAGCAAGGCCTATGAGACCAGTGGGGAATTCAATAAACAGACAGTAGAGTAAAGGAAGCACCTTGTTTGGAGCAAGACTTACGAGACCAGTGGGGAATTCAATAAACAGACAGTAGAGTAAAGGAAGTACCTTGTTTGGAGCAAAACTTACGAGACCAGTGGGGGAATTCAATAAACAGACAGTAGGGTAAATGCAGCACCTTGTTTGGAGCAAGACCTATGAAACCAGTGGGGAATTCAATAAACAGACAGTAGAGTAAAGGAAGTACCTTGTTTGGAGCAAGACCTATGAGACCAGTGGGGAATTCAATAAACAGACAGTAGGGTAAAGGAAGCACCTTGTTTGGAGCAAGACCTATGAAACCAGTGGGGAATTCAATAAACAGACAGTAGGGTAAAGGCAGCACCTTGTTTGGAGCAAGACCTATGAGACCAGTGGGGAATTCAATAAACAGACAGTAGGGTAAAGGAAGCACCTTGTTTGGAGCAAGACCTATGAGACCAGCAGGGGATTCAATAAACAGACAGTAGGGTAAAGGATGCACCTTGTTAGGAGCAAGGCCTATGAAACCAGTGGGGAATTCAATAAACAGACAGTAGGGTAAAGGCAGCACCTTGTTTGGAGCAAGACCTATGAGATCAGTGGGGAATTCAATAAACACAGTAGAGTAAAGGCTGCACCTTGTTTGGAGCAAGACCTATGAGACCAGTGGGGAATTCAATAAACAGACAGCAAAGTAAAGGCAGCACCTTGTTTGGAGCAAGGCCTATGAGACCAGTGGGGAATTCAATAAACAGACAGTAGAGTAAAGGCAGCACCTTGTTTGGAGCAAGACCTATGAGATCAGTGGGGAATTCAATAAACAGACAGTAGGGTAAAGGCAGCACCTTGTTTGGAGCAAGGCCTATGAGACCTGGGGGAATTCAATAAACAGACAGTAGTGTAAAGGCAGCACCTTGTTTGGAGCAAGGCCTATGAAACCAGTGGGGAATTCAATAAACAGACAGTAGAGTAAAGGCAGCACCTTGTTTGGAACAAGACCTATGAGACCAGTGGGGAATTCAATAAACAGACAGTAGAGTAAAGGAAGTACCTTGTTTGGAGCAAGGCCTATGAGACCAGCGGGGAATTCAATAAACAGACCATAGTTCATAATATTCTTCACAACACCTGCCAGCTGCAGTCCAGGCTGAAATAGATAAACGGAAATGTCCAAGACAAAATATAACATACAGTAATACCTCATCTATATCGAGCATTCAAAAAAAATATGAGGATTTAAAAACGTTTGAAAAAGTATCGTTAAATTTTCGAGTATTTCAAGTAGGCCCTAAGATCGATAATCCCTTCCGACACGGGCTGTTTTGTTATAATAGCCATTGACAGCCAATAGTCTGTGAAGTCGTTAGTGTCTGCCGACCTGTAGATCGGAGTCTGTGCATGCATGCTTCTGTAGCCAGTGTAGGTGGTTTTATGTAAAACTGCAACTCTCACAATTCAGATTTTCATCATGGCAAAAAAAAAAAAAAGCTGCCGAGGAAAAGTCGATTTTCCTTGACAAAAGTGATTCACTACAGTAATTTTATTCAAACAATTCTCGCTGCTCTTTTAACAGTATTAAAGGCAAAAACTAGCATTTAAAAGTTGCATTGGCAAGAGGAAAAATTCAAAACACTCAACAAAGATTTTTTTATTTGTTCTTTATCATAGAAACTAGCATAGAGAAAATGCTAAGTTTGTCTTAAGTCCGACTCTTGAAACTGAATGGCCATAATAAAGTGAATTCATCTTCACCTTTCTTTCCTGATAAAATCTACATGAAATGTCTTGCATTTGGAAATAATTAAATATATACATGTATTCCTGGTGATTAATCACTTCACTCATTAAATTTGTTTTCCAAATCGATCTATAAAACATAACTTAAAGGTTATAGCCCCCCATTGTGTGATACTGCATAGTTAAAAAACCCTCATACAGACACATACACGGTTGATCAACAAAGCCTGGTTGAGTCCATCTCTAACCTTTCTGTGGGGTGTAGAATTTTGAAGGTTTTTTTATTTACAAGTATGAACAGGAAATATATTTATTATTAAGTTAGAATCTATTTAAGTCGCCTTGCATTTTTCTTCTCTAAGAAACTAAAAATTAAAATACTGGTTTTTCTACAACAGTAGTACAATTCCTGAAGGTATCATCCCAATTTAATATGGTTTAGTCAATGAGACATAGCTGACAGTCAATGAAGACATTGTAGACCACCTGAATCTAGACCAATGAGATGTCAGGACACTAATTGGATAATTCAACTCTGTTTCCATGTTGTCTGGGAATTGTGACTTTTTAAAGAACTTAATATACAGTCATTGATATTATGATTAAATACTATCATACTAATAACAGAGAACGACTGGCAATATATATGTTTCAGAATATTGCATAACTTGTGGTACATGAAAAACAACTTGGGCTAGGATTACATTACAAATTTATTCAATAGCTGCCTTTCTTTCACTCTGCCATGGCTGACAGATGCACTATTGATACCTTATTTTCCAGCACTTATCAAAGTACAGGCTCTGGAGACAGATTATTAAATCAGTATTTACAACAGATGTTTGCTGGTGAATGCATGGCTCATACCCATCTGGCACCCACATTTTTTAAAATCAGATAGTTGCGCATGGATAAAACCTGCAACAGTCATTTTTTCCCATAACCTGCTTTGTTCAGCTTGTCATTGCAAGTATAAGTTTTTGAAAATTTTGTTCAACTTGTCTATGCAAGTTAAAGTTTTTGGAAAGCTTGTTTAGCTTGTCTATGCAAGTTAAAGTTTTTGAAAACCATGTTCACCTTGTCTATGCAAGTTAAAGTTTTTGAAAACCGTGTTCACCTTGTCTATCCAAGCTTTTGACAATCTTCAGGTAATATTCTAGAATTAGATTTTACAATAAAATTCAAGAGACAAGAGGACAGGATCAAAGTAATCTGATAACAAAAGTAGATGAGTTCAATTAAGTGTAAGTAGCTGACCTTTATTAGGGAGAAGTCTGTAAGTGTAAGAAGCTGACCTTTATTAGGGAGAAGTCTGTAAGTGTAAGAAGCTGACCTTTATTAGGGAGAAGTCTGTAAGTGTAAGAAGCTGACCTTTATTAGGGAGAAGTCTGTAAGTGTAAGAAGCTGACCTTTATTAGGGAGAAGTCTGTAAGTGTAAGAAGCTGACCTTTATTAGGGAGAAGTCTGTAAGTGTAAGAAGCTGACCTTTATAAGGAAGAAGTCTGTAAGTGTAAGAAGCTGACCTTTATAAGGGAGAAGTCTGTAAGTGTAAGAAGCTGACCTTTATTAGGGAGAAGTCTGTAAGTGTAAGAAGCTGACCTTTATTAGGGAGAAGTCTGTAAGTGTAAGAAGCTGACCTTTATTAGGGAGAAGTCTGTAAGTGTAAGAAGCTGACCTTTATTAGGGAGAAGTCTGTAAGTGTAAGAAGCTGACCTTTATTAGGGAGAAGTCTGTAAGTGTAAGAAGCTGACCTTTATTAGGGAGAAATCTGTAAGTGTAAGAAGCTGACCTTTATTAGGGAGAAATCTGTAAGTGTAAGAAGCTGACCTTTATTAGGGAGAAGTCTGTAAGTGTAAGAAGCTGACCTTTATTAGGGAGAAGTCTGTAAGTGTAAGAAGCTGACCTTTATTAGGGAGAAGTCTGTAAGTGTAAGAAGCTGACCTTTATTAGGGAGAAATCTGTAAGTGTAAGAAGCTGACCTTTATTAGGGAGAAATCTGTAAGTGTAAGAAGCTGACCTTTATTATGGAGAAATCTGTAAGTGTAAGAAGCTGACCTTTATTAGGGAGAAGTCTGTAAGTGTAAGAAGCTGACCTTTATTATGGAGAAATCGGTAAGTGTAAGAAGCTGACCTTTATTAGGGAGAAATCTGTAACCAGCTGTCCATCTCTAGAGGCTGTCAATAGGGAGTGTTTGTGAGTGACCACCTGAGGGAGAATTAAGGACTGATTCATTGATGTTATATGTAACACTTCAGATTATTTCACGGAGGTTTATGACATATCCAACCAGATTCATCTACTATTAATAAGTACTAGTCAGTTGAGTAAGAAATAGAATGGTGAGATATAAAGGATACAGTTTGTTTGGAGTGAGACAGGTACATGACTTCCTTAATGACACTGCCTTCATCATACTGTCTCATCATCAGGGGTGTATTCACTAACGAGTCAGACAGATGGACCATAGGTAAGTACGCCTTATTCTCAAGAGGGAGAACACACACATCTAAACCAGCAGTTCGTCTTTGTAGCACACGACATTCCAATATCTGGAAAAGTAATTTGGTCTAATAAACAATAACATTTAGTGAGGTACATGTAATACATTATCTTTTAGTGTAAAGCTTTACTATTCTACAGAGAGTCTTAAACGCAGGTTCCATTTTAGCGGTTCTTTGATTTAACTTGAAAGATTGATTGATGTTTTACACAGCACTCTAAATTATTTCACTTATATGGCGGCATTGCCAGGTTTAGTGGAGGAGGCAATCCCACTGGACCACCGAGACCCCTATTTTGAAACAGCAGTATTTCCCAGTGTCTAAAGCAACAATGCAATAAATTTCCCCTGCATTTGTAATCAAATAATGAGCATTTGATTGATTGAATCACAGAGATTGAAGCGACATGAGTCTGATCACAGCCATTTTCCCCGTCTTTTAAGCTAAAAGTCGCAGTGTCAGGCTGAATGTACTTGTGCACCAATGCTTTGGCTAAAAACTGAGTTTGTTGACCTGTCGATTGTGCTATAGGAATGTTAACTTCCATGTAATAGACAAGCCAGAGAAAGTGTTGGTCGTGGTAGTGTTTGTTCTGTGTTTTAGGGACTGGACATTGCTTGAGTTAGATTGTATAAACTAACCTATTATTGGCAAGATTACATTTTATGCAGATAAACACTTGTCATCATATAGCATACCTAAGTCATAATCATATAGCATACCTTAGTCATCATCATATAGCATACCTAAGTCATCATCATATAGCATACCTTAGTCATCATCATATAGCATACCTAAGTCATCATCATATAGCATACCTTAGTCATCGTCATACAGCATACCTAAGTCATCATCATATAGCATACCTAAGTCATCATCATATAGCATACCTAAGTCATCATCATATAGCATACCTAAGTCATCATCATATAGCATACCTAAGTCATCATCATATAGCATACCTAAGTCATCATCATATAGCCTACCTAAGTCATCATCATATAGCATACCTAAGTCATCATCATATAGCATACCTAAGTCATCACCATATAGCCTACCTAAGTCATCATCATATAGCATACCTAAGTCATCATCATATAGCCTACCTAAGTCATCATCATATAGCATACCTAAGTCATCATCATATAGCATACCTTTCCTACTTCAAAGTTTTCTGGTACTGGAGATGGTTTTTTTTTGGTGAAGGTCATATCGCTAGACAGCTGGGAGATAAAACAAAAATGGTTAGAAGCTTTTACTGTCGTAATACTTTAAAACTTAAAATTATAATTGATCACTATAAAATAGACATGATCAGAGTGGATTATTGCCATTATCATTGATCGCTATAAAATAGACATGAGCAGAGTGGATTATTGCCATTATCATTGATCGCTATAAAATAGACATGATCAGAGTGGATTATTGCCATTATCATTGATCGCTATAAAATAGACATGATCAGAGTGGATTATTGCCAATATCATTAATCACTATTAAATAGACATGATCAGAGTGGATTATTGCCATTATCATAGATCACTATAAAATAGACATGATCAGAGTGGATTATTGCCATTATCATTGATCGCTATAAAATAGATATGATCAGAGTGGATTATTGCCATTATCATTGAGACATTATCAGAGTGGATTATTGCCATTATCATTGATCACTATAAAATAGATATGATCAGAGTGGATTATTGCCATTATCATTGATCGCTATAAAATAGACACGATCAGAGTGGATTATTGCCATTATCATTGAGACATTATCAGAGTGGATTATTGCCATTATCATTGATCACTATAAAATAGATATGATCAGAGTGGATTATTGCCATTATCATTGATCGCTATAAAATAGACATGATAAAAGTGGATTATTGCCATTATCATTGATCTCTATAAAATAGATATGATCAGAGTGGATTATTGCCATTATCATTGATCACTATAAAATAGACATGATCAGAGTGGATTATTGTCATTATCATTGATCACTATAAAATAGATATGATCAGAGTGGATTATTGCCAATATCATTAATCACTATTAAATAGACATGATCAGAGTGGATTATTGCCATTATCATAGATCACTATAAAATAGACATGATCAGAGTGGATTATTGCCATTATCATTGATCGCTATAAAATAGATATGATCAGAGTGGATTATTGCCATTATCATTGAGACATTATCAGAGTGGATTATTGCCATTATCATTGATCACTATAAAATAGATATGATCCGAGTGGATTATTGCCATTATCATTGATCACTATAAAATAGATATGATCAGAGTGGATTATTGCCATTATCATTGATCGCTATAAAATAGACATGATCAGAGTGGATTGTTGCCATTATCATTGATCACTATAAAATAGACATGATCAGAGTGGATTATTGCCATTATCATTGATCGCTATAAAATAGACATGATCAGAGTGGATTATTGCCATTATCATAGATCACTATAAAATAGACATGATCAGAGTGGATTATTGCCATTATCATTGATCGCTATAAAATAGATATGATCAGAGTGGATTATTGCCATTATCATTGAGACATTATCAGAGTGGATTATTGCCATTATCATTGATCACTATAAAATAGATATGATCCGAGTGGATTATTGCCATTATCATTGATCGCTATAAAATAGATATGATCAGAGTGGATTATTGCCATTATCATTGAGACATTATCAGAGTGGATTATTGCCATTATCATTGATCACTATAAAATAGATATGATCCGAGTGGATTATTGCCATTATCATTGATCACTATAAAATAGATATGATCAGAGTGGATTATTGCCATTATAATTGATCACTATAAAATAGACATGATCAGAGTGGATTGTTGCCATTATCATTGATCACTATAAAATAGATATGATCAGAGTGGATTATTGCCATTATCATTGATCACTATAAAATAGATATGATCAGAGTGGATTATTGCCATTATCATTGATCGCTATAAAATAGACACAATCAGAGTGGATTATTGCCATTATCATTGAGACATTATCAAAGTGGATTATTGCCATTATCATTGATCACTATAAAATAGATATGATCAGAGTGGATTATTGCCATTATCATTGATCACTATAAAATAGACATGATCAGAGTGGATTATTGCCATTATCATTGATCACTATAAAATAGACATGATCAGAGTGGATTATTGCCATTATCATTGATCGCTATAAAATAGACACAATCAGAGTGGATTATTGCCATTATCATTGAGACATTATCAAAGTGGATTATTGCCATTATCATTGATCGCTATAAAATAGACATGATAAAAGTGGATTATTGCCATTATCATTGATCACTATAAAATAGACATGATCAGAGTGGATTATTGCCATTATCATTGATCCCTATTAAATAGACATGATCAGAGTGGATTATTGCTATTATCAGTGATCGCTATAAAATAGACATGATCAGAGTGGATTATTGCTATTATCAGTGATCGCTATAAAATAGACATGATCAGAGTGGATTATTGCCATTATCATTGATCACTATAAAATAGACATGATCAGAGTGGATTATTGCCATTATCATTGATCACTATAAAATAGATATGATCAGAGTGGAGTATTGCCATTATCATTGATCACTATAAAATAGACATGATCAGAGTGGATTATTGCCATTATCATTGATCGCTATAAAATAGACATGATCAGAGTGGATTATTGCTATTATCAGTGATCGCTATAAAATAGACATGATCAGAGTGGATTATTGCCATTATCATTGATCACTATAAAATAGACATGATCAGAGTGGATTATTGCCATTATCATTGATCACTATAAAATAGATATGATCAGAGTGGAGTATTGCCATTATCATTGATCACTATAAAATAGACATGATCAGAGTGGATTATTGCCATTATCATTGATCGCTATAAAATAGACATGATCAGAGTGGATTATTGCCATTATCATAGATCACTATAAAATAGACATGATCAGAGTGGATTATTGCCATTATCACTGATCGCTATAAAATAGATATGATCAGAGTGGATTATTGCCATTATCATTGAGACATTATCAGAGTGGATTATTGCCATTATCATTGATCACTATAAAATAGATATGATCCGACTGGATTATTGCCATTATCATTGATCACTATAAAATAGATATGATCAGAGTGGATTGTTGCCATTATCATTGATCACTATAAAATAGATATGATCAGAGTGGATTATTGCCAATATCATTGATCACTATAAAATAGATATGATCAGAGTGGATTATTGCCATTATCATTGATCGCTATAAAATAGACACAATCAGAGTGGATTATTGCCATTATCATTGAGACATTATCAAAGTGGATTATTGCCATTATCATTGATCACTATAAAATAGATATGATCAGAGTGGATTATTGCCATTATCATTGATCACTATAAAATAAACATGATCAGAGTGGATTATTGCCATTATCATTGATCACTATAAAATAGACATGATCAGAGTGGATTATTGCCATTATCATTGATCGCTATAAAATAGACACAATCAGAGTGGATTATTGCCATTATCATTGAGACATTATCAAAGTGGATTATTGCCATTATCATTGATCGCTATAAAATAGACATGATAAAAGTGGATTATTGCCATTATCATTGATCACTATAAAATAGACATGAGCAGAGTGGATTATTGCCATTATCATTGATCGCTATAAAATAGACATGATCAGAGTGGATTATTGCCATTATCATTAATCACTATAAAATAGAAATGATCAGAGTGGATTATTGTCATCATCATTGATCACTATAAAATAGACATGATCAGAGTGGATTATTGCTATTATCAGTGATCGCTATAAAATAGACATGATCAGAGTGGATTATTGCCATTATCATTGATCACTATAAAATAGACATGATCAGAGTGGATTATTGCCATTATCATTGATCACTATAAAATAGATATGATCAGAGTGGATTATTGCCATTATCATTGATCACTATAAAATAGACATGATCAGAGTGGATTATTGCTATTATCATTGATCACTATAAAATAGATATGATCAGAGTGGATTATTGCTATTATCAGTGATGGCTATAAAATAGACATGATCAGAGTGGATTATTGCCATTATCATTGATCACTATAAAATAGACATGATCAGAGTGGATTATTGCCATTATCATTGATCGCTATAAAATAGACATGATCAGAGTGGATTATTGCCATTATCATTGATCACTATAAAATAGACATAATCAGAGTGGATTATTGCCATTATCATTCATCCCTATTAAATAGACATGATAAAAGTGGATTATTGCCATTATCATTGATCGCTATAAAATAGACATGATCAAAGTGGATTATTGCCATTATCATTGATCACTATAAAATAGACATGATCAGAGTGGATTATTGCCATTATCATTGATCACTATAAAATAGACATGATCAGAGTGGATTATTGTCATTATCATTGATCACTATAAAATAGACATGATCAGAGTGGATTATTGCCATTATCATTGATCGCTATAAAATAGACATGATCAGAGTGGATTATTGCCATTATCATTGATCACTATAAAATAGACATGATCAGAGTGGATTGTTGCCATTATCATTGATCACTATAAAATAGACATGATCAGAGTGGATTATTGCCATTATCATTGATCACTATAAAATAGACATGATCAGAGTGGATTATTGTCATTATCATTGATCACTATAAAATATACATGATCAGAGTGGATATTGCCAATATCATTAATCACTATTAAATAGACATGATCAGAGTGGATTATTGCCATTATCATAGATCACTATAAAATAGACATGATCAGAGTGGATTATTGCCATTATCATTGATCGCTATAAAATAGATATGATCAAAGTGGATTATTGCCATTATCATTGAGACATTATCAGAGTGGATTATTGCCATTATCATTGATCACTATAAAATAGATATGATCAGAGTGGATTATTGCCATTATCATTGATCGTTATAAAATAGACACGATCAGAGTGGATTATTGCCATTATCATTGAGACATTATCAGAGTGGATTATTGCCATTATCATTGATCACTATAAAATAGACATGATCAGAGTGGATTATTGCCAATATCATTAATCACTATTAAATAGACATGATCAGAGTGGATTATTGCCATTATCATAGATCACTATAAAATAGACATGATCAGAGTGGATTATTGCCATTATCATTGATCGCTATAAAATAGACACAATCAGAGTGGATTATTGCCATTATCATTGAGACATTATCAGAGTGGATTATTGCCATTATCATTGATCACTATAAAATAGATATGATCAGAGTGGATTATTGCCATTATCATTGATCGCTATAAAATAGATATGATCAGAGTGGATTATTGCCATTATCATTGATCACTATAAAATAGATATGATCAAAGTGGATTATTGCAATTATCATTGATCGCTATAAAATAGATATGATCAGAGTGGATTATTGCCATTATCATTGATCGCTATAAAATAGATATGATCAGAGTGGATTATTGCCATTATCACTGATCGCTATAAAATAGACATGATCAGAGTGGATTATTGCCATTATCATTGATCGCTATAAAATAGACATGATCAGAGTGGATTATTGCCATTATCATTGATCACTATAAAATAGACATGATCAGAGTGGATTATTGCCATTATCATTGATCACTATAAAATAGACATGATCAGAGTGGATTATTGCCATTATCATTAATCACTATAAAATAGAAATGATCAGAGTGGATTATTGCCATTATCATTGATAACTATAAAATAGACATGATCAGAGTGGATTATTGCCATTATCATTGATCGCTATAAAATAGACATGATCAGAGTGGATTATTGCCATTATCATTGATCACTATAAAATAGACATGATCAGAGTGGATTATTGCCATTATCATTGATCGCTATAAAATAGACATGATTAGAGTGGATTATTGCCATTATCATTGATCACTATAAAATAGACATGATCAGAGTGGATTATTGCCATTATCATTAATCACTATAAAATAGATATGATCAGAGTGGATTATTGCCATTATCATTGATCGCTATAAAATAGATATGATCAGAGTGGATTATTGCTATTATCATTGATCACTATAAAATAGACATGATCAGAGTGGATTATTGCCATTATCATTGATCGCTATAAAATAGATATGATCAGAAGGGATTATTGCTATTATCAGTGATCGCTATAAAATAGATATGATCAAAGTGGATTATTGCTATTATCATTGATCACTATAAAATAGACATGATCAGAGTGGATTATTGCTATTATCATTGATCACTATAAAATAGACATTATCAGAGTGGATTATTGCCATTATCATTGATTGCTATAAAATAGATATGATCAGAGTGGATTATTGCCATTATCATTGATCGCTATAAAATAGATATGATCAGAGTGGATTATTGCCATTATCATTGATCACTATAAAATAGACATGAGCAGAGTGGATTATTGCCATTATCATTGATCGCTATAAAATAGACATGATCAGAGTGGATTATTGCCATTATCATTAATCACTATAAAATAGAAATGATCAGAGTGGATTATTGTCATCATCATTGATCACTATAAAATAGACATGATCAGAGTGGATAATTGCCATTATCATTGATCACTATAAAACAGACATGATCAGAGTGGATTATTGCTATTATCATTGATCGCTATAAAATAGACATGATCAGAGTGGATTATTGCCATTATCATTGAGACATGATCAGAGTGGATTATTGCCATTATCATTGATCACTATAAAATAGACATGATCAGAGTGGATTATTGCTATTATCATTGATCCCTATTAAATAGACATGATCAGAGTGGATAATTGCCATTATCATTGATCACTATAAAACAGACATGATCAGAGTGGATTATTGCTATTATCATTGATCACTATAAAATAGATATGATCAGAGTGGATTATTGCCATTATCATTGATCACTATAAAATAGATATGATCAGAGTGGATTATTGCCATTATCATTGAGACATGATCAGAGTGGATTATTGCCATTATCATTGATCACTATAAAATAGACATGATCAGAGTGGATTATTGCCATTATCATTGATCACTAAAAAATAGACATGATCAGAGTGGATTATTGCCATTATCATTAGTCACTATAAAATAGACATTATCAGAGTGGATTGTTGCCATTATCATTGATCACTATAAAATAGACATGATCAGAGTGGATTATTGCCATTATCATTGATCACTAAAAAATAGACATGATCAGAGTGGATTATTGCCATTATCATTGATCACTAAAAAATAGACATTATCAGAGTGGATTGTTGCCATTATCATTGATCACTATAAAATAGACATGATCAGAGTGGATTATTGCCATTATCATTGATCACTAAAAAATAGACATGATCAGAGTGGATTATTGCCATTATCATTAGTCACTATAAAATAGACATGATCAGAGTGGATTATTGCCATTATCATTAGTCACTATAAAATAGACATTATCAGAGTGGATTGTTGCCATTATCATTGATCACTATAAAATAGACATGATCAGAGTGGATTATTGCCATTATCATTGATCACTAAAAAATAGACATTATCAGAGTGGATTATTGCCATTATCATTAGTCACTATAAAATAGACATGATCAGAGTGGATTATTGCCATTATCATTGATCACTAAAAAATAGACATGATCAGAGTGGATTATTGCCATTATCATTGATCCCTTTTAAATAGATATGATCAGAGTGGATTATTGCCATTATCATTGATCACTATAAAATAGACATGATCAGAGTGGATTATTGCCATTATCATTGAGACATGATCAGAGTGGATTATTGCCATTATCATTGATCGCTATAAAATAGATATGATCAGAGTGGATTATTGCCATTATCATTGATCGCTATAAAATAGACATGATCAGAGTGGATTATTGTCATTATCATTAGTCACTATAAAATAGACATGATCAGAGTGGATAATTGCCATTATCATTGATCACTATAAAACAGACATGATCAGAGTGGATTATTGCTATTATCATTGATCATTATAAAATAGACATGATCAGAGTGGATTATTGTCATCATCATTGATCACTATAAAATAGACATGATCAGAGTGGATAATTGCCATTATCATTGATCACTATAAAACAGACATGATCAGAGTGGATTATTGCTATTATCATTGATCATTATAAAATAGACATGATCAGAGTGGATTATTGCCATTATCATTGAGACATGATCAGAGTGGATTATTGCCATTATCATTGATCACTATAAAATAGACATGATCAGAGTGGATTATTGCTATTATCATTGATCCCTATTAAATAGACATGATCAGAGTGGATAATTGCCATTATCATTGATCACTATAAAACAGACATGATCAGAGTGGATTATTGCTATTATCATTGATCACTATAAAATAGATATGATCAGAGTGGATTATTGCTATTATCATTGATCACTATAAAATAGATATGATCAGAGTGGATTATTGCCATTATCATTGAGACATGATCAGAGTGGATTATTGCCATTATCATTGATCACTATAAAATAGACAGGATCAGAGTGGATTATTGCCATTATCATTGATCACTACAAAATAGACATGATCAGAGTGGATTATTGCCATTATCATTGATCACTAAAAAATAGACATGATCAGAGTGGATTATTGCCATTATCATTGAGACATTATCAGAGTGGATTGTTGCCATTATCATTGATCACTACAAAATAGACATGATCAGAGTGGATTATTGCCATTATCATTGATCACTAAAAAATAGACATGATCAGAGTGGATTATTGCCATTATCATTGAGACATTATCAGAGTGGATTGTTGCCATTATCATTGATCACTATAAAATAGACATGATCAGAGTGGATTATTGCCATTATCATTGATCCCTAATAAATAGACATGATCAGAGTGGATTATTGCCATTATCATTGAGACATGATCAGAGTGGATTATTGCCATTATCATTGATCACTATAAAATAGATATGATCAGAGTGGATTATTGCCATTATCATTGATCACTATAAAATAGATATGATCAGAGTGGATTATTGCCATTATCATTGATCACTAAAAAATAGACACAATCAGAGTGGATTATTGCCATTATCATTGATCACTATAAAATAGATATGATCAGAGTGGATTATTGTCATTATCATTGATCACTATAAAATAGACATGATCAGAGTGGATTGTTGTCATTATCATTGATCACTATAAAATAGACATGATCAGAGTGGATTATTGCCATATACATGTACATGTAGCCTGCCATCTCAAATGTTCCCCAAAAAACCCTGCAATGCTTTTTCAACCGATTTCTTAATGATGCATTCACGGAGTCATTTCTTAGTAAATTCACTTAGTTCACATCAATGAACTATAAACCTGTTTGATATTCCCAATGTGGGCTGTGTGTGACGAATTGGGCTAGTATGTACACTGACGCGAGTAACAACCAATACCAGAACTTTTTAGAAAATAGCATTAACAAAATCCCTTAAAAACTTTACCTTAAAAGTCAAATTCATTTTCTCCTGTTCTGGTCGTACATAAAGCACCCTACATCTGACCACTTGACCCAAATAGAATACTTTCTCAGGATAGTCCACCAGCTCCTCTCCTAATTCTGACTTATTCACCCAACCCTGACAATAAAAATAATATAAAATATATTAGTTGTTGTTATCGATTAGACATGAACATTTATTTACAGTGAGGCTGCACTATTTTTGATTTGGAGTTAGCGAGGTTCAGAGGAACCCTGTTCATCCCTGGCAGTCAAATATGGTAGAGTCCACTGGGTTACCTACATATGGCCAAGTCGATCTACTTTGCAACTTTCGGAGCCACCAATATCCTTGGGTTTGTTGTATATGATTCTGTAAATAACCTTTTAGGTGTTGATGTCATTAGCAGGCATACATAAACTAAGTACATCGCAACTAAAAAAAATTAAATAAAAAGGAATTAATGGGAATTTCTTTGGATTCTTGTCATTTTCATTTATGAGAATATCACGGGAATCAGATTCCCACATGTACTGTATATATGCGCTCTGTACCCACGACACAGCTCCATTAGTCGTGCTCTGTACCCACGACACAGCTTCATTAGTCGTGCTCTGTACCCACGACACAGCTTCATTAGTCGTGCTCTGTACCCACGACACAGCTCCATTAGTCGTGCTCTGTACCCACGACACAGCTTCATTAGTCGTGCTCTGTACCCACGACACAGCTTCATTAGTCGTGCTCTGTACCCACGACACAGCTTCATTAGTCGTGCTCTGTACCCACGACACAGCTCCATTAGTCGTGCTCTGTACCCACGACACAGCTCCATTAGTCGTGCTCTGTACCCACGACACAGCTTCATTAGTCGTGCTCTGTACCCACGACAGAGCTTCATTAGTCGTGCTCTGTACCCACGACACAGCTTCATTAGTCGTGCTCTGTACCCATGACACAGCTTCGTTAGTCGTGCTCTGTACCCACGACACAGCTTCGTTAGTAGTGCTCTGTACCCACGACACAGCTTCATTAGTCGTGCTCTGTACCCACGACACAGCTTCATTAGTCGTGCTCTGTACCCATGACACAGCTCCATTAGTCATGCTCTGTACCCATGACACAGCTTCATTAGTCGTGCTCTATACCCATGACACAGCTTCATTAGTCGTGCTCTGTACCCACGACACAGCTTCATTAGTCGTGCTCTGTACCCACGACACAGCTTCGTTAGTCGTGCTCTGTACCCACGACACAGCTTCGTTAGTCGTGCTCTGTACCCACGACACAGCTCCATTAGTCATGCTCTGTACCCACGACACAGCTTCATTAGCCGTGCTCTGTACCCACGACACAGCTTCATTAGTCGTGCTCTGTACCTATGACACAGCTTCATTAGTCATGCTCTGTATCCATGACACAGCTTCGTTAGTCGTGCTCTGTACCCACGACACAGCTTCATTAGTCGTGCTCTGTACCCATGACACAGCTCCATTAGTCATGCTCTGTACCCATGACACAGCTTCGTTAGTCGTGCTCTGTACCCACGACACAGCTTCGTTAGTCGTGCTCTGTACCCACGACACAGCTCCATTAGTCGTGCTCTGTACCCATGACACAGCTCCATTAGTCGTGCTCTGTACCCACGACACAGCTTCATTAGTCGTGCTCTATACCCATGACACAGCTTCATTAGTCATGCTCTGTACCCACGACACAGCTTCGTTAGTCGTGCTCTGTACCCACGACACAGCTTCATTAGTCGTGCTCTGTACCCATGACACAGCTTCATTAGTCGTGCTCTGTACCCATGACACAGCTCCATTAGTCATGCTCTGTACCCATGACACAGCTTCGTTAGTCGTGCTCTGTACCCACGACACAGCTTCATTAGTCGTGCTCTGTACCCATGACACAGCTTCATTAGTCATGCTCTGTACCCACGACACAGCTTCATTAGTCGTGCTCTGTACCCACGACACAGCTTCATTAGTCGTGCTCTGTACCCATGACACAGCTTCATTAGTCGTGCTCTATACCCATGACACAGCTTCATTAGTCGTGCTCTGTACCCATGACACAGCTTCATTAGTCATGCTCTGTACCCATGACACAGCTTCATTAGTCATGCTCTGTACCCACGACACAGCTTCATTAGTCGTGCTCTGTACCTATGACACAGCTTCATTAGTCATGCTCTGTATCCATGACACAGCTTCATTAGTCGTGCTCTGTACCCATGACACAGCTTCATTAGCCGTGCTCTGTACCCACGACACAGCTTCATTAGTCGTGCTCTGTACCCATGACACAGCTTCATTAGTCATGCTCTGTACCCACGACACAGCTTCATTAGTCGTGCTCTGCACTCCTAAGGTTTCACACAATTCCGTTCAATAGTTTCAGAGAATTTGATCAGAAAAAACTCCAGAAACATTTGTAATAAAACCCTTACGATATAAAAATAGCTAGCTACAAGCCAAAATATATTTCATGACATACAAGATGTAACTGGCTTTAATCCAATCACAAGAGATTATCAGATTGCCTCTGCCTACCTTGACACGGTTGTAGAACGCCACTAAGACACCTTTCTCTTTGATACAAGCTATAAATCCTTCTATCTCCATGCCAACCTCTGCTTGGTTATAGGAGGTTATTACTGAGAGAGAACTCTTCACCAGGGAGCGTTTGGCTGTCACAATCAAATTACTCTTAGCAAGATCCACTTGTAGAACCTGTCCAAACATTAACACACAAATACTGATTGGTTATTAACAAAACAAATACAACAGTTAAAAAAACAAGAGATCAGTGAACTGATCTTGGCGACCACCATAGAACACTTTCAGAAAGTGAGGCTGCTTGTAAATGGATCGCAAACTTGATTTGTGAAAGTGATTTCTTCAGTTGGTGGCTGGCTGAACAAGGACAGAATTTCTCTGGTAGAAAGTGGCTGTACTCCGAAAACTCCAAACCAACTTTCCTAAATGTTTGGTCAAGAGTTTGATTGATTGATTGATTGATTGTTTAGTGTTTTACGTCGCGCCCAAGATTATTTCACTTATATAAAATATATACATATATATATATTGCCAGTTTTTTTGTGGGAGGAAACCACCCACAACCTTCCGGTGGTAACTGGTAACCATCCCACATAGGCCGTTCGAATAGAAACCCAGAGAGAAAAAGTCACATTTTTTTTTTTGGGGGGGGGGGGGGGGGGGGGGACTGCGAGGGAAACGAACCCGCGACTAATTGGTGGAAAGCTGTTCCGATTGAGCGTCCAACATTCTACTGAGCCCCAGAGGCCCCGTCAAGAGTTTGAACGACGAGACATCACTGAATGCCAAAATATATTTGAAAAAGTAAGATCTTTTAATGACAATTAATATAACTCGAAAGGATGTTCGATTTAAATTTACTATGATTAAAATGAAGAATGCTTTGATTTAATTTCTGATTTAGTACACAGGGGTTAACATGCGTCCAAAAAATTTACGAAGATCCTTTCATTGCTTTATGAGAACAGTGACAGAAAGAAGAAAAACAAAATGGCCAGCCGCTGCAATTTTGAATATGCAAATGAGCAAACAAGTAATAGTACACAACGAGGCCATAGGGTTAACCTGCATACAAAGTTTTACGAAGATCCTCTCATTATTAGAGGAGAAAAGTGATAAAAAAAAGAAAAACAAAATGGTGACCTAGCGGGCATTTTAATATGCAAATGAGCCCAGAAAAAAAGATGTTACACAACTAGACCATATGGGGAACTAGCACAAAAACATTTCATCAAGATCGGAATGGTGGTTTTCTAGATTCCGCGACCACAAACTATGCAAGTAAAAATCACAAAATGGCCACCAGCGGCGATTTAAATATGCAAATGAGCATGTTGCACAACTAGACCATAAGGGGAACATGTCTGTAAAATTTGATGAAGATCCGACTAGTAGTTCTCTTGGAATCGCAATCAAAAGAAAAGTTTACAGACACCGGACGACTCAGTGATAGCTAATGAAAGTGAGTGACTAATAGAACTGTTCAGTGATAGCTAGTGAGAGTGAGTGACTAATAGAACTGCTCAGTGATAGCTAATGAAAGTGAGTGACTAATAGAACTGCTCAGTGACAGCTAATGAAAGTGAGTGACTAATAGAACTGCTCAGTGATAGCTAGTGAGAGTGAAGGACTAACAGAACTGCTCAGTGGCAGCTAATGAGAGTGAGGGACTAATAGAACTGTTCAGTGACAGTTAGTGAGAGTGAGTGACTAATAGAACTGCTCAGTGACAGGTAGGGAGAGTGGGTGACTAATAGAACTGCTAAGTGACATGTAGTGAGAGTGAGTGACTAATAGAACTGCTCAGTGATAGCTAATGAGAGTGAGTGACTAATAGAACTGCTCAGTGATAGCTAATGAGAGTGAGCGACTAATAGAACTGCTCAGTGACAGGTAGTGAGAGTGAGTGACTAATAGAACTGCTCAGTGACAGCCAGTGAGAGTGAGTGACTAATAGAACTGCTCAGTGATAGCTAATGAGAGTGAGTGACTAATAGAACTGCTCAGTGATACCTAATGAAAGTGAGTGACTAATAGAACTGCTCAGTGATAGCTTATGAAAGTGAGTGACTAATAGAACTGCTCAGTGACAGCCAGTGAGAGTGAGTGACTAATAGAACTGTTCAGTGACAGCCAGTGAGAGTGAGTGACTAATAGAACTGCTCAGTGAAAGCGAATGAGAGTGAGTGACTAATAGAACTGCTCAGTGAAAGCTAATGAAAGTGAGTGACTAATAGAACTGCTCAGTGAAAGCTAATGAAAGTGAGTGACTAATAGAACTGTTCAGTGACAGCCAGTGAGAGTGAGTGACTAATAGAACTACTCAGTGAAAGCTAATGAAAGTGAGTGACTAATAGAACTGTTCAGTGACAGCCAGTGAGAGTGAGTGACTAATAGAACTGTTCAGTGACAGCCAGTGAGAGTGAGTGACTAATAGAACTGCCCAGTGACAGCTAATGAAAGTGAGTGACTAATAGAACTGTTCAGTGACAGCCAGTGAGAGTGAGTGACTAATAGAACTGTTTAGTGACAGCTAATGAAAGTGAGTGACTAATAGAACTGCTCAGTGATAGCTAATGAGAGTGAGTGACTAATAGAACTGCTCAGTGACAGCTAATGAGAGTGAGTGACTAATAGAACTGTTCAGTGACAGCCAGTGAGAGTGAGTGACTAATAGAACTGTTCAGTGACAGCCAGTGAGAGTGAGTGACTAATAGAACTGCTCAGTGACAGCTAATGAGAGTGAGTGACTAATAGAACTGCTCAGTGACAGCTAGTGAGAGTGGGTGACTAATAGAACTGCTCAGTGATAGCTTATGAAAGTGAGGGACTAATAGAACTGTTCAGTGATAGCTTATGAAAGTGAGGGACTAATAGAACTGCTCAGTGATAGCTTATGAAAGTGAGGGACTAATAGAACTGCTCAGTGATAGCTAATGAGAGTGAGTGACTAATAGAACTGCTCAGTGATAGCTAATGAGAGTGAGTGACTAATAGAACTGTTCAGTGACAGCCAGTGAGAGTGAGTGACTAATAGAACTGTTCAGTGACAGCCAGTGAGAGTGAGTGACTAATAGAACTGCTCAGTGACAGCTAATGAGAGTGAGTGACTAATAGAACTGTTCAGTGACAGCCAGTGAGAGTGAGTGACTAATAGAACTGTTCAGTGACAGCCAGTGAGAGTGAGTGACTAATAGAACTGCTCAGTGACAGCTAATGAGAGTGAGTGACTAATAGAACTGCTCAGTGACAGCTAGTGAGAGTGAGGGACTAATAGAACTGCTCAGTGATAGCTAGTGAGAGTGAGGGACTAATAGAACTGTTCAGTGATAGCTTATGAAAGTGAGGGACTAATAGAACTGCTCAGTGACAGCTAGTGAGAGTGGGTGACTAATAGAACTGCTCAGTGACAGGTAGGGAGAGTGAGGGACTAATAGAACTGCTCAGTGACAGGTAGTGAGAGGAGTGAGGGACTAATAGAACTGCTCAGTGACAGGTAGTGAGAGTGGGTGACTAATAGAACTGCTCAGTGACGGCTATGAGAGTGAGTGACTAATAGAACTGCTCAGTGACAGCTATGAGAGTGAGTGACTAATATAACTGCTCAGTGACAGCTAGTGAGAGTGAGGGACTAATATAACTGCTCAGTGATAGCTTATGAAAGTGAGTGACTAATAGAACTGCTCAGTGACAGCTAGTGAGAGTGAGGGACTAATAGAACTGCTCAGTGATAGCTTATGAAAGTGAGTGACTAATAGAACTGCTCAGTGATAGCTATGAGAGTGAGTGACTAATAGAACTGCTCAGTGACAGCTAGTGAGAGTGAGGGACTAATAGAACTGCTCAGTGATAGCTTATGAAAGTGAGTGACTAATAGAACTGCTCAGTAACAGCTAATGAGTGAGTGACTAATAGAACTGCTCAGTGACAGCTAGTGAGAGTGAGGGACTAATAGAACTGCTCAGTGACAGCTAGTGACAGTGAGTGACAAATAGAACTGCTCAGTGATAGCTAATGAGAGTGAGTGACTAATAGAACTGCTCAGTGACAGCTAATGAGAGAGTGACTAATAGAACTGCTCAGTGATAGCTACTGAGAGTGAGGGGCTAATAAAACTGCTCAGTGACAGCTAATGAGAGAGTGACTAATAGAACTGCTCAGTGACAGCTAGTGAGAGTGAGTGACTAATAGAACTGCTCAGTGACAGCTAATGAGAGAGTGACTAATAGAACTGCTCAGTGACAACTAGTGAGAGTGAGAGTGAGGGACTAATAGAACTGCTCAGTGGTAGCTACTGAGAGTGAGGGGCTAATAAAACTGCTCAGTGACAGCTAATGAGAGAGTGACTAATAGAACTGCTCAGTGACAGCTAGTGAGAGTGAGTGACTAATAGAACTGCTCAGTGACAACTCGTGAGAGTGAGAGTGAGGGACTAATAGAACTGCTCAGTGGTAGCTACTGAGAGTGAGGGGCTAATAAAACTGCTCAGTGACAGCTAATGAGAGAGTGACTAATAGAACTGCTCAGTGACAGCTAGTGAGAGTGAGTGACTAATAGAACTGCTCAGTGGTAGCTAGTGAGAGTGAGTGACTAATAGAACTGCTCAGTGACAGCTAATGAGAGTGAGTGACTAATAGAACTGCTCAGTGACAGCTAATGAAAGTGAGTGACTAATAGAACTGCTCAGTGATAGCTAATGAAAGTGAGTGACTAATAGAACTGCTCAGTGATAGCTTATGAAAGTGAGGGACTAATAGAACTGCTCAGTGACAGCTAGTGAGAGTGAGTGACTAATAGAACTGCTCAGTGACGGGTAATAAGAGTGAGTGACTAATAGAACTGCCCAGTGACAGCTAATGAGAGTGAGTGACTAATAGAACTGCTCAGTGATAGCTAATGAGAGCAAGTGACTAATAGAACTGCTCAGTGGTAGCTAGTGAGAGTGAGTGACTAATAGAACTGCTCAGTGGTAGCTAGTGAGAGTGAGTGACTAATAGAACTGCTCAGTGACAGCTAATGAGAGTGAGTGACTAATAGAACTGCTCAGTGATAGCTAATGCGAGCAAGTGACTAATAGAACTGCCCAGTGACAGCTAATGAGAGTGAGTGACTAATAGAACTGCTCAGTGATAGCTAATGAGAGCAAGTGACTAATAGAACTGCTCAGTGACAGCTAATAAGAGTGAGTGACTAATAGAACTGCTCAGTGATAGCTAATGAGAGTGAGTGACTAATAGAACTGCTCAGTGATAGCTAATGAGAGTGAGTGACTAATAGAACTGTTCAGTGATAGCTAATGAAAGTGAGTGACTAATAGAACTGCTCAGTGATAGCTAATGAGAGTGAGTGACTAATAGAACTGCTCAGTGATAGCTAATGAGAGTGAGTGACTAATAGAACTGCCCAGTGACAGCTAATGAGAGCGAGTGACTAATAGAACTGCTCAGTGATAGCTAGTGAGAGTGAGTGACTAATAGAACTGCTCAGTGATAGCTAATGAGAGTGAGTGACTAATAAAACTGCTCAGTGATAGCTAATGAGAGTGAGTGACTAATAGAACTGCTCAGTGATAGCTAATGAGAGTGAGTGACTAATAGAACTGCTCAGTGACAGCTAGTGAGAGTGACTAATAGAACTGCTCAGTGATAGCTAATGAAAGTGAGTGACTAATAGAACTGCTCAGTGATAGCTAATGAGAGTGAGGGACTAATAGAACTGCTCAGTGATAGCTAATGAGAGTGAGGGACTAATAGAACTGCTCAGTGATAGCTAATGAGAGTGAGTGACTAATAGAACTGCTCAGTGATAGCTAATGAGAGTGAGTGACTAATAGAACTGCTCAGTGATAGCTAATGAGAGTGAGGGACTAATAGAACTGCTCAGTGATAGCTAGTGAGAGTGAGTGACTAATAGATCTGCTCAGTGATAGCTAATGAGAGTGCGGGACTAACAGAACTGCTCAGTGACAACTAATGAGAGCAAGTGACTAATAGAACTGCTCAGTGATAGCTAATGAAAGCAAGTGACTAATATAGATGCTCAGTGGTAGCTCACAAAAAGAATCATTAAAAGAGAGATATCTTACTCTACAGTTGACCGAGTCTCCAGGTTTGTATTTCTTCTCCGGATGTTTCAGGGGAACATCAGCCAAATGAAGGTTAGGAACAAACCCTCGGATTTGATTGGCTACAATAACAGACATGCCTGCAATATGAAAAGCCCTCACGGTGCACTGAAAGGTAAAACAACTGGTTTAGTGGTTTTTCTGATTAATGGTTTGTTTTCTTCATGTTACAATAGGACATTGCCATGATGTGTTCATATTGTTTTCTTTGTTACAATAGGACATTGTCATGATGTGTTCATATTGTTTTCTTCATGTTACAATAAGATATTGTCATGATGTGTTCATATTGTTTTCTTTGTTACAATAGGATATTGTCATGATGTGTTCATGTTGTTTTCTTCATGTTACAATAGGACATTGTCATGATGTGTTCATATTGTTTTTTTTTATGTTACAATAGGAGATTGTCATGATGTGTTCATGTTGTTTTCTTCATGTTACAATAGGACATTGTCATGATGTGTTCATATTGTTTCCTTCATGTTACAATAGGACATTGTCATGATGTGTTCATATTGTTTCCTTCATGTTACAATAGGACATTGTCATGATGTGTTCATATTGTTTTCTTTATGTTACAATAGGACATTGTCATGATGTGTTCATATTGTTTCCTTCATGTTACAATAGGACATTGTCATTATGTGTTCATATTGTTTCCTTTGTTACAATAGGACATTGTCATGATGTGTTCATATTGTTTCCTTCATGTTACAATAGGACATTGTCATTATGTGTTCATATTGTTTTCTTCATGTTACAGTAGGACATTGTCATGATATGTTCATATTGTTTTCTTTGTTACAATAGGACATTGTAATTATAGGTTTATGTTGGGTTTTTTTTTTGTTTTCATGTTATAATAGGGCATTATATTTTAAGTTACTTGTAGAAACTAATGGATTGATGTTGAAATATTGAAAAGGTCAGAAGCAACTAAGAACCAAAGATGTAACTAAATAAATAACAGAATTCAAATAGCCAGGCTATCCTGCAAAAATTGCCATTAGTGTGTGTAAGGGGAAGCATTGGAAGATCCTCCATTGTGTGTGTAAGGGGAAGCATTGGAAGATCCTCCATTGTGTGTGTAAGGGGAAGTATTGGAAGATCCTCCATTGTGTGTGTAAGGGGAAGTATTGGAAGATCAATCCTCCATTGTGTGTGTAAGGGGAAGTATTGGAAGATCCTCCATTGTGTGTGTAAGGGGAAGTATTGGAAGATCAATCCTCCATTGTGTGTGTAAGGGGAAGCATTGGAAGATCCTCTATTGTGTGTGTAAGGGGAAGTATTGGAAGATCGATACTCCATTGTGTGTGTAAGGGGAAGTATTGGAAGATCAATCCTCCATTGTGTGTGTAAGGGGAAGTATTGGAAGATCCTCCATTGTGTGTGTAAGGGGGAGTATTGGAAGAGCCTCCATTGTGTGTGTAAGGGGGAGTATTGGAAGAGCCTCCATTGTGTGTGTAAGGGGGAGTATTGGAAGAGCCTCCTTTGTGTGTGTAAGGGGAAATATTGGAAGAGCCTCCATTGTGTGTGTAAGGGGAAGTATTGGAAGAGCCTACATTGTGTGTGTAAGGGGAAGTATTGGAAGATCCTCCATTGTGTGTGTAAGGGGGAGTATTGGAAGAGCCTCCATTGTGTGTGTAAGGGGAAGTATTGGAAGATCGATACTCCATTGTGTGTGTAAGGGGAAGTATTGGAAGATCGATCCTCCATTGTGTGTGTAAGGGGAAGTATTGGAAGATCGATCCTCCATTGTGTGTGTAAGGGGAAGCATTGGAAGATCCTCCATTGTGTGTGTAAGGGGAAGTATTGGAAGATCAATCCTCCATTGTGTGTGTAAGGGGAAGTATTGGAAGATCAATCCTCCATTGTGTGTGTAAGGGGAAGCATTGGAAGATCCTCCACTGTGTGTGTAAGGGGAAGTATTGGAAGATCCTCCATTGTGTGTGTAAGGGGAAGTATTGGAAGATCAATCCTCCATTGTGTGTGTAAGGGGAAGCATTGGAAGATCCTCTATTGTGTGTGTAAGGGGAAGTATTGGAAGATCGATCCTCCATTGTGTGTGTAAGGGGAAGCATTGGAAGATCCTCCATTGTGTGTGTAAGGGGAAGTATTGGAAGATCCTCCATTGTGTGTGTAAGGGGAAGTATTGGAAGATCCTCCATTGTGTGTGTAAGGGGAAGTATTGGAAGATCCTCCATTGTGTGTGTAAGGGGAAGTATTGGAAGATCGATCCTCCATTGTGTGTGTAAGGGGAAGTATTGGAAGATCCTCCATTGTGTGTGTAAGGGGAAGCATTGGAAGATCCTCCATTGTGTGTGTAAGGGGAAGCATTGGAAGATCCTCCATTGTGTGTGTAAGGGGAAGCATTGGAAGATCCTCCATTGTGTGTGTAAGGGGAAGTATTGGAAGATCCTCCATTGTGTGTGTAAGGGGAAGCATTGGAAGATCCTCCATTGTGTGTGTAAGGGGAAGCATTGGAAGATCCTCCATTGTGTGTGTAAGGGGAAGTATTGGAAGATCCTCCATTGTGTGTGTAAGGGGAAGTATTGGAAGATCCTCCATTGTGTGTGTAAGGGGAAGTATTGGAAGAGCCTCCATTGTGTGTGTAAGGGGAAGTATTGGAAGATCCTCCATTGTGTGTGTAAGGGGAAGTATTGGAAGAGCCTCCATTGTGTGTGTAAGGGGAAGTATTGGAAGATCCTCCATTGTGTGTGTAAGGGGAAGTATTGGAAGATCCTCCATTGTGTGTGTAAGGGGAAGTATTGGAAGATCCTCCATTGTGTGTGTAAGGGGAAGTATTGGAAGAGCCTCCATTGTGTGTGTAAGGGGAAGTATTGGAAGATCCTCCATTGTGTGTGTAAGGGGAAGTATTGGAAGAGCCTCCATTGTGTGTGTAAGGGGAAGTATTGGAAGAGCCTCCATTGTGTGTGTAAGGGGAAGTATTGGAAGAGCCTCCATTGTGTGTGTAAGGGGAAGTATTGGAAGATCCTCCATTGTGTGTGTAAGGGGAAGTATTGGAAGATCCTCCATTGTGTGTGTAAGGGGAAGTATTGGAAGAGCCTCCATTGTGTGTGTAAGGGGAAGTATTGGAAGATCCTCCATTGTGTGTGTAAGGGGAAGTATTGGAAGATCCTCCATTGTGTGTGTAAGGGGAAGTATTGGAAGATCCTCCATTATACAAATAATGCATTCAGAAAAGAATCTTATTGGAGGCAGGGAATCTGAACAAAAAGAAACCAACCTTGACAACTGATCCTATTTTAATATCAGTTAATTTCATGAATTTTCGAGATAACACACTTCTGCAACACAAATAAGTAAGTTCAAGTTAATATCTTGAAAAAAGGCAAATGTTTATTTATAAAAGCTGTGATATAAAAATAAGCACTGAGTCAAAACCCAAATGCATTTTCACAATATATATACAATTTCTATCTCAATCCAACAACACTCACACAATTTATCAACTCCTATCTCAATCCAACAGCACTCTCACAATATATCAAC
This sequence comes from Lepidochitona cinerea, assembly GCA_963971465.1. Taxonomy (NCBI): domain Eukaryota; kingdom Metazoa; phylum Mollusca; class Polyplacophora; order Chitonida; family Tonicellidae; genus Lepidochitona; species Lepidochitona cinerea. Next base: position 1,111,572 of record OZ020553.1, on the reverse strand, counting down.
TCCTATCTCAATCCAACAACACTCACACAATATATCAACTCCTATCTCAATAAAACAACACTCTCACAATATATCAACTCCTTTCTCAATCCAACAACACTCTCACAATATATCAACTCCTATCTCAATACAACAACACTCTCACAATATATCAACTCCTATCTCAATACAACAACACTCTCACAATATATCAACTCCTATCTCAATACAACAACACTCTCACAATATATCAACTCCTATCTCAATACAACAACACTCTCACAATAAATTAATTTGAAAACTTACTCTTTTAATGTGACCAAAACTGATCCATCCACATAGTCAAATCCAACAACACGACATCTACAAATTAAAAGGAAAGAAAACATGTATATAAAAAGTAATCATCAACAGGGAAATCACTGAACAAGGGAGTGTCCACAATAATCCTCTTTTGAGAGTGCATAAAAGATGCCAGAAAAAAACGCAGTCTACCGACAGCCGGCGTCTTTCGTCTTTATGCTTGACGGACCTAATCGTGACGGGTGTTTTCCTTACGCGTATCAATACAAATATATTTGGTAAAATAAAACAAAGTTGTGATTACATTGAAAATAAAGTGCAGTAAAGGTGACAGTGACATCAACACGACAGACAATTGCATATGAACAGAGAACATAAAAGGGACATAAAATTGACATATGTTAGACGTACCTAAAGCATTCACCAACAGCAAACTCTTCCTGGATATTTCTTACTTCTTTATCACTTAGATTTCGGTACTAGATATGGAAAACAAATATTTGTGTGAATTTAACCAAACAAAAATGTTATGTGTATGTGATTAGAATAAACGATATAATACTGGTTGATCAATGTCTACCAGATTGACAAAATAACAATTTGTAATCAAATAAACTTTTAGAGCTATTTAAGTAAGATATTTTCCCCTAACCATGATATTTGATAATGACTACTCCCTTACAGAACAAAATCCTGTGGCTCCGTGATTGGTAAGACGGAGATAAACTCCCCGATGTTTCTCCACTCTAATGACTTCAGCCTTCTCCACGATCTCCCCATATGTGATTCCAGTGAAGAGAGTGCAAGGTTCACATGGAGTTTCATAAAGATGTGGTAATAAACTCAGACAGACTGTTTTTGTTGTGGGTTGTATGAAGAGTATACAGGCCTTTACCTTACAAATGTACAATAATAAGATAGATTAGTTTCAAAGGGATGGCATCTAGCCAATTACAACATTGGCACACAGTTCACATCAAATATATAGAATTTCTTTTCATACTTATTTCAAAGTTTTTAGGTGTAGATTTTCAAGATTTCTAGATTTTCAAAAAAGGGTACACTTTCTACAGTTAAACAAGGGTACAGCGTCATTTTCTACAGTCAAACAAGAGTACAGCGTCATTTTCTACAGTCAAACAAGAGTACAGCGTCATTTTCTACAGTCAAACAAGGGTACAGCGTCATTTTCTACAGTTAAACAAGGGTACAGCATCATTTTCTACAGTCAAACAAGGGTACAGCGTCATTTTCTACAGTCAAACAAGGGTACAAATTAATTTTCACCAGAGTAAAACAAGAGTACAGCGTCATTTTCGACAGTCAAACAAGAGTACAGCGTCATTTTCTACAGTTAAACAAGGGTACAGCGTCATTTTCTACAGTTAAACAAGGGTACAGCGTCATTTTCTACAGTCAAACAAGAGTACAGCGTCATTTTCTACAGTCAAACAAGGGTACAGCGTCATTTTCTACAGTCAAACAAGGGTACAAATTAATTTTCACCAGAGTAAAACAAGAGTACAGCGTCATTTTCTACAGTCAAACAAGAGTACAGCGTCATTTTCTACAGTCAAACAAGGCGACAGCGTCATTTTCTACAGTCAAACAAGGCTACAGCGTCATTTTCTACAGTCAAACAAGGCTACAGCGTCATTTTCTACAGTCAAACAAGAGTACAGCGTCATTTTCTACAGTTAAACAAGAGTACAGCGTCATTTTCTACAGTCAAACAAGGCTACAGCGTCATTTTCTACAGTCAAACAAGGCTACAGCGTCATTTCCTACAGTCAAACAAGGCTACAGCGTCATTTTCTACAGTCAAACAAGAGTACAGCGTCATTTTCTACAGTTAAACAAGAGTACAGCGTCATTTTCTACAGTCAAACAAGGCTACAGCGTCATTTTCTACAGTCAAACAAGGCTACAGCGTCATTTCCTACAGTCAAACAAGGCTACAGCGTCATTTTCTACAGTCAAACAAGAGTACAGCGTCATTTTCTACAGTTAAACAAGAGTACAGCGTCATTTTCTACAGTCAAACAAGGCTACAGCGTCATTTTCTACAGTCAAACAAGGCTACAGCGTCATTTTCTACAGTCAAACAAGAGTACAGCGTCATTTTCTACAGTCAAACAAGAGTACAGCGTCATTTTCTACAGTCAAACAAGAGTACAGCGTCATTTTCTACAGTCAAACAAGGCTACAGCGTCATTTTCTACAGTCAAACAAGAGTACAGCGTCATTTTCTACAGTTAAACAAGAGTACAGCGTCATTTTCTACAGTCAAACAAGGCTACAGCGTCATTTACTACAGTCAAACAAGGCTACAGCATCATTTTCTACAGTCAAACAAGGCTACAGCGTCATTTTCTACAGTCAAACAAGAGTACAGCGTCATTTTCTACAGTTAAACAAGGGTACAGTGTCGTTTTCTACCGAGTCAAACGACAGGACAGTGCCGCTTTCTAGAGTCAAATGAGGGTACATAGTCAAACGAGAGTTAAGTGTTTTCTACTGAGTCAAACGAGAATACAGTGTCGTTTTCGACAGTCAAACAAGAGTGCAGTGTCAGTTTCTACTGAGTAAAATGAAAGAACAATGTCCTTTTCTACAGTATAGCAACAGTACAGTGTCATTTTCAGAGTTAAATGAGAGTACAATGTTGCTTTATACAATCAAACGAGAGTACATTGTTGTTTTCTACAGTCAAACGAGAGTACAGCGTCCTTTTCAAAAAGAGTCAACAAGAGTATAGAGCTTTTTCTACAGTCAAACAAGAATACTTTGTACATTGGCTATAGGTGAATGGTGCACTTGGAGGATACATGTAAATACAGTGTATAGGTGAATGGTGCACTTGGAGAATACATGTAAATACAGTGTATAGGTGAATGGTGCACTTGGAGAATACATGTAAATACAGTGTATAGGTGAATGGTGCACTTGGAGGACACATGTAAATACAGGGTATAGGTGAATGGTGCACTTGGAGGACACATGTAAATACAGGGTATAGGTGAATGGTGCACTTGGAGGACACATGTAAATACAGGGTATAGGTGAATGGTGCACTTGGAGGATACATGTAAATACAGTGTATAGGTGAATGGTGCACTTGGAGGACACATGTAAATACAGGGTATAGGTGAATGGTGCACTTGGAGGACACATGCAAATACAGGGTATAGGTGAATGGTGCACTTGGAGGATACATGTAAATACAGGGTATAGGTGAATGGTGCACTTGGAGGACACATGTAAATATAGGGTATAGGTGAATGATGCACTTGGAGGACACATGTAAATACAGTGTATAGGTGAATGATGCACTTGGAGGACACATGTAAATACAGGGTATAGGTGAATGGTGCACTTGGAGGACACATGTAAATACAGTGTACAGGTGAATGGTGCACTTGGAGGATACATGTAAATACAGTGTATAGGTGAATGGTGCACTTGGAGGACACATGTAAATACAGGGTATAGGTGAATGGTGCACTTGGAGGACACATGTAAATACAGTGTATACAGTACTGTCAGTGACTAAGTATCAATCCTCCGCCGTTCCCCCTGCTTAGTTTGTCTTACTTGTACGTCTGAGGCAGGAAACTGACTGTCCGTAATCAATTAAATTCATCTTCCCGTTTTATTTTTTCTTATTCCACGAGAAATAGCTTGCATTTGGAAATAAGTACATGTAGCGATTCACTCAGAAAAAGGTGATTTCTGTTAAACCAATATTATCTAAAAGTTTTTATATCCACCGTCTGTGTGTTAAAACCCATGCCCTGTTTAGCAGCTAGGCAGGTTTAAGTCCATCTCTGACCCTTTTGTGAGGTTGAGTTTTCAAAGTTTTATTTTGAGTTTTCATTTACATGCACGTCCAACAAGAAATATAGCTTATTTATAGGATATTTAGTTGAAATTCCTTTAAGTAGTTTCGCAATTGTTAAAGAAAAAAATAGAAAAAAGAAAAATTCTACAACACCAGTTATGAAGGTAGGTATCCCCCCCCCCCCCCCCCCCCCATATGTAATGAGATACAACTATTGTCATGGAGACAACATATCCAGACAGGTTTGGCGCCAGGGTACTAATTGAAGGTTGAACAATGTTCCAAGTGTGGGAAAATTGTCACCACAACAAAGCAGATCATTTTCCACTGTAGAGCTATACACAGCATGTACTATCCTTGGTTATTTTCAATGTGCTATTGAAACAAGTAAAACTGTAATTTATAACTAGTCTTTAAGACGGCCACATAGGCCTACCCCTGCAAGACTGTTCATTCTTCCTCAATGCCTTGAATCAGCTGAACAAATAAATTGTCTTCATCTGACAAGCGTTATATGTCAATTAATGAATTTCTAAAAAACATTTTTTTAATTTGTATGTATTTAAAAATAAATAAATAACGCATTGTTTCTTAACTATGTCATTTCGCTGATTGCTGATTGGTTTAAATATCAATCAGGTCATGTTCCCGTAGTCTGATTGGTCCAAACTGAATACAGCTCACTTAATTTATGTCAAACTGGAATCCTCTCGATCTTTTCCTGCTGTGTATTGATGAGTTTTCTATCCATTTGAAAGTTTTACAGATAATGAATGAAGTTAGTTTTGATTTATTAGAAAATTCCTGCTGTTCCCATTCAATTGTTCAATTGAAACTAAAACAAGATTCTTTGCAATGTTAAATAGTGATTTGTGCAGTGCTAGCTCATACAGTGTCGTATACTATACAGTAGGGCCGTAACGGTGAAATCCACACGTGGCTATTCTATTTAAACCACCTTACGAAATATGAACGACTGCCACTGTCAGCTGACGGACTTAAGAGCATCGGTGAAGGCATAGAAAACTTCCGCGGGGGAATTGTGTCGGCTCTGCGGAGGATTTTAAAAATGTCCGCTGATGTTCCGCAGGCGATAAATGCTGGGTCCGCAGGGGATCCGCGGAGGATTGATACTTAGTCACTGACAGTACTGTAAGTGAATGGTGCACTTGGACGATACATGTAAATACAGGGTATAGGTGAATGGTGCACTTGGAGGACACATGTAAATACAGTGTATAGGTGAATGGTGCACTTGGACGATACATGTAACTACAGGGTATAGGTGAATGGTGCACTTGGAGGACACATGTAAATACAGTGTACAGGTGAATGGTGCACTTGGAGGATACATGTAAATACAGTGTATAGGTGAATGGTGCACTTGGAGGATACATGTAAATACAGGGTATAGGTGAATGATGCACTTGGAGGATACATGTAAATACAGTGTACAGGTGAATGGTGCACTTGGAGGACACATGTAAATACAGGGTATAGGTGAATGGTGCACTTGGGGGATACATGTTAATACAGGGTATAGGTGAATGGTGCACTTGGACAAAACATGTAAATACAGGGTATAGGTGAATGGTGCACTTGGAGGATACATGTAAATACAGTGTACAGGTGAATGGTGCACTTGGAGGACACATGTAAATACAGGGTGGTGAATGGTGCACTTGGAGGATACATGTAAATACAGTGTATAGGTGAATGGTGCACTTGGAGGATACATGTAAATACAGGGTATAGGTGAATGGTGCACTTGGAGGATACAAGTAAATACAGTGTATAGGTGAATGGTGCACTTGGAGGACACATGTAAATACAGGGTATAGGTGAATGGTGCACTTGGAGGACACATGTAAATACAGGGTGTAGGTGAATGGTGCACTTACAGAATACATTCCCTGAACCAGTCAAACAAAGAATTAATACAAGATTAATCACTTATTTTTTACTAATCTGAAGGTAGACTGAGAACCTTTAAATTTACCATTTTAAAAACAGTCAAACAAATATATCATCCATTTTTAATGGTGGGTATGATAATGTTTTGATGGATTCTACCTTTTGCTGGTTTTCATATTTCTCCATAGCTTTGGGAAGATGGGATTTATGTACTCCTCCTTTATAGGAGAGGAATTCCACAGTCAAGCCAGCATCAACAACCTACAATGGAAACAACCATTATTGGTACAGAGCATCAACAACCTACAATTGAAACAACCATTATTGGTACAGAGCATCAACAACCTACAATGGAAACAACCATTATTGGTATAGAGCATCAACTACCTACACTTCAAACAACCATTATTGGTATAGAGCATCAACAACCTACAATGGAAACAACCATTATTGGTATAGAGCATCAACAACCTACAATGGAAACAACCATTATTGGTATAGAGCATCAACTACCTACACTTCAAACAACCATTATTGGTATAGAGCATCAACAACCTACACTTCAAACAACCATTATTGGTACAGAGCATCAACAACCTACACTTGAAACAACCATTATTGGTACAGAGCATCAACAACCTACAATTGAAACAACCATTATTGGTACAGAGCATCAACAACCAACACTTGAAACAACCATTATTGGTACAGAGCATCAACAACCTACACTTGAAACAACCATTATTGGTACAGAGCATCAACAACCTACACTTCAAACAACCATTATTGGTACAGAGCATCAACAACCTACAATTCAAACAACCATTATTGGTACAGAGCATCAACAACCTACAATTGAAACAACCATTATTGGTACAGAGCATCAACAACCTACAATGGAAACAACCATTATTGGTACAGAGCATCAACAACCTACAATTGAAACAACCATTATTGGTACAGAGCATCAACAACCTAAAATGGAAACAACCATTATTGGTACAGAGCATCAACAACCTAAAATGGAAACAACCATTATTGGTACAGAGCATCAACAACCTACAATTGAAACAACCATTATTGGTACAGAGAATCAACAACCTACAATTGAAACTACCATTATTGGCACAGAGCATCAAAAATACATAACCCATCTGCTCTAAAGTACCTTGATCAAAACACTTCCCAGTCACAGCCAGGACAAAATACATAACCCATCTGCTCTAAAATACCTTGATCAAAACACTTCCCAGTCACAGCCAGGACAAAATACATAACCCATCTGCTCTAAAATACCTTGATCAAAACACTTCCCAGTCACAGTCAGGACAAAATACATAACCCATCTGCTCTAAAGTACCTTGATCAAAACACTTCCCAGTCACAGCCAGGACAAAATACATAACCCATCTGCTCTAAAGTACCTTGATCAAAACACTTCCCAGTCACAGCCAGGACAAAATACATAACCCATCTGCTCTAAAGTACCTTGATCAAAACACTTCCCAGTCACAGCCAGGACAAAATACATAACCCATCTGCTCTAAAGTACCTTGATCAAAACACTTCCCAGTCACAGCCAGGACAAAATACATAACCCATCTGCTCTAAAGTACCTTGATCAAAACACTTCCCGGTCACAGCCAGGACAAAATACATAACCCATCTGCTCTAAAGTACCTTGATCAAAACACTTCCCGGTCACAGCCAGGACAAAATACATAACCCATCTGCTCTAAAGTACCTTGATCAAAACACTTCCCAGTCACAGTCAGGACAAAATACATAACACATCTGCTCTACAGTACCTTGATCAAAACACTTCCCGGTCACAGCCAGGACAAAATACATAACCCATCTGCTCTAAAGTACCTTGATCAAAACACTTCCCAGTCACAGCCAGGACAAAATACATAACCCATCTGCTCTAAAGTACCTTGATCAAAACACTTCCCAGTCACAGTCAGGACAAAATACATAACACATCTGCTCTACAGTACCTTGATCAAAACACTTCCCGGTCACAGCCAGGACAAAATACATAACCCATCTGCTCTAAAGTACCTTGATCAAAACACTTCCCAGTCACAGCCAGGACAAAATACATAACCCATCTGCTCTAAAGTACCTTGATCAAAACACTTCCCAGTCACAGCCAGGACAAAATACATAACCCATCTGCTCTAAAGTACCTTGATCAAAACACTTCCCAGTCACAGCCAGGACAAAATACATAACCCATCTGCTCTAAAGTACCTTGATCAAAACACTTCCCAGTCACAGCCAGGACAAAATACATAACCCATCTGCTCTAAAGTACCTTGATCAAAACACTTCCCAGTCACAGCCAGGACAAAATACATAACCCATCTGCTCTAAAGTACCTTGATCAAAACACTTCCCAGTCACAGCCAGGACAAAATACATAACCCATCTGCTCTAAAGTACCTTGATCAAAACACTTCCCAGTCACAGCCAGGACAAAATACATAACACATCTGCTCTAAAGTACCTTGATCAAAACACTTCCCAGTCACAGCCAGGACAAAATACATAACCCATCTGCTCTAAAGTACCTTGATCAAAACACTTCCCAGTCACAGCCAGGACAAAATACATAACCCATCTGCTCTAAAGTACCTTGATCAAAACACTTCCCAGTCACAGCCAGGACAAAATACATAACACATCTGCTCTAAAGTACCTTGATCAAAACACTTCCCAGTCACAGCCAGGACAAAATACATAACCCATCTGCTCTAAAGTACCTTGATCAAAACACTTCCCAGTCACAGCCAGGACAAAATACATAACCCATCTGCTCTAAAGTACCTTGATCAAAACACTTCCCAGCCACAGCCAGGACAAAATACATAACCCATCTGCTCTAAAGTACCTTGATCAAAACACTTCCCAGTCACAGCCAGGACAAAATACATAACACATCTGCTCTAAAGTACCTTGATCAAAACACTTCCCAGTCACAGCCAGGACAAAATACATAACCCATCTGCTCTAAAGTACCTTGATCAAAACACTTCCCAGTCACAGCCAGGACAAAATACATAACCCATCTGCTCTAAAGTACCTTGATCAAAACACTTCCCAGTCACAGCCAGGACAAAATACATAACCCATCTGCTCTAAAGTACATTGATCAAAACACTTCCCAGTCACAGCCAGGACAAAATACATTACATGAGACGGAGAATAGTCACAACAAAGAAAGTGAATAACAAGTAGAGAAGAGGGAGTATAAAAGTTCTTACCTTAAGAATGTGTGCATTGACAACCATACCTGGCAGTAATGAGCTAAAGGTGGACTGGCAATTTGATTTCATCTACAAAACATTACATATCTCCAATTATTAACGTTTGTGCATGATGATGGTGAACTATTTATTTTCACTTTTGTGTAATTCAGATTGCAAGTGATGCTTTAACTATACATGTAGACATCATTTAAATATAATCAGATCAACTGACATACATTCACAGGCCATTTCACGCTAATGATCGGTTCCGGTAGCCTCTTGCTACTGTGATTCTAAAACTATGGAAAAGGGAAAATCGTTACCCATCATAAAACCCAGTATATGGTTTGATGTATCATTAAACTAGCCTCGGTAACGATTGGTTTCCACCATTTCAATATACGGAACCAATTCCAAGTTTCTGACACCGAAATGATATGCCCTGCATTCAGATACTAAAATTGACCAGACTGTACAAGATTAAGTGTGAAAATGGTGATAAAGAAATATGTGTTGACTGTGCTAGAGTATCAGTTGGAATTGAAACATTTACCATAGCAGTCTTGATCTTAATAGGGTCAATGTGAACTTGAATACTCCGACTTTCAAGGGGCAGTAAATTGTCTGTGTTTACAATCTTACAATGTAAATGCTGTCCCAGTTTAAGGGGTTCACCTGAAATCAGAATAGGAGTTAAGGACTTAGATAATTTTTAAAGATCATTCAATAGGATTCAATTCCTAGAAGATTTAGGTTGATAACAAACAACTTTCTTTATTTCATAGAGAAATGCCGAAATAATGCTTCATGGATAAGGACTAAAGATTTTATTTCCTTTGAAACACCCGGTGGGATCTCAAACGTACATCCGAGAATCCTGCATGGGATCTCAAACGTACATCCAAGAATCCTGCATGGGATCTCAAACGTACATCCAAGAATCCTGCATGGGATCTCAAACGTACATCCGAGAATCCTGCGTGGGATCTCAAACATACATCCAAGAATCCTGCGTGGGATCTCAAACATACATCCGAGAGTCCTGCGTGGTATATCAAACGTACATCCGAGAGTCTTGCGTGGGATCTCAAACGTACATCCGAGAATCCTGCGTGGGATCTCAAACGTACATCCAAGAATCCTGCATGGGATCTCAAACGTACATCGGAGAATCCTGCGTGGGATCTCAAGCATACATCCGAGAATCCTGCATGGGATCTCAAACGTACATCCGAGAGTCCTGCGTGGTATCTCAAACGTACATCCGAGAATCCTGCGTGGGATCTCAAACGTACATCCAAGAATCCTGCATGGGATCTCAAACGTACATCCGAGAGTCTTGCGTGGGATCTCAAGCATACATCCGAGAGTCCTGCGTGGGATCTCAAACGTACATCCGAGAGTCTTGCGTGGGATCTCAAGCATACATCCGAGAATCCTGCATGGGATCTCAAACGTACATCCGAGAATCCTGCGTGGGATCTCAAACGTACATCCAAGAATCCTGCGTGGGATCTCAAACGTACATCCGAGAGTCCTGCAAATATTCCTAGTAATATATTGGAATTGTATTTCATAGCATATGAATACCAGCATGAATGCATTCAACTGGTGTTTTGAACGAATGTTAACAGACATGAACACTTGATCAGGGGCATACACAGGTACTGGTCTTATGTACTTCAAACAACCAAAGTCATTTTCTTAAATTAATAAAGTCTTGTTTGATTGAGGTTTTACGTCACACTGTACATTATTTCAATAATATGGCAGCATTGCCAGGTTTAGTAGGGGAGGTGGTTTGACCTGAGGAAACCCCCGACATTCAGCCGGTACCTGGCAACTCTTACACAGATATTATTGGGTCTGGGTGGGATTCAAAACAAGTTTCCCAGTCCCATGGATTTCAGAATTCGTTTCTTCTATTTACATGGGACTGATATTTGATGATAAACCAAATACATGGGACTGGTTTACTCAGTAATTCGAAGAAAGTAATTCTGAAAACCATGGGACTGGTTTACTCAGTAATTCGAAGAAAGTAATTCTGAAAACCATGGGACTGGTTTACTCAGTAATTCGAAGAAAGTAATTCTGAAAACCATGGGACTGGTTTACTCAGTAATTCGAAGAAAGTAATTCTGAAAACCATGGGACTGGTTTACTCAGTAATTCGAAGAAAGTAATTCTGAAAACCATGGGACTGGTTTACTCACCAAATATAGAAAGGGTTTTCCGTGTGTGCTGAGACACAGACATAAAAATAAAGATTTGGACATGCACTGATTGATTGTTTTGTGTTTTACGCCGCGCTCAAGATTATTTCACTTATATGGCGGCATTGCCAGTTTTATTGTGGGAGGAAACCGGGTTCTATGTCCGGAGGAAACCCACAACCTTCCGATGGTAACTGGCAACCATCCAACATAGGTTGCTCGAGGGAAAACTCCAATTTTTTTCAAACCCGCGACCCATTGGTGTTAGGCTGTTCAGATTGAGCGTCCAACCCTCTACTTACTGAGCCACTTACCGACATGCACTAAAGCTATATGTAATTTTATTTCAGCCACACTTGCAACCAACAGGTAGGCTTGCTTAATTAAGGCATTAACTTGACAATTTAAAAACATAATAAAATGCCAAAAACGTTTGATTTTTAAAAAAGGAATTTCATAACTGTGGGAAAAACAAGGAAAACCGTCTCCTTTTTTAGAAATAAATGATTTACTGCATATTAGTGGCAAGTGTGCCTGAAATAAACATAAGAAGCATAGACAAAAAATGATTGCAGAATCGCAAGGTCAGCAAACATGGCTAAATCAAAGCCACAATGCCCTTAGACAAAGAGTGCAAATATAAAGAGAGCTTGTCCTAAAGAACTTTACCATGGTTACATGTCTGTATATAATTTTCTACATTCTCATTGGTCAAGAAGGATTTGACCCCTTTGACCCCAAGGTCAAGGACGTATCCATGGTCTTCCTCGCTGTCCACACATCCTACCAATACCTTAGGAAACAAGAAAAGTATTCGTAAAACTGATGGATGCTCTCAATCCCCCATCCCAGATATATGTTGAAGAAAGACAAATACAGAGCAATAACTCTAAAATATACCAACGTCATGAAGAAAAATGACACTAAACAGTTGTTTAGTAATGGGTATATACCAATCGGGGTTTCAAACAAAATATTAATCGAGATATCGCCCAGAAAACAACAGTTTTAGTAAACTCAACATACACCCCACACTGTTATACAACTGATTATAGAAATCGTTGTTTTAATTTCAGAAATTGAAAATTTATGTTCATTTCAAAATCTTCTATTATTCTATCCGATGAACATATATGGATGCCGTATTATGAAACCAAATATGTTCTAAATTGTTCCCCCATCTACCCCTTAGGTATTTACTCTGAAAAAAATGTCGGGATCAGGTCAAAACTAAAGAAGATGTGGACTAAAAGAGAGTAATACATAATCTACAGTGTAATATACATGTAGATGCCACATTTTGCAATGTCATAAATTGTTACTGGCACCATCTATCCATAATGTATCGGTTTCCTAGTGATAAATGGTAGATGTTGAATCGGTTTCCCAGTGATAAATGGTAGATGTTGAATCGGTTTCCTAGTGATAAATGGTAGATGTTGAATCGGTTTCCCAGTGATAAATGGTAGATGTTGAATCGGTTTCCTAGTGATAAATGGTAGATGTTGAATCGGTTTCCCAGTGATAAATGGTAGATGTTGAATCGGTTTCCCAGTGATAAATGGTAGATGTTGAATCGGTTTCCTAGTGATAAATGGTAGATGTTGAAACGGTTTCCTAGTGATAAATGGTATTTGTTAAATCGGTTTCCCAGTGATAAATGGTAGATGTTGAATCGGTTTCCTAGTGATAAATGGTAGATGTTGAATCGGTTTCCTAGTGATAAATGGTAGATGTTGAATCGGTTTCCTAGTGATAAATGGTAGATGTTGAATCGGTTTCCCAGTGATAAATGGTAGATGTTGAATCGGTTTCCTAGTGATAAATGGTAGATGTTGAATCGGTTTCCCAGTGATAAATGATAGATGTTGAATCGGTTTCCCAGTGATAAATGGTAGATGTTGAATCGGTTTCCTAGTGATAAATGGTAGATGTTGAATCGGTTTCCCAGTGATAAATGGTAGATGTTGAATCGGTTTCCCAGTGATAAATGGTAGATGTTCAATCGGTTTCCCAGTGATAAATGGTAGATGTTCAATCGGTTTCCTAGTGATAAATGGTATTTGTTAAATCGGTTTCCCAGTGATAAATGGTAGATGTTGAATCGATTTCCTAGTGATAAATGGTAGATGTTGAATCGGTTTCCTAGTGATAAATGGTAGATGTTGACTCGGTTTCCTAGTGATAAATGGTAGATGTTTTCTAGAAGTGAATAGAAAACTTACCTGTCCAGGCTTTAAGTTAGCAGCAGTCAGATTATAGTTTACTTCAGAGGGTTTAATAGTTAGTTTAATGGCTGTTTTATTCTGTTTAATAGTGGTCACTCCCAACACCTTACACCTCACTATTTCACCCACTGTAAACAGATCCTGTAAACTTGACAACTCCTACAAGAAAGGAAAATAAAAGCTGAATATTGTAATCGGACAGCCGATTGGTGGAAGTTATACCCCCTAAACACGGGTCTCGCGTGATCTCGTGGGACTTCCGCCAAACCTGTATTTAAAGGGCTTATTGAAACTGACTTCAGGCAGGGTGTGCAAGATTGTTTGGCAAAAGGATAGAAAAAAAGCATTATTACCTGATCTTCCTCAATAGTATCATAAGTGATCTTCTCCAGTAATGCACTGTATTTCTCACTGATCTCTGTAATGGCCACATTACCTATCAGGCCATTTGGTAAACCCACAGTTAACTCATAGTCATGTACTTCTTTAACAACACCTAAGCTAAGTAAGCCAGGGCAGATATTCTACAACAACAACAATCTACACATTACATCAACATTCATTTTTTGAAAAGAACTTTTGAGACTGCATTATTAGAGTGATGTTTCTGGTAGGTAACATATGATATAATATAATATAATGTGTTATTTTGGTGTCAGAATTAGCTTTTGTCACTCTGGTGTTATGATCATCTATATACAGTGGCTGCAGGTTATGAGATGGAGTTTATAACCTTGTTGTTTGTAGGTTATGAGATGGAGTTTATAACCTTGTTGTTTGTTGGCTGCAGGTTATGAGATGGAGTTTATAACCTTGTTGTTTGTAGGTTATGAGATGGAGTTTATAACCTTGTTGTTTGTTGGTTGTAGGTTATGAGATGGAGTTGATAACCTAGTTGTTTGTTGGCTGCAGGTTATGAGATGGAGTTTATAACCTTGTTGTTTGTAGGTTATGAGATGGAGTTTATAACCTTGTTGTTTGTTGGTTGTAGGTTATGAGATGGAGTTGATAACCTTGTTGTTTGTAGGTTATGAGATGGAGTTGATAACCTTGTTGTTTGTTGGCTGTAGATTATGAGATGGAGCTTATAACCTTGTTGTTTGTTGGTTACGAGATGGAGTTTATAACCTTGTTGTTTGTTGGTTGTAGGTTATGAGATGGAGTTAATAACCTTGTTGGTTGTTGGTTGTAGGATATGAGATGGAGTTTATAACCATGTTGTTTGTTGGTTGTAGGTTATGAGATGGAGTTTATCAATCTCAGTCCACCGATGTTCTTGCCATAGTTAAGATGCATAACCATTGTCAATGTGTTACAAAAGGATTCCAGAAAATTCTACTGACCAAGGTTAAGCTCCTGTCAGTATTCAACCTAATGAAATATAGGTTTGGTTTGTTACAACAATTTATGAGGTATAAAGGTCTAAATGATATACCTCTTTTTAATACAATTAGAAACTTTTCTCCATGGTTATTTTAGACATGAAGATTTTCCCTGTGCCTGTGTGTTTTAGTGTTCATAAATATATATACAGTGAGTTACGATCAGCTATACATGTATAAACTATTAGTTATAGGACTTCCTTGCGTGGGTTTGCAGGTAGATATTTGGTGTCTGACATTAACATTTCGGGTCTTGTTTGTGACATGTCATTTATATACCCAATATACAAGTATCAGGTCTTGTTTGTGACATGTCATTTATATACCCAATATACAAGTATCAGGTTTTGTTTGTGACATGTCATTTATATTCCCAATATACAAGTATCAGGTCTTGTTTGTGACATGTCATTTATATACCCAATATACAAGTATCAGGTCTTGTTTGTGACATGTCATTTATATACAATATACAAGTACCATGTCTTGTTTGTGACATGTCATTTATATTCCCAATATACAAGTATCAGGTCTTGTTTGTGACATGTCATTTATATTCCCAATATACAAGTATCAGGTCTTGTTTGTGACATGTCATTTATATATCCAATATACACGTATCAGGTCTTGTTTGTGACATGTCATTTATATACCCAATATACAAGTATCAGGTCGTGTTTGTGACATGTCATTTATATACCCAATATACAAGTACCATGTCTTGTTTGTGACATGTCATTTATATACCCAATATACAAGTATCAGGTCTTGTTTGTGACATGTCATTTATATACCCAATATACAAGTACCATGTCTTGTTTGTGACAGGTCATTTATATACCCAATATACAAGTACCATGTCTTGTTTGTGACAGGTCATTTATATACCCAATATACAAGTACCATGTCTTGTTTGTGACAGGTCATTTATATACCCAATATACAAGTATCAGGTCTTGTTTGTGACGTCATTTATATACCCAATATACAAGTACTTGTTTGTGACGTCATTTATATACCCAATATACAAGTACCATGTCGTGTTTGTGACAGGTCATTTATATACCCAATATACAAGTACCATGTCTTGTTTGTGACAGGTCATTTATATACCCAATATACAAGTACCATGTCTTGTTTGTGACAGGTCATTTATATACCCAATATACAAGTATCAGGTCTTGTTTGTGACATGTCATTTATATACCCTATATACAAGTACCATGTCGTGTTTGTGACATTTCATTTATATACCCAATATACAAGTATCAGGTCTTGTTTGTGACATGTCATTTATATACCCAATATACAAGTATCAGGTCTTGTTTGTGACATGTCATTTATATACCCAATATACAAGTATCAGGTCTTGTTTGTGACATTTCATTTATATACCCAATATACAAGTATCAGGTCTTGTTTGTGACATGTCATTTATATACCCAATATACAAGTATCAGGTCTTGTTTGTGACATGTCATTTATATACCCAATATACAAGTATCAGGTCGTGTTTGTGACATGTCATTTATATACCCAATATACAAGTATCAGGTCTTGTTTGTGACATGTCATTTATATACCCAATATACAAGTACCATGTCTTGTTTGTGACATGTCATTTATATTCCCAATATACAAGTATCATGTCTTGTTTGTGACAGGTCATTTATATACCCAATATACAAGTACCATGTCTTGTTTGTGACAGGTCATTTATATACCCAATATACAAGTATCAGGTCTTGTATTGTGACATGTCATTTATATTCCCAATATACAAGTACCATGTCTTGTTTGTGACAGGTCATTTATATACCCAATATACAAGTATCAGGTCTTGTATTGTGACATGTCATTTATATTCCCAATATACAAGTACCATGTCTTGTTTGTGACAGGTCATTTATATTCCCAATATACAAGTACCATGTCGTGTTTGTGACATTTCATTTATATACCCAATATACAAGTATCAGGTCTTGTTTGTGACATGTCATTTATATACCCAATATACAAGTATCAGGTCGTGTTTGTGACATGTCATTTATATACCCAATATACAAGTATCAGGTCTTGTTTGTGACATGTCATTTATATACCCAATATACAAGTATCAGGTCGTGTTTGTGAC
This sequence comes from Lepidochitona cinerea, assembly GCA_963971465.1. Lineage (NCBI taxonomy): Eukaryota > Metazoa > Mollusca > Polyplacophora > Chitonida > Tonicellidae > Lepidochitona > Lepidochitona cinerea. Next base: position 1,094,321 of record OZ020553.1, on the reverse strand, counting down.
ATGTCATTTATATACCCAATATACAAGTATCAGGTCTTGTTTGTGACAGGTCATTTATATACCCAATATACAAGTACCATGTCTTGTTTGTGACATGTCATTTATATTCCCAATATACAAGTATCAGGTCTTGTTTGTGACATGTCATTTATATTCCCAATATACAAGTACCATGTCTTGTTTGTGACAGGTCATTTATATACCCAATATACAAGTACCAGGTCTTGTTTGTGACATGTCATTTATATTCCCAATATACAAGTATCAGGTCTTGTTTGTGACATGTCATTTATATTCCCAATATACAAGTACCATGTCTTGTTTGTGACAGGTCATTTATATACCCAATATACAAGTATCAGGTCTTGTATTGTGACATGTCATTTATATTCCCAATATACAAGTACCATGTCTTGTTTGTGACAGGTCATTTATATACCCAATATACAAGTATCAGGTCTTGTATTGTGACATGTCATTTATATTCCCAATATACAAGTACCATGTCTTGTTTGTGACATGTCATTTATATACCCAATATACAAGTACTTGTTTGTGACATGTCATTTATATACCCAATATACAAGTATCAGGTCTTGTTTGTGACATGTCATTTATATACAAGCACCAGGTCTTGTACGTGGCATGTATATAGAAGTAGAAGCTTGCAGTAAAATAGAAGAGAAATCACCTTCAAAGTAAGAAGTTGAACGATGCCAGCATTTGGAAAAAACTCGGGTTCAGACGAGACTTTCTGTTTTTTCAGTTTCACAAAAGGTCTCTCATGTAATTTTCTTTTTCCTTTGACTTTTTCTGTTACAGACTAAAAGAGGAATTGAAAACATGATTATTAAAGTGGCATGAGTTGCCAAATATAAGGAAACCAGAATTAGCTAAATCTTGGTAAGCTCTATCAAAAAGTACACAACAAGAGTTTTTCCTTGATACCAATCTTTCAGATATATGTTTAGAGAGTTTATGGCATGCATGTGAACTTGTTTAAATCTGTGGCAGAAATTCATCCAATCACATAAAATTTTGCGTTACTTAAACATGTCGGTAATGAATAAAACAAAAGCCATTATATACAAGAAGGATTTCCAGAGAAAACAATTTCTAAATATTTGTATGGATATGGATACAGTATCCATAAGTTCATATACCGGTATGTTTTATATGACAATCCCTGCTCTAGAATTCCAGGCACATTTTATGTGGCAATCCCTGGTCTAGAATTTCAGGCACATTTTATATGACAATCCCTGGTCTAGAATTCCAGGCACATTTTATATGACAATCCCTGGTCTAGAATTTCAGACACATTTTATATGACAATCCCTGGTCTAGAATCCCAGGCACATTTTATATGACAATCCCTGGTCTAGAATTCCAGGCACATTTTATATGGCAACCCCTGCTCTAGAATTTCAGACACATTTTATGTGGCAATCCCTGCTCTAGAATTTCAGGCACATTTTATATGGCAATCCCTGCTCTAGAATTTCAGGCACATTTTATATGGCAATCCCTGCTCTAGAATTTCAGACACATATTATGTGGCAATCCCTGCTCTAGAATTTCAGACACATTTTATGTGGCAATCCCTGCTCTAGAATTTCAGAAACATTTTATATGACAATCCCCGCTCTAGAATTCCAAGCACATTTGATGTGGCAATCCCTGCACTAGAATTTCAAGCACATTTTATATGACAATTCCTTCTCTAGAATTTCAGGCACATTTTATATGACCATCCCTGGTCTAATTTCAGACATTTTATAAGACAATCCCTGCTCTAGAATTTCAGACACGTTTTATATGACAATCCCTGGTCTAATTTCAGACACATTTTATGTGGCAATTCCTTCTCTAGAATTTCAGACACATTTTATATGACAATCCCTGGTCTAATTTCAGATATTTTATAAGACAATCCCTGGTCTAGAATTTCAGACACATTTTATATGACAATCCCTGGTCTAATTTCAGATATTTTATAAGACAATCCCTGGTCTAATTTCAGACACATTTTATATGACAATCCCTTCTCTAGAATTTCAGGCCCATTTGATATGACAATCCCTTCTCTAGAATTTCAGACACATTTTATATGACAATCCCTTCTCTAGAATTTCAGACACATTTTATATGACAATCCCTGGTCTAATTTCAGACACATTTTATATGACAATCCCTGTTCTAATTTCAGACACATTTTATATGACAATCCCTTCTCTAGAATTTCAGGCACATTTTATATGACCATCCCTGGTCTAATTTCAGACATTTTATAAGACAATCCCTGCTCTAGAATTTCAGACACATTTTATATGACAATCCCTGGTCTAATTTCAGACACATTTTATATGACAATCCCTGTTCTAATTTCAGACACATTTTATATGACAATCCCTTCTCTAGAATTTCAGGCACATTTTATATGACCATCCCTGGTCTAATTTCAGACATTTTATAAGACAATCCCTGCTCTAGAATTTCAAGCACATTTTATATGACAATTCCTTCTCTAGAATTTCAGGCACATTTTATATGACCATCCCTGGTCTAAATTCAGACATTTTATAAGACAATCCCTGCTCTAGAATTTCAGACACGTTTTATATGACAATCCCTGGTCTAATTTCAGACACATTTTATGTGGCAATTCCTTCTCTAGAATTTCAGACACATTTTATATGACAATCCCTGGTCTAATTTCAGATATTTTATAAGACAATCCCTGGTCTAGAATTTCAGACACATTTTATATGACAATCCCTGGTCTAATTTCAGATATTTTATAAGACAATCCCTGGTCTAATTTCAGACACATTTTATATGACAATCCCTTCTCTAGAATTTCAGGCCCATTTGATATGACAATCCCTTCTCTAGAATTTCAGACACATTTTATATGACAATCCCTTCTCTAGAATTTCAGACACATTTTATATGACAATCCCTGGTCTAATTTCAGACACATTTTATATGACAATCCCTGTTCTAATTTCAGACACATTTTATATGACAATCCCTGCTCTAGAATTTCAGACACATTTTATATGACAATCCCTGCTCTAGAATTTCAGACATTTTATGTGGCAATCCCTGCTCTAGAATTTCAGACACATTTTATATGACAATTCCTTCTCTAGAATTTCAGACACATTTTATATGACAATTCCTTCTCTAGAATTTCAGACACATTTTATATGACAATCCCTGCTCTAGAATTTCAGACATTTTATGTGGCAATCCCTGCTCTAGAATTTCAGACACATTTTATATGACAATTCCTTCTCTAGAATTTCAGACACATTTTATATGACAATTCCTTCTCTAGAATTTCAGGCACATTTTATATGACAATCCCTGGTCTAATTTCAGACACATTTTACAGAACGATATTACTTACCTTGAACAAATCTTTATCATCTTTCTTAGCATGAGGTGTTTTTACTCTAGTATCCTTCTTTAACAGACCTCCTCGAGGGAAATCTTCCTCCTCCATCACTCTCCTTTAATCAGATTCTTTTCAAATAAAACACAAACGTTCAGTGATTTACCATTTGATTATTAAAAATAATTGTTCATTATTGACTCACATAGCCAACCATTAGACAGTTCTATAGCTTATGGTCGTGGTTGATTATTGATTCACATAGCCAACCATTAGCCAGATCTATAGCTTATGATGGTGGTTGATTATTGACTCACATAGCCAACCATTAGCCAGTTCTATAGCTTATGATGGTGGTAGATTATTGATTCACATAGCCAACCATTAGCCAGTTCTGTAGCTTATGATGGTGGTAGATTATTGATTCACATAGCCAACCATTAACCAGTTCTATACCTTATGATGGTGGTTGATTATTGATTCACATAGCCAACCATTAACCAGTTCTATAGCCTATGACGGTGGTTGACTATTGATTCACATAGCCAACCATTAGCCAGTTCTGTAGCTTATGACGGTGGTTGACTATTGACTCACATAGCCAACCATTAGCCAGTTCTATAGCTTATGACGGTGGTTGACTATTGATTCACATAGCCAACCATTAGACAGTTCTATAGCTTATGATGGTGGTTGATTATTGACTCACATAGGCAACCATTAGCCAGTTCTATAGCTTATGACGGTGGTTGATTATTGACTCACATAGCCAACCATTAGCCAGTTCTATAGCTTATGATGGTGGTTGATTATTGACTCACATAGCCAACCATTAGCCAGTTCTATAGCTTATGACGGTGGTTGATTATTGACTCACATAGCCAACCATTAGCCAGTTCTATAGCTTATGATGGTGGTTGACTATTGATTCACATAGCCAACCATTAGCCAGTTCTATAGCCTATGACGGTGGTTGATTATTGATTCACATAGCCAACCATTAGCCAGTTCTATAGCTTATGATGGTGGTTGACTATTGATTCACATAGCCAACCATTAGCCAGTTCTATAGCTTATGATGGTAGTTAATTATTGATTCACATAGCCAACCATTAGCCAGTTCTATAGCTTATGACGGTGGTTGACTATTGATTCACATAGCCAACCATTAGCCAGTTCTATAGCTTATGATGGTGGTTGATTATTGATTCACATAGCCAACCATTAGCCAGTTCTATAGCTTATGATGGTGGTTGATTATTGATTCACATAGCCAACCATTAGCCAGTTCTATAGCTTATGATGGTGGTTGACTATTGATTCACATAGCCAACCATTAGCCAGTTCTATAGCTTATGATGGTGGTTGATTATTGATTCACATAGCCAACCATTAGCCAGTTCTATAGCTTATGATGGTGGTTGATTATTGATTCACATAGCCAACCATTAGCCAGTTCTATAGCTTATGATGGTGGTTGACTATTGATTCACATAGCCAACCATTAGCCAGTTCTATAGCTTATGACGGTGGTTGACTATTCATTCACATAGCCAACCATTAGCCAGTTCTATAGCTTATGACGGTGGTTGATTATTGACTCACATAGCCAACCATTAACCAGTTCTATAGCTTATGATGGTGGTTGATTATTGATTCACATAGCCAACCATTAGCCAGTTCTATACCTTATGATGGTGGTTGATTATTGATTCACATAGCCAACCATTAGCCAGTTCTATAGCTTATGATGGTGGTTGATTATTGATTCACATAGCCAACCATTAGCCAGTTCTATAGCTTATGATGGTGGTTGATTATTGATTCACATAGCCAACCATTAGACAGTTCTATAGCTTATGATGGTGGTTGATTATTGACTCACATAGCCAACCATTAGCCAGATCTATAGCTTATGATGGTGGTAGATTATTGACTCACATAGCCAACCATTAGCCAGTTCTGTAGCTTATGATGGTAGTTAATTATTGATTCACATAGCCAACCATTAGCCAGTTCTATACCTTATGATGGTGGTTGATTATTGATTCACATAGCCAACCATTAGCCAGTTCTATAGCTTATGACGGTGGTTGACTATTGATTCACATAGCCAACCATTAGCCAGTTCTGTAGCTTATGATGGTGGTTGATTATTGACGGGAAGGGTAAATAATACCAATGTGGGCGGAGTAACTGTGAAAGTTTTGAATTGGCTTGCATTCATTGGTTCTTGACTGAACAATCTTTAATTACAGGGGCTTTGGTATTTTAGGAGTGTATAAAAGTAGTAAATGCTTCTTTTATCGTATCTTCTAGCTATATACAATAGTGCCACCTAACCTCTTACGGTATATAACTCCTTTCATTACAACACACCTAAGTTAACAGAATAATTTTTTTCTATTTGCAACCGCAGGTCTCGCACCTCAACCATACCAATCGGAAGCTGCGCAGAACCACATTGGGACACACATTATGAACCTCCGTCTCTATTGCAGAGCTGGTGGCAAGCCTGAATGGCTGACAAAAAAAACATGGCCGCAGTGACAGCAGGAAAGTGTAATCCAACCAGCTCTAGTTGTCGATGAAATGCAATAACTCTGGCCTATAATTCGACAAAATGGGAATGGATATCAAGACAGACAAGGTTGGTCATTTAAATGTTGCTGCTGTTCAAAAACAAAGTTGAAAACCTGGAGGAGTTGTGTCTAATTGTTAAACGTACTGAAGTCGGGTAATCGGATTTCAGCAAATTTTTAAAAAAGACTAGATGACATCACAAAATTTTGGTACAGCTTTTAAATGATTTATTTCGAAGGACTTCAAATTTCAGCCTTAAGCTAAGTCTTAACTATCCTTAATCTCAACTACCATTCAACTATTACCGCCTATTATATCTTTAAAACATTCCTCTTTTCACTGAACAAGTTGATTTCTTCGAAATCCGTTGTTAAACTGTTAAATCGCTCTTTGTAAAGCATAGCATAAAAATTGGCCTAATGAGGTTACACGAGTTATCTCACCCTTATAATGACGGTTTAATGTGTGGCTCTACCTGAAAGGCAAAGTAAGTAAACCAGGATAGAGACACACAAGTGCGGCTACGGCTTGAGCTGAGGCAAGTTTCAGATTCAGTTGAGCTACCGTAACCGCCGTTATGAGATATGCAATCGTTAGGTTCGTATCCCTAGTGTTGAAAATGGTGAATTCTCTTTTTGCCGTTTGTGTGAATTTCTATGAAGCTCACGCGACGATAAATAATTTAAAAAAAAAACACACAAATCGACTGCGTTGTTGTTGCACTCCATTGTCTGCAAAGCGTGTACATTGTGATTGATTTTGATTGAGGTTCAGGAGAATGAAGACGTGTTTTGTTTTTTTCACCCACACAACTCCCGATCACGAGTAGGCACTCCAACACCGAAATGCACAGTGTACTTTATCAGTAATTTTAAGCAACATATACGTAAATAATGTGCCCTTTATTTCATATAAAAATTTGGAAATAAAAAAAACAAAGCCTAATAGCTATTATGGCTAAACAAATAAATGTGGGTCACTCACTTGCTCTGCAGATAAAAAATGGATGTCAGAGCTCTCTAGTACAGCAATTCGGAAACGCCATTAAGAAAAGTTCAAAGGGAGTTAATAATTACTTAGGGGCCATTACAACTATCCAATTGGTTCTGATCCAGATTTCTGAACATGTTTGCCACAATATAATTAGAGACGTTGAGACGGCCCCTAATATACAACCACGTGACCTATAGATAAAATGGAAATGACGGAGACAGAAGGAGAAAGTTAGCAGGGAAGTTTAAATATGATATTTCGTTGTTTTTACACTAATGCTATCGTCTGTGTAAGCGGCTAAATGCGGCATGAAGAAATACATTCTTATATTACATGGACTGCAATGGAATAGGTATTTAGAAATTGATGAATGTTTTGGTTAATGTAAATCGTTTTAGTCCGAAGAACTGATGTTGTTGTTGTAGTGTGTTCACATTGCCCTGTAAACGTATGCTATTTTTAGTTTCGAAAATTAATTTTTATTAAAGGATAAGCAGAAGCCAGCTAATTCAAAACCGGAAGTGCCACCTGTTATTTCATATGCGCATGAAGGATGCGCCTTTAGAGGTTGGAGTGCCTACTTTAGAGGTTGGAGTGCCTATCACGAGTACACTGCTGTCCCACTGCTGTTTATAAATTATATGGCTTGTTCGGGAGTTATGTAAAAGTAAGTGTTACGACCGATCTAGCTGGAGATATCCTAGTTCAATTTACCGAACTTATGGTGATATTACATATACCAACGTTCGGTATACGAATTAGAAATACAAGGTGGAAATGATGCTTAAATTGCAAGCCATGAAAATATTATTGTAACTCCTCGGTATGGACGATTCCTACCTCAGACTTCTTTAAAACTCATAAAAGATTATTCTTGTCCGCTTTTATTACATGTAGCTATTCCAAAGGGCGTACACCTGGTCTTAAACAACAACAAACTGTCATTTCTTGGAGACTTTGCCGCCATTTTGCGCGACGTTCGAACTGGGTCAAACGGTGCATGTCAAATAAATAAAATAAATAAAAATAAATAAAAGAGGAAAGAATAATCTTTTATGAGTTCTAAAGAAGTCTGGGGTAGGAATTGTCCATACAGAGCAGTTACAATATTATTTTCATGGCTTGTAATTTCCGACAAAAGTTTGTCGGAGTTTTCCGAGCAGCATTTCAGAATTCACAGACTGAACGTTGGTATATGTAATATCACCATAAGTTCGGTAAATTGAACTAGAGATATCCAAACTCTCAGTAGGCAAAGTGAAAGTGTATTGGTGTTGTGTTGGCCACAAATCATCAATATTGAAATAATTACTATTTTACTATGGAAGTTTGGGCACCGATAATTTTAGTAAACAATCCTCTAATGAGCTGGAGCTCAGCCTCACATTAACGCTACATGCCGGAGCTACATGTAGGACACAGACAGCTGACAACAGTTTGGATATCTCGAGAGTTTGGAGTGGACTCCGATCGGGACGTTTTCTCAACCTGCTGAGTATAGAAAGAAAATTTCATCAAATCACTGAATGATTTAACGAACGTGAAACTTACATAAAAGCCAACACAATCAGTCAGTGTAAGTTTACGCCTTGCCTGCTTTGGTTCGTCTACATCAGTACATGCTCACCATGTGCGATCTAGACGGAAGTGCTAAGTGACCAATGGAATTGCTCTAAATACTTTACACCATTCCTGTACCGTCGTTTGGAGACAGAACCAAGGACACGGGTGAAAGTCGAGTTAACATACAAGTTTGCAGACGAAAGGGTAATTTTGGTGTCAAGTTGATTCAACTTAAACAATTGTTACCAGTTATATAATTGTACTGTTTGAAAAATAATATGATCTATAAAATGTATAGTTTTATATCCTGACATGTCCTTAACGCACATGCGATTTCTGGACTCTAAATAATATGTAATAGGCAAAGCCTAGAAGTTAGCGCAGAAAATAACTTAAATTTAATGTTCATAATTTATCAGTGTAGTTTTTTTAAACAACCCATCAGAGGAGAGAAAACGGAAACATTTCCCAGCAGTATTTTTAGAATTTAGAACAAAAGCAGGGACTGATCCAGGGAAAATTTGGGCATACCATTTCGGTTCAAAATATTCCAACAATAAGACAAAAACAACATATCTGGCCCAAAATTCAACATTAAATGCTATTTTGACATTAAAATCTGTTGGTTTTAAGAATTTGGGCGGATTTTTTGCTTGTGAGTTTGGGCGCCCATACCTGTATACAGTCTATGTCTCTGGATCAGTCTATGAAAAGATGGCGCCGGTTCGCAACACCGATAATGCCTTTTTTAATGGTACATTTGCCATGATTTGGACAGACTATAGAATCAATTGGTCCGTCAGTCTCCAACCGCTATAATCGTCAGGGGGGCAAGCCTTCTAGAACTTATGACTAATTTGATATCACAACGCTTAAAACTAAACTATCCCTACGAAAAGCTAAAAGAAATAACATCTAAAAGACGATTTTGAAGAGAAGTTAAAAACAACGGACCTATTCTATATTTGCACCGTACATTTCGACAAAAAAAACAAAGTAGACCAGACTTTGAAGGAAGAATAGTGACATCATTACGTACGCATGTTGTGTATAGAGTTCGCTGCGCTCACTATTAATAACCAGGTTGGGGAAATCGTACGAGAGTAACACTCCTGAATGAGCCATAGGCCGCACTCTCGATCGGGAGTTGTGTGGGTGAAAAAAAAACACACCGTCGTTTTCCACAACAACGCAATAGACTTCAAGTTTTACATCCGTAAACTGGGTGAATGTGTCGTATGACATCATAATTTATTTATATCTGAGAGGTCAACGGTCAACTGTTACAAAATCAGTGAAGCCAAAGGGCATTCCACAAATATGGCCTTTGACCTCACATATTTTTTAACAGTTGACTTTTGACCTCTCAAATATAAATAAATTATGATGTCATCATGACTTTTCATTTCCGATAAGGAAAACAGTCACCCAGCAATGCTTAATTATAAGTAACAAATAGGTGCATATATTTGCGAAAGCCCAGAAGGCTCATTTGAATTTAGAGTTCAAGATTTGAAATTCAAAATTAGGAAACTGACTTTCAATTTTGAAATAAGCGCTATCCCGAGGATAGGGAAAATTTGATCGGTTTAGTAGAAAAATAAATCCACTAGTCCGCTGGCAGGGCCTAATCTAGGCTAATTTTGAACCCCATTTATCTGGTTTGGGCTTCTGCAGTGTGGGCGCCCAAACTCCATAAATGAGAAAAAAAATTGTGATTGATGCTTTAATTATTGAATTCAAATAAAAACTGCTCTGAAAATAAATATTAGGGACATATAATATTAGATAGAAATGGTGGTTTAAAGTAGAAGTTCTCTCCATGCAGCCTTCATGGGCCCTGTGATGCTTTTGTCAAGTCGTACTACTTCTTCCCATAGACTGATCCAGAGACATGTTGATACCTGTACAGGTATGGGCGCCCAAACTCACAAGCAAAATATCCGCCCAAATTCTTAAAACCAACAGATTTTAATGTCAAAATAGCATTTAATGTTGAATTTTGGGCCAGAGATGTTTTTGTCTTATTGTTAGAACATTTTTAACCTAAATGGTATGCCCAAATTTTCCCTGGATCAGTCCCTGCTTCCCCCAATAATATACAATATATGAGTGAAATAATCTGATTCTCTTGTGGCATGGCGTAAAATGCCAATCAATCAATCAACCTGTGGCACGACCTGTAAAATAATCTGATTCTCTTGTGGCATGGCGTAAAATGCCAATCAATCAATCAACCTGTGGCACGACTTTTGTATGAAACAGATATAAGGAACTATTTCATTTGATTCATTTTTAACATTTATTTTTAGGTCTAGTATGTATATATTCTTACACCTGGTCAATACTTTCAGTATGGAGGCGAAAAAAAACAAAAAAAACTACTTACCTTGAATTTTTTAAAGCCATTACTAGAAACACAACATTTTTTTTAGGCCCCACCCATATTATTCGATATACAGGTTGAGGAAAAATCCCGATTACAGACAAGTGATGCAATGGCTTGGCTAAGAAATTACTTGAAGTTGCATCACGTACCTACATGTTCTGAACCAGCCTTCCTATTTCAATTTTTTTAGCCATGTTTTGAGACCTAAATCTACCCTCATGCATCAGAGAGCGGTAAAAATATTCAAATATTGAGACAAAAATATCTTAGCAAATGGCCACCGTTTAAGAACTGATAAAACTGTACATAGCATACATTTTTTTCTTTAGAAATGATTTCTCACGGACACTTGAGATTGGATGTTTTATTTGCAGGTGAACATGGCCGGTGTTGATGAAGCACAGTACAAGTTTACGGGTATGAAATACTATTTCAACTCCTACACACAACGAGGGAGGTTTAATGTAAGTGCATCATGTGTTTGTTTGAATAATGGAAGCTGGTTCTCATTTCAATATGATCAAACAAGAAAATGTTCAGCTCTTCCACCCATTCTACAAAAAATAAAGAAATAATGGATTCTCTGCGCTGTGATAACTGCAAGAAAAAAGGAAGTATTAATTGATTTTGGACGTGGGCCGGATGCCCGAAATCATTGAATCCATTATTTCTATTCTAACACATTAACTTGAATGTAAAGAAAAACTGAATTTTAGTTGTTTACTACATGTATGTCTATTTAAAACTAAGAATTTGCAACCCCAACATGTACGTTTTAGTAATAGTTCCTCCCTGATCGACTCATGGAAGAATCTATATCTCCAAAACGATAGGGGAACTACATGTAGCTTCAAATGACTGTTTTATGTTTTACCATTTTTGATACACCCGACTTAAAAAACGCTTCATTGCGTCTATGACGTATTGCAAAAGAGGCGTATCATATCCACAACAACAGAGAAATGATGTCAATGCCCTACAATTCGAACGTCATAAAAACATCATTCTAAGACGAAAGGGTCTATAATGTAATCAGTCATTGCGGAGGGCGTATGTTGAGTTTACTAAAATTCGTGTTAAAGGCGCACTTGCCGCCGTAGCCTGTTTAAATTTGCTAAGAAAACCAATTTACATGAGCTTACTACACTAATACAACTAAACTTAAACATTGGACACATACAACATGTCTAGTTAGCTTTAGAATGTAGAAATGAGGTGAAAAACAAACGAAGAATCGAGCCTGATTACAACAACAACGATCAATGTCGGTCAACTTTCGTGTTGGATTACCCTCCTTTCAGGCCTTTGTATCTGTGGTTTACACTCAAACAATTATCAGTAGGCTTTTCCAGTCGCTGTTAACTGATCGTCAGTCTGTATTTCTCAGATAAATAGGCCTACGTAAAATTACACTGTGCCGTTAGTTCACTCGCTCGACTAAAACATAAAATCGCCAATAGGGGGCAGTTTGGTTTGTTTACGTTCCGGGCACCTAACAATTCAAATTTTCAAATTCAAATTAAAAATACAAAGTGACGTCCAAACTTTTAAATTTTGGTAAAAATAGAAAGTTCCTAACTTATATTGTCTGGGAAAAATACAGAAAACGGACTTTCTTTTTTAATGTAAACAATATTCCTGATTTTCGCGGCAAGTGTGCCTTTAAAGATATATTTATACTTTTAGCTTATGGAAGATCACTCTTGTCATCGCGTATTTACATTATCCTGCACTTATGAGTTAGTTTTTAAAAGGCAAAAGTCAAGGCAAACACTATATTCTGACATCCCTACATTCATTTAGGTGATGTAAGTTCGGTTTCCACCACGTCACCAAAATTTTAAAATGATGACGTTGTTCAGTGTCAGCCAGGGCACTTGATGTCACAATGAAAACGTTCTCTGCGTATATGCTAGTTTATCCACCAGCTTGGTCCTATCTCAACATGTAGGGAAATCATGCATGTGTTAGAATCTGGTTTTTATGCTTCCCAAAAACTGTTGCAGGAGCATATAGTCACAGCTTTATTCCTCCAGATCTCTTGTCTGGGCGACATCTCTGGTAATATAGTGAGGGTTGGTTTGAAACTTACCTGGTGTATACTCCTTACCATTTGGTTGTACAGTGTTACAATGTTCTCAGTAATGTTGAGTTATTGCCCTTTGTTTGTTCAAATCATCGACTTCTTGACAGGGTCATGTCTTGTTTAATATAGTAAAAGATGCTTTGAAATATGCCTGGTATATACTTTCAATTAATATTTAGAAGTGTAAAGCTCACTTGTTTTTGACAATAACATATTTCTGACTTCCTTGTGTTACTACATGTACAATAACTCTCAATCACAAATTCATCAGATTTGTTGAGTTTGTCTGCTAAGGATGTGAGATTGGGGAGCATCCATCAGTTTACTGATACTTTTCTTGTTTCTCTCATTGATATATTGACATTTTGCTGGGGGGTGTATATATGAAGAAAGATAACAATAGATAACATAACTTGTGTTTTATTTCAGTGGGTTGTCGCTACATATGGAACTCTCTTTCTGGGCTACTTATTATTTGGCAGAGGGAAGAAAGCAGACAAAGCTATAACAGATGGCAAAATGAAATAATGACATTTATAATATTAGATTATCAACTTTGTAATTAATAGCCAAGATGTGTGATTTATTTCCCTCATTTTGTGTGTTTGGGATTTTCATTTTCTGATGTTATTTTGTGTAGTGTCCTTAACCTACACATGCTATGGCAAATAAATATGACCTGAGCACGTCCAATGATATGTTATCCGTCTTACTTGGTTAGCAGTGTTTATCTAATGTTTTCAGGGATTAGTAAGCAAACTGAAGATCTACAACTTGTTTTCTCTATATTTCTGTTTATTGTCTCAAACCATTTCCAAAAGTGATGCATGCAGAGAAAACTATTATACCAGGAGGATACGTCTCCCACCTTTGGTATCAATATTTGCCGCAGTCCATAAATGAATGCATCTCCATGTATGCCGTTGAATCCGAGGCATTGTTGATTGTGTTTTAGAATAATATGTGGAGATATAAATGGTAGCCGGAAACAAAAAAAAAACACTACTAAAACTTATATAACTTGATTGATTCAACAGATATCAATAGTTAAGATGCGTTAGCATTGTCAATGTATTACAAAAGGATTCCAGAAAATTCTACTGACCAAGGTTAAGCTGCTGTCAGTCCGCAAACTAATGAAATATCATAGGTTTGGTTTGTTACAACAAATTATGGGGTTTAAAGGTCTAAATGATATACCTCTTTTTAACACAATTAGAAACTTGTCTACATGGTTATTTTAGGCAAGTTCCTGTGCCTGTGTGTTTAAGTGTCCATAAAAATATTTAAAAAAATGTACGTTGCATCAGACGGTAAAAATTAGCAGGCTGAATAGTAACACTCTAAATAGGATTAAACAGAGAAATCACATCCAACTTATACAGCATTACAAAAACTGTCTGATAGCATATATTTGAGTACAGTTGAAAACTGACTGACTAAATGCAAACACAGTGCCCCTCAAATAGACCCTTAGAAATTCCAGAACAATCTTATCATGATTATATATTATCATGAATCTGCAAAGCTATAGAAACTTGATATAGTTGATGAACTAGTAAATAACCGACACTTTTTCCGGGAAAAATTCTGGGCCAGGGTGAGAGTCGAAGTCCCACCGTGCAGAACTGAGCTACCTACCCCTGTTACAATGTAGATAAGGTATTTACTTATTCAGTAATACCCCTGCTGATGATTTCAGCTTGCTTTCGAAACACTGACTTCATCATGTCTATATAACATGACCATGGTGCAGACCACCCAGAATGTAACCTGTTACCTTCATAAGAGGCTATATAACATGACCATGGTGCAGACCACCCAGAATGTAACCTGTTACCTTCATAAGAGGCTATATAACATGACCATGGTGCAGACCACTCAGAATGTAACCTGTTACCTTCATAAGAGGCTATATAACATGACCATGGTGCAGACCACCCAGAACGTAACCTGTTACCTTCATAAGAGGCTATATAACATGACCATGGTGCAGACCACCCAGAATGTAACCTGTTACCTTCATAAGAGGCTATATAACATGACCATGGTGCAGACCACCCAGAATGTAACCTGTTACCTTCATAAGAGGCTATATAACATGACCATGGTGCAGACCACTCAGAATGTAACCTGTTACCTTCATAAGAGGCTATATAACATGACCATGGTGCAGACCACCCAGAATGTAACCTGTTACCTTCATAAGAGGCTATATAACATGACCATGGTGCAGACCACCCAGAATGTAACCTGTTACCTTCATAAGAGGCTATATAACATGACCATGGTGCAGACCACCCAGAATGTAACCTGTTACTTTCATAAGAGGCTATATAACATGACCATGGTGCAGACCACCCAGAATGAAACCTGTTACCTTCATAATAGGCTATATAACATGACCATGGTGCAGACCACAGTTTCACCCAGAATGTTACCTTCATAACAGTCTATATAACATGACCATGGTGCAGACCACCCAGAATGTAACCTGTTACCTTCATAAGAGGCTATATAACATGACCATGGTGCAGACCACAGTTTCACCCAGAATGTAACCTTCATAACAGTCTATATAACATGACCATGGTGCAGACCACCCAGAATGTAACCTGTTACCTTCATAAGAGGCTATATAACATGACCATGGTGCAGACCACCCAGAATGTAACCTGTTACCTTCATAAGAGGCTATATAACATGACCATGGTGCAGACCACCCAGAATGTAACCTGTTACTTTCATAAGAGGCTATATAACATGACCATGGTGCAGACCACCCAGAATGAAACCTGTTGCATTCATAAGAGGCTATATAACATGACCATGGTGCAGACCACAGTTTCACCCAGAATGTTACCTTCATAACAGTCTAT
Source organism: Lepidochitona cinerea (assembly GCA_963971465.1). Taxonomy (NCBI): domain Eukaryota; kingdom Metazoa; phylum Mollusca; class Polyplacophora; order Chitonida; family Tonicellidae; genus Lepidochitona; species Lepidochitona cinerea. Next base: position 1,078,428 of record OZ020553.1, on the reverse strand, counting down.
ATGACATGACCATGGTGCAGACCACCCAGAATGTAACCTGTTACCTTCATAACATGCTGTATAACATGACCATGGTGCAGACCACCCAGAATGTAACCTGTTACCTTCATAAGAGGCTATATAACATGACCATGGTGCAGACCACCCAGAATGTAACCTGTTACCTTCATAAGAGGCTGTATAACATGACCATGGTGCAGACCACCCAGCATGTAACCTGTTACCTTCATAAGAGGCTATATAACATGACCATGGTGCAGACCACCCAGAATGTAACCTGTTACCTTCATAAGAAGCTATATAACATGACCATGGTGCAGACCACCCAGAATGTAACCTGTTACCTTCAAAAGAGGCTATATAACATAACCATGGTGCAGACCACCCAGAATGTAACCTGTTACCTTCATAAGAAGCTATATAACATGACCATGGTGCAGACCACCCAGAATGAAACCTGTTACCTTCAAAAGAGGCTATATAACATAACCATGGTGCAGACCACCCAGAATGAAACCTGTTACCTTCAAAAGAGGCTATATAACATGACCATGGTGCAGACCACCCAGAATGTAACCTGTTACCTTCATAAGAGGCTATGTAACATGACCATGCTGCAGACCACCGAGAATGTAACATGTTACCTTCATAAGAGGCTATATAACATGACCATGGTGCAGACCACCCAGAATGTAACCTGTTACCTTCAAAAGAGGCTATATAACATGACCATTGTGCAGACCACCCAGAATGAAACCTGTTACCTTCAAAAGAGGCTATATAACATAACCATGGTGCAGACCACCCAGAATGAAACCTGTTACCTTCATAAGAGGCTATGTAACATGACCATGGTGCAGACCACCGAGAATGTAACATGTTACCTTCATAAGAGGCTATATAACATGACCATGGTGCAGACCACCCAGAATGTAACCTGTTACCTTCATAAGAGGCTATGTAACATGACCATGGTGCAGACCACCGAGAATGTAACCTGATACCTTCATAAGAGGCTATATAACATGACCATGGTGCAGACCACCCAGAATGTAACCTGTTACCTTCATAAGAGGCTATATAACATGACCATGGTGCAGACCACCCAGAATGTAACCTGTTACCTTCATAAGAGGCTATATAACATGACCATGGTGCAGACCACCGAGAATGTAACCTGTTACCTTCATAAGAGGCTATGTAACATGACCATGGTGCAGACCACCCAGAATGTAACCTGATACCTTCATAAGAGGCTATATAACATGACCATGGTGCAGACCACCCAGAATGTAACCTTCATAAGAGGCTATATAACATGACCATGGTGCAGACCACCCAGAATGTTACCTTCATAAGAGGCTATATAACATGACCATGGTGCAGACGACCCAGAATGTAACCTGTTACCTTCATAAGAGGCTATATAACATGACCATGGTGCAGACCACCCAGAATGTAACCTGTTACCTTCATAAGAGGCTATATAACATGACCATGGTGCAGACCACCCAGAATGTAACCTGTTACCTTCATAAGAGGCTATATAACATGACCATGGTGCAGACCACCCAGAATGTAACCTGTTACCTTCATAAGAGGCTATATAACATGACCATGGTGCAGACCACCCAGAATGTAACCTGTTACCTTCATAAGAGGCTATATAACATGACCATGGTGCAGACCACCCAGAATGTAACCTGTTACTTTCATAAGAGGCTATATAACATGACCATGGTGCAGACCACAGTTTCACCCAGAATGTTACCTTCATAACAGTCTATATAACATGACCATGGTGCATACCACCCAGAATGTAACCTGTTACCTTTATAAGAGGCTATATAACATGACCATGGTGCAGACCACCCAGAATGAAACCTGTTACCTTCAAAAGAGGCTATATAACATAACCATGGTGCAGACCACCCAGAATGAAACCTGTTACCTTCAAAAGAGGCTGTATAACATGACCATGGTGCAGACCACCCAGAATGTAACCCGTTACCTTCATAAGAAGCTATATAACATAACCATGGTGCAGACCACCCAGAATGTAACCTGTTACCTTCAAAAGAGGCTATATAACATGACCATGGTGCAGACCACCCAGAATGTAACCTGTTACCTTCATAAGAGGCTATATAACATGACCATGGTGCAGACCACCCAGAATGTAACCTGTTACCTTCATAACAGGCTATATAACATGACTATGGTGCAGACCACCCAGAATGAAACCTGTTACCTTCAAAAGAGGCTATATAACATGACCATGGTGCAGACCACCCATAATGAAACCTGTTACCTTCAAAAGAGGCTATATAACATAACCATGGTGCAGACCACCCAGAATGAAACCTGTTACCTTCAAAAGAGGCTATATAACATGACCATGGTGCAGACCACCCAGAATGTAACCTGTTACCTTCATAAGAGGCTATGTAACATGACCATGGTGCAGACCACCCAGAATGTAACCTGTTACCTTCATAACAGGCTATATAACATGACCATGGTGCAGACCACCCAGAATGTAACCTGTTACCTTCATAAGAGGCTATGTAACATGACCATGGTGCAGACCACCGAGAATGTAACATGTTACCTTCATAAGAGGCTATATAACATGACCATGGTGCAGACCACCCAGAATGTAACCTGTTTCCTTCATAAGAGGTTTATGACCATGACCATGGTGCAGACCACATTTTCACCCAGAATGTTACCTTCATAACAGTCTACATAACATGACCATGGTGCAGACCACCCAGAATGTAACCTGTTACCTTCATAAGAAGCTATATAACATAACCATGGTGCAGACCACAGTTTCACCCAGAATGTTACCTTCATAACAGTCTATATAACATGACCATGGTGCAGACCACCCAGAATGTAACCTGTTACCTTCATAAGAAGCTATATAACATAACCATGGTGCAGACCACAGTTTCACCCAGAATGTTACCTTCATCATGTCTATATAACATGACCATGGTGCAGACCACCCAGAATGTAACCTGTTACCTTCATAAGAGGCTATATAACATGACCATGGTGCAGATACCCAGAATGTAACCTGTTACCTTCATAAGAGGCTATATAACATGACCATGGTGCAGACCACCCAGAACGTAACCTGTTTCCTTCATAAGAGGCTATATAACATGACCATGGTGCAGACCACCCAGAATGTAACCTGTTTCCTTCATAAGAGGCTATATAACATGACCATGGTGCAGACCACCCAGAATGTAACCTGTTTCCTTCATAAGAGGCTATATAACATGACCATGGTGCAGACCACCCAGAATGTAACCTGTTACCTTCATAACAGTCTATATAACATGACCATGGTGCAGATACCCAGAATGTAACCTGTTACCTTCATAAGAGGCTATATAACATGACCATGGTGCAGACCACCCAGAACGTAACCTGTTTCCTTCATAAGAGGCTATATAACATGACCATGGTGCAGACCACCCAGAATGTAACCTGTTTCCTTCATAAGAGGCTATATAACATGACCATGGTGCAGACCACCCAGAATATAACCTGTTACCTTCATAAGAGGCTATATAACATGACCATGGTGCAGACCACCCAGAATGTAACCTGTTTCCTTCATAAGAGGCTATATAACATGACCATGGTGCAGACCACCCAGAATGTAACCTGTTACCTTCATAAGAGGCTATATAACATGACCATGGTGCAGACCACCCAAAATGTAACCTGTTACATTCAGAACAGTCTATATAACATGACCATGGTGCAGACCACCCAGAATGTAACCTGTTACCTTCATAACAGTCTTTATAACATGACCATGGTGCAGACCACAGTTTCACCCAGAATGTAACCTGTTACCTTCATAAGAGGCTATATAACATGACCATGGCGCAGACCACCCAGAATGTAACCTGTTACCTTCATAAGAGACTATATAACATGACCATGGTGCAGACCACAGTTTCACCCAGAATGTAACCTGTTACCTTCATAAGAGGCTATATAACATGCCCATGGTGCAGACCACCCAGAATGTAACCTGTTACCTTCATAAGAGGCTATATAACATGCCCATGGTGCAGACCACCCAGAATGTAACCTGTTACCTTCATAAGAGACTATATAACATGACCATGGTGCAGACCACAGTTTCACCCAGAATGTAACCTGTTACCTTCATAAGAGGCTATATAACATGACCATGGTGCAGACCACCCAGAATGTAACCTGTTACCTTCATAAGAGGCTATATAACATGACCATGGTGCAGACAACAGTTTCACCCAGAATGTAACCCGTTACCTTCATAACAGGCTATATAACATGACCATGGTGCAAACCACCCAGAATGTAACCTGTTACCTTCATAACAGTCTATATAACATGACCATGGTGCAAACCACCCAGAACGTAACCTGTTACCTTCATAAGAAGCTACATAACATGACCATGGTGCAAACCACCCAGAATGTAACCTGTTACCTTCATAAGAGGCTATATAACATGACCATGATGCAAACCACCCAGAATGTAACCCGTTACCTTCATAACAGGCTATGTACCCGCCGCACGAGTCTGGGGTTGGGTGGGTGCGTGTTAATTGTAGAAAACAATGGTCTAACCAGCTGGGAGCGGTGACAATTGTAGTGGAGACGCCATTTTGTCGTAGTTACATTACGAAGCCTTTGCAGCTCCGGTCGCTATTTTCCTTCGAAAAAATTGTTCACCGATGCAATAAATGCCAGATCAAGTTGTCTGAAATTATCCGAGAGTGCTTGTTTTCCAAATTTCATCATCATTGGCAGACAAATGTTAGAGAATTTCAAGTGTAAGTGAGGACAGGTGGATCCACAGAGCGATCTGGAAGTCAATAATGTCAGAAGTCTTGATAATGTGTATGGCCACCATGGGCGTTGATTACGGCGTTGCATCGTCTGAACATTGAGTGGATGGGACGGTTGATAAAGATGATAGGAACTTGGGCCTGAGTGAGTTCAGCTGCAGTTGTCGGCCTTGGCCGCACGAGATTGAGCCTTCTCTGAATCTCGTCTGTATGTTACATTAAGGTGAAGAATTACTTGTGGATAACAACTTCTTGGTTTATTGGGCGACGACGTTTCGATGTAATTCTTACATCGTTATTCTTATAACGTTTCAACTTCTAAATGCCATTGAACGATTTGATACGTCATCATCATGGGGATGCGGCCATCCGAGACATCAGCAAACTCAACCAATTACATTTTCATTGACTTTGATAACGATGTAAGAACTACATCAAAACGTCGTCACCCAATAAACCAAGAAGTTGTTATCCATAAGTAATTCTTCACCTTATTTTAACGTTTCAACTTCTAAATGCCATTGAAAGATTTGAGTCTGTATATTGCTTTGACGGAGGAAGTCTCTCGTTGCTCTGGCAGTATTGGCTCGTGCGTTCTCCTGCTGGAAGACATGATTTCCATGACGAGCAAAATGGGACACGATGAAGGTCTCAGCGCCTGATCGATTAGCGGGCTGCATTTCCTCTACCAGGACCAACATAGGGCCTAGTTTTTGATTCAGTGCTATAGCACCCCATACCATAATGCTGGGACCTCCCCATGCGTCTCTTTCCAGAACACACTCATATGCAAAACTCTCCCCTAGTATACGCCACACTCTCATTCGCCCATCAACCGCCGAATACCGGAGAAGACTACAGTTCTCCACTCCCGGTGACGCCAATTCCGATGCTGTGTGACCCATTACAGACGAGCGCGGCGATGTCGAGCACTGCGGATCGGACCCTGTAAGGCCTGTGACATCTGACATTTGCCTGCCCCAAACGCATGTGCACCGTGTCGTCGCTGATTGGTCTCTGGAGATTGCCAATGGTTGTCCTTGCAGCTGTAGCGAAGTGGTTTTGCAGGTGTTGACGGACAATCTGTCGATCTTGCCTCAACGTTGTCACAGGCGGTCTTCCACTACGAGGATGGTCTGCTGTGCTTCCAGTGGCTTGAACCCGTTGCGGTATATTGTTCAGACATGAACATTGAAGTGGTTTCCACAGGTCTTGCAGTCTGGCCAGCATGAAGTCTTCCCAAGGCTTGGTCTCTCTCCTCCCGTGACAGTCGCGGCACTGTCAAACTGAATAATTCGGTGCATGCTCGGTGGCTTTTTTTATAGGCATGACACCTCGCAACACACGTGCATTGTGACCTTCAGGCAAAACGAACCGAAAAAGTACCCCATCATTACTTTAGTAACTGTGCTTTGACGACCGGTTTTGCATATTAGTAACATGATCAGAATCCAAACTTTCTTGACCACTGACTTAAAACCAGGTCTAGCAAGGATATCAAAAGAGAAAAATTGTTGAAAATTATGATAATATATGCATTTAGCAACATTTGAATAGGGTGACGTTTCTTTTGCGGTTCAGTCTAGTCATATGGGTCAGGCGGGTCCCACTTCCGACTGAACCGGGAGGGAGAACTTGACCTGCGTGAATGCGTGTTGCAACACTGAACGTTCGATTGGGGTCGAGCTGCAACTCGGGTCAATTACTTGTCCCACTCGAACGCAGCCTCTTTGTCGAACGCATCCCTTGATCACGTGGGTCTGTAGGGCGTTTGTAAAATCGTGAACTATAAGTGTGAAAATAAATTTAAAAAAAAAACGGTCCATGTACAAAGCTTTAATGATTATATTGAACTGAATCCAAATTTTTTTTCAGAGACGAATTGGTAGAATCAAACGCCTGGCAACAGTAGGCCTACTGAAATCGAGATGTTATAAGTGAGCGATAAATCAATAAAAGACATTTTTTATCTGCACCCCATGATGTTTCTCAGATTGATTGCATTTGGTTGATTACTTTATCACATTTTGCAACAATGCACAGATTCAACATGTTTTGTCCAATTTAGAGTACTGTCGAATGTGACTCCAAGATATTTAAATTCGGACGACACTTTCAGACTCTCGCCATACAACTTTAAATCAATTACATTATTACCCTGTTTCTTTGTGAAAAGAACAACTTCGGACTGTGGCACAGAAAATCTTAAGCCCCATTTCAAACCTCATCCACATATCATTTTATTCTTGCGTAAAGCATTTCGGGGGATTGAGGGATTTTCACATAATTTTAAAATATGATGGAAGAAATAATGCCGTATCGAGAAGACATAAAAGGCGTAAAGTTACCAGACTTGGTCGGTAGGACTTGCTTCCGTAAAGCACGGGGTACAATCCACAACTTTCTTCGGTTTTCCCTGTCTTACCAACCCATCTTCTCGTCAACATGTCATCTTCCAACTCAAGCAGTTGAAACTGCCCCCACAACGCCTTCGCCACTGGACCAAACTGACTGACCTCCGTCCAGGCTGGCTTGGAACCCCTTCTTACCCAATCGATCACTGGTTTTAATTCTATATCTTCAACTTGGGCGTTGACAAAATCATTCCTAGGAGACTGTACCTCTATAGCACAATTAGTCTCGATTCTTTGTGTCTGGTCAGAGAACCCACACTGCTTGCAAGGCCGGCGGCTAAGAGCATCTGCATTGTTGTGTTTCCGTCCGGGTCTGTGCTCTACATCAAACTGGTAGCACGATGGAGTCTCCATCCATCTGGCCAGCTGTCCCTCGGGTTCATTAAATGCCATTATCCACCTCAAGGAACCATGGTCTGTCCGCAAAATGAATTTTCTACCATAAAGATAGTGGCAGAAATATTTGATGAAGTAAACAACAGCAAGTAGCTCACGTCTTGTCACACAATATGCTCTCTCCGACTTGGTCAACACCCGACTGGCGTAGGCTACAACCCTCTCACGGCCATCTATGGCTTGTAATTGATTGATTGATTGTTTGGTGTTTTACGCCGCGCTCAAGATTATTTCACTTATATGGCGGCGTTGCAAGTTTTATTGTGGGAGGAAACCGGGCTCTATGCCCGGAGGAAACCTTCCGCTGGTAACTGGCAACCATCCTACATAGGTCGTTCGAGTGAAAACCTATCAGAAAATTTTCCAATTTTTGGACCGAGTGGGATTCGAACCCGCGACCCATTGGTGGAAGGCTGTTCAGATTGAGCGTCCAACGCTCTACCTTATGGCTTGTGATAAAACGGCACCAATACCAAAGTTACCTGCGTCCGTGTCTAAAATAAATGGCTGTGAAAAGTCAGGCATGGTTAAAACTGGAGAAGATATCAACCTTTGTTTAAGATCTTCGAAAGACTCTTGACACCCCTTATCCCATAAGAAAGGCTTGCTCTTTTCGGTCAGTTTGTGTAAAGGAGCTGCAATTGTAGCAAAATCCTGAATGAAACGCCTGTAATAGCCGCAAAGTCCTAGAAAGCTACGAACTTCTGTCTGCAAAGTGGGTACTGGCCAGTCGCTCACTGCTTCTATTTTAGACGGGTCCGTACCAACGCCATCTGCTGATACCATGTGCCCCAGGTATGAAACTTTTCTTTCTCCTATTACACATTTCTTTGGTTTAAGCTTTAGGCCATGTGTTAGCAGTCTTTTGAAAACGTCCTCTAGTCTGTTCAGTATTTCGTCGAATGTCCGGCCAAATACTAATATGTCGTCTAAGTACACCAGGCAGGCACTGTGGTGAAGGCCAGCAAGTACAGCCTCCATAAGCCGCTCAAACGTTCCTGGTGCGTTGCATAGCCCGAACGGCACCACACGAAACTGGTATAATCCTTTCCTGGTAGCAAATGCGCTTTTGGGCTTATCTTCGGGTGAGATCTTTACTTACCAATATCCGGACATGAGGTCCAATGTACTCCACCAATGGCCTCCAGCCAGTACATCAAGTGAGTCGTCGATGCGTGGTAGAGGATAGGCATCCTTTTGTGTCAAGTTGTTGAGAGCTCTATAATCGACACAAAACCTTGATGTTCCGTCTATCTTCTTAACAAGTACCACTGGAGCAGACCAAGGACTATCCGATGGCTCTATCACACCTCTCTTCAAAATTTGGTCTACCTGCTTGTTAATTTTCTCTCTAGCATGGACAGGGGGTCGCCTGGGGGTATTCGTACAGGGGGTGCGTCGCCGGTTTTTATTCGATGCTCCACTGTTTTCGTTTGTCCCAGGTCATCGTCATCTTTAGCAAACAAGTCGCTGTATTTTTCCAACAATCTAGAAATTTTGGCTTTTTGTCTGTATCCCCTGCGGTTTTCTCAATCAGCTGTTTTAAATGACTAGGGCAGGTTTTCACTGACGTCGGTTCTGGATTTTGGTCAATAGCCGACATAGTTGCACAAGACGTGCCGGCACGTAGAACCATCCGGTTCTCTCCTGGATTCAACACTCTCACTAAAATTGTCCCGTCTTTCGGCAATCTAGATAAAGTTCTCGCGACCAGGGCACCTGTTTTATTGGTTAGGTCAGGGTCATTCTCCACCAGTCCAACCTCGCCTCCCATACCATATTTCACCTCGGCCGGTACCAGCATTTCAGTCGCAGCAGGCACTGTTATGGTCTCTTTCTATGCTACCCGGTAAACGTCGAATGAACCGATCACTGTACAAGGTATGTTTGTTTTGTTTGTTTGTTTATTTCACCATATAACATTAAAGTAAGAATAAAAATTGTACATAAAATAAAATGGCGGGAATAAAGTCGTGGTGGACTTGCTTTATCCCAAGATAACATTTCAAATTTCGAGAGGACATATGAAGATTATAGACGGATTATAATATTAATTAAGTATGATATGGTGAATGTATTTTATATAGTTAAAAGTTGCCATAATATCAAATTAAGGAAAAGAATCATTCCCTAGCCCAAGGAGATACTTCGTAAGATTTGCTTTAAATAAGGAGATTGATTGTTCTGTTTTTAGAGATTGGGGCAGTTTGTTCCATTCTCTGGGACCAAGTATGCGTAGGGTATATAGAGACAGATTAGAACGATGGATGGGTCTATACAGATTGAACAAGGCATTTCTAGTTCTAACTGGATGGATATCAGACTGCCGATCAAAATAGTTACCAAATGAAGCAGGAACGCAGTGGGGCATATAAAGAAACTTAAACACATGTTGAAGTGAGCAGTAAAGGGTTAACTGTGGAATAGGCAGAATTTTAAGGTGTTGGAAAAGTGGAGCAGTGTGACTAAGTCGGTGAGAAAATGATATAATTCGGATAATACGTTTTTGGAGAATTAAAAGAGGACTAAGATGTGTTCGAAATGTATTTCCCCACAAAATAATGCCGTAATTAAAGTAGGGAAAAATAAGAGAGTAATATAAGATAAGTAAAGTTTTTTTATTTATGGAATTTTGAATATGTTTTATTAACCCGATGTTCCGAGAGATTTTCTGTCCAATGTAATGAATATGGGTTTTCCAGTTGAGAGAATTGTTGAAGAATATTCCAAGGAACTTGAAAGAAGATACGCATTCAATTGGCTCATTACGCAAACACACCTGTATGGGGCCAGATACTTTCTTGGATTGGACGAACATGTATTTTGTTTTTTTCTGATTTAACGATAATCTGTTTGCGCAGAGCCAATTGTAGACGTTTTCAAGTTCCCTGGACATTCGTGAAGCCGCCGTGTGGGGATCACTGTCGGACAATACACAGCTGGTGTCGTCGGCAAATAAAATGAAATGTAATAATTTTGACGACTTGATAATGTCATTTATGTAAAGCAAAAAAAGAGTAGGTCCCAGGATTGACCCCTGAGGAACTCCATGGTTCATATATTTCTCCTGGCTTAGAACATTGTTGTGCGAAACACACTGAGTCCGATCAGAGAGATAGCTTCTGAACCAGGCGTTCGCCTTACCTCTGAAACCATAATGGTCTAGCTTGGATAACAGCATTGTATGGTTGACGGTGTCAAATGCTTTTGATAGGTCTAAAAAGAGAACAATTGATGACATTTTATTTTCTCTAGCAGCGACAAGTTGGTCGTACAAGGATGATGCTGCATGCGCGGTGGAATGGTTAGCTCGAAAGCCATATTGTTCAGGGGAAAGGATGTTCTGCTCAAAAAGGAAATTCGACATCATATGAAAGGCTAATTTTTCTAATATTTTGCTGATTGATGGAAGGATGGATATTGGGCGATAGTTTTCAGATTTTGTATTATCGCCGGATTTGAATACCGGAATGACTTTTGCAGATTTAATGACATTTGGGACAAGGCCTGTAGAGAAAGATAGATTCAAGATATGAGCTAATGGTTCAGAAATAAATTTATCAACAAGTTTAATCAATGACATGGGGATTTCATCCAGTCCAGCAGATACTGGTTTAAGATCAGCTATAACGTCAAGCACAGCTTTTTGCGATACAGAAGAAAATTCAAAATTTGTGTCAATAGGCGTGCCAAGATAATTCTTAAAATCATTGGAAACATTGGGTATATCAGATTCAAGTTTTCCCGCTATGGATTGGAAGTGATCATTAAAAGAGTTGGCTATGTTAATATTCCCCGTTACACCGCCCCGTTATGCACTTCCCAAACAATCGTACTCTGTGGTTCGCAGCATCAATCAAGCACTGGTGCTTACTTAGAAAGTTATACCCAAGGATCGCATCTACAGACATGTTTGCAACAACCATGGTCTGCTTCACGGATTGGCCATTTATCGTAAAAGTGAATTCTCCTTGTCCGTACAGGGGCATATTAGTACCATCTGCCACTCGAACATTTAAGAACGGTGGATCTTTTAACAAAGGCTTGGCACTTTCTGACAGGTCGTCGTAAACTCGTCGGTTTAAAATGGAAATTGATGCACCAGTATCTATGCAACCAAGTGCACTGTGGGAACCAATTTGCACTAGCTTCTCCCGCAGCATGCGCTCCTTCAATCTGTGGCTCAAGTGGTACACCACCTCCTCGAATCGATGACTCCGTCCTGGGACAATCACGTTAATAATGACCAGAGGCTCCACATACCCAACAATCCGATCTACTAAGTATCTGCTGCTGTGTGGGAACAAGGCTTCTGGTAGGGTCAGACGTCAGCTTTTCTAATAGTACAATTAGCCGCTCTTGTAATTCCACATTTTCATTGGACTTTTCTTTCTCCCTGTCCGTATCTTATACTTCCGCTGCTAATCTGGCGCTCGCGTAGGGGTCTCGCTGCCGTGCACACTGGAACGCTTCTAACTCAACCGCAACCTGGACAGCCGCATCCACTGTCTTGGGGTGAGACTGCCATACTTGGAAACGCAAGTCGTTGGATAAGGCATCTAGAAACTGATCGGTAGCTAAAGTCTCCTGCATTTCTTCGCTAGCTTCTGGATACGCCATCTGAGATAATCGCTTCTCCCAGCTCTGGTAAACCCTCATCCGTACATCTTCGTCGATTTTAATTGTGCCTTGTATAGGTCGGTTTGGTTTGCTGGGGCAAATCTTCTTTCCAGGGCTGCTTGCAGTCTCCCATAACTCATTTCGCCTGGTCTGCCTTTAAGTCCACCAAGCACTTGTTGGGCTGGTCCTCTAAGTGAAACGGCCAAGTGTTGTCCCTTTTGCTCTCGTTCCATCCATTTAGAGATTCAAAATGTATCAAAAAATCTCTCCACGGTGAGCTTCCGTCGAATGTGGCCGGCTTAACTGACGGTCTGTGGGGCGTCGCTAACAGTTGAGTGTTGTAGCTCTCCTCACCCCTTCCTGTATCAAACTGCTGTCGAGGTGTGCTGGTAACTGGACTTTTGGACCGGGATTGCCTGATACCTGACGCCATCTCCACCATCTGGGTTTGCATGTCGAGAACTATGTCTGCCAGCTGTTTTACTGTATCATACAACGTTTGGTCAGGAACAGGTCTAAAGTGACACGACAATTACAAGGCCATAAAAGAAAGAAAGACACAAGATATAAAATAAAGTTCTATAGTTTATTGCAACAGAAAGAAAATACATACATTGAAAAAGAAACATGAAATAAGTATTATTTACAATAAATGATACGCGGGTATAATAGCTTCTGGTCCTTTTGGGGAGAGGAGCCTGTCTTCGTCCCAAATTTGGTAGCGTAGGGACAGGAAATGTAGTCAACAGCTGGAAGCGCTGCTTCTCCGTAGCCTACAGCTGGCAACGCTGCACTGTCTTCGCCCACAGCTGGTAATGCTATACCGCCAACTCTGCAGTTGATAACGCTGTACCACCAATTCCACAGCTGGTAAAGCTGACCCGCCAACTCTACAGCTGGAAACGCTGAACCGCCATCTCACAGCTGGAAACGCTGTCAACTCTACAGCTGGAAACGCTGTACCGCCAACTCCACAGCTGGAAACGCTGTACCTCTCTTGACTGGGTATCAGAGAGTAAACACGTGCTAGTTGATTGACAACGTCAATCACTAATAACATGATACAAGCACGTTATTGAATGGCCCCCTCGAGTATGGAAGAAATTCTGAGAGGTGTGGCCTCGTGTGACACTCGAGTCCAACCTCTCAAAATATCTTCCATACCCTCGGGAAGCCATTCAATTTCTCTAACTTGTACAATATATTGTAGGTATTCTTTTGTAATCTTTACTTTTATGGTCAATATTTGTTTAGTGTGGTTAAGAATTTGCACATTCTTACCAACATCTGGGAGCTGTTTGCTACAGAGAATTGTCATGGTAATCTGGCAGCAAGGATTTCATATGTGCCGTGATGTTTGTTTAGCCAGATGTGACTGCCGTTATTATCTAAATACGGCGAAGTACAACTTTCGCTCAGGTATGTTATGCTAATGCAATGCTCTGTTTATGTGTAATCAAACTTGAACTCAAAATTGAATAGCGTTATTTGGTCGCCTTGTAAATAACGTATGGATTATTCAATTTGTTTAATTCGTTTCTTTACCCAACCTTTTGGTTCCGCCCAGATGTCCAGAACCTATCCAGCTGATGGAACATTGACGAATTAAGTACGGTGCAGTATCTACATGTACACTCCGTGGGGTCCAGAATACTGGCCAAGGATACCCGCGATACCGTTAGTCTAGACCGGGCGTTGTAACCATGACGCTGGAGGGAAGGGATATCTGAAGGACTGCTCAATTATGGAGGATTTTGAGGCTGCAATGATTGACTTGTGTCGTGGAGTTGTGTAACCGTGGGGCGCCATCTCTGTCAATATGTTTAAAATAATAAGGAATCGCGTTTTTAAAAATATTTTTAATGTATTAAATGGTACTCTGTACTCTTAACACTCAACCACATTGCCTAGTACTCTGTAATCTGCGCAAATACTTTGGAACCCTTTGTGACAGGAAATTAAGTGCCAGCCATTTGATGATGACGTTTATTGCGCTCCTAAGAAGTAAATCAATTAAATATAAAATATAACATTTGATAAGGTATGTTCTTTTTTATTGTAAAATAAATGTAACCTTAAGAATGTAGTTTGACATATACACAAGGAAAAAAGTTAAGCAACCCATGCTGAAATTATTATTATAAATATTCGGGCATTTCAGTATGCTTCCCCTTAAATGTTTTGTACTTAAGGCCAGTTTTGTGCTACGTGGACTTTTGTGAACATGGCACGAAGGAAGATATCAGAGGGGCAAAAATGGCAAATTGATGGTAAGTCGACCACCTGTAACATCACAGCGGGAAGATAGGGGACTGGTACCACGTTATCCATTTGCATCAAGTTCATCTTTGAAGCGGCAATGCAGGCTACCTAAGCGACGTCTGTGCACGAGAACCGTGAGAAACCGATTGAAAGCTGCAGGCCTGAGGGCCCCCTATTGTCAGATTGCCATCGACGGATACGTTTTGGCTTGGTGTTTAGCACGACGAGGTTGGAATTTGAGGACCTGGCGAAGAATCCATTGGTCGGACGAAAGTAGTTTCATGCTCAACATCACGAGTGGGCGAACGAGGGTTTGGAGGCACAAAAACACAGCGTATACACCCAAGAACATCCATCCATATGTTCCTTATGGAGGGGGCTCTGTAATGGTTTGGGGGTGCATCTCTCACGACTGCAAACTGGACTTGGTCACTATACGAGGAAACCTCACAGGTGACCAGTACATTCTGGAGGTCCTGCAACCAGTTGTCGTGCCTCATTTTGAGAACCACCCTGTGTACACTGATGACAACGCCAGACCTCAAAGTTCCCGGTCAGTAATAGTCTACTTCAAAAACGAACATGTAACAACTCTGCCTCCGCCCGCCGTGAATTTGAATTTGAATCCTTTAGAACACATTTGGGATAGAATGGTCAGACACATTCAAGCCTTAGAGCCTCCTGTACAAAATCTGCAGGGATTGGAAGCAGCATTACATCGGTATTGGCGGCAGTTACCCCTTCAACAGATCCGACGTCTCACTGGAGGAATGAGACGCAGGTTAGAAGCTGTAATTCGGACTATTGACCTCCTGCTCTACGGATATTCTACACACTCATAGTGACCTTTTTACTTCAATATGTTTGCCCTGTGAAGCATCTTTTTAGTCCCCTACCGTCCGTCAGTCCGGCAAGTCAAGTTTTCCAGACTTTTTTCGAGATGCTTAAAGCGTCTCAATTTTTTTTGGATGTGGGATAGTGGGTTACAGATCAAGTTTAAGTTTTATTCAGCTCAACGCATTTTTCAATCAACTATCTGAATGACAAAGCGTTCTCAAGTAATTGAGCGACAACTGAGAGGACAGCAGATTTACAGATTGTAAATAAGGCAAATTGATTGGGCGGCAGGTACAAAAATCGCACAATCCTGGAAGGCAATCCCATTTGTCCTTTCCATGAGCTCAACACACTATTCAATTTTCAAAGTGATACAACAAAATGTTCTTCAGTTATGGAGCGGACACGAACTTCATAGACAAGGAATAAGGTAAATAAGCTGTGGCACAGGTTGTCAAATTCACATAATCCTTAAGAATTCCGCATCTGTAACGCTCTCCGATTACTGAGCACAGACAGACAAAGGCTATGGTTTTATTATCCTCTCAGAATTCATTAGGGGGAATATAAGTGAATGGGTCCGGGGGAAAATCTACAAAACACTTAGTAACGTGTCCATGTATAAATGTAAAAATTAATAAAAAAACTGATCAACACTCAACAACATTTTCAATTCTTATTCAAATCTACCTATTTAACACAATTAGAAACTTGTCTCCATGGTTATTTTAGACAAGAAGATTTTCCCTGTGCCCGTGTGTTTTAGTGTCCATAAATATGTAAACAATTAACATCAAGTTCTACCCTGTAAACAATTAACATCAAGTTCTACCCTTAACAAAACGGGATTAAAACTTTGCTATCTAAGCTACATATTATTTCTCCTTGCAACATATTGTGTACAATGCATTTGAACAGATATAGTGAATCAAAAACAGAAAAATATATAAATACCATCATAAACAATTTGATTATACAACAGATTAAACAATGGAAAGCTTACGATTGTACCACATCTCGTATCATTTCATATTGGAGTTCCTACTGGAGTGTTATATTGGAGTTCTATATCCCGTATCAGTCCCAGCCCAGAAATCTTGTCTGTGTGGGTTTTCTTTATTTCTATATTACCACACGTCAGGGAGTGTGTTAGATTCTCAGCACCACAGAGGCTGATTATTCGGGCTAGTCATCAGGCTAGGATTGTATCACACTGGAAGTCATTGGGCTAGGATTGTATCACACTGGAAGTCATCAGGTTAAGATTGCATCACACTGGAAGTCATCAGGCTAGGAATGTATCACACTGGAAGTCATCAGGCTAGGATTGTATCACACTGGAAGTCATTGGGCTAGGATTGTATCACATTGGAAGTCATTGGGCTAAGATTGTATCACATTGGAAGTCATCAGGCTAGGATTGTATCACATTGGAAGTCATCAGGCCAGGATTGTATCACATTGGAAGTCATCAGGCTAGGATTGTATCACATTGGAAGTCATCAGGCTAGGACTGTATCACATTGGAAGTCATCAGGCTAGGACTGTATCACATTGGAAGTCATCAGGCTAGGATTGTATCACATTGTAAGTCATCAGGCCAGGATTGTATCACATTGGAAGTCATCAGAACAAGTCTGACACGCTTTCTCCTGATGACAGTATTTGTGGAAACCATGACCTGAAAAATTGAATTAAAAACATATTTATGAATACTTCTTCAACGCTAGAAGAGTTTCGGGAAACCAAAAATATGCCCAGTATAGAACAGTGAATGTGACGAGTTTAAACTTAATCTTTTGTTAGTGCTTGTAAAATTAATCAAAAATCAATGAATAGCAAAGCAGTGCTGATAAATGTGGTTTAACAAAGGTGTAAATGTCAATCCTCTATTTGCTTTCCAATGGATATTCATGTCTGTGTTAGAATAAACCTAAACTAGTGGTCTTATCTATGGATACAACCATCATCCAATATGTCTGTGTTAGAATAAACCTAAACTAGTGGTCTTATCTATGGATACAACCATCATCCAATATGTCTGATAGAATAGACCTAAACTTGTGGTCTTATCTATGGATACAACCATCATCCAATATGTCTGATAGAATAGACCTAAACTTGTGGTCTTATCTATGGGTACAACCATCATCCAATATGTCTGATAGAATAAACCTAAACTAGTGGTCTTATCTATGGATACAACCATCATCCAATATGTCTGTGTTAGAATAAACCTAAACTAGTGGTCTTATCTATGGATACAACCATCATCCAATATGTCTGATAGAATAGACCTAAACTTGTGGTCTTATCTATGGATACAACCATCATCCAATATGTCTGATAGAATAGACCTAAACTTGTGGTCTTATCTATGGGTACAACCATCATCCAATATGTCTGATAGAATAGACCTAAACTAGTGGTCTTATCTATGGGTACAACCATCATCCAATATGTCTGATAGAATAGACCTAAACTAGTGGTCTTATCTATGGATACAACCATCATCCAATATGTCTGATAGAATAGACCTAAACTTGTGGTCTTATCTATGGGTACAACCATCATCCAATATGTCTGATAGAATAGACCTAAACTTGTGGTCTTATCTATGGGTACAACCATCATCCAATATGTCTGATAGAATAGACCTAAACTAGTGGTCTTATCTATGGGTACAACCATCATCCAATATGTCTGATAGAATAGACCTAAACTAGTGGTCTTATCTATGGATACAACCATCATCCAATATGTCTGATAGAATAGACTTAAACTTGTGGTCTTATCTATGGGTACAACCATCATCCAATATGTCTGATAGAATAGACCTAAACTTGTGGTCTTATCTATGGGTACAACCATCATCCAATATGTCTGATAGAATAGACCTAAACTAGTGGTCTTATCTATGGGTACAACCATCATCCAATATGTCTGATAGAATAGACCTAAACTAGTGGTCTTATCTATGGATACAACCATCATCCAATATGTCTGTGTTAGAATAAACCTAAACTTGTGGTCTTATCTATGGATACAACCATCATCCAATATGTCTGTGTTAGAATAGACCTAAACTAGTGGTCTTATCTATGGATACAACCATCATCCAATATGTCTGATAGAATAGACCTAAACTTGTGGTCTTATCTATGGATACAACCTTCATCCAATATGTCTGATAGAATAGACCTAAACTTGTGGTCTTATCTATGGATACAACCATCATCCAATATGTCTGTGATAGAATAAACCTAAACTAGTGGTCTTATCTATGGATACAATCATCATCCAATATGTCTGATAGAATAGACCTAAACTTGTGGTCTTATCTATGGATACAACCATCATCCAATATGTCTGTGTTAGAATAGACCTAAACTAGTGGTCTTATCTATGGATACAATCATCATCCAATATGTCTGATAGAATAAACCTAAACTTGTGGTCTTATCTATGGATACAACCATCATCCAATATGTCTGTGTTAGAATAGACCTAAACTAGTGGTCTTATCTATGGATACAACCATCATCCAATATGTCTGATAGAATAGACCTAAACTTGTGGTCTTATCTATGGATACAACCATCATCCAATATGTCTGTGATAGAATAAACCTAAACTAGTGGTCTTATCTATGGATACAATCATCATCCAATATGTCTGATAGAATAAACCTAAACTTGTGGTCTTATCTATGGATACAACCATCATCCAATATGTCTGTGTTAGAATAGACCTAAACTAGTGGTCTTATCTATGGGTACAACCATCATCCAATATGTCTGATAGAATAGACCTAAACTTGTGGTCTTATCTATGGATACAACCATCATCCAATATGTCTGTGTAGGAATAAACCTAAACTTGTGGTCTTATCTATGGATACAACCATCATCCAATATGTCTGATAGAATAGACCTAAACTAGTGGTCTTATCTATGGATACAACCATCATCCAATATGTCTGATAGAATAGACCTAAACTAGTGGTCTTATCTATGGATACAACCATCATCCAATATGTCTGATAGAATAGACCTAAACTAGTGGTCTTATCTATGGATACAACCATCATCCAATATGTCTGATAGAATAGACCTAAACTTGTGGTCTTATCTATGGATACAACCATCATCCAATATGTCTGATAGAATAGACCTAAACTAGTGGTCTTATCTATGGATACAACCATCATCCAATATGTCTGTGTTAGAATAGACCTAAACTAGTGGTCTTATCTATGGATACAACCATCATCCAATATGTCTGTGTTAGAATAGACCTAAACTAGTGGTCTTATCTATGGGTACAACCTTCATCCAATATGTCTGATAGAATAGACCTAAACTAGTGGTCTTATCTATGGATACAACCATCATCCAATATGTCTGTGTTAGAATAGACCTAAACTTGTGGTCTTATCTATGGATACAATCATCATCCAATATGTCTGATAGAATAAACCTAAACTAGTGGTCTTATCTATGGGTACAACCTTCATCCAATATGTCTGATAGAATAGACCTAAACTAGTGGTCTTATCTATGGATACAACCATCATCCAATATGTCTGATAGAATAGACCTAAACTAGTGGTCTTATCTATGGATACAACCATCATCCAATATGTCTGATAGAATAGACCTAAACTTGTGGTCTTATCTATGGGTACAACCATCATCCAATATGTCTGTGTTAGAATAGACCTAAACTAGTGGTCTTATCTATGGATACAACCATCATCCAATATGTCTGTGTTAGAATAGACCTAAACTTGTGGTCTTATCTATGGATACAACCATCATCCAATATGTCTGTGTTAGAATAGACCTAAACTAGTGGTCTTATCTATGGATACAACCTTCATCCAATATGTCTGTGTTAGAATAGACCTAAACTAGTGGTCTTATCTATGGGTACAACCTTCATCCAATATGTCTGATAGAATAGACCTAAACTAGTGGTCTTATCTATGGATACAACCATCATCCAATATGTCTGATAGAATAGACCTAAACTAGTGGTCTTATCTATGGATACAACCATCATCCAATATGTCTGTGTTAGAATAGACCTAAACTTGTGGTCTTATCTATGGATACAACCATCATCCAATATGTCTGTGTTAGAATAGACCTAAACTAGTGGTCTTATCTATGGATACAACCTTCATCCAATATGTCTGTGTTAGAATAGACCTAAACTAGTGGTCTTATCTATGGGTACAACCTTCATCCAATATGTCTGATAGAATAGACCTAAACTAGTGGTCTTATCTATGGATACAACCATCATCCAATATGTCTGATAGAATAGACCTAAACTTGTGGTCTTATCTATGGATACAACCATCATCCAATATGTCTGATAGAATAGACCTAAACTAGTGGTCTTATCTATGGATACAACCATCATCCAATATGTCTGATAGAATAGACCTAAACTAGTGGTCTTATCTATGAATACAACCTTCATCCAATATGTCTGTGTTAGAATAGACCTAAACTAGTGGTCTTATCTATGGATACAACCATCATCCAATATGTCTGTGTTAGAATAAACCTAAACTAGTGGTCTTATCTATGGATACAACCTTCATCCAATATGTCTGATAGAATAGACCTAAACTAGTGGTCTTATCTATGGATACAACCATCATCCAATATGTCTGTGTTAGAATAGACCTAAACTAGTGGTCTTATCTATGGATACAACCATCATCCAATATGTCTGTGTTAGAATAAACCTAAACTAGTGGTCTTATCTATGGATACAACCTTCATCCAATATGTCTGATAGAATAGACCTAAACTTGTGGTCTTATCTATAGATACAACCATCATCCAATATGTCTGATAGAATAGACCTAAACTTGTGGTCTTATCTATGGATACAACCATCATCCAATATGTCTGATAGAATAGACCTAAACTAGTGGTCTTATCTATGGATACAACCTTCATCCAATATGTCTGATAGAATAGACCTAAACTAGTGGTCTTATCTATGAATACAACCATCATCCAATATGTCTGATAGAATAGACCTAAACTAGTGGTCTTATCTATGGATACAAGCATCATCCAATATGTCTGATAGAATAGACCTAAACTAGTGGTCTTATCTATGGATACAAGCATCATCCAATATGTCTGTGTTAGAATAAACCTAAACTAGTGGTCTTATCTATGGATACAACCATCATCCAATATGTCTGATAGAATAGACCTAAACTTGTGGTCTTATCTATGGATACAACCTTCATCCAATATGTCTGATAGAATAGACCTAAACTAGTGGTCTTATCTATGGATACAACCATCATCCAATATGTCTGATAGAATAGACCTAAACTAGTGGTCTTATCTATGGATTCAACCATCATCCAATATGTCTGTGTTAGAATAGACCTAAACTAGTGGTCTTATCTATGGATACAACCATCATCCAATATGTCTGTGTTAGAATAAACCTAAACTAGTGGTCTTATCTATGGATACAACCATCATCCAATATGTCTGATAGAATAGACCTAAACTTGTGGTCTTATCTATGGATACAACCATCATCCAATATGTCTGTGTTAGAATAGACCTAAACTAGTGGTCTTATCTATGGATACAACCATCATCCAATATGTCTGTGTTAGAATAGACCTAAACTAGTGGTCTTATCTATGGGTACAACCATCATCCAATATGTCTGATAGAATAGACCTAAACTTGTGGTCTTATCTATGGATACAACCATCATCCAATATGTCTGTGTTAGAATAGACCTAAACTAGTGGTCTTATCTATGGATACAACCATCATCCAATATGTCTGTGTTAGAATAGACCTAAACTTGTGGTCTTATCTATGGATACAACCATCATCCAATATGTCTGATAGAATAAACCTAAACTAGTGGTCTTATCTATGGATACAACCATCATCCAATATGTCTGTGTTAGAATAAACCTAAACTAGTGGTCTTATCTATGGATACAACCATCATCCAATATGTCTGATAGAATAAACCTAAACTTGTGGTCTTATCTATGGATACAACCTTCATCCAATATGTCTGATAGAATAGACCTAAACTAGTGGTCTTATCTATGGATACAACCATCATCCAATATGTCTGATAGAATAGACCTAAACTAGTGGTCTTATCTATGGATACAACCATCATCCAATATGTCTGATAGAATAGACCTAAACTTGTGGTCTTATCTATGGATACAAGCATCATCCAATATGTCTGATAGAATAGACCTAAACTAGTGGTCTTATCTATGGATACAACCTTCATCCAATATGTCTGATAGAATAGACCTAGACTAGGGGTCTTATCTATGGATACAACCTTCATCCAATATGTCTGATAGAATAGACCTAAACTAGTGGTCTTATCTATGGATACAACCATCATCCAATATGTCTGATAGAATAGAACTAAACTAGTGGTCTTATCTATGGATACAATCATCATCCAATATGTCTGATAGAATAGACCTAAACTTGTGGTCTTATCTATGGATACAAGCATCATCCAATATGTCTGATAGAATAGACCTAAACTAGTGGTCTTAGCTATGGATACAACCTTCATCCAATATGTCTGATAGAATAAACCTAGACTAGGGGTCTTATCTATGGATACAACCTTCATCCAATATGTCTGATAGAATAGACCTAAACTAGTGGTCTTATCTATGAATACAACCATCATCCAATATGTCTGATAGAATAGACCAAAACTAGTGGTCTTATCTATGGATACAACCATCATCCAATATGTCTGATAGAATAGACCTAAACTAGTGGTCTTATCTATGGATACAAGCATCATCCAATATGTCTGATAGAATAAACCTAAACTAGTGGTCTTATCTATGGATACAAGCATCATCCAATATGTCTGATAGAATAGACCTAAACTAGTGGTCTTATCTATGGATACAAGCATCATCCAATATGTCTGATAGAATAGACCTAAACTAGTGGTCTTATCTATGGATACAACCATCATCCAATATGTCTGATAGAATAGACCTAAACTTGTGGTCTTATCTATGGATACAAGCATCATCCAATATGTCTGATAGAATAGACCTAAACTAGTGGTCTTATCTATGAATACAAGCATCATCCAATATGTCTGATAGAATAGACCTAAACTTGTGGTCTTATCTATGGATACAAGCATCATCCAATATGTCTGTGTTAGAATAGACCTAAACTAGTGGTCTTATCTATGGATACAACCATCATCCAATATGTCTGATAGAATAGACCTAAACTTGTGGTCTTATCTATGGATACAACCATCATCCAATATGTCTGATAGAATAGACCTAAACTAGTGGTCTTATCTATGGATACAACCATCATCCAATATGTCTGATAGAATAGACCTAAACTTGTGGTCTTATCTATGGATACAACCATCATCCAATATGTCTGATAGAATAGACCTAAACTAGTGGTCTTATCTATGGATACAACCATCATCCAATATGTCTGTGTTAGAATAAACCTAAACTTGTGGTTTTATCTATGGATACAACCATCATCCAATATGTCTGATAGAATAAACCTAAACTTGTGGTCTTATCTATGGATACAACCTTCATCCAATATGTCTGATAGAATAAACCTAAACTTGTGGTCTTATCTATGGATACAACCATCATCCAATATGTCTGTGTTAGAATAGACCTAAACTAGTGGTCTTATCTATGGATACAACCTTCATCCAATATGTCTGATAGAATAAACCTAAACTTGTGGTCTTATCTATGGATACAACCATCATCCAATATGTCTGTGTTAGAATAGACCTAAACTAGTGGTCTTATCTATGGATACAACCATCATCCAATATGTCTGATAGAATAGACCTAAACTTGTGGTCTTATCTATGGATACAACCATCATCCAATATGTCTGTGTTAGAATAGACCTAAACTAGTGGTCTTATCTATGGATACAACCATCATCCAATATGTCTGATAGAATAGACCTAAACTAGTGGTCTTATCTATGGATACAACCATCATCCAATATGTCTGATAGAATAGACCTAAACTTGTGGTCTTATCTATGGATACAACCATCATCCAATATGTCTGATAGAATAGACCTAAACTAGTGGTCTTATCTATGGATACAACCTTCATCCAATATGTCTGTGTTAGAATAAACCTAAACTAGTGGTCTTATCTATGGATACAACCATCATCCAATATGTCTGTGTTAGAATAGACCTAAACTAGTGGTCTTATCTATGGATACAACCTTCATCCAATATGTCTGTGTTAGAATAAACCTAAACTAGTGGTCTTATCTATGGATACAACCATCATCCAATATGTCTGATAGAATAGACCTAAACTTGTGGTCTTATCTATGGATACAACCTTCATCCAATATGTCTGATAGAATAGACCTAAACTTGTGGTCTTATCTATGGATACAACCATCATCCAATATGTCTGTGTAGGAATAAACCTAAACTTGTGGTCTTATCTATGGATACAACCATCATCCAATATGTCTGATAGAATAGACCTAAACTAGTGGTCTTATCTATGGATACAACCATCATCCAATATGTCTGATAGAATAGACCTAAACTAGTGGTCTTATCTATGGATACAACCATCATCCAATATGTCTGATAGAATAGACCTAAACTAGTGGTCTTATCTATGGATACAACCATCATCCAATATGTCTGATAGAATAGACCTAAACTTGTGGTCTTATCTATGGATACAACCATCATCCAATATGTCTGTGTTAGAATAGACCTAAACTAGTGGTCTTATCTATGGATACAACCATCATCCAATATGTCTGTGTTAGAATAGACCTAAACTAGTGGTCTTATCTATGGGTACAACCTTCATCCAATATGTCTGATAGAATAGACCTAAACTAGTGGTCTTATCTATGGATACAACCATCATCCAATATGTCTGTGTTAGAATAGACCTAAACTTGTGGTCTTATCTATGGATACAATCATCATCCAATATGTCTGATAGAATAAACCTAAACTAGTGGTCTTATCTATGGGTACAACCTTCATCCAATATGTCTGATAGAATAGACCTAAACTTGTGGTCTTATCTATGGATACAACCTTCATCCAATATGTCTGATAGAATAGACCTAAACTTGTGGTCTTATCTATGGATACAAGCATCATCCAATATGTCTGATAGAATAGACCTAAACTAGTGGTCTTATCTATGGATACAACCATCATCCAATATGTCTGTGTTAGAATAGACCTAAACTTGTGGTCTTATCTATGGATACAACCTTCATCCAATATGTCTGATAGAATAAACCTAAACTAGTGGTCTTATCTATGGGTACAACCTTCATCCAATATGTCTGATAGAATAGACCTAAACTAGTGGTCTTATCTATGGATACAACCATCATCCAATATGTCTGATAGAATAGACCTAAACTAGTGGTCTTATCTATGAATACAACCTTCATCCAATATGTCTGTGTTAGAATAGACCTAAACTTGTGGTCTTATCTATGGATACAACCATCATCCAATATGTCTGTGTTAGAATAAACCTAAACTAGTGGTCTTATCTATGGGTACAACCTTCATCCAATATGTCTGATAGAATAGACCTAAACTAGTGGTCTTATCTATGGGTACAACCTTCATCCAATATGTCTGATAGAATAGACCTAAACTAGTGGTCTTATCTATGGGTACAACCTTCATCCAATATGTCTGATAGAATAGACCTAAACTAGTGGTCTTATCTATGGATACAACCATCATCCAATATGTCTGATAGAATAGACCTAAACTTGTGGTCTTATCTATGGATACAACCATCATCCAATATGTCTGATAGAATAAACCTAAACTTGTGGTCTTATCTATAGATAGAACCATCATCCAATATGTCTGATAGAATAGACCTAAACTTGTGGTCTTATCTATGGATACAACCATCATCCAATATGTCTGTGTTAGAATAGACCTAAACTAGTGGTCTTATCTATGGATACAACCATCATCCAATATGTCTGTGTTAGAATAAACCTAAACTAGTGGTCTTATCTATGGATACAACCTTCATCCAATATGTCTGATAGAATAGACCTAAACTTGTGGTCTTATCTATAGATACAACCATCATCCAATATGTCTGATAGAATAGACCTAAACTAGTGGTCTTATCTATGGATACAACCTTCATCCAATATGTCTGATAGAATAGACCTAAACTAGTGGTCTTATCTATGAATACAACCATCATCCAATATGTCTGATAGAATAGACCTAAACTAGTGGTCTTATCTATGGATACAAGCATCATCCAATATGTCTGATAGAATAGACCTAAACTAGTGGTCTTATCTATGGATACAAGCATCATCCAATATGTCTGTGTTAGAATAAACCTAAACTAGTGGTCTTATCTATGGATACAACCATCATCCAATATGTCTGATAGAATAGACCTAAACTTGTGGTCTTATCTATGGATACAACCTTCATCCAATATGTCTGATAGAATAGACCTAAACTAGTGGTCTTATCTATGGATACAACCATCATCCAATATGTCTGATAGAATAGACCTAAACTAGTGGTCTTATCTATGGATTCAACCATCATCCAATATGTCTGTGTTAGAATAGACCTAAACTAGTGGTCTTATCTATGGATACAACCATCATCCAATATGTCTGATAGAATAGACCAAAACTAGTGGTCTTATCTATGGATACAACCATCATCCAATATGTCTGATAGAATAGACCTAAACTAGTGGTCTTATCTATGGATACAAGCATCATCCAATATGTCTGATAGAATAAACCTAAACTAGTGGTCTTATCTATGGATACAAGCATCATCCAATATGTCTGATAGAATAGACCTAAACTAGTGGTCTTATCTATGGATACAACCATCATCCAATATGTCTGTGTTAGAATAGACCTAAACTAGTGGTCTTATCTATGGATACAACCATCATCCAATATGTCTGTGTTAGAATAGACCTAAACTAGTGGTCTTATCTATGGGTACAACCATCATCCAATATGTCTGATAGAATAGACCTAAACTTGTGGTCTTATCTATGGATACAACCATCATCCAATATGTCTGTGTTAGAATAGACCTAAACTAGTGGTCTTATCTATGGATACAACCATCATCCAATATGTCTGTGTTAGAATAGACCTAAACTTGTGGTCTTATCTATGGATACAACCATCATCCAATATGTCTGATAGAATAAACCTAAACTAGTGGTGTTATCTATGGATACAACCATCATCCAATATGTCTGTGTTAGAATAAACCTAAACTAGTGGTCTTATCTATGGATACAACCATCATCCAATATGTCTGATAGAATAAACCTAAACTTGTGGTCTTATCTATGGATACAACCTTCATCCAATATGTCTGATAGAATAGACCTAAACTAGTGGTCTTATCTATGGATACAACCATCATCCAATATGTCTGATAGAATAGACCTAAACTAGTGGTCTTATCTATGGATACAACCATCATCCAATATGTCTGATAGAATAGACCTAAACTTGTGGTCTTATCTATGGATACAAGCATCATCCAATATGTCTGATAGAATAGACCTAAACTAGTGGTCTTATCTATGGATACAACCTTCATCCAATATGTCTGATAGAATAGACCTAGACTAGGGGTCTTATCTATGGATACAACCTTCATCCAATATGTCTGATAGAATAGACCTAAACTAGTGGTCTTATCTATGGATACAACCATCATCCAATATGTCTGATAGAATAGACCTAAACTAGTGGTCTTATCTATGGATACAATCATCATCCAATATGTCTGATAGAATAGACCTAAACTTGTGGTCTTATCTATGGATACAAGCATCATCCAATATGTCTGATAGAATAGACCTAAACTAGTGGTCTTATCTATGGATACAACCTTCATCCAATATGTCTGATAGAATAGACCTAGACTAGGGGTCTTATCTATGGATACAACCTTCATCCAATATGTCTGATAGAATAGACCTAAACTAGTGGTCTTATCTATGAATACAACCATCATCCAATATGTCTGATAGAATAGACCAAAACTAGTGGTCTTATCTATGGATACAACCATCATCCAATATGTCTGATAGAATAGACCTAAACTAGTGGTCTTATCTATGGATACAAGCATCATCCAATATGTCTGATAGAATAAACCTAAACTAGTGGTCTTATCTATGGATACAAGCATCATCCAATATGTCTGATAGAATAGACCTAAACTAGTGGTCTTATCTATGGATACAAGCATCATCCAATATGTCTGATAGAATAGACCTAAACTAGTGGTCTTATCTATGGATACAACCATCATCCAATATGTCTGATAGAATAGACCTAAACTTGTGGTCTTATCTATGGATACAAGCATCATCCAATATGTCTGATAGAATAGACCTAAACTAGTGGTCTTATCTATGGATACAAGCATCATCCAATATGTCTGTGTTAGAATAGACCTAAACTAGTGGTCTTATCTATGGATACAACCATCATCCAATATGTCTGATAGAATAGACCTAAACTTGTGGTCTTATCTATGGATACAACCATCATCCAATATGTCTGATAGAATAAACCTAAACTTGTGGTCTTATCTATGGATACAACCATCATCCAATATGTCTGATAGAATAGACCTAAACTAGTGGTCTTATCTATGGATACAAGCATCATCCAATATGTCTGATAGAATAGACCTAAACTAGTGGTCTTATCTATGGATACAACCATCATGCAATATGTCTGATAGAAAAGACCTAAACTAGTGGTCTTATCTATGGATACAACCATCATCCAATATGTCTGATAGAATAGACCTAAACTAGTGGTCTTATCTATGGATACAAGCATCATCCAATATGTCTGATAGAATAGACCTAAACTTGTGGTCTTATCTATGGATACAAGCATCATCCAATATGTCTGTGTTAGAATAGACCTAAACTAGTGGTCTTATCTATGGATACAACCTTCATCCAATATGTCTGATAGAATAGACCTAAACTTGTGGTCTTATCTATGGATACAACCATCATCCAATATGTCTGATAGAATAGACCTAAACTAGTGGTCTTATCTATGGATACAACCATCATCCAATATGTCTGTGTTAGAATAGACCTAATTTGTGGTCTTATCTATGGATACAACCATCATCCAATATGTCTGATAGAATAGACCTAAACTAGTGGTCTTATCTATGGATACAACCATCATCCAATATGTCTGATAGAATAGACCTAAACTAGTGGTCTTATCTATGGATACAACCTTCATCCAATATGTCTGATAGAATAGACCTAAACTTGTGGTCTTATCTATGGATACAACCATCATCCAATATGTCTGATAGAATAGACCTAAACTAGTGGTCTTATCTATGGATACAACCATCATCCAATATGTCTGATAGAATAGACCTAAACTAGTGGTCTTATCTATGGATACAACCATCATCCAATATGTCTGATAGAATAGACCTAAACTTGTGGTCTTATCTATGGATACAACCATCATCCAATATGTCTGATAGAATAGACCTAAACTAGTGGTCTTATCTATGATTACAACCATCATCCAATATGTCTGATAGAATAAACCTAAACTAGTGGTCTTATCTATGGATACAACCTTCATCCAATATGTCTGTGTTAGAATAAACCTAAACTAGTGGTCTTATCTATGGATACAACCATCATCCAATATGTCTGATAGAATAGACCTAAACTAGTGGTCTTATCTATGGATACAACCATCATCCAATATGTCTGATAGAATAGACCTAAACTTGTGGTCTTATCTATGGATACAAGCATCATCCAATATGTCTGTGTTAGAATAGACCTAAACTAGTGGTCTTATCTATGGATACAACCTTCATCCAATATGTCTGATAGAATAGACCTAAACTTGTGGTCTTATCTATGGATACAACCATCATCCAATATGTCTGATAGAATAGACCTAAACTAGTGGTCTTATCTATGGATACAAGCATCATCCAATATGTCTGATAGAATAGACCTAAACTTGTGGTCTTATCTATGGATACAAGCATCATCCAATATGTCTGTGTTAGAATAGACCTAAACTAGTGGTCTTATCTATGGATACAACCTTCATCCAATATGTCTGATAGAATAGACCTAAACTAGTGGTCTTATCTATGGATACAACCATCATCCAATATGTCTGATAGAATAGACCTAAACTAGTGGTCTTATCTATGGATACAACCATCATCCAATATGTCTGATAGAATAGACCTAAACTAGTGGTCTTATCTATGGATACAACCATCATCCAATATGTCTGATAGAATAGACCTAAACTTGTGGTCTTATCTATGGATACAACCATCATCCAATATGTCTGATAGAATAGACCTAAACTAGTGGTCTTATCTATGGATACAACCATCATCCAATATGTCTGATAGAATAGACCTAAACTAGTGGTCTTATCTATGGATACAACCATCATCCAATATGTCTGATAGAATAGACCTAAACTAGTGGTCTTATCTATAGATACAACCATCATCCAATATGTCTGTGATAGAATAAACCTAAACTAGTGGTCTTATCTATGAATACAACGATCATCCAATATGTCTGATAGAATAGACCTAAACTAGTGGTCTTATCTATGAATACAACCATCATCCAATATGTCTGATAGAATAGACCTAAACTAGTGGTCTTATCTATGGATACAAGCATCATCCAATATGTCTGATAGAATAGACCTAAACTAGTGGTCTTATATATGGATACAACCATCATCCAATATGTCTGTGTTAGAATAAACCTAAACTAGTGGTCTTATCTATGGATACAACCATCATCCAATATGTCTGTGTTAGAATAAACCTAAACTAGTGGTCTTATCTATGGATACAACCATCATCCAATATGTCTGTGTTAGAATAGACCTAAACTAGTGGTCTTATCTATGGATACAACCATCATCCAATATGTCTGATAGAATAGACCTAAACTAGTGGTCTTATCTATGGATACAACCATCATCCAATATGTCTGATAGAATAGACCTAAACTAGTGGTCTTATCTATGGATACAACCTTCATCCAATATGTCTGATAGAATAAACCTAAACTAGTGGTCTTATCTATGGGTACAACCATCATCCAATATGTCTGTGTTAGAATAAACCTAAACTTGGGGTCTTATCTATGGATACAACCATCATCCAATATGTCTGATAGAATAGACCTAAACTAGTGGTCTTATCTATGGATACAACCATCATCCAATATGTCTGTGTAGGAATAAACCTAAACTTGTGGTCTTATCTATGGATACAACCATCATCCAATATGTCTGTGTAGGAATAAACCTAAACTTGTGGTCTTATCTATGGATACAACCATCATCCAATATGCCTGTGTAGGAATAAACCTAAACTTGTGGTCTTATCTATGGATACAACCATCATCCAATATGTCTGTGTTAGAATAAACCTAAACTAGTGGTCTTATCTATGGATACAACCATCATCCAATATGTCTGTGTTAGAATAAACCTAAACTAGTGGTCTTATCTATAGATACAACCATCATCCAATATGTCTGTGATAGAATAAACCTAAACTAGTGGTCTTATCTATGAATACAACGATCATCCAATATGTCTGATAGAATAGACCTAAACTAGTGGTCTTATCTATGAATACAACCATCATCCAATATGTCTGATAGAATAGACCTAAACTAGTGGTCTTATCTATGGATACAACCATCATCCAATATGTCTGATAGAATAGACCTAAACTAGTGGTCTTATATATGGATACAACCATCATCCAATATGTCTGTGTTAGAATAAACCTAAACTAGTGGTCTTATCTATGGATACAACCATCATCCAATATGTCTGTGTTAGAATAAACCTAAACTAGTGGTCTTATCTATGGATACAACCATCATCCAATATGTCTGTGTTAGAATAGACCTAAACTAGTGGTCTTATCTATGGATACAACCATCATCCAATATGTCTGATAGAATAGACCTAAACTAGTGGTCTTATCTATGGATACAACCATCATCCAATATGTCTGATAGAATAGACCTAAACTAGTGGTCTTATCTATGGATACAACCTTCATCCAATATGTCTGATAGAATAAACCTAAACTAGTGGTCTTATCTATGGGTACAACCATCATCCAATATGTCTGTGTTAGAATAAACCTAAACTTGGGGTCTTATCTATGGATACAACCATCATCCAATATGTCTGATAGAATAGACCTAAACTAGTGGTCTTATCTATGGATACAACCATCATCCAATATGTCTGTGTAGGAATAAACCTAAACTTGTGGTCTTATCTATGGATACAACCATCATCCAATATGTCTGTGTTAGAATAAACCTAAACTAGTGGTCTTATCTATGGATACAACCATCATCCAATATGTCTGTGTTAGAATAAACCTAAACTAGTGGTCTTATCTATGGATACAACCATCATCCAATATGTCTGATAGAATAGACCTAAACTAGTGGTCTTATCTATGGATACAACCATCATCCAATATGTCTGTGTTAGAATAAACCTAAACTAGTGGTCTTATCTATGGATACAACCATCATCCAATATGTCTGATAGAATAGACCTAAACTAGTGGTCTTATCTATGGATACAACCATCATCCAATATGTCTGTGTTAGAATAAACCTAAACTTGGGGTCTTATCTATGGATATAAGCATCATCCAATATGTCTGTGTTAGAATAAACCTAAACTAGTGGTCTTATCTATGGATACAAGCATCATCCAATATGTCTGTGTTAGAATAAACCTAAACTAGTGGTCTTATCTATGGATACAACCATCATCCAATATGTCTGTGTTAGAATAGACCTAAACTAGTGGTCTTATCTATGAATACAACCATCATCCAATATGTCTGATAGAATAGACCTAAACTAGTGGTCTTATCTATGGGTACAACCATCATCCAATATGTCTGATAGAATAGACCTAAACTAGTGGTCTTATCTATGGATACAAGCATCATCCAATATGTCTGATAG
Source organism: Lepidochitona cinerea (assembly GCA_963971465.1). Taxonomy (NCBI): domain Eukaryota; kingdom Metazoa; phylum Mollusca; class Polyplacophora; order Chitonida; family Tonicellidae; genus Lepidochitona; species Lepidochitona cinerea. The sequence goes on along the minus strand of OZ020553.1, from coordinate 1,044,860 downwards.
AATAGACCTAAACTAGTGGTCTTATCTATGGATACAACCTTCATCCAATTTGTCTGATAGAATAGACCTAAACTAGTGGTCTTATCTATGGATACAACCATCATCCAATATGTCTGTGTTAGAATAGACCTAAACTTGGGGTCTTATCTATGGATACAACCATCATCCAATATGTCTGATAGAATAGACCTAAACTAGTGGTCTTATCTATGGATACAACCATCATCCAATATGTCTGATAGAATAGACCTAAACTAGTGGTCTTATCTATGGATACAAGCATCATCCAATATGTCTGATAGAATAGACCTAAACTAGTGGTCTTATCTATGGATACAACCTTCATCCAATATGTCTGATAGAATAGACCTAAACTAGTGGTCTTATCTATGGATACAACCTTCATCCAATATGTCTGATAGAATAGACCTAAACTAGTGGTCTTATCTATGGATACAACCTTCATCCAATATGTCTGTGTTAGAATAAACCTAAACTAGTGGTCTTATCTATGGATACAACCATCATCCAATATGTCTGATAGAATAGACCTAAACTAGTGGTCTTATCTATGGATACAACCTTCATCCAATATGTTTGTGTTAGAATAGACCTAAACTAGTGGTCTTATCTATGGATACAACCATCATCCAATATGTCTGATAGAATATACCTAAACTAGTGGTCTTATCTATGAATACAACCATCATCCAATATGTTTGTGTTAGAATAAACCTAAACTTGGGGTCTTATCTATGGATACAACCATCATCCAATATGTCTGTGTTAGAATAGACCTAAACTAGTGGTCTTATCTATGAATACAACCATCATCCAATATGTCTGTGTTAGAATAGACCTAAACTAGTGGTCTTATCTATGAATACAACCATCATCCAATATGTCTGTGTTAGAATAGACCTAAACTAGTGGTCTTATCTATGGATACAACATTCATCCAATATGTCTGGGTAGGAATATTATGTGTGTTTGGATGACAGTCAACAAACCACAGATCTGAGTAATGTATCTCCTATGTGATTGGATGACAGTCAACAAACCACAGATCTGAGTAATTTATCTCCTGTGTGATTGGATGACAATCAACAAACCACAGATCTGAGTAATGTATCTCCTGTGTGTTTGGATCACAGTCAACAAACCACAGATCTGAGTAATGTATCCCCTGTGTGATTGGATGACAGTCAACAAACCACAGATCTGAGTAATGTATCTCCTGTGTGATTGGATGACAGTCAACAAACCACAGATCTGAGTAATGTATCCCCTGTGTGATTGGATCACAGTCAACAAACCACAGATCTGAGTAATTTATCCCCTGTGTGATTGGATCACAGTCAACAAACCACAGATCTGAGTAATGTATCTCCTATGTGATTGGATGACAGTCAACAAACCACAGATCTGAGTAATGTATCTCCTGTGTGTTTGGATCACAGTCAACAAACCACAGATCTGAGTAATGTATCTCCTGTGTGTTTGGATCACAGTCAACAAACCACAGATCTGAGTAATGTATCCCCTGTGTGATTGGATGACAGTCAACAAACCACAGATCTGAGTAATGTATCTACTGTGTGATTGGATCACAGTCAACAAACCACAGATCTGAGTAATGTATCTCCTGTGTGATTGGATCACAGTCAATAAACCACAGATCTGAGTAATGTATCTCCTGTGTGATTGGATCACAGTCAACAAACCACAGATCTGAGTAATGTATCTCCTGTGTGATTGGATGACAGTCAACAAACCACAGATCTGAGTAATGTATCTCCTGTCTGATTGGATCACAGTCAACAAACCACAGATCTGAGTAATGTATCTCCTGTGTGATTGGATCACAGTCAACAAACCACATATCTGAGTAATGTATCTCCTGTGTGATTGGATCACAGTCAACAAACCACAGATCTGAGTAATGTATCTCCTGTGTGATTGGATCACAGTCAACAAACCACAGATCTGAGTAATGTATCTCCTGTGTGATTGGATCACAGTCAACAAACCACAGATCTGAGTAATGTATCTCCTATGTGATTGGATCACAGTCAACAAACCACAGATCTGAGTAATGTATCTCCTTTGTGATTGGATCACAGTCAACAAACCACAGATCTGAGTAATGTATCTCCTGTGTGATTGGATCACAGTCAACAAACCACAGATCTGAGTAATGTATCTCCTGTCTGATTGGATGACAGTCAACAAACCACAGATCTGAGTAATGTATCTCCTGTGTGATTGGATAACAGTCAACAAACCACAGATCTGAGTAATGTATCTCCTATGTGATTGGATCACAGTCAACAAACCACAGATCTGAGTAATGTATCTCCTTTGTGATTGGATCACAGTCAACAAACCACAGATCTGAGTAATGTATCCCCTGTGTGATTGGATGACAGTCAACAAACCACAGATCTGAGTAATGTATCTCCTGTGTGATTGGATCACAGTCAACAAACCACAGATCTGAGTAATGTATCTCCTGTGTGATTGGATGACAGTCAACAAACCACAGATCTGAGTAATGTATCTCCTGTCTGATTGGATGACAGTCAACAAACCACAGATCTGAGTAATGTATCTCCTGTGTGATTGGATAACAGTCAACAAACCACAGATCTGAGTAATTTACCTCCTGTGTGATTGGATCACAGTCAACAAACCACAGATCTGAGTAATGTATCTCCTATGTGATTGGATGACAGTCGACAAACCACAGATCTGAGTAATGTATCTCCTATGTGATTTGATGACAGTCAACAAACCACAGATCTGAGTAATGTATCTCCTGTGTGATTGGATCACAGTCAACAAACCACAGATCTGAGTAATGTATCTCCTGTCTGATTGGATGACAGTCAACAAACCACAGATCTGAGTAATGTATCTCCTGTGTGATTGGATCACAGTCAACAAACCACAGATCTGAGTAATGTATCTCCTGTCTGATTGGATGACAGTCAACAAACCACAGATCTGAGTAATGTATCTCCTGTGTGATTGGATAACAGTCAACAAACCACAGATCTGAGTAATGTATCTCCTGTGTGATTGGATCACAGTCAACAAACCACAGATCTGAGTAATGTATCTCCTGTGTGATTGGATCACAGTCAACAAACCACAGATCTGAGTAATGTATATCCTGTCTGATTGGATGACAGTCAACAAACCACAGATCTGAGTAATGTATCTCCTGTGTGATTGGATAACAGTCAACAAACCACAGATCTGAGTAATTTACCTCCTGTGTGATTGGATGACAGTCAACAAACCACAGATCTGAGTAATGTATCTCCTATGTGATTGGATGACAGTCGACAAACCACAGATCTGAGTAATGTATCTCCTGTCTGATTGGATGACAGTCAACAAACCACAGATCTGAGTAATGTATCTCCTGTGTGATTGGATCACAGTCAACAAACCACAGATCTGAGTAATGTATCTCCTGTGTGATTTGATGACAGTCAACAAACCACAGATCTGAGTAATGTATCTCCTGTGTGTTTGGATCACAGTCAACAAACCACAGATCTTTTGGCAGCTCATGCCACTTTAACTTTAACAAAATATGAGAACAGGAAAAGAAATTGACAATATGTAATATGGTTCTTAGGTAGAGGACACACAAAGCGAGTTAACATGTAGCTCTGGCTAGTTTATCTTTCTCTTGTACTTTTTGCTAGAGTATCTTTCAAACTCTTGTTCTTTTTATAAGCTATGACTGGCCGTTGGCTCAGAGGTCGAGCAATTTTACTCTGAAGTAGTATTCTTCTGTTATAATCCGGGCCATATTCAGTTCAAACCCAAAGTTACAGTTTGTAACGATTGAATCCAAAAACTTTCCCTTTCCAAATGTTTGTTGTTAGTATCTGCAGTGGTAAAGAGAAGGAGGACTTTTTCAATGGGCATGATTTTGAATGGGTCATTAACCGAATGACATAAGGTATTGCTTTGCCAAAAAGCATATATCCTCGTGGTCAAAGAAATGTACATGACTAAGTGGATTCACAGCAGCTATCTTAGTATAAATAGTTACATATATTAGACATGAACTGTTTAAAACCTACCACAGTGAAAGACCACAACACCTGGATGTGAATGGGAGACAGGTGAAAATAACTCCAAACCACAAAGTGGACAAATCCTGAAACAAACAAAGGAGTTAAAATAAAAAGGCATAGAAGGTGCTGGAACAAAAAACACAAAAACAATGTCACAATATCAAATCCACCATCACTATCAAAACAGACACACAAACATCGAAACTTGATACAAAAAGTATTTCCGAAGTTTGTGTGATATAGTTGTGCCAAATCGGACTCCTTTCAAACAGTCTACAGAATTAACTTCTGAGCCCATTCCAAGATAAACCAATACAGACTCCATCCAAACAGTCACAGAAGTAACTTCTGACCATTTATAGGCACAAAGTAACCATTCCAAGATAAACCAATTCAGACTCCTTCCAAACAGTCACAGAAGTAACTTCTGACCATTTATAGGCACCAAGTAACCATTCCAAGATAAACCAATTCAGACTCCTTCCAAACAGTCACAGAAGTAACTTCTGACCATTTATAGGCACCAAGTAACCATTCCAAGATAAACCAATTCAGACTCCTTCCAAACAGTCACAGAAGTAACTTCTGACCATTTACAGGCACCAAGTAACCATTCCAAGATAAACCAATTCAGACTCCATCCAAACAGTCACAGAAGTAACTTCTGACCATTTACAGGCACCAAGTAACCATTCCAAGATAAACCAATTCAGACTCCTTCCAAACAGTCACAGAAGTAACTTCTGACCATTTACAGGCACCAAGTAACCATTCCAAGATAAACCAATTCAGACTCCTTCCAAAGAGTCACAGAAGTAACTTCTGACCATTTATAGGCACCAAGTAACCATTCCAAGATAAACCAATTCAGACTCCTTCCAAACAGTCACAGAAGTAACTTCTGACCATTTATAGGCACCAAGTAACCATTCCAAGATAAACCAATTCAGACTCCTTCCAAACAGTCACAGAAGTAACTTCTGACCATTTATAGGCACCAAGTAACCATTCCAAGATAAACCAATTCAGACTCCTTCCAAACAGTCACAGAAGTAACTTCTGACCATTTACAGGCACCAAGTAACCATTCCAAGATAAACCAATTCAGACTCCTTCCAAAGAGTCACAGAAGTAACTTCTGACCATTTATAGGCACCAAGTAACCATTCCAAGATAAACCAATTCAGACTCCTTCCAAACAGTCACAGAAGTAACTTCTGACCATTTATAGGCACCAAGTAACCATTCCAAGATAAACCAATTCAGACTCCTTCCAAACAGTCACAGAAGTAACTTCTGACCATTTATAGGCACCAAGTAACCATTCCAAGATAAACCAATTCAGACTCCATCCAAACAGTCACAGAAGTAACTTCTGACCATTTATAGGCACCAAGTTACCATTCCAAGATAAACCAATTCAGACTCCATCCAAACAGTCACAGAAGTAACTTCTGACCATTTATGGGCACCAAGTAACCATTCCAAGATAAACCAATTCAGACTCCTTCCAAACAGTCACAGAAGTAACTTCTGACAATTTACAGGCACCAAGTAACCATTCCAAGATAAACCAATTCAGACTCCTTCCAAACAGTCACAGAAGTAACTTCTGACAATTTACAGGCACCAAGTAACCATTCCAAGATAAACCAATTCAGACTCCTTCCAAACAGTCACAGAAGTAACTTCTGACCATTTATAGGCACCAAGTAACCATTCCAAGATAAACCAATTCAGACTCCTTCCAAAGAGTCACAGAAGTAACTTCTGACCATTTACAGGCACCAAGTAACCATTCCAAGATAAACCAATTCAGACTCCTTCCAAACAGTCACAGAAGTAACTTCTGACCATTTATAGGCACCAAGTAACCATTCCAAGATAAACCAATTCAGACTCCATCCAAACAGTCACAGAAGTAACTTCTGACCATTTATAGGCACCAAGTAACCATTCCAAGATAAACCAATTCAGACTCCTTCCAAACAGTCACAGAAGTAACTTCTGACCATTTATGGGCACCAAGTAACCATTCCAAGATAAACCAATTCAGACTCCATCCAAACAGACACAGAAGTAACTTCTGACAATTTACAGGCACCAAGTAACCATTCCAAGATAAACCAATTCAGACTCCTTCCAAACAGTCACAGAAGTAACTTCTGACAATTTACAGGCACCAAGTAACCATTCCAAGATAAACCAATTCAGACTCCTTCCAAACAGTCACAGAAGTAACTTCTGACCATTTACAGGCACCAAGTAACCATTCCAAGATAAACCAATTCAGACTCATTCCAAACAGTCACAGAAGTAACTTCTGACCATTTATAGGCACCAAGTAACCATTCCAAGATAAACCAATTCAGACTCCTTCCAAAGAGTCACAGAAGTAACTTCTGACCATTTACAGGCACCAAGTAACCATTCCAAGATAAACCAATTCAGACTCCTTCCAAACAGTCACAGAAGTAACTTCTGACCATTTATAGTCACCAAGTAACCATTCCAAGATAAACCAATTCAGACTCCTTCCAAACAGTCACAGAAGTAACTTCTGACCATTTATGGGCACCAAGTAACCATTCCAAGATAAACCAATTTAGACTCCTTCCAAACAGTCACAGAAGTAACTTCTGACCATTTATAGTCACCAAGTAACCATTCCAAGATAAACCAATTCAGACTCCTTCCAAACAGTCACAGAAGTAACTTCTGACCATTTATGGGCACCAAGTAACCATTCCAAGATAAACCAATTTAGACTCCTTCCAAACAGTCACAGAAGTAACTTCTGACCATTTATAGTCACCAAGTAACCATTCCAAGATAAACCAATTCAGACTCCTTCCAAACAGTCACAGAAGTAACTTCTGACCATTTATGGGCACCAAGTAACCATTCCAAGATAAACCAATTTAGACTCCTTCCAAACAGTCACAGAAGTAACTTCTGACCATTTATGGGCACCAAGTATCCATTCCAAGATAAACCAATTCAGACTCCTTCCAAACAGTCACAGAAGTAACTTCTGACAATTTACAGGCACCAAGTAACCATTCCAAGATAAACCAATTCAGACTCCTTCCAAACACTCACAGAAGTAACTTCTGACCATTTATAGACACCAAGTAACCATTCCAAGATAAACCAATTCAGACTCCCTCCAAACAGTCACAGAAGTAACTTCTGACCATTTATAGGCACCAAGTAACCATTCCAAGATAAACCAATTCAGACTCCTTCCAAACAGTCACAGAAGTAACTTCTGACCATTTATAGGCACCAAGTAACCATTCCAAGATAAACCAATTCAGACTCCATCCAAACTGTCACAGAAGTAACTTCTGACCATTTATAGGCACCAAGTAACCATTCCAAGATAAACCAATTTAGACTCCTTCCAAACAGTCACAGAAGTAACTCTGACCATTTATAGGCACCAAGTAACCATTCCAAGATAAACCAATTCAGACTCCTTCCAAACAGTCACAGAAGTAACTCTGACCATTTATAGGCACCAAGTAACCATTCCAAGATAAACCAATTCAGACTCCTTCCAAACTGTCCCAGAAGTAACTTCTGACCATTTACAGGCACCAAGTAACCATTCCAAGATAAACCAATTCAGACTCCTTCCAAAGAGTCACAGAAGTAACTTCTGACCATTTACAGGCACCAAGTAACCATTCCAAGATAAACCAATTCAGACTCCTTCCAAACAGTCACAGAAGTAACTTCTGACCATTTATGGGCACCAAGTAACCATTCCAAGATAAACCAATTTAGACTCCTTCCAAACAGTCAAAGAAGTAACTTCTGACCATTTATGGGCACAAAGTAACCATTCCAAGATAAACCAATTTAGACTCCTTCCAAACAGTCACAGAAGTAACTTCTGACCATTTATGGGCACCAAGTAACCATTCCAAGATAAACCAATTCAGACTCCTTCCAAACTGTCACAGAAGTAACTTCTGACCATTTATAGGCACCAAGTAACCATTCCAAGATAAACCAATTCAGACTCCCTCCAAACAGTCACAGAAGTAACTTCTGACCATTTATGGGCACCAAGTAACCATTCCAAGATAAACCAATTCAGACTCCTTCCAAAGAGTCACAGAAGTAACTTCTGGCCATTTACGGGCACCAAGTAACCATTCCAAGATAAACCAATTCAGACTCCATCCAAACAGTCACAGAAGTAACTTCTGACCATTTACAGGCACCAAGTAACCATTCCAAGATAAACCAATTCAGACTCCTTCCAAAGAGTCACAGAAGTAACTTCTGGCCATTTATAGGCACCCAAGTAACCATTCCAAGATAAACCAATTCAGACTCCTTCCAAAGAGTCACAGAAGTAACTTCTGGCCATTTATAGGCACCCAAGTAACCATTCCAAGATAAACCAATTCAGACTCCTTCCAAACAGTCACAGAAGTAACTTCTGACCATTTATGGGCATCAAGTAACCATTCCAAGATAAACCAATTCAGACTCCTTCCAAACACTCACAGAAGTAACTTCTGACCATTTATAGACACCAAGTAACCATTCCAAGATAAACCAATTCAGACTCCCTCCAAACAGTCACAGAAGTAACTTCTGACCATTTATAGGCACCAAGTAACCATTCCAAGATAAACCAATTCAGACTCCTTCCAAACAGTCACAGAAGTAACTTCTGACCATTTATAGGCACCAAGTAACCATTCCAAGATAAACCAATTCAGACTCCATCCAAACTATCACAGAAGTAACTTCTGACCATTTATAGGCACCAAGTAACCATTCCAAGATAAACCAATTCAGACTCCTTCCAAACAGTCACAGAAGTAACTTCTGACCATTTACAGGCACCAAGTAACCATTCCAAGATAAACCAATTTAGACTCCTTCCAAACAGTCACAGAAGTAACTCTGACCATTTATAGGCACCAAGTAACCATTCCAAGATAAACCAATTCAGACTCCTTCCAAAGAGTCACAGAAGTAACTTCTGACCATTTACAGGCACCCAGTAACCATTCCAAGATAAACCAATTCAGACTCCTTCCAAACAGTCACAGAAGTAACTTCTGACCATTTATGGGCACCAAGTAACCATTCCAAGATAAACCAATTTAGACTCCTTCCAAACAGTCAAAGAAGTAACTTCTGACCATTTATGGGCACAAAGTAACCATTCCAAGATAAACCAATTTAGACTCCTTCCAAACAGTCACAGAAGTAACTTCTGACCATTTATGGGCACCAAGTAACCATTCCAAGATAAACCAATTCAGACTCCTTCCAAACTGTCACAGAAGTAACTTCTGACCATTTATGGGCACCAAGTAACCATTCCAAGATAAACCAATTCAGACTCCCTCCAAACAGTCACAGAAGTAACTTCTGACCATTTATGGGCACCAAGTAACCATTCCAAGATAAACCAATTCAGACTCCTTCCAAAGAGTCACAGAAGTAACTTCTGGCCATTTATGGGCACCAAGTAACCATTCCAAGATAAACCAATTCAGACTCCATCCAAACAGTCACAGAAGTAACTTCTGACCATTTACAGGCACCAAGTAACCATTCCAAGATAAACCAATTCAGACTCCTTCCAAAGAGTCACAGAAGTAACTTCTGACCATTTATGGGCACCAAGTAACCATTCCAAGATAAACCAATTCAGACTCCTTCCAAAGAGTCACAGAAGTAACTTCTGGCCATTTATGGGCACCAAGTAACCATTCCAAGATAAACCAATTCAGACTCCATCCAAACAGTCACAGAAGTAACTTCTGACCATTTACAGGCACCAAGTAACCATTCCAAGATAAACCAATTCAGACTCCATCCAAACAGTCACAGAAGTAACTTCTGACCATTTACAGGCACCAAGTAACCATTCCAAGATAAACCAATTCAGACTCCTTCCAAACAGTCACAGAAGTAACTTCTGGCCATTTATAGGCACCCAAGTAACCATTCCAAGATAAACCAATTCAGACTCCATCCAAACAGTCACAGAAGTAACTTCTGACCATTTATGGGCACCAAGTAACCATTCCAAGATAAACCAATTCAGACTCCTTCCAAACAGTCACAGAAGTAACTTCTGACCATTTATGGGCACCAAGTAACCATTCCAAGATAAACCAATTCAGACTCCTTCCAAACAGTCAAAGAAGTAACTTCTGACCATTTATAGGCACCAAGTAACCATTCCAAGATAAACCAATTCAGACTCCTTCCAAACAGTCAAAGAAGTAACTTCTGACCATTTATAGGCACCAAGTAACCATTCCAAGATAAACCAATTCAGACTCCCTCCAAACAGTCACAGAAGTAACTTCTGACCATTTATAGGCACCAAGTAACCATTCCAAGATAAACCAATTCAGACTCCCTCCAAACAGTCACAGAAGTAACTTCTGACCATTTATAGTCACCAAGTAACCATTCCAAGATAAACCAATTCAGACTCCTTCCAAACAGTCACAGAAGTAACTTCTGACCATTTATAGGCACCAAGTAACCATTCCAAGATAAACCAATTTAGACTCCATCCAAACAGTCACAGAAGTAACTTCTGACCATTTATAGTCACCAAGTAACCATTCCAAGATAAACCAATTTAGACTCCTTAAAACAATTCACACATTCCATACAAATATTTTACAAGGAATCAGAATATAGCTATATTGGCTGTGGCCATTCATCAAGAGTTGTATAGTGTAGAATACCTATTCAAATCACACCTGACACCCCAATGACACTCCAAACCCTCCACAAAATGGTGTGTTACTTCATCCGCTTGGCTTTGTAAATCTGTGAACTAAAAGCAAGAGATATTTCATGTTGACACCTTATTAAAGCAGCAAATTCATTGTCTCAGTGTCTTTCAAAGTAAATGTCCCATTGTCTGTCAAAGTAAATGTCCCATTGTCTGTCATAGTAGCTGTCCCATTGTCTGTCAAAGTAACTGTCCCATTGTCAGTCAAAGAAACTGTCCCATTGTCTGTCAAAGTAAATGTCCCAGTGTCTGTCAAAGTAACTGTCCCATTGTCAGTCAAAGTAACTGTCCCATTGTCTGTCAAATAAACTGTCCCAGTGTCTGTCAAAGTAAATGTCCCATTGTCTGTCAAAGTAAATGTCCCAGTGTCTGTCAAAGTAAATGTCCCATTGTCTGTCAAAGTAAATGTCCCATTGTCTGTCAAAGTAAATGTCCCATTGTCTGTAAAACAAAATGTCCCATTGTCTGTAAAAGTAAATATCCCGTTGTCTGTCAAAGTAACTGTCCCATTGTCAGTCAAAGTAACTGTCCCATTGTCTGTCAAAGTAAATGTCCCATTGTCTGTCAAAGTAACTGTCCCATTGTCAGTCAAAGTAAATGTCCCATTGTCTGTCAAAGTAACTGTCCCATTGTCAGTCAAAGTAAATGTCCCATTGTCTGTCAAAGTAAATGTCCCATTGTCAGTCAAAGTAAATGTCCCATTGTCTGTCAAAGTAAATGTCCCATTGTCTGTCAAAGTAAATGTCCCATTGTCTGTAAAACAAAATGTCCCATTGTCTGTAAAAGTAAATATCCCATTGTCTTTCAAAGTAAATGTCCCATTGTCTGTCAAAGTAATGTAAATGTCCCAGTGTCTGACAAAGTAAATGTTCTGGTGTCTGTCAAAGTAAATGTCCCATTGTCTGTCAAAGTAAATGTCCCATTGTCTGTAAAACAAAATGTCCCATTGTCTGTAAAAGTAAATGTCCCATTGTGTCAAAGTAACTGTCCCATTGTCTGTCAGAGTAAATGTCCCGTTGTCTGTCAAAGTAAATGTCCCGTTGTCTGTCAAAGTTAATGTCCTATTGTCAGTCAAAGTAACTGTCCCATTGTCTGTCAAAGTAAATGTCCCGTTGTCTGTCAAAGTAAATGTCCTATTGTCAGTCAAAGTAACTGTCCCAGTGTCTGTCAAAGTAAATGTCCCAGTGTCTGTCAAAGTAAATGTCCCATTGTCTGTCAAAGTAAATGTCCCATTGTCTGTCAAAGTAAATGTCCCATTGTCTGTCAAAGTAACTGTCCCATTGTCTGTCAGAGTAAATGTCCCATTGTCTGCCAAAGTAAATGTCCCATTGTCTGTCAAAGTAAATGTCCCATTGCCAGTCAAAGTAACTGTCCTATTGTCTGTCAGAGTAAATGTCCTATTGTCTGTCAAAGTATATGTCCCATTGTCTGTCAGAGTAAATGTCCCGTTGTCTGTCAAAGTAACTGTCCCGTTGTCTGTCAAAGTAACTGTCCCATTGTCTGTCAAAGTAAATGTCCTAGTGTCTGTCAAAATAAATGTTCCGTTGTCTGTCAAAGTAACTGTCCCATTGTCAGTCAAAGTAACTGTCCCATTGTCTGTCAAAGTAAATGTCCCATTGTCTGTCAAAGTAACTGTCCCATTGTCTGTCAAAGTAAATGTCCCATTGTCTGTCAAAGTAACTGTCCCATTGTCTGTCAAAGTAAATGTCCCATTGTCTGTCAAAGTAAATGTCCCATTGTCTGTCAAAGTAAATGTCCCATTGTATTTCATAGTAACTGTCCCATTGTCTGTCAAAGTAACTGTCCCATTGTCTGTCAAAGTAACTGTCCCATTGTCTGTCAGAGTAAATGTCCCATTGTCTGCCAAAGTAAATGTCCCATTGTCTGTCAAAGTAAATGTCCCATTGCCAGTCAAAGTAACTGTCCTATTGTCTGTCAGAGTAAATGTCCTATTGTCTGTCAAAGTAGATGTCCCATTGTCTGTCAGAGTAAATGTCCCGTTGTCTGTCAAAGTAACTGTCCCGTTGTCTGTCAAAGTAACTGTCCCATTGTCTGTCAGAGTAAATGTCCCATTGTCTGCCAAAGTAAATGTCCCATTGTCTGTCAAAGTAAATGTCCCATTGCCAGTCAAAGTAACTGTCCTATTGTCTGTCAGAGTAAATGTCCTATTGTCTGTCAAAGTAGATGTCCCATTGTCTGTCAGAGTAAATGTCCCGTTGTCTGTCAAAGTAACTGTCCCGTTGTCTGTCAAAGTAACTGTCCCATTGTCTGTCAAAGTAAATGTCCTAGTGTCTGTCAAAATAAATGTTCCGTTGTCTGTCAAAGTAACTGTCCCATTGTCAGTCAAAGTAACTGTCCCATTGTCTGTCAAAGTAAATGTCCCATTGTCTGTCAAAGTAACTGTCCCATTGTCTGTCAAAGTAAATGTCCCATTGTCTGTCAAAGTAACTGTCCCATTGTCTGTCAAAGTAAATGTCCCATTGTCTGTCAAAGTAAATGTCCCATTGTCTGTCAAAGTAAATGTCCCATTGTATTTCATAGTAACTGTCCCATTGTCTGTCAAAGTAACTGTCCCATTGTCTGTCAAAGTAACTGTCCCATTGTTTGTCAAAGTAAATGTCCCATTGTCAGTCAAAGTAAATGTCCCATTGTCTGTCAAAGTAAATGTCCCATTGTCTGTCAAAGTAACTGTCCCATTGTCTGTCAAAGTAAATATCCCATTGTCTGTCAAAGTAAATGTCCCATTGTCTGTCAAAGTAAATGTCCCATTGTCTGTCAAAGTAAATATCCCATTGTCTGTCACAGTAAATGTCCCGTTGTTTGTCAAAGTAAATGCCCCGGTGTCTGTCAACGTAAATATCCCATTGTCTGTCAAAGTAAATATCTCATTGTCTGTCAAAGTAAATGTCCCATTGTCTGTCAAAGTAAATGAGCTATCTTATCTTTCAATGGCATTTAGAAGTTGGAAGATTACAATAAGGTCACGAATTACTTATGGATAACAACTTCTTGGTTTATTGGGTGACGACGTTTCGATGTAGTTCTTACATCGTTATCAAAGTCAATGACAAACAACAAAACATATTCATTTATATAGCAGATGAGAGAATTACAAGTTGGAACAGGTGCGTAATAGTATAAATTAATTAAGAAAAGTAACAATAGATTTAAGTATGGTGAGTTAAGATCGTTGAAGGTTGTCTTGGAGGATCAAAAGGTCATAGCAGTTGGGGATATATAATCCTTGGTCTCTGTTCATGCTGGGCTTGGTTTTTCTGATTTGGATGGCTTCCTGTAGTTTTCTCTTCTTCCAATGGTGCTGGTTGACAGATAGTGTTGTAGTGGTTTCTCATTTGATGTGGTGAGTAGGGTTGGAAATTATGTGTTCAGAAATGGCAGATTTGTAATCAAGTTTATTAACAGATGTTTGGTGTTCTTTTAGTCTAATGTTGAGGGGTCTGCATGTTTCTCCTATGTAATGAGCATTACAACTACAATTAATGACCCAACAGAGACCAAGGATTATATATCCCCAACTGCTATGACCTTTTGATCCTCCAAGACAACCTTCAAGAAGTAAATAAGCCATATGGAATGTGTGTTTGTCTTCATCTCTGGTCAATACCCATATGGAATTTGTGTTTGTCTTCATCTCTAGTCAATACCCATATGGGATGTGTGTTTGTCTTCCCCTCTGGTCAATACCCATATGGAATGTTTGTCTTCACCTCTGGTCAATACCCATATGGAATGTGTGTTTGTCTTCATCTCTGGTCAATACCCATATGGAATGTGTGTTTGTCTTCATCTCTGGTCAATACCCATATGGAATGTGTGCTTGTCTTCACCTCTGGTCAATACCCATATGGAATGTTTGTCTTCATCACTGGTCAATACCCATATGGAATGTGTGTTTGTCTTCATCTCTGGTCAATACCCATATGGAATGTGTGTTTGTCATCACCTCTGGTCAATACCCATATGGAATGTGTGTTTGTCTTCACCTCTGGTCATTGCCCATATGGAATGTGTGTTTGTATTCACCTCTGGTCAATACCCATATGGAATGTGTGTCTGTCTTCACCTCTGGTCAATACCCATATGGAATGTGTGTTTGTCTTCATCTCTGGTCAATACCCATATGGAATGTGTGTCTGTCTTCACCTCTGGTCAATACCCATATGGAATGTGTGTCTGTCTTCACCTCTGGTCAATGACCATATGGAATGTGTGTTTGTATTCACCTCTGGTCAATACCCATATGGAATGTGTGTCTGTCTTCACCTCTGGTCAATACCCATATGGAATGTGTGTTTGTCTTCATCTCTGATCAATACCCATATGGAATGTGTGTTTGTCTTCACCTCTGGTCAATACCCATATGGAATGTGTGTTTGTCTTCACCTCTGGTCATTGCCCATATGGAATGTGTGTTTGTATTCACCTCTGGTCAATACCCATATGGAATGTGTGTCTGTCTTCACCTCTGGTCAATACCCATATGGAATGTGTGTTTGTCTTCATCTCTGGTCAATACCCATATGGAATGTGTGTCTGTCTTCACCGCTGGTCAATACCCATATGGAATGTGTGTTTGTCTTCATCTCTGATCAATACCCATATGGAATGTGTGTTTGTCTTCACCTCTGGTCAATACCCATATGGAATGTGTGTTTGTCTTCATCTCTGGTCAATACCCATATGGAATGTGTGTTTGTCTTCATCTCTGGTCAATACCCATATGGAATGTGTGTTTGTCTTAACCTCTGGTCAATACCCATATGGAATGTTTGTCTTCACCTCTAGTCAATACCCATATGGAATGTGTGTTTGTCTTCACCTCTAGTCAATACCCATATGGAATGTGTGTTTGTCTTCATCTCTGATCAATACCCATATGGAATGTGTGTTTGTCTTCACCTCTGGTCAATACCCATATGGAATGTGTGTTTGTCTTCATCTCTGGTCAATACCCATATGGAATGTGTGTTTGTCTTCATCTCTGGTCAATACCCATATGGAATGTGTCTGTGTCTTAACCTCTGGTCAATACCCATATGGAATGTTTGTCTTCACCTCTAGTCAATACCCATATGGAATGTGTGTTTGTCTTCATCTCTGGTCAATACCCATATGGAATGTATGTTTGTCTTCATCTCTGGTCAATACCCATATGGAATGTGTCTTAACCTCTGGTCAATACCCATATGGAATGTGTGCTTGTCTTCATCTCTGGTCAATACCCATATGGAATGTGTGCTTGTCTTCATCTCTGGTCAATACCCATATGGAATGTTTGTCTTCATCTCTGGTCAATACCCATATGGAATGTGTGCTTGTCTTCATCTCTGGTCAATACCCATATGGAATGTTTGTCTTCATCTCTGGTCAATACCCATATGGAATGTTTGTCTTCACCTCTAGTCAATACCCATATGGAATGTGTGTTTGTCTTCATCTCTGGTCAATACCCATATGGAAAGTGTGTTTGTCTTCACCTCTGGTCAATACCCATATGGAATGTTTGTCTTCACCTCTGGTCAATACCCATATGGAATGTGTGTTTGTCTTCACCTCTGGTCAATACCCATATGGAATGTTTGTCTTCACCTCTGGTCAATACCCATATGGAATGTTTGTCTTCATCTCTGTTCAATACCCATACGGAATGTGCGTTTGTCTTCATCTCTGGTCAATACCCATATGGAATGTGTGCTTGTCTTCATCTCTGGTCAATACCCATATGGAATGTTTGTCTTCACCTCTGGTCAATACCCATATGGAATGTGTGTTTGTCTTCATCTCTGGTCAATACCCATATGGAATGTGTGTTTGTATTCACCTCTGGTCAATACCCATATGGAATGTGTGTCTGTCTTCACCTCTGGTCAATACCCATATGGAATGTGTGTTTGTATTCACCTCTGGTCAATACCCATATGGAATGTGTGTCTGTCTTCACCTCTGGTCAATACCCATATGGAATGTGTGTCTGTCTTCATCTGTGGTCAATACCCATATGGAATGTGTGTTTGTATTCACCTCTGGTCAATACCCATATGGAATGTGTGTTTGTCTTCATCTCTGGTCAATACCCATATGGAATGTGTGTTTGTCTTCATCTCTGGTCAATACCCATATGGAATGTGTGTTTGTCTTCCCCTCTGGTCAATACCCATATGGAATGTTTGTCTTCACCTCTGGTCAATACCCATATGGGATGTGTGTTTGTTTTCATCTCTGGTCAATACCCATATGGAATGTGTGTTTGTTTTCATCTCTGGTCAATACCCATATGGAATGTGTGCTTGTCTTCACCTCTGGTCAATGCCCATATGGAATGTGTGTTTGTCTTCATCTCTGGTCAATACCCATATGGAATGTGTGTCTGTCTTCACCTCTGGTCAATACCCATATGGAATGTGTGTCTGTATTCATCTCTGGTCAATACCCATATGGAATGTGTGTTTGTATTCACCTCTGGTCAATACCCATATGGAATGTGTGCTTGTCTTCATCTCTGGTCAATACCCACATGGAATGTGTGTTTGTCTTCATCTCTGGTCAATACCCATATGGAATGTTTGTCTTCATCTCTGGTCAATACCCATATGGAATGTGGGCTTGTCTTCACCTCTGGCCAATACCCATATGGAATGTTTGTCTTCATCACTGGTCAATACCCATATGGAATGTGTGTTTGTTTTCATCTCTGGTCAATACCCATATGGAATGTGTGCTTGTCTTCACCTCTGGTCAATACCCATATGGAATGTTTGTCTTCATCTCTGGTCAATACCCATATGGAATGTTTGTCTTCATCTCTGGTCAATACCCATATGGAATGTTTGTCTTCATCACTGGTCAATACCCATATGGAATGTGTGTTTGTCTTCATCTCTGGTCAATACCCATATGGAATGTGTGTTTGTCTTCATCTCTGGTCAATACCCATATGGAATGTTTGTCTTCATCTCTGGTCAATACCCATATGGAATGTTTGTCTTCACCTCTAGTCAATACCCATATGGAATGTGTGTTTGTCTTCATCTCTGGTCAATACCCATATGGAATGTGTGCTTGTCTTCACCTCTGGTCAATACCCATATGGAATGTTTGTCTTCATCACTGGTCAATACCCATATGGAATGTTTGTCTTCATCTCTGGTCAATACCCATATGGAATGTGTGTTTGTCTTCACCTCTGGTCAATACCCATATGGAATGTGTGTTTGTCTTCATCTCTGGTCAATACCCATATGGAATGTGTCTTAACCTCTGGTCAATACCCATATGGAATGTGTCTGTGTCTTCACCTCTGGTCAATACCCATATGGAATGTGTGCTTGTCTTCATCTCTGGTCAATACCCATATGGAATGTGTGTTTGTCTTTACCTCTGGTCAATACCCATATGGAATGTTTGTCTTAATCTCTGGTCAATACCCATATGGAATGTGTGTTTGTCTTCACCTCTGGTCAATACCCATATGGAATGTTTGTCTTCATCTCTGGTCAATACCCATATGGAATGTGTGTTTGTCTTCACCTCTGGTAAATACCCATATGGAATGTTTGTCTTCACCTCTGGTCAATACCCATATGGAATGTGTGTTTGTCTTCATCTCTGGTCAATACCCATATGGAATGTGTGTTTGTCTTCATCTCTGGTCAATACCCATATGGAATGTGTGTTTGTCTTCATCTCTGGTCAATACCCATATGAAATGAGTGTTAGTCTTCACCTCTGGTCAATACCCATATGAAATGTGTGTTTGTCTTTTTCTCTAGTCAATACCCATATGGAATGTGTGTATGTCTTCATCTCTGGTCAATACCCATATGGAATGTGTCTGTGTCTTTACCTCTGGTCAATACCCATATGGAATGTGTGTTATCTTCATCTCTGGTCAATACCCATATGGAATGTGTGTTTGTCTTCATCTCTGGCCAATACCCATATGGAATGTGTGCTTGTCTTCATCTCTGGTCAATACCCATATGGAATGTGTGTTTGTATTCACCTCTGGTCAATACCCATATGGAATGTGTGTTTGTTTTCATCTCTAGTCAATACCCATATGGAATGTGTGTTTGTCTTCATCTCTGATCAATACCCATATGGAATGTGTTTTTGTATTCACCTCTGATCAATACCCATATGGAATGTGTGTTTGTCTTCATCTCTGGTCAATACCCATATGGAATGTGTGTTTGTATTCACCTCTGATCAATACCCATATGGAATGTGTGTTTGTCTTCATCTCTGGTCAATACCCATATGGAATGTTTGTTTGTCTTCACCTCTGGTCAATACCCATATGGAATGTGTGTTTGTTTTCATCTCTAGTCAATACCCATATGGAATGTTTGTCTTCATCTCTGGTCAATACCCATATGGAATGTGTGTTTGTATTCATCTCTGGTCAATACCCATATGGAATGTTTGTTTGTCTTCATCTCTGGTCAATACCCATATGGAATGTGTGTTTGTCTTCACCTCTGGTCAATACCCATATGGAATGTGTGTTTGTCTTCATCTCTGGTCAATGCCCATATGGAATGTGCGTTTGTCTTCACCTCTGGTCAATACCCATATGGAATGTGTGTTTGTCTTCACCTCTGGTCAATACCCATATGGAATGTGTGTTTGTCTTCATCTCTGGTCAATGCCCATATGGAATGTGCGTTTGTCTTCACCTCTGGTCAATACCCATATGGAATGTGTGTTTGTCTTCACCTCTGGTCAATACCCATATGGCATGTGTGTTTGTCTTCATCTCTGGTCAATGCCCATATGGAATGTGTCTGTGTCTTCACCTCTGGTCAATACCCATATGGAATGTGTGTTTGTCTTCACCTCTGGTCAATACCCATATGGAATGTGTGTTTGTCTTCATCTCTGGTCAATGCCCATATGGAATGTGCGTTTGTCTTCACCTCTGGTCAATACCCATATGGAATGTGTGTTTGTCTTCACCTCTGGTCAATACCCATATGGCATGTGTGTTTGTCTTCATCTCTGGTCAATGCCCATATGGAATGTGTCTGTGTCTTCACCTCTGGTCAATACCCATATGGAATGTGTGTTTGTCTTCACCTCTGGTCAATACCCATATGGAATGTTTGTCTTCATCTCTGGTCAATACCCATATGGAATGTTTGTTTGTCTTCACCTCTGGTCAATACCCATATGGAATGTGTGTTTGTCTTCACCTCTGGTCAATACCCAAATGGAATGTGTGTCTGTCTTCACCTCTGGTCAATACCCATATGGAATGTGTGTCTGTCTTCATCTCTGGTCAATACCCATATGGAATGTGTGTTTGTCTTCACCTCTGGTCAATACCCATATGGAATGTGTGTTTGTCTTCACCTCTGGTCAATACCCAAATGGAATGTGTGTTTGTCTTCATCTTTGGTCAATACCCATATGGAATGTGTGTTGTCTTCATCTCTGGTCAATACCCATATGGAATGTGTGTTTGTCTTCACCTCTGGTCAATACCCATATGGAATGTGTGTTTGTCTTCATCTTTGGTCAATACCCATATGGAATGTGTGTTGTCTTCACCTCTGGTCAATACCCAAATGGAATGTGTGTTGTCTTCATCTTTGGTCAATACCCATATGGAATGTGTGTTTGTCTTCACCTCTGGTCAATACCCATATGGAATGTGTGTTTGTCTTCACCTCTGGTCAATACCCAAATGGAATGTGTGTTTGTCTTCATCTTTGGTCAATACCCATATGGAATGTGTGTTGTCTTCATCTCTGGTCAATACCCATATGGAATGTGTGTTTGTCTTCACCTCTGGTCAATACCCATATGGAATGTGTGTTTGTCTTCACCTCTGGTCAATACCCAAATGGAATGTGTGTCTGTCTTCACCTCTGGTCAATACCCATATGGAATGTGTGTCTGTCTTCATCTCTGGTCAATACCCATATGGAATGTGTGTTTGTCTTCACCTCTGGTCAATACCCATATGGAATGTGTGTTTGTCTTCACCTCTGGTCATTGCCCATATGGAATGTGTGTTTGTATTCACCTCTGGTCAATACCCATATGGAATGTGTGTCTGTCTTCATCTCTGGTCAATACCCATATGGAATGTGTGTTTGTCTTCATCTCTGGTCAATACCCATATGGAATGTGTGTTTGTCTTCATCTCTGGTCAATGCCCATATGGAATGTGTGTCTGTCTTCATCTCTGATCAATACCCATATGGAATGTGTGTTTGTCTTCACCTCTGGTCAATACCCATATGGAATGTGTGTTTGTCTTCACCTCTGGTCAATACCCATATGGAATGTGTGTTTGTCTTCACCTCTGGTCAATACCCAAATGGAATGTGTGTCTGTCTTCACCTCTGGTCAATACCCATATGGAATGTGTGTCTGTCTTCATCTCTGGTCAATACCCATATGGAATGTGTGTTTGTCTTCACCTCTGGTCAATACCCATATGGAATGTGTGTTTGTCTTCACCTCTGGTCATTGCCCATATGGAATGTGTGTTTGTATTCACCTCTGGTCAATACCCATATGGAATGTGTGTCTGTCTTCATCTCTGGTCAATACCCATATGGAATGTTTGTTTGTCTTCACCTCTGGTCAATACCCAAATGGAATGTGTGTCTGTCTTCACCTCTGGTCAATACCCATATGGAATGTGTGTCTGTCTTCATCTCTGGTCAATACCCATATGGAATGTTTGTTTGTCTTCACCTCTGGTCAATACCCAAATGGAATGTGTGTCTGTCTTCACCTCTGGTCAATACCCATATGGAATGTGTGTCTGTCTTCATCTCTGGTCAATACCCATATGGAATGTGTGTTTGTCTTCACCTCTGGTCAATACCCATATGGAATGTGTGTCTGTCTTCATCTCTGGTCAATACCCATATGGAATGTTTGTTTGTCTTCACCTCTGGTCAATACCCAAATGGAATGTGTGTCTGTCTTCACCTCTGGTCAATACCCATATGGAATGTGTGTTTGTCTTCACCTCTGGTCAATACCCATATGGAATGTGTGTCTGTCTTCATCTCTGGTCAATACCCATATGGAATGTTTGTTTGTCTTCACCTCTGGTCAATACCCAAATGGAATGTGTGTTTGTCTTCACCTCTGGTCAATACCCATATGGAATGTGTGTCTGTCTTCACCTCTGGTCAATACCCATATGGAATGTGTGTATGTCTTCACCTCTGGTCAATACCCATATGGAATGTGTGTTTGTCTTCACCTCTGGTCAATACCCATATGGAATGTGTGTCTGTCTTCACCTCTGGTCAATACCCATATGGAATGTGTGTTTGTCTTCACCTCTGGTCAATACCCATATGGAATGTGTGTCTGTCTTCACCTCTGGTCAATACCCATATGGAATGTGTGTATGTCTTCACCTCTGGTCAATACCCATATGGAATGTGTGTTTGTCTTCACCTCTGGTCAATACCCATATGGAATGTGTGTCTGTCTTCATCTCTGGTCAATACCCATATGGAATGTTTGTTTGTCTTCACCTCTGGTCAATACCCATATGGAATGTGTGTTTGTCTTCATCTCTGGTCAATACCCATATGGAATGTGTGTTTGTCTTCATCTCTGGTCAATACCCATATGGAATGTGTGTTTGTCTTCACCTCAGGTCAATACCCCTATGGAATGTGTTTGTCTTCATCTCTGGTCATTGCCCATATGGAATGTGTGTTTGTCTTCATCTCTGGTCAATACCCATATGGAATGTGTGTTTGTCTTCACCTCTGGTCAATACCCATATGGAATGTGTGTTTGTCTTCATCTCTGGTCATTGCCCATATGGAATGTGTTTGTCTTCATCTCTGGTCATTGCCCATATGGAATGTGTGTTTGTCTTCACCTCTGGTCATTGCCCATATGGAATGTGTGTTTGTCTTCATCTCTGGTCATTGCCCATATGGAATGTGCGTTTGTCTTCATCTCTGGTCATTGCCCATATGGAATGTGTGTTTGTCTTCACCTCTGGTCATTGCCCATATGGAATGTGCGTTTGTCTTCATCTCTGGTCATTGCCCATATGGAATGTGCGTTTGTCTTCATCTCTGGTCATTGCCCATATGGAATGTGCGTTTGTCTTCACCTCTGGTCAATACCCATATGGAATGTGTCTATGTCTTCACCTCTGGTCAATACCCATATGGAATGTGTCTGTGTCTTCATCTCTGGTCAATACATCTATTTTAAGTTGTTTATGGAAATCTTAATAACACGAAGTGGTATAAAATCTAGATTGTTTACCCACAGTATCCATATTCGTTTGAAAAAAAAGTTGCTTGTGAAATGATTAGTGGTAATAAATAAACCAGCCATGGACAACCTACCATATTTTGGACAAGTGCTAGGTGGTTTTCATCTCTATCATTTTTCTTTTCTTCTTCCACAGCATAATGAAGCTAGAAAAAAAGTATCAGAATAAAAGGGTTTGCATGACATCTGACACTAAACTACAGAACTTACAAACTAGTATTGGTAATGTCTGTATGACATCTGACACTAAACTACAGAACTTACAAACTAGTATTGGTAATGTCTGTATGACATCTGACACTAAACTACAGAACTTACAAACTAGTATTGGTAATGTCTGTATGACATCTGACACTAAACTACATAACTTACAAACTAGTATTGGTAATGTCTGTATGACATCTGACACTAAACTACAGAACTTACAAACTAGTATTGGTAATGTCTGTATGACATCTGACACTAAACTACAGAACTTACAAACTAGTATTGGTAATGTCTGTATGACATCTGACACTAAACTACAGAACTTACAAACTAGTATTGGTAATGTCTGTATGACATCTGACACTAAACTACATAACTTACAAACTAGTATTGGTAATGTCTGTATGACATCTGACACTAAACTACAGAACTTACAAACTAGTATTGGTAATGTCTGTATGACATCTGACACTAAACTACTGAACTTACAAACTAGTATTGGTAATGTCTGTATGACATCTGATATTAAACTACAGAACTTACAAACTAGTATTGGTAATGTCTGTATGACATCTGACACTAAACTACAGAACTTACAAACTAGTATTGGTAATGTCTGTATGACATCTGACACTAAACTACTGAACTTACAAACTAGTATTGGTAATGTCTGTATGACATCTGATATTAAACTACAGAACTTACAAACTAGTTCTGGTAATGTCTGTATGACATCTGATATTAAACTACAGAACTTACAAACTAGTATTGGTAATGTCTGTATGACATCTGATATTAAACTACAGAACTTACAAACTAGTATTGGTAATGTCTGCATGACATCTGACACTAAACTACAGAACTTACAAACTAGTATTGGTAATGTCTGTATGACATCTGATATTAAACTACAGAACTTACAAACTAGTATTGGTAATGTCTGTATGACATCTGATACCAAACTACAGAACTTACAAACTAGTATTGGTAATGTCTGTATGACATCTGACACTAAACTACAGAACTTACAAACTAGTATTGGTAATGTCTGTATGACATCTGACACTAAACTACAGAACTTACAAACTAGTATTGGTAATGTCTGTATGACATCTGACACTAAACTACAGAACTTACAAACTAGTATTGGTAATGTCTGTATGACATCTGACACTAAACTACCGAACTTACAAACTAGTATTGGTAATGTCTGTATGACATCTGATATTAAACTACAGAACTTACAAACTAGTATTGGTAATGTCTGAATGACATCTGACACTAAACTACAGAACTTACAAACTAGTATTGGTAATGTCTGAATGACATCTGATATTAAACTACATAACTTACAAACTAGTATTGGTAATGTCTGTATGACATCTGACACTAAACTACAGAACTTACAAACTAGTATTGGTAATGTCTGTATGACATCTGACACTAAACTACAGAACTTACAAACTAGTATTGGTAATGTCTGTATGACATCTGACACTAAACTACCGAACTTACAAACTAGTATTGGTAATGTCTGTATGACATCTGACACTAAACTACAGAACTTACAAACTAGTATTGGTAATGTCTGTATGACATCTGACACTAAACTACAGAACTTACAAACTAGTATTGGTAATGTCTGTATGACATCTGATATTAAACTACAGAACTTACAAACTAGTATTGGTAATGTCTGTATGACATCTGATATTAAACTACAGAACTTACAAACTAGTATTGGTAATGTCTGAATGACATCTGATATTAAACTACAGGGCTTACAAACTAGTATTGGTGATGTCTGTATGACATCTGACACTAAACTACAGAACTTACAAACTAGCATTGGTGATGTCTGTATGACATCTGATATTAAACTACATGACTTACAAACTAGTATTGGTAATGTCTGTATGACATCTGACACTAAACTACAGAACTTACAAACTAGTATTGGTAATGCCTGTATGACATCTGATATTAAACTACAGAACTTACAAACTAGTATTGGTAATGTCTGCATGACATCTGACATTAAACTACAGAACTTACAAACTAGTATTGGTAATGTCTGTATGACATCTGATATTAAACTACAGAACTTACAAACTAGTATTGGTAATGTCTGTATGACATCTGATATTAAACTACAGAACTTACAAACTAGTATTGGTAATGTCTGAATGACATCTGATATTAAACTACAGGGCTTACAAACTAGTATTGGTAATGTCTGTATGACATCTGACACTAAACTACAGAACTTACAAACTAGCATTGGTGATGTCTGTATGACATCTGATATTAAACTACATGACTTACAAACTAGTATTGGTAATGTCTGTATGACATCTGATATTAAACTACAGAACTTACAAACTAGTATTGGTAATGTCTGTATGACATCTGACACTAAACTACAGAACTTACAAACTAGTATTGGTAATGTCTGTATGACATCTGACACTAAACTACAGAACTTACAAACTAGTATTGGTAATGTCTGTATGACATCTGACACTAAACTACAGAACTTACAAACTAGTATTGGTAATGTCTGTATGACATCTGATATTAAACTACAGAACTTACAAACTAGTATTGGTAATGTCTGTATGACATCTGATATTAAACTACAGAACTTACAAACTATTATTGGTAATGTCTGTATGACATCTGATATTAAACTACAGAACTTACAAACTAGTATTGGTAATGTCTGTATGACATCTGATATTAAACTACAGAACTTACAAACTAGTATTGGTAATGTCTGTATGACATCTGACACTAAACTACGGAACTTACAAACTAGTATTGGTAATGTCTGTATGACATCTGACACTAAACTACAGAACTTACAAACTAGTATTGGTAATGTCTGTATGACATCTGATATTAAACTACAGAACTTACAAACTAGTATTGGTAATGTCTGTATGACATCTGATATTAAACTACAGAACTTACAAAGAAGGCATAGGCTACTTATTAACCAAAAAGGTATATTATAAAAAGCAACTAGTTGAGTAGCCCAAGTTAAGATATGCACTAATCAGCATACATTCTATCAACTAGCAAATAGCAAACCTACATGTGAAGTCATCTGTGTAGGTTTCTTTGTCCAAAGATATGTATCTGTTCTCTCCATAACATTATGAAGTAAACAACTGCAAATAGAAACACAAAAACAATGAAAGAACTTTTTATGGGTAACTATTAAGGGAGGGAGCAATGGTTACCATGACGTATTTACTCGAGAAGTGATGTTGTACAAGCCACCTACAATTGATGTTTTACGCCGTACAGAAATAATTATATCACTTATTAGTTATATGGTGGAGTAGCCAGGTTTATTGGGGGAGGAAACCGGGCTCATTGCCAGCAGGAAACCCCCAACCTTGGGTGAGTACCCGTCAACCCTACCACAAACAGCGATTGAGTGACCTACCGTTGATGTTTTCCCCGTAGACTATAGAGAATAAGGGCTTGGTAGAACTCTAGAGATATAGCTCCTGATGGTAGTTTGATTTTCTGCAGGAGGCCAATGTCAGCTCCTAAACTGTCAGCTAGTAGTAAAGCCAGACTGTTCCATGTTAGAGTATTATCTGAACGAAGTCTGTGTACACTTTCTCTCTGGTTGTATTTCTCTACCTTCTTAAAATAATCCAATACAAATTGCCATTCCACTTTACTGATGGGAGACCAGGCTAAAAGTAACATCAGAAATCAAATGGTGATATCATTCCTTTCAACGCAGATCTTCTAAAATAACATATAAACATCAGAAATCAAATAATGATATCATTCCTTTCAACACTTCTCTTCATAAATAACATATAAACATCAGAAATCAAACGATGATATCATTCCTTTCAACACTTCTCTTCATAAATAACATATTAACATCCGATATCAAATGATGATATCATTCCTTTCAACACTTCTCTTCATAAATGACATATACCCAGCCAGCATACGTACCTGGGGCCCATATGGGTTTTCGGTGGGATAGATGGGCATGGGTAATTGATGGGCTTCCCGTATAGGTACCACGTAGACTTTCAATGGGTTATACATGGGCATCGACCATATGAGGATCCCGTGGGCTTCCCATATGGGAACCACATATATTGTTGATGGGCAGTGGACGGACATCAGTTAGATGGTTAAAACATGGGCATCGCAAATGACACCCACTTCGAAAGTTTATGGGTTAGCCATGGACACCAGCATGGGTACAACATGGGAATACCATATGGGCCCTACCTATGCTTTGTATGGGGGTATGCACGGATGAAGCACGTATGCAAAAACATACAGAACTCTTTTATTTTTTTATTCAATCAGAACATTTCGGAGGTCAATCTTACCTGTCTAGCATGTAAATACATGCTATATCCTTAAAATCGCAAAGAAAGATAACTGAGATTCAAATCAAACTTCCGCCAGGTGGCGCCACCCAGAAGGTCTGTCAAGCATAGCGCCAAATCTGAATGGACGCCATTTTTCTCAAGTCTGCGTCTGGGTAAGTTTGTAATCCATTCCAATCCTCTCAAACGGGTTTAATTTTTGGTCAATTTACATTTACGGTAGCCGAAAATATTAGCATAAGTTCGGAATTTAGTTTAGATTTTAGGAATTTGTAGCATATAGTTGTATGGATCCTATTTATATCTCGGGTTCAAAATAATTAATACATTTTTAGCTTTTGGCAGCTACAGTTTTTACATATATATGTTTTTCGTCACTCGGTCGACTAGAAAACGGATTTCATTTACTCTCTGAAGCGTTATTTTGACAACTGACTTTAATCTAAAAATACCATACACATGGATTTATGAATTATCGTAAAAGTAAACAGGGTTTGACTTTCATTATGGGTAAATGTGTAAACTTGTCCATAGCCTATGGCCGGGGTACCAGTTATCGAGGGGTACCCGTTATCGATGGCTAGGTACATTATTGATAGTAGACAGAAAAGTCTTCCAAGAAATAAAACAAAATTTAGATTTTAAAATTCTTTATTGTAACCGGGATGTTGATGCCACACAGTATTTAAACATAATGCGTGGGTTTCCCTTCGGGCATATATTACTGGTTTTCTAGCAAGGTAACCTGTCAACAAACGCCAATTAGTTACCGGTACTAGAATTTGAGTATATATATGTACCATGTATGACAAACATTTTGACATTTAAATTTGCAGTCCCCATCTGATAATGGGAGTACACCAACTGTAGGAGAATATAGGCTACTTCAATATCCATAAAATGACCATATTGACTAAGAGGGAAGTCGGGATAGTCAATCCAAACGAAGGTAATTCTATAAATTTGAAGTACAAATTTGATCACAAAATAAATCACTGATACTGAGAGTATTTTTTTAATATATAAACATTTACAAACACGGCTTTTTAGTCAATTCAACCATAATAACGCATTGTAAACCAGACGGAGGTGCGGCTAAACGTGTATCTTACATCTTTAAATAAAAGTTAATTGAAAAACTTAATAACCCCTATTGGAATGAGGAAAATCCCTACATTCCATGGCCTGTACGAACCGAAATAGTGTCCGAAAAGTAAAAAAAAAAAAATAGCCGAGGCGAACGTTCGTTCATTCTAAGCCTACGGTAGTCATTCTAAGTCACTACTTTTACGTACATTTTCGAGACTGGTACCGTTCAAAGGCTTATAACTTTACATCTTTAGAAAAAATGGCAATGATTTTCACATTTAGTTTTAGCGTGAAAAATATTACCATTTGACAGTTCATGCTGCTTGAAGGAAAATCACATTTTCTCTTTAACAAAAGCAGGTACCTGAATGTTAGAAAAAATACTTTCTATGATTTTCTCAACTTTTTTCAGAAATGGGAGACCATCTGAATACGATTAAGCTGAAAGTCAATATCATCAAGCTTGTAGATGAAGAATTGGTTGTTGCATTTTTAAGTTCCGCTAGCCCTTCAGACACAATTCATCACCATTTAAGAAAAAAGACAAAGGAGAGTCAATGTAAATAAATTGTGTTATTTTTGTCTGAGTTTGGATTTCAGCTCTTGCAATAATACGTACGTGTGTATACTAATGAAGCCTATTTTGTTAGGAATAAACTGCAACTAAACTTAAACTATGAAAAATGCTCTTTGTGATGCTATTGCTTACCTTCATTAATTTGTTTTAATTTGTTGCAGAATGATGGATCTGTTTATCACAATGCATTTACAATGGATTGCACCGAGGATTCGAAGTAATATATTATAAGGTGGAATAATGCATCCCAAAACAGCTTGTGAACAATCGAGAATGTAAAACGATCATAAAGGAACTTTGGTGATACCCGACTAGTGCAACGTAGATTTACTGGCATTTGAAAAGGAATGTTACCTTGGATATAATTCGTTACCTTCGAAAGAATTCGGCAGTATTTTAAAGACGTCTACATAGGGAACATAATCGGAGCAGACAAAACAATGTTCATTTTGTACCGTGTTTCCCAGAGACAAGTACTTCACATAGTTTTCTTTAAAATTTAGGAAAATGTGTGCTAAAATTCTGTTTTTGTTTCTTTGACGAACATTCAGATCTATCTAAAAAATTGAACATACCATGCAGTCAAGTAAAGTAATTATCTGCAGCAATGTTTTTGTTTATTATTTTAGTTATCTTTCTGGTTTATTGTTACTTGTCACATTCAGTATATTTTCTTTAATAGGCTACATGTTTCAGGCAACACTTTATCGAACGTCTGAATGTGCTTATTAAATGCGTTTGGTGAGAGTAAGTTGGTTGGCTTTTTAGATGTGAGCGTCGCTAATAAAACCAATAAACTTAGCCTATCCGTATGTATGGGGTGAGGGGCTCATAAATATTATTATTTTTAGGGGCTGGTGGTGGGGGGGGGGGGGGACACGTACCAGTGGCTTAAGCTAGCTGGGCCTTACACAGACAGCCCATATAGATACCATCAATAAGAATCAATATGGTACCTATATGGGTCCTTTGAAGAAACCATATCGTCCCCACATTCATCCCATATAACCCCATGAAATCCCATATAGGTCCTATACCCAGCCCATCCAAGTCCCATATTGACAGCCCACGTGGTGCCCATATGGCCACCACTGACACATAGAGCTGGTCCCCACTAAGACAGCCCACATGGGTACCACTAATCACACTTTATGGGTCCCACTTGGGACCCACCAACCGATGCTGACTGGGTAAACATCAGAAATCAAATGATGATATCATTCCTTGCAACACTTCTCTTCATAAATAACATGTTAACATCCGATATCAAATGATGATATCATTCCTTTCAACACTTCTCTTCATAAATGACATATAAACATCAGAAATCAAATGATGATATCATTCCTTTCAACACTTCTCTTCATATACATGTGTATAACATACAAGAGATCCCTTAAAGGGATCTTAACGCCCGCGTTCATCTATTCATATTAAATTGATTGATTGTTTGGTGTTTTACGCTGCGCTCAAGATTATTTCACTTACAGCAATAACTGGGTATAGGAATTGGGGCCTACATAAAAAATCTTATTCCAGGGAGATAACTATTGTTGAGGAAAATTAAATTGTGAATTGCAAAATTAAGCTCCCCTAGAAATTTTGGTTGAAAACAACATTGCCACCTGGTAGCCATCTTCAATATGCTAATGAAATGATAATGTACGGTGCACAGCTAGAACTTAGAGGGATGATGTGTGTCATGTTTGGTTAAGATCAGGTCAGTAGTTTTCTTGGAATAATGATAATAAGTTTCATTTTCAAATTTTGTTAAAAAACAACATTGCTTCCTGGCAGCCATATTTTATAAGCAAATGAGACGAAAATGTAGGGTGCACAACTAGATCAGAGGGAGATAATGTCGGCCAAGTTTGGTCAAAATCAGACCAGTATTTTCTTGGAATAGAAGTAACGAAAAAAACAATATCGCCCTCCTGGCGGCCATATTGAATATGCAAATGAGATCAAAATGAACGGTGCATAACTAGACCATAGGGGGGTTAATGTATGTTGATTTTGATTAATGTCAGGTAGTTTTCTTGGAACAAAGATAAAGAAAAAAAACATCGCCCCCTGGCGGCCACATTGAATATGCAAATGAGATGAAAATGTACAGTACACAACATGGCTATAGGGAGATAATGTGAGCCAAGTTTGGTGAAAATCATATTAGTAGTTTTCTTGGAAAAAAGTAACAAAAAAAAAATATCGCCCCTGACAGCCATATTAAATATGCAAATGAGATGAAAATGTATGGTGCACAACTAGACCATAGGGTGATGTATGTTCAGTTTGATTAAGATTGGACTGATAGTTTTATTGGAATAAAGGTAACAAGCAAAAGTTTTCTTGCAATAAACGAAAAAAAAAATATCTCCCCCTGGCAACCATATTGAATATGCAAATGAGATGAAAATGTACGGTGCACAACTAGACCATAGGGTGAGATGATGTATGTTAAGTTTGATTAAGATTGGACAGGTAGTTTTCTTGGAACAAAGATAAAGAAAAAAAACATCGCCCCCCCTGGCGGCCATATTGAATATGCAAATGAGAAGAAAATGTACAGTACACAACATGGCTATAGGGAGATAATGTGAGCCAAGTTTGGTGAAAATTGGATTGGTAGTTTTCTTGGAAAAAAGTGACAAAAAAAAACGTCTCCCCCTGGCGGCCATATTGAATATGCAAATGAGATGAAACTGTAGGATGCACCACTAGACTATATGGAGATAATGTCAGCCAAGTTTGGTGAAAATCGGACTAGTAGTTTCCTTGGAATAAAGGTAACAAAAAAAAAAACAATATCGCCCCCTGGTGGCCATATTGAATATGCAAAATGAGATGAAAATGTACCGTGCACAACTAGACCGTAGGGTGATGATGTACGTTGAGTTTGATTAAGATTGGACTAATAGTTTTCTTGGAATAAAGGTAACAAGCGAAAGTTTTCTTGCAATAAACGTAACAAAGAAAAACAACATCTCCCCCTGGCGGCCATATTGATTATGCAAATGAGATGAAAATGTACGATGCACAACTAGACCATAGGGTGATGATGTATGTTAAGTTTGATTAAGATTGAACATGTAGTTTTCTAAGAATAAAGGTAACTAAGAAAAACAACATCGCCCCCTGGTGGCCATATTGAATATGCAAATGAGATGAAACTGTACGATGCACAACTAGACTATATGGAGATAATGTCAGCCAAGTTTGATGAAAATCGGACTAGTAGTTTCCTTGGAATAAAGGTAACAAAAGAAAAACAATATCACCCCCTGGTGGCCATATTGAATATGCAAATGAGATGAAAATGTACGGTGTACAACTAGACCGTAGAGTGAGGATGCATGTTGAGTTTGATAAAGATTGGACTAAAGGTAACTACCGAAAGTTTTCTTGCAATAAACGTAACAAAGAAAAACAACATCTCCCCCTAGCAGCCATATTGTTTATGCAAATGAGATGAAAATGTACGATGCACAACTAGACCATAGGGTGATGATGTATGTTAAGTTTGATTAAGATTGGACAGGTAGTTTTCTTGGAATAAAGGTAACAAAGAAAAACAACATCGCCCCCTGGTGGCCATATTGAATATGCAAATTAGATGAAACTGTACGATGCACAACTACACTATATGGAGATAATGTCAGTCAAGTTTGATGAAAATCTGACTAGTAGTTTCCTTGGAATAAAAGTAACAAAAAAAAAAACAATATCGCCCCCTGGTGGCCATATTGAATATGCAAATGAGATGAAAATGTACGGTGTACAACTAGATTGTAGGGTCATGATGCATGTTGAGTTTGATTAAGATTGGACTAATAGTTTTCTTGGAATAAAGGTAACTACCGAAAGTTTTCTTGCAATAAACGTAACAAAGGAAAACAACATCTCCCCCTGGCGGCCATATTGTTTATGCAAATGAGATGAAAATGTACGGTGCACAACTAGACCATAGGGTGATGATGTATGTTAAGTTTGATTAAGATTGGACAGGTAGTTTTCTTGAAATAAAGGTAACAAAGAAAAAACAACATCGCCCCCTGGCGGCCATATTGAATATGCAAATGAGATGAAAATGTAGGATGCACAACTAGACTATCTGGAGATAATGTCAGCCAAGTTTGGTGAAAATCGGACAGGTAGTTTTCTTGGAATAAAGGTAACAAAAAAAAACAATATCGCCCCCTGGTGGCCACATTGAATATGCAAATGAGATGAAAACGTACGGTGCACAACTAGACCATAGGGTGATGTTGTATGTTAAGTTTGATTAAGATTGGACAGGTAGTTTTCTTGGAATAAAGGTAACAAGCAAAAAGTTAACAGACGGACGACGGACAACGAACGACTGACGACGGACCACGGAAAATCGATTTGAATAGCCCTCCATCAGAATGATGGCGGGCTAATAAACATCAGAAATCAAATGATGATATCATTCCTTTCAACACTTCTCTTCATAAATGACATATAAACATCAGAAATCAGATGATGATATCATTCCTTGCAACACTTCTCTTCATAAATAACATATTAACATCAGATATCAAATGATGATATCATTCCTTGCAACACTTCTCTTCATAAATAACATATAAACATCAGAAATCAAATGATGATATCATTTCTTTCAACACGGCTCTCCTCCTCTCAATCAGGATGAACATACAAACTTCCCCCCCCCCCCCATATTTAATTTAAAAACAAACAAACTGTATTACCATGAACTGCTTGCCAGTTTACAGATGAGGAAGATAATACTATTCCATACCTGTAGATTTGAATAGGTTGACATCACCGAGATGAAGGACCAGTTTGAGACCATCCTCCCTCCGATCCAGCCACTCATAGAGCTTCAGACAGCCTAACCAATATCTACAACACAATATCATATGGACAGTCATGTCAACTACATAAACTGCCTTTATTGATTTAGGTTGTTATAAAGCTACAGTATATAAACACATCCATATTTCAAACACATCTGTAGAAAGAATGAGCTGTGGGATATAAACTATAACACATAAACACATCCATATTTCAAACACATCTGTAGAAAGAATGAGCTGTGGGATATAAACTATAACATATAAACACATCCATATTTCAAACACATCTGTAGAAAGAATGAGCTGTGTGATATAAACTATAACATATAAACACATCCATATTTCAAACACATCTGTAGAATGAATGAGCTGTGGGATATAAACTATAACCTATAAACACATCCATATTTCAAACATATCTGTAGAATGAATGAGCTGTGTGATATAAACTATAACATATAAACACATCCATATTTCAAACACATCTGTAGAATGAATGAGCTGTGGGATATAAACTATAACATATAAACACATCCATATTTCAAACACATCTGTAGAAAGAATGAGCTGTGTGATATAAACTATAACATATAAACACATCCATATTTCAAACACATCTGTAGTAAGAATGAGCTGGGTGATATAAACTATAACATATAAACACATCCATATTTCAAACACATCCGTTGAAAGAATGAGCTGTGTGATATAAACTATAACATATAAACACATCCATATTTCAAACACATCTGTAGAAAGAATGAGCTGTGTGATATAAACTATAACATATAAACACATCCATATTTCAAACACATCTGTAGAAACAATGAGCTGTGGGATATAAACTATAACATATAAACACATCCATATTTCAAACACATCTGTAGAAACAATGAGCTGTGGGATATAAACTATAACATATAAACATACCCATATTTCAAGCATATCTGTAGAAAGAATAAGCTGTCTTTCGATGTAAACTTCAACAATATTTCATCAATTATCTGGGATTGTTTCCATGGTAACAAATGACTTCCAGGCCTACCAAAAATTCAGAAAGGTAGACATTATATGATGACTCTCAAATGAACAATAATTGTGATGTTTAATCCTTGATTAGTGAATGACCTAGTGTACAGGTTTATTTTCATTATCAACACTGCATCCCACTGCATATTGTAATGTTATTATCATGATTGAATGTTCTCTGTATCTTGTAACCAGCAAGTCATGGACAAGCTTATGCCCATCAGATTGACAACATTTGGATTCATATTAAATATGTACAAAACTATTAATTACATTCGGTGTGTACAAGTTGGATCCCATAGTAGGACAAACACACTGGCTTTCCATAAATGTTTTCATAGAGTTATTATTCCTTTTTTCTCGTAGGCATATATCTCGGAAATATAAAATTAAGGATCTCAACAAAAAGCTACTCGATGGAGTGATTTCATGCCCTTCAAACTTTAAACCTGTGTCTGATTACTATACCACAGTAACCACACTGATTATTGTGCACTGATGGTAAACACTGAGGTAGTTCTATCAAACCAGTATCTGATTATTATACCACAGTAATCACACTGAGTATTGTGCACTGATGGTATACACGGAGGTAGTTCTATCAAACCTGTGTCTGATTACTATACCATAGTAACCACACTGAGTATTGTGCACTGATGGTAAACACTGAGGTAGTTCTATCAAACCAGTATCTGATTATTATACCACAGTAATCACACTGATTATTGTGCACTGATGGTAAACACTGAGGTAGTTCTATCAAACCAGTATCTGATTACTATACCACAGTAACCACACTGATTATTGTGCACTGATGGTAAACACTGAGGTAGTTCTATCAAACCTGTATCTGATTACTATACCACAGTAACCACACTGATTATTGTGCACTGATGGTAAACACTGAGGTAGTTCTATCAAACCTGTGTCTGATTACTATACCACAGTAACCACACTGAGTATTGTGCACTGATGGTAAACACTGAGGTAGTTCTATCAAACCTGTGTCTGATTACTATACCACAGTAACCACACTGAGTATTGTGCACTGATGGTAAACACTGAGGTAGTTCTATCAAACCTGTATCTGATTACTATACCACAGTAACCACACTGATTATTGTGCACTGATGGTAAACACTGAGGTAGTTCTATCAAACCTGTATCTGGTTACTATATCACAGTAACCACACTGATTATTGTGCACTGATGGTAAACACTGAGGTAGTTCTATCAAACCTGTATCTGATTTATACTATACCACAGTAATCACACTGATTATTGTGCACTGATGGTAAACACTGAGGTAGTTCTATCAAACCTGTATCTGATTTATACTATACCACAGTAATCACACTGATTATTGTGCACTGATGGTAAACACTGAGGTAGTTCTATCAAACCTGTATCTGATTACTATACCATAGTAACCACACTGATTATTGTGCACTGATGGTAAACACTGAGGTAGTTCTATCAAACCTGTATCTGATTACTATACCACAGTAACCACACTGAGTATTGTGCACTGATGGTATACACTGAGGTAGTTCTATCAAACCTGTGTCTGATTACTATACCACAGTACCACACTGATTATTGTGCACTGATGGTATACACTGAGGTAGTTCTATCAAACCTGTATCTGATTACTATACCACAGTAACCACACTGATTATTGTGCACTGATGGTAAACGCTGAGGTAGTTCTATCAAACCTGTATCTGATTACTATACCACAGTAATCACACTGATTATTGTGCACTGATGGTAAACACTGAGGTAGTTCTATCAAACCAGTATCTGATTACTATACCACAGTAACCACACTGATTATTGTGCACTGATGGTAAACACTAAGGTAGTTCTATCAAACCTGTGTCTGATTACTATACCATAGTAACCACACTGAGTATTGTACACTGATGGTAAACACTGAGGTAGTTCTATCAAACCTGTATCTGATTACTATACCACAGTAACCACACTGAGTATTGTGCACTGATGGTAAACACTGAGGTAGTTCTATCAAACCTGTATCTGATTACTATACCACAGTAACCACACTGATTATTGTGCACTCATGGTAAACACTGGGGCAGTTCTATCAAACCTGCGTCTCATTATTATACCACAATAATCACACTGATTATTGTGCACTGATGGTAAACACTGAGGTAGTTCTATCAAACCTGTATCTGGTTACTATACCACTGTAACCATATTGATTATTGTGCACTGATGGTAAACACTGAGGTAGTTCTATCAAACCTGTGTCTGATTACTATACCACAGTAACCACACTGATTATTGTGCACTGATGGTAAACACTGAGGTAATTCTATCAAACCTGTGTTTGATTACTATACCACAGTAACCACACTGAGTATTGTGCACTGATGGTAAACACTGAGGTAGTTCTATCAAACCTGTATCTGATTACTATACCACAGTAACCACACTGATTATTGTGCACTGATGGTAAACACTGAGATAGTTCTATCAAACCTGTATCTGATTACAATACCACAGTAACCACACTGATTATTGTGCACTGATGGTAAACACTGAGGTAGTTCTATCAAACCTGTGTCTGATTACTATACCACAGTAACCACACTGATTATTGTGCACTGATGGTAAACACTGAGGTAGTTCTATCAAACCTGTGTCTGATTACTATACCACAGTAACCACACTGATTATTGTGCACTGATGGTATACACTGAGGTAGTTCTATCAAACCTGTGTCTGATTACTATACCACTGTAACCATATTGATTATTGTGCACTGATGGTAAA
This sequence comes from Lepidochitona cinerea, assembly GCA_963971465.1. Taxonomy (NCBI): domain Eukaryota; kingdom Metazoa; phylum Mollusca; class Polyplacophora; order Chitonida; family Tonicellidae; genus Lepidochitona; species Lepidochitona cinerea. The sequence goes on along the minus strand of OZ020553.1, from coordinate 1,006,755 downwards.
CACTGAGGTAGTTCTATCAAACCTGTGTCTGATTACTATACCACAGTAACCACACTGAGTATTGTGCACTGATGGTAAACACTGAGGTAGTTCTATCAAACCTGTATCTGATTACTATACCACTGTAACCATATTGATTATTGTGCACTGATGGTAAACACTGAGGTAGTTCTATCAAACCTGTATCTGATTACTATACCACAGTAACCACACTGAGTATTGTGCACTGATGGTAAACACTGAGGTAGTTCTATCAAACCTGTATCTGATTACTATACCACAGTAACCACACTGATTATTGTGAACTCATGGTAAACACTGGGGCAGTTCTATCAAACCTGCGTCTCATTATTATACCACAATAATCACACTGATTATTGTGCACTGATGGTAAACACTGAGGTAGTTCTATCAAACCTGTATCTGGTTACTATACCACTGTAACCATATTGATTATTGTGCACTGATGGTAAACACTGAGGTAGTTCTATCAAACCTGTGTCTGATTACTATACCACAGTAACCACACTGATTATTGTGCACTGATGGTAAACACTGAGGTAATTCTATCAAACCTGTATTTGATTACTATACCACAGTAACCACACTGAGTATTGTGCACTGATGGTAAACACTGAGGTAGTTCTATCAAACCTTTATCTGATTACTATACCACAGTAACCACACTGATTATTGTGCACTGATGGTAAACACTGAGATAGTTCTATCAAACCTGTATCTGATTACAATACCACAGTAACCACACTGATTATTGTGCACTGATGGTAAACACTGAGGTAGTTCTATCAAACCTGTATCTGATTACTATACTACAGTAGCCACACTGAGTATTGTGCACTGATGGTAAACACTGGGGTAGTTTTATCAAACCAGTATCTGATTACAATACCACAGTACCCACACTGATTATTGTGCACTGATGGTAAACACTGAGGTAGTTCTATCAAACCTGTATCTGATTACTATACCACAGTAACCACACTGATTATTGTGCACTGATGGTAAACACTGAGGTAGTTCTATCAAACCTGTGTCTGATTACTATACCACAGTAACCACACTGAGTCTGGTGCACTGATGGTAAACATTGAGGTAGTTATATCTGATTACTATACCACAGTAACCACACTGATTATTGTGCACTGATGGTAAACACTGAGGTAGTTCTATCAAACCTGTGTCTGATTACTATACCATAGTAACCACACTGAGTATTGCGCACTGATGGTAAACACTGAGGTAGTTCTATCAAACCTGTGTCTGATTACTATACCACAGTAACCACACTGAGTATTGTGCACTGATGGTAAACACTGAGGTAGTTTTATCAAACCTGTGTCTGATTAATATACCACAGTAACCACACTGAGTATTGTGCACTGATGGTAAACACTGAGGTAGTTTTATCAAACCTGTGTCTGATTACTATACCACAGTAACCACACTGAGTATTGTGCACTGATGGTAAACACTGAGGTAGTTCTATCAAACCTGTGTCTGATTACTATACCACAGTAACCACACTGAGTATTGTGCACTGATGGTAAACACTGTGGTAGTTCTATCAAACCTGTATCTGATTACTATACCACAGTACCACACTGATTATTGTGCACTGATGGTAAACACTGAGGTAGTTCTATCAAACCTGTATCTGATTACTATACCACAGTAACCACACTGAGTATTGTGCACTGATGGTAAACACTGAGGTAGTTCTATCAAACCTGTGTCTGATTACTATACCACAGTAACCACACTGATTATTGTGCACTGATGGTAAATACTGAGGTAGTTCTATCAAACCTGTGTTTGATTACTATACCACAGTAATCACACTGAGTATTGTGCACTGATGGTAAACACTAAGGTAGTTCTATCAAACCTGTGTCTGATTACTATACCATAGTAATCACACTGATTATTGTGCACTGATGGTAAACACTAAGGTAGTTCTATCAAACCTGTATCTGATTACTATACCACAGTAACCACACTGAGTATTGTGCACTGATGGTAAACACTAAGGTAGTTCTATCAAACCTGTGTCTGATTACTATACCACAGTAACCACACTGAGTATTGTGCACTGATGGTAAACACTAATGTAATTCTATCAAACCTGTATCTGATTACTATACCACAGTAACCGCACTGAGTATTGTGCACTGATGGTAAACACTAAGGTAGTTCTATCAAACCTGTATCTGATTACTATACCACAGTAACCACATTGATTATTGTGCACTGATGGTAAACACTGAGGTAGTTCTATCAAACCTGTGTCTGATTACTATACCACAGTAACCACATTGATTATTGTGCACTGATGGTAAACACTGAGGTAGTTCTATCAAACCTGTGTCTGATTACTATACCACAGTAACCACATTGATTATTGTGCACTGATGGTAAACACTGAGGTAGTTCTATCAAACCTGTGTCTGATTACTATACCACAGTAACCACATTGATTATTGTGCACTGATGGTAAACACTAAGGTAGTTCTATCAAACCTGTGTCTGATTACTATGCCACAGTAACCACACTGAGTATTGTGCACTGATGGTAAACACTGAGGTAGTTCTATCAAACCAGTATCTGATTACTATACCACAGTTACCACACTGAGTATTGTGCACTGATGGTAAACACTGATGGTAAACACTGAGGTAGTTCTATCAAACCTGTATCTGATTACTATACCACAGTAATCACACTGAGTATTGTGCACTGATGGTTAACACTGAGGCAGTTCTATCAAACCTGTATCTGATTACTATACCACAGTACCACACTGAGTATTGTGCACTGATGGTAAACACTGAGGTAGTTCTATCAAACCTGTGTCTGATTACTATACCACAGTAACCACACTGATTATTGTGCACTGATGGTAAACACTGAGGTAGTTCTATCAAACCTGTGTCTGATTACTATACCACAGTAACCACACTGATTATTGTGCACTGATGGTAAACGCTGAGGTAGTTCTATCAAACCTGTGTCTGATTACTATACCACAGTAACCACACTGATTATTGTGCACTGATGGTAAACACTGAGGTAGTTCTATCAAACCTGTATCTGATTACTATACCAAAGTAACCACACTGAGTATTGTGCACTGATGGTAAACACTGAGGTAGTTCTATCAAACCTGTATCTGATTTCTATACCACAGTAACCACACTGATTATTGTGCACTGATGGTAAACACTGAGGTAATTCTATCAAACCTGTATCTGATTACTATACCACAGTAACCACACTGAGTATTGTGCACTGATGGTAAACACTGAGGTAGTTCTATCAAACCAGTATCTGATTACTATACCACAGTAACCACACTGATTATTGTGCACTGATGGTAAACACTGAGGTAGTTCTATCAAACCTGTATCTGATTACTATACCACAGTAACCACACTGAGTATTGTGCACTGATGGTAAACACTGAGGTAGTTCTATCAAACCTGTGTCTGATTACTATACCACAGTAACCACACTGATTATTGTGCACTGATGGTAAACGCTGAGGTAGTTCTATCAAACCTGTATCTGATTACTATACCACAGTAACCACACTGAGTATTGTGCACTGATGGTATACACTGAGGTAGTTCTATCAAACCTGTATCTGATTACTATACCACAGTAACCACACTGATTATTGTGCACTGATGGTAAACGCTGAGGTAGTTCTATCAAACCTGTATCTGATTACTATACCACAGTAACCACACTGAGTATTGTGCACTGATGGTATACACTGAGGTAGTTCTATCAAACCTGTGTCTGATTACTATACCACAGTAATCACACTGATTATTGTACACTGATGGTAAACACTGAGGTAGTTCTATCAAACCTGTATCTGATTACTATACCACAGTAACCACACTGATTATTGTGCACTGATGGTAAACGCTGAGGTAGTTCTATCAAACCTGTATCTGATTACTATACCACAGTAACCACACTGATTATTGTGCACTGATGGTAAACACTGAGGTAGTTCTATCAAACCTGTGTCTGATTACTATACCACAGTAATCACACTGATTATTGTGCACTGATGGTAAACACTGAGGTAGTTCTATCAAACCTGTATCTGATTACTATACCACAGTAACCACACTGAGTATTGTGCACTGATGGTAAACACTGAGGTAGTTCTATCAAACCTTTATCTGATTACTATACCACAGTAACCACACTGATTATTGTGCACTGATGGTAAACACTGAGGTAGTTCTATCAAACCTGTATCTGATTACTATACCACAGTAACCACACTGATTATTGTGCACTGATGGTAAACACTGAGGTAGTTCTATCAAACCTGTATCTGATTACTATACCACAGTAACCACACTGATTATTGTGCACTCATGGTAAACACTGGGGCAGTTCTATCAAACCTGCGTCTCATTATTATACCACAATAATCACACTGATTATTGTGCACTGATGGTAAACACTGAGGTAGTTCTATCAAACCTGTATCTGGTTACTATACCACTGTAACCATATTGATTATTGTGCACTGATGGTAAACACTGAGGTAGTTCTATCAAACCTGTGTCTGATTACTATACCACAGTAACCACACTGATTATTGTGCACTGATGGTAAACACTGAGGTAATTCTATCAAACCTGTGTTTGATTACTATACCACAGTAACCACACTGAGTATTGTGCACTGATGGTAAACACTGAGGTAGTTCTATCAAACCTGTATCTGATTACTATACCACAGTAACCACACTGATTATTGTGCACTGATGGTAAACACTGAGATAGTTCTATCAAACCTGTATCTGATTACAATACCACAGTAACCACACTGATTATTGTGCACTGATGGTAAACACTGAGGTAGTTCTATCAAACCTTTATCTGATTACTATACCACAGTAACCTCACTGAGTATTGTACACTGATGGTAAACACTGAGGTAGTTCTATCAAACCTGTATCTGATTACTATACCACAGTAACCACACTGATTATTGTGCACTGATGGTAAACACTGAGGCAGTTCTATCAAACCTGTATCTGATTACTATACCATAGTAACCTCACTGAGTATTGTACACTGATGGTAAACACTGAGATAGTTCTATCAAACCTGTATCTGATTACTATACCACAGTAACCACACTGAGTATTGTGCACTGGTGGTAAACACTGAGGTAGTTCTATCAAACCAGTATCTGATTACTATACCACAGTAACCACACTGAGTATTGTGCACTGATGGTAAACAGGTAGTCCTATCAAACCTGTATCAGATTACTATACCATAGTAACCACACTGATTATTGTGCACTGATGGTAAACACTGAGGTAGTTCTATCAAACCTGTATCTGATTACTATACCATAGTAACCTCACTGAGTATTGTACACTGATGGTAAACACTGAGGTAGTTCTATCAAACCAGTATCTGATTACTATACCACAGTAACCACACTGATTATTGTGCACTGATGGTAAACACTGAGATAGTTCTATCAAACCTGTATCTGATTACTATACCACAGTAATCACACTGATTATTGTGCACTGATGGTAAACACTGAGGTAGTTCTATCAAACCTGTGTCTGATTACTATACCACAGTAACCACATTGATTATTGTGCACTGATGGTAAACACTGAGGTAGTTCTATCAAACCTGTGTCTGATTACTATACCACAGTAACCACATTGATTATTGTGCACTGATGGTAAACACTGAGGTAGTTCTATCAAACCTGTGTCTGATTACTATACCACAGTAACCACATTGATTATTGTGCACTGATGGTAAACACTAAGGTAGTTCTATCAAACCTGTGTCTGATTACTATGCCACAGTAACCACACTGAGTATTGTGCACTGATGGTAAACACTGAGGTAGTTCTATCAAACCAGTATCTGATTACTATACCACAGTTACCACACTGAGTATTGTGCACTGATGGTAAACACTGATGGTAAACACTGAGGTAGTTCTATCAAACCTGTATCTGATTACTATACCACAGTAATCACACTGAGTATTGTGCACTGATGGTTAACACTGAGGCAGTTCTATCAAACCTGTATCTGATTACTATACCACAGTACCACACTGAGTATTGTGCACTGATGGTAAACACTGAGGTAGTTCTATCAAACCTGTGTCTGATTACTATACCACAGTAACCACACTGATTATTGTGCACTGATGGTAAACACTGAGGTAGTTCTATCAAACCTGTGTCTGATTACTATACCACAGTAACCACACTGATTATTGTGCACTGATGGTAAACGCTGAGGTAGTTCTATCAAACCTGTGTCTGATTACTATACCACAGTAACCACACTGATTATTGTGCACTGATGGTAAACACTGAGGTAGTTCTATCAAACCTGTATCTGATTACTATACCAAAGTAACCACACTGAGTATTGTGCACTGATGGTAAACACTGAGGTAGTTCTATCAAACCTGTATCTGATTTCTATACCACAGTAACCACACTGATTATTGTGCACTGATGGTAAACACTGAGGTAATTCTATCAAACCTGTATCTGATTACTATACCACAGTAACCACACTGAGTATTGTGCACTGATGGTAAACACTGAGGTAGTTCTATCAAACCAGTATCTGATTACTATACCACAGTAACCACACTGATTATTGTGCACTGATGGTAAACACTGAGGTAGTTCTATCAAACCTGTATCTGATTACTATACCACAGTAACCACACTGAGTATTGTGCACTGATGGTAAACACTGAGGTAGTTCTATCAAACCTGTGTCTGATTACTATACCACAGTAACCACACTGATTATTGTGCACTGATGGTAAACGCTGAGGTAGTTCTATCAAACCTGTATCTGATTACTATACCACAGTAACCACACTGAGTATTGTGCACTGATGGTATACACTGAGGTAGTTCTATCAAACCTGTATCTGATTACTATACCACAGTAACCACACTGATTATTGTGCACTGATGGTAAACGCTGAGGTAGTTCTATCAAACCTGTATCTGATTACTATACCACAGTAACCACACTGAGTATTGTGCACTGATGGTATACACTGAGGTAGTTCTATCAAACCTGTGTCTGATTACTATACCACAGTAATCACACTGATTATTGTACACTGATGGTAAACACTGAGGTAGTTCTATCAAACCTGTATCTGATTACTATACCACAGTAACCACACTGATTATTGTGCACTGATGGTAAACGCTGAGGTAGTTCTATCAAACCTGTATCTGATTACTATACCACAGTAACCACACTGATTATTGTGCACTGATGGTAAACACTGAGGTAGTTCTATCAAACCTGTGTCTGATTACTATACCACAGTAATCACACTGATTATTGTGCACTGATGGTAAACACTGAGGTAGTTCTATCAAACCTGTATCTGATTACTATACCACAGTAACCACACTGAGTATTGTGCACTGATGGTAAACACTGAGGTAGTTCTATCAAACCTTTATCTGATTACTATACCACAGTAACCACACTGATTATTGTGCACTGATGGTAAACACTGAGGTAGTTCTATCAAACCTGTATCTGATTACTATACCACAGTAACCACACTGATTATTGTGCACTGATGGTAAACACTGAGGTAGTTCTATCAAACCTGTATCTGATTACTATACCACAGTAACCACACTGATTATTGTGCACTCATGGTAAACACTGGGGCAGTTCTATCAAACCTGCGTCTCATTATTATACCACAATAATCACACTGATTATTGTGCACTGATGGTAAACACTGAGGTAGTTCTATCAAACCTGTATCTGGTTACTATACCACTGTAACCATATTGATTATTGTGCACTGATGGTAAACACTGAGGTAGTTCTATCAAACCTGTGTCTGATTACTATACCACAGTAACCACACTGATTATTGTGCACTGATGGTAAACACTGAGGTAATTCTATCAAACCTGTGTTTGATTACTATACCACAGTAACCACACTGAGTATTGTGCACTGATGGTAAACACTGAGGTAGTTCTATCAAACCTGTATCTGATTACTATACCACAGTAACCACACTGATTATTGTGCACTGATGGTAAACACTGAGATAGTTCTATCAAACCTGTATCTGATTACAATACCACAGTAACCACACTGATTATTGTGCACTGATGGTAAACACTGAGGTAGTTCTATCAAACCTTTATCTGATTACTATACCACAGTAACCTCACTGAGTATTGTACACTGATGGTAAACACTGAGGTAGTTCTATCAAACCTGTATCTGATTACTATACCACAGTAACCACACTGATTATTGTGCACTGATGGTAAACACTGAGGCAGTTCTATCAAACCTGTATCTGATTACTATACCATAGTAACCTCACTGAGTATTGTACACTGATGGTAAACACTGAGATAGTTCTATCAAACCTGTATCTGATTACTATACCACAGTAACCACACTGAGTATTGTGCACTGGTGGTAAACACTGAGGTAGTTCTATCAAACCAGTATCTGATTACTATACCACAGTAACCACACTGAGTATTGTGCACTGATGGTAAACAGGTAGTCCTATCAAACCTGTATCAGATTACTATACCATAGTAACCACACTGATTATTGTGCACTGATGGTAAACACTGAGGTAGTTCTATCAAACCTGTATCTGATTACTATACCATAGTAACCTCACTGAGTATTGTACACTGATGGTAAACACTGAGGTAGTTCTATCAAACCTGTATCTGATTACTATACCACAGTAACCACACTGATTATTGTGCACTGATGGTAAACACTGAGATAGTTCTATCAAACCTGTATCTGATTACTATACCACAGTAATCACACTGATTATTGTGCACTGATGGTAAACACTGAGGTAGTTCTATCAAACCTGTGTCTGATTACTATACCACAGTAACCACACTGATTATTGTGCACTGATGGTTAACACTGAGGTAGTTCTATCAAACCTGTATCTGATTACTATACCACAGTAACCACACTGAGTATTGTGCACTGATGGTATACACTGAGGTAGTTCTATCAAACCTGTATCTGATTACTATACCACAGTAACCACACTGAGTATTGTGCACTGATGGTAAACACTGAGGTAGTTCTATCAAACCTGTATCTGATTACTATACCACTGTAACCATATTGATTATTGTGCACTGATGGTAAACACTGAGGTAGTTCTATCAAACCTGTATCTGATTACTATACCACAGTAACCACACTGAGTATTGTGCACTGATGGTAAACACTGAGGTAGTTCTATCAAACCTGTATCTGATTACTATACCACAGTAACCACACTGATTATTGTGCACTCATGGTAAACACTGGGGCAGTTCTATCAAACCTGCGTCTCATTATTATACCACAATAATCACACTGATTATTGTGCACTGATGGTAAACACTGAGGTAGTTCTATCAAACCTGTATCTGATTACTATACCACTGTAACCATATTGATTATTGTGCACTGATGGTAAACACTGAGGTAGTTCTATCAAACCTGTGTCTGATTACTATACCACAGTAACCACACTGATTATTGTGCACTGATGGTAAACACTGAGGTAATTCTATCAAACCTGTGTTTGATTACTATACCACAGTAACCACACTGAGTATTGTGCACTGATGGTAAACACTGAGGTAGTTCTATCAAACCTTTATCTGATTACTATACCATAGTAACCACACTGATTATTGTGCACTGATGGTAAACACTGAGGTAGTTCTATCAAACCAGTATCTCATTACTATGCCACAGTAACCACATTGATTATTGTGCACTGATGGTAAACACTGAGGTAGTTCTATCAAACCAGTATCTCATTACTATGCCACAGTAACCACATTGATTATTGTGCACTGATGGTAAACATTGAGGTAGTTCTATCAAACCTGTATCTGATTACTATACCACAGTAACCACACTGAGTATTGTGCACTGATGGTAAACACTGAGGTAGTTCTATCATACCTGTATCTGATTACTTTACCACAGTAACCACACTGATTATTGTGCACTCATGGTAAACACTGGGGCAGTTCTATCAAACCTGTGTCTGATTATTATACCACAATAATCACACTGATTATTGTGCACTGATGGTAAACACTGAGGTAGTTCTATCAAACCTGTATCTGGTTACTATACCACTGTAACTATATTGATTATTGTGCACTGATGGTAAACACTGAGGTAGTTCTATCAAACCTGTGTCTGATTACTATACCACAGTAACCACACTGATTATTGTGCACTGATGGTAAACACTGAGGTAGTTCTATCAAACCTGTATCTGATTACTATACCACAGTAGCCACACTGAGTATTGTGCACTGATGGTAAACACTGAGGTAGTTCTATCAAACCTGTATCTGATTACTATACCACAGTAGCCACACTGAGTATTGTGCACTGATGGTAAACACTGGGGTAGTTCTATCAAACCAGTATCTGATTACAATACCACAGTACCCACACTGATTATTGTGCACTGATGGTAAACACTGAGGTAGTTCTATCAAACCTGTATCTGATTACTATACCACAGTAGCCACACTGAGTATTGTGCACTGATGGTAAACACTGGGGTAGTTTTATCAAACCAGTATCTGATTACAATACCACAGTACCCACACTGATTATTGTGCACTGATGGTAAACACTGAGGTAGTTCTATCAAACCTGTATCTGATTACTATACCACAGTAACCACACTGATTATTGTGCACTGATGGTAAACACTGAGGTAGTTCTATCAAACCTGTGTCTGATTACTATACCACAGTAACCACACTGAGTATTGTGCACTGATGGTAAACATTGAGGTAGTTATATCTGATTACTATACCACAGTAACCACACTGATTATTGTGCACTGATGGTAAACACTGAGGTAGTTCTATCAAACCTGTGTCTGATTACTATACCATAGTAACCACACTGAGTATTGCGCACTGATGGTAAACACTGAGGTAGTTCTATCAAACCTGTGTCTGATTACTATACCACAGTAACCACACTGAGTATTGTGCACTGATGGTAAACACTGAGGCAGTTTTATCAAACCTGTGTCTGATTACTATACCACAGTAACCACACTGAGTATTGTGCACTGATGGTAAACACTGAGGTAGTTTTATCAAACCTGTGTCTGATTACTATACCACAGTAACCACACTGAGTATTGTGCACTGATGGTAAACACTGAGGTAGTTCTATCAAACCTGTGTCTGATTACTATACCACAGTAACCACACTGAGTATTGTGCACTGATGGTAAACACTGTGGTGGTTCTATCAAACCTGTATCTGATTACTATACCACAGTACCACACTGATTATTGTGCACTGATGGTAAACACTGAGGTAGTTCTATCAAACCTGTATCTGATTACTATACCACAGTAACCACACTGAGTATTGTGCACTGATGGTAAACACTGAGGTAGTTCTATCAAACCTGTGTCTGATTACTATACCACAGTAACCACACTGATTATTGTGCACTGATGGTAAATACTGAGGTAGTTCTATCAAACCTGTGTTTGATTACTATACCACAGTAATCACACTGAGTATTGTGCACTGATGGTAAACACTAAGGTAGTTCTATCAAACCTGTGTCTGATTACTATACCATAGTAATCACACTGATTATTGTGCACTGATGGTAAACACTAAGGTAGTTCTATCAAACCTGTATCTGATTACTATACCACAGTAACCACACTGAGTATTGTGCACTGATGGTAAACACTAAGGTAGTTCTATCAAACCTGTGTCTGATTACTATACCACAGTAACCACACTGAGTATTGTGCACTGATGGTAAACACTAATGTAATTCTATCAAACCTGTATCTGATTACTATACCACAGTAACCGCACTGAGTATTGTGCACTGATGGTAAACACTAAGGTAGTTCTATCAAACCTGTATCTGATTACTATACCACAGTAACCACATTGATTATTGTGCACTGATGGTAAACACTGAGGTAGTTCTATCAAACTTGTGTCTGATTACTATGCCACAGTAACCACACTGATTATTGTGCACTGATGGTAAACACTGAGGTAGTTCTATCAAACCTGTGTCTGATTACTATACCACAGTAACCACATTGATTATTGTGCACTGATGGTAAACACTGAGGTAGTTCTATCAAACCTGTGTCTGATTACTATACCACAGTAACCACATTGATTATTGTGCACTGATGGTAAACACTAAGGTAGTTCTATCAAACCTGTGTCTGATTACTATGCCACAGTAACCACACTGAGTATTGTGCACTGATGGTAAACACTGAGGTAGTTCTATCAAACCAGTATCTGATTACTATACCACAGTTACCACACTGAGTATTGTGCACTGATGGTAAACACTGAGGTAGTTCTATCAAACCAGTATCTGATTACTATACCACAGTTACCACACTGAGTATTGTGCACTGATGGTAAACACTGATGGTAAACACTGAGGTAGTTCTATCAAACCTGTATCTGATTACTATACCACAGTAACCACACTGAGTATTGTGCACTGATGGTAAACACTGAGGTAGTTCTATCAAACCTGTATCTGATTACTATACCACAGTTACCACACTGAGTATTGTGCACTGATGGTAAACACTGATGGTAAACACTGAGGTAGTTCTATCAAACCTGTATCTGATTACTATACCACAGTAACCACACTGATTATTGTGCACTGATGGTATACACTGAGGTAGTTCTATCAAACCTGTGTCTGATTACTATACCACAGTAACCACACTGATTATTGTGCACTGATGGTAAACACTGAGGTAGTTCTATCAAACCTGTGTCTGATTACTATACCACAGTAACCACACTGATTATTGTGCACTGATGGTAAACGCTGAGGTAGTTCTATCAAACCTGTGTCTGATTACTATACCACAGTAACCACACTGATTATTGTGCACTGATGGTAAACACTGAGGTAGTTCTATCAAACCTGTATCTGATTACTATACCACAGTAACCACACTGATTATTGTGCACTGATGGTAAACACTGAGGTAATTCTATCAAACCTGTATCTGATTACTATACCACAGTAACCACACTGAGTATTGTGCACTGATGGTAAACACTGAGGTAGTTCTATCAAACCAGTATCTGATTACTATACCACAGTTACCACACTGAGTATTGTGCACTGATGGTAAACACTGAGGTAGTTCTATCAAACCTGTATCTGATTACTATACCACAGTTACCACACTGATTATTGTGCACTGATGGTAAACACTGAGGTAGTTCTATCAAACCTGTGTCTGATTACTATACCACAGTAACCACACTGATTATTGTGCACTGATGGTAAACACTGAGGTAGTTCTATCAAACCTGTATCTGATTACTATACCACAGTAACCACACTGAGTATTGTGCACTGATGGTAAACACTGAGGTAGTTCTATCAAACCTGTATCTGATTACTATACCACAGTAACCACACTGAGTATTGTGCACTGATGGTAAACACTAAGGTAGTTCTATCAAACCTGTATCTGATTACTATACCACAGTTACCACATTGATTATTGTGCACTGATGGTAAACACTGAGGTAGTTCTATCAAACCTGTATCTGATTACTATACCACAGTAACCACACTGAGTATTGTGCACTGATGGTAAACACTGAGGTAGTTCTATCAAACCAGTATCTGATTACTATACCACAGTACCACACTGATTATTGTGCACTGATGGTAAACACTGAGGTAGTTCTATCAAACCAGTATCTGATTACTATGCCACAGTAACCACACTGATTATTGTACACTGATGGTAAACACTGAGGTAGTTCTATCAAACCTGTATCTGATTACTATACCACAGTAACCACACTGATTATTGTGCACTGATGGTAAACACTGAGGTAGTTCTATCAAACCTGTGTCTGATTACTATATCACAGTAACCACACTGATTATTGTGCACTGATGGTAAACACTGAGGTAGTTCTATCAAACCTGTGTCTGATTACTATATCACAGTAACCACACTGAGTATTGTGCACTGATGGTAAACACTGAGGTAGTTCTATCAAACCTGTGTCTGATTACTATACCACAGTAATCACACTGAGTATTGTGCACTGATGGTAAACACTGAGGTAGTTTTATCAAACCTGTATCTGATTACTATACCACAGTACCACACTGATTATTGTGCACTGATGGTAAACACTGAGGTAGTTCTATCAAACCTGTATCTGATTACTATACCACAGTAACCACACTGATTATTGTGCACTGATGGTAAACGCTGAGGTAGTTCTATCAAACCTGTATCTGATTACTATACCACAGTAATCACACTGATTATTGTGCACTGATGGTAAACACTGAGGTAGTTCTATCAAACCAGTATCTGATTACTATACCACAGTAACCACACTGAGTATTGTGCACTGATGGTAAACACTGAGGTAGTTCTATCAAACCTGTGTCTGATTACTATACCACAGTAACCACACTGATTATTGTGCACTGATGGTAAACACTGAGGTAGTTCTATCAAACTTGTGTCTGATTACTATACCACAGTAACCACACTGAGTATTGTGCACTGATGGTAAACACTGAGGTAGTTCTATCAAACCTGTGTCTGATTACTATACCACAGTAATCACACTGAGTATTGTGCACTGATGGTTAACACTGAGGTAGTTCTATCAAACCTGTATCTGATTACTATACCACAGTAATCACACTGAGTATTGTGCACTGATGGTAAACAGGTAGTTCCAATAAAATCTTACAGAGGGTGGCCATTCTGTGTTTTACAAGTCCTCTCCCCTTCCATGATGTGTAGAGTTTCAAACCAACATTGCCGTACCAAAGTGCTTTCACAAAGCTTCTCAATGGACCTAAGAAAATAATGATAACTCTGATTATGAATTGGGTGAAGTTTGGACATAATGTAGCCTAATTATGACTGATATTTTACTTGAATTGATTGTATTTGAAGATGTCTGAATAATCAAATATATCTTAAAGGTTCTTTATAATTGAATAAAAAAAATAATAAAAGTTTGGCTTTTTTTTCAAGAAAATAGTATGGATCTTTTTATATTTGTTTTACTAATCATACAGCAAATTTAAGGAATCCTCAATGAGTTTAATAGGTCAATGTCTTTTAGAAAGTGATTATAACAGTATTCTCGTTATTTTGGGTGATTAAACTTTCTTGAAAAATGGCGCAAATTGTTCTACAGATTTTTGGTGAAGCCCGAAACGTGACTCAAACCCAGATCCAGTGTAATCTCAAAGAGAATGATAAAACATCAGTAAATAGTGGATAATACAAAATCCATGGGAATAATTCATAAATATAATGATAACTTGTTAATAAATCATCCAATTTGGTGTTGTTAATGAGGATAACTATAAACTTACTGTGATGAACTTTCATATCTAGATGTCATATAATGATGGAAGATATCAGGTAATGAGGATAACTATAAACTTACTGTGATGAACATCCATATCTACATGTAGATGTCATATAACGATGGAAGATATCAGGTAATGAGGATAACTATAAACTTACTGTGATGAACTTTCATATCTAGATGTCATATAATGATGGAAGTTATCAGGTAATGAGGATAACTATAAACTTACTGTGATGAACTTTCATATCTAGATATCATATAACGATGGAAGATATCAGGTAATGAGGATAACTATAAACTTACTGTGATGAACTTTCATATCTAGATGTCATATAACGATGGAAGATATCAGGCAATGAGGATAACTATAAACTTACTGTGATGAACGTTCATATCTAGATGTCATATAACGATGGAAGATATCAGGTAATGAGGATAACTATAAACTTACTGTGATGAACTTTCATATCTAGATGTCATATAACGATGGAAGATATCAGGTAATGAGGATAACTATAAACTTACTGTGATGAACTTTCATATCTAGATGTCATATAACGATGGAAGATATCAGGTAATGAGGATAACTATAAACTTACTGTGATGAACTTTCATATCTAGATGTCATATAACGATGGAAGATATCAGGTAATGAGGATAACTATAAACTTACTGTGATGAACGTTCATATCTAGATGTCATATAACGATGGAAGATATCAGGTAATGAGGATAACTATAAACTTACTGTGATGAACTTTCATATCTAGATGTCATATAACGATGGAAGATATCAGGTAATGAGGATAACTATAAACTTACTGTGATGAACTTTCATATCTAGATGTCATATAACGATGGAAGATATCAGGTAATGAGGATAACTATAAACTTACTGTGATGAACTTTCATATCTAGATGTCATATAACGATGGAAGTTATCAGGTAATGAGGATAACTATAAACTTACTGTGATGAACTTTCATATCTAGATGTCATATAACGATGGAAGTTATCAGGTAATGAGGATAACTATAAACTTACTGTGATGAACTTTCATATCTAGATGTCATATAACGATGGAAGATATCAGGTAATGAGGATAACTATAAACTTACTGTGATGAACTTTCATATCTAGATGTCATATAACGATGGAAGATATCAGGTATGTGTTTAGACAAATAGTAAACATCTAATGGAGTGATGTGATTTTCATCTTCAAGACAATATTCTAAAGTCTTCATTGTGTTCATCTCAAACAAACTAAAACAAACACACATACAATGTTTATTTTAGACTCTGTCCTCTGCCCGTGTGTTTTAGTGTTAAATAATATAGAAATGTAAAAGGCAGATGTATATGTGATGTGATCCTTGTTTATGTGCCAGTCTCACTTTATTTTCAAATATAACAGTTGATCGTTCTGTTAAGATCAAATCTCTCTAGAGTTGTAAGATAAAAGCAAAATGGCTGAACTAACTTTTCCAGATGAACCATACCTGGGTAAATGTCCCAGAACATAGTAAGGATTGGACAACATTCCTGGTCTGAGTGAGTCAAATGCTCCATTGATATCCTTCTCACTGAGTCGTCTTGATACAACATCTCCACTAGTTACTTCTGCAGATGATAAGGGCAAGAAAGACAAGATATCATTTAAAGGCATTGTTACATCATCTGACAGTGTCATCTAGAAGTTTAATTAAGGAAAATTAGTATTAAATACAAAATGAGTTTAATTAAGGACGATTTGTTTTAAATACAAACTGAGTTTAAATAACAAAGATTTGTGTTAAATACAAACTGAGTTTAAATAACAAAGATTTGTGTTAAATACAAACTGAGCTTCATCCAGGAAGATTTTTATATATCCATTTAATATATTGAGATGATATCTGTGTGTAGGAGAGAGTACCTTTACAACAATCCACTAGGGCGATCCATGTTAAACCAGCATGAGCCTCAGAAGATGTCAGAAGTTTTTTAATACACTGAATGTCCAAATAACTAAAATAACACCTTAGAAAAAATGCCAATTCTTTGTCTGTCACAGTTGCAGTTGGTTTCTCAAGCATCTCAGGATTTCCCAATGTTGATACTTCATTTATTTCATCCACTTCTGATCTTGTTTTGCTCACTGTGCTAGTCATTAAATCTTGTTCAGATTTATGTGACGATCCTTCTAGTTCCCGTTCCGGGTCTAAATATCTTGACACCCGTTTATGGAGAGCAAGACTGAAGCACAAATTGGCAAGATACGACAAATGAGAGGTGTATTTGTCACCAGCATGGAAGGGGTCTGAGACATAACACAGTTTATACCAGTCAATATCTCTGCTGTTAGCATCAACAATATCAAAGGCATTATTCGAAAGAGACTTTTTTATCTGTTCTTGATCACTACTTTCTATTTTAAAATCATCATCTGTTTGTTTAACTGGAGAAGGTATGATGTTAACATGATGTGTTTCTGGACATTTGGAGGAAGAATTTTCAAATTTCATTTTCCTGGAATCAGGCTCCTGATCTTCATCAAGGAATTGACTCGAGTCCCTTGAAGGAGTGTTCTCTCCTCGAGCATTGAAGTCCGCCTCATTACCCGTCTTCTCATTCCTCCACTTGTTTAGGTGGAACTGTCTTAATCTGTACATTGTTTGATGAAGAGTAATTAACCAGTCATTAAGGATGCACTGTGGATTGATTAAGTTGTTGTTGTTGTTGAGCTTCTCTATGGTCCCCTCAGTAACCCTCAGTAGGTCAGATATATCAACTTCAGGTGGATCCATTGGGGCGTCTGGTCTATCAATCTGTTACAAGTATATATACACATTGATATTAGGGAGAACATGAAATCTATGAGAAAAGACTTTTGTTAAATTGTAGCCGTTGTAATAAATATCAGATGTCTATTTGAGATTATAGAATCTATGAGTTTTACCTGTTTAACTGATATTTGCTGGTCTGGTTTTATTGGATCCTTGGATGTTAACAGGTTGCCCTTGTCTCTCCAGGTCTTTATCAACGTTTTCCTTGTGGACAACAGTTTAGATGATAGGCTAAAATAAACAATATTGCAGGATTTTATTATAAAGAATAAGTAAAGCAGATTTTGATTTTTAACAATCTTTACATCTCAACTCAAACAGGTCTGTTTTTTGTTGTTTGTATGGTGCCATTGTCATTTCACTAGTATGCTTCATTGTATGTTCTCAAACATTGTCATGTATTTTGATTGGAAAAACAGAGCCCTGAAGAAAATGTAAGCAAACAGTACTTGAATTGGTATTGCCATCTTTAAACTGTGTTATTATGTGGATGTGTGACCTACCTTTCTTTGACAGAAGATAGTGCTGCCTTTGGTCCAGCCTGTTCCCAGGAATGAGATAGAGGACTGTTGGATGGGAAGGGAGTCTCTCGTTTTCTTATCGTTTGGCCACTTGGTATCTGATAAGGGGTGCTAGATTGTTTGGAAGCCCAATGACTTGGTAATCTTGCAGAGTTTGATACAGTGCAGCTCTGGGGACTTGAGCTCAGCGGGTCAATGACTAACTGACTTGGCCTTGAAGAAACTGGTTCAGTCTGGGAAATGGGGGTTGTTGCATGCTGAACAATTCTTCCTCTATGTTTGTCTGAGACTGGCTCAGATTGGAGACTTCTTGTCCGAGCCAGAGATGGGACGGAATTTTCTCTTTCTGAAAAAGGGCTGGAGAGTTGTGGACTGGAAGATCGAGAGCCTGGAAGACTTGGAGATCTAGTAGTACTATTGGGACCCATATGATTTCCATTTAAATAAGGTTCTATACTGGAATGGGAAATTAGGTTGAGTGGACTAACAGTTGATACAGTGTTAGAAAATAGCTCAGGATCCACCATCCAATTTGTTAATGTAGGGCTACAAGAGGATGGTAAAGCGAAGTCTTGGGTCCTTTCTGTGTTAGAATGTGAAATCAAGTCTTGGATTTGATCTGTCGGGGGATGAGAACCTAGGGCGTGTGCCCTCTCTGTGTTAGAATGTGAAATCAAGTCTTGGATTTGATCTATGGGGGACTGAGAACCTTGGGCTTGTGCCTTCACTTGTGCTCTTTCTCTGTTTGATTGTAAAGCTAAATTTTGTGTCTTCTCTATGTTGGAATCTGAAGCTAAGTCTTGTGCCCTCTCTATGTTGGAATCGGAAGCTAAGTCTTGTGTCTTCTCTATGTTGGAATCTGAAGCTAAGGCTTGTGTCTTCTCTATGTTGGAATCTGAAGCTAAATTTTGTGTCCTCTCTATGTTGGAATCTGAAGCTAAGTCTTGTGCCCTCTCTATGTTGGAATCTGAAGCTAAGTCTTGTGTCTTCTCTACGTTGGAATCTGAAGTTAAGTCTTGTGTCTTCTCTATGTTGGAATCTGAAGCTAAGTCTTGTGTCTTCTCTATGTTGGAATCTGAAGCTAAGGCTTGTGTCTTCTCTACGTTGGAATCTGAAGCTAAGTCTTGTGTCTTCTCTATGTTGGAATCTGAAGCTAAGTCTTGTGTCTTCTCTATGTTGGAATCTGAAGTTAAGTCTTGTGCCCTCTTTATGTTGGAATCTGAAGCTAAATCCTGTGCCCTCTCTATGTTGGAATCTGAAGCTAAGTCTTGTGTCCTCTCTATGTTGGAATCTGAAGCTAAATCCTGTGCCCTCTCTATGTTGGAATCTGAAGCTAAGTCTTGTGTCCTCTCTATGTTGGAATCTGAAGCTAAATCCTGTGCCCTCTCTATGTTGGAATCTGAAGCTAAATCTTGTGTCTTCTCTATGTTGGAATCTGAAGTTAAGTCTTGTGTCTTCTCTATGTTGGAATCTGAAGTTAAGTCTTGTGTCTTCTCTATGTTGGAATCTGAAGCTAAATCCTGTGCCCTCTCTATGTTGGAATCTGAAGCTAAATCTTGTGTCTTCTCTATGTTGGAATCTGAAGCTAAGTCTTGTGTCTTCTCTATGTTGGAATCTGAAGCTAAATCTTGTGTCTTCTCTATGTTGGAATCTGAAGCTAAGTCTTGTGCATTTTCTGTGCTTGGTGGCAAAGGTAAATCTTGCAAATCTAGCGACTTTTTAGTCTGTCCAGTGCTCGCAGAACCAAAAGTATATTGTGAAGGTTCCATAGAGTTAGCATGTTTATCTGCTTCAGCAATGACCTCTTGAATACTGCACACTGGACCAAGGTCAGATTTGGCTGAAAAGAAGAGAGTAACTTGCTTAAAAAATGTCAGGATTTTTGTATTGATAATTGTCTTTGATTTATTGGTTGTCCAGTTTCACTTGAATAAATGACTTGCACTTGACATCACCTTTTTATCTCCAATTGGCTGAGGTTCAAGTGACAGATAAAAGTGTAAGCCTAGTTCAATGGAACTCTAAATATGAATTATCTTTGCTGACAACAGCGTCTCAGTGGCTCAGTAGGCAGAGCAATAGTCTAATAGTCACACTTGTTCAGCTTTCAGGGTGTCTCAGTCACTCAGTAGACAGAGCAATAGTCTAATAGTCACACTTGTCCAGACCTCAGGACGTCTCAGTGGCTCAGTAGGCAGAGCAATAGTCACACTTGTTCAGACCTCAGGGTGTCTCAGTGGCTCAGTAGGCAGAGCAATAGTCTAATAGTCACACTTGTTCAGACCTCAGGGTGTCTCAGTAGGCAGAGCAATAGTCACACTAGTTCAGACCTCAGGGCGTCTCAGTAGGCAGAGCAATAGTCTAATAGTCACACTTGTTCAGACCTCAGGGCGTCTCAGTGGCTCAGTAGGCAGAGCAATAGTCTAATAGTCACACTTGTTCAGACCTCAGGGTGTCTCAGTCGCTCAGTAGGCAGAGCAATAGTCTAATAGTCACACTTGTTCTGACCACAGGGCGTCTCAGTGGCTCAGTAGGCAGAGCAATAGTCTAATAGTCACACTTGTTCAGACCTCAGGGTGTTTCAGTGGCTCAGTAGGCAGAGCAATAGTCTAATAGTCACACTTGTTCTGACCTCAGGGCGTCTCAGTGGCTCAGTAGGCAGAGCAATAGTCTAATAGTCACACTTGTTCAGACCTCAGGGTGTCTCAGTCGCTCAGTAGGCAGAGCAATAGTCTAATAGTCACACTTGTTCAGATTCAGGGCGTCTCAGTCGCTCAGTAGGCAGAGCAATAGTCTAATAGTCACACTTGTTCAGACCTCAGGGTGTCTCAGTCGCTCAGTAGGCAGGGCAATGGTCTAAGACTTCAACAAAGGCATTCCATCTATAGGTTGTGAGTCCCACTTAGACCAAAGACATTTCTGAGTGAGTTTTTCACTGGATTGTCCTATATAGAATGGATGCCAGGTATTCCAACTCAAAATACACCATCTTATCCAAGATCGGCTTCTCAAATGGGTACAATCCTTATGTAATTTTTGACTGTTCTTTACCATGAAGGCAAATAATCAGTTTTACTCATTAGTTATGCCTCAATGTGTGATTGAGAGAAGATGAAATATCGCTTTCAACATTATTTCAAATTTATCGCGACAGTTAAGTCCCACTGACTATCTTAACCCAAAAACTAAACTGTTAGAAAAAAGCAAACTGTTAGAGCCAATTCAAAATACCTCTACGTCGCAAAGCCGTTCTTCTAATAGAACCCCCACTCAATGACCTTCTGACAGGACCTAATCAAGCATTAGTAAAGCAAAACACAATATTATAGAAAATAGGCATACAAACAAGGCTGTTGACATCACTTGTGTGAGTGTATTACTGTTAACATTACGGAAGTCAGTGTATTACTGTTGACATCACTGATGTCAGTGTATTACTGTGGACATCACTGATGTTAGTGTATTACTGTTGACATCACTGGTATTAATGTATTACTGTTGACATCACCGGTGTTAGTGTATTACTGTTGACATCACTGGTGTTGGTGTATTACTGTTGACATCACTGGTGTTGGTGTATTACTGTTGACATCAGTGGTGTTAGTGTATTACTGTTGACATCATTGGTGTTAGTGTATTACTGTTGACATCACTGATGTTAGTGTATTACTGTTGACATCACTGATGTTAGTGTATTACTGTTGACATCACTGATGTTAGTGTATTACTGTTGACATCACTGATGTTAGTGTATTACTGTTGACATCACCGGTGTTAGTGTATTACTGTTGACATCACCGGTGTTAGTGTATTACTGTTGACATCACTAATGTTAGTGTATTACTGTTGACATCACCAGTGTTAGTGTATTACTGTTGACAACACTAATGTTAGTGTATTACTGTTGACATCACTAATGTTAGTGTATTAGAGTTTAAATCACTGGTGTTAGTGTATTAATGTTGACATCACCAGTGTTAGTGTATTACGGTGGGATTTACAATACAACACAAAGTACATATGCATACATTAATCACACAAATATTAGCACAAAATTATTTTTAAAGATAAGTTGGGCTAATTGTTTGTACAGGTAAGTATATTTCCAAGAATATGAAAATTCACTACTAATTTGTCAAATTCTGGTCAATATACATAACCAGAAGTCTATGAATGACATTACCAATGTACAAACGCATGCCTGAATCCCAGAGAATAAGATAGAACCAAAAGTAGTAGCCATTATAACAGTATTCTCATTATTTCTTGGGGATTACACTCGATTCTCTTTTCGGGTTTCACCCAAAATCGGTAGAAGAATTTCTGCCATTTTTCAAGAGTGTAATCCACAAAAATAACGAGAATACTGTTATGCTCACTTTCTAAAAGACACTAACTAATTAAATCCATGCTTGTAGTCATAATTTTTTGATGAGTGGATGTTGTAATCACTTTGAAAAAAAAAGGCAAAATACAATAAGGAAAAAAACCCATATTACAATTAAATGGGAACAATTCGGAATTAATTCTTGTCATAAAGGCTGTAATATATGTAGCAACAATCGTGCATAAGATCGACAAGGCTCGTTGGTACCACAGACCCCCCTAAGCTACGTGGACAAGATTACATAAACTGGTCCTGTTACTGTACGGACTCAAATCTACAAATTAGAGCCTACCTTTTGGTCTAACAACTACAGTACTACCACCTTCTACATAGAAATCGCTCACAGCTAATGTCTGAATAGCCTGTAAATCACTCACGGATAACGTTCCCTCCCCCCGCAGTCAACGTGAAAACAGCCCAAGAACGACGTTCAGATTGCCCGTACATCCCGTTTGAATTAGCCGCACACATGTGTCTCATCCTGTTTTACTTACTTGTTGGTCAGGAAGATATGATTGAATCGGATACAAATCACCCGCGGGAGATAGATAAAACCTGATGCAGAGGATTTTGCAACAACTTTAATTTCAAGAAACCAGTCTTCGAATGGATTACATTTTCCCCCAATAAATCTTTAAAAAAAATCCATTAAATTTAGCATAAAAACTGGATGGATGTGCAGGGTCGGGGACTATGGCGCTAAAACGTTCCGCCAAGTTTGAATGCTACATCGCAATATCAATCTTTGGGCAGTGTCAAGTGTTGCACAGAAGATGGAATTCGCCCTTAATGGAAACTATTTATAAAATCATTTTCTATATTCAAACCTTTTCATATTCTAGGACAAATGTTCACTTTTAAAGCCAGTATGAATTGACCTACTTTTGAAATCCAACTGAAATGAGGGGAGGGGGGTCGTCTCTAAATTTCGGCAAATTTCTTATTAATTCCTGATTTGTGGGAAAAAAAATTTCCCTTGCCTTGAAAATTCAAGCTTGTTAAATTTGATTAGCTTGAAGTCAAAGCTTTTAATGTGGTTAATAGTAAGACACTTTAAAGAAATATATTACCTACAATAAAATATTTTCTATTTTCCTGGGGACCGTGTCACTTTAACAGTATGTCTAAATGTCGATCATCTCCCTGGTATCCTGTTCTTATCAAACGCGGGCGTAGTATAGATTCCCTGTGGATCGCGTCAACATCGGTCACGGGCGATCCGGGGCGGATGTATATGTAGAATGTGGTAGTACTGTAGGCCGACATAAACTTAGTGTTAAAGGATGATAATTACATAAAATATAATATAAATAAACGTTAAAACGACCAGTTTTGGTCAAAAACTCTAGTGTGAAAAATTCATACAACTTCCCTCGGAGTGTGCAAGCATCAAAGCAGAAGAGTGCCAGCTGTCAGCGTCACAAAGGGAGGTAATCACATACTAAGGTACCTTCCATCCCAGAGTAATTTTCTATATAAAATAGTTAGATTTAGTATTTATTAGTGTGTTAGTTGCAATTTCCCTTATGTAGTGTCCTTTATAAGGCATGTGTTTGTACATTGGTAATGTATATTGACAAGAATATGAAAAATAAAAGACACAAAAAACACACCTCTATTTTCTATTTTTTCACCAGGACCTAAAATCAAAGGTTGCGAGGCTTTTTTCTTTTTAGGAGATCTTCTGCTAGTTTCTGCTTTTCTAGTGTGAAGAGGTTCTATAAAGAAAAAAAGGGATATTTGTTCAGAACAGAATGATGTAGTTTACAGGTAATAAATAAAGGTCTTGTTAACTACATGTAAAATGTGCTGCTGCAAACAGTCAACTAGCTAGGATTTGGCAGGGGCAGCTGGGTGCCATTAAGAAACTCATAATACACCAGCAAGGGTAAATTCATTTAAGCACACTGTCTTCATATTCATATTCAATATTTTTTAAAATCCATGATATAGTTCTTGAGTTACTGACAATCAAAAGGCTTAGTGGCTGTTTAAGTGGCCACAAATAGCGAGACCCCAATTTACTTTTGGTACAAGATACAACTTCTACTCACAAGCTAGTTATAACTAGAAAAAAATTAAAATCCATGCAATAATTACCGAGTCACCTAATGCCAAAAGACTGGTTACTGTTTTGGTGGTGACAAATATCGAGACCCAAACTTAATTCCTGTACATGACACATCTTCTAACCAAAAGCTGATATATATCAGAAGAAAAAAATTATATGCAGACAAAAGGACGGACAACGGTACACCAATATACGTCCACTGATTATGGGTGTATAAAAAGGGTATAACAAGAGTCATCAGAGGATGACGTATCCACCCGACCCCACATAAGATTGTGGAAGTGGAAACTTACTAAGAACAGACAAAAGTTCATTTCCATACAGGATATCCACATCCTCACTTGATAACAACCATCCTCACCAAGTTTCAACAATATCCAATGCAATATGTAGGAGGAAATGCATTTAGAAACCCATATCAGGTGGAATCAAGAAAAAAAATAACAGGCACAGCGTTTTGGAAGGTAACAAATTAGCAGGGAGCATGCAGTGCCCTGAAACACTGTATGTCATCAGAAACAAGCACCTATTGTTTATGTCTTCCTGTACAGTCGGAAAATGGCAGTAACTTTGAAAATAATGAAACCAGCATAACCAGATTACGAGGTGCTCATCCTTGCATGATATTCAACATGTCCACAAAGTTTCGAAAAAAAATGATGAAAACTGTGGGAGGAGATGCGATGACAAGCACTAATTGCCTATGTCTTCGTATACTGTCGGAAAAGATCAATCAATAACTCTGAAAATAATTAAACCAGTGTAACCAGAATAGGAGGTGCACATCCTTGCATGATTTTCAACATCCACCAAGTTTCGAAAAAAATTGATGAAAGCCCTGTGAGGAGATGCGATGACAAGTAATGATTACAGACAGACTGACAGACAGACAGAAGGACAGACAGACAAGCTGATCGCTATATCCCCCCGCATTATATGCCGGGGGGATAGAAAGGGTATTTGTCAGAGAAAAACGGGCACCTGATCCTCGATTTTGTCTAGGCGTCTCACTGAACATCCTAATTATTTAGATGGAAATGAAATTTGCAAAACTGATAGGCACTTGTCTTATATGCAGATTGATTATTATTCAACCTTACTTTTAGGTACATGTAAAACAAATTACACTAGTTGTTTGTTCTTGATTTCGGACAACCAGGCAGTGCCGGTCACGTGGTCTCCAAACCCCTAACCATATAATCGTTATTGAAAACAACTCAGTGGGTGTTATTTTGTACCAGCTGTGCAACCAACTTCTGATTAACAGCCTCGTTTTCACGATCCTGACATCACACCGAAATTGAGAATACGGATCAACGTTTTGGTCTTATTATGATACCGGTACCTTAAAACTTTTGAGCAATTTCTGCTGTAATAATTATAAGGGAATGTCAATAGGAAAATTGTGTAATCCACTTAAAATTAGAAAGTTGAGGCAGCCCATTATTTATTGATTCAAACTCAAGAGACCCCAGTGGGTCCAGTTGCAGAGATGATAACGATAATAACAACAAGATAAATAGTGAAAATATCATGGAAACAAATAAGATGGCTTTGGAGTGTAAAATTGGTGTACATAAATAGAGCTATTGATAAATTCTATGTAAAATTAACTACACAATATAAGAGAATTAAGAAAACAAAATAAATGTGTAATGACTGACCTGTTATGAGAGTATCCACTTCATAACTAGATATGCTGGATAGACTAGAGATTGAACTACTTCTTGAATGACCAGCTATATTATCTCTTTCACTGAACTTTGATGTCAAGTCTATGCTGGCAAATAACTCTCTGGAAGATTTCTCAAACACTGGATTCATTTCTGTATTAAAATGCTCTGAATCTGCATTGTTGTCATAGGAGTCCACTAACAGTGAATCTGGATGATCTGAAGTAGAGACTAATTGACTTTCCTGCATTACATCTGTTAAATTGACATCCTGATGTGTGTTAGATCCTCCATTGATTTCTCCAGGTATATTGGTGGGTGTTGTTGTGATTGGATGGACAGTAGAGAAGAGGCTGTGTAAAGATGAAGTGCTGGATCTACGAGACAAAGATTGTGTACTGGATGGTGTTAGGGAAGATTCCTCATCCGAATCTGTCCTCCTTCCATCATTTACCTGGTAAATTCCACAGTCCAAACGTACTATCTCATTCGATTCATTGGAGTCTTGTAGATTTGGTAGAGCTTCTATAACAACCTTCACCTTTTCTGCTAGCTCTGTTTTACATAGGACTAGAAGATGTTCATGCAGATCTTGGAGTGTCTGTAGAGAAAGGTATCTGTTTGGTTGTCCATCCATGAGTAATGAGGAGAAATAAACACATAACTGACCAGCCAGTGACCAGCGTTCCCTCAACACTAAGTAAGACATACATTTGGTGACTGGTAAAAGTTGTAACTTTTGAACCTGTCCTGTGATGGCAGAAAACAGATAGACCTCATTCCTATAACATTTCACTTCAGTAATACCTGTAAAAGAAGAAATAGATGTATGTATTAAAGTACCTACAGAGAAGGACTATACACATAGGGAATGTAAGTATGGGCAGAAGGGTCCACTTCTGTGTGGGGGGTGTGAGTAGGCACCGTCTCCTGTACTTAAACTTGTTTGTATTGTGAAAATTTAGTCAAACTGGCCGAAACATCACATTGAATTAGTTTAAGGACAAGAGAAGTAATTTAAACAGGTTTCTATAATTGTTGAAGTACAACTTGCATTGATACATACCTGAGAAATTGTATGTCCATGTGATCACCTTCACTGCCACAGGGTCAAGTACATATAAACCATTAGTAGTCCAACAAAATAAGAAATGATCACTGAAACAAATATAAAATCAAAATTTCTACTTTATTACCATAATTTTATGTTTGCATCAAACATTAGATGTTTTTGACGGCAGATTTGATTTTTTGCACAAATACACCATAAAGATAACTTGTAATAAAACTTTATGAGGATATGCATAGTACCTTTATAGCGATAGCCACTAGTGATATAAACAAGAACCATCAGAAGATGGCATATCCCTCTGCCAATTTAGAAATAGTTGCTTATACAATGGAAAAGCAATCCTATTTGTTGTTACCATAAGAACAACAAACTTTTAAAGTTTCAAAGTGACACGACAAAGCGGACAACAAATACATAAATTGGATGTGACACTTGGGTAAAAATTTGCAGAATCCTAAATAACAATCTGATCCGTTCTTTCCATGAGTTTAACACACTATTCAAGTTTCAAAGTGATACGACAAAGCATTCTCAAATGGACACACATTATACACTGGGAACAAGGTAAATTGGCTGTGGAAGCCATCATAAATCTCTGAGAATCCTGAAAAAAATCCCACAGCCATCCTTTTGATGAGCTTAATATATTAGTGAAGTTTCAAAGTGAGGCGGCAAAGCGTTATTAAGTTATTGAACCGATAGATTTAGACAAGATTTAGGGGATAAAAATTGAATGTGGCACAAATACACCATAAAGGCAAGTTTTTTGCAGAAAATATCAAACATGCTAGATAATTTCCTCACAGCCTAGAGGCGAAAATCTCACCAAAATTTACACATACACAGGGGAGACAGCTAAGTTTTCTGCCACGCGTGGCCGGCAGGTCAGCCGGCGCCTCTTTTGTCCAGTAGGCTAAAGGCAAATGTAAACATGCAACATTGACCACGATAAAAGCGTCAGAAAGAAGAAAATACTAGGCAGTAAGTCAAATCACTAGAGGTCAAAACCAGTGGAGAGACTTCACCAACACATCACTGATGGTCACAAACCACTATCAGTACATCTACAAGAGATGTCACCAACACATCATTGATGGTCACAAACCACTATCAGTACATCTACAAGAGACCTCACCAACGCATCATTGATGGTCACAAACCACTATCAGTACATCTACAAGAGACCTCACCAACACATCATTGATGGTCACAAACCACTATCAGTACATCTACAAGAGATGTCACCAACACATCACTGATGGTCACAAACCACTATCAGTACATCTACAAGAGACCTTACCAACGCATCATTGATGGTCACAAACCTTTATCAGTACATCTACAAGAGACCTCACCAACACATCATTGATGGTCACAAACCACTATCAGTACATCTACAAGAGACCTTACCAGCACATCACTGATGGTCACAAACCACTATCAGTACATCTACAAGAGATGTCACCAACACATCACTGATGGTCACAAACCACTATCAGTACATCTACAAGAGATGTCACCAACACATCACTGATGGTCACAAACCACTATCTGTACATCTACAAGAGACCTTACCAACACATCACTGATGGTCACAAACCACTATCAGTACATCTACAAGAGACCTTACCAACACATCACTGATGGTCACAAACCACTATCAGTACATCTACAAGAGATGTCACCAACACATCACTGATGGTCACAAACCACTATCAGTACATCTACAAGAGATGTCACCAACACATCACTGATGGTCACAAACCACTATCAGTACATCTACAAGAGATGTCACCAACACATCACTGATGGTCACAAACCACTATCTGTACATCTACAAGAGATGTCACCAACACACCACTGATGGTCACAAACCACTATCAGTACATCTACAAGAGATGTCACCAACACATCACTGGTCACAAACCACTATCAGTACATCTACAAGAGACCACACCAACACATCACTGATGATCACAGACCACTATCAGTACATCTACAAGAGACCACACCAACACATCACTGATGATCACAAACCACTATCAGTACATCTACAAGAGACCTCACCAACACATCACTGATGGTCACAAACCACTATCAGTACATCTACAAGAGATGTCACCAACACATCATTGATGGTCACAAACCACTATCAGTAGATCTACAAGAGACCTTACCAACACATCACTGATGGTCACAAACCACTATCAGTAAATCTACAAGAGATATCACCAACGCATCATTGATGGTCACAAACCACTATCAGTATATCTACAAGAGATGTCACCAACACATCATTTATGGTCACAAACCACTATCAGTACATCTACAAGAGATGTCACCAACACATCACTGATGGTCACAAACCACTATCAGTACATCTACAAGAGACCTCACCAACACATCAATGATGGTCACAAACCACTATCAGTACATCTACAAGAGACCTTACCAACACACCATTGATGGTCACAAACCACTATCAGTACATCTACAAGAGATGTCAGCAACACATCATTGATGGTCACAAACCACTATCAGTACATCTACAAGAGACCACACCAACACATCACTGATGGTCACAAACCACTATCAGTACATCTACAAGAGACCTTACCAACACATCACTGATGGTCACAAACCACTATCAGTAAATCTACAAGAGATATCACCAACACACCATTGATGGTCACAAACCACTATCAGTACATCTACAAGAGATGTCACCAACACATCATTGATGGTCACAAACCACTATCAGTACATCTACAAGAGACCTCACCAACACATCATTGATGGTCACAAACCACTATCAGTACATCTACAAGAGACCTCACCAACACATCACTGATGGTCACAAACCACTATCAGTAAATCTACAAGAGATGTCACCAACACATCACTGATGGTCACAAACCACCATCAGTACATCTACAAGAGATGTCACCAACACATCATTGATGGTCACAAACCACTATCAGTACATCTACAAGAGATGTCACCAACACATCATTGATGGTCACAAACCACCATCAGTACATCTACAAGAGATGTAACCAACACATCATTGATGGTCACAAACCACTATCAGTACATCTACAAGAGATGTCACCAACACATCACTGATGGTCACAAACCACTATCAGTACATCTACAAGAGACCTCACCAACACATCACTGATGGTCACAAACCACTATCAGTACATCTACAAGAGACCTTACCAACGCATCACTGATGGTCACAGACCACTATCAGTACATCTACAAGAGACCTCACCAACACATCACTGATGGTCACAAACCACTATCAGTATATCTACAAGAGATGTCACCAACACATCACTGATGGTCACAAACCACTATCAGTACATCTACAAGAGATGTCACCAACACATCACTGATGGTCACAAACCACTATCAGTACATCTACAAGAGATGTCACCAACACATCACTGATGGTCACAAACCACTATCAGTACATCTACAAGAGATGTAACCAACACATCACTGATGGTAACAAACCACTATCAGTATATCTACAAGAGACCTCACCAACACATCACTGATGGTCACAAACCACTATCAGTACATCTACAAGAGACCTTACCAACGCATCATTGATGGTCACAAACCTTTATCAGTACATCTACAAGAGATGTCACCAACACATCATTGATGGTCACAGACCACTATCAGTACATCTACAAGAGACCTCACCAACACATCATTGATGGTCACAAACCACTATCAGTACATCTACAAGAGACCTTACCAACACATCAATGATGGTCACAAACCACTATCAGTACATCTACAAGAGACCTTACCAACGCATCATTGATGGTCACAAACCACTATCAGTACATCTACAAGAGACCTTACCAACACATCAATGATGGTCACAAACCACTATCAGTACATCTACAAGAGACCTCACCAACACATCATTGATGGTCACAAACCACTATCAGTACATCTACAAGAGATGTCACCAACACATCACTAATGGTCACAAACCACTATCAGTACATCTACAAGAAACCTCACCAACACATCATTGATGGTCACAAACCACTATCAGTACATCTACAAGAGATGTCACCAACACATCACTGATGATCACAAACCACTATCAGTACATCTACAAGAGACCTCACCAACACATCATTGATGGTCACAAACCACTATCAGTACATCTACAAGAGATGTCACCAACACATCATTGATGGTCACAAACCACTATCTGTACATCTACAAGAGACCTCACCAACACATCATTGATGGTCACAAACCAATATCAGTACATCTACAAGAGACCTCACCAACACATCATTGATGGTCACAAACCACTATCAGTACATCTACAAGAGATGTCACCAACACATCATTGATGGTCACAAACCACTATCAGTACATCTACAAGAGATGCCACCAACACATCACTGATGATCACAAACCACTATCAGTACATCTACAAGAGACCACACCAACACATCACTGATGATCACAAACCACTATCAGTACATCTACAAGAGACCTCACCAACACATCACTGATGGTCACAAACCACTATCAGTACATCTACAAGAGATGTCACCAACACATCACTGATGGTCACAAACCACTATCAGTACATCTACAAGAGATGTCACCAACACATCATTGATGGTCACAAACCACTATCAGTACATCTACAAGAGACCTCACCAACACATCACTGATGGTCACAAACCACTATCAGTACATCTACAAGAGACCTTACCAACGCATCATTGATGGTCACAAACCACTATCTGTACATCTACAAGAGACCTTACCAACACATCATTGTTGGTCACAAACCACTATCAGTACATCTACAAGAGACCTTACCAACACATCATTGATGGTCACAAACCACTATCAGTACATCTACAAGAGATGTCACCAACACATCACTGATGGTCACAAACCACTATCAGTACATCTACAAGAGACCTTACCAACACATCAATGATGGTCACAAACCACTATCAGTACATCTACAGGAGACCTTACCAACGCATCATTGATGGTCACAAACCTTTATCAGTACATCTACAAGAGATGTCACCAACACATCATTGATGGTCACAGACCACTATCAGTATATCTACAAGAGACCTCACCAACACATCATTGATGGTCACAAACCACTATCAGTACATCTACAAGAGACCTTACCAACACATCAATGATGGTCACAAACCACTATCAGTACATCTACAAGAGACCTCACCAACACATCATTGATGGTCACAAACCACTATCAGTACATCTACAAGAGATGTCACCAACACATCACTAATGGTCACAAACCACTATCAGTACATCTACAAGAAACCTCACCAACACATCATTGATGGTCACAAACCACCATCAGTACATCTACAAGAGATGTCACCAACACATCACTGATGATCACAAACCACTATCAGTACATCTACAAGAGACCTCACCAACACATCATTGATGGTCACAAACCACTATCAGTACATCTACAAGAAATGTCACCAACACATCATTGATGGTCACAAACCACTATCAGTACATCTACAAGTGACCACACCAACACATCACTGATGGTCACAAACCACTATCAGTACATCTACAAGAGATGTCACCAACACATCACTGATGGTCACAAACCACTATCAGTACATCTACAAGAGATGTCACCAACACATCATTGATGGTCACAAACCACTATCTGTACATCTACAAGAGATGTCACCAACACATCATTGATGGTCACAAACCACTATCAGTACATCTACAAGAGACCTTACCAACACATCATTGATGATCACAAACCACTATCAGTACATCTACAAGAGACCTCACCAACACATCATTGATGGTCACAAACCACTATCAGTACATCTACAAGAGATGTCACCAACACATCACTGATGGTCACAAACCACTATCAGTACATCTACAAGAGACCTCACCAACACATCATTGATGGTCACCAACCACTATCATTACATCTACAAGAGACCTACCCAAAACACACCATTGTTGGTCACAAACCACTATCAGTACATCTACAAGAGACCTTACCAACACATCAATGATGGTCACAAACCACTATCAGTACATCTACAAGAGACCTCACCAACACACCATTGTTGGTCACAAACCACTATCAGTACATCTACAAGAGACCTTACCAACACATCATTGATGGTCACAAACCACTATCAGTATATCTACAAGAGACCTTACCAACACATCATTGTTGGTCACAAACCACTATCAGTACATCTACAAGAGATGTCACCAACACATCACTGATGGTCACAAACCACTATCAGTACATCTACAAGAGACCTCACCAACACATCATTGATGGTCACAAACCACTATCAGAACATCTACAAGAGATGTCACCAACACATCATTGATGGTCACAAACCACTATCAGTACATCTACAAGAGATGTCACCAACACATCATTGATGGTCACAAACCACTATCAGTACATCTACAAGAAATGTCACCAACACATCATTGATGGTCACAAACCACTATCAGTACATCTACAAGAGACCACACCAACACATCACTGATGGTCACAAACCACTATCAGTACATCTACAAGAGATGTCACCAACACATCACTGATGGTCACAAACCACTATCAGTACATCTACAAGAGATGTCACCAACACATCATTGATGGTCACAAACCACTATCTGTACATCTACAAGAGATGTCACCAACACATCACTGGTGGTCACAAACCACTATCAGTACATCTACAAGAGATGTCACCAACACATCATTGATGGTCACAAACCACTATCAGTACATCTACAAGAGACCTTGCCAACACATCACTTATGGTCACAAATCACTATCAGTACATCTACAAGAGATGTCACCAACACATCATTGATGGTCAC
Organism: Lepidochitona cinerea; assembly: GCA_963971465.1. Taxonomy (NCBI): domain Eukaryota; kingdom Metazoa; phylum Mollusca; class Polyplacophora; order Chitonida; family Tonicellidae; genus Lepidochitona; species Lepidochitona cinerea. Next base: position 971,747 of record OZ020553.1, on the reverse strand, counting down.
AAACCACTATCAGTACATCTACAAGAGATGTCACCAACACATCATTGATGGTCACAAACCACTATCAGTACATCTACAAGAGACCTTGCCAACACATCACTTATGGTCACAAATCACTATCAGTACATCTACAAGAGATGTCACCAACACATCATTGATGGTCACAAACCACTATCAGTACATCTACAAGAGACCTTGCCAACACATCACTGATGGTCACAAACCACTATCAGTACATCTACAAGAGACCTCACCAACACATCATTGATGGTCACAAACCACTATCAGTACATCTACAAGAGATGTCACCAACACATCATTGATGGTCACAAATCACTATCAGTACATCTACAAGAGACCTTGCCAACACATCACTTATGGTCACAAACCACTATCAGTACATTTACAAGAGATGTCACCAACACATCACTGATGGTCACAAACCACTATCAGTACATCTACAAGAGATGTCACCAACACATCATTGATGGTCACAAACCACTATCAGTACATCTACAAGAGACCTCACCAACACATCACTGATGGCCACAAACCACTATCAGTACATCTACAAGAGATGTCACCAACACATCATTGATGGTCACAAACCACTATCAGTACATCTACAAGAGACCTCACCAACACATCATTGAAGGTCACAAACCACTATCAGTACATCTACAAGAGATGTCACCAACACATCACTGATGGTCACAAACCACTATCAGTACATCTACAAGAGACCTCACCAACACATCATTGATGGTCACAAACCACTATCAGTACATCTACAAGAGATGTCACCAACACATCACTGATGGTAACAAACCACTATCAGTACATCTACAAGAGATGTCACCAACACACCATTGATGGTCACAAACCACTATCAGTACATCTACAAGAGATGTCACCAACACATCACTGGTGGTCACAAACCACTATCAGTACATCTACAAGAGATGTCACCAACACATCATTGATGATCACAAACCACTATCAGTACATCTACAAGAGATGTCACCAACACATCACTGATGGTCACAAACCACTATCAGTACATCTACAAGAGACCTCAGCAACACATCATTGATGGTCACAAACCACTATCAGAACATCTACAAAAGATGTCACCAACACATCATTGATGGTCACAAACCACTATCAGTACATCTACAAGAGATGTCACCAACACATCATTGATGGTCACAAACCACTATCAGTACATCTACAAGAGACCTCACCAACACATCATTGATGGTCACAAACCACTATCAGTACATCTACAAGAGACCTCACCAACACATCATTGATGGTCACAAACCACTATCAGTACATCTACAAGAGACCTCACCAACACATCATTGATGGTCACAAACCACTATCAGTACATCTACAAGAGATGTCACCAACACATCATTGATGGTCACAAACCACTATCAGTACATCTACAAGAGATGTCACCAACACATCATTGATGGTCACAAACCACTATCAGTACATCTACAAGAGACCTTGCCAACACATCACTTATGGTCACAAATCACTATCAGTACATCTACAAGAGATGTCACCAACACATCATTGATGGTCACAAACCACTATCAGTACATCTACAAGAGACCTTGCCAACACATCACTGATGGTCACAAACCACTATCAGTACATCTACAAGAGACCTCACCAACACATCATTGATGGTCACAAACCACTATCAGTACATCTACAAGAGATGTCACCAACACATCATTGATGGTCACAAACCACTATCAGTACATCTACAAGAGACCTTGCCAACACATCACTTATGGTCACAAACCACTATCAGTACATTTACAAGAGATGTCACCAACACATCACTGATGGTCACAAACCACTATCAGTACATCTACAAGAGATGTCACCAACACATCATTGATGGTCACAAACCACTATCAGTACATCTACAAGAGACCTCACCAACACATCACTGATGGCCACAAACCACTATCAGTACATCTACAAGAGATGTCACCAACACATCATTGATGGTCACAAACCACTATCAGTACATCTACAAGAGACCTCACCAACACATCATTGAAGGTCACAAACCACTATCAGTACATCTACAAAAGATGTCACCAACACATCATTGATGGTCACAAACCACTATCAGTACATCTACAAGAGATGTCACCAACACATCACTGATGGTCACAAACCACTATCAGTACATCTACAAGAGACCTCACCAACACATCATTGATGGTCACAAACCACTATCAGTACATCTACAAGAGATGTCACCAACACATCACTGATGGTAACAAACCACTATCAGTACATCTACAAGAGATGTCACCAACACACCATTGATGGTCACAAACCACTATCAGTACATCTACAAGAGATGTCACCAACACATCACTGGTGGTCACAAACCACTATCAGTACATCTACAAGAGATGTCACCAACACATCATTGATGATCACAAACCACTATCAGTACATCTACAAGAGATGTCACCAACACATCACTGATGGTCACAAACCACTATCAGTACATCTACAAGAGACCTCAGCAACACATCATTGATGGTCACAAACCACTATCAGAACATCTACAAAAGATGTCACCAACACATCATTGATGGTCACAAACCACTATCAGTACATCTACAAGAGATGTCACCAACACATCATTGATGGTCACAAACCACTATCAGTACATCTACAAGAGACCTCACCAACACATCATTGATGGTCACAAACCACTATCAGTACATCTACAAGAGACCTCACCAACACATCATTGATGGTCACAAACCACTATCAGTACATCTACAAGAGACCTCACCAACACATCATTGATGGTCACAAACCACTATCAGTACATCTACAAGAGATGTCACCAACACATCATTGATGGTCACAAACCACTATCAGTACATCTACAAGAGATGTCACCAACACATCATTGATGGTCACAAACCACTATCAGTACATCTACAAGAGACCTCATCAACACATCATTGATGGTCACAAACCACTATCAGTACATCTACAAGAGACCTCACCAACACATCATTGATGGTCACAAACCACTATCAGTACATCTACAAGAGACCTCACCAACACATCATTGATGGTCACAAACCACTATCAGTACATCTACAAGAGACCTCACCAACACATCATTGATGGTCACAAACCACTATCAGTACATCTACAAGAGACGTCACCAACACATCATTGATGGTCACAAACCACTATCAGTACATCTACAAGAGATGTCACCAACACATCACTGATGGTCACAAACCACTATCAGTACATCTACAAGAGATGTCACCAACACATCATTGATGGTCACAAACCACTATCAGTACATCTACAAGAGACCTCACCAACACATCACTGATGGTCACAAACCACTATCAGTACATCTACAAGAGGCCTCACCAACACATCATTGATGGTCACAAACCACTATCAGTACATCTACAAGAGACCACACCAACACATCACTGATGGTCACAAACCACTATCAGTACATCTACAAGAGACCTTACCAACACATCACTGATGGTCACAAACCACTATCAGTACATCTACAAGAGACCTCACCAACACATCATTGATGGTCACAAACCACTATCAGTACATCTACAAGAGATGTCACCAACACATCATTGATGGTCACAAACCACTATCAGTACATCTACAAGAGACCTTGCCAACACATCACTTATGGTCACAAATCACTATCAGTACATCTACAAGAGATGTCACCAACACATCATTGATGGTCACAAACCACTATCAGTACATCTACAAGAGACCTTGCCAACACATCACTGATGGTCACAAACCACTATCAGTACATCTACAAGAGACCTCACCAACACATCATTGATGGTCACAAACCACTATCAGTACATCTACAAGAGATGTCACCAACACATCATTGATGGTCACAAACCACTATCAGTACATCTACAAGAGACCTTGCCAACACATCACTTATGGTCACAAACCACTATCAGTACATTTACAAGAGATGTCACCAACACATCACTGATGGTCACAAACCACTATCAGTACATCTACAAGAGATGTCACCAACACATCATTGATGGTCACAAACCACTATCAGTACATCTACAAGAGACCTCACCAACACATCACTGATGGCCACAAACCACTATCAGTACATCTACAAGAGACATCACCAACACATCACTGGTGGTCACAAACCACTATCAGTACATCTACAAGAGACATCACCAACACATCACTGGTGGTCACAAACCACTATCAGTACATCTACAAGAGATGTCACCAACACATCATTGATGGTCACAAACCACTATCAGTACATCTACAAGAGACCTCACCAACACATCATTGATGGTCACAAACCACTATCAGTACATCTACAAGAGATGTCACCACCACATCACTGATGGTCACAAACCACTATCAGTACATCTACAAGAGACTGGATGGATTTGGAGGCAGAGTTTTATTGCTTTTTGATCAGATGAAAACATAGAGAAAATATTTCTAGCTATTCAGAGATGAAAGTATGATAGCCACACTTGATACAAAGACAGCTCTGTCTAGTGATTAACTTAAGGTATTACATTATTATACATTTAGATACCTGATGATGGAGAGTTGGGAAAAAGTCAGCCCTTGAGGCTTCCAATGATCGGTTTTATCTGGAAAATTGACTTCATCACATCTGTACAAAAAGACAATTTGGCAGCTTTCACATTTGTGAATTAGACATTTTGGCTGTTCAGGCTATCATATCAATAATCTACATTGGCAGCTTTCACATTTGTGAATTAGACATTTTGGCTGTTCAGGCTATCATACCAATAATCTACATTGGCAATTTTAACATTTGTGAAATAGACATTTTGGTTGTTCAGGCTATCATACCAATAATCTACATTGGCAGATTTAACATTTGGGAAATAGATATTTTGGTTGTTCAGGCTATCATACCAATAATCTACATTCTCTCAGTCATTTAATGACTCGCTATTCTCTAGGACAATTACATTTATGTTAATAAAATCATTCCTTTTATTTCCTTTTTGAATTGGATGAATAATTGTTCCTGTACTTACTGCATGTCAATGATAGGAAATGGTGGAAGAGTGAGAAGCTGTTTGAACTGGTGCGTATTTAACACTGTCCCTTCATTGTCAACCTATAATATACATAGGAAATGGTGGAAGAGTGAGAAGCTGTTTGAACTGGTGGGTATTTAACACTGTCCCTTCATTGTCAACCTATAATATACATACTTCATTTCAACACACACAACATGTACAGTGTATTTCGGAATCCATTTAAGTAAATAAGGTATTCTCTGGACATGTGTACTTCAGATTAGAAAATATTGAATGTAGCTGATATTAAAGTACACAACTTTTAGAGATATTTCAGTTGATCATTTAAAAGCCATAGACAATATCAATGTTTAAATGCCTTGCCTCCCAGATCCTGGAACCAGGCCTAGCACAGTAGATACTGGATGACTGTCCATCTTTACCATGGGAAAAACACGCTCCAAATTGACCATCCCTGTGGAAGCAGTGAAGTATGTACTTGTATAACTGACAACTGGCAGGCAAAAATTACCCAAGCAGAGGAGTGTAATGTTCACCAAAATGACAGGCAAGTATTACCCAAGCAGAGGAGTGTAATGTTGACTGACAGGCAAGAATTACCTATGTATATGAGTGTAATGTTCACCAAAATGACAGGCAAGAATTACCCTAGCATAGGAGTGTAATGTTCACCAAAATGACAGGCAAGAATTACCTAAGTATATGAGTGTAATGTTGACCGACAGACAAGAATTACCTTAGCATATGAGTGAAATTTATCCTTTGTGTACCATTCTGTAGCATGATGATTTAATCCTCTGTGTAACAATTTGTAGCCTGATGATTAAATCCTCTATGTACCATCCTGTAGCCTGATGATTAAATTCTCTATGTACCATCATGTAGTATGATGATTAAATCCTCTATGTACCATCCTGTAGTATGATGATTAAATCCTCTATGTACCATCATGTAGCATGATGATTAAATCCTCTATGTACCATCATGTAGTATGATGATTAAATCCTCTATGTACCATCATGTAGTATGATGATTAAATCCTCTATGTACCATCCTGTAGTATGATGATTAAATCCTCTATATACCATCCTGTAGCATGATGATTAAATCCTCTATGTACCATCATGTAGTATGATGATTAAATCCTCTATGTACCATCATGTAGTATGATGATTAAATCTTCTATGTACCATCCTGTAGCATGATGATTAAATCCTCTATGTACCATCATGTAGTATGATGATTAAATCCTGTATGTACCCTCCTGTAGCATGATGATTAAATCCTCTATGTACCATCCTGTAGTATGATGATTAAATCCTCTATGTACCATCATGTAGTATGATGATTAAATCCTCTATGTACCATCATGTAGTATGATGATTAAACCCTCTATGTACCATCCTGTAGCATGATGATTAAATCCTCTATGTACCATCCTGTAGCATGATGATTAAATCCTCTATGTACCATCCTGTAGCATGATGATTAAATCCTCTATGTACCATCCTGTAGTATGATGATTAAATCCTCTATGTACCATCCTGTAGCATGATGATTAAATCCTTTATGTACCATCATGTAGTATGATGATTAAATCCTCTATGTACCATCCTGTAGCATGATGATTTAATCCTCTATGTACCATCATGTAGTATGATGATTAAATCCTCTATGTACAATCCTGTAGCATGATGATTAAATCCTCTATGTACCATCATGTAGTATGATGATTAAATCATCTATGTACCATCATGTAGTATGATGATTAAATCCTCTATGTACCATCCTGTAGCATGATGATTAAATCCTCTATGTACCATCATGTAGTATGATGATTAAATCCTCTATGTACCATCCTGTAGTATGATGATTAAATCCTCTATGTACCATCCTGTAGTATGATGATTAAATCCTCTATGTACCATTCCTGTAGCATGATGATTAAATACTTTATGTACCATCCTGTAGCATGATGATCAAATCCTATATGCACCATCCTGTAGCATGATGATTAAATCCTCTATGTACCATCCTGTAGCATGATGATTAAATCCTCTATGTACCATCATGTAGTATGATGATTAAATCCTCTATGTACCATCCTGTAGCATGATGATTTAATGCTCTATGTACCATCCTGTAGCATGATGATTAAATCCTCTATGTACCATCATGTAGTATGATGATTAAATCCTCTATGTACCATCATGTAGTATGATGATTAAATCCTCTATGTACCATCATGTAGTATGATGATTAAATCCTCTATGTACCATCATGTAGTATGATGATTAAATCCTCTATGTACCATCATGTAGTATGATGATTAAATCCTCTATGTACCATCATGTAGTATGATGATTAAATCCTCTATGTACCATCCTGTAGCATGATGATTAAATCCTCTATGTACCATCATGTAGTATGATGATTAAATCCTTTATGTACCATCATGTAGTATGATGATTAAATCCTCTATGTACCATCCTGTAGCATGATGATTAAATCCTCTATGTACCATCATGTAGTATGATGATTAAATCCTCTATGTACCATCCTGTAGCATGATGATTAAATCCTCTATGTACCATCATGTAGTATGATGATTAAATCCTCTATGTACCATCATGTAGTATGATGATTAAATCCTCTATGTACCATCATGTAGTATGATGATTAAATCCTCTATGTACCATCATGTAGTATGATGATTAAATCCTCTATGTACCATCATGTAGTATGATGATTAAATCCTCTATGTACCATCCTGTAGCATGATGATTAAATCCTCTATGTACCATCCTGTAGCATGATGATTAAATCCTCTATGTACCATCATGTAGTATGATGATTAAATCCTTTATGTACCATCATGTAGTATGATGATTAAATCCTCTATGTACCATCATGTAGTATGATGATTAAATCCTCTATGTACCATCCTGTAGCATGATGATTAAATCCTCTATGTACCATCCTGTAGCATGATGATTTAATCCTCTATGTACCATCCTGTAGCATGATGATTTAATCCTCTATGTACCATCCTGTAGCATGATGATTAAATCCTCTATGTACCATCATGTAGTATGATGATTAAATCCTCTATGTACCATCATGTAGCATGATGATTAAATCCTCTATGTACCATCATGTAGTATGATGATTAAATCCTCTATGTACCATCATGTAGTATGATGATTAAATCTTCTATGTACCATCCTGTAGTATGATGATTTAATCCTCTATGTACCATCATGTAGCATGATGATTAAATCCTCTATGTACCATCCTGTAGCATGATGATTTAATCCTCTATGTACCATCCTGTAGCATGATGATTTAATCCTCTATGTACCATCCTGTAGCATGATGATTTAATGCTCTATGTACCATCCTGTAGCATGATGATTAAATCCTCTATGTACCATCCTGTAGCATGATGATTAAATACTTTATGTACCATCATGTAGCATGATGATCAAATCCTATATTGCACCATCCTGTAGCATGATGATTAAATCCTCTATGTACCATTCTGTAGCATGATGATTTAATCCTTTATGTACCATCCTGTAGCATGGTGATTAAATCCTCTATGTACCATCCTGTAGCATGATGATTAAATCCTCTATGTACCATCATGTAGTATGATGATTAAATCCTCTATGTACCATCCTGTAGCATGGTGATTAAATCCTGTATGTACCATCATGTAGTATGATGATTAAATCCTCTATGTACCATCCTGTAGCATGATGATTAAATCCTCTATGTACCATCATGTAGTATGATGATTAAATCCTCTATGTACCATCCTGTAGCATGATGATTAAATCCTCTATGTACCATCATGTAGTATGATGATTAAATCATCTATGTACCATCCTGTAGCATGATGATTAAATCCTCTATGTACCATCCTGTAGCATGATGATTAAATACTTTATGTACCATCCTGTAGCATGATGATCAAATCCTATATGTACCATCCTGTAGCATGGTGATTAAATCCTCAATGTACCATCCTGTAGTATGATGATTAAATCATCTATGTACCATCCTGTAGCATGGTGATTAAATCCGCTATGTACCATCCTGTAGCATGATGATTTAATCCTTTATGTACCATCCTGTAGCATGGTGATTAAATCCGCTATGTACCATCATGTAGTATGATGATTAAATCCTCTATGTACCATCCTGTAGCATGATGATTAAATCCTCTATGTACCATCATGTAGTATGATGAATAAATCCTCTATGTACCATCCTGTAGTATGATGATTAAATCTTCTATGTACCATCCTGTAGCATGATGGTTAAATCCTCTATGTACCATCCTGTAGCATGATGATTAAATCCTCTATGTACCATCATGTAGCATGATGATTAAATCCTCTATGTACCATCCTGTAGCATGATGATTAAATCCTCTATGTACCATCCTGTAGCATTGTGATTAAATCCTTTATGTACCATCCTGTAGCATGGTGATTAAATCCGCTATGTACCATCATGTAGTATGATGATTAAATCCTATATGTACCATCATGTAGCATGATGATTAAATCCTCTATGTACCATCATGTAGTATGATGATTAAATCCTCTATGTACCATCCTGTAGCATGATGATTAAATCCTCTATGTACCATCATGTAGTATGATGATTAAATCATCTATGTACCATCCTGTAGCATGATGATTAAATCCTCTATGTACCATCCTGTAGTATGATGATTAAATCCTCTATGTACCATCATGTAGTATGATGAATAAATCCTCTATGTACCATCCTGTAGCATGATGATTAAATCCTCTATGTACCATCCTGTAGTATGATGATTAAATCCTATATGTACCATCATGTAGTATGATGATTAAATCCTCTATGTACCATCCTGTAGCATGATGATTAAATCCTCTATGTACCATCCTGTAGCATGATGATTAAATCCTCTATGTACCATCATGTAGTATGATGATTAAATCCTCTATGTACCATCCTGTAGCATGATGATTTAATCCTCTATGTACCATCATGTAGTATGATGATTAAATCATCTATGTACCATCCTGTAGCATGATGATTAAATCCTCTATGTACCATCATGTAGCATGCTGATTAAATCCTCTATGTACCATCCTGTAGCATGATGATTAAATTCTCTATGTACCATCCTGTAGTATGATGATTAAATCCTCTATGTACCATCATGTAGTATGATGATTAAATTCTCTATGTACCATCATGTAGTATGATGATTAAATTCTCTATGTACCATCATGTAGTATGATGATTAAATCCTGTATGTACCATCCTGTAGCATGATGATTTAATCCTCTATGTACCATCATGTAGTATGATGATTAAATTCTCTATGTACCATCATGTAGTATGATGATTAAATCCTCTATGTACCATCCTGTAGCATGATGATTAAATCCTCTATGTACCATCCTGTAGTATGATGATTAAATCCTCTATGTGCCATCCTGTAGTATGATGATTAAATCCTCTATGTACCATCATGTAGTATGATGATTAAATCCTGTATGTACCCTCCTGTAGCATGATGATTAAATCCTCTATGTACCATCCTGTAGCATGATGATTTAATCCTCTATGTACCATCCTGTAGTATGATGATTAAATCCTCTATGTACCATCCTGTAGCATGATGATTAAATCCTCTATATACCATCCTGTAGCATGATGATTAAATCCTCTATGTACCATCATGTAGTATGATGATTAAATCCTGTATGTACCCTCCTGTAGCATGATGATTAAATCCTCTATGTACCATCATGTAGCATGATGATTTAGTCCTCTATGTACCATCCTGTAGCATGATGATTAAATCCTCTATGTACCATCATGTAGTATGATGATTAAATCCTGTATGTACCCTCCTGTAGCATGATGATTAAATCCTCTATGTACCATCCTGTAGCATGATGATTTAATCCTCTATGTACCATCCTGTAGTATGATGATTAAATCCTCTATGTACCATCCTGTAGCATGATGATTAAATCCTCTATGTACCATCCTGTAGTATGGTGACTTAATCCTGTATGTACCATCCTGTAGCATGATGATTAAATCCTGTATGTACCATCCTGTAGCATGATGATTTAATCCTCTATGTACCATCCTGTAGTATGATGATTAAATCCTCTATGTACCATCATGTAGCATGATGATTAAATCCTCTATGTACCATCCTGTAGTATGATGATTAAATCCTCTATGTACCATCCTGTAGTATGATGATTAAATCCTCTATGTACCATCATGTAGTATGATGATTAAATCCTCTATGTACCATCCTGTAGCATGATGATTTAATCCTCTATGTATCATCCTGTAGTATGATGATTAAATCCTCTATGTACCATCCTGTAGCATGATGATTAAATCCTCTATGTACCATCCTGTAGTATGGTGACTTAATCCTGTATGTACCATCCTGTAGCATGATGATTAAATCCTGTATGTACCATCCTGTAGCATGATGATTTAATCCTCTATGTACCATCCTGTAGTATGATGATTAAATCCTGTATGTACCCTCCTGTAGCATGATGATTAAATCCTCTATGTACCATCATGTAGTATGATGATTAAATCCTCTATGTACCATCCTGTAGCATGATGATTAAATCCTCTATGTACCATCCTGTAGCCTGATGATTAAATCCTCTATGTACCATCATGTAGCATGATGATTTAATCCACTATGTACCCTCCTGTAGCATGATGATTTAATCCACTATGTACCATCCTGTAGTATGATGATTTAATCCTCTATGTACCATCACGTAGCATGATAATTTAATCCACTATGTACCCTCCTGTAGCATGATGATTTAATCCTGTATGTACCATCCTGTAGCATGATGATTTAATCCTCTATGTACCATCACGTAGCATGATGATTTAATCCACTATGTACCCTCCTGTAGCATGATGATTTAATCCACTATGTACCATCCTGTAGTATGATGATTTAATCCTCTATGTACCATCACGTAGCATGATGATTTAATCCTCTATGTACCATCCTGTAGCATGATGATTTAATCCTGTATGTACCATCCTGTAGCATGATGATTAAATCCTCTATGTACCATCATGTAGCATGATGATTAAATCTTCTATGTACCATCATGTAGCATGATGATTTAATCCACTATGTACCCTCCTGTAGCATGATGATTTAATCCTGTATGTACCATCATGTAGCATGATGATTAAATCCTCTATGTACCATTCTTTAGACATTCCAGAATAATTGCACCTGTTTCCCATTATGAGTATTATCATAACAACAAACTCTCAAGTGAACTTCATAACCATCTTAAAACTTGTATAAGGTCTCATTAAATCCTGCTTCATATTTTGTACTACACCTTTAATTGGTTCCTAAGCAATAGTATTATTGGGGAACACTTAACCTCTGAATTTGAAACAATCAAATCTTTTCCAAAAATGTGCAGTAAGAACTCCACACTTTTGTTTTAATCAAAACTAACAAAATTACCCCATCAACTACTAATTTAAGATTTTCAGTGAGTTGTATTTTTAAAACTCTGTTAATGGCTCCTAGGTGGTTCAGACGTCATACTCTCACGGAAATCTCAAAATAGCTTCACAACTCAATATACAGCCCCCCAAAAAACGCTTCTGAGTGAAAGGCATTTGAAATAAAGAAATATGTCAATATATTTACATGTAAGTAGAAAATTCCCTCCAGCCTATAAATACTGTATACTTACAGTACAATCATCAATACACCACTTAAATCTGCACCTTTCAAACAATTGGAGTTGTAGCCCCATGAATATTGGCTGTTTGGTAACCATGGTAATGATGACAAATAAGATTCCTGACCCGCCCTCATCCCTATAACGTTATTAACACCAAAACTCAAAACAGTGCCAAACTTTAATACAGACCGGACACGAACTGGTACCTAAGAACAAGCCCTGTTAAGGTGATCAGCTAACTGATAACAAAGCATATGAGAAAAAGCTACAAGTCAGACATCAGATTCAGATTTGTTTTATTCTCTTGGCCCTTTTCCGGGCATGGAGAAATACATCATATAAACATAACAATACATATATTGGCGGACATTGGTCAAACAACACCACCTAACAAATGGTGGGATTATTTTAGGAGGCCTATGAATTGGCTTAAATTCTTTAGATTTCTGACATTTGTATTGATAAATAGAGATTGCAAGCCATGCGAATACTTATTTCTTACAAAATAATGGGGTATTTTCAACAAGCGTTGTGGCTCATAGAATTGACAATGAAATAAGTAGTGGACTTCGTCACCTACATCTAAATTGCATTTGTCACATAATCTAAGGTGAGCTGGCAAATTTGTCCATCTACCCTTTTCGATTGGTAGAGAATGGTTAGAAGTTCTGAAACGCAGTAGATTGGTCATGAGCCTTTCCGGTAATACAGATAAATATTTTTCAAATTGAAAAGAAGTTTTTATCTTCGCATAAAAACACCCCTTTTCAGAACTTGTAACTTCCTCTCTCCATCTTTGTAAAAACTGATCTTGTAACGTTGTTTTACTGATTTTACAAGCCATATTGGGTTTAACAACAAATCACCGGTCCATATATATGTTAGTCCCAAACTATCCAGAAGAGATTTAACTTGAGTAAGCCATTTAGAATTTTCAGGCTGCCTAACTAAATTTTGGTACAAAATAAAACACAGTTTAGTTCCCTTGTCGTCTCGTAATTTACTCTAGTAGCTCAAAATACGAGTATAGATAGTTATATCTACAGGGTATCTACCCAATTCTCCATATACCATGTAACTAGCTGTCGATTTCCGGAGATTAAGTAACAGCTTTAGAAATTTTCGTTTTGCCTTTATAATTGGCTTGATGTTACCAACTCCCCAGATTTCACAACCGTACAATAGTATTGACATAACAGTTTGATCAAATATTTCGATCAAGCAATCGATAGGCAAATCTAAATTTCTTTGCTTTCTTAACAAACAGTACATAGCTTTTGTAGCTTTGGTAATATTGGTTTTTATACATTGGGAAAAATTTCTGTTTGAGCTAAAGGTTACACCTAAATATTTGAAGTGTTTTACAATTTCAATTTTTCCATCATCTATGTAAAATTCAAATTGATGAATATTTCGGCATCCAAAGATAACAATCTTTGTTTTATCTTTGTTAATTTTGAGTTTCCACTGTCTACAATATTCTGAATAGACATTTAAATACAATTGGAGTTCTATGGCATTATTAGCTAAAATAACAGTGTCATCTGCATATAATAAAACAAAAAGTTTCAAAAATATCGATAGGTTTTCATTATAATTTCCAATTTCTATACCTTTGCATTGGTGCAGTTCAAAAAAGTTTTCTAAATCCATGAGATATATAGAAAAGATAAGAGGAGAAAGATTTTCCCCTTGTCTAAGGCCCAGTTCACAAGGAAACATATCTGATAAGAGGAGACAGATTTTCCCCTTGTCTAAGGCCCAGTTCACAAGGAAACATATCTGAAAAGGAGTTATCTCCCTTTACGCAAGATTTAATTCCGCTGTACATGCTTTTTATAACAGTAAGAACCTTTCCTGTTATACCATGGCGCATGAGTTTTATCCACAAAGCTGTTCTATTAACCGTATCAAAAGCTTTGCTTAGATCAATGAAAGCACAAAATAACTTCCTTTTTTTAGCTTTCATAAGGTCAATTATAGCTTGTAGACTAAAAACATGGTCTAAGATAGAGTATTTTTTTCTAAAACCAGCTTGGGCTTCTTTAAAATCAGCGTCTTTAACCATGTCAAAAGTGCTAATGCTATAACATTATGGTGGAACCATCTAAATCAATACAATCTATAGCCTATTGATGGTTAGATATTGGATTAAATAAAAAAAATGAATGTTACAGAATACCAATTGCACAGAGAAATAAATTTCTACAAGAACTTACCTTAATTTTTTCCCTATCTGTGAGTACTGCTGCCTGTAAAATTGATATCATGTACTGGAAATTAGGCATAATCTATTGGTTGTTTATGGGGCAACATTTGTGACATATATCATATAATAACTAACTTAAGTAGTTTGACTTGTATAAATGTCCTCTCCATGTCCATTCCTGTAAATCAGCTTTATCCACCATTGATCAGTTGATGAGTACATGTTCTAACAATGCACCATTGATCAGTTGATGAGTACATGTTCTAACAATGCACCATTGATCAGTTGATGAGTACATGTTCTAACAATGCACCATCGATCAGTGATGAGTACATGTTCTAACAACGCACCATTGATCAGTTGATGAGTATATGTTCTAACAATGCACCGTTGATCAGTTGATGAGTACATGTTCTAACAATGCACCATTGATCAGTTGATGAGTACATGTTCTAACAATGCACCATTGATCAGTTGATGAGTACATGTTCTAACAATGCACCATTGATCAGTGATGAGTACATGTTCTAACAACGCACCATTGATCAGTTGATGAGTATATGTTCTAACAATGCACCGTTGATCAGTTGATGAGTACATGTTCTAACAATGCACCATTGATCAGTTGATGAGTACATGTTCTAACAATGCACCGTCGATCAGTGATGAGTACATGTTCTAACAACGCACCATTGATCAGTTGATGAGTATATGTTCTAACAATGCACCGTTGATCAGTTGATGAGTACATGTTCTAACAATGCACCATTGATCAGTTGATGAGTACATGTTCAAACATTGCACCATTGATCAGTTGATGAGTACATGTTCTAACAATGCACCATTGATCAGTTGATGAGTACATGTTCTAACAATGCACCATTGATCAGTTGATGAGTACATGTTCTAACAATGCACCATTGATCAGTGATGAGTACATGTTCTAACAACGCACCATTGATCAGTTGATGAGTATATGTTCTAACAATGCACCATTGATCAGTTGATGAGTACATGTTCTAACAATGCACCATTGATCAGTTGATGAGTACATGTTCTAACAATGCACCATTGATCAGTTGATGAGTACATGTTCTAACAATGCACCATTGATCAGTTGATGAGTACATGTTCAAACATTGCACCATTGATCAGTTGATGAGTACATGTTCTAACAATGCACAGTTCATCAGTTGATGAGTACATGTTCTAACAATGCACCATTGATCAGTTGATGAGTACATGTTCTAACAATGCACCATTGATCAGTGATGAGTACATGTTCTAACAACGCACCATTGATCAGTTGATGAGTATATGTTCTAACAATGCACCATTGATCAGTTGATGAGTACATGTTCTAACAATGCACCATTGATCAGTTGATGAGTACATGTTCTAACAATGCACCATTGATCAGTTGATGAGTACATGTTCTAACAATGCACCATTGATCAGTTGATGAGTACATGTTCTAACAATGGACCATTGATCAGTGATGAGTACATGTTCTAACAACGCACCATTGATCAGTTGATGAGTATATGTTCTAACAATGCACCGTTGATCAGTTGATGAGTACATGTTCTAACAATGCACCATTGATCAGTTGATGAGTACATGTTCTAACATTGCACCATTGATCAGTTGATGACTACATGTTCTAACAATGCACCGTTGATCAGTTGATGAGTACATGTTCTAACAACGCACCATTGATCAGTTGATGAGTACATGTTCTAACATTGCACCATTGATCAGTTGATGAGTACATGTTCTAACAATGCACCATTGATCAGTTGATGAGATCAGTTGATGAGTACATGTTGATCAGTTGGTGAGTACATGTTATTGCTCTAACAATGCACCATTGATCAGTTGATGAGTATATGTTCTAACAATGCACCGTTGATCAGTTGATGAGTACATGTTCTAACTATGCACCATTGATCAGTTGATGAGTACATGTTCTAACAATGCACCGTCGATCAGTGATGAGTACATGTTCTAACAACGCACCATTGATCAGTTGATGAGTATATGTTCTAACAATGCACCGTTGATCAGTTGATGAGTACATGTTCTAACAATGCACCATTGATCAGTTGATGAGTACATGTTCAAACATTGCACCATTGATCAGTTGATGAGTACATGTTCTAACAATGCACCGTTGATCAGTTGATGAGTACATGTTCTAACAATGCACCATTGATCAGTTGATGAGTACATGTTCTAACAATGCACCATTGATCAGTGATGAGTACATGTTCTAACAACGCACCATTGATCAGTTGATGAGTATATGTTCTAACAATGCACCATTGATCAGTTGATGAGTACATGTTCTAACAATGCACCATTGATCAGTTGATGAGTACATGTTCTAACAATGCACCATTGATCAGTTGATGAGTACATGTTCTAACAATGCACCATTGATCAGTTGATGAGTACATGTTCTAACAATGCACCATTGATCAGTGATGAGTACATGTTCTAACAACGCACCATTGATCAGTTGATGAGTATATGTTCTAACAATGCACCGTTGATCAGTTGATGAGTACATGTTCTAACAATGCACCATTGATCAGTTGATGAGTACATGTTCTAACATTGCACCATTGATCAGTTGATGAGTACATGTTCTAACAATGCACCGTTGATCAGTTGATGAGTAAATGTTCTAACGACGCACCATTGATCAGTTGATGAGTACATGTTCTAACATTGCACCATTGATCAGTTGATGAGTACATGTTCTAACAATGCACCATTGATCAGTTGATGAGATCAGTTGATGAGTACATGTTGATCAGTTGGTGAGTACATGTTATTGCTCTAACAATGCACCATTGATCAGTTGATGAGTACATGTTCTAACAATGCTTCATTGATAAGTTGATGAGTAAATGTTCTAACAATGCACCATTGATCAGTTGATGAGTACATGTTCTAACAACGCACCATTGATCAGTTGATGAGTACATGTTCTAACAATGCACCATTGATCAGTTGATGAGTACATGTTCTAACAACGCACCATTGATCAGTTGATGAGTACATGTTCTAACAATGCTTCATGGATAAGTTGATGAGTAAATGTTCTAACAATGCACCATTGATCAGTTGTTCAGTACATGTTCTAACAATGCACCATTGATCAGTTGATGAGTACATGTTCTAACAACGCACCATTGATCAGCTGATGAGTACATGTTCTAACAACGCACCATTGATCAGTTGTTGAGTACATGTTCTAACAACGCACCATTGATCAGTTGATGAGTACATGTTCTAACAACGCACCATTGATCAGTTGATGAGTATATGTTCTAACAATGCACCATTGATCAGTTGATGAGTACATGTTCTAACAATGCACCATTGATCAGTTGATGAGTACGTGTTCTAACAATGCACCATTGATCAGTTGATGAGTACATGTTCTCACAATGCACCATTGATCAGTTGATGAGTACATGTTCTAACAACGCACCATTGATCAGTTGATGAGTACATGTTCTAACAATGCACCATTGATCAGTTGATGAGTACATGTTCTAACAATGCACCATTGATCAGTTGATGAGTACATGTTCTAACAATGCACCATTGATCAGTTGATGAGTACATGTTCTAACAACGCACCATTGATCAGTTGATGAGTACATGTTCTAACAATGCACCATTGATCAGTTGATGAGTACATGTTCTAACAATGCACCATTGATCAGTTGATGAGTACATGTTCTTACAACGCACCATTGATCAGGTGATGAGTACATGTTCTAACAATGCTTCATTGATAAGTTGATGAGTAAATGTTCTAACAATGCACCATTGATCAGTTGATGAGTACATGTTCTAACAATGCACCATTGATCAGTTGATGAGTACATGTTCTAACAATGCACCATTGATCAGTTGATGAGTACATGTTCTAACAATGCACCATTGATCAGTTGATGAGTACATGTTCTCACAATGCACCATTGATCAGTTGATGAGTCCATGTTCTAACAATGCACCATTGATCAGTACATGTTATTGTTCCTTTATGGTTACCAAACATACGTAACTCGCGGAGTGACCTGAAATTCTTTGACCCTTTAGCTTTACTGTCTTTGTTTCGCTTTCCTTGTGCCGTGTAACATTTTTTTCTGAACAATTATATTCTCCCACCGTTTAACACTGTAAGTACTTCGTTTCGAAGCGAGAAGTTTACTCAACACTAGTTTCTTTTGAACCACTGTGCTGCCGTGTCCCGGGAGACTTGGATATTACGTGCTATTCGCCAAGTCCGTAAGAATGTCACTGCTTGCAGAGCAGGCGTGGAAACGTTATCGGTCACTACTGACTGAGAGCCGTCACCTCTTAGACTGCTGACAAGCCCTGACCAACTAGAAGTGTTCCCCTATGGATGCAAGCTGTTTGGGTTCACCGTCGGAACGCCCCAAAGGGCTTAAATTATGAATACAACTTAACTTTCCAGTCAATTTTGCCCGACTTAATGAATTTCACGTTCACCTACTTCAAAAATGTATCATAGACATTTGGTCAAAATTTTCCCGACCCAATTATGAAATTCAAGGACTTTTCAAGCACATGTTATTGTTCTAACAATGCACCATAGATCAGCTGATGAGTATATGTAATTGTTCTAACAATGCACCATTGATCAGTTGATGAGTATATGTTATTGTTCTAACAATGCACCATTGATCAGTTGATGAGTACATGTTATTGTTCTAACAATGCACCATTGATCAGTTGATGAGTAAATGTAATTGTTCTAACAATGCACCATTGATCAGTTGATGAGTACATGTTATTGTTCTAACAATGCACCATTGATCAGTTGATAAGTACATGTTATTGTTCTAACAACGCACCATTGATCAGCTGATGAGTATATGTAATTGTTCTAACAATGCACCATTGATCAGTTTATGAGTACATGTAATTGTTCTAACAATGCACCATTGATCAGTTGATGAGTACATGTTATTGTTCTAACAATCCACCATTGATCAGTTGATGAATACATGTAACTGTTCTAACAATGCACCATTGATCAGTTGATGAGTACATGTTATTGTTCTAACAATGCACCATTGATCAGCTGATGAATACATGTTCTAACAATGCACCATTGATCAGTTGATGAGTACATGTTATTGTTCTAACAATGCACCATTGATCAGTTGATGAGTACATGTAATTGTTCTAACAATGCACCATTGATCAGTTGATGAGTACATGTAATTGTTCTAACAATGCACCATTGATCAGTTGATGAGTATATGTAATTGTTCTAACAATGCACCATTGATCAGTTGATGAGTACATGTAATTGTTCTAACAATGCACCATTGCTCAGTTGATGAGTACATGTTATTATTCTAACAATGCACCATTGATCAGTTGATGAGTACATGTTATTGTTCTAACAATCCACCATTGATCAGTTGATGAGTACATGTTATTGTTCTAACAATGCACCATTGATCAGTTGATGAGTACATGTTCTAACAATGCACCATTGATCAGTTGATGAGTACATGTTCTAACAATGTACCGTTGATCAGTTGATGAGTACATGTTCTAACAATGCACCATTGATCAGTTGATGAGTACATGTTCTAACAACGCACCATTGATCAGTTGATGAGTACGTGTTCTAATAATGCACCATTGATCAGTTGATGTTATTGTTCTAACAATGCACCATTGATCAGCTGATGAGTACATGTTATTGTTCTAACAATGCACCATTGATCAGCTGATGAGTACATGTTATTGTACTAACAATGCACCATTGATCAGTTGATGAGTACATGTAATTGTTCTAACAATGTACCATTGATCAGTTGATGAGCACATGCTATTGTTCTAACAAAGCACCATTGATCAGTTGATGAGTACATGTTCTAACAATGCACCATTGATCAGCTGATGAGTACATGTTATTGTACTAACAATGCACCATTGGTCAGTTGATGAGCACATGCTATTGTTCTAACAAAGCACCATTGATCAGTTGATGAGTACATGTTCTAACAATGCACCCTTGATCAGCTGATGAGCACATGTTATTGTTCTAACAATGCACCATTGATCAGTTGATGAGTACATGTTCTAACAATGCACCATTGATCAGTTGATGAGTACATGTTATTATTCTAACAATGCACCATTGATCAGTTGATGAGTACATGTTATTGTTCTAACAATGCACCATTGATCAGTTGATGAGCACATGTAATTGTTCTAACAATGCACCATTGATCAGTTGATGAGTACATGTTATTGTTCTAACAATGCACCATTGATCAGTTGATGAGCACATGTTATTATTCTAACAATGCACCATTGATCAGTTGATGAGTACATGTTATTGTTCTAACAATGCACCATTGATCAGTTGATGAGTACATGCTATTGTTCTAACAATGCACCATTGATCAGTTGATGAGCACATGTTATTGTTCTAACAATGCACCATTGATCAGTTGATGAGTACATGTTATTGTTCTAACAATGCACCATTGATCAGCTGATGAGCACATGTAATTGTTCTAACAATGCACCATTGATCAGCTGATGAGCACATGTTATTATTCTAACAATGCACCATTGATCAGTTGATGAGTACATGTCCTAACAATGCACCATTGATCAGTTGATGAGTACATGTTATTGTTCTAACAATGCACCATTGATCAGCTGATGAGCACATGTTATTGTTCTAACAATGCACCATTGATCAGTTGATGAATACATGTAATTGTTCTAACAATGCACCATTGATCAGTTGATGAATACATGTAATTGTTCTAACAATGCACCATTGATCAGCTGATGAATACATGTAATTGTTCTAACAATGCACCATTGATCAGCTGATGAGCACATGTTATTGTTCTAACAATGCACCATTGATCAGTTGATGAATACATGTAATTGTTCTAACAATGCACCATTGATCAGTTGATGAATACATGTAATTGTTCTAACAATGCACCATTGATCAGTTGATGAGTACATGTTATTGTTCTAACAATGCACCATTGATCAGTTGATGAATACATGTAATTGTTCTAACAATGCACCATTCATCAGTTGATGAATACATGTAATTGTTCTAACAATGCACCATTGATCAGTTGATGAGTACATGTTATTGTTCTAACAATGCACCATTGATCAGTTGATGAATACATGTAATTGTCCTAACAATGCACCATTGATCAGTTGATGAATACATGTAATTGTTCTAACAATGCACCATTGATCAGTTGATGAGTACATGTTATTGTTCTAACAATGCACCATTGATCAGCTGATGAATACATGTTCTAACAATGCACCATTGATCAGTTGATGAGTACATGTAAATGTTCTAACAATGCACCATTGATCAGTTGATGAGTACATGTTCTAATAATGCACCATTGATCAGCTGATGAGTACATGTTCTAACAATGCACCATTGATCAGTTGATGAGTACCTGTTATTGTTCTAACAATGCACCATTGATCAGTTGATGAGTACATGTTCTAACAATGCACCATTGATCAGCTGATGAGCACATGTTATTGTTCTAACAATGCACCATTGATCAGTTGATGAGTACATGTCCTAACAATGCACCATTGATCAGTTGATGAGTATATGTTATTGTACTAACAATGCACCATTGATCAGCTGATGAGCACATGTTATTGTTCTAACAATGCACCATTGATCAGTTGATGAATACATGTAATTGTTCTAACAATGCACCATTGATCAATTGATGAGTACATGTTATTATTCTAACAATGCACCATTGATCAGTTGATGAGTACATGTTATTATTCTAACAATGCACCATTGATCAGTTGATGAATACATGTAATTGTTCTAACAATGCACCATTGATCAGTTGATGAGTACATGTTATTATTCTAACAATGCACCATTGATCAGTTGATGAATACATGTAATTGTTCTAACAATGCACCATTGATCAGTTGATGAGTACATGTTATTATTCTAACAATGCACCATTGATCAGTTGATGAGTACATGTTATTATTCTAACAATGCACCATTGATCAGCTGATGAGCACATGTTATTGTTCTAACAATGCACCATTGATCAGTTGATGAATACATGTAATTGTTCTAACAATGCACCATTGATCAGTTGATGAGTACATGTTATTATTCTAACAATGCACCATTGATCAGTTGATGAGTACATGTTCTAACAATGCACCATTGATCAGTTGATGAGTACATGTTATTGTTCTAACAATGCACCATTGATCAGTTGATGAATACATGTAATTGTTCTAACAATGCACCATTGATCAGCTGATGAATACATGTTCTAACAATGCACCATTGATCAGTTGATGAGCACATGTTATTGTTCTAACAATGCACCATTGGTCAGTTGATGAGCACATGTTATTGTTCTAACAATGCACCATTGATCAGTTGATGAGTACATGTTATTGTTCTAACAATGCACCATTGATCAGCTGATGAGCACATGTTATTGTTCTAACAATGCACCATTGATCAGTTGATGAATACATGTTATTGTTCTAACAATGCACCATTGATCAGTTGATGAATACATGTTATTGTTCTAACAATGCACCATTGATCAGTTGATGAGTACATGTTCTAACAATGCACCATTGATCAGCTGATGAGCACATGTTATTGTTCTAACAATGCACCATTGATCAGTTGATGAGAAAATGGCTGGACCATTGAAATGGATACCTTGAAAGGATTTGAATACTTTACCTTGAGGTGTAGCAAAGGTAGCATCTTGTGATGGTAGATACAAGTAACCGGTCCACAGACCAGTCAAGCTGAACTATAGCCGAATCTAAACGAGCTATACCCTCCGATGGGATATGGAACAGGTCCTTTGTCTATGAAAATAAGAAATATTCGGATAATAGCTGATTGATGTTCATTTGATTTATGGCGAACCATACCTAGTCAAATTTAGAGAGGGGACGAAGGAAATCAGCAACCTTGTACTGTGGTTGGGGGTGAGGGGGGGGGGGGGGGGGGGCAGTTTCTTTGAATGGAGGAAACCAGCGACCTTGTAATGTGAAGGGGGGGGGGGGGACAGATTCTGTACCTGAAGGAAACCAGCAATCTTGTAATGAGAGGGGGGGACATGCAACCTTGGTGATAATCTTACCAATCAACAGACTGACTCCACCCACAACCAGTACATCTAACATGCAACCTTGGTGATAATTTTACCAATCAACAATCTGACTCCACCCACAACCAGTACATCTAACATGCAACCTTGGTGATAATCTTACCAATCAACAGACTGACTCCACCCACAGCCAGTACATCTAACATGCAACCTTGGTGATAATCTTACCAATCAACAGACTGACTCCACCCACAACCAGTACATCTTACATGCAACCTTTGTGATAATCTAACCAATCAACAGACTGACTCCACCCACAACCAGTACATCTAACATGTAACCTTGGTGATAATCTAACCAATCAACAGACTTACTCCACCCACAACCAGTACATCTTACATGCAACCTTGGTGATAATCTAACCAATCAACAGACTGACTCCACCCACAACCAGTACATCTAACATGTAACCTTGGTGATAATCTTACCAATCAACAGACTTACTCCACCCACAACCAGTACATCTTACATGCAACCTTGGTGATAATCTTACCAATCAACAGACTGACTCCACCCACAACCAGTACATCTAACATGTAACCTTGGTGATAATCTAACCAATCAACAGACTGACTCCACCCACAACCAGTACATCTTACATGTAACCTTGGTGATAATCTAACCAATCAACAGACTGACTCCACCCACAACCAGTACATCTTACATGTAACCTTGGTGATAATCTAACCATATAATTCAAACCACAAACCTTTGAAGCTGGAACAAAAGCTACAGATATTTTTCCGAAATTATCTCCAGCAAATAATCGCCCTCCGATTTTATCCCATTGTAAGGCTGTAACAATGTATCCTGAATGTTCTGTTGATAAACGTACCCTCTCTGGCTTTCCTCTCCTCTCAATGTTCAACTCAACAACAACAACATTTCCATTGCTATATCAACACACAGAAAATCATATAAACTGATCACTTTCAAGGTTTCCATTGAGATATCAGAGCATTAGAAATATTGATCAAAGCACACCTTGACCTTACCTGTAGGAATAAGCCAGTAGGTTATCACTTGGACCAAAGCACACCTTGACCTTACCTGTAGGAATAAGCCAGTAGGTTATCACTTGGACCAAAGCACACCTTGATCTTACCTGTAAGAATAAGCCAGTAGGTTATCACTTGGACCAAAGCACACCTTGACCTTACCTGTGGGAATAAGTCAGTAGGTTATCACTTGGACCAAAGCACACCTTGACCTTACCTGTAGGAATAAGCCAGTAGGTTATCACTTGGACCAAAGCACACCTTGATCTTACCTGTAGGAATAAGCCAGTAGGTTATCACTTGGACCAAAGCACACCTTGACCTTACCTGTGGGAATAAATCAGTAGGTTATCACTTGGACCAAAGCACACCTTGACCTTACCTGTAGGAATAAGCCAGTAGGTTATCACTTGGACCAAAGCACACCTTGACCTTACCTGTAGGAATAAGCCAGTAGGTTATCACTTGGATCAAAGCACACCTTGATCTTACCTGTAGGAATAAGCCAGTAGGTTATCACTTGGACCAAAGCACACCTTGATCTTACCTGTGGGAATAAGTCAGTAGGTTATCACTTGGACCAAAGCACACCTTGACCTTACCTGTAGGAATAAGCCAGTAGGTTATCACTTGGACCAAAGCACACCTTGACCTTACCTGTAGGAATAAGCCAGTAGGTTATCACTTGGACCAAAGCACACCTTGACCTTACCTGTAGGAATAAGCCAGTAGGTTATCACTTGGATCAAAGCACACCTTGATCTGACCTGTAGGAATAAGCCAGTAGGTTATCACTTGGATCAAAGCACACCTTGATCTTACCTGTAGGAATAAGCCAGTAGGTTATCACTTGGATCAAAGCACACCTTGATCTTACCTGTAGGAATAAGCCAGTAGGTTATCACTTGGATCAAAGCACACCTTGATCTTACCTGTAGGAATAGGCCAGTAGGTTATCACTTGGACCAAAGCACACCTTGATCTTACCTGTAGGAATAAGCCAGTAGGTTATCACTTGGACCAAAGCACACCTTGATCTTACCTGTGGGAATAAGCCAGTAGGTTATCACTTGGACCAAAGCCCACCTTGATCTTACCTGTAGGAATAAGCCAGTAGGTTATCACTTGGACCAAAGCACACCTTGATCTTACCTGTAGGAATAAGCCAGTAGGTTATCACTTGGACCAAAGCACACCTTGATCTTACCTGTGGGAATTAGTCAGTAGGTTATCACTTGGACCAAAGCACACCTTGACCTTACCTGTAGGAATAAGCCAGTAGGTTATCACTTGGATCAAAGCACACCTTGATCTTACCTGTAGGAATAAGCCAGTAGGTTATCACTTGGATCACAGCACACCTTGATCTTACCTGTAGGAATAAGCCAGTAGGTTATCACTTGGATCAAAGCACACCTTGATCTTACCTGTAGGAATAAGCCAGTAGGTTATCACTTGGATCAAAGCACACCTTGATCTTACCTGTAGGAATAAGTCAGTAGGTTATCACTTGGATCAAAGCACACCTTGATCTTACCTGTGGGAATAAGTCAGTAGGTTATCACTTGGATCAAAGCACACCTTGCCCTTACCTGTAGGAATAAGCCAGTAGGTTATCACTTGGATCAAAGCACACCTTGATCTTACCTGTAGGAATAAGCCAGTAGGTTATCACTTGGATCAAAGCACACCTTGATCTTACCTGTAGGAATAAGTCAGTAGGTTATCACTTGGATCAAAGCACACCTTGATCTTACCTGTGGGAATAAGTCAGTAGGTTATCACTTGGATCAAAGCACACCTTGACCTTACCTGTAGGAATAAGCCAGTAGGTTATCACTTGGATCAAAGCACACCTTGATCTTACCTGTAGGAATAAGCCAGTAGGTTATCACTTGGACCAAAGCACACCTTGACCTTACCTGTAGGAATAAGCCAGTAGGTTATCACTTGGATCAAAGCACACCTTGATCTTACCTGTAGGAATAAGCCAGTAGGTTATCACTTGGACCAAAGCACACCTTGGTCTTACCTGTAGGAATAAGAAAGTAGGTTATGACTTGGATCAAAGCACACCTTGATCTTACCTGTAGGAATAAGCCAGTAGGTTATCACTTGGATCAAAGCACACCTTGATCTTACCTGTAGGAATAAGCCAGTAGGTTATCACTTGGATCAAAGCACACCTTGGTCTTACCTGTAGGAATAAGCCAGTAGGTTATCACTTGGATCAAAGCACACCTTGATCTTACCTGTAGGAATAAGCCAGTAGGTTATCACTTGGACCAAAGCACACCTTGATCTTACCTGTAGGAATAAGCCAGTAGGTTATCACTTGGACCAAAACACACCTTGACCTTACCTGTAGGAATAAACCAGTAGGTTATCACTTGGACCAAAGCACCCCTTGATCTTACCTGTGGGAATAAGTCAGTAGGTTATCACTTGGACCAAAGCACACCTTGATCTTACCTGTAGTAATAAGCCAGTAGGTTATCACTTGGACCAAAGCACACCTTGACCTTACCTGTAGGAATAGGCCAGTAGGTTATCACTTGGACCAAAGCACACCTTGATCTTACCTGTAGGAATAAGCCAGTAGGTTATCACTTGGACCAAAGCACACCTTGACCTTACCTGTAGGAATAAGTCAGTAGGTTATCACTTGGACCAAAGCACACCTTGATCTTACCTGTAGGAATAAGCCAGTAGGTTATCACTTGGACCAAAGCACACCTTGATCTTACCTGTAGGAATAAGCCAGTAGGTTATCACTTGGACCAAAGCACACCTTGCCCTTACCTGTAGGAATAAGTCAGTAGGTTATCACTTGGACCAAAGCACACCTTGATCTTACCTGTAGGAATAAGCCAGTAGGTTATCACTTGGACCAAAGCACACCTTGATCTTACCTGTAAGAATAAGCCAGTAGGTTATCACTTGGATCAAAGCACACCTTGATCTTACCTGTAGGAATAAGTCAGTAGGTTATCACTTGGATCAAAGCACACCTTGATCTTACCTGTGGGAATAAGTCAGTAGGTTATCACTTGGATCAAAGCACACCTTGACCTTACCTGTAGGAATAAGCCAGTAGGTTATCACTTGGATCAAAGCACACCTTGATCTTACCTGTAGGAATAAGCCAGTAGGTTATCACTTGGACCAAAGCACACCTTGACCTTACCTGTAGGAATAAGCCAGTAGGTTATCACTTGGATCAAAGCACACCTTGATCTTACCTGTAGGAATAAGCCAGTAGGTTATCACTTGGACCAAAGCACACCTTGGTCTTACCTGTAGGAATAAGAAAGTAGGTTATGACTTGGATCAAAGCACACCTTGATCTTACCTGTAGGAATAAGCCAGTAGGTTATCACTTGGATCAAAGCACACCTTGATCTTACCTGTAGGAATAAGCCAGTAGGTTATCACTTGGATCAAAGCACACCTTGGTCTTACCTGTAGGAATAAGCCAGTAGGTTATCACTTGGATCAAAGCACACCTTGATCTTACCTGTAGGAATAAGCCAGTAGGTTATCACTTGGACCAAAGCACACCTTGATCTTACCTGTAGGAATAAGCCAGTAGGTTATCACTTGGACCAAAACACACCTTGACCTTACCTGTAGGAATAAACCAGTAGGTTATCACTTGGACCAAAGCACCCCTTGATCTTACCTGTGGGAATAAGTCAGTAGGTTATCACTTGGACCAAAGCACACCTTGATCTTACCTGTAGTAATAAGCCAGTAGGTTATCACTTGGACCAAAGCACACCTTGACCTTACCTGTAGGAATAGGCCAGTAGGTTATCACTTGGACCAAAGCACACCTTGATCTTACCTGTAGGAATAAGCCAGTAGGTTATCACTTGGACCAAAGCACACTTTGACCTTACCTGTAGGAATAAGTCAGTAGGTTATCACTTGGACCAAAGCACACCTTGATCTTACCTGTAGGAATAAGCCAGTAGGTTATCACTTGGACCAAAGCACACCTTGATCTTACCTGTAGGAATAAGCCAGTAGGTTATCACTTGGACCAAAGCACACCTTGCCCTTACCTGTAGGAATAAGTCAGTAGGTTATCACTTGGACCAAAGCACACCTTGATCTTACCTGTAGGAATAAGCCAGTAGGTTATCACTTGGACCAAAGCACACTTTGTCCACTGACGAGGAATCCTGCAAAAATTGTAAAAACTTCAGTTAATTAAATAAAGTAACAACTAACAAGTGAACATGGTGTTCCTAATAAACAATAACTCAGAAATGGTCAAGTTTAAAACTTGTCCGAACTATAGATAGAGTGATGCTGTGATGTCATATAATTTATTAATCTTGAGTAGTAATTTCCAAGCCTCTGGCCATGAACAAATTAAAATTACTACTCCAGTTTAAGAAATTTAATATCACAGTGAAACGAGGTGGAGATGCTATCTATCAAATAAATGTCAAGGAATATTTGGCTAAAAAATATAGAAATCATCAGTTGACGTAGAAAATGAACAATCCGTATTGATTTTATAAAAGCCTGAACATGTCTGAAGGAGCTACATGCATAGGGCAAGAAATTACATCTTAGGTTTAAAAGGAAAGAAAATCTGACCAAATGTGTAGACTCACTAAATTGAGTAACTTAATAGCTTTCCATAGAAGTAAATTCCAATGATTCTTTGGTGATTTTTTTTACCAGTTCAGCGAGAATGAAAGTAGATAATCCATGTGGATTTAAGCACGCCACCTGCTGGCCAATCAAATTGTAAGGTTCAGTCACATGTCTCTCTTCAGGTCCCCCAAGCTGGCTTTGAATAGGCCACATGGAAAGACACTGATTTCTACCTTTTGAAATACATTAGCAGTAAATGCAAATTGGTCATATTCCTTCGTGGAAGGGTTTTTAAAATTAAATTTACTACACATGACATTTCAAACTACTGTAAATTATAGAATTTCATTTTTTTCTGGTAGTAGTGAACTACTGAATATAATTGCAATATAAAAATTCAGATCCCCATAGTAGAACACTAAATTGTCAGCCCTAATATGTCATGTAGACGGGAGAATGGCAGCACCTCTCTGATTTACTACTATGTTTTCAGATTCTGTTAAACTCTTTGTTGGTACAAATGCCACATTTTAACTGGTATGAAACTAAAGTACTTCATCAGATATTTATGGTCAATTCCATTTATTGTATATTGTAGCCTACTTGTATGTACAACATTACTTACATCAATTGGTTGATGTCCGAGACTAACGTGTATGTCACTGACTTGGTATACTTAACATGAAATAAACCTTTGAGGTAATCATGAAGTTCATTCTGCAGGATGACTTTTCCAGTTGTAAGCCAAATAGGATACAGTTGTAGCTTTTAATTGACCGACATAGGTTTATCTCATAGGTTTATCCCATAGAATTATCTCATAGGTTTATCCCATAGGTTTATCCCATATGTTTATCCCATAGGTTTATCTCATAGGTTTATCCCATAGGTTTATCCCATATGTTTATCCCATAGGTTTATCCCATAGGTTTATCCCATATGTTTATCTCATAGGTTTATCCCATAGGTTTATCTCATAGGTTTATCCCATAGGTTTATCCCATAGGTTTACCCCATATGTTTATCCCATAGGTTTATCTCATATGTTTATCCCATAGGTTTATCCCATAGGTTTATCTCATAGGTTTATCCCATAGGTTTATCTCATAGGTTTATCCCATAGGTTTATCCCATAGGTTTATCTCATAGGTTTATCACATAGGTTTATCCCATATGTTTATCCCATAGGTTTATCTCATAGGTTTATCCCATAGGTTTATCCCATATGTTTATCGCATAGGTTTATCCCATAGGTTTATCCCATATGTTTATCTTATAAGTTTATCCCATGGGTTTATCTCATGGGTTTATCCCATAGGTTTATCCCATATGTTTATCCCATAGGTTTATCTCATATGTTTATCCCATAGGTTTATCCCATAGGTTTATCCCATAGGTTTATCCCATAGGTTATCTCATATGTTTATCTCATATGTTTATCTCATAGGTTTATGCCATAGGTTAATCTCATAGGTTTATCCCATAGGTTTATCCCATAGGAAATTGCTTATTTGTTGGATAAAAACACATATATTAACATGAGGACATTTACTCACTTTTTCTGCCAGCACCACTTGTAAATGTTTGAGGTTATCTTTTCCAAAGATATAGACAGCCCCAGTGTTAGCTCCTAAAGCTATATATCTCCTGGATACACTGAAACTGGTGTACTGTAAACAATTAAACATCTATGAAGAAGACAATCCATATACAGTGTTTGAATCATAATCAGATGTTTACAGGTAATCAATTAAGTAATCAGTCAGTACAGTGTTTGAATCATAATCAGATGTGTATAGGTAACCAGTTAAGTAGTCAGTACAGTGTTTGAATCATAATCAGATGTTTATAGGTAATCAATTAAGTAATCATTCAGTACAGTGTTTGAATCATAATCAGATGTTTATAGGTAACCAGTTAAGTAATCAGTCAGTACAGTGTTTGAATCATAATCAGATGTGTATAGGTAATCAATTAAATAATCATTCAGTACAGTGTTTGAATCATAATCAGATGTGTATAGGTAATCAATTAAGTAATCATTCAGTGCAGTGTTTGTATCATAATCAGATGTTTATAGGTAATCAATTAAGTAATCAGTCAGTACAGTGTTTGAATCATAATCAGATGTTTATAGGTAATCAATTAAGTAATCAGTCAGTACAGTGTTTGAATCATAATCAGATGTTTATAGGTAATCAATTAAGTAATCAGTCAGTACAGTGTTTGAATCATAGTCAGATGTTTATAGGTAATCAATTAAGTAATCAGTCAGTACAGTGTTTGAATCATAATCAGATGTTTATAAGTAATCAATTAAGTAATCAGTCAGTACAGTGTTTGAATCATATCAGATGTTTATAGGTAACCAGTTAAGTAATCAGTCAGTACAGTGTTTGAATCATAATCAGATGTTTATAGGTAACCAGTTAAGTATTCAGTCAGTACAGTGTTTGAATCATAATCAGATGTTTATAGGTAACCAGTTAAGTAATCAGTCAGTACAGTGTTTGAATCATAATCAGATGTTTATAGGTAACCAGTTAAGTAATCAGTCAGTACAGTGTTTGAATCATAATCAGATGTTTATAGGTAACCAATTCAGTAATCAGTCAGTATAGTGTTTGAATCAGATGTTTGTACTGTATATGTACAATGTACAATCAATAGTGATCATCAACTTTTGGATCAAGTTATAGAGTGGAAGAGAAATTGTTATTATATTACATATTTCAAAATAATTGCTATATTACATGTATGTAGCAGGCGGTGACGAATAGTTAGCAATAATAAACCATATACCCTTAAGATTTGCACATTGTGCTTTCAAATGTCCTTCAACCTCAATGGATGGGAGGCCTGTGTGTTAGAGAGGCCTGTGTGTTAGAGAGGCCTGTGTGTTAGTGAGGCCTGTGTCCTTGAGAGGCCTGTGTGTTAGAGAGGCCTGTGTGTTAGTGAGGCCTGTGTGTTAGAGAGGCCTGTGTGTTAGAGAGGCCTGTGTGTTAGAGAGGCCTGCATGTTAGAGAGGCCTGTGTGTTAGAGAGGCCTGTGTGTTAGAGAGGCTTGTGTGTTCTAGAGGCCTGTGTGTTCTAGAGGCCTGTGTGTTAGAGAGGCCTGTGTGTTCTAGAGGCCTGTGTGTTCTAGAGGCCTGTGTGTTAGAGAGGCCTGTGTGTTAGTGAGGCCTGTGTGTTAGAGAGGCCTGTGTGTTAGAGAGGCCTGTGTGTTAGAGAGGCCTGTGTGTTAGTGAGGCCTGTGTGTTAGAGAGGCCTGTGTGTTAGAGAGGCTTGTGTGTTAGAGAGGCCTGTGTGTTAGAGAGGCCTGCGTGTTAGAGAGGCCTGCGTGTTAGAGAGGCTTGTGTGTTAGAGAGGCCTGTGTGTTAGAGAGGCCTGTGTGTTAGAGAGGCCTGTGTGTTAGAGAGGCCTGTGTGTTAGAGAGGCCTGTGTGTTGGAGAGGCCTGTGTGTTAGAGAGGCCTGTGTGCTAGAGAGGCCTGTGTGTTGGAGAGGCCTGTGTGTTAGAGAGGCTTGTGTGTTAGAGAGGCCTGTGTGTTAGAGAGGCCTGCGTGTTAGAGAGGCCTGTGTGTTAGAGAGGCCTGTGTGTTAGAGAGGCCTGTGTGTTAGAGAGGCCTGTGTGTTAGAGAGGCCTGTGTGTTAGAGAGGCCTGTGTGTTAGAGAGGCCTGTGTGTTGGAGAGGCCTGTGTGTTAGAGAGGCCTGTGTGTTAGTGAGGCTTGTGTGTGAGAGAGGCCTGTGTGTTCTAGAGGCCTGTGTGTTAGAGAGGCCTGTGTGTTCTAGAGGCCTGTGTGTTAGAGAGGCCTGTGTGTTAGTGAGGCTTGTGAGTTAGAGAGGCCTGTGTGTTAGAGAGGCCTGTGTGTTAGAGAGGCCTGTGTGTTCTAGAGGCCTGTGTGTTAGAGAGGCCTGTGTGTTGGTGAGGCCTGTGTGTTAGAGAGGCCTGTGTGTTAGTGAGGCTTGTGTGTTAGAGAGGCCTGTGTGTTCTAGAGGCCTGTGTGTTAGAGAGGCCTGTGTGTTCTAGAGGCCTGTGTGTTAGAGAGGCCTGTGTGTTAGTGAGGCTTGTGAGTTAGAGAGGCCTGTGTGTTAGAGAGGCCTGTGTGTTAGAGAGGCCTGTGTGTTCTAGAGGCCTGTGTGTTCTAGAGGCCTGTGTGTTGGTGAGGCCTGTGTGTTAGAGAGGCCTGTGTGTTAGAGAGGCCTGTGTGTTAGAGAGGCCTGTGTGTTAGAGAGGCCTGTGTGTTAGAGAGGCCTGTGTGTTAGAGAGGCCTGTGTGTTCTAGAGGCCTGTGTGTTGGTGAGGCCTGTGTGTTAGAGAGGCCTGTGTGTTAGCGAGGCCTGTGTGTTAGAGAGGCCTGTGTGTTAGAGAGGCCTGTGTGTTAGAGAGGCCTGTGTGTTAGAGAGGCCTGTGTGTTAGAGAGGCCTGTGTGTTAGAGATGCCTGTGTGTTAGAGAGGTGTGTGTGTTAGAGAGCCCTGTGTGTTAGAGAGGCCTGTGTGTTAGAGAGGCCTGTGTGTTAGAGAGGCCTGTGTGTTAGAGAGGCCTGTGTGTTAGAGAGGCCTGTGTGTTCTAGACGCCTGTGTGTTAGAGAGGCCTGTGTGTTGGTGAGGCCTGTGTGTTCTAGAGGCCTGTGTGTTAGAGAGGCCTGTGTGTTCTAGAGGCCTGTGTGTTAGAGAGGCCTGTGTGTTAGTGAGGCTTGTGAGTTAGAGAGGCCTGTGTGTTAGAGAGGCCTGTGTGTTAGAGAGGCCTGTGTGTTCTAGAGGCCTGTGTGTTAGAGAGGCCTGTGTGTTAGAGAGGCCTGTGTGTTAGAGAGGTTTGTGTGTTAGAGAGGCCTGTGTGTTAGAGAGGCCTGTGTGTTAGAGAGGCCTGTGTGTTAGAGAGGCCTGTGTGTTAGAGAGGCCTGTGTGTTAGAGAGGCCTGTGTGTTAGAGAGGCTTGTGTGTTAGAGAGGCTTGTGTGTTAGAGAGGCCTGTGTGTTAGAGAGGCCTGTGTGTTAGAGAGGCCTGTGTGTTAGAGAGGCCTGTGTGTTAGAGAGGCCTGTGTGTTCTAGAGGCCTGTGTGTTCTAGAGGCCTGTGTGTTGGAGAGGCCTGTGTGTTAGAGAGGCTTGTGTGTTAGAGAGGCCTGTGTGTTAGAGAGGCCTGTGTGTTAGAGAGGCCTGTGTGTTAGAGAGGCTTGTGTGTTAGAGAGGCCTGTGTGTTAGAGAGGCCTGTGTGTTAGAGAGGCCTGTGTGTTAGAGAGGCCTGTGTGTTAGAGAGGCCTGTGTGTTAGTGAGGCTTGTGTGTTAGAGAGGCCTGTGTGTTAGAGAGGCCTGTGTGTTAGAGAGGCCTGTGTGTTAGTGAGGCCTGTGTGTTAGAGAGGCCTGTGTGTTCTAGAGGCCTGTGTGTTAGAGAGGCCTGTGTGTTAGAGAGGCCTGTGTGTTAGAGAGGCTTGTGTGTTAGAGAGGCCTGTGTGTTAGAGAGGCCTGTGTGTTAGAGAGGCTTGTGTGTTAGTGAGGCCTGTGTGTTAGAGAGGCCTGTGTGTTAGAGAGGCCTGTGTGTTAGAGAGGCCTGTGTGTTAGTGAGGCTTGTGTGTTATAGAGGCCTGTGTGTTATAGAGGCCTGTGTGTTAGAGAGGCCTGTGTGTTAGAGAGGCCTGTGTGTTATAGAGGCCTGGCCTGTGTGTTAGAGAGGCCTGTGTGTTAGAGAGGCCTGTGTGTTAGAGAGGCCTGTGTGTTAGAGAGGCCTGTGTGTTGGAGAGGCCTGTGTGTTAGAGAGGCCTGTGTGTTAGAGAGGCCTGTGTGTTGGAGAGGCCTGTGTGTTAGAGAGGCTTGTGTGTTAGAGAGGCCTGTGTGTTAGAGAGGCCTGTGTGTTAGAGAGGC
The DNA here is from genome assembly GCA_963971465.1 of Lepidochitona cinerea. NCBI lineage: Eukaryota > Metazoa > Mollusca > Polyplacophora > Chitonida > Tonicellidae > Lepidochitona > Lepidochitona cinerea. The sequence goes on along the minus strand of OZ020553.1, from coordinate 935,915 downwards.
CTGTGTGTTAGAGAGGCCTGTGTGTTAGAGAGGCCTGTGTGTTAGAGAGGCCTGTGTGTTAGAGAGGCCTGTGTGTTAGAGAGGCCTGTGTGTTCTAGAGGCCTGTGTGTTAGAGAGGCCTGTGTGTTCTAGAGGCCTGTGTGTTAGAGAGGCCTGTGTGTTAGTGAGGCTTGTGAGTTAGAGAGGTTTGTGTGTTAGAGAGGCCTGTGTGTTAGAGAGGCCTCTGAATAAAATGCAGTCTCAAGTGAGTGATTTACTAATGTGTAAACTTACTCGTAGACGTGCTGAGCCACGGAGTGGAGTAGAGAGGTTCTCCAGTGTAGTCAGCTGTGTAAGGATATGTGTCCAATCCACCCGGTGTTCACTCTCACTCAGCATTTTGTCACCAGCATTTCACACAACTCCTCTGAAACAAACAAAACCTTTAATACTGCTTGTCAGCAAGGACCAACTTTTGTGGTACAATAGTACACATCTTTTGTAATATAGACCTAGTGTTGAATCATAGGAGTTTAATCATCATGCATATAGACAGCCCCATTCTACAAAGTGAAATCATAAGTGAAATAATCTTGAAATATTGTATTATAGCACCATTCAACAAAGTGAAAAATTGTATTACTGCACCATTCCAAAAAGTGAAACATTGTATTTATACAGCACCATTCAACAAAGTGAAACATAGTATTACTGCACCATTCAACAAAGTGAAACATTGTATTACTGCACCATTCAACAAAGTGAAACATTGTATTATAGCACCATTCAACAAAGTGAAAAATTGTATTACTGCACCATTCAACAAAGTGAAACATTGTATTACTGCACCATTCAACAAAGTGAAACATTGTATTATAGCACCATTCAACAAAGTGAAAAATTGTATTACTGCACCATTCAACAAAGTGAAACATTGTATTACTGCACCATTCAACAAAGTGAAACATTGTATTACTGCACCATTCATCAAAATAAAACACCAAATTACTGCACCATTCAACCAAGTTAAACACCAAATTACTGCACCATTCAACAAAGTGAAACATTGTATTACTGCACCATTCATCAAAGTAAAACACCAAATTACTGCACCATTCAACAAAGTAAAAGACCAAATTACTGCACCATTCAACAAAGTAAAACACCAAATTACTGCACCATTCAACAAAGTTCTCGCTCTATGCGACCTATTCCTGATCATCCACGATCATTTGTACCAGGTGTGTATAAAAAGCTGCACTATCAGTGCTATGTTCATTATGCAACTTGACACTGAAGAAGACACAATGACAGAAGGAGCTATATAGAAGTAATTTGAAAGAGAAGGTCATCATGGATACGGCACTTGTTTTCCTACATATGTCTCTGCTTCTACAACTCCAGGTTATTATTGAAGGCAAACATTTGTTAGTTTACGTGTTGAGAAGGCAGAGAAGAAACAAAAGAATCTTTTTGGGTTTGACCATGGCTGGCTGCAGAAAGAAGACTACAATTTGGTCACGACGATGGTCTCAGGTAACTTCCCCCTGTAGTGACGCGGTAGTTAAGTAACACTCTCGACCCTGTCGCCGTAGCATGGTTAACATACGCTCGAGTCACGCTCTACTTACGCTCTAACCGTTATACTTCCGCCCCGATCACACCATTGCAAGGTCGGGAAGAGTTTTTGAAGGGCTCCATTTTATTCAAGACCTATTCCAGTTCAATGGAGTTCAATTTACGATTAATAACGATCGCTTATGATCGACAGATCTGGGTTTGATCGTGGTCGATCTTGGTCCAGTGAAATGGGGGTATTAGTTAAAAGAACTATAAACACCTTTGCTCTATATCGATGAAAATCCTACACACTGATTTTAACAGGAGGCCAGTCAAAATAAGACAGCATAATATAAAGCATAGGCCAAGTACATGTATGACTTCAGTTGACTTTTGCTGTTCCATTTTTGGTAGATATCGTTACCAGTTCTTTCGACAATTTCCGCCTTACTTGGGCACGGATTTACGTCTCATGGTCATTTTTGGGAACTACAGAGCGTGCATTACACGTGGATAGGTGAAGCGTTTGAGTAGATATTTCAGTTTATTTTAGAACACATGCTTAAAATGGCACAATTTGTTTTACTTTTTTAAGAAATTATTTCACTAGCTTCGGCGCACTGGGCGAGTTGACTTTGAAGGTACCGTAGAACTAGCCATTCACAACAAGCTTGGAACATGCACTGTTGTCGTAGAACTCGATAGTTCGGCGAAAACGCAAATGAAGGCAGATAAAGAATCTGTTACCCACCGACCGACGGAAAACCCTCAGATTGGCCACTTTCCCCAACCCGTAGGCCTACTAGGGATGTATAGGCCTACAATCTAAAATAGAGATTGATCCTTCTGCCATTCATTGAGATATCAACTCTAAAACGATTGAGTGACATATTGCTTGAACACAAAAGGAGGCCACTGCTGTCGACAAATTGTAAACAACGATATTGTGACACTGATGGTTGACTCGGTTGTGTAGAGAGATATCCGATATAATTCTGGTAGTTAACGTTTAAGCCGCCGATAACCTGTTTTGTTATATTGATTGCTACTCTCTTAATACATATAAAATACCTTGAAGTCCATATCATAGTTTGCCTTGACATCCATGGGCGCTGCCATCTTGTTTTAAAATGTATATATGAGCTGATGTAGTTATATTTTTGATTTTTAACAAGTATTTCTGCCCAAAGGCCTTGCGATACAGGTTATTATTGTAGGGTTACATGTTTGGGAACAGTATAGAACAGAGAATTAAATATCATACACATTATAAATTCTCAGTAAGATAGTTCACTATGCGCGAAAATGGAGTGCGACGGCTCTCGAGCCATGTCTCGTGTTGAAGATCTCGTAGAATGGCACAAGATCTCGATTGGGGATGTATAGTCTACCTCACTTGTCACCTTATTGTGCACCTAAATGTAAGCCCTTTGAACATGCCCTTGTCTAGTCGTTATCTGATTGGCTGAGATGTGTACATTTCTGGATTAGCATCGTTTGATTGGTCCTAACAGCTCTGGGAAGTGAACAATGAAGGCAGGTTTTCTTATGGCATACAGTTACTAAAATGGCAAAGTTTGAAGGCTGAATTTTCAGAATCTCGATGTCCTGGTGCAGGTTTGTAACTTTTATGTGAACAACTGAGGGCATAACTATTGCCTAAACATTAAAGAACCTTTAATCTTTAAGATTTAAAATTTGACACAACATACAGATAGTGAGATAGATCCCTACGACCTAGTCCGCAATATGTTGAGTGGATTGAAGGATAAATTCTGATACGCCCGCACGGGCTTCTTCAATACCACGTCAACATAGGGTACATTTGAAAAATCTAAGAGTTGCTCTCGGAATGAAAAAAAAATGATAACTCGCAATTTTTAAACATTACTCACCTAAAATTTTGTCAGAAAGCTTCTTTGATAATCCCTTCGTAGAGCTAAACCATCATTTGTGGTCATACACATCGCCAAACAACGAAATTCGCTAAGTTTAAATTCGCTTTGCGTTATCACCGACTTTCCCCGACAGCCGTTACCGGTTGTAGTGGCGAGTATGATTTGAAAGTTCACGGTAGATGGCGGTGTGATCGCCCGAGAAAATTTTTAGTTGACAGACGGAATTCGAACTTAGCGAAATTGGCTGCTAACAGATTTTAATGTCACATATGATGGTTTAGCTCTACGAAGGGATTATCAAAGAAGCTTTCTGACAAAATTCTAGGTGAGTAATGTTTAAAAATTGCGAGTTATCATTTTTTTAAAATTCCGAGAGCAACTCTTAGATTTTTCAAATGTACCCTATGTTGACGTGGTATTGAAGAAGCCCGTGCGGGCGTATCAGAATTTATCCTTCAATCCACTCAACATATTGCGGACTACCTACGACCCTACTGTACTACCCCGAGTAGTAGTACTACTACGTACCGGTAACCTGTCCTGAGAACACCGTTCGTCTTAAATGATTTGACCCCTTTAAAATAACTGTTTGGGGGGAAAACAAATAGAAAATATATTCTACCTCGTTGTCGGTACCTTCATAGGCATAAATAAATTGGTTTGTTCTAGGTTACAAGTGCAGCCAACCCTCCCCTGTCAGTATAAGTGTTTTCTCATGTGACGGTTTCCGCTTTATCTACCTCCATTTCACAAGAGTGCTATCACTTACTTTCACTTTCTGGACGTGGCTCGCAGTAACTACTCCAAAAAATACAGAGCATGGCTACAATGAATAAACGCATCAATAAAAAGAATAGCAACCCTCAACTAAAATGTTTATTAAATAGTAGCATAATACGATGTAGAGTAAGACAATGCCTAGATGCGAACGCGATGATTGTTTTACTTTTAGGCTATCACGAAAGCCCAGAAGGCTCAGATTTTGAAATTTGAAAATGTCAAAACTGACTTGCAAAAATACGATGGGGAAGGGGGAATAGTCTGGTACCTCGCCCCTAAACTCGTACAGGCTAGCTCCATCGGTATTAATAACGAGGTAGCGATCGATATTAGGTGCAGGGTACCAGACTATACTGTATAAGGGTTACGTGAAACTTGGGAGGGAAGTCGTGAAAATAAATGTTGTTCAAAGGCTAGTACGCTTAATACAGGTCTAAATGACTCCACCTAATAAAGAAATTCAATTGTGACGTTCCAAAGTTTAACCAGCATTAAGCCAAATACACTATCGAGCAACCAGGTCTCAAGAATACATTCTACTTTCGCTTTGAACATCTACCTTCTAGGGGCAGATAGCCTAAATCAAGGTTTGGCAACTCTCGACTTTTGGCAATGCTGGCCCACGTGGAATTTTTTACTTTCATTTCGTTTTCATTTTACTTTTTTCTGAGAATTTTTTTTTTCTTAACTAATTTCTTTTTCTAATTTTTATTTTATTTATTTCTTCATTTAAAATCTTTTTTAAAAATTTTTTTTTATGTTTTTTTTTTTTTTTTATCATCTACATTTTTATTTAGAGATAAGTTTTTGTTAATTGGCAACCCGCAGCCACCATACTAAACCAACAAGAATCAATAATGTATCTGCCACTTTCAATAACTTCGACAACTCACTTCTCTCTTGCATCAGATCATTTTCCAGTCTTCTAAATTTATGAATTTCTTAACTCACTCTACAAACCGAACACACTCGACTTACACACTTAGAAGATCATCCCCTGAACAGACGACCAGTTTTCCTGCGCAGTAGAGTCTTCCGCTTGCTTGTCACAGCTAAGTCACATGTCGGGAAGGGGCTGTTTGAATACTATATGGAGTATCAAAGTGGATTTTCACTTGATTTCCTGTTGTTTTGTCGGATTTAAATCCGATTATTCCAACATATGTGACTTTGCTGTGACAAGCAAGCGGAAGATTCTACTGCGCATGTCGAGGCGGCGATAAAATAAATTCGTTTCGATGATTGACAGATGAAGGAAGTTTAATTGTTGGTCTAATTACTAAATGGAATTAACGAAACATTGGGTCATTTGCTAAGTTTGCCCACAACTCTCATTTATCACATAGAACAATTGTTATTTGAACAAAGCCTAACTTTACTGAATCTCGTGGCCCTCTCCGCTTTAAGACGAAAGGACCTCGTGAGTGGAATAACCTCCCTAGTTCTTAAAGCGGCATGAGCTGCCAAAATTCACACTTTTTTCATAATTTCTGATCGTCACGACCGTAAGAGACTTTAAAAGCCATCGAAAAAATAAATGATTGGCGTTGGAACGAGGAAAATCCATACAGTATATGGCCTGTACGAACCGAGAACGTGTTCGAAAAGTAACAAAATTTAAATAACCGGGACGACCATTCATTCATTCTAAGCCAAAGTTAGTTCAAAACAATGCTTTATTGTATATTTTCGAGACTAGAAACACTAAATAGCCAATAATTTCAACATTCTGTTGTAACGTCAAAATATCAACATTTTGGCAGCTCATGCCCCTTTAAACTTATCCAGTCATATTCTTTATTCACATCCAAAGTGAGCGAATATTGAATTCGTGGGCACATATGCACTTCATTTGCTCGCTAATATTATTTGTTTTCCTGTCAACAATTGTAAAATTATACATATATGTGTTTGCTATATTAGTTATTAGATCACCAGCCATCATAATTACCTGATTAATACATTTTGCCTCTTTTGGGATAGAACAAGCCTTTATGGCTTTACTCCCGCCATATTTAATTCTTGTATAATATTATTTGGTGCATAAACTACAATACAAAATCCAAAAAAAATACAAAGGATATAGGCTACTAGGCTACGTCTTGGTGTTACCATTAGTATAAGGTTTATGTCGTTTGCTACACGATATGATTTCAAATAAACTTTACAGTCATAATCGGTCGTCCAGTACTGTCGCTTTATAATAATAACTAGTTACGGTATTGTGGCGTCAAACCAGTTGACGTAAACACAAATCATCGTTGTGTGGGCTTGCTTTATCTATTAGTTTATCTATATATAGGTTCTTCTACATTCGCAAGGAAATTTGGCTATTATTATGTAGCTGACAAAATCTCTTGTGAATCATGATATCTTTAGATTGATGATTGTCCTTTTTTTAATAATTGACAACGCCTTCAAAGACGATGCCAGGTTGATAAACATTGTGAGAGCGTTTAAAATCCGCATTAAAAGTCCGCCTTTTCTTCATGAAACATAGGAACATATTTTTGGAGTTACTCAGTACTGCAGCTGGGTTGTTCAAAAGTGCAAGTTGGACCATGATTTAACTGACGAATTGTGGCATCACTGTTGGAATACTTTTTAAACCAGGCCATTTAACCTGAGTAAAAGTTATTGCGACGCCGTCGTCTACAAACGCACTTCAGCTGAACTTCGCCTATACGGCTTGAACTTGGCCAATTCAATGTATTCGCCCTAGGGCTAATACGAACTTGATCTGTCGGCCCTGCAATTTATTTTCTGGGCATATTATATACCTTTTTTTCAAACGTCTATGAATGGGAAAGTATAAAACGTCCCATTACACTATATTCAGGGCATTGATGCTCAGAGGTCACCATAAACAGCGCCATCTTTCTGTTAGTCATAAATATGGCTTTTATTCTCTTCCTCGTATGAACTATTAGGGGATGCGTAAGAAAAAAGACGGCGAACGTTTTAGATGAGACAACATTACTTGATGGAGCAAAAGTTAAAGTTTCCAAGAACGTCATATAGTTGAAAATGAGACAAGGAACCTTGTTTCATGGAAGGAGAAATCGGAATCACCATCGGGTCTCCAGCTTCCAAACTGTTGGCTATATACGAAGTGGAGAACCTTCGCGTACTGGTGTAGTGCCAGAAACATAAGTATCGAGACTGCCTCTGTTCCCCAGGTAAAAGACTTTTTGACATTCCTTCTAAAGGCAAAAAAAATCAAAGTACGGTGGCAGGTTTTCTAACAGCTATTGCTAAGGCCATCCAATTATCAACCGTAAGGACCCAAATTAAGCAGCTGTCATCCTTTTAGTAATCAATGCCACATGCCGGACCCCACGTGCACTTAACTGAGATCTGGCTAGGATCCTCCTTCACTAAACGCCACATGCCGGACCCGACGTGCACTTAACTGAGATCTGGCTAGGATCCTCCTTCACTAAACGCCACATGCCGGACCCCACGTGCACTTAACTGAGATCTGGCTAGGATCCTCCTTCACTAAACGCCACATGCCGGACCCCACGTGCACTTAACTGAGATCTGGCTAGGATCCTCCTTCACTAAACGCCACATGCCGGACCCCACGTGAACTTAACTGAGATCTGGCTAGGATCCTCCTTCACTAAACGCCACATGCCGGACCCCACGTGCACTTAACTGAGATCTGGCTAGGATCCTCCTTCACTAAACGCCACATGCCGGACCCCACGTGCACTTAACTGAGATCTGGCTAGGATCCTCCTTCACTAAACGCCACATGCCGGACCCCACGTGCACTTAACTGAGATCTGGCTAAGATCCTCCTTCACTAAACGCCACATGCCGGACCCCACGTGCACTTAACTGAGATCTGGCTCGAATCCTCCTTCACCAAACGCCACATACCGGACCCCACGTGCACTTAACTGAGATCTGGCTAGGATTCTCCTTCACTAAACGCCACATGCCGGACCCCACGTGAACTTAACTGAGATCTGGCTAGGATCCTCCTTCACTAAACGTCACATGCCGGACCCCACGTGCACTTAACTGAGATCTGGCTAGGATCCTCCTTCACTAAACGCCACATGCCGGACCCCACGTGCACTTAACTGAGATCTGGCTAGGATCCTCCTTTCACTAAACGCCACATGCCGGACCCCACGTGCACTTAACTGAGATCTGGCTAGGATCCTCCTTCACTAAACGCCACATGCCGGACCCCACGTGCACTTAACTGAGATCTGGCTCGAATCCTCCTTCACTAAACGCCACATGCCGGACCCCACGTGCACTTAATTGAGATCTGGCTAGGGTCCTCCTTCACTAAACGCCACATGCCGGACCCCACGTGCACTTAACTGAGATCTGGCAAGGATCCTCCTTCACTAAACGCCACATGCCGGACCCCACGTGAACTTAACTGAGATCTGGCTAGGATCCTCCTTCACTAAACGCCACATGCCGGACACCACGTGCACTTAACTGAGATCTGGCTAGGATCCTCCTTCACTAAACGCCACATGCCGGACCCCACGTGCACTTAACTGAGATCTGGCTCGAATACTCCTTCACTAAACGCCACATGCCGGACCCCACGTGCACTTAATTGAGATCTGGCTAGGGTACTCCTTCACTAAACGCCACATGCCGGACCCCACGTGCACTTAACTGAGATCTGGCTAGGATCCTCCTTCACTAAACGCCACATGCCGGACCCCACGTGCAATTAACTGAGATCTGGCTAGGATCCTCCTTCACTAAACGCCACATGCCGGACCCCACGTGCACTTAACTGAGATCTGGCTAGGATCCTCCTTCACTAAACGCCATATGCCGGACCCCACGTGCACTTAACTGAGATCTGGCTCGAATCCTCCTTCACTAAACGCCACATGCCGGACCCCACGTGAACTTAACTGAGATCTGGCTAGGATCCTCCTTCACTAAACGTCACATGCCGGACCCCACGTGCACTTAACTGAGATCTGGCTAGGATCCTCCTTCACTAAACGCCACATGCCGGACCCCACGTGCACTTAACTGAGATCTGGCTAGGATCCTCCTTCACTAAACGCCACATGCCGGACCCCACGTGAACTTAACTGAGATCTGGCTAGGATCCTCCTTCACTAAACGCCACATGCCGGACCCCACGTGCACTTAACTGAGATCTGGCTAGGATCCTCCTTCACTAAACGCCACATGCCGGACCCCACGTGCACTTAACTGAGATCTGGCTAGGATCCTCCTTCACTAAACGCCACATGCCGGACCCCACGTGCACTTAACTGAGATCTGGCTCGAATCCTCCTTCACTAAACGCCACATGCCGGACCCCACGTGCACTTAACTGAGATCTGGCTAGGATTCTCCTTCACTAAACGCCACATGCCGGACCCCACGTGAACTTAACTGAGATCTGGCTAGGATCCTCCTTCACTAAACGCCACATGCCGGACCCCACGTGCACTTAACTGAGATCTGGCTAGGATCCTCCTTCACTAAACGCCACATGCCGGACCCCACGTGCACTTAACTGAGATCTGGCTCGAATACTCCTTCACTAAACGCCACATGCCGGACCCCACGTGCACTTAATTGAGATCTGGCTAGGGTACTCCTTCACTAAACGCCACATGCCGGACCCCACGTGCACTTAACTGAGATCTGGCTAGGATCCTCCTTCACTAAACGCCACATGCCGGACCCCACGTGCAATTAACTGAGATCTGGCTAGGATCCTCCTTCACTAAACGCCACATGCCGGACCCCACGTGCACTTAACTGAGATCTGGCTAGGATCCTCCTTCACTAAACGCCACATGCCGGACCCCACGTGCACTTAACTGAGATCTGGCTCGAATCCTCCTTCACTAAACGCCACATGCCGGACCCCACGTGAACTTAACTGAGATCTGGCTAGGATCCTCCTTCACTAAACGTCACATGCCGGACCCCACGTGCACTTAACTGAGATCTGGCTAGGATCCTCCTTCACTAAACGCCACATGCCGGACCCCACGTGCACTTAACTGAGATCTGGCTAGGATCCTCCTTCACTAAACGCCACATGCCGGACCCCACGTGAACTTAGCTGAGATCTGGCTAGGATCCTCCTTCACTAAACGCCACATGCCGGACCCCACGTGCACTTAACTGAGATCTGGCTAGGATCCTCCTTCACTAAACGCCACATGCCGGACCCCACGTGCACTTAACTGAGATCTGGCTAGGATCCTCCTTCACTAAACGCCACATGCCGGACCCCACGTGCACTTAACTGAGATCTGGCTCGAATCCTCCTTCACTAAACGCCACATGCCGGACCCCACGTGCACTTAACTGAGATCTGGCTAGAATTCTCCTTCACTAAACGCCACATGCCGGACCCCACGTGAACTTAACTGAGATCTGGCTAGGATCCTCCTTCACTAAACGTCACATGCCGGACCCCACGTGCACTTAACTGAGATCTGGCTAGGATCCTCCTTCACTAAACGCCACATGCCGGACCCCACGTGCACTTAACTGAGATCTGGCTAGGATCCTCCTTCACTAAACGCCACATGCCGGACCCCACGTGCACTTAACTGAGATCTGGCTCGAATCCTCCTTCACTAAACGCCACATGCCGGACCCCACGTGCACTTAATTGAGATCTGGCTAGGGTCCTCCTTCACTAAACGCCACATGCCGGACCCCACGTGAACTTAACTGAGATCTGGCTAGGATCCTCCTTCACTAAACGCCACATGCCGGACCCCACGTGCACTTAACTGAGATCTGGCAAGGATCCTCCTTCACTAAACGCCACATGCCGGACCCCACGTGAACTTAACTGAGATCTGGCTAGGATCCTCCTTCACTAAACGCCACATGCCGGACCCCACGTGCACTTAACTGAGATCTGGCTAGGATCCTCCTTCACTAAACGCCACATGCCGGACCCCACGTGCACTTAACTGAGATCTGGCTCGAATACTCCTTCACTAAACGCCACATGCCGGACCCCACGTGCACTTAATTGAGATCTGGCTAGGATCCTCCTTCACTAAACGCCACATGCCGGACCCCACGTGCAATTAACTGAGATCTGGCTAGGATCCTCCTTCACTAAACGCCACATGCCGGACCCCACGTGCACTTAATTGAGATCTGGCTAGGATCCTCCTTCACTAAACGCCACATGCCGGACCCCACGTGCACTTAACTGAGATCTGGCTTGGATCCTCCTTCACTAAACGCCACATGCCGGACCCCACGTGCACTTAATTGAGATCTGGCTAGGATCCTCCTTCACTAAACGCCACATGCCGGACCCCACGTGCACTTAATTGAGATCTGGCTAGGATCCTCCTTTCACAGTCAGACACCCCCCCCCCCCCACGCACGCGCACACACCCCTTACCACTATGAACCTATTGCTAAGGCTATCATGACAACTTTAACCAGCATTTCTCGACTCGTTGGCCCTGGCAGCAGGAGTATCTGAAATTCTTGCTCTAGACTACATCTCCTCACGTCATATTGAGAACCGGTCTATCAAAACTCTATCAGAATTTTAGCTAAGAACCAGGCCTAGTCCCATTAATTACGTAGAGAGTTTAAGATTCCGGTCTTGTCGGATCATCAACCACGATATCGGTGTGTTTTCCATTGCAGCTTTGATGTGCACAAATCAAAGATACGAGAGGTGAGATATTGAGAGGTGCTCTAACAAGTCACGTCCAGCTTTGATGTGCACAAATCAAAGATACGAGAGGTGAGATATAGCTTTGATGTGCACAAATCAAAGATACGAGAGGTGAGATATTGAGAGGTGCTCTAACAAGTCACGTTCAATGATGTACCAAATGTCGTTAATGTCTACAGACTATAGTGTGCCAGTTCAGTGGAAACGACCGTTAAATTCCAATTAAATGACTGCGATAAAAGTAAACTGTTCAGCGATCCGTATCAATTAGCGAGGTTATCCAGATGTAAAATGAACAGTCGTCTATATGGACATCTGTTGAACTATTGATCTAACACCAGAATGCAGATGCTTTGTTCTTCCTCCTCTCCACTCACCAGTTAACCAATCCCTTCCCTTTAGCTTTATGTCTCTTTCAACACCTGGTCGTCATGGAAATCATTCGTGTTGATATGGAATAGCCTAATAGCTTTGAGATATGACGGATACAAGAAGTCAGACTTTCCCGACCACCATGTTGAAATTCCCTTGTTTTACATTTGATGTACGACAGGTCTACGTAAGAATGTAAGTCCGTATTACTGTCTTCACTGATTCATAATGCTCTATTTTGACTTTTTATCATAACGAAGACTCATCTAGACATTTCTTTGTGTGTTATTTTATGGTACACATGTTCCTATGGTAATGGTCAGGGGTTAAGCTCATTGGATCATCCGTATATATACGTCGGGTAAAATTCATTTAATGGTGTTGTTTATATATGCATTTCTTCACCTTAATTGTATACGTTCAATCTGTAAATGTCATTGAAGGCTAAATGTGACTGGACCACTACAGCCTCGGTTCTAGTTTACACACATGGACGGCTGCTTCCAGTATTACCAATATTACTTCTTTCAAATAAGCTGGCAAAGAGAGTAAAGGAGAACGAATGATGTAATGGCCATATTTAGGGTATAATTGTAGCAAACTGAAAATGATTTCTCTATAAACAGAAGAGCAAGTCTGTAATTATATAAATTTTCTGACTACAGTTTGACTGGTTTGATTCCTTGACTGATATTTATAAATCACGTAAGGGTTTATCTTCCTGACCGGCAAAGTAAGTAAAACAGGATGAGACACATGTGTGCGGCTAGGAAGAGCTATATTGTGTAACCAAATGCTAGTTTTCTATCCTGTGGTCCGAGGATACATCCTTGGCTTGGTTAGTTGTAGTTCCAATCACACGCGTCCCTGTGTGAAGAACAGGGAAACTCTTAGGCCTACATACAGGCGACACCAGTGGCGGGGGGGGGGGGGGGGGGATCAGTAAATAAATCGGTATTAAAATTTCAAAAACACGATTTTGGTAAGAATACAAAACCCTCAAAACTGCAATGAAGCGAGACACAATGTGACATGTCATTACTAGCACCGTACCCCCCCCCCCCCCCCCACCCCGCTCTGTGATGTACAAAAAGCTCCCTCTACTCTAAAACGACCTTGCTCTGGAAACGGTCTTAGAAGTTAAACCACACTCGTTGACATAGAAATATCATACTTTTCAAAATCATCAACTACATTATGGTGTTCGTTTTACCTAGGATGAGCTCGAAATACACATCATCAACTACTTTATGGTACTCGCTTTACCTAGGATGATCTCAAAATACACATCATCAAATACATTATGGTACCCTTTTTACCTAGGATGATCTCAAAATACACATCATCAAGTACATTATGGTACCCTTTAAAAGGGGCGTAGGAGCAATATTGAAAGTGGGGGGGCCACTATCTCATCCCAAAAGGCGAGGGTCCAGGGGCCGCCTAGGCCCCGGAAGCTCCAGGAACCTAGAAGCCCGGAGATGCGTTCTAAGCGTTTTCCAGGAAATAAAACTGACCTGATGGTTGGCTGGTTTATAGTTTGACATTTACGGTTTTCCTTCACAAAGAACCAATAGTAAATTCACATGTGCGGTCGTTGCCTAATGATCCACTTACTAATTTAGAGAAACCCTATTTTCTGACTTCTTTTTTTCAGGGCATGGCATGTTGAAAAGTCGAAACGTAAAATACTTGGATAAACGCTTTACAAACAATTGCGATTAGATAGACAGATGCTCAGTAGGTTGTCTCGATTGGTGTTATTTTAAGTCAATACAAATAACACCGTATACGTTGTATCCATTAAAGTGTTTATTTATATTTTTAACCTGAAAAACCATTCAGTTACAATGTATAAGTATTGAGCAAAAGGTGAACCAATAGCATAGGGATGTATTGTGACAAAATTGCCAACAACCCAAACCGTATTTCCTTCCTTCTAAAAACGCAGGTGTCAAGATTTTAATCATATTATGATAGCCAGCAAAATTGCCGAAAAAAACATACAAAAGAGAACTCCTACTCTGTATTACAAAATATTTCCTCAAAATACACCAAAGAATTTGGAACGAGAGTCGTTTGCTTGACAAAAGTCCCTGGCTATTTTCGTCAAATCCAGTTTATCTGTGCGATCTTTCATGGCATGGCAAATTACTGTGTTGTTGAGTCGCTGTTGGCTCATTGTGGAGCGTAGGTAAGTCTTCACTCGTCTGAGTACAGAATGGCTTCGTTCAGACGTTGACGATGTGACTGGAGCAGTAAAGTAGAGTTTCAAAAGACAGTGGACTTCAGAGAAAAGTTTCCTGGTTGTTGGAGTGGACATGGCCTGGCAAATAGTTTCCATGCTGGTTACCGTGGTGATACCAGTCTCTGACTTTATTAGATCAGGTAGCATCTTCAGCTGAATATTAAGCCGTTCCCAGTCAACATCAGATTTGTATTGGTCTTCTAGGGATTTGGAAATACCACTGTACTCGCCACTTGCCGCTTGTTGAAGCAGAATCTCTAACTCTCTAAGGAGACCCATACCTTTTTGGTTGAACCTTCTGTCAAGCTCCGATATTAGGACATCCAGAACTTCGAAATACTGCACCCTGAAATAATCTTCTACATCAGAAAACCACGCTGGCTCCGATCCCTCATCTATCCGTTTTGGAGGAGCTTTCTTCCTTGGTAATGTCGGACGCTCTGTCATGCCTTCGGATTCAGCTACAACATGGCTGTAGAATTTTCGAAATTCTTCGTCACTTCGCTGCTGTTTGTAGAAAGTTTGCACCAAACTCACGGCTTTGTATACCCCCTCAACAGAAGTATTTTTGCCTTGAATGTTAATGGACATTTGCTCAGCTCTGCAAAATACGTGATAAGCCATTTTAAACCCAAAGAAGGTGCTGAACTTTTCCATCAAACTAGCTTGTCCACTCGCACGCCTCCCATATTCATCGTGGCAAGTTTCGCTGACTTTGTCTAATGTGTCCATTATGACTTGATACTTGGATATGATATCACTCAGAGAACCGGTTCGAACCGTCCAACGGGTTGGGCAAAGTGGTCTGAGAGTGCGAGGATTTTCAATTCCAGACTGAACTTGCATATCAGCAAACAGGACTGATCTCTTTGGAGAAAACTTTATGAGTTTAACAATTTCAAAAACCAGGTCTAGAGCATCTCGCAAAGGTTTGCTTCGGCGAGACACATCTTGCAAGCACAAGTTGATACAGTGCGCCAAACAATGGACAGAAATAGCTTTAGGGTTTATGTTTTGGATTCTTGTTGCCACACCTCTGATCCGCCCTTGCATGTTTGCAGCTCCATCATAGGCCTGTCCTCTGCAATTTCCAAGGTCCAAGTTACATCTGACAAGAACATCTTTTAAAGCTTTCGTTATAGTCTCACTTGACGTGTTGGGCACTTCAACAAATCCAAGAGGTTCCTCGTACACCTCATACCGGTCATCCACCCATCGCACGCATATGTTAAATTGTTCTTTGTTAGACATATCGGTGGTTTCATCAGCAATAATGGCAAACCACCCAGCTTCACGTACTTCTGCTAGGAGAGAGCGAAGAACATTATTTCCCATCAAACTGATAATCTCATTAATAATTTCTGGTGAAGTGTATTTGTTTCCTTCGACCCAATCTGATGCAGCACCAACATCATTCCCCCTTAGTTTCATGAGCTCCATTAAATTTCCCTCAGTGGCACCGTGTCCCCTTATGGCCAGACCTTGGCGCAGTAAATATTGCACTGACTCCATGAGACAAATGAGTCCCTTTCTGTGTAGTTCCTGGTCCTTTTGCAATCCTCTATCCATCATAGCTGCAACATTCTGTTCAGCTGAAGCCTTGGTTTTAACAACGGCCTCAGCATGAGATTGACTCTGTTCATGATCCTTTAGTTTTGTCGTTGCTTTTTTCCAGTTCTGAAAGCCATCAACTGAAAATGCCTTCTCAACATTTTTGCTGAATGTAAACAGCTGACTATGCTCAGCCTTGCGACAAAAATAGCAAAATAACTTGTTGCTGGTCTCACACAAAGATAGCCAAGAATATTTCTGAAACCATGAAGCCTGTACGGATCTCATTCTGTCTGAATATTCGCGCTTTGTTTTTTCCAGGACGTGTTTTTCGGTTGGCTGATTTGGGACGTCCCTCACGCAACATAGGCCAGAACAACAAGAAACTGCTGTAGAGACCAAAGCCTGTGAAATAAAATAAAGTATTTGTATTTATTTTTATGGCTTATCAAACTAAATCAACTGAAGAGACATTTTTGCAGGATTTGGAGTTTGTTTTTTCATGTGGTTTTTATTCTTAAAGCAATATTTTGTGTTCAAACATAGGCTAATCAAAGATTGACATTATCATTCTTGTTTGGTCACCGTGAACAGGTGTAATGTCATTGGAAACAAAAGTCATTCAAAACTATCGTATAAAAGTATATGTCTCGGTACAAATATATTACAGCTCTTTCTGAATTTGTCTATTAGAGGTATATAGAAGGTAAAATGTTTTTTGTTTTATTCTAGAATGTTTAAACGTTTTAAGCCTATGAAAATAAAATAGCCTAAAGATCTTCTCCAGTGTTTTAGAAAATATAGGCCTGGAAAATTCCATAATTGCAGCAAAATTGTCAAATTTCTTAGTGATGTTTTACTACAGTTCACATAACTGGTCTATTTGAATATGCCTGAATGTCAACAGAAAATTAGCTTCAGTCCGATTGAAAAAAAACAAAAAATGTCAAAAACTGGGTCAAGTCTGAGGATCGAATAGGAATGCTGCGGCCAGCTTGATTGACAGCGGAGCCTGACTTGGAGAATGATTTAAAATCATCATCCGATTTAGAGTTTGAGATACTAAAAAGCAGGCTCGGCACACTAACATCATAGTCGAAACTGGTACTGATTTGCTTTTAACGTAAGGACGTTTTACAGCAAACAAAAACATATAGCCTAGAAATGTCTGTGCCTCGACACATACAACAAATGATGAAAATAGCTTGACCTACTTTCGACAGTAAGCTTGGCGCGAGTTTGTCAAATGGAGAATAGTGAATTTGTGTTTATTTTACCTCTGGATTTCTTGTCTCCGAAGATGTTAGTTGGGTGTCATCTGTTTGTGGCTCATCATTAGTAGGAGACGCTCTAAGCGATTGAATACTGGTCTGTGAGGCGATTAACCGTGAAGAGAAAAAATTCTGAATTGTAGGCTGCACTCGTCGGAATTTGGATGGCGGATCCATATTGATTTGCAACACTAGCTCTCGCGAGACTACGGGGGATTTAGGGTCATAAGCACTTCTGTTCAGCTACAAACGTATTTTTTCTTTGATATCAACAATTCAAACCTCGTTTTTCGGTTATTGCCGTTAGGCTAGAATTACAACAACTTTGTCGATCATACTTTGTCAATTTATGCAGGCGTACTAAATAGCATCGGAAAGAATTTATATGCTATAGGCATAATCAGTTGTTAAGTGTTATAATAAGGGTTATAAGAATGGCTTTTAAAATTAAATGGAATTTTGCTGGGAAAACACTGCAGCTTGTCTACGGTGATTGAAATGGCTAGTCCCTGATCCCTGTTGAGTAAGCGTTCGGCTATATGGCTTCTACTGAAATAGCTATCCACAAAACCATGTTTTGTTTTATTTACTCAATACTTTTCGTTTTAAATTGGATTCATAAGCCATTCCCCAATAGCCTTCCATGATCGATTGCATTGCGAAATACAAACTATTTATCTGCCAAGTTCACATAATTTTCAGTCCGTCTCTCAAACAACAAATATTCTCACCGGCCTACCCATATGGACAGCCCGTCCCTGAATTTTAACAAGACGTGTACCGGGTATGGACTCTATTAGTACATAGTGATACAGATCTACGTCTGTGAAGACACAAAGAAACCAACTTAGTCTTCAATAGACCTATTTACTTCTTTTTTTGGACTGGAGCTCTAGTTAAATATGTCACTTTGCATAATAAAAGTGGGGGGGCCAAAAGATATGTTGGCCCCCCCAGTTTTGAAAGTGGGGGGGCACCGGCCCCCTCGGCCCCCCCGCTTCCTACGCCACTGCGTTTTTACCTAGGATGGGCTCAAAATACACATCATCAACTACATTATGGTACCCTTTTTACCTAGGATGGGCTCAAAATACACATCATCAAGTACATTATGATACTCGTTTTACCTAGGATGAGCTCAAAATACACATCATCAACTACATTATGGTACTCTTTTTGACGTAGGATGAGCTCAAAGTACACATCATCAAGTACATTATGGTACTCGTTTTACGTAGGATGAGCTCAAAATACACATCATCAAGTACATTTTGGTATTCGTTTTACGTAGGATGAGCTCAAAGTACACATCATCAAGTACATTATGGTACCCTTTTTACCTAGGATGGGCTCAAAATACACATCATCAAGTACATTATGGTACCCTTTTTACCTAGGATGAGCTCAAAATACACATCATCAAGTACATTATGGTACTCTTTTTACCTAGGATGAGCTCAAAATACACATCATCAACTACATTATGGTACTCTTTTTGACGTAGGATGAGCTCAAAATACACATCATCAAGTACATTATGGTACTCGTTTTACGTAGGATGAGCTCAAAATACACATCATCAAGTACATTTTGGTATTCGTTTTACGTAGGATGAGCTCAAAGTACACATCATCAAGTACATTATGGTACTCGTTTTACCTAGGATGAGCTCAAAATACACACCATTAAGTATATTATGGTGTTCGTTTTACGTAGGATGAGCTCAAAATACACATCATCAAGTACATTATGGTACCTTTTTGACGTAGGATGAGCTCAAAGTACACATCATCAAGTACATTACGGTACCTGTTTTAACCGGGATGAGCTCAAAATACACATCCTATGGTACTTATATTCTTAGCTTTATCATGTTTTCCTGATGTGCTTTAATATAAAGTCTCCTTTGTTCTTATAGTGTTACATGAGAATGGCGAGGAGAAGATTTGTCCGTTGAAAGTCTTATCATGGTTTTGAGAGTATATGTTAGATCTATCATCATTAACCTGTCCCTTCTACTAAATACAGGTAGGTCTCTACAACTATAATCATTAACCTGTCCCTTCTACTAAATACAGGTAGGTCTATACAACTATAATTGCCCTGCACTCCTGTTTACACAGGAATAAATACATGTGAAAAGAAATGGCATAATAACGAGACAAAACATATATATAAGTAAGAAACAATACATTAATTAGCACTGGGGAATGTCTATGTATGGGATGGGGAACTAACACCTTAAAGTATTGGCCTATTAGCCCTCAATTAACATCTATACATTTATAATGATTAAAAGGCGAGTTTCAAAACATGAAATGAATAAAGTTACAAGCCTATATTGAATTAGGCTACATGACAAGCGGAAGGGACGGTGATAACCATTGAGTGTTGAATTATGTTACATGTACAAGCGGTATGGACGGTGATAACCATTGAGTGTTGAATTATGCTACATGTACAAGCGGTAGGGACGGTGATAACCATTGAGTGTGGAATTATGCTACATGTACAAGCGGTAGGGACGGTGATAACCATTGAGTGTTGAATTATGTTACATGTACAAGCGGTAGGGACGGTGATAACCATTGAGTGTTGAATTATGTTACATGTAAAAGCATTACGGACGGTGATAACCATTGAGTGTTGAATTATGTTACATGTACAAGCGGTATGGACGGTGATAACCATTGAGTGTTGAATTATGTTACATGTACAAGCGGTAGGGACGGTGATAACCATTGAGTATTGAATTATGTTACATGTACAAGCGGTAGGGACGGTGATAACCATTGAGTGTTGAATTATGTTACATGTACAAGCGGTAGGGACGGTGATAACCATTGAGTGTTGAATTATGTTACATGTACAAGCGGTAGGGACGGTGATAACCATTGAGTGTTGAATTATGCTACATGTACAAGCGGTAGGGACGGTGATAACCATTGAGTGTTGAATTATGTTACATGTACAAGCGGTAGGGACGGTGATAACCATTGAGTGTTGAATTATGTTACATGTACAAGCATTAGGGGCGGTGATAACCATTGAGTGTTGAATTATGTTACATGTAAAAGCATTACGGACGGTGATAACCATTGAGTGTTGAATTATGTTACATGTACAAGCGGTAGGGACGGTGATAACCATTGAGTATTGAATTATGTTACATGTACAAGCGGTAGGGACGGTGATAACCATTGAGTGTTGAATTATGTTACATGTAAAAGCATTACGGACGGTGATAACCATTGAGTGTTGAATTATGTTACATGTACAAGCATTAGGGACGGTGATAACCATTGAGACACGGGCTGTATTTATTAATGAAAAAAGTTTATTTTACATCTGAATTGGTTTGATTACCAGTTAATACTTTGTAAAACGGGAAAAACCCGTAAACGATGGGTTTAATTATAATTTACCAACATATTGTGCTGAACAGCCAGGGCATGTAAATTTATAAATGACAGAGCTTTTGTAATAGAGCAACGTGAGCACTCCAAGGAATGACTTCATGTTTAACTCAATATTTCGGTTTATTAGATCAAACCATCATTAGGAGTAAAGATACAAGGACAAAACATAGTTGATATATGAACAGGTAAAATGTCAAAACATAGTGATAAATGTAAATGTGAAAAATAGTTAATTACTATAATAAACATTAAATGAAGTGGATATTAGAGATTTATATTAGGCAATCGACAGGCAAACACTGACATTATGTATAGGTGCCATGAGAAGAAAAGGCCTTTAATAAAACATGGTGATGTACTATTAAATATGGCAGATTTAATGTTATAATAAACAAATGACACTGATCAGCCGGATTAATATTAGGCAATGGGTTGTAAAACAGTCAAAGATGGGTTGATTTGATTTATTTATTTCACCAAATAAAATAAGAGACAGTACAAAGTGTTCAACAAAAAATAAATGGCGGGAATAAAGTCAAAATTGACTTGAAATGGATATAGTGGATATAGTGATACAGTGATAAAATAGGGGGTCGTTAAAGTAATGCAGTTAAAGTGATTAAGAAACAACAGGAGGGGCTTACTGGCTTTGATTCCATGATTTAATAAAAGATTATCTCTTTTGATAGCAAATGCTTCTCCAGACAAGAGCTTTTGTATTCTTTGGCGGTTGGATCTTTTGAGTTTACAAAAAATAATGTTGGTTGTTTAACACAGAAAAATAAAATGAACGGGGTTGTTAATGGATCTACGTATTTTAGACACACATTTCTTAGCCATGGTTTCTCCTCTGCTCCCAATGTATGGTATAACCTCATTTTAGACACACATTTCTTAGCCATGGTTTCTCCTCTGCTCCCAATGTATATGGTATAACCTCATTTTAGACACACATTTCTTAGCCATGGTTTCTCCTCTGCTCCCAATGTATATGGTATAACCTCATTTTAGACACACATTTCTTAGCCATGGTTTCTCCTCTGCTCCCAATGTATGATATAACCTCATCCATATTTTAATTGGGGTTTCTTCTGAGGGTTTGTTCGCTGGGCCAAATTTAGGGAGGAAGTTATTTATAAGACGTTTAGTAGAGAATCGGGTGAACTAATTTTATAACATGAAATTGGTTATTTTCAAGTTACATTATCAGAGCATAGTCTAAATGTGCGATAAACTAATGCTCTAACCGAGGCGGTTTTCCTGTTCTAAGATTCAAAGCTGTCAGAATGCACATATTGACCAGTGTGCGTGGGTTTACGAAATACAGCGGTAGATGAGGAAGAAAATGAAATGTTTTAAAAAATGAATATTATTGTTATTTACATATTCCTCTCTAGTGATTGTTAACGATTGGTGAAATGACTTAAGTTTAGCCTCAATCAAACCAAAGTCTTTAGGATGACATAGAACTTAAGTATCATAAACGAAGCGAATATAAAATTTAATTACACCATCTTGAATCAGTTTATCTACAATTGTTTTCTCTAGCTCGGTTAGAATGATGTTTGTCAGGACTGGGCCTAGAGTAGATCCCATCGTTACGACGTCAATTTGTTGATATAAATAAGTTTTTACTTCAATTTCGAGGTTATTAGTTATAATAACTATAACACACGGGCACAGCGAAAAACTTCTTGTCCAGAATAACCACGGAGACAAGTTTCTTTTTGTGTTAAAAAGGGGCATATCATTTAAACGTTTATACCCAATCATAAGTTGTTATAATAAACCACAACCCATGATATCTCATTCGGTTGACGACAGGCGGGAGTTTGGCCTTAGTCAGTAGAATTTTCTGGAAAAGATAATTTGGCAACAAATCATCAGTATTTTTGGTAAAGCTAACACGCCAATTTGCTATAGGTTTTAGATAGTAATCAATTAGCTGTGATATTCTTTACCGTTCACTACCGAAATCAGAGATAACAGGACGCCCTGGGGGCATTGGAGGCTTGGGTCATTTTTTCAATGGGTTTGCGTATTTTCGAAATATAGAGTACCTTTTTTTTTAGAATTAAGGTCAGATTCCAAAGATCAATACTGCGTTTTATTAAAGTGGTATGAGCTGCCAGAATGTTGATATTTTGACGTTAAAACAGAATGTGGAAATTATTGGCTATTTTTCTCAAAAAGTATAATTCAGAAGCTTTTTAGTGCTTCTAGTCTCAAAATTTTACGATAAAGTATTGTTTTGAACTAACTTTGGCTTAGAATGAATGAATGGTCGTCCCGGTTATTTAAATTTTGTTTACGTTTTCGGTTCGTACGGGCCACATACTGAATGGATTTTCCTCATTCCAACGCCAATCATTTAGATTGTCGATGGCCTTCAAAACCTTTTACTGTCGTGACGATCAGAAGTTATGAAAAAAGTGTGAATTTCGGCAGCTCATGCCACTTAATATAGCCTTTTTCTTTAAGCAAACGAAGAATTCTATTTCAATTTCCAACATTTTCAGGCCTTATTTCCTTTTTTTGGTAATAAAGGGTTGTTTAGCTGCCGTTCTACCTCCGCAATCATAATCCTGTATAGACATAAACGTAATAACTATTGTCGAGCATTTATCAGCAGGTTTTATAATGATATATATTTTGATTTCCCATTAGCTTACTTTAGGCAAGACGTTCTGACTAAGTAGGATTATGTTGGTTTCTAGGATTAGCTAAACCAGCAAATTTCCTTTGGATCATACATGTGAGAAGGGGGCGTGTATCCGCTTTAAGACGTAAAAGAATATCAGTAGATATCACCCAGATTTATAATTCTGGAGAAGTCCAAAACATGAACTAATTTACCAATAAAAAGGTCCCTATCAGATAATGATTTCGGGCAAAGCAGAAATGAAAGTCTTCTATAAGCCTCTATCGAGTTTGGCTAAAACTCCGCGAGATCACGCGAGAAACGAGTTTAGGGGTATAACTTTCACTGACTAGCCATTCATTTAACATTAGCGTCTATGGTGATCGACGGTTATCGTGTGGTTTTGGATTTGATTCTTTATTTCTAAATCATTTCTTTAATCCAAATTTTTTTGTGAAACACACCAGAGGCTATCTGTTGCGTTTTTGTTGGTTGACTGTCAATAAAAACATTTATATCGCGTGGATACGCTTCGAAGTTGTCAAAAACCAACGGTGAAAACACAACTACGACGTGTTATTTTTGTGTTAGAAATAATATTATTTTTTTGAGCAGATCAGATAAATATTGTCCTACACCATAATATGTAGTCCTAATGGTATCTACAATAGGCTTGAATGGGGGACAAAGTCCTTTTGAGTCTTTGGTAGTCCATGTGCTCTCGCTGATTTAGTTCAACAGGGTCTCATCATTGTATATTCTTCTTCAGTAATTTCACCATGTTTGTTAATCCTACACAGATAATTTGGAAGTGTTTTTAGTTGACTAAGAATTGGATCGGTTGTTAATTTTCTTTTGTTTGAAAACAAAATAATTAAAAAAGAATAAAAGTCAGTCCATTTCTTTTTCATTTCTCTAAGTTCTTAAATACGTTTGGAGTCTGTCTGTAAAGGTTTGTCGTCAAAATTCAGAAAATTAACTGCTAGTATCTTATCTTTCTTCATGTAACCAGATGGTAATATATTGTTCGTTTTTAGCTGGTCCCAAATATTTTCTGCAACTGCCATCAATCCATATTCTTTTGGTCTTGTGGTAAGTCCGAATTTCAGTCCGAAGTAAAGAATTGTTTTCTCTTGTTCTGTTATACTATCTCCTGTCAGGTCCGGAATCCGTTGATTATTGAATATTCCCAGAAACGGTCATCTAGTTTCATTTGATGTCGCTTTTTACTGCTTTCATCTGGCTGTCAACATTAGATTTAGTATGAAATTTAATGGCGGAAATTTTCATCCACGTACCGGATTGGAGTAAGTTCTGCTCTAAGGTGGGTAGTTCTCGTCGTAATTTCTTAAGATCTTCATATCTCTGGTTGCTGGTTTCCGTAAGTAAGCCTCGGCGGTGGGAGGACCTTAACTTGAATCGCTTTGACTGTACGTTTTTCCATCTTAAGTAAGCGTCGGCGGTGGGAGGACCTTAACTTGAATCGCTTTGACTGTACGTTTTTCCATCTTAAGTAAGCGTCGGCGGTGGGAGGACCTTAACTTGAATCGCTTTGACTGTACGTTTTTCCATTTTAAGTAAGCGTCGGTGGTGGGAGGACCTTAACTTGAATCGCTTTGACTGTACGTTTTTCCATCTTAAGTAAGCGTCGGCGGTGGGAGGACCTTAACTTGAATCGCTTTGACTGTACGTTTTTCCATTTTAAGTAAGCGTCGGTGGTGGGAGGACCTTAACTTGAATCGCTTTGACTGTACGTTTTTCCATCTTAAGTAAGCGTCGGTGGTGGGAGGACCTTAACTTGAATCGCTTTGACTGTACGTTTTTCCATTTTAAGTAAGCGTCGGTGGTGAGAGGACCTTAACTTGAATCGCTTTGACTGTACGTTTTTCCATCTTAAGTAAGCGTCGGTGGTGGGAGGACCTTAACTTGAATCGCTTTGACTGTACGTTTTTCCATTTTAAGTAAGCGTCGGTGGTGGGAGGACCTTAACTTGAATCGCTTTGACTGTACGTTTTTCCATCTTAAGTAAGCGTCGGTGGTGGGAGGACCTTAACTTGAATCGCTTTGACTGTACGTTTTTCCATTTTAAGTAAGCGTCGGTGGTGAGAGGACCTTAACTTGAATCGCTTTGACTGTACGTTTTTCCATCTTAAGTAAGCGTCGGTGGTGGGAGGACCTTAACTTGAATCGCTTTGACTGTACGTTTTTCCATCTTAAGTAAGCGTCGGTGGTGGGAGGACCTTAACTTAAATCGCTTTGACTGTACGTTTTTCCATTTTAAGTAAGCGTCGGTGGTGAGAGGACCTTAACTTGAATCGCTTTGACTGTACGTTTTTCCATTTTAAGTAAGCGTCGGCGGTGGGAGGACCTTAACTTGAATCGCTTTGACTGTACGTTTTTCCATCTTAAGTAAGCGTCGGTGGTGGGAGGACCTTAACTTGAATCGCTTTGACTGTACGTTTTTCCATCTTAAGTAAGCGTCGGTGGTGAGAGGACCTTAACTTGAATCGCTTTGACTGTACGTTTTTCCATCTTAAGTAAGCGTCGGTGGTGGGAGGACCTTAACTTGAATCGCTTTGACTGTACGTTTTTCCATTTTAAGTAAGCGTCGGTGGTGAGAGGACCTTAACTTGAATCGCTTTGACTGTATGTTTTTCCATTTTAAGTAAGCGTCGGTGGTGAGAGGACCTTAACTTGAATCGCTTTGACTGTATGTTTTTCCATCTTAAGTAAGCGTCGGTGGTGGGAGGACCTTAACTTAAATCGCTTTGACTGTACGTTTTTCCATCTTAAGTAAGCGTCGGTGGTGGGAGGACCTTAACTTGAATCGCTTTGACTGTATGTTTTTCTATCTTACAAATTTCGGATATAAGTTGTTCTGTGATACCCAACTGTTATCTAAGTTCACAGCCGTCTTTCTTATTCTATTGTATTTTGTTATTTTAATGCCTGTACGTTTTGCTATATATATGATATGTTGTTGCTCATATATTACTCTCCTGAAGATGGTATAATAAATGCCGAAATATTGCGTCATCATTTTCGGGTGAATACTACTTGTGTATTTCTCAGATCAGTTATTGAAATACCTTGAGCACCTTTAATCTCTTTGTCAATAAGCCCCTTTTGAGTTTGGCTAAAACCCCGCGAGATCACGCGAGGAAGGAGTTTAGGGGTATAACTTTCACTGACTAGCCGTTTATTCAACATTAGCCTCCATGGCGATCGGCGGTTATCGTGTCCTTTTTTCTTTGATTATTTCTAAATCATTTCTTTTATCCAAATTTTTTTGTGAAACACACCAGAGGCTATCAGTTGCGTTTTTTCAGTCAATACGAATATTTATATCGCGTGGATACGCTTCGCAGTTATCAAAAACCAACGGTGAAAAACACAACTACGACGTGTTATTTTTGTGATAGAAATAATATTATTTTTTTGTCGGTCAAAAAAAGTATCTAATGGCTTTGTATATATCTTGATATGTCTCAGAAAAAGATTCTGGTAAAAAGTATAGATTGTAAGCTGAGAATCACATATAAAACAACAGGGTAACAGCCGATCTCCATAAGCACTAATGTTAATCGGACAGCCGATCGGTGAAAGTTATACCCCTAAACACAGGTCTCGCGTGATCTCGTGGGATTTCGGCCAAACCCGAAAGGGGCTTATTAAACCTTCCGAGTAATCCTGTTGGGCAGACACGATTTAAGCTCTATAAATCTCTCGTTTGGTCTTAATGTGTCAGATTTGATCCTTCGGGGTAAACTAATAGAATACCCCCTGGTGAGAAGAGTTTTAAAAAGAACAGAACAAGTCTGATTAAAAAAATTACGTTTCTATAGAATCTAAAGATCTCAGACATAATGACTTCTTTTAAAGTGTGGGGAGGATGGTATGTCCCAGCATGAAGCAGCGGTTGCGTGTCAGTAGGTTTGAAGAATACTTTGTAATCTAGATACCCAGTATGGTAGGCATTTTTTTTATTGAAAAAAGTTTCTTTTACATCTTAGTGGTTTACCACTTTTTTCATTATTAAATACAACCCGTATCTCAATGGTTATCAGTCCCTAATTCTTGTAAATGTAGCATAATTCAACATAGCATTGTAACTTTATTTATTTCATGTTTTGAAACTTACCTATTACTCATAACACAATTAGAAACTTGTCTCCGTGGTTATTTTGACAAGAAGATTTTCCCTGTGCCCGTGTGTTTTAGTACTCATAAATACATATGTATAAATGTTAATTTAGGGCCCACAGATCAATGTTTCAGGGTGTTAGTTCCCCTCCCCACATATAGACATTCCCCACTGCTAATTAATGTAGGCCTACTGTTCCTTACTTATGGATCATTTTGTTTATATATATATTATGTTTTGTCGCGTTACATTTCTTGTTTTGACATGTATTTATTCATGACGACCGTTCTAACATGTATGTTAGTTACCTAAAACATGTATTCATTATAAAAGACTCCTGTAAACATTTATTATCATATTCCTTGAAAATATCCCCTAAGTTTGAAACTGCAAGTAGGCCCTATATACAGAATGTAAAAAGTTGAGAACGCGTTTCTTTCTTCCCCCCCCCCACATGTTTATATACAGTCGGTTATTTACTAATTCAGTAATTTCACTGATGATGATTGCAGCTTGTTTCGAAAACACTGACTAATTCACGTGTAAAGTTTAAATATAACTTTATGAACACTAAAACACACGGACACAGGGAAAATCTTTTTATCTTAAAATATCTTATCCTTCCAACTCCAAAAAGCGAACCGTTCCCAGCAGAGCGGTGTGGCTCAGTTGGTAGAGATGGGGTACGGTAGTGGCCCGTTTCAATCAGTAGGCTCTGTTGGTAGAGATGGGGGTACGGTAGTGGCCCGTTTCAATCAGTAGGCTCAGTTGGTAGAGATGGGGTACGGTAGTGGCCCGTTTCAATCAGTAGGCTCAGTTGGTAGAGATGGGGGTACGGTAGTGGCCCGTTTCAATCAGTAGGCTCAGTTGGTAGAGAAGGGGTACGGTAGTGGCCCGTTTCAATCAGTAGGCTCTGTTGGTAGAGATGGGGGTACGGTAGTGGCCCGTTTCAATCAGTAGGCTCTGTTGGTAGAGATGGGGGTACGGTAGTGGCCCGTTTCAATCAGTAGGCTCTGTTGGTAGAGATGGGGTACGGTAGTGGCCCGTTTCAATCAGTAGGCTCAGTTGGTAGAGATGGGGTACGGTAGTGGCCCGTTTCAATCAGTAGGCTCAGTTGGTAGAGATGGGGGTACGGTAGTGGCCCGTTTCAATCAGTAGGCTCTGTTGGTAGAGATGGGGGTACGGTAGTGGCCCGTTTCAATCAGTAGGCTCAGTTGGTAGAGATGGGGGTACGGTAGTGGCCCGTTTCAATCAGTAGGCTCTGTTGGTAGAGATGGGGGTACGGTAGTGGCCCGTTTCAATCAGTAGGCTCAGTCGGTAGAGATGGGGGTGCGGTAGTGGCCCGTTTCAATCAGTAGGCTTACCGGTTATTTACTAATTCCGTAATTTCCCTGATGATTGATATGTCACCATCCTCATTTGGTAAAGTGACATGAACTGTTAAAATATTGATATTTTTGCCGAAAATAAACACTCGGCTATTTTTATCAAGATATGCAAATTAGAATCCTTTTGGTGATACCTGTCTCGAGAATATGGAGGCCGGACACAGACTCGGCTTCGGTAACTTCCGCCTAAAATAAATGAACGTTCGTCGCGGTAGTTTACGAACACAACTGTGACCCTCACTACGTCTTCCTATCCACCATAACCAGAGTTATGGAAGAACATTCCAATCATTTCTATTTTGTCCATTGATCTATAGATAACCTGGTGGTCATACATATAGCCTTATAGTCATACATATAGCCTAACGTATATATATACCTGGTGATTATAACCTGGTGGTCATACATATAGCCTTACGTATATATATACCTGGTGATTATAACCTGGTGGTCATACATATAGCCTTACGTATATATATACCTGGTGATTATAACCTGGTGGTCATACATATAGCCTTACGTATATATATACCTGGTGATTATAACCTGGTGGTCATACATATAGCCTTACGTATATATATACCTGGTGATTATAACCTGGTGGTCATACATATAGCCTTACGTATATATATACCTGGTGATTATAACCTGGTGGTCATACATATAGCCTGGCGTATATATATACCTGGTGATTATAACCTGGTGGTCATACATATAGCCTTACGTATATATATACCTGGTGATTATAACCTGGTGGTCATACATATAGCCTTACGTATTATATATACCTGGTGATTATAACCTGGTGGTCATACATATAGCCTTACGTATATATATACCTGGTGATTATAACCTGGTGGTCATACATATAGCCTTACGTATTATATATACCTGGTGATTATAACCTGGTGGTCATACATATAGCCTTACGTATATATATACCTGGTGATTATAACCTGGTGGTCATACATATAGCCTTACGTATTATATATACCTGGTGATTATAACCTGGTGGTCATACATATAGCCTTACGTATATATATACCTGGTGATTATAACCTGGTGGTCATACATATAGCCTAACGTATATATATACCTGGTGATTATAACCTGGTGGTCATACATATAGCCTTACATATATATATATACCTGGTGATTATAACCTGGTGGTCATACATATAGCCTAACGTATATATATACCTGGTGATTATAACCTGGTGGTCATACATATAGCCTTACGTATATATATACCTGGTGATTATAACCTGGTGGTCATACATATAGCCTAACGTATATATATACCTGGTGATTATAACCTGGTGGTCATACATATAGCCTTACGTATATATATACCTGGTGATTATAACCTGGTGGTCATACATATAGCCTTACGTATATATATACCTGGTGATTATAACCTGGTGGTCATACATATAGCCTTACGTATATATATACCTGGTGATTATAACCTGGTGGTCATACATATAGCCTTACGTATATATATACCTGGTGATTATAACCTGGTGGTCATACATATAGCCTTACGTATATATATACCTGGTGATTATAACCTGGTGGTCATACATATAGCCTTACGTATATATATACCTGGTGATTATAACCTGGTGGTCATACATATAGCCTTACGTATATATATACCTGGTGATTATAACCTGGTGGTCATACATATAGCCTTACGTATATATATACCTGGTGATTATAACCTGGTGGTCATACATATAGCCTTACGTATATATATACCTGGTGATTATAACCTGGTGGTCATACATATAGCCTAACGTATATATATACCTGGTGATTATAACCTGGTGGTCATACATATAGCCTTACGTATATATATACCTGGTGATTATAACCTGGTGGTCATACATATAGCCTAACGTATATATATACCTG
Source organism: Lepidochitona cinerea (assembly GCA_963971465.1). NCBI lineage: Eukaryota > Metazoa > Mollusca > Polyplacophora > Chitonida > Tonicellidae > Lepidochitona > Lepidochitona cinerea. The sequence goes on along the minus strand of OZ020553.1, from coordinate 905,069 downwards.
GTGATTATAACCTGGTGGTCATACATATAGCCTTACGTATATATATACCTGGTGATTATAACCTGGTGGTCATACATATAGCCTTACGTATATATATACCTGGTGATTATAACCTGGTGGTCATACATATAGCCTTACGTATATATATACCTGGTGATTATAACCTGGTGGTCATACATATAGCCTTACGTATATATATACCTGGTGATTATAACCTGGTGGTCATACATATAGCCTTACGTATATATATACCTGGTGATTATAACCTGGTGGTCATACATATAGCCTTACGTATATATATATACCTGGTGATTATAACCTGGTGGTCATACATATAGCCTTACGTATATATATACCTGGTGATTATAACCTGGTGGTCATACATATAGCCTTACGTATATATATACCTGGTCATTATAACCTGGTGGTCATACATATAGCCTTACGTATATATATACCTGGTGATTATAACCTGGTGGTCATACATATAGCCTTACGTATATATATACCTGGTGATTATAACCTGGTGGTCATACATATAGCCTTACGTATATATATACCTGGTGATTATAACCTGGTGGTCATACATATAGCCTTACGTATATATATATGTATGTTAATATATACCAATGTTAACTTAAGCAAAGTTTTGGAATTCAGGGCAATTTCAATAAATTTAAAAGAACCTCCAATTTAGGTTAGCTCATTGTATTTTCCCGTCAAACATTGACATACACTGTAGGCCGAAACATGTATTTAAGATTGATTTATAAAAAGATCTCCAACCTGTCCAACTTTTCTTATCGACAGCCTCCTGGTTTACCTGTTCACCAGTCTCAGCTGCAGGTAATACATTTTACTTGCCACTTATATAGAACGGCTTTATACTATATATCCTCGTTAGTTTTGAAAATCATATGGAATAAAATTGATAAAATGGGGTCTGAATAGCTGAATTAGGACATCCTGTGGAACAAAATGAATACAATGGGGTTGAATATCTGGATTAGGACATCCTGTGGAACAAAATGAATACAATGGGGTCTGAATATCTGGATTAGGACATCCTGTGGAACAAAATGAATACAATGGGGTCTGAAAAGCTGGATTAGGACATCCTGTGGAACAAAATGAATACAATGGGGTTGAATATCTGGATAAGGACATCCTGTGGAACAAAATGAATACAATGGGGTTGAATATCTGGATTAGGACATCCTGTGGAACAAAATGAATACAATGGGGTCTGAATATCTGGATTAGGACATCCTGTGGAACAAAATGAATACAATGGGGTCTGAATAGCTGGATTAGGACATCCTGTGGAACAAAATGAATACAATGGGGTTGAATAGCTGGATTAGGACATCCTGTGGAATAAAATGAATACAATGGGGTCTGAATAGCTGGATTAGGACATCCTGTGGAACAAAATCCTTGGAAATTACACAATTTAGTCTGAAATTATAGCGATCGATGAAACAGCAATAAATAAATGAAAAAAAGAAAACGAATAAACTATTTATGAGGTGACTTTACACGAGTGGATGATCCGTCTATATCTATGATTATGTTTTTATTTACAGGTGAAAACCCAGACACTTATGGACGTAATTTTATATTTACGTTGTTCGTCCCATCACCATCCAGTAGGGTTTACTTGGAAATACTTCCTCAGCTACCTGGGCTTGTACAAGTGAATATTTCTTCAGAAATTATTAAACCAGAATACCATCTAACGTTATCTATAGAATCTGAACATACTCGTTTTGTGTCTTTACCACCCGAGGTTCTCGTATCCAACACTGGAATCCATCAAACAGGTATTCATTCTTCCTTAACATTAAGTTATATCCAACACTGGAATCCATCAAACAGGTATTCATTCTTCCTTAATATTAAGTTATACCCAATACTGGAATCCATCAAACAGGTATTCATTCTTCCTTAACATTAGGTTATATCCAACACTGGAATCCATCAAACAGGTATTCATTCTTCCTTAACATTAGGTTATATCCAACACTGAAATCCATCAAACATGTATTCATTCTTCCTTAACATTAGGTTATATCCAACACTAGAATCCATCAAGCAGGTATTCATTCTTCCTTAACATTAGGTTATATCCAACACTGGAATCCATCAAACAGGTATTCATTCTTCCTTAACATTAAGTTATATCCAACACTGGAATCCATCAAACAGGTATTCATTCTTCCTTAACATTAGGTTATATCCAACACTGGAATCCATCAAACAGGTATTCATTCTTCCTTAACATTAGGTTATATCCAACACTGAAATCCATCAAACATGTATTCATTCTTCCTTAACATTAGGTTATATCCAACACTAGAATCCATCAAACAGGTATTCAATCTTCCTTGACATTAGGTTATATCCAACACTGGAATCCATCAAACAGGTATTCATTCTTCCTTAACATTAAGTTATATCCAACACTGGAATCCATCAAACAGGTATTCAATCTTCCTTAACATTAAGTTATATCCAACACTGGAATCCATCAAACAGGTATTCATTCTTCCTTAACATTAAGTTATATCCCACTCTGGAATCCATCAAACAGGTATTCATTCTTCCTTAGCATTAAGTTATATCCCACTCTGGAATCCATCAAACAGGTATTCATTCTTCCTTGACATTAGGTTATATCCAACACTGGAATCCATCAAACAGGTATTCATTCTTCCTTAACATTAAGTTATATCCAACACTGGAATCCATCAAACAGGTATTCATTCTTCCTTAGCATTAAGTTATATCCCACTCTGGAATCCATCAAACAGGTATTCATTCTTCCTTAACATTAGGTTATATCCCACTCTGGAATCCATCAAACAGGTATTCATTCTTCCTTAACATTAGGTTATATCCAACACTGGAATCCATCAAACAGGTATTCAATCTTCCTTAACATTAAGTTATATCCAACACTGGAATCCATCAAACAGGTATTCATTCTTCCTTAACATTAAGTTATATCCAACACTGGAATCCATCAAACAGGTATTCATTCTTCCTTAACATTAAGTTATATCCAACACTGGAATCCATCAAACAGGTATTCATTCTTCCTTAACATTAAGTTATATCCAACACTGGAATCCATCAAACAGGTATTCATTCTTCCTTAACATTAGGTTATATCCCACACTGGAATCCATCAAACAGGTATTCATTCTTCCTTAACATTAAGTTATATCCAACACTGGAATCCATCAAACAGGTATTCATTCTTCCTTAACATTAAGTTATATCCAACACTGGAATCCATCAAACAGGTATTCATTCTTCCTTAACATTAGGTTATATCCCACACTGGAATCCATCAAACAGGTATTCATTCTTCCTTAACATTAAGTTATATCCAACACTGGAATCCATCAAACGGGTATTCATTCTTCCTTAACATTAGGTTATATCCCACTCTGGAATCCATCAAACAGGTATTCATTCTTCCTTAACATTAAGTTATATCCAACACTGGAATCCATCAAACAGGTATTCATTCTTCCTTAACATTAGGTTATATCCCACACTGAAATCCATCAAACGGGTATTCATTCTTCCTTAACATTAAGTTATATCCAACACTGGAATCCATCAAACAGGTATTCATTCTTCCTTAACATTAGGTTATATCCCACACTGGAATCCATCAAACAGGTATTCATTCTTCCTTAACATTAAGTTATATCCAACACTGGAATCCATCAAACAGGTATTCATTCTTCCTTAACATTAGGTTATATCCCACTCTGGAATCCATCAAACAGGTATTCATTCTTCCTTAACATTAGGTTATATCCCACTCTGGAATCCATCAAACAGGTATTCATTCTTCCTTAACATTAGGTTATATCCAACACTGGAATCCACCAAACAGGTATTCATTCTTCCTTAACATTAAGTTATATCCCACTCTGGAATCCACCAAACAGGTATTCATTCTTCCTTAACATTAGGTTATATCCCACTCTGGAATCCATCAAACAGGTATTCATTCTTCCTTAACATTAAGTTATATCCCACTCTGGAATCCATCAAACAGGTATTCATTCTTCCTTAACATTAAGTTATATCCAACACTGGAATCCATCAAACAGGTATTCATTCTTCCTTAACATTAGGTTATATCCCACACTGGAATCCATCAAACAGGTATTCATTCTTCCTTAACATTAAGTTATATCCAACACTGGAATCCATCAAACAGGTATTCATTCTTCCTTAACATTAAGTTATATCCCACACTGGAATCCATCAAACAGGTATTCATTCTTCCTTAACATTAGGTTATATCCCACTCTGGAATCCATCAAACAGGTATTCATTCTTCCTTAACATTAAGTTATATCCAACACTGGAATCCATCAAACAGGTATTCATTCTTCCTTAGCATTAAGTTATATCCCACACTGGAATCCATCAAGCAGGTATTCATTCTTCCTTAACATTAGGTTATATCCAACACTGGAATCCATCAAACAGGTATTCATTCTTCCTTAACATTAAGTTATATCCAACACTGGAATCCATCAAACAGGTATTCATTCTTCCTTAACATTAGGTTATATCCAACACTGAAATCCATCAAACAGGTATTCATTCTTCCTTAACATTAAGTTATATCCCACTCTGGAATCCATCAAACAGGTATTCATTCTTCCTTAACATTAGGTTATATCCCACACTGGAATCCATCAAACAGGTATTCATTCTTCCTTAACATTAAGTTATATCCAACACTGGAATCCATCAAACAGGTATTCATTCTTCCTTAACATTAAGTTATATCCCACACTGGAATCCATCAAACAGGTATTCATTCTTCCTTAACATTAGGTTATATCCCACTCTGGAATCCATCAAACAGGTATTCATTCTTCCTTAACATTAAGTTATATCCAACACTGGAATCCATCAAACAGGTATTCATTCTTCCTTAGCATTAAGTTATATCCCACACTGGAATCCATCAAGCAGGTATTCATTCTTCCTTAACATTAGGTTATATCCAACACTGGAATCCATCAAACAGGTATTCATTCTTCCTTAACATTAAGTTATATCCAACACTGGAATCCATCAAACAGGTATTCATTCTTCCATAACATTAGGTTATACCCAACAATGCTCCAATTTACCTTTATCCCAGGTGTGTCACCAAGCTCTAATTTACCGTTATCCCAGGTGTGTCACCATGCTCTAATTTACCGTTATCTCAGGTGTGTCACCAAGCTCTAATTTACCGTTATCCCAGGTGTGTCACCATGCTCTAATTTACCGTTATCCCAGGTGTGTCACCATGCTCTAATTTACCGTTATCCCAGGTGTGTCACCATGCTCTAATTAACGGTTATCCCGGGTGTGTCACCAAGCTCTAATTTACCGTTATCCCAGGTGTGTCACCAAGCTCTAATTTACCGTTATCCCAGGTGTGTCACCAAGCTCTAATTTACCGTTATCCCAGGTTTGTCACCATGCTCTAATTTACCGTTATCCCAGGTGTGTCACCATGCTCTAATTTACCGTTATCCCAGGTGTGTCACCATGCTCTAATTTACCGTTATCCCAGGTGTGTCACCATGCTCTAATTTACCGTTATCCCAGGTGTGTCACCATGCTCTAATTTACCGTTATCCCAGGTGTGTCACCAAGCTCTAATTTACCGTTATCCCAGGTGTGTCACCATGCTCTAATTCACCGTTATCCCAGGTGTGTCACCATGCTCTAATTTACCGTTATCCCAGGTGTGTCACCATGCTCTAATTTACCGTTATCCCAGGTGTGTCACCATGCTCTAATTTACCGTTATCCCAGGTGTGTCACCATGCTCTAGTTTACCGTTATCCCAGGTGAGTCACCATGCTCTAATTTACCGTTATCCCAGGTGTGTCACCATGCTCTAATTTACCGTTATCCCAGGTGTGTCACCATGCTCTAATTTACCGTTATCTCAGGTGTGTCACCATGCTCTAATTTACCGTTATCCCAGGTGTGTCACCAAGCTCTAATTTACCGTTATCCCAGGTGTGTTACCATGCTCTAATTTACCGTTATCCCAGGTTTGTCACCATGCTCTAATTTACCGTTATCCCAGGTGTGTCACCATGCTCTAATTTACCGTTATCTCAGGTGTGTCACCATGCTCTAATTTACCGCTATCCCAGGTTTGTCACCATGCTATAATTTACCGTTATCCCAGGTGTGTCACCATGCTCTAATTTACCGTTATCCCAGGTGTGTCACCATGCTCTAATTTACCGTTATCCCAGGTGTGTCACCAAGCTCTAATTTACCGTTATCCCAGGTGTGTCACCATGCTCTAATTTACCGTTATCTCATGTGTGTCACCAAGCTCTAATTTACCGTTATCCCAGGTGTGTCACCATGCTCTAATTTACCGTTATCTCAGGTGTGTCACCAAGCTCTAATTTACTGTTATCCCAGGTGTGTCACCATGCTCTAATTCACCGTTATCCCAGGTGTGTCACCATGCTCTAATTTACCGTTATCTCATGTGTGTCACCATGCTCTAATTTACCGTTATCCCAGGTGTGTCACCAAGCTCTAATTTACCGTTATCCCAGGTGTGTCACCATGCTCTAGTTTACCTTTATCCCAGGTGTGTCACCATGCTCTAATTTACCGTTATCCAAGGTGTGTCACCATGCTCTAATTTACCGTTATCTCAGGTGTGTCACCAAGCTCTAATTTACCGTTATCCCAGGTGTGTCACCATGCTCTAATTCACCGTTATCTCAGGTGTGTCACCATGCTCTAGTTTACCTTTATCCCAGGTGTGTCACCATGCTCTAATTTACCGTTATCCCAGGTGTGTCACCAAGCTCTAATTTGCCGTTATCCCAGGTGTGTCACCAAGCTCCAATTTACCGTTATCCCAGGTGTGTCACCAAGCTCTAATTTACCGTTATCCCAGGTGTGTCACCAAGCTCTAATTTACCGTTATCCCAGGTGTGTCACCAAGCTCTAATTTACCGTTATCCCAGGTGTGTCACCAAGCTCTAATTTACCGTTATCCCAGGTGTGTCACCAAGCTCTAATTTACCGTTATCCCAGGTGTGTCACCATGCTCTAATTTACCGTTATCCCAGGTGTGTCACCATGCTCTAATTCACCGTTATCTCAGGTGTGTCACTATGCTCTAATTTACCGTTATCTCAGGTGTGTCACTATGCTCTAATTTACCGTTATCTCAGGTGTGTCACCAAGCTCTAATTTACCGTTATATCAGGTGTGTCACCTTGCTCTAATTTACCGTTATCCCAGGCGTGTCACCATGCTCTAATTTAATGTTATCCCATGTATGTCATTAAGCTCTAGTTTTCCGTTTTCCCAGGTGTGTTATAAAGGTTGAATTGTTTATTTTTCCCAGGTGTACTATTAACCTCTTCAGCTGACGTCAGTGTGGTTTTGAGATATGAAAATCAAACGGATACGTGTCTTCTGTTACCTAAGGATGTTCTAGGTAAAGACTACTCTATATTGATGGGTGTTTCAAAGCCTGGGGCTCTTTATGTGTTAGTCATTATAGCCACACAGCCTAACACTACCGTTAGTATGACAACTGGACCTATTGACGATCAGAGGAGAGAAGTGAATTTATCCACCCAAGAGGCTTATGTATTAAGAAGTAATGAGGATATGAATGGTTTACTGGTTAGTGGTAACAAGCCGTTCGCTGTTTGGACAGGACAATTACTTCGCCATCAGATTCTCTCCGAAATGACTCCACCAATCAATGCTTGGGGCAGAAAGTTTGTGTTGATTCCACCAAACGACCATACTCAAATTACTTCAATAATATTAGGTACGTCTAAATTTCCGTCATTGTACGTTTCATATCATTTTAAAACCAAAATACATGCAGTGTATATGATTGATATGAATAATTTCCACGAGCCAACATGACCAATTCATCGAGTGACGCTATCATATATTATAATCCAAGAGGTCATTGTGTATCACCTCCTTGTCACTGACAAAATGTTATATACTACCTAGTCTATTCTCAATTAACCACGCCCAATACCATTTACAGTCCTTACATGGGGAACATTACCACATCTGCCCGCTACTGCTTTCTGATATTGTTTCCATGTCTTGTGTAAGCCATTATTACGTACAGCATCGATTGGTAAACCTTGCTGGTTTGTGCTGCTAACAAATGGCAATGATTCCAGGTAAGGGTAGCAAGGACCACAGGCAGTTCTTTACATCACAATGGCTACATGTTTACGGCGACATGACTAAGCCTACTGTTATGTTACCATGGCGATTACTATCTCACATAGTCTCTTTTAACAATACACTATATCTTCTCAAACTGGACAATTGATTTTACTTGGCTATTCTTCTCACTCTGACTCTCCGTTTCATTGAACTCCCAACGTACTACACAAGTAGTCTATAAACTTCATACCGACTCAATATTTCAGCTATTAATCAGTCATAATCAGGAGTGAGGCACATTAGCAACAGCATTGGTATATGTACAGGAAAGGACAAACATATTAAGCAGTGATATAACAATATCCGACCTCCGACCGTCAACATGTTAGGTCCTGTTCTGACCCTGAAAACCTTCCATACACCTCCGACCGTCCACTCGTTAGGTCCTGTCTTATTTCCGAAAACCTTCCATACACCTCCAACCGTCCACACGTTAGGTCCTGTCTTATTTCCGAAAACCTTCCATACACCTCCGACCGTCCACACGTAATTTCCGAAAACCTTCCATACACCTCCGACTGTCCACACGTTAGGTCCTGTTCTATTTCCGAAAACCTTCCATACACCTCCGACTGTCCACACGTTAGGTCCTGTTCTATTTCCGAAAACCTTCCATACACCTCCGACCGTGCACACGTTAGGTCCTGTCCTATTTCCGAAAACCTTCCATACACCTCCGACCGTCCACACGTTAGGTCCTGTCCTATTTCCGAAAATCTTCCATATACCTCCGACCGTCCACACGTTAGGTCCTGTCCTATTTCCGAAAACCTTCCATACACCTCCGACTGTCCACACGTTAGGTCCTGTCCTATTTCCGAAAACCTTCCATACACCTCCGACTGTCCACACGTTAGGTCCTGTTCTATTTCCGAAAACCTTCCATACACCTCCGACCGTCCACACGTTAGGTCCTGTTCTATTTCCGAAAACCTTCCATACACCTCCGACCGTCCACACGTTAGGTCCTGTTCTATTTCCGAAAACCTTCCATACACCTCCGACTGTCCACACGTTAGGTCCTGTCCTATTTCCGAAAACCTTCCATACACCTCCAACCGTCCACACGTTAGGTCCTGTCCTATTTCCGAAAACCTTCCATACACCTCCGACCGTCCACTCGTTAGGTCCTGTCCTATTTCCGAAAACCTTCCATACACCTCCGACTCTCCACACGTTAGGTCCTGTCCTATTTCCGAAAACCTTCCATATACCTCCGACCGTCCACACGTTAGGTCCTGTCCTATTTCCGAAAACCTTCCATACACCTCCGACCGTCCACACGTTAGGTCCTGTCTTATTTCCGAAAACCTTCCATATACCTCCGACCGTCCACACGTTAGGTCCTGTCCTATTTCCGAAAACCTTCCATATACCTCCGACCGTCCACACGTTAGGTCCTGTTCCGTCTCCCTGGATATACATGTATTTCCCACCATGAATCATACATGTATTTCCCACCATGAATCATACATGTATTTCCCACCACAAACCATACATGTATTTCCCAGCACAAATCGTACATGTATTTCCCACCACAAACCATACATGTATTTCCCACCACAAATCATACATGTATTTCCCACCATGAATCATACATGTATTTCCCACCACAAATCATACATGTATTTCCCACCACAAATCGTACATGTATTTCCCACCACAAACCATACATGTATTTCCCACCACAAACCATACATGTAAGAGATAATCTGTAAACATTCAAAATCACACCCTTTTTCTTTTTCAGTTCGTTCCAATAGTACAATAAGAGTGAACTCGGCTGAGGAAAGTGTGACATACGATCTTATAGAGAATCGCATTGTCACTTTGACATTTAACCATTCCAAGTATGTACACATACAGAGTAACCAAAGTGCCTTAGTGCTTCAGTTGACTGAGCAATTCAATGGATCCAAGGAGAACTCCAATGTCATGTTTTATGTGCCTCCTGTGGAACAATACCTTAATCGTTATACGTTTTCAGTAAACGGAAGCTGTGATTCGGTATGTCTAAAAACAATAAATCCCTTTTCTAGTGTAGAGGGTCTGTTATTGGACGGTAAGAAGTTAGGTAGTGTTGTGAGTCAGCTGACATTATTGACAGACCAAGAGAGTTATCAGATTTTAGCCAAAACTTCTCTGTCCTCAGGTTTACATATGTTAAATCATGTGACTCCAACATATACATTCTGTGCCTACGCCAGCCAAGACGCTCAGCCCGGCTTTCAACCACTCGGTATGCGCCTGGCTAACTTGTACGATTTGTGCTTGCCGACTATGGCCCTAGATGGGGGTTTGGGCGATGGTATTGATAACGATTGTGATGGGTTTATCGATGAAGAGTTATTGAATGGTTTAGACGATGACGGAGATGGTTTCGTCGATGAAGATACTGCCTTTAGTGGGATTATGAAAACTAGTGAAACGTCAGTATTGGATGTGGACAGCAATTTGATAGCAGTTATTGTATCACTAACTGTTGCTATTGTTGCTATTGTGATACTTATAGGCAGTTGTCTCCTTCATGACTTTCTCAAAAGATATCGAGGGTTAAGATCCACCAGGATCACACCTTTTGTCTCTTAGAACTAGCAGCGCTTTTTTATAGGGTAAAACATTATATCTCCTCTGAAATGACTGAAAATTACGTGTGCATAAACAAGCATAGCAATGCCGTCCTTCTTGTCAGCGAGTCTATAAATTACAAAAACACTTTTCCTTTTCCGTATTTCTTAATATCTACACATCGATATTGTTGGTTATGATGTACATATATTGTTGGTTATGATGTACATATATTGTTGGTTATGATGTACATATATTGTTGGTTATGATGTACATATATTGTTGGTTACGATGTACATATATTGTTGGTTATGATGTACATATATTGTTGGTTATGATGTACATATATTGTTGGTTACGATGTACATATATTGTTGGTTATGATGTACATATATTGTTGGTTACGATGTACATATATTGTTGGTTATGATGTACATATATTGTTGGTTACGATGTACGTATATTGTTGGTTATGATGTACATATATTGTTGGTTATGATGTACATATATTGTTGGTTATGATGTAATATATTGTTGGTTATGATGTACATATATTGTTGGTTATGATGTACATATATTGTTGGTTATGATGTACATATATTGTTGGTTATGATGTACATATATTGTTAGTTATGATGTACATATATTGTTGGTTACGATGTACATATATTGTTGGTTATGATGTACATATATTGTTGGTTACGATGTACATATATTGTTGGTTATGATGTACATATATTGTTGGTTATGATGTACATATATTGTTAGTTATGATGTACATACATTGGTTGCCATGCTATGCACATATTGGTTGCTATGCGATGCACATCTTGGTTGCTATGCTGTGCACATATTGGTTTTTAATGTGTATAGGCCTACATAGCGTTTGCTTTGATGTTCGAATTCAAATCCCACCATGTAAACATACCTACAAACGATTGATTCAAACCCCACCATGTAAACACACCTACAAAGGATTAATTCAAATCCCACCCTGTAAACACACCTACAAAAGATTGATTCAAACCCCACCATGTAAACATACCTACAAATGATGGGGTATAAAGGTCTAAATGATATACCTCTTTTTAACACAATTAGAAACTTGTCTCCGTGGTTATTTTAGACAAGAAGATTTTCCCTGTGCCCGTGTGTTTTAGTGTCCATAAATACAAATGATTAAATCAAACCCCACCCTGTAAACACACCTACAAAAGATTGATTCAAACCCCACCCTGTAAACACACCTACAAAAGATTGATTCAAACCCCACCATGTAAACATACCTACAAATGATTGAATCAAACCCCACCATGTAAACACACCTACAAAGGATTGATTCAAACCCCACCCTGTAAACACACCTACAAAAGATTGATTCAAACCCCACCATGTAAACATACCTACAAATGATTGAATCAAATCCCATCCTGTAAACACACCTACAAATGATTGATTCAAACCCAACCCTGTAAACACACCTACAACGGATTGATTCAAACCCAACCCTGTAAACACACCTACAAAGGATTGATTCAAACCCAACCCTGTAAACACACCTACAAAGGATTGATTCAAACCCAACCCTGTAAACACACCTACAAAGGATTGATTCAAACCCCACCCTGTAAACACACCTACAAAGGATGGATTCAAACCCCACCATGTAAACCTACCTGAAAATGATTGATTCAAACCCCACCCTGTAAATATACCTACAAAGGATTGATTCAAACCCAACCCTGTAAACACACCTACAAAGGATGGATTCAAACCCCACCATGTAAACCTACCTGAAAATGATTGATTCAAACCCCTCCCTGTAAACACACCTAAACATGATTGATTCAAACCCCACCATGTAAATCTACCTAAAAATGATTGATTCAAACCCCTCTACAATCGACCTACATGTACAAAGAATGCCTGTGATTTAAACCTCTGTTATTGTATATATAATATATGCATATTTAAAGCTGGAGTTTATTAGAGGAGAGTTTTAAGGAACCGTCCATAGATTGCAACAGCCTCTTTATATACAACTGTGATTATTTATTTTATAAAGTTATATTAAATACATTGTTTTTTCTACATAAAATGTGTTTTGAACAGAAAAATCCTTATTAACAGAGAAATTATCAGATGTCAGTGTGCCGTCACTATGTGAGGCGTGGCTTAAATGAATTCAACCAATCACTAGGCTGTGTAGCAGTGTAGAGGCCAATTATGTCGCAACGGCCAATGCGACATAATTGGCCTCTACAGTGGTATAATAAATGCCGAAATATTGAGTCAATATGAAACTTTTCGGGTTAACATTACTTGTGTATTAAGATTTAGCCTATTTGTAAATTGGTGTTATGAATTTTGGGAATATGACATACAGCTCTGTGCCACTGTAACTTGTATAGTCAACAAAGCTTCTAGACGTTTAAAAGTACACATATCAAACAAAAACTTGTGATGTTATAACTTAGACAAGAATATTACATGATACATATTATGCAACATGTGATGTTATAACTTAGACAAGAATATTACACGATACATATTATGCAACATGTGACATTATTTTGCGGCACATTGCTTGATCATAGGAACCATGCATTGCATATACGCTTAGTAAAAGTGACATGAGCTGCCAAAAATCAGGCTTTTTTTTCTCCAAAATTCTGATTGTTAAGAGAATTTGAGCTTTTGAAGTCCCTGAAAAATAGCCGGGATGTATAAGTTAGCCGGGATGTATGAGTTGGTTTTATGGGTTTTCTTGCTTATGAAAACTACCATAAGCGAAATGCTTGTATTTTGTACTTCTTGATAAAATTGACGAACAATTACCTAATTCTGTTTCAATATTTGGCGGCTCATGCCACTTTAACTGTAAATTTTAAAGATAGGATAAAAGTTCATAGATTTACATAATATAATAGGATCACTTTCCGTTGTTGTTCCTCTACAAACCGCAGGACACAAGACTGTAAAATAAAAGTCAAATGTTTGGTTTGCGGAAATGAAAATCATGCCTCAGCTCTTCATGTAAACCAATCAATTCCCCCGTGACAGAAACCACCTCAGACCTTGTCACATGACGGCGGAGAGAAGGAATTGGTAAATTCTAAGTGTACACAAGTGTGTGACTAGCCATTTAAAGGGAAATCGTGTAGTAAGAACATTCTTGTGAACGTATATCCTAAAGGACATCCTGAAAAAGTACAACGTATGTACGCCATATTGGATGACCAAAGCAATGTGTCATTAGCTCGATCCAATTTATTCCAAGGAAATGGGAAAACAAACCTTACAGCTTATCTTCATGTAACGGACGTTTAGAGGCATTGGGCCGCAGGGCTCACAACTACGTCGTAGAATCTCTAGACGCCACTGAGACAATAGACTTGCCACATATTGTTGAGTGTGACCTAATTCCGGACATCCGGAATGAAATTCCGACACCTGAAGCAGCTATGCACCATTCCCACCTACAAGAAATCGCCCAATTAATCCCACCAATTGACGACTCTTCAGAAATTCTCTTTTTGACTGATCGAAGCGTACCAGCTGCACATCACGTGATCGCACAGAGACTCGGATCGCACGACGCCCCCCCCCCCCCCCCACCCCCACCCCCACCCCCCTACCCACAGAAACTACGCCTAGGACGGGTTATTGTGGGGGAAACCTGTTTAGGCAAGGTACACCAATCAGACTTTAACGTCAAGAAAACTTTCCTTGTGAGAAATGGAAGACGTTCCTCCTTTCAACTTTGCAATAGTCAGATTCAAGTTAAAGACAAAGGTATGCCAAATCAGTCTTAGATTTAGATTTAAATGTATTCACAACCTACCCTACAGACAACAGAATTGGAATGTCAGTCGAGGATAAACAACTTCTTTTTTAAGGGCCCAGAAGGGACCATCGTCTTCCCAATAACAGATCCCAAGCCTTGAAACGGGCCTTGACACTTCATTGTAGCCTCTTACAAAATGAAACAAAGAGACCAATTTATCACCTTTATGCAAACCATCCTGGATAATGGCAACACTGAATTGACCCCGACTTTAAGCTCACAAGAGGAATGCTGATAACTGCCCTTGTTTGGGGTATATCACCCTCAGAAGCCCGGGCAAATCAGAGGTGTATTGGATTTGTCTGCAACACACGAAGGCCTCTCACTTAGGTGTCGCAGAGGCCGTTGCCCTTACTGCAGACACCCAGAAGATGTTTTATTGCTTTAAAGTGAAAGAAGAATGTCGTAATAATTTTCAATTTTTCTGGTATCAAGACAACGATTTCAGTAAACCCCTGGTGTAATACCACATGACAGTCCACGTCTTTGGCAAATCTCAGTCTCCAGCAGTGGCAACATATGGCCTACTCAAGACAGCAGATGTCGGTAAACCCCTGGTCAAATACCGCATGACAGTCCACGTCTTTGGCAACTCTCCGTCTCCAGCAGTGGCAACATATGGCCTACTCAAGACAGCAGATGTCGGTAAACCCCTGGTCAAATACCACATGACAGTCCACGTCTTTGGCAACTCTCCGTCTCCAGCAGTGGCAACATATGGCCTACGCAAGACAGCATATGTCGGTAAAGAAGAGTTTGGTCAAGACGTCGTGGACTTAGTAACTAGATTTTATTATGCAGATGACGCAGTTATCTCTTTCCAACAATCGATATTGTTAAGACGACGCAACAATCTTTAGAGAAAAGTGGCAACATTCGTCTTCACAAAATCAATTCAAACTAACAAGAAGTAATTATGGTATCGAAGGTACGTATTGAAAGTTGAATGAACGAAAAAAATTACAATCGAGGGAAGTAATTACAACATTAATGTGTTCTGACACCACAGACTCTCGGGACTTTAATAATCCGTTTAGTCTTAATAGAGCATTCAAGAATGCGGTGTTTTCAAAGAACAGATAGGACATTTAAAACATAATCATCCAAATGTCGAGGAGGTCGGGATGTCCGCTGAGACCGTCGCAAGACTGGCTGGGAAATTTCAGGCTGTGGAATAGAAAAATCAGATGAAGCATACAAATGAGAATTTGATAGCGACTTAATACGTGGGAGATCTTTAACCCACTTAACTAGCCGACTATAAACGTGCCATCGTTTACCATCCTGAAAGGTAACAATATTACCCTTAATATTTACAATTGAGGTGGAGAATATTTATTAGACAGTTTGTTTCCATGCTTCAAATTCATACGAATTCGGACGAGATCTCCGATTTCAAACTTGTGATTTTTTACGTAATTACGTTTATCATAACGGCTTTTCAAAATCTGTGGTAATCGACTTTGGAATACCCCAGATTTCAAATTTTGGCTGAAGAAAGTTATATTTTCAGTTAAACATGACTATGGCCACTTAGAATAATAGTCTATTAAGTTAATTAAATACTTCATTCCGTATGGCCCTGCGAATGGACCCTGGATGTCAAGCGATAAATCTTCCCAAGGACCATTTGGAGGTTTTCGTGGGCTAAGTGGGGCGGTCACATGTTTGACAGTTTTGTCACCGAATGCGCAAGAATTACATTGTTCAATAAAAGTTTCAATATCCTTATCGGCACCCGGCCAATAAGCCGATACTTGGTTTTTACGATCCCTATGTAACCTTCATGGGCTAGTTCCAAAACCTGTAAACGTAGACTTTGAGGGATTACAGTCTGGTCATTTAGACCCAAACAATAATTACCAAACACAAATAATTCATTCCGAATCTGAAAGAAAGAAAGAATATTATTAGACAAGTTATTTTTACTTGGCCAACCATCTTGACCGTAATATATCGCTGTGGAAAGAATTCTGTCATTTTGTGTTTCCAAGGATAACGTTTCAGGGGAGATGATCAGCGGTTGACATAAGTTTACACAGAGTTCTGTTTCCTTGATTTGGAGACTGCACTGATTCTTCAGGTTGGATACGAGAACAAGAAAGTGCGTCAGCTGCTACATTTACCTTTCCAGCTTTAAATTCAACTGTGAAATTATAATCCAATAATTTAGTGGCCCATCTCGCAAAGGGAGCTGATTTTCGTCCTGTTGATTCTGGCGATTGTAGTAAAGTTACAAGTACTTGGTGGTCTGTTCTTAGTTTGAATTGTGTTCCACATAAATTTTTACCTGTCCCACCTTCTGATAGACCACACACATGCAAGAGCGTCCTTTTCCCCAGTACTGTAGTGTCGTTCAATGTCTGTCAGAAGTCGAGAGGCAAACGCCACGGGTTTCAGGTCACCATTTTCCTGAAACTGAGAAAGTTCAGCGTCAAGAGCGTACTCAGATGTATCACAAGTAACAACAAGAGGTAAGTTGGGCTGGAACATAGCAAGAACAGGTGGAGCAATTAAACATCGTTTTAAGCCATCGAAAGCGGAAAGTTGTTCATCAGTCCATTCCCATGGTGCATCATTTCTAAGAAGCTTACGTAAGTTTTCAGAACGACCAGAATAGTCAGGAATAAACTTTGAGTAGTGGTTAAATGCCCACTGGCCGCCGTAGCCTGTTGAACATTTGTTAATAAAACCAATTTACATGAGCTTACTACGACTAAAACCAATACAATTAAACATACGACACATAAAACCAGTTAGGTGCAGAATGTAGAAATTGGGGTGAAATACAAACGAAGAATCGAAGCCTGATTACAACAGCAACGATCAAAGTCTGTTAACTTAGTGGTTGGCTTACCCTCATTTCAGGCCTTTTTAATCTGTGGTTTACACTGAAAAAATTATCGGCAATGATTTTCGAATAACTCTTACTTGATCGTCAGTCTGTATTTCTTAGAAAAAGTACCGGTACGTAAAATTATACTGTGCCGTTAGATCACTCACACGACTGAAACATTCTGGCGCTTGTGTGCAGGTTCAGGTTCGGGGTTTGTTTACATTGGGGGTACTTGATAAATCTAATTTTCAATTTCAAATTAAAAATACTAAATGATGCCAAAACTTTCTATTTTTGGTAAAAATAGAAAGTTCCTAATTTCTTCTGCCTGGGAAAAATACAGAAAACCACCAACTGTTTTTATTGTAAACAATATTCAGGATTTTCGCTGCAAGTGTGCCTTTAAACAGTCCTAATAAACGCTGAAGTTCTTTTTTATTTTCAGGAGGTAGTAATTTAGTAATAGTTTCAGAATTTTCAGAGGACGTGATACAGTGAGACCAAGCCACTCAAGTTCAGTCTGTTTGAAATTACATTTATTAAGGTGCAACGTAAGACCATTACTCTCCAGGCGTTTTAGCACTTGCCGAAGATTGTTATCATGTTCCTCCTCTCAAGTACCTACAACAACAATATCATCGAGAAACCAGTAAGCATCTTTACATCCAGACAAAAATATATAACATTTTCTGGAAACGTCCGGGCAAATCGGCAAGACTAAAGGGAGATCTTTTGTACTAATGTCTTCCAACACCACAGTAATTGAAGCCTTCGTCTGATCGCACCAGGTATTAAAAACCTCCACTTGGACATGGACCGGAGTTTTTCAAGCATGGAAAGAAAAACTTTCTTCCTTACAAGTTTTACAAATTCCTGGAACATACACTTCTTTATCAACAGTGTTAGCTTTTGAAATTGGTGAAATAGTATCTAAACAGCTGGACTTTGAATATTTAACTGATAGCAAGATTGTTTTAGGCTACCTAAACAATCAAACCAGAAGGTTTTACATGTATGTGAGCAATCGTGTTGAACGAGTCAGGCGATCGCCAACACCGGAACAGTAGAACTACGTCCCTACAAGTATAAATCCTGCTGATGCAGTAACACGTGGTCAACCAGTTACAGATATGCAAACAAGTCGTTGGTTTCCAGGACCGAGCAAAGAACCACATTCAGAAGAGGAATTTACTCTGGATGATCCGGATCACGACAAGGAAATTAGGCCTCACCTGGTATCAATGAACACTAATATTGACGTTCCAGACCAATTGGATACTTCTCGTTATCAACTATTCTCGTCCTGGTTCAGGCTTGTTAGAGCTATCACCTGCTTGAAACATATAGCTCAATCCTTCAGAAAGAGAACAGACTGTGTCGGATGGCACACCTGTCTACCTGGCAACACCCACACCATTCACAAAAATGTGGAACTCCTTCTCATCAAACAAGTACAGTCGGGGATTTACGGCAATGAAATCGACTGTCTAGTCAACAACAAACGTCTGCCTAAGACACTTCACTGAAGGAGCCATAATAGTAGGTGGTTACTGGATCGCCCAATGTAAAAAAAACTGATTTCATCAATCTGCAACAAATGTGCTGTTTGTCGTAAACTGAGAGCCACTGCATCTGCTCAGAAAATGGCCGATCTGCCAACAGAACGTCTCACAACAGCCCCTCTCTTCACCTCTGTTGCAGTAGACACATTCGGTCATTGGGTCATCGTCGTTCGTCACACAAGAGGTGGAGCTGCTTGTTTTAAACGTTGTACAATCATGTTCACGTGTTTAGTTACAAGAGCTATCTCCATTGAGGTCTTGGAAGAAATGGCTCACCCGCTTTCAGAAATTCTCTCAGAAAATTCCTTGCAGTTCCTCGGTCAAACAATGTAGATCTGACCGAGGAACGAAATTTGTTGGCGCCACAGAACATCTAGGAATGAAAGCCATCAATGTAGAAGCCTAACTACCAGATCTCGATCCACCTGAACTGGTCCCATTCCACTTCTAAAATCATCCCCAGACAGTTACTCAACCCCTGTCCTTTCATTAAAAACTACAAAAATGCCCAGAAAAAAAGGCAGGGGCCACGAAAAAATAATTAAAAAAACACGCAAAAAAAAGTCTGGAACTTGTTTCGAAAACCGGAAGTCAGAAACTGTGACCTGTATCCAGATGATTCTGGGCTGGGTACTGTTGCTACATTTTGTCCTCTCGCAACAGTTCTGTCGTGAAGACAGACTTTAAGTTAATAAAGGAAGGACCACAAAAACACGTCAAGCCCCTTTTCATACTTCATGTTTACTGACCAGTTCGTGCATCATACATCAAAGTTCATGATTACATTGAGTTAATATTGACCAATCATATTGCTTGAAACTAAAATTATAACTGGATATAAAAACGAACCAATTATTATCTTCTAATAAGGATCGAGAAAATGAATGAAATTGGAAATAAAATCAAAGATACTTGGATAAACTTTCGCTTTCTTCGCGACACTCCCAAAAACAAGAATATTTTTAAATAAGTACTTTCATTTAGCACATTTCTTTGGCTTCAAATTCTTTACATACATTAAAGTAAATCAAAATTAGCAAGGTATATTTCAATTATATACGATTTCATAAAGTGCATTTGTTATGGAAATTGCATTCAAATCAAAAGAAATAGTTTAAGAAATAAATTTCATTTAAAATCATATTAAATAGATTGCATTTAAATCACACGTTCATTAAAGTAAAGTTCAAATGTAAATTTATCAGAATAAAGTAAAGTCATTTTAAATCACACACTGATGTTAAGCGTTCCCATTCCTTGTGATGAGCAGGTTCATTATTTCACAATTCACCACATTAATTCCATGATAGCTCATCTAAAGGACTGAAAGAGATCCTAAGAAACCACACATCATTGCACAGATTTTAACACATTTCCATTCACGAATATTTAACAAACTTAAAACACATTTTAAGAATCACTTGAGATATTCATATATTTTTTGCTTAGCTTCCATAGCCGCCTTCCTTGTTGGTCGAGTATTTTCCGAAGTAATATTTTCCGAAGTAGAATCGTTAGCCTTAGCGTTGTCACATTTACTTTCACTATCTTCAACACTTGGACACTCAATTAGATACAGCATTTTGACCGAGCGCTGTAGTATTTTCTTAGAAGGGAGTTTCACATGTGCAGTACGTATCTTTCCATCATTACTTTTAATTGCGTGACACACTCTTCCAAGTCGCCAGGCTCCCCTTGGTAGGTTATCTTTGATTAGTACGACATCTCCAACGTTGACGTCAGAGAACGCCTTTACTCTAGCTTGTTTTAGTTCAGTTTCGGGTCTCTCCCTTAAACTCTGTAAATAATCGTTACGCCAGATTGTCCAGAAGTTATTTAAATGGCGTTGTCCTCGTTTCCAAATTTCAAGTAATTTGTCAGTAGAACTGAGAATTGGCTGATAATCATCAGATTCTTTGTAACTTAGTTCTGGTGTACCATTGGAGGATGATCTTTCCGATCGCTTTTCTAAGGGATCGTTTTACCAACCCAATGAGTCGTTCATAAAATCCACCCATCCAGGGTGCTAGTTGCGTTATGAATTTCCATTATTACTAAGAGTTGATAGTTTTCAGGTAGATCCGGATTTGTGTGTTTCCATGGCCAAGTTACATTATATCTATCACCATCAAACTTGACAGTTTCGTTAAAGTGTTGCAATGCCAAGTCATCATTTGATTCTTGGGGATTATCTGTAATCCCTATTGTTTCAAGTTTCCAATATTGTTCAATATCTGGTTTTGCATTCATACATGGATCAATAGTTACATAGGGGAGGACTTGGTTTTTAGTTACGGATACTTTGTCTAGAATCAGCATTGTAGTTTCATGTTCAATGTTATCTTGTTCATTAAGTGTTCTGCCAGTTAAAATCCAACCAAGTTTAGATCCAAGAAAGAGCCCTTCGTTAATTTCAATTCTTTGAGAGAGGATTAAGTTAATATAATAGTCGTTGCCAATGAGTATATCTATTGTCAAAGTTTCTGTTGATGTTGGTAGAGTATCAGCCAAAGAGAAGCCTTCCCATAGAAAACTATAATCAGATATTGATTGTTTATTCAGTGGCACCCTGTGGATTTTCCCTGTAATAGTGGGAACTACGTGGACTTGCATTGATTGATTAGTACCATCTCGAAGTTTTAGGTGGATTGTTGATGTTGAGGTTTTAATAGTTTGTGGTTTATTAGAGCCAAATGTCATGAGAGATAATTTTTCTTTGGGGCGACCCGACTTCAATTTAAGAGTTTTTGCTAGAGCTTCCGTCACATATGTTCTGTGACTTCCGGAGTCAAAAAGGATCCGAGCCGTTTCTATTTTATTGGAGTCTGGGGAGGAAACTTCAGTTACAGCTGTTTGCATCAAAACAGTCTCATTTGAAGCTACCATAGCATGTTTAGAAATAGTCACTGAATTATCGTGTTCAGATAAAGAGTCACTCTCATCGACAAGATTTGACAGTTCAGGTCTACCATACATTTTTGGACATAGGCTTCTGTGGTGATTTCTGCGCTGTTGGCAGTGGAAGCAGGCTTTATCTACAACACATTGACGGACTGAATGGTTTCTTTTCAAACAGATATAACAACAACCTTTTATGCGTTCCTTCCTAGCATTTAGTGAAGTGTATTTTGGAAATTCAGCACTCCAGTGGTCCGACTGTTTGCAATATATACAAAATTTCGTAACTTCTCTTTTATTTGTAGCTACAAGTGTCTCTGTGGAAGATTTTGGTTTTTGATATCTTGTTTGAATAGGGGGCTGGTGAAAGTGGGGTATAGGTTGTGATGGTTTATTATGTTGGTAAGATTTGCATGATAAGTTTTCAGCTGACTCTCTAGCTTTGGTGTAATTTCTGAAGTGTTCTCTAAGTAACGTGACTGTCCATTTGGAGGAAGGATTTTTGCTAAGTTCCAACTGAACGAGAACGTCGGTGGGTAGTTTGGAGGTTATGATGGAAACGAATACATCTTGGTTGACATTTTGTCCTTGAGATTCTAAACTTCTCAAATGCTTTTCAATAGAATTATACATTACCCTGAGCTTGTCTAGGTGGTTAGAACATGGCTGTAGTTCCATAAGTTGCATGTTATGGGCATTAATGATTGCTTGCTCATCTCCGTATCTTTCATGTAGAAGCTGTACGGCGACGCTGTAGTTGTCATTAGTCAGTGATAAGCCAGATATCGTTTCTAGGGGACCAGACTTCAACTTTCCCTGCAGATAAGAAAAATTTTCTACGGGAGACAATTTGTTATTGTTATGAACAGTGGCATTAAAATTATCCCAAAAATCTTTCCATTTCAAAACATTGCCATCAAAGGGTAGCAATTCAAGAACAGGCAATCTTACACACACATTTGGAGAATCATTAACTTGACGTTCTACAATTTCTGGTTGGATTTGATTAGACTGCATTTGTTGGACGCGTATCAGCTCTTGGGTTTGTAAATGAGTATTTCTTTGAAGTTCCACTAATTGTTCCATTTGTGAAGATAAATTTGATTCCGGGTTTAAGGTTTTTGTTATCTCCTTTCTCTTGTTTTTAACTCCTCTTCAATAACAGTTAGTTCAGAAATTACGGTTAAAACTTGCTCAATAAATTCATCAAAGTTTCTTTCTTGCTCTTCAAAAGTTTTCAGTTCTTGCTTTGACTCAGTTTCTTCTAAAAGGGATATGTATTTTTCAGTTGCTTCTTCGTACTTGTGAGAATAGTCTTTTAGTTTTGTTAATACAGTACCAACCTTTCGTATGTGTTTGTCCAACTCGTTATCCTGTACCTCACTCATTGTTATTGATTCCGTTTTTGAAAGTTCCTTTTCCAAGAGATTTCTGTACCTGGCCCGTACCCCCTTCGTATAGCGGAGAGACATCTTCAGTTTTGTGGAGTTGAGTACGGCCAGGTAGAGTTACAGGTAACACGTGGTCAATCAAGGTGTAGTCTAACCAGTTTCTCGGGTCACAAACTCACTCGCGATTTCAGTGGCTTTTTTGTTTTCAGAAAGACAAACTTTTAGGCTTAGTTATTTCAGGAGAGCAATAGAGTAGGCCGTTAGTTCTTCCCGGGTTTCGGCACCACATGTCGTGAAGACAGACTTTAAGTTAATAAAGGAAGGACCACAAAAACACGTCAAGCCCCTTTTCATACTTCATTTTTACTGACCAGTTCGTGCATCATACATCAAAGTTCATGAATATTACATTGAGTTAATATTGACCAATCATATTGCTTGAAACTAAAATCATAAATGGATATAAAAACGAACCAATTATTATCTTCTAATAAGGATCGAGAAAATGAATGAAATTGGAAATAAAATCAAAGATACTTGGATAAACTTTCGCTTTCTTCGCGACAAGTTCTGCTGGAAAAATATAAATGTACGAGCTTCCAGTCGTTTTTGGCGTTTTCTTGCGCCGCGTTTTGGTGACCTAACAGAACACTCGGAAACGAGATATCGCCAAAACAACGAACCGTTTTGGCGACTAAAATTAACACGCGGCACGAGATAACGAGAAATCGCCAAAACAGCTAATTCTCTAGAGATATTGCCGTTTTGGCGTTTTCTCGCGCCGCGTTTTGGCGACTTAAGAAACGCGCGGCACGAGAAAACGAGAAATTGCCAAAACGGCAATTTCTCTAGAGATATTGTCGTTTTGGTGTTTTCTCGCGCCGCCTTTTCTCGCCCTGGATAAAAAAGATCTGCGAGAAAACAAAAAGAGCAGATTTAAGAAAATTTTGAAACATTTCAATTTAGCGTGTTATTAGTTTTTAATAGGTCGGGAAAACGCGGCGCGAGAAAACACCAAAACGGCAATAGGCCTATCTCTAGAGAATTAGCCGTTTTGGCGATTTCTCGTTTTCTCGTGCCGCGTGTTATTACAGGTCGCCAAAACGCGGCGCGAGTGGCCTTATGACGTTTTCAATACTTATCAGCTACCGTATACAAGGCCAAAACTTAGAACCGTCCTACAGAGTCAAATGGCACAGATCTGTGACTATACACCAGAATGGCAGGATATAGTTACCTCCAAACGAGATATGTGGCCAAAGTATATAGGCCATATTGATGATGGGTGGCCAACAGAGTTGGAGGACCTGATGCAAAACAAATGTGTTTGAATGCTTTTTTTTTCGGGGGAAGTGTGTGTGATTAAAGTTTGGGCCGGTTGCGTTGCTTAAATTCGGAGAATTAAGAGAAAATGTGGCGATTCTAGTGAGTTACATGTTTCAATATGGCATCTCCTCCACCCATCATCAATATACTTTGGCCACAGAGTTTGGAGATCTCCAATTATTAAAGTCACCTGGGGCTAGGAGAATCCGTTTTTTGACGTCATCTTCTGAGGTGTTCCCTGGCCTATAATTACTGTACGGGCTCCCGTTCCAGGGGCGGCGGAACCGGGGGGGGGGGGGGGGGCAGGCCTATCTTCGCCCCCCCCCCCCCCAATAATTGGCCTATTAAAAGAATTATGGAGTTTTCAAACACGATAGTTAAGGGCAGTTAAGTGTTTAAAGGGCAGAAACAGTTGAAAACTGGGGTTTAGAAACACGGAATTTTTTTAGCGGCTTCGCCGCAAATCTTAGATTACCGGTAATACAATGAATATACAGTTTCTGAGGGTTTTAAAGAACAAAACTTGGCCCCGCCACAATCTGTCTTGATGTTGGGTTGGTTTGTGATAGTCCATCGTCTGATCGCAATGTTTGCTACTCTCCGTTTTACTAAACTATATGCCAGAAATGGCGTAGGCAGATGTCGGCGATTTAGTACCCTCGAGCTCTCCGGGCTTAGGCGATTTTGTCTCCCACGTAATCAAACTTTTTTCCCAACTACGCCCAACAGCTCAAACTGTCTTGCTGTAAGATTATTTTGTTAGTCGATCGCCTTATCACAATATGTGCTACTGTAAATTTGACTATTTCTTTTTGAAATGTCAACTTTTCAATGCCAGAAATTGCCTGGAACGCATCGCTGGCAATCTCGAACTTTGGAGTTGTCGGGAACTGCAGGCCCCTGGACTCTCGCGTGATAGCGCTGTCATAATGGCTCACCTGTCGGCAGATTACTGGAGCCTACGATACTGAGTAAGAGTATTATGTACCTCTTTTCAAAACAGTTAGACACTTGTCTCCATGGTCATTTTAGACAAGAAGATGTTCCCTGTGCCAATGTGAATTAGTGTTCATAAAAATATATACGTATACGCGCACATGGATGGAGTGTCAGAGGGTATTTCGCGAACGTAAATCGCCGAAGTTATCAGATGGAGTTCTGTATGCAAAGGGAGGTAAGCATGGGTGTTAGAGTTAAAGCCTTTGCCGCTTTGGTCAGATTTCATCACCGTGTTTTCTAAGTGAGCAGTTCAAAAAGCCTAAAACATTTACACTACAGAAGATAACAAAATAACGTTGTGCCAGGAATTGCATACCTCGACTTATGGCATGAATTCAAAGCATGTGACAGTGATGTGTGTGTGTGAGTATGACGGAGTAGTGCTCAATGTTTATCTTTGACTTTGATTACCGTGTGACCAATTTCCGTTACGGTAGATCATTTAAAATTTATATCGTGTTTAAATTCATCTATTAAGCATATCATAGGCATATTATAAAACGACGAACAAACTAGCCAAGCTACCATATATATTTTATTGAAGTTTTCTGAAATTATGAATGTTATTCTTTTGATTTTACATTCCAGTGTTATTAATATTGTGACGTTTTGTACAAAAAAACATCTTGAGTCTATAGCCTAACTACCACGTACCAGCTCCAGGGCCCTGTCTTACAAAGCTGGCGTAAGTTACGTCGGACGTAAATCAGTGTTAAAGCTATAGGAACTTACGCCCTAGTCGCAACTGGCCATGTTGTAGGCCTATGCGTAGTTCAATTTACCGAACTTATGGTGATATTACATATACTAGGCAGGTCGGTGACGTCATCAAATGTTTGTACAAGGTATTCGATCATAAAAGTTAAAAAGCAAACGTGAGTCTCAAAAGTTAAAAATAAAACAAAAAGTGTAGTCTGTGTATTTTTTCAGGGCCCTTTCACTGGACCCTGTTTGCTCATTTTCGCTTGAACAGAAAAATAAATACCATTCATAAAAATGCTTGGAAAAGGTCCATATTTAGAGACAAAAGTTGTCTCCCCTGATTTATTAAATACCATTTTTCTAAGTAAATATGATTATTCATGTCAAACGGAATTCTAATTACATCTTATAGCCATGTGAAGAATAGTTTGGTATAGGTTTTAGAAACAAACTATGGATGGTTAAAATTGACCCGACCTGCCTACATATACCAACGTTCAGTCTACGAATTTTGAAATGCTGGTCGGTAAAGTCTGACGCACTTTTGTCGGAAATTCAAAGCCATGAAAACAATATTGTAACTGCTCTGTATGGGCTTTCTACCCCAGATTTCTTTAGAACCCATAAAAGATTATTCTTGTCCTCTTTTATTTATTTTTATTTGTTTTTTTATTTGGCATGCACCGTTTGACCCAGTTCGAACGTCACGCAAAATGGCGGCAAAGTCTCCAAGAAATGACAGTTTGTTGTTGGTTAAAACCAGGTGTACGCCCTTTGGAAGAGCTACATGTAATAAAAGCGGACAAGAATAATCTTTTATGAGTTTTAAAGAAGTCTGAGGTAGGAATCGTCCATACCGAGGAGTTACAATAATATTTTCATGGCTTGTAATTTAAGCATCATTTCCACCTTGTATTTCAAATTTGTATACCGAACGTTGGTATATGTAATATCACCATAAGTTCGGTAAATTGAACTAGCCTATGCGCAACCTTACGCCAGCTTCGTAAGACAGGGCCCAGGTGACTAAGTCTGCAATATGTTGAGTGGATTGAAGTTGTTCTGATACGGCTGCACTGCCTTCTTCAATACCACGTCAATTTAGTGTACAACCGTACATTTGAAAAATCTAAGAGTTTCTCTGGGAATTTTAAAAAATGATACATGTAACTCGAAAATTTGTAGACACTACTCCTGAAATTGTAGGCCTACCAGGAGCTTCTTTGATAATCCCTTCGTAGAGCTAAACCATCATCTGTGGCCTTAAAATCTGTTAGCTACGCATTTCGCTGTTTGAATTCTCTCTGTGTTCAAATTGGTTTTTTCTTATGGTGAGAACCGGAAAGTTTCAAATCATGCTTTGACACTACATCCATAACGGTGGCCAGGGAAACACTTGTTTAACGTAAGAGGGTATTTAAATTTAGCGAGATTCGACGTAGACAAAAATGAATCTCTCAGACAAACTTGTGTTCGGTCGTCAGTGGAGCGCGCCAGTGAATTTTAAGATTGACAGGAAGAATATTAGTAAATTACTTCCCTTGCGAGCTTATCATATCTTGTATGACTATAACCTGCAAAGTCAGCGGTAAGACTACCTTTTCTGAAAATTCTTCAACGACCCCCCATAAGTTGCATAGACACGAAATGCAGCCGGTCACATTTTCCCGAAAGTTTTATTTACAAGCCATTATATATTTCAGAGTTAATAGAGCGCTTGTCTTTAGTTATTAGCTCCTCGAAATGATCAAAATTAGCCTTTAGGTTTAAATGGCAGACTTTTCGGGTTGACCAATTTCTCTTACGCTAGTGCAGTGACTGGTGAGCTGGGCGTATGTTGACTGGCCAATCAGGACTCCTAGCTAAGCGTTGCATGAAGATGGCTCAGATAATGCTCCTTAAATTTCTTCTAGCACAGTTTGGCGAGGAAAAATCGTAGAGATATGGTTTTGGTACTGTTAGAAAGGAAAATTTTCTGCGCCTGTACTATTTCTACTAAGTTTGTTTCCTTTCCTTGTCCTTTAAAACTTGTTTTCAATACCGGTTGATACACAATGACCCAACCCCATCACCCTCACATTGCCACACCCACTTCCCCTAAAATACCAAATAATAAGAGTGAGAACATAATATGCCATATTATATTAGTTTTTGTGTTCAATGACTGACAGTATGTGGATAAATACTATATTATCATTACTGTCGTTATTTTCTTGTTTCAGAATGTAGACAGAAATATTATTGACATTCATTACATTATCTATGAGGCGATCAAGACTCCAGGTTAAGCCTAACGTAGGTTTAAAGGCTGGCAGTCGTAATAAATCAGATGACAAAACAAGTGTTGCAGCTTCCAAATCTCCTAAACCTACTTCAAAAAACAAAGAACCCCAGAAACACAATGACAAAGTGAGCTGTGAGAGCAGTGTTGGACCAGTAGGTAAAGAAGATGATGTAAACACGATAGGCAAAAACAAAGAACCCCAGAAACACAATGACACAGTGAGCTGTGAGAGCAGTGTTGGACGAGTAGGTAAAGAAGATGATGTAAACACAGTAGTAAAAAACAAAGAACCCCAGAAACACAATGACACAGTGAGCTGTGCGAGCAGTGTTGAACCAGTAGGTAAAGAAGATGATGCAAACACGGTAGAAGTAGGACACTCTGGCTTTCTGAACAAGTTAACTAGGTTAAAAAACAAGCAGCCATCGGTTGAGAATATATCTCTATCAGGAAGTCCAACCAAGTCCCCACCAGTGCAGAATGACGCCGAAAGTAAATCCGCCACCAGATTGAGAAGCAGGTTTCCGAAAAAACTGAAGCCAAATCTCAGTGTTGCTGGAAGAGCACTAGACAGGTTAGTTTCTCTCAATCATCATTCCATTCCCCTTATTTTAGTGCATTTGACAGAAAAACTAGTGTGTGTACTTATTTACTGGACCGTTTTTGGCTGGATCCGCAAATCACCTAACTTAGACTATACAGAATAGTTTTTGAATATCCTTGGTTACCATCGTATTTCAGACCATCTGGATAAAAATGGTGCCATTGCCTTGGGAAGAAAGGATATATAAAGTGGGGAAAGGGAATTCATTTGACTATGAAGCACAGAAATGACTTTTAAAAAATATGAACATTCACTCTTTTACTAGACAGTAGGACTATAGTGGTAGACTACTGGACCTACACAATTTTCACTAGACTAGTCCAGTGGACTAGTGGGGATCTTGATCCCTGTCAATTTAGACCATTACACTTTATCACCAATCAGAGAAATGGCAATCTTCCTCGTATATTATATTTATTTCCATACATACAGCTGCCGTGTGCACTTATCCCCACACAGGTAAGCAACATCTGTTGTATGCTCTGGAAGTTGTGTTTACCAAGGCTGTTACAAAATGTCTCCTAATGATGACCAGCTAATACCATAGTATCCAACATGCAAAAACAATCTCCGTAGATATAAATCACGCACTGTTTGAGAAGGGAGAATGACTGTTAATGAATCCATTTGAATCACATGCTACAAGTCGATGCAACAAATCGCACAGTAAGAATGGGTCTTTAGCCCAGTGTGTTTCAAAAGGGCAAACTCTATTCAAACCAAAACTTAGTAGTGAGGTCTCGCTAATAAACTGGTTATTTGCAAATAAAAAGCTCCGGATGGAGATAAGCTGGCTATTTGACACCCTTGCTGGGATATATGGGTAGATATTTGGTGCCTTGACACTAATATTGTTACTCGGTTCCTCCCATATAAAGCCCGGGTTCTCCCCCCCCCCCCCCCCCACCCACTAAACCTGATTTAAGTGAACTTATCTTAAGGGCGACGAAAGAAAATAGAATCTGTCAATCAACCATATATCCCGCATGTATGTCGCATTACTAATAGTTTTATGTACATTACGAGGACAACAGTAATATTGTAAAATTAAACATTTACTTAGTTTCTGTTTATCAGAATAGCAGCAGGTAGCAAGACGGGTCGAATCCCACTCAGACCCCAACAAATAAAAAAATTGATTAGTGGATTTTTAACTTGATGGCAGTATGTGGAAGAGTTGCCAGGTACTGGTTGAAGCGTGGGGTATCCTGCAGCAGGGAAAGTGTCCGTCTGGGTTATAGGTTATGTATTGTGAAAATGGTTGCCTTTTTTAAGAATAATATGTGTGATTATCTACGCCATTGTTTTGTCTAATAGGAAGTCTATTAGTTCATCAGATAAACATCCTTCCAGTCAGTCTGAAGGGCGTGCTAATTCTCCCAAACCAGAGGTAACCACGTCAGCTGTGTCAATTGCCCCGACTACAGAAATATCCACTGATGATGTCATATGTAGAACAAGGTAAAATCCTAATGTGTATATATATTTGATGTATTGTTTATTGTCTCATGTTAATGAGTAAGCCTAGTCTCATATCAAACAGATGATAGTGGCTAAAAAAGGTTGACCAGCCGGTCTCCTCCCACACCATAATAAATAGGTTACACATTTGGCACATCATAGTAGGCTTAGCCATATTGGTGGGTAAAATAATTAATGGATTATCATTTGATTCAGGAGGTCATGATGATGTCTGGCTGCTCATGGGTTGACAGGGATGCCTTGTTCCCCCCCTGGTCCTCTACTCATGGGTTGACCGGGATGGCTTGTTCCCCCCCTGGTCCTCTACTCATGGGTTGACAGGGATGGCTTGTTCCCCCCCTGGTCCTCTACTCATGGGTTGACAGGGATGGCTTGTTCCCCCCTGATCCTCTACTCATGGGTTGACAGGGATGGCTTGTTTCCCCCCTGATCCTCTACTCATGGGTTGACAGGGATGGCTTGTTCTCCCCTGATCATCTACTCATGGGTTGACAGGGATGGCTTGTTCCCCCCCTGGTCCTCTACTCATGGGTTGACAGGGATGGCTTGTTCCCCCCCTGGTCCTCTACTCAAGGGTTGACAGGGATGGCTTGTTCCCCCTGGTCCTCTACTCATGTGTTGACAGGGATGGCTTGTTCTCCCCTGATCATCTACTCATGGGTTGACAGGGATGGCTTGTTCCCCCCTGGTCCTCTACTCATGGGTTGACAGGGATGGCTTGTTCCCCCCTGGTCCTCTACTCATGGGTTGACAGGGATGGCTTGTTTCCCCCCTGATCCTCTACTCATGGGTTGACAGGGATGGCTTGTTTCCCCCCTGATCCTCTACTCATGGGTTGACAGGGATGGCTTGTTCTCCCCTGATCATCTACTCATGGGTTGACAGGGATGGCTTGTCCCCCCCTGGTCCTCTACTCATGGGTTGACAGGGATGGCTTGTTTCCCCCCTGATCCTCTACTCATGGGTTGACAGGGATGGCTTGTTTCCCCCCTGATCCTCTACTCATGGGTTGACAGGGATGGCTTGTTCCCCCCTGATCATCTACTCATGGGTTGACAGGGATGGCTTGTTTCCCCCTGATCATCTACTCATGGGTTGACAGGGATGGCTTGTTCTCCCCTGATCATCTACTCATGGGTTGACAGGGATGGCTTGTTCCCCCCTGATCATCTACTCATGGGTTGACAGGGATGGCTTGTTCTCCCCTGATCATCTACTCATGGGTTGACAGGGATGGCTTGTTCCCCCCTGATCATCTACTCATGGGTTGACAGGGATGGCTTGTTCCCCCCTGATCATCTACTCATGGGTTGACAGGGATGGCTTGTTCCCCCCACTGGTCCTCTACTCATGGGTTGACAGGGATGGCTTGTTTCCCCCCTGATCCTCTACTCATGGGTTGACAGGGATGGCTTGTTCTCCCCTGATCATCTACTCATGGGTTGACAGGGATGGCTTATTCTCCCCTTGGCCTCTACTTATGCCTCCATTTTGCCTCCTTTAAACCCCCCTTGTCTCCCAGAGGCCTCTCTCCTGTATAGGTTCATTTTGCCTCATCTCCCAGAGACCCTCCACTCTCCTGTATAGGTTTTTTTTGCCTCCATTAAGCCTCATCTCCCAGAGGCCCACTCTCCTGTATAGGTCCATTTTGCCTTATCTCCCAGAGACCCTCCACTCTCCTGTATAGGTTTTTTTTGCCTCCATTAAGCCTCATCTCCCAGAGGCCCACTCTCCTGTATAGGTCCATTTTGCCTCATCTCCCAGAGACCCTCCACTCTCCTGTATAGGTTTTTTTTGCCTCCATTAAGCCTCATCTCCCAGAGGCCCACTCTCCTGTATAGGTCCATTTTGCCTCCATTAAGCCCCTCTTATCTCCCCGAGGCCCACTCTTCTGTATCGGTTCATTTTGCTTTATCTCCCCGAGGTCCACTCTCATGTATAGGTCCATTTTGCCTTATCTCCCAGAGGACCACTCTCCTGTATAGGTCCATTTTGCCTCCATTAAGCCCCTCTTATCTCCCCGAGGCCCACTCTCCTGTATAGGTTCATTTTGCTTTATCTCCTCGAGGTCCACTTTCCTGTATAGGTCCATTTTGCCTCCATTAAGCCCCTCTTGTCTCCCCAAGGTCCACTCTCTGTATATGTCCATTTTGCCTCCATTAAGCCCCTCTTGTCTCTCAGAGGCCCTCTTTCCTGTATATGTCCATTAAGCCCCTCTGTCTCCCATAGGCCTCTCTCCTGTATATGTCCATTTTGCCTCCATTAAGCCCCTCTTGTCTCTCAGAGGCCCTCTTTCCTGTATATGTCCATTTTGCCTCCATTAAGCCCCTCTTGTCTCTCAGAGGCCCTCTTTCCTGTATATGTCCATTAAGCCCCTCTGTCTCCCATAGGCCTCTCTCCTGTATATGTCCATTTTGCCTCCATTAAGCCCCTCTTGTCTCTCAGAGGCCCTCTTTCCTGTATATGTCCATTTTGCCTCCATTAAGCCCCTCTTGTCTCCTCGAGGTCCACTCTCCTGTATATGTCCATTTTGCCTCCATTAAGCCCCTCTTGTCTCTCAGAGGCCCTCTTTCCTGTATATGTCCATTAAGCCCCTCTGTCTCCCATAGGCCTCTCTCCTGTATATGTCCATTTTGCCTCCATTAAGCCCCTCTTGTCTCTCAGAGGTACACTCTCCTGTATATGTCCATTTTGCCTCCATTAAGCCCCTCTTGTCTCCTCGAGGTCCACTCTCCTGTATATGTCCATTTTGCCTCCATTAAGCCCCTCTTGTCTCTCAGAGGCCCTCTTTCCTGTATATGTCCATTAAGCCCCTCTGTCTCCCATAGGCCTCTCTCCTGTATATGTCCATTTTGCCTCCATTAAGCCCCTCTTGTCTCTCAGAGGTACACTCTCCTGTATATGTCCATTTTGCCTCCATTAAGCCCCTCTTGTCTCCTCGAGGTCCACTCTCCTGTATATGTCCATTTTGCCTCCATTAAGCCCCTCTTGTCTCTCAGAGGCCCTCTTTCCTGTATATGTCCATTAAGCCCCTCTGTCTCCCATAGGCCTCTCTCCTGTATATGTCCATTTTGCCTCCATTAAGCCCCTCTTGTCTCTCAGAGGTACACTCTCCTGTATATGTCCATTTTGCCTCCATTAAGCCCCTCTTGTCTCCTCGAGGTCCACTCTCCTGTATATGTCCATTTTGCCTCCATTAAGCCCCTCTTGTCTCTCAGAGGTACACTCTCCTGTATATGTCCATTTTGCCTCCATTAAGCCCCTCTTGTCTCTCAGAGGTACACTCTCCTGTATATGTCCATTTTGCCTCCATTAAGCCCCTCTTGTCTCTCAGAGGTACACTCTCCTGTATAGGTCCATTTTGCCTCCATTTAGCCCTATGATGACCCTCTTTTCTCCCCTCGGCTCCCTACATATGCCCTACTTACTGTATTGTCCTCTTATCACTCCCAGATGATGTACTGCATTGTCCTCTTATCACTCCCAGATGATGTACTGCATTGTCCTCTTGTCTCTCCCAGATGATGTACTGCATTGTCCTCTTGTCTCTCCCAGATGATGTACTGCATTGTCCTCTTGTATCTCCCAGATGATGTACTGCATTGTCCTCTTATCACTCCCAGATGATGTACTGTATTGTCCTCTTGTCTCTCCCAGATGATGTACTGCATTGTCCTCTTGTCTCTCCCAGATGATGTACTGCATTGTCCTCTTGTATCTCCCAGATGATGTACTGCATTGTCCTCTTGTCTCTCCCAGATGATGTACTGCATTGTCCTCTTATCTCTCCCAGATGATGTACTGCATTGTCCTCTTATCTCTCCCAGATGATGTACTGCATTGTCTTCTTGTCTCTCCCAGATGATGTACTGCATTGTCCTCTTATCTCTCCCAGATGATGTACTGTATTGTCCTCTTATCTCTCCCAGATGATGTACTGCATTGTCCTCTTATCTCTCCCAGATGATGTAGCTGGTTGAGTCTACAGGCTTCTGTAATTATTATGTTTATCTTTGTAAGATTGAAACCGGGATGACCTTAACACTTCTGTTTTGTTATTTATCTTTTAGTGTTGACAAAGAGGTGGCAGACTGTATCCAGACACAATTGGAAGTGTTGACTAGTAGAGAGAAAGCTGTGCATAATGAGACTGAGCTATCCCAGACAGTTGTATCTGAGGTAATCAATAGTTGTTCATATGTAAACCTCCCAGACAGTTGCATCTGAGGTAATGAATTGTTGTTCATATGTAAACCTCCCAGACAGTTGTATCTGAGGTAATGAATTGTTGTTCATATGTAAACCTCCCAGACAGTTGTATCTGAGGTAATCAATTGTTGTTCATATGTAAACCTCCCAGACAGTTGTATCTGAGGTAATCAATTGTTGTTCATATGTAAACCTCCCAGACAGTTGTATCTGAGGTAATCAATTGTTGTTCATATGTAAACCTACCTAAAGGTGATTGGTCAGAGCACTGTTGAATGCCATTTCAAACTGTGTTTGTCATCAGTTGAACTAACTGTTGAATGCCATTTCAAACTGTGTTTGTCATCAGTTGGACTAACTGTTGGATGACATTTCAAACTGTGTTTGTTATCAGTTGGACTAACTGTTGGATGACATTTCAAACTGTGTTTGTCATCAGTTGGACTAACTGTCGGATGACATTTCAGACTGTATCATCAGTTGGACTAACTGTTGAATGCCATTTCAAACTGTGTTTGTCATCAGTTGAACTAACTGTTGGATGACATTTCAAACTGTGTTTGTCATCAGTTGGACTAACTGTCAGATGACATTTCAGACTGTATCATCAGTTGGACTAACTGTTGGATGACATTTCAAACTGTGTTTGTTATCAGTTGGACTAACTGTCGGATGACATTTCAGACTGTATCATCAGTTGGACTAACTGTCGAATGACATTTCAGACTGTATCATCAGTTGGACTAACTGTTGGATGACATTTCAAACTGTGTTTGTTATCAGTTGGACTAACTCTTGGATGACATTTCAAACTGTGTTTGTCATCAGTTGGACTAACTGTCGGATGACATTTCAGACTGTGTTTGTCATCAGTTGGACTAACTGTCGGATGACATTTCAGACTGTATCATCAGTTGGACTAACTGTCGGATGACATTTCAAACTGTGTTTGTCATCAGTTGGACTAACTGTCGGATGACATTTCAGACTATATCATCAGTTGGACTAACTGTTGGATGACATTTCAAACTGTGTTTGTCATCAGTTGGACTAACTGTTGAATGCCATTTCAAACTGTGTTTGTTATCAGTTGGACTAACTGTTGGATGACATTTCAAACTGTGTTTGTCATCAGTTGGACTAACTGTCGGGTGACATTTCAAACTGTGTTTGTCATCAGTTGGACTAACTGTCGGATGACATTTCAGACTGTATCATCAGTTGGACTAACTGTTAGATGACATTTCAAACTGTGTTTGTCATCAGTTGGACTAACTGTCGGATGACATTTCAAACTGTGTTTGTCATCAGTTGGACTAACTGTCGGATGACATTTCAGACTGTATCATCAGTTGGACTAACTGTTGGATGACATTTCAAACTGTGTTTGTCATCAGTTGGACTAACTGTCGGATGACATTTCAAACTGTGTTTGTCATCAGTTGGACTAACTGTCGGATGACATTTTAGACTGTATCATCAGTTGGACTAACTGTTGGATGACATTTCAAACTGTGTTTGTCATCAGTTGGACTGTCGGATGACATTTCAGACTGTATCATCAGTTGGACTAACTGTTGGATGACATTTCAAACTGTGTTTGTCATCAGTTGGACTAACTGTCGGATGACATTTCAGACTGTATCATCAGTTGGACTAACTGTTGGATGACATTTCAAACTGTGTTTGTCATCAGTTGGACTAACTGTCGGATGACATTTCAGACTGTGTTTGTCATCAGTTGGACTAACTGTTGGATGACATTTCAAACTGTGTTTGTCATCAGTTGGACTAACTGTTGGATGACATTTCAAACTGTGTTTGTCATCAGTTGGACTAACTGTTGGATGACATTTCAAACTGTGTTTGTTATCAGTTGGACTAACTGTTGGATGACATTTCAAACTGTGTTTGTCATCAGTTGAACTAACTGTCGGATGACATTTCAAACTGTGTTTGTCATCAGTTGGACTAACTGTTGGATGACATTTCAAACTGTGTTTGTTATCAGTTGGACTAACTGTTGGATGACATTTCAAACTGTGTTTGTCATCAGTTAGACTAACTGTTGGATGACATTTCAAACTGTGTTTGTTATCAGTTGGACTAACTGTTGGATGACATTTCAAACTGTGTTTGTCATCAGTTAGACTAACTGTCGGATGACATTTCAAACTGTGTTTGTCATCAGTTGGACTAACTGTTGGATGACATTTCAGACTGTATCATCAGTTGGACTAACTGTCGGATGACATTTCAAACTGTGTTTGTCATCAGTTGGACTAACTGTTGGATGACATTTCAGACTGTGTTTATCATCAGTTGGACTAACTGTTGGATGACATTTCAAACTGTGTTTATCATCAGTTGGACTAACTGTCGGATGACATTTCAGACTGTATCATCAGTTGGACTAACTGTCAGATGACATTTCAAACTGTGTTTGTCATCAGTTGGACTAACTGTTGAATGCCATTTCAAACTGTGTTTGTCATCAGTTGAACTGACTTATGCAGATCCTAGATTTGCTTTGGCAATTGTAACTTTCAAAAGTTGAGAGAAAGAATTATTTTTAATATTAATGATATCATCATCATGTTTCCGCAAAGTTTTGGAAAAAGTTGTCACTAGCAACATGGTTAGCAACAGGTCACTAGCAACATGGTTAGCAACAGGTCACTAGCAACATGGTTAGCAACATGTCACTAGCAACATGTCACTAGCAACATGGTTAGCAACATGTCACTAGCAACATGTCACTAGCAACATGGTTAGCAACATGTCACTAGCAACATGGTTAGCAACATGTCACTAGCAACATGGTTAGTGTCAACAATTTGTTACCTGCTGAATAAAAAATCTGTTAATGCCCTCATAGACTGATCCAGAGACATTTTGATACCTGTATACAGGTATGGGCGCCCAAACTCACCAGCAAAAAATCCGCCCAAATTCTTTAAACCAACTGATTTTAATGTCAAAATAGCATTTAATGTTGAATTTTGGGCCAGAGATGTTGTTTTTGTCTTATTGTTGGAACATTTTGAACCGAAATGGTATGCCCAAATTTTTCCTGGATCAGTCCCTGGCCCTGTATTGTGTACTAGTCATGCATTGTGTCATCCGAGTGTTGGTACAGTTGGTACATTTAGGTATTATCAATGGGAAGGTGAAGAATTGGAAAGATAATTTTATGTGTGATAGGTAATGATAGGTAATTAACTTAGCAAGAACTTAATTGATCTTTATACTGTTTACATAAAGAACATTTTTCCATTTTTCCCTGACAGAAAAAATTAAAAATTTTCTATTTTTGCCAAAATTTGCCCATGGTCAGTTCTGCAACTGCAGGTCTTTTCTTAGCCAAGTCATTGGCTAAGTTGCATCATGGCTACTCTATAATGCATCTCGATTTCATTCACTATTGATTGCATAAAACTAATGGAACAAAATGCTTTATGAATGGCCCATGGAACTTACTCTCTATTGTAACGATTCATTCAAATTTTAATGACCAGCCCCGATAGCTCAGTCGGTAGAGCGTCCGCTTCAGGCCTGGGAGATCCGAGTTCAAGCCCGGGTCGAGTCAGACCAAAGACTTTAACAGTGGTAGCTGTTACTGCTTCGCTTGGCGCTCAGCAATAGGAGTTAGAGCAGCGACTGGTTGGCCCGGTGTCAGTATACTGTGACTGGGTGAGGGGGCTTGCTGGTTGTCTTCGGCAAGTCGTCTCGGTGAGACAGCACCTTAAAGAGCGGTGGAAATCCGACCTGTCACAAGGAGACAACGTCTTCATATAACCGAAATACTGTTGAGCAGGACGTAAAACCCCAATCACTCACTCACTCAAATTTTAATTATTTGCTTACTAGGGGATAAAACAGACCTTGGACAATTGTTTTAAACCTCATGAACTCTTGTCTTTCCATCTAAACTAGTTAAAATGTTCTTTCCCTTCAAATGATTGATCAATTTCCAATGTTTGTTCTATCTTAAATAACCAATAAGAAATTAAATGAATGACCAATGACCAATGCCTGTTCTATCTTCATTAGCCAATACGGAAATCCAAGAGACGTCCACCCAAAATCCTAGCGCCTGTTGATGAACCACCTGACAGATGTAAAATGTTAATGAAAGATCTGATCTATTGGAATCCCAGTAAGAACCCCATGAGGTAAGATCATCCCAGTAAGAACCCCATAAGGTAAGATCATCTCAATAAGAACCACATGAGATAAGATCATCCCAGTAAGAACCCCATGAGGTAAGATCATCCCAGTAAGAACCTCATGAGATAAGATCATCCCAGTAAGAACCCCATGAGGTAAGATCATCCCAGTAAGAACCCCATGAGGTAAGATCATCCCAGTAAGAACCCCATGAGGTAAGATCATCCCAGTAAGAACCCCATGAGGTAAGATCATCTCAGTAAGAACCTCATGAGGTAAGATCATCCCAGTAAGAACCTCATGAGATAAGATCATCCCAGTAAGAACCCCATGAGGTAAGATCATCCCAGTAAGAACCCCATGAGGTAAGATCATCCCAGTAAGAACCCCATGAGGTAAGATCATCCCAGTAAGAACCCCATGAGGTAAGATCATCCCAGTAAGAACCCCATGAGGTAAGATCATCTCAGTAAGAACCTCATGAGGTAAGATCATCCCAGTAAGAACCTCATGAGATAAGATCATCCCAGTAAGAACCCCATGAGGTAAGATCATCCCAGTAAGAACCCTATGAGGTAAGATGGGTTTCATTAAAAGTACCCTTCCCTGGTACATTTAACATTAGTCCATTGAAAGTCCCCCCCCCCTCTGGTACATTTAACATTAGTCCATTGAAAGTCCCCCCCTCTGGTACATTTAACATTAGTCCATTGAAAGTCCCCCCCTCTGGTACATTTAACATTAGTCCATTGAAAGTCCCCCCCTCTGGTACATTTAACATTAGTCCATTGAAAGTCCCCCCCTCTGGTACATTTAACATTAGTCCATTGAAAGTCCCTCGCTCTGGTACATTTAACATTAGTCCATTGAAAGTCCCCCCCTCTGGTACATTTAACATTAGTCCATTGAAAGTCCCTCGCTCTGGTACATTTAACATTAGTCCATTGAAAGTCCCTCCTGGTACATTTAACATTAGTCCATTGAAAGTCCCTCGCTCTGGTATATCACTCCCTTTGAATATTTTTACTGTTTTACATAGTTTATGTGATAGAAATTAAATTATTAGGATTGACTTCAATGTTTCTGTGGTTCTTGAGTTAGGAACGAACTGGCCCCTGGGCAAACTTTTCATAAACTGCTCCATGAATTTATTTAGTTCGCACATAAGTTGATGAACCAAAGAAACTTTGAAGTCAATCTTTATTTAAACAACAGCAAAAAAACTAATAAATTTTTTGGATGTAAACAAAATGTTACCCTGAAGATTAAGTGTTGAATTGTTTGGTTCCTTAGAGTTAAAGAAAAACAACCCAAGGACCCAAGCTGCAAGACAAGCACAGAAGATGAGACGGTTACTGAAGAGGCTGCACCAGTGGATGAGAGTTTACCTGTACCTCAAGTGAAGATTGGTCCTGATGGATCCATTATACTGAATGAAGAAAGGTATAGAACACACTGGTCCTGATGGATCCATTATACTGAATGAAGAAAGGTATAGAACACACTGGTCCTGATGGATCCATTATACTGAATGAAGAAAGGTATAGAACACACTGGTCCTGATGGATCCATTATACTGAATGAAGAAAGGTATAGAACACACTGGTCCTGATGGATCCATTATACTGAATGAAGAAAGGTATAGAACACACTGGTCCTGATGGATCCATTATACTGAATGAAGAAAGGTATAGAACACACTGGTCCTGATGGATCAATTATACTTAATGAAGAAAGGTATAGAACACACTGGTCCTGATGGATCCATTATACTGAATGAAGAAAGGTATAGAACACACTGGTCCTGATGGATCCATTATACTGAATAAAGAAAGGTATAGAACACACTGGTCCTGATGGATCCATTATACTGAATGAAGAAAGGTATAGAACACACTGGTCCTGATGGATCCATTATACTGAATGAAGAAAGGTATAGAACACACTGGTCCTGATAGATCCATTATACTGAATGAAGAAAGGTATAGAACACACTGGTCCTGATGGATCCATTATACTGAATGAAGAAAGGTATAGAACACAATGGTCCTGATGGATCCATTATACTTAATGAAGAAAGGTATAGAACACAATGGTCCTGATGGATCCATTATACTGAATGAGGAAAGGTATAGAACACACTAGTCCTAATGGATCCATTATACTTAATGAAGAAAGGTATAGAACACACTGGTCCTGATGGATCCATTATACTTAA
The DNA here is from genome assembly GCA_963971465.1 of Lepidochitona cinerea. Classification (NCBI taxonomy): domain Eukaryota; kingdom Metazoa; phylum Mollusca; class Polyplacophora; order Chitonida; family Tonicellidae; genus Lepidochitona; species Lepidochitona cinerea. The sequence continues at coordinate 863,690 of OZ020553.1, read as the reverse complement.
TGAAGAAAGGTATAGAACACACTGGTCCTGATGGATCTATTATACTTAATGAAGAAAGGTATAGAACACACTGGTCCTGATGGATCCATTATACTGAATGAAGAAAGGTATAGAACACACTGGTCCTGATGGATCAATTATACTTAATGAACAAAAGTATAGAACACACTGGTCCTGATGGATCCATTATACTTAATGAAGAAAGGTATAGAACACACTGGTCATGATGGATCCATTATACTTAATGAAGAAAGGTATAGAACACATTGGTCCTGATGGATCCATTATACTTAATGAAGAAAGGTATAGAACACACTGGTCCTGATGGATCTATTATACTTAATGAAGAAAGGTATAGAACACACTTGTCCTGATGGATCCATTATACTTAATGAAGAAAGGTATAGAACACACTGGTCCTGATGGACCCATTATACTTAATGAAGAAAGGTATAGAACACACTTGTCCTGATGGATCCATTATACTGAATGAAGAAAAGTATAGAACACACTGGTCCTGATGGCTCCATTATACTTGATGAAGAAAGGTATAGAACACACTGGTCCTGATGGATCCATTATACTTAATGAAGAAAGGTATAGAACACACTAGTCCTAATGGATCCATTATACTGAATGAAGAAAGGTATAGAACACACTGGTCCTGATGGATCCATTATACTGAATGAAGAAAGGTATAGAACACACTGGTCCTGATGGATCCATTATACTTAATGAAGAAAGGTATAGAACACACTAGTCCTAATGGATCCATTATACTTAATGAAGAAAGGTATAGAACACACTAGTCCTAATGGATCCATTATACTTAATGAAGAAAGGTATAGAACACACTGGTCCTGATGGATCCATTATACTTAATGAAGAAAGGTATAGAACACACTGGTCCTGATGGATCCATTATACTTAATGAAGAAAGGTATAGAACACACTGGTCCTGATGGATCTATTATACTTAATGAAGAAAGGTATAGAACACACTGGTCCTGATGGATTAATTATACTGAATGAAGAAAGGTATAGAACACACTGGTCCTGATGGATCAATTATACTAAATGAAGAAAGGTATAGAACACACTGGTCCTGATGGATCCATTATACTTAATGAAGAAAGGTATAGAACACACTGGTCCTGATGGATCCATTATACTTAATGAAGAAAGGTATAGAACACACTGGTCCTGATGGATCCATTATACTTAATGAAGAAAAGTATAGAACACATTGGTCCTGATGGATCCATTATACTTAATGAAGAAAGGTATAGAACACACTGGTCCTGATGGATCCATTATACTTAATGAAGAAAAGTATAGAACACACTGGTCCTGATGGATCCATTATACTTAATGAAGAAAGGTATAGAACACACTGGTCCTGATGGATCCATTATACTTAATGAAGAAAGGTATAGAACACTTTGGTCCTGATGGATCTATTATACTTAATGAAGAAAGGTATAGAACACACTGGTCCTGATGGATCCATTATACTTAATGTAGAAAGGTATAGAACACACTGGTCCTGATGGATCCATTATACTTAATGAAGAAAAGTATAGAACACACTGGTCCTGATGGATCCATTATACTTAATGAAGAAAGGTATAGAACACACTGGTCCTGATGGATTTATTATACTTAACGAAGAAAGGTATAGAACACACTGGTCCTGATGGATCCATTATACTTAATGAAGAAAAGTATAGAACACACTGGTCCTGATGGATCCATTATACTTAATGAAGAAAGGTATAGAACACACTAGTCCTGGTGGATCCATTATACTTAATGAAGAAAGGTATAGAACACACTGGTCCTGATGGATCCATTATACTTAATGAAGAAAGGTATAGAACACACTAGTCCTAATGGATCCATTTATACTTAATGAAGAAAAGTATAGAACACACTAGTCCTAATGGATCCATTATACTTAATGAAGAAAGGTATAGAACACACTGGTCCTGATGGATCCATTATACTTAATGAAGAAAGGTATAGAACACACTGGTCCTGATGGATCCATTATACTTAATGAAGAAAGGTATAGAACACACTAGTCCTGATGGATCCATTATACTTAATGAAGAAAGGTATAGAACACACTAGTCCTGATGGATCCATTATACTTAATGAAGGAAGGTATAGAACACACTGGTCCTGATGGATCCATTATACTTAATGAAGAAAGGTATAGAACACACTAGTCCTAATGGATCCAATATACTTAATGAAGAAAGGTATAGAACACACTAGTACTAATGGATCCATTATACTTAATGAAGAAAGGTATAGAACACACTGGTTCTGATGGATCCATTATACTTAATGAAGAAAGGTATAGAACACACTAGTCCTAATGGATCCATTATACTTAATGAAGAAAGGTATAGAACACACTAGTCCTAATGGATCCATTATATTTAATGAAGAAAGGTATAGAACACACTGGTCCTGATGGATCCATTATACTTAATGAAGAAAGGTATAGAACACACTGGTCCTGATGGATCCATTATACTGAATGAAGAAAGGTATAGAACACACTGGTCCTGATGGATCCATTATACTTAATGAAGAAAGGTATAGAACACACTGGTCCTGATGGATCCATTATACTTAATGAAGAAAGGTATAGAACACACTAGTCCTGATGGATCCATTATACTTAATGAAGAAAGGTATAGAACACACTGGTCCTGATGGATCCATTATACTTAATGAAGAAAGGTATAGAACACACTAGTCCTGATGGATCCATTATACTTAATGAAGAAAGGTATAGAACACACTGGTCCTGATGGCTCCATCATTAGACAAACTGCATGGTAATGGACAGACAAACTGCATGGTAATGGACAGACAATCTGTATTGTAATGGACAGACAAACTGTATGGCAATGGACAGACAAACTGTATGGCAATGGACAGACAAACTGCATGGCAATGAACCGATAAACTACATGGTAATGGACAGACAAACTACATGGTAATGGACAGACAAACTACATTGTAATGGACAGACAAACTACATGGTAATGGACAGACAAACTACATTGTAATGGACAGACAAACTACATTGTAATGGGCAGACAAACTACATTGTAATGGGCAGACAAACTACATTGTAATGGGCAGACAAACTACATGGTAATGGACAGACAAACTACATTGTAATGGGCAGACAAACTACATTGTAATGGGCAGACAAACTACATGGTAATGGACAGACAAACTACATGGTAATGGGCAGACAAACTACATGGTAATGGACAGACAAACTACATGGTAATGGGCAGACAAACTACATGGTAATGGACAGACAAACTACATTGTAATGGGCAGACAAACTACATGGTAATGGACAGACAAACTACATGGTAATGGGCAGACAAACTACATGGTAATGGACAGACAAACTACATGGTAATGGACAGACAAACTACATGGTAATGGGCAGACAAACTACATGGTAATGGACAGACAAACTACATGGTAATGGACAGACAAACTACATGGTAATGGACAGACAAACTACATGGTAATGGACAGACAAATTACATGGTAATGGACAGACAAACTACATTGTAATGGACAGACAAACTACATGGTAATGGACAGACAAACTACATGGTAATGGACAGATAAACTACATTGTAATGGACAGACAAACTGTATGGCAATGGACAGACAAACTGTATGGCAATGGACAGACAAACTGCATGGCAATGAACCGATAAACTACATGGTAATGGACAGACAAACTACATGGTAATGGACAGACAAACTACATTGTAATGGACAGACAAACTACATGGTAATGGACAGACAAACTACATTGTAATGGACAGACAAACTACATGGTAATGGGCACACAAACTACATGGTAATGGACAGACAAACTGCATGGTAATGGACAAACTACGTGGTAAGGGACAGACAAACTACATGGTAATGGACAGACAAACTACGTGGTAAGGGACAGACAAACTACATTGTAATGGGCAGACAAACTACGTGGTAAGGTACAGACAAACTACATGGTAATGGACAAACTACGTGGTAAGGGACAGACAAACTACATGGTAATGGACAGACAAACTACATGGTAATGGACAGACAAACTACATGGTAATGGACAAACTACATGGTAATGGACATACAAACTACATGGTAATGGACAGACAAATTACATGGTAATGGACAAACTACATGCTAATGGACATACAAACTACATGGTAATGGGCAGACAAACTACATGGTAATGGACAGATACACTACATGGTAATGGACAGACAAATTACATGGTAATGGACAGACAAACTACATTGTAATGGGCAGACAAACTACATTGTAATGGGCAGACAAACTACGTGGTAAGGGACAGACAAACTACATGGTAATGGACAAACTACGTGGTAAGGGACAGACAAACTACATGGTAGTGGACAGACAAACTACATGGTAATGGACAGACAAACTACATGGTAATGGACAAACTACATGCTAATGGACATACAAACTACATGGTAATGGACAGACAAATTACATGGTAATGGACAAACTACATGCTAATGGACATACAAACTACATGGTAATGGGCAGACAAACTACATGGTAATGGACAGATAAACTACATGGTAATGGACAGACAAATTACATGGTAATGGACAGACAAACTACATTGTAATGGGCAGACAAACTACATGGTAATGGGCAGAAAAACTACATTGTAATGGACAGACAAACTACATTGTAATGGACAGACAAACTACATGGCAATGGACAGACAAACTACATTGTAATGGACAGACAAACTACATGGTAATGGACAGACAAACTACATGGTAATGGACAGACAAACTACATGGTAATGGACAGACAAACTGCATGGTAATGGACAGACAAACTACATGGTAATGGACAAACTACGTGGTAAGGGACAGACAAACTACATGGTAATGGACAGACAAACTACATGGTAATGGACAGACAAACTACATGGTAATGGACAAACTACATGCTAATGGACATACAAACTACATGGTAATGGACAGACAAACTACATGGTAATGGGCAGACAAACTACATGGTAATGGACATACAAACTACATTGTAATGGACAGACAAACTACATGGTAATGGACAGACAAACTACATGGTAATGGACATACAAACTACATGGTAATGGACAGACAAACTACATGGTAATGGACAGACAAACTACATGGTAATGGACAGACAAACTACATGGTAATGGACAGATAAATTACATGGTAATGGACAGACAAACTACATGGTAATGGACATACAAACTACATGGTAATGGACAAACTACATGCTAATGGACATACAAACTACATGGTAATGGGCAGACAAACTACATGGTAATGGACAGACAAACTACATGGTAATGGACATACAAACTACATGGTAATGGGCAGACAAACTACATGGTAATGGACAGACAAACTACATGGTAATGGACAAACTACATGCTAATGGACATACAAACTACATGGTAATGGGCAGACAAACTACATGGTAATGGACAGACAAACTACATGGTAATGGACATACAAACTACATGGTAATGGACATACAAACTACATTGTAATGGACAGACAAACTACATGGTAATGGACATACAAACTACATGGTAATGGACATACAAACTACATTGTAATGGACAGACAAACTACATGGTAATGGACAGACAAACTACATGGTAATGGACAGACAAACTACATGGTAATGGACAGACAAACTACATGGTAATGGACAGACAAACTACATGGTAATGGACAGACAAACTACATGGTAATGGACAGACAAACTACATGGTAATGGACATACAAACTACATGGTAATGGACAGACAAACTACATGGTAATGGACAGACAAACTACATGGTAATGGACAGACAAACTACATGGTAATGGACAGACAAATTACATGGTAATGGACAGACAAACTACATGGTAATGGACAAACTACATGGTAATGGACATACAAACTACATGGTAATGGACAAACTACATGCTAATGGACATACAAACTACATGGTAATGGGCAGACAAACTACATGGTAATGGGCAGACAAACTACATGGTAATGGACATACAAACTACATGGTAATGGGCAGACAAACTACATGGTAATGGACAGACAAACTACATGGTAATGGGCATACAAACTACATGGTAATGGACAGACAAACTACATGGTAATGGACATACAAACTACATTGTAATGGACAGACAAACTACATGGTAATGGACAGACAAACTACATGGTAATGGACATACAAACTACATGGTAATGGACAGACAAACTACATGGTAATGGACAGACAAACTACATGGTAATGGACAGACAAACTACATGGTAATGGACAGACAAATTACATGGTAATGGACAGACAAACTACATGGTAATGGACAAACTACATGGTAATGGACAGACAAACTACATGGTAATGGACATACAAACTACATTGTAATGGACAGACAAACTACATGGTAATGGACAGACTACGTGGTAAGGGACAGACAAACTACATGGTAATGGGCAGACAAACTACATGGTAATGGACATACAAACTACATGGTAATGGACAGACAAACTACATGGTAATGGACAGACAAACTACATGGTAATGGACAGACAAACTACATGGTAATGGACAGACAAATTACATGGTAATGGACAGACAAACTACATGGTAATGGACAGACAAACTACATGGTAATGGACAGACAAACTACATGGTAATGGACAGACAAACTACATGGTAATGGACAGACAAACTACATGGTAATGGACAGACAAACTACATGGTAATGGACAGACAAACTACATGGTAATGGACAGACAAACTACATGGTAATGGACAGACAAACTACATGGCAATGGACAGACAAACTACATGGTAATGGACATACAAACTACATGGTAATGGACAGACAAACTACATGGTAATGGACAGACAAACTACATGGTAATGGACAGACAAACTACATGGTAATGGACAGACAAATTACATGGTAATGGACAGACAAACTACATGGTAATGGACAAACTACATGGTAATGGACAGACAAACTACATGGTAATGGACATACAAACTACATGGTAATGGACAGACAAATTACATGGTAATGGACAAACTACATGCTAATGGACATACAAACTACATGGTAATGGGCAGACAAACTACATGGTAATGGGCAGAAAAACTACATTGTAATGGACAGACAAACTACATGGTAATGGACATACAAACTACATGGTAATGGACAGACAAACTACATGGTAATGGACAGACAAACTACATGGTAATGGGCAGACAAACTACATTGTAATGGACAGACAAACTACATGGTAATGGACATACAAACTACATGGTAATGGACAGACAAACTACATTGTAATGGGCAGACAAACTACATGGTAATGGACAGACAAACTACATGGTAATGGACAGACAAACTACATTGTAATGGACAGACAAACTACATGGTAATGGGTAGACAAACTACATAGTAATGGACAGACAAACTACATGGTAATGGACAGACAAACTACATGTTATTATTGTTGACATGTGTGTATTATATTTTCAGTTTGGTGATTGATCGTAAAAGTGACCATTCAGAACTCTCTGATATTGGTGTTTTAGATGAATCGGATGTGGTCAGTACATATTCTAGTTATAGGAACCGACATCTCAGTAAAACTTGGTCTGAAAAAGGTGAGTTCGCTGTTATTTCTTAGATTGGTGCATGAAGATTATTTGGATGTGCTCACAATATGGGCTTTTTAATACCATGTCAACATATGGTGCAATTGCTCTCGGAATTTTCAAAAGAGTTATGACTCAAAATTTTTTCAGACAGTGACACCGTTTTAAATCATGCTTGCCACTACATCAGTAACGGTGGTTCGTTTTAGTGCAGAGGGATTTAAAAAAATTAAAATTCACTGTTGACTTTGTGTAAGGCCACAGATGTTGGTTTAGTTCTACAAAGGAAATATCAAAGAATTTTCATGATACAGTTTTAGGTTTTTTTCTAATAAACTTAGGGGCCTCTGTGGCTCAGTAGGTAAAGCGTTGGACGCGCAATCCGAACAGCCTTCCACCAATGGGTCGTGGGTTCGAATCCCACTCAGTCCAAAAAAAATTGGAAAATTTTCTGACTGGGTTTTCACTCGAACAACCTATATGGGATGGTTGCCAGTTACCAGCGGAAGGTTGTGGGTTTCCTCCGGGCATAGAGCCCGGTTTCCTCCCACACTAAAACTGGCAACCCGCCATATAAGTGAAATACTCTTGAGCGCAGCGTAAAACACCAATCAATCAATCAATCTAATAAACTTAAAATTTATTATGACATCTAACTCGTTAAAACCATCAAAAATGTTTCTGTAAAATTAAAAAAACCCTGGACATCTTCTGGAATATTAACATCTATTCATGAAAACAAACCTCTTAATTATAGGAAATTTCGAAACAAGTTAAATGGTATCATTAGAAACTGTAGGTAATCTTTCTTTGATAGAAAATTTACCGCACACAACAATAATATTAAAGGAACATGGAAGGTAGTGAATCAGATCTTAGGTCGAGATAGAAACCAAGGCTGCCCCCATTTGATGAATATGATAACTTGTATGTTAATCTGCTTACAGTGATAGTAATGTACAGTTAATCTGCTTACAGGGATAGCAATGTACAGTTAATCTGCTTACAGGGATAGCATTGTACAGTTAATCTGCTTACAGGGATAGCATTGTACAGTTAATTTGCTTACAGGGATAGCAATGTACAGTTAATCTGCTTACAGGGATAGCATTGTACAGTTAATCTGCTTACAGGGATAGCAATGTACAGTTAATCTGCTCACAGGGATAGCAATGTACAGTTAATCTGCTTACAGGGATAGCAATGTACAGTTAATCTGCTCACAGGGATAGCATTGTACAGTTAATCTGCTCACAGGGATAGCAATGTACAGTTAATCTGCTTACAGGGATAGCAATGTACAGTTAATCTGCTTACAGGGATAGCAATGTACAGTTAATCTGCTTACAGGGATAGCAATGTACAGTTAATCTGCTCACAGGGATAGCAATGCACAGTTAATTTGCTCACATGGATATCAATACACAGTTAATCTGCTCTCAGGGATAGCATTGTACAGTTAATCTGCTTACAGGGATAACAATGTACAGTTAATCTGCTCTCAGGGATAGCATTGTACAGTTAATCTGCTTACAGGGATAGCAATGTACAGTTAATCTGCTCACAGGGATAGCATTGTACAGTTAATCTGCTTACAGGGATAGCATTGTACAGTTAATCTGCTTACAGGGATAGCAATGTACAGTTAATCTGCTTACATGGATAGCATTGTACAGTTAATCTGCTTACAGGGATAGCAATGTACAGTTAATCTGCTTACAGGGATAGCAATGTACAGTTAATCTGCTCACAGGGATAGCAATGCACAGTTAATTTGCTCACATGGATATCAATACACAGTTAATCTGCTCACAGGGATAGCAATGCACAGTTAATTTGCTCACAGGGATAGCAATACACAGTTAATTTGCTTACAGGGATAGCAATGTACAGTTAATTTGCTTACAGGGATAGCATTGTACAGTTAATCTGCTTACAGGGATAGCATTGTACAGTTAATCTGCTCACAGGGATAGCAATGTACAGTTAATCTGCTTACAAGGATAGCAATGTACAGTTAATCTGCTTACAGGGATAGCAATGTACAGTTAATCTGCTTACAGGGATAGCAATGTACAGTTAATCTGCTTACAGGGATAGCATTGTACAGTTAATCTGCTTACAGGGATAGCAATGTACAGTTAATCTGCTTACAGGGATAGCAATGTACAGTTAATCTGCTTACAGGGATAGCAATGTACAGTTAATCTGCTTACAGGGATAGCAATGTACAGTTAATCTGCTTACAGGGATAGCAATGTACAGTTAATCTGCTTACAGGGATAGCAATGTACAGTTAATCTGCTTACAGGGATAGCATTGTACAGTTAATCTGCTTACAGGGATAGCAATGTACAGTTAATCTGCTTACAGGGATAGCAATGTACAGTTAATCTGCTTACAGGGATAGCAATGTACAGTTAATCTGCTTACAGGGATAACAATGTACAGTTAATCTGCTTACAGGGATAGCAATGTACAGTTAATCTGCTTACAGGGGTAGCAATGTACAGTTAATCTGCTTACAGGGATAACATTGTACAGTTAATCTGCTCACAGGGATAGCAATGTACAGTTAATCTGCTTACAGGGATAGCATTGTACAGTTAATCTGCTTACAGGGATAGCATTGTACAGTTTATCTGCTTACAGGGATAACATTGTACAGTTAATCTGCTTACAGGGATAGCAATGTACAGTTAATCTGCTTACAGGGATAGCAATGTACAGTTAATCTGCTTACAGGGATAACATTGTACAGTTAATTTGCTTACAGGGATAGCATTGTACAGTTAATCTGCTTACAGGGATAGCATTGTACAGTTTATCTGCTTACAGGGATAACAATGTACAGTTAATCTGCTTACAGGGATAGCAATGTACAGTTAATCTGCTTACAGGGATAGCAATGTACAGTTAATCTGCTTACAGGGATAGCAATGTACAGTTAATCTGCTTACAGGGATAGCATTGTACAGTTAATCTGCTTACAGGGATAGCATTGTACAGTTTATCTGCTTACAGGGATAACATTGTACAGTTAATCTGCTTACAGGGATAGCAATGTACAGTTAATCTGCTTACAGGGATAGCAATGTACAGTTAATCTGCTTACAGGGATAACATTGTACAGTTAATTTGCTTACAGGGATAGCATTGTACAGTTAATCTGCTTACAGGGATAGCATTGTACAGTTTATCTGCTTACAGGGATAACAATGTACAGTTAATCTGCTTACAGGGATAGTAATGTACAGTTAATCTGCTCACAGGGATAGCAATGTACAGTTAATCTGCTTACAGGGATAGCAATGTACAGTTAATCTGCTTACAGGGATAGCATTGTACAGTTAATCTGCTCTCAGGGATAGCAATGTACAGTTAATCTGCTTACAGGGATAGCATTGTACAGTTAATCTGCTTACAGGGATAGCAATGTACAGTTAATCTGCTCACAGGGATAGTAATTTTCAGTTAATCTGCTTACAGGGATAGCAATGTACAGTTAATCTGCTCACAGGGATAGTAATATACAGTTAATCTGCTCACAGGGATAGTAATATACAGTTAATCTGCTTACAAGGATAGCAATGTACAGTTAATCTGCTTACAGGGATAGCAATGTACAGTTAATCTGCTTACAGGGATAGTAATATACAGTTAATCTGCTTACAGGGATAGCAATGTACAGTTAATCTGCTTACAGGGATAGTAATATACAGTTAATCGGCTTACAGGGATAGCAATGTACAGTTAATCTGCTTACAAGGATAGCAATGTACAGTTAATCTGCTTACAGGGATAGCAATGTACAGTTAATCTGCTTACAGGGATAGTAATATACAGTTAATCTGCTTACAGGGATAGCAATGTACAGTTAATCTGCTTACAGGGATAGAAATGTACAGTTAATCTGCTTACAGGGATAGGAATGTACAGTTAATCTGCTTACAGGGATAGCAATGTACAGTTAATCTGCTTACAGGGATAACAATGTACAGTTAATCTGCTTACAGGGATAACAATGTACAGTTAATCTGCTTACAGGGATAGCAATGTACAGTTAATCTGCTTTAAATACAGGGATAGCAATGTACAGTTAATCTGCTTACAGGGATAGCAATGTACAGTTAATCTGCTTACAGGGATAGCAATGTACAGTTAATCTGCTTACAGGGATAGCATTGTACAGTTAATCTGCTTACAGGGATAGCATTGTACAGTTAATCTGCTCACAGGGATAGCAATGTACAGTTAATCTGCTTACAGGGATAGCATTGTACAGTTAATCTGCTTACAGGGATAGCAATGTACAGTTAATCTGCTTACAGGGATAGCATTGTACAGTTAATCTGCTTACAGGGATAGCAATGTACAGTTAATCTGCTCTCAGGGATAGCAATGTACAGTTAATCTGTTTACAGGGATAGCAATGTACAGTTAATCTGCTTACAGGGATAGCATTGTACAGTTAATCTGCTTACAGGGATAGCATTGTACAGTTAATCTGCTTACAGGGATAGCAATGTACAGTTAATCGGCTTACAGGGATAGCAATGTACAGTTAATCTGCTTGCAGGGATAGCATTGTACAGTTAATCTGCTTACAGGGATAGCATTGTACAGTTAATCTGCTTACAGGGATAGCATTGTACAGTTAATCTGCTTACAGGGATAGCATTGTACAGTTAATCTGCTTACAGGGATAGCAATGTACAGTTAATCTGCTTACAGGGATAGCATTGTACAGTTAATCTGCTTACAGGGATAGCAATGTACAGTTAATCTGCTCACAGGGATAGCAATGTACAGTTAATCTGCTTACAGGGATAGCAATGTACAGTTAATCTGCTTACAGGGATAGCATTGTACAGTTAATCTGCTTACAGGGATAGCATTGTACAGTTAATCTGCTTGCAGGGATAGCATTGTACAGTTAACCTGCTTACAGGGATAGCATTGTACAGTTAATCTGCTTACAGGGATAGCAATGTACAGTTAATCTGCTTACAGGGATAGCAATGTACAGTTAATCTGCTTACAAGGATAGAAATGTACAGTTAATCTGCTTACAGGGATAGCAATGTACAGTTAATCTGCTTACAGGGATAGTAATGTACAGTTAATCTGCTCACAGGGATAGCATTGTACAGTTAATCTGCTTACAGGGATAGCAATGTACAGTTAATCTGCTTACAGGGATAGCATTGTACAGTTAATCTGCTTACAGGGATAGCATTGTACAGTTAACCTGCTTACAGGGATAGCATTGTACAGTTTATCTGCTTGCAGGGATAGCATTGTACAGTTAATCTGCTTACAGGGATAGCATTGTACAGTTAATCTGCTTACAGGGATAGCATTGTACAGTTAATCTGCTTACAGGGATAGCATTGTACAGTTAATCTGCTTACAGGGATAGCAATGTACAGTTAATCTGCTTACAGGGATAGCATTGTACAGTTAATCTGCTTGCAGGGATAGCAATGTACAGTTAATCTGCTTACAGGGATAGCAATATACAGTTAATCTGCTTACAAGGATAGAAATGTACAGTTAATCTGCTTACAGGGATAGTAATATACAGTTAATCTGCTTACAAGGATAGAAATGTACAGTTAATCTGCTTACAGGGATAACAATTAACAGTTAATCTGCTTACAGGGATAGCAATGTACAGTTAATCTGCTTACAGGGATAGCATTGTACAGTTAATCTGCTTACAGGGATAGCAATGTACAGTTAATCTGCTTACAGGGATAGCAATGTACAGTTAATCTGCTTACAGGGATAGCAATGTACAGTTAATCTGCTTACAGGGATAGCATTGTACAGTTAATCTGCTTACAGGGATAGCAATGTACAGTTAATCTGCTTACAGGGATAGCAATGTACAGTTAATCTGCTCACAGGGATAGCAATGTACAGTTAATCTGCTCACAGGGATAGTAATATACAGTTAATCTGCTCACAGGGATAGCAATGTACAGTTAATCTGCTTACAGGGATAGCATTGTACAGTTAATCTGCTCTCAGGGATAGTAATATACAGTTAATCTGCTCACAGGGATAGCATTGTACAGTTAATCTGCTCACAGGGATAGTAATATACAGTTAATCTGCTCACAGGGATAGCATTGTACAGTTAATCTGCTCACAGGGATAGTAATATACAGTTAATCTGCTCACAGGGATAGCAATGTACAGTTAATCTGCTTACAGGGATAGCAATGTACAGTTAATCTGCTCACAGGGATAGCATTGTACAGTTAATCTGCTCACAGGGATAGCATTGTACAGTTAATCTGCTTACAGGGATAGCAATGTACAGTTAATCTGCTTGCAGGGATAGCATTGTACAGTTAATCTGCTTACAGGGATAGCATTGTACAGTTAATCTGCTTACAGGGATAGCAATGTACAGTTAATCTGCTCACAGGGATAGCATTGTACAGTTAATCTGCTCACAGGGATAGCAATGTACAGTTAATCTGCTTACAGGGATAGCAATGTACAGTTAATCTGCTCACAGGGATAGCAATGTACATGTACAGTTAATCTGCTTACAGGGATAGCATTGTACAGTTAATCTGCTCTCAGGGATAGCAATGTACAGTTAATCTGCTTACAGGGATAGCAATGTACAGTTAATCTGCTTACATGGATAGCATTGTACAGTTAATCTGCTTACAGGGATAGCAATGTACAGTTAATCTGCTTACAGGGATAGCAATGTACAGTTAATCTGCTCACAAGGATAACAATGTACAGTTAATCTGCTTACAGGGATAGCAATGTACAGTTAATCTGCTTACATGGATAGCATTGTACAGTTAATCTGCTTACAGGGATAGCAATGTACAGTTAATCTGCTTGCAGGGATAGCATTGTACAGTTAATCTGCTTACAGGGATAGCATTGTACAGTTAATCTGCTTACAGGGATAGCATTGTACAGTTAATCTGCTTACAGGGATAGCAATGTACAGTTAATCTGCTTGCAGGGATAGCATTGTACAGTTAATCTGCTTACATGGATAGCATTGTACAGTTTATCTGCTTACAGGGATAACAATGTACAGTTAATCTGCTTACAGGGATAGCATTGTACAGTTAATCTGCTTACAGGGATAGCATTGTACAGTTAATCTGCTTACAGTGATAGCATTGTACAGTTAATCTGCTTACAGGGATAGCAATGTACAGTTAATCTGCTTACAGGGATAGCATTGTACAGTTAATCTGCTCACAGGGATAGCATTGTACAGTTAATCTGTTACATGATTGCATCCAGCTTGTTTTAACAGAAAACTTTGATTTGTTTTTCCTCCTTAGTAATTGTGATTTTTTTTCTTATTTTTATACACCAGACAAAGAGTAAGAAAACTGGATGTTACCACAATATATTTGTTCTATTTACAGAGACTGAGAGATTTTATTATGCATTGAGTATAGTAGGGACAGATTTTTCTATGATGTGTAACTTATTTAAAAGGCGGAACAGGTGTGACCTTAAGGTAAGCTATATGATGATATTATTCTGCATGTCTGTTTATCACATTGTTTATTCTGGGATATCACCCTGCATGTCTGTTTATCACATTGTGTATTCTATGGTATCACCCTGCATGCCTGTTAATCACATTGTGTATTCTATGATATCACCCTGCATATCTGTTAATCACATTGTGTATTCTATGATATCACCCTGTTTGTCTGTTAATCACATTGTGTATTCTATGATATCAACCTGTTTGTCTGTTATCACATTGTGTATTCTATGATATCACCCTGCATGCCTGTTAATCACATTGTGTATTCTATGATATCACTCTGTATGTCTGTTAATCACATTGTGTATTCTATGATATCACCCCGTATGTCTGTTAATCACATTGTGTATTCTATGATATCACCCTGCATATCTGTTAATCACATTGTGTATTCTATGATATCACCCTGTTTGTCTGTTAATCACATTGTGTACTCTATGATATCACCCTGTTTGTCTGTTAATCACATTGTGTATTCTATATCACTCTGTATGTCTGTTAATCACATTGTGTATTCTATGATATCACCCCATTTGTGTGTTAATCACATTGTGTATTCTATGATATCACCCTGCATGTCTGTTAATCACATTGTGTATTCTATGATATCACCCCGTATGTCTGTTAATCACATTGTGTATTCTATGATATCACCCCGTATGTCTGTTAATCACATTGTGTATTCTATGATATCACCCTGCATATCTGTTAATCACATTGTGTATTCTATGATATCACCCTGTTTGTCTGTTAATCACATTGTGTACTCTATGATATCACCCTGTTTGTCTGTTAATCACATTGTGTATTCTATATCACTCGGTTTGTCTGTTAATCACATTGTGTACTCTATGATATCACCCCATTTGTGTGTTAATCACATTGTGTATTCTATATCACTCTGTATGTCTTTTAATCACATTGTGTATTCTATGATATCACCCCATTTGTGTGTTAATCACATTGTGTATTCTATGATACCACCCTGCATTTCTGTTAATCGCCTTGTGTATTCTATGATATTTTGCCTCTGTTTATTCTTTAGCTAGCCTCTCAGTCGGATATTTTTAGACCACCATGATCTGATGGTGGTCTTATCAAATAGCTTTTTGTCCGTCGTCTGTAAACTTTTATTGTGGTCGCGATTCCAAGAGAACTACTGGTCGGATCTTCATTAACTTTCACAGACATGTTTCCCTTATGGTCTAGTTGTGCAACATTTATTTTGTTTGCTCGTTTGCATAAAAAGAATGGCCGATGGCGACCATTTTGTGGTCGGATCTTCATTAAAATCCACAGACAGGTTACCATTATGGTCTATTAAAATTGCCGCTAAGCAAGAGTTTACTAGTTACCGGTAATAGGAAAACTTGCAACTGAGAAAGAAGTTCTCATTAAATTCATTTCATTTCTATATAGCCCTATAGGATATGTTAAATGCAATGGCCATACAATTGCTTTTAGATGATCTTATAGAACCTGCCGAGTGTGAGCCAACAATGTTTTTTTGTAATTGTGTGAAATTTATACTTCGTTTTGACGTATGATATTACACAATTGTTCAAACGAATGCTTTATGAAAGAGGCTAAATGTTTTGACTAGTTTTGTACTTTTTTTCAGTTTAAAATTTTTCATCAACATGTCACCAGACTTCCCCCCCGGGTGATAAGTCATGTGACCGACAATAGTAACACGATGGCTGTCAGCTGTGGGATGTGTTACAATGATCCAGCCCGTAAGATCACACATACAATTTCCAAAGCTGTTTCACACTGTTGAAGTGTGCTACCAAAGCGGCTTGCAGAGAGCTAGCAGTTGGTCACATGACTTATCACGGGGATGGATAGTCATGTGACTTTTCACCTGGGTGAAAACTTCAAAAAAATTCTAACCTGAAAAAAAAATTTGAAACTAAAAAAAAGATTTGAAACTAAAATAGAAAGTTTATCTGCTTGTAGGTGGCGCTACTCCAATTGAATACATTTACAATATTTCTATTATTCACACTTTTTTGTGTTTTAGAAAAAGTTTAAAAGAGAAGAGAAACATAACAGACCATTAATAGACAAAGCTCTACGTAAGTGATTTTTATCTTCCCGTAATATATTCTCAATGTATAATGTGTTGTCAATAACCGCTTTGTGGCATCACTTAGAAACTTGAATAGTGTGCTGAGAATGGAAAGGACGGATGCCATTGCTTTTTAATATTCTACGTATTTTACACCGGGTGCCACAGGCAATTTACCTTGTTCCCAGTCTATAACGTGTTGGTATCACTTTGAAAGTTGAATAGTGTGCTGAGCTCAAGAAAAAACGGATGGGATTCTTTGAATTTTACACTGAGCGCCACAACCAATTTACCTAGTCTGGGTTTCTCACTACTATTTTGTTTATACTGACAGCCTTATTTTGGAGGGTTCATTGCAATCAAAAGGTCGGAGTATGTGGTCCGATTTAGACAATGAAATAACAATATAACCTACTCAGATCATGTCTAAACAGTCATAATCATGTTCATGGATAATTTCTCTACCTACCAGCGTCTGATATGGACGAGCATGATTGTTCAGTAAATATTTTTCTTCTCCTGAATTCACGTTTGACCTCTCCAGTCTGAAGAGTCTTCTACACTAACACTGTTTTGTGATTTTTCAGTTTTTAAGCGATAAATTCACTTTACAAAAAGCTAAACTATTCATGAATGTCGTTGACACTATTGAAGTATATTGTTATTTCACTGTCTGAATTTGACCTCAAACTGCCCACTCAGGAGCGGCCGGTCTACTCCAGCTTTTTGATTGTAATGAGTCTTAACTCCAAAATACAACCTTCAGTATGAAAAAGTAGTCATTTTGGAATCAGAAACTAAATTGACCTTTCTCCAGATCTATGAATCTGGTGTCCACTCCATAACTTGAGAAGTCTTTGCATATCACTTTGAAACTTGAAAACGTTGTTGTTACTATGGCACAAACAAATAGGATTGCTTTTCTGTTATATAAGCCACTATTTCTAAATTGAGGGGGGGGGGGGGTATGTCATCTTCTAATGGCTCTTGTTCAATACAGTGCCAGTTTTATCGGTTAGGAAGCAGATAGGTGTCACTCAGTATGTGATATGTATGACATGAGGATAAGCACAATTCAGCATATGTTTTCCAAACATGGTTTATATGCTAAATTTCCTTGTTTTGCATAAAATGATGGTTTTATTAATACTATTTCTTCAATTATGTAAGATGCTTGACATACAAACTGTACCCAGATTACACGAGTACAATGACGCTGCCAAACAGAATGTGGAACTGATCGTCTCAAGACATGCAATTAAGAAGCTTTTTAGTACCACTAGTATCCAGACATGCAATTAAGAAGCTTTTTAGTACCACTAGTATCAAGACATGCAATTAAGAAGCTTTTTAGTACCACTAGTATCAAGACATGCTATCAAGAAGCTTTTTAGTACCACTAGTATCCAGACATGCAATTAAGAAGCTTTTTAGTACCACTAGTATCAAGACATGCAATCAAGAAGCTTTTTAGTACCACTAGTATCCAGACATGCAATTAAGAAGCTTTTTAGTACCACTAGTATCAAGACATGCAATTAAGAAGCTTTTTAGTACCACTAGTATCAAGACATGCTATCAAGAAGCTTTTTAGTACCACTAGTATCCAGACATGCAATTAAGAAGCTTTTTAGTACTACTAGTATCAAGACATGCAATTAAGAAGCTTTTTAGTACCACTAGTATCAAGACATGCAATTAAGAAGCTTTTTAGTACCACTAGTATCAAGACATGCTATCAAGAAGCTTTTTAGTACCACTAGTATCCAGACATGCAATTAAGAAGCTTTTTAGTACCACTAGTATCCAGACATGCAATTAAGAAGCTTTTTAGTACTACTAGTATCAAGACATGCAATTAAGAAGCTTTTTAGTACCACTAGTATCAAGACATGCAATTAAGAAGCTTTTTAGTACCACTAGTATCAAGACATGCAATCAAGAAGCTTTTTAGTACCACTAGTATCAAGACATGTAATTAAGAAGCTTTTTAGTACCACTACTACCAAGACATGCAATTAAGAAGCTTTTTTCTATCCTTTAACATGTCTGTGTTTGATTTTATCTAGGAGAAAGAAAATCCTTTAACATGTCTGTGTTTGATTTTATCTAGGAGAAAGGAAATCCTTTGACATGTCTATGTTTGATTTTATCTAGGAGAAAGGAAATCCTTTGACATGTCTGTGTTTGATTTTATCTAGGAGAAAGGAAATCCTTTGACATGTCTATGTTTGATTTTATCTAGGAGAAAGGAAATCCTTTGACATGTCTGTGTTTGATTTTATCTAGGAGAAAGGAAATCCTTTAACATGTCTGTGTTTGATTTTATCTAGGAGAAAGGAAATCCTTTGACATGCCTGTGTTTGATTTTATCTAGGAGAAAGGAAATCCTTTAACATGTCTGTGTTTGATTTTATCTAGGAGAAAGGAAATCCTTTGACATGTCTGTGTTTGATTTTATCTAGGAGAAAGGAAATCCTTTGACATGTCTGTGTTTGATTTTATCTAGGAGAAAGGAAATCCTTTAACATGTCTGTGTTTGATTTTATCTAGGAGAAAGGAAATCCTTTGACATGTCTGTGTTTGATTTTATCTAGGAGAAAGGAAATCCTTTAACATGTCTGTGTTTGATTTTATCTAGGAGAAAGGAAATCCTTCGACATGTCTGTGTTTGATTTTATCTAGGAGAAAGGAAATCCTTTAACATGTCTGTGTTTGATTTTATCTAGGAGAAAGGAAATCCTTTGACATGTCTGTGTTTGATTTTATCTAGGAGAAAGGAAATCCTTTGACATGTCTGTGTTTGATTTTATCTAGGAGAAAGGAAATCCTTTAACATGTCTGTGTTTGATTTTATCTAGGAGAAAGGAAATCCTTTGACATGTCTGTGTTTGATTTTATCTAGGAGAAAGGAAATCCTTTAACATGTCTGTGTTTGATTTTATCTAGGAGAAAGGAAATCCTTTAACATGTCTGTGTTTGATTTTATCTAGGAGAAAGGAAATCCTTTAACATGTCTGTGTTTGATTTTATCTAGGAGAAAGGAAATCCTTCGACATGTCTGTCTTTGAAGATATCTCTGACGAAGGGGAGGATGAAAATGTTAAGAAGATGAAGCAAAGAGAGAAGGTGATTAGTTCCAGTATCATTGGGCGTGGCAAAAGAAAAGGACAAAATGGGAAACCTAGAAAAGGAAAAACAAAGATGGCCAAAAGTAAGATACTAAGCAATAAATATAAACATTGAAAACAGATGGAAATATTTACACTTTGATTTTGTTGGGGATTTCCTACTTTAAAACGTGATTTTTGAAATGAGATACATGTTTTATTTTCACTTTTCAGAACGTCGTAAGAGTCAGTATTATAGTGAAGACAGTGAAGTAGAAGAGTTACCAGCCCTTGACAGGTAACCAAGTCATTGTAATCTACCATTAAGTTACCAGCCCTTGACAGGTAACCAAGTCATTGTAATCTACCATTAAGGCTCTATTACAATGACAGGTAACCAAGTCATTGTAATCTACCATTAAGGCTCTATTACAATGACAGGTAACCAAGTCATTGTAATCTACCATGAAGGCTCTAGTAACCAATTCAGGGAAAACATCAGGGACAACTTCCTCCAAGGCTCTAGGTCTTTTGAATTGTTTATATTTAGTTTTTACCCTTCAGATTATGTAGCTGCCTCCGCCGTGTGTCTTTTACTATCTGAACCTGTACAAATTGACTTTAGCCAAAACCTTGATGTGTTTGACCAGGGTTGTGTTTCTATGGGAACTTTTACAAAATGTTTGACTGGTATCCCGCTATTTTCATCTGCTTTTTTTTCAAATTCATTTATGGTTGCCCCCTAGTTTTATTAAAGTGGCATGAGCTGCCAACATTCACATTTTTTTCATAATATCTGATCGTCACGACAGTAAGAGGCTTTGAAGACCATTGAAAAACTAAATGATTAGCGTTGGAATTAGGAAAATCCATTCAGTATGTGGCCTATACAAACCTGAATAGTGTTCAAAAAGTAAACAAAATTTAAATAACCGGGACGACCATTCATTCATTCTAAGCCAAAGTTAGTTCAAAACAATACTTTATCAACTAGACTAGAAGCAATAAAAAGCTTCTGAATTATACGTCTTCAGAAAAATAGTGGATAATTTCAACATTCTGTTTTTACGTCAAAATATCAATATTTTGGCAGCTCATGCCACTTTAATATTCTATAATAATGTAGATTTTAGTTTCTATCCATTGTTTTTCAAATCTACCCTTTCAGCAATGAGAAGCCAGTAGAAGATTTAGTTGCTACCCCGAAGACTATCTTAGATTTAGAAGATGATGATGATGATGAACTCCGTACTGTTGCCAAGAAAGATATGGGAGGCTCGAGTGATGAAGAGGAATGTAAACTGATGGAATCCATCTGTCAAACAACTCGCTCTGGCAGGAAACCTAAACGCAGTAGTTTTTACACCAGCCTTGATCCCTTAAAGAAGGTTACCTCCAGGAAGTTAAGGAAGTCACAGAGCAGCGTGTCCCAGGGTACAGATCCTGTCCAGGATACCCCAAGGGGTAGAATATCCACCCAGGAGACAGATTCTTTAGAGGGGGCTTCAGTGGATTTCGATAAAGCCAGCAACCAGGGAGCAACTGCTGTGAGTACAGGTGATGACTCAATGGAGATACACACCTTACAAAACATTCCAAGTGTAGGTGGCAGTCAGATAGTGTTAGTTACACAGAAAGGTGAGGGTACTAGTGGACAGGGGACTGTTATACATGTATATATGATGTCACCTACATCTTCACGCACTCCTGAATGGTCTCCCAAACACAGCCCACATGTCTATCCTAGCTCACCTCATCACAGAGTGCTCCCTACTTCATCCAACTCCCATGTTTCCCCTAAACCCATACCCCAGACCCCTACTGCGTCATCTCAATCTGGTCCACAGGGCAACATTACCTCCCCTAGTCCACTTACCCAAAATACATCACTGCAGCCGAATGTACTTTTGTCTACAGAGGGGAGTGTTTTCCCACTGTTTCAACCTGTTCAAAATTCCCTGCCTTCTGAGTTAGTGGAAGAAAGCTCAGTTGAAATAGCTGACACCGATCACATATTCTTTTCTGATCAAAATGTGGCAGAAGAGGTAGTTCTAACATAGTCATATCTCAATATAAAATCATGTCTTTAATATTAACACATATAATGTTGCCGTTAAACCTTGTTATAGTGCAGCCATTAAACCTTGACTCGTACAACAACCTGTTGATGAACTGCCTTATAATGGGTGAAGTCAAAACGGATCCCTTAAATTATGTTAATTTAAATTATGAATTTATTATTTGAGCAATCGTTTTCCCTTGTAATCAAATGAAATTAAAGGAGTATTCTTTGTATTTAGTCTGGGTATTTCACTGCAATATTTAAATGCATTTGGCCTGATAAAAAGCTTTTAAACCTACTCTGTAAAAAGTTGTTTTATACTTTGTCACCATTTTGGGGGAGTTTGATCTATATATATGTCCATGAGAAACAAATTCTCTCCAAAAGCTAATTTGAGAAAATCCATAATTGAGGCTGCTGATGTAAGTGTAGCGTTACTCAGTAAGTGGAGCCTGTCTCAGTGAGTGGAGCCTGCTCATGTACATTTGTAAGTGTAGCGTTACTCAGTAAGTGGAGCCTGCTCATGTACATTTGTAAGTGTAGCATTACTCAGTAAGTGGAGCCTGTCTCAGTGAGTGGAGCCTGCTCATGTACATTTGTAAGTGTAGCATTACTCAGTTAGTGGAGCCTGCTCATGTACATTTGTAAGTGTAGCGTTACTCAGTTGAGGCTGCTCATGTACATTTGTAAGTGTAGCGTTACTCAGTTAGTGAAGCCTGCTCATGTACATTTGTAAGTGTAGCGTTACTCAGTTGAGGCTGCTCATGTACATTTGTAAGTGTAGCGTTACTCAGTTAGTGGAGCCTGCTCATGTACATTTGTAAGTGAAGCGTTACTCAGTAAGTGGAGCCTGCTCATGTACATTTGTAAGTGTAGCGTTACTCAGTAAGTGGAGCCTGCTCATGTACATTTGTAAGTGTAGCGTTACTCAGTTGAGGCTGCTCATGTACATTTGTAAGTGAAGCGTTACTCAGTTGAGGCTGCTCATGTACATTTGTAAGTGTAGCGTTACTCAGTTGAGGCTGCTCATGTACATTTGTAAGTGAAGCATTACTCAGTTAGTGGAGCCTGCTCATGTACATTTGTAAGTGTAGCGTTACTCAGTTGAGGCTGCTCATGTACATTTGTAAGTGAAGCGTTACTCAGTTGAGGCTGCTCATGTACATTTGTAAGTGTAGCGTTACTCAGTTGAGGCTGCTCATATACATTTTTAAGTGAACCATTACTCAGTTAGTGGAGCCTGCTCATGTACATTTGTAAGTGAAGCGTTACTCAGTGGAGCCTGCTCATGTACATTTGTAAGTGTAGCGTTACTCAGTAAGTGAAGCCTGCTCATGTACATTTGTAAGTGTAGCGTTACTCAGTTAGTGGAGCCTGCTCATGTACATTTGTAAGTGTAGCGTTACTCAGTAAGTGGAGCCTGCTCATGTACATTTGTAAGTGTAGCGTTACTCAGTTGAGGCTGCTCATGTACATTTTTAAGTGAACCATTACTCAGTTAGTGGAGCCTGCTCATGTACATTTGTAAGTGTAGCGTTACTCAGTTGAGCCTGCTCATGTACATTTTTAAGTGAACCATTACTCAGTTAGTGGAGCCTGCTCATGTACATTTGTAAGTGTAGCGTTACTCAGTGAGTGGAGCCTGCTCATGTACATTTGTAAGTGTAGCATTACTCAGTGGAGCCTGCTCATGTACATTTGTAAGTGTAGCATTACTCAGTTGAGGCTGCTCATGTACATTTGTAAGTGTAGCACTACTCAGTTGAGGCTGCTCATGTACATTTGTAAGTGTAGCATTACTCAGTGAGTGGAGCCTGCTCATGTAAGTGGAGTCTGCCTCAGTGAGTGGAGCCTGCTCATGTATGTGTAAGTGTAGCGTTACTCAGTAATTGGAGCCTGCTCATGTAAGTGTAGCATTACTCAGTGAGTGGAGCCTGCTCATGTAAGTGGAGTCTGCCTCAGTGAGTGGAGCCTGCTCATGTACATGTAAATGTAGCGTTACTCAGTGAGTGGAGCCTGCTCATGTAAGTGGAGTCTGCCTCAGTGAGTGGAGCCTGCTCATGTATGTGTAAGTGTAGCGTTACTCAGTGGAGCCTGCTCATGTACATTTGTAAGTGTAGCGTTACTCAGTAAGTGGAGCCTGCTCATGTACATTTGTAAGTGTAGCGTTACTCAGTTAGTGGAGCCTGCTCATGTACATTTGTAAGTGTAGCGTTACTCAGTAAGTGTAGCCTGCTCATGTACATTTGTAAGTGTAGCGTTACTCAGTAAGTGGAGCCTGCTCATGTACATTTGTAAGTGTAGCGTTACTCAGTTGAGGCTGCTCATGTACATTTTTAAGTGAACCATTACTCAGTTAGTGGAGCCTGCTCATGTACATTTGTAAGTGTAGCGTTACTCAGTTGAGGCTGCTCATGTACATTTTTAAGTGAACCATTACTCAGTTAGTGGAGCCTGCTCATGTACATTTGTAAGTGTAGCGTTACTCAGTGAGTGGAGCCTGCTCATGTACATTTGTAAGTGTAGCGTTACTCAGTAAGTGTAGCCTGCTCATGTACATTTGTAAGTGTAGCGTTACTCAGTAAGTGGAGCCTGCTCATGTACATTTGTAAGTGTAGCGTTACTCAGTTGAGGCTGCTCATGTACATTTTTAAGTGAACCATTACTCAGTTAGTGGAGCCTGCTCATGTACATTTGTAAGTGTAGCGTTACTCAGTTGAGGCTGCTCATGTACATTTTTAAGTGAACCATTACTCAGTTAGTGGAGCCTGCTCATGTACATTTGTAAGTGTAGCGTTACTCAGTGAGTGGAGCCTGCTCATGTACATTTGTAAGTGTAGCATTACTCAGTGGAGCCTGCTCATGTACATTTGTAAGTGTAGCATTACTCAGTTGAGGCTGCTCATGTACATTTGTAAGTGTAGCATTACTCAGTTGAGGCTGCTCATGTACATTTGTAAGTGTAGCATTACTCAGTGAGTGGAGCCTGCTCATGTAAGTGGAGTCTGCCTCAGTGAGTGGAGCCTGCTCATGTACATGTAAGTGTAGCGTTACTCATTGATTGGAGCCTGCTCATGTAAGTGGAGTCTGCCTCAGTGAGTGGAGCCTGCTCATGTAAGTGTAGTGTGCCTCAGTGAGTGGAGCCTGCTCATGTATGTGTAAGTGTAGCATTACTCAGTGAGTGGAGCCTGCTCATGTAAGTGGAGTCTGCCTCAGTGAGTGGAGCCTGCTCATGTAAGTGGAGTCTGCCTCAGTGAGTGGAGCCTGCTCATGTAAGTGGAGTCTGCCTCAGTGAGTGGAGCCTGCTCATGTAAGTGGAGTCTGCCTCAGTGAGTGGAGCCTGCTCATGTAAGTGTAGTCTGCCTCAGTCAGTGGAGCCTGCTCATGTATGTGTAAGTGTAGCGTTACTCAGTGAGTGGAGCCTGCTCATGTACATGTAAGTGTAGCATTACTCAGTGAGTGGAGCCTGCTCATGTAAGTGGAGTCTGCCTCAGTGAGTGGAGCCTGCTCATGTATGTGTAAGTGTAGCGTTACTCAGTGAGTGGAGCCTGCTCATGTATGTGTAAGTGTAGCGTTACTCAGTGAGTGGAGCCTGCTCATGTACATTTGTAAGTGTAGCATTACTCAGTGGAGCCTGCTCATGTACATTTGTAAGTGTAGCATTACTCAGTTGAGGCTGCTCATGTACATTTGTAAGTGTAGCGTTACTCAGTTGAGGCTGCTCATGTACATTTGTAAGTGAAGCGTTACTCAGTTGAGGCTGCTCATGTACATTTGTAAGTGTAGCGTTACTCAGTTGAGGCTGCTCATATACATTTTTAAGTGAACCATTACTCAGTTAGTGGAGCCTGCTCATGTACATTTGTAAGTGTAGCGTTACTCAGTTGAGGCTGCTCATGTACATTTGTAAGTTGAGGCTGCTCATGTACATTTGTAAGTGTAGCGTTACTCAGTTGAGGCTGCTCATATACATTTTTAAGTGAACCATTACTCAGTTAGTGGAGCCTGCTCATGTACATTTGTAAGTGAAGCGTTACTCAGTTGAGGCTGCTCATGTACATTTGTAAGTGAAGCGTTACTCAGTGCAGCATGCTCATGTACATTTGTAAGTGTAGTGTTACTCAGTTAGTGGAGCCTGCTCATGTACATTTGTAAGTGAAGCGTTACTCAGTAAGTGGAGCCTGCTCATGTACATTTGTAAGTGTAGCATTACTCAGTTAGTGGAGCCTGCTCATGTAAGTGGAGTCTGCCTCAGTCAGTGGAGCCTGCTCATGTAAGTGTAAGTGTAGCGTTACTCAGTGAGTGGAGCCTGCTCATGTAAGTGGAGTCTGCCTCAGTCAGTGGAGCCTGCTCATGTAAGTGGAGTCTGCCTCAGTGAGTGGAGCCTGCTCATGTATGTGTAAGTGTAGCATTACTCAGTGAGTGGAGCCTGCTCATGTAAGTGGAGTCTGCCTCAGTGAGTGGAGCCTGCTCATGTACATGTAAGTGTAGCATTACTCAGTGAGTGGAGCCTGCTCATGTAAGTGGAGCTTGTCTCAGTGAGTGGAGCCTGCTCATGTAAGTGTAGTGTGCCTCAGTGAGTGGAGCCTGCTCATGTATGTGTAAGTGTAGCGTTACTCAGTGAGTGGAGCCTGCTCATGTAAGTGGAGCTTGTCTCAGTGAGTGGAGCCTGCTCATGTAAGTGTAGTGTGCCTCAGTGAGTGGAGCCTGCTCATGTATGTGTAAGTGTAGCGTTACTCAGTGAGTGGAGCCTGCTCATGTACATTTGTAAGTGTAGCATTACTCAGTGGAGCCTGCTCATGTACATTTGTAAGTGTAGCATTACTCAGTGAGTGGAGCCTGCTCATGTACATTTGTAAGTGAAGCATTACTCAGTGAGTGGAGCCTGCCTCAGTGAGTGGAGCCTGCTCATATACATGTAAGTGTAGCGTTACTCAGTGAGTGGAGCCTGCTCATGTACATTTGTAAGTGAAACATTACTCAGTGAGTGGAGCCTGCTCATGTACATGTAAGTGTAGCGTTACTCAGTGAGTGGAGCCTGCTCATGTAAGTGGAGTCTGCCTCAGTGAGTGGAGCCTGCTCATGTACATGTAAGTGTAGCGTGCCTCAGTGAGTGGAGCCTGCTCATGTAAGTGGAGCCTGCTCATGTAAGTGGAGCCTGCTCATGTAAGTGGAGCCTGCTCATGTAAGTGGAGCCTGCTCGTGTAAGTGGAGTCTGCTCATGTAAGTGGAGCCTGCTCATGTAAGTGGAGCCTGCTCATGTAAGTGGAGCCTGCTCATGTAAGTGGAGCCTGCTCATGTAAGTGGAGCCTGCTCATGTAAGTGGAGTCTGCTCATGTAAGTGGAGTCTGCTCATGTAAGTGGAGTCTGCTCATGTAAGTGGAGTCTGCTCATGTAAGTGGAGTCTGCCTCAGTGAGTGGAGCCTGCTCATGTAAGTGTAGCGTGCCTCAGTGAGTGGAGCCTGCTCATGTATAAAGTGTAGTGTGCCTCAGTGAGTGGAGCTTGTCTCAGTGAGTGGAGCCTGCTCATGTAAGTGTAGCGTGCCTCAGTGAGTGGAGCCTGTTCATGTAAGTGTAGCGTGCCTCAGTGAGTCGAGCCTGTTCATGTAAGTGGAGCTTGTCTCAGTGAGTGGAGCCTGCTCATGTACATGTAAGTGTAGCGTTACTCAGTGAGTGGAGCTTGCTCATCTAAGTTTTTTGCTCAGCTTATCTTTACAGGCTTTTTGGCCAGTGAGTACCTGGCAACTCACCCATATACGGCATCGAGTAAAAAATCCACTCAGAACTCTCTGAGGTCTCTGGGATTGATTGTTGATTTTTGGAGGACTGAATATTATTGTGCATATTTGGGCGGCGTACCCAGGGTTATAGGAGACAATGTGGCTCCTTTCCTAGATGAAACCCCCAACCTTTTGCAAGTACCTGCCAACCCTCCCACATTCGTACAGTAAGTGGAGCCCAAATTCATATCATGCAGGGTGAAGATGAGGGGCCACAAGTCAAATTTTCCTGTTGCTATTGTTGTTGTCTGACATTCACAATAAGTAGCCAAGAATGCATCACAATGTCACACAGAGAAATGTAGGAGGATACACCTCTACGCTAAACTAGGTCAATCCTCATTACAATTGACCGATTGCTGGATGACGTGACTTGGAATTTCCGCACAAAGCATTTCGGGGGATTGAGGGATGTTAAACATAATTTTTAACAAGAGTTTTGGGAAACCCAAAATACGCCCGGAAAGGCCCAGTCACTGCAGCCATACAAAAACAAATCCTTCCATATATATATTTTTGAATATATGCAATGGGTCCTTCAAATATGAAATCTCATCTGGTGTTAAATGTCCAGGTCTTCAGCTTGGAGTCCAGCTAATTCTGACTGGTCAGTGGGTTAAATCACTTGCTGAAGACATCACTGGCCAGGATGTTTGCCACATTTTATATAGGTATATTTGAACAGAGCCTAATCTCTGAGATGGTCAATGGTGTGTAAATATACAAGTCTTATCTGTTTACACTTACAACCAGGTTTATGAATATTGTCAAACATATCTTTTAGAAGCTATATTTGCTTTACCCTATGGGTAATAAAACTGAATTGAAGAGCCTTTAAAACAGAGAAATAATTATAATTCTAAACTTTTTAGGTTTTGGCCACCATAGCTATCACTAAATTATCCAAGGAAGCTGACACACCTACCCATAAGCTATATCCTCAGAAAAAAATTGTCCAGATGGAATCAAAACTTTGAAAGTTATGGAGCGGAAGGGAATATTACATAATCCAATATAACTCCCATATTATGTAACCAGTGATGTTAAAAATAGTTTGCGACACACCTTCTACCCATAAGGTATATACTCAGAAAAAATTGTGCAGATGGAATCAAAACTTTAGAAGTTATGGAGTGGAAGGGAATATTACATAATCCAATATAACTCCCATATTATGTAACCAGTGATGTTAAAAATAGTTCGCGACACACCTTCTACCCATAAGGTATATACTCAGAAAAAATTGTGCAGATGGAATCAAAACTTTAGAAGTTATGGAGCGGAAGGGAATATTACATAATCCAATATAACTCCCATATTATGTAACCAGTGATGTTAAAAATAGTTTGCGACACACCTTCCACCCATAAGGTATATACTCAGAAAAAATTGTGCAGATGGAATCAAAACTTTAGAAGTTATGGAGCGGAAGGGGAAAGCGGACGCCCGGACTGCCGTCCTGCAGGACGGACGGAGATGATACCATAATACAGCCCGCTTTTCAAGCCGGGCGTATAAAAATGGCGGAAGAAATACCACTGTATCGAGAAAAAGACGTAAAAGGCGTAAAGTTACCAGAAAAAATGTGTGGAGAAAAACAGGTTTTGTTATCAATGTTTTCCAAAAAAGTGACCTCTTGCTCAGTAGCAATAAACAAAATGGCGAACTGAGGTACATTTTACCCAGAAAGCTTTGCGTAAATCTATGTGACATCATCAGGCTCGGCGGTAATTACTAAAGAAAACTCCATAACCAGAGTTGGTCATATCTGGGATGAATATGAAAGGGATATGAAAAGCCTTTGTTTTGCAGTCAGTCGACTGGCAGCTGTTTGGCTCGCTATTGTTCGTGACGGCATTCCGATCCGCTCCGTGAATAGCCGAAAGCCGTGTTGTGTATTCCGCTTCATTCCGAACCATACCAATGTAGTTGATATATGGGCTGCGCATGCCTATTTATAAGCTAGCAACAGATGGCAAACAAAAATGCCGATTGTTTTCTGTTGCTAGCTTACAAACGGGCATGCGCAGCCCATATATCAACGACATCAGTATGGTTTGGAATGAATCGGAATACACAACACTGCTTTCGCCTATTCTCGGAGCGGATCGGAATGCCGTCATGGGGTGTCTGACACGAACAATAGCGAGCCAAACAACTGCCAGTAGACTGACTGCAAAACAAAGGCGTTTCATATCCCTTTCATATTCATCCCAGGTCATATTGAAATAGCACACATTTTAACCCATTCCCTTCATATCTGTCAGAGGTTATATTTCTCGAGATTCACAGCTCACCACTGATCCATATATGGGCATCCGCAGCCCCCTTTTTAGGATTGACAAACGTTATTTTTGTAATGAACGATTTTTTCTGTTTTATTATCTAAATTTTGGCAAAACTAATTGTGTAAAAATAAATTGCATAATTATTTATTATGGTTTTCAGGTGACTGTATTCTGTTTTTATTTAAAGAAAACTATTCATTGAATCTTTACGAAACAGACCCACATCAATCACTACTGTTTACGATCTATTAAATCTAACAATCTTATTTTAAAGTGAATGCTATCCAAAGACATTCACCATTCAAATATTATTTAGTAATAATAGATTTCTTTTCACAGGTGGTGAAATTTTGCCCAGATTACGCACTTCTATTTAGTCAAACATTTAGTCATACAATAACTGGTTTCTGGAATTAGCTTGTTCCTACAACTAGTTCTTTTGTAGAGAACAATAACAATGATGGTATTCAGAGTCTGTGACAATTGGGCTGGACCCAACAAATTAATGGCACTTTAGAACTCTGTTACCATTTAACAACTGAACAAGTCTAAGATTATAAACTCAAGCATAGCCATTCAGAGTTCCAGAGTAAAAAATTATATTTTTATTACATTGGAAAGATCCGCATATGTACAGATTTGGGTAAATTATCCATATATTGTAATAAGCTATAATAATTTAGTATCAAATTCAACAAAAATAGGTAAATCTAGTATAAAAATCTCTTCATTATTGTGATTATAGTTAGTGAGCCTATTTGTTGTAAATGAGGAAGTTTCTTAAGTCATTAAACTGATCACTGTCTTTATAAAGATATGTCATGGAGGATTTGAGGGAGGGCTGTAAAGTATTTCGGTGATATTCAAACAACCAAAGGACTATTCCCCAGACTGCTGCTGCAAACCAAGGGAAAGGTTCCTTTACAGGGCGAGAAATCAACTTCTTTTCTTCAGCCAACTTCACCAAACCATAGATAATCCGAGACAATAAATACAGATTTATCTGAAATACAAGATAAACTACATGGTACATGTACATCCATAAAGACATTAATTAAGAGTTCTAGTCAACTCAACATACGCCCTCCGCTATGACCGATTAATCTACATTATAGAACCTATTTGTTAAAATTTCAGCAATTGAAATCTTATGTTCATATGAAAGATTTTCATTTCTCTATTCGATGAACATACATGTATATGGATGCTGTATCATGTAACCAACAATATCCTAAATTGTTCCCGACACACAATCTACCCCTTACATAATATAAAAATTGTCGGGATCAGGTCTAAACTAAAGTAGATGTGGACTAAAAGATATTACATAATCTAATATAAATGTCATATTATGTAATCATGCAACCAAAATTGTCATAAATGTTTGACAACACATCATGTATCCATAAGGTAAATGCTGTGAAAGAATTGTAAAGATCAAAACTCTTCAAGTTATGGAGGGCAAGCAACCAAGACATCTAGACTAAAAGAGAATATTACATAATCTAATAAGGATGCTGTATTATCAAACCAGGGATGTCTGAAATGGTTCAAAACCATCTACATGTACCCATAACTGTTATATTTACACTGAAAAAATTGTCAAAATCTGGTAAAAACTGAAAGAGAATATTAAATAATCTAATATAGATGCCGACAACACACCAGGTATATACTGTGAAAGAATTGTAAAGATTGGATCAAGATATGGAGCGGTGGTGAACGAAGATATAGGCTAAAGAGAATATTACATAAGATGTCATAATGGTTCATGACACACCTACCCATAAGGTATATGTTGTGAAAAAATTTGTAAAGATCGTATCAAAACTATTCAAGTTATGGAGCGGGACGGATGGCGCTGGTGATACCATAATACGACCGACTTTTTCAAGTCTGGCGTAAAAAAATTGATAATTTACAGAGGACAACACAAATTACCTGGTGTAGTTATGCCTCAGACAAGCAGTCACCAAACAACAACCAAGGAAAATCAAATTGGAAGCCAACCTAAGAATGATTGATGTCGCACTCAACAACTAAGGTTACATGGCAACAGAAGTACCAAACGATCACCCGCCCACCCAAATCTAAATCTAATGTTCCTCCTGCGGAAAAATGAACCCACAGACTAGAATGTACGGAAGGTTAATGGCATACTTAATGTTCCTTCTGCAGAAAAATGATTGATTGATTGTTTGGTGTTTTACAACGCGCTCATGATTATTTCACTTATATGGCGGCGTTGCCAGTTTTGTGGGAGGAAAACGCGCTCTATGCCCGGAGGAAACCCACGACCTTCAGTTGGCAAGTGGCAACCATCCCACATAGGTTGTCCGAGTGAAATCCTAGTCAGAAAATTTTCAAATTTTTGGACTGAGTGGGATTCAAACCCGCGACCCATTGGTGGAAGGCTGTTCGGATTGAGCGTCCAACGCTCTACCTACTGAGCCCCCCACCGCGGAAAAATGAACAGACCTACAGAAAACAAAACTTTTTAAAAAAATCATAACATTTCACCTAGCAGCTGTGGAGATAGACGGGCAACAACCGACACAAATTCTGCACGGCGATTCAGGTAAAATACACGTACTGCAGACAACCAATGAAAACCTCCATATAATTACCTTCCCTTTGAATCTCAGACTTATTACATATGTATTGTGTCAGTTATTACATTCCCTTTAAATCCCAGACTTGTCAGTTATTACATTCCCTTTAAATCCCAGACATGTGTCAGTTATTACATTCCCTTTAAATCCCAGACATGTGTCAGTTATTACATTCCCTTTGAATCCCAGACTTGTGTCAGTTATTACATTCCCTTTAAATCCCAGACTTGTCAGTTATTACATTCCCTTTGAATCCCAGACTTGTCAGTTATTACATTCCCTTTAAATCCCAGACATGTGTCAGTTATTACATTCCCTTTAAATCCCAGACTTGTGTCAGTTATTACATTCCCTTTAAATCCCAGACTTGTGTCAGTTATTACATTCCCTTTAAATCCCAGACTTGTGTCAGTTATTACATTCCCTTTAAATCCCAGACTTGTCAGTTATTACATTCCCTTTGAATCCCAGACTTGTGTCAGTTATTACATTCCCTTTGAATCCCAGACTTGTGTCAGTTATTACATTCCCTTTGAATCCCAGACTTGTGTCAGTTATTACATTCCCTTTAAATCCCAGACTTGTGTCAGTTATTACACTCCCTTTAAATCCCAGACTTGTCAGTTATTACATTCCCTTTGAATCCCAGACTTGTGTCAGTTATTACATTCCCTTTGAATCCCAGACTTGTGTCAGTTATTACATTCCCAGCACACTCCCAGCAAATGCAAAATACTGTTTACACTGAAATCAGTGGACAGTTTTCTGTATTTTTTCCCCGGTCGTCTGAAGACACCTTACATTTCAAAATCGCATACGGAAAATTGGTATATGTAATATAACCATACGGTCAGTATATTGAACTACTGGTATATGTAATATAACCATACGGTCAGTATATTGAACTACTGGTATATGTAATATAACCATACGGTCAGTATAATTGAACTACATTATTTAGTAGAGGTTGCTGTAATATAACCATACGGTCAGTATAATTGAACTACATTGTTTAGTAGAGGTTGTTGTAATATAACCACACGGTCAGTATAATTGAACTACATTGTTTAGTAGAGGTTGCTGTAATATAACCACACGGTCAGTATAATTGAACTACATTGTTTAGTAGAGGTTGCTGTAATATAACCATACGGTCAGTATAATTGAACTACATTGTTTAGTAGAGGTTGCTGTAATATAACCATACGGTCAGTATAATTGAACTACATTGTTTAGTAGAGGTTGCTGTAATATAACCATACGGTCAGTATAATTGAACTACATTGTTTAGTAGAGGTTGCTGTAATATAACCACACGGTCAGTATAATTGAACTACATTGTTTAGTAGAGGTTGCTGTAATATAACCACACGGTCAGTATAATTGAACTACATTGTTTAGTAGAGGTTGCTGTAATATAAAAACACGGTCAGTATAATTGAACTACATTGTTTAGTAGAGGTTGCTGTAATATAACCACACGGTCAGTATAATTGAACTACATTGTTTAGTAGAGGTTGCTGTAATATAACCATACGGTCAGTATAATTGAACTACATTGTTTAGTAGAGGTTGTTGTAATATAACCACACGGTCAGTATAATTGAACTACATTGTTTAGTAGAGGTTGCTGTAATATAACCACACGGTCAGTATAATTGAACTACATTGTTTAGTAGAGGTTGCTGTAATATAACCACACGGTCAGTATAATTGAACTACATTGTTTAGTAGAGGTTGCTGTAATATAACCACACGGTCAGTATAATTGAACTACATTGTTTAGTAGAGGTTGCTGTAATATAACCACACGGTCAGTATAATTGAACTACATTGTTTAGTAGAGGTTGCTGTAATATAACCACACGGTCAGTATAATTGAACTACATTGTTTAGTAGAGGTTGCTGTAATATAACCATACGGCCAGTCCCTTTAAATCCCAGACATGTGTCAGTTATTACATTCCCTTTAAATTCCAGACATGTGTCAGTTATTACATTCCCTTTGAATCCCAGACATATGTCAGTTATTACATTCCCTTTGAATCCCAGACTTGTGTCAGTTATTACATTCGCTTTAAATCCCAGACTTGTGTCAGTTATTACATTCCCTTTGAATCCCAGACTTGTGTCAGTTATTACATTCCCTTTCAATCAGACATAGTAAGTCCTAGATTCCAATACAGTAAATGTCTGACTGAATATAATGGAAGCCTAGCCTGGATATAATTGATCTAATCTTCTCCTGAGTGAAGTTAATTAATTATAGCAGACTTACTTGTTCATTAACTTTATTATACTGGCCAAAGACAAAGTATCCTGTGAGAAAAGCAGCAATAAAAGAATGAAGTTGCAATTTCTGACTCTGGGCAAACTTCATCATTGTGGTGAGGCTCTTGTACCCAAAGACAAACAAAGCCAAATTCCTTGAGTGAGTATATGTAGCTTCAAATATAGTCTGTATTTTATCTTGTAATGTTCCGCTTTTGAACAGAAAAGTCATGACCAATGCATGAGGAGCTCGCACTTTGGCACCATACCTAAATAACAGAGAAAAACAGAATTTGACATCCTGAATGTTTCACTGAATATTGGCCTTTGTTACCTTAGATGATTTAGTCAAGCAACAAAATGCAAACACTGTTCACGATTTATTCACACGTACATGTATGTTGAAGTTCCAACGTTCAGTGGGTGAGGTAACTGGACCCTTTGGCTGGAGGAAACCCCCAACCTTCAGTGGGTGAGGAAACTGGACCCTTTGACTGGAGGAAACCCCCGACCTTCTGTGGGTGAGGAAACTGGACCCTTTGACTGGAGGAAACCCCCGACCTTCTGTGGGTGAGGAAACTGGACCCTTTGGGTGGAGGAAACCCCCAACCTTCAGTGGGTGAGGTAACTGGACCCTTTGGCTGGAGGAAACCCCCAACCTTCAGTGGGTGAGGAAACTGGACCCTTTGGGTGGAGGAAACCCCCAACCTTCAGTGGGTGAGGTAACTGGACCCTTTGGCTGGAGGAAACCCCCAACCTTCAGTGGGTGAGGAAACTGGACCCTTTGGCTGGAGGAAACCCCCAACCTTCAGCCAGTACATATTCCGCATACAAAATGTATACAGGTCAATCAAATGAAAAGTTTTTTTGGACTAAGTGGGCTTGAGAGACAGATACAGGTCCATAAAGTAATCTATTGTTTTGCCAAGAGAGCAAATTAGCCTAACAAATGTATATCTAAAGCAACACTATCTTACACAAATTAGCATAACAAATGTATATCTAAAGCAAAGCTATCTTACACCAGAAACTCAAGACACAGAAATAGCTGGTAAATTTGGAATAAATAATGGAACAGAATCAAGAAATTGTTTGATGTTCTTAAAGTGGCATGAGCTGCCAAAATGTTGATATTTCTCCATTAAAATAGAGTGTGGAAATTATTGGCAATGTACGTTAAATTATTAAGTTGAACTAACCCAGGTTTAGAATGAATGAACATTTGTCTCGGTTATTTAAATTTTGTTTACTTTTCGGACACCATCATGGCCCATGCGACACACACACTGTATGGATTTTTTACATTCCTAAGTCAATCTTTCAATGACTTCCAAAGCCTCTTGCTGTTGTGACAATCAAATTGATGAAAACAGTTCCAATTTTGGCAGCTCATGCCACTTTTAGGAGTATCCCAAATGCCTTCAATTTTCTTGAAATTGTATTTCATACTGACAATGATTGATTGATTGATTGTTTTGTGTTTTACGCCACGCTCAAGATTATTTCCCTTATATGGCGGCGTTGACAGTTTTATTGTGGGAGGAAACCGGGCTCTTCCACAACCCACGACCTTCAGTTGGTAACTGGCAACCATCCCACATAGCTTGTTCGAGTGAAAACCCAGTCAGAAAATTTTCCTATTTTTTTGGACGGAGTGGGATTCGAACATGCGACCCATTGGTGGAAGGCTGTTCGGATTGAGCGTCCAACGCTCTACCTACTGAACCCCCCACCGCGGAAAAATGAACAGACCTACAGAAAGCAAAACAATGAAACTTGCCCACAAAACATAAAATAATCGAACGCATAGAGTTATCTTCAAAATCTACACCCTTGTGCTTGAAAAATTAACTGAGCTGACGTGACAGTGGTACAATGTAAGTCTGCTGATGTCACAGTGGTACAATGTAACTCTGTCTAATGTAAGTCAGCTGATGTCACAATGGTACAATGTAAGTCTGTCTAATGTAAGTCAGCTGATGTCACAGTGGTACAATGTAAGTCAGCTGATGTCACAGTGGTACAATGTAAGTCAGCTGATGTCACAGTGGTACAATGTAAGTCAGCTGATGTCACAGTGGTACAATGTAAGTCAGCTGATGTCACAGTGGTACAATGTAAGTCAGCTGATGTCACAGTGGTACAATGTAAGTCTGTCTAATGTAAGTCAGCTGATGTCACAGTGGTACAATGTAAGTCTGCTGATATCACAGTGGTACAATGTAAGTCTGCTGATGTCACAGTGGTACAATGTAACTCTGTCTAATGTAAGTCAGCTGATGTCACAGTGGTACAATGTAAGTCTGCTGATGTCACAGTGGTACAATGTAAGTCTGCTGATGTCACAGTGGTACAATGTAAGTTAGCTGATATCACAGTGGTACAATGTAAGTCTGCTGATGTCACAGTGGTACAATGTAAGTCAGCTGATGTCACAGTGGTACAATGTAAGTCTGCTGATGTCACAGTGGTACAATGTAAGTTAGCTGATATCACAGTGGTACAATGTAAGTCTGCTGATGTCACAGTGGTACAATGTAAGTCAGCTGATGTCACAGTGGTACAATGTAACTCTGTCTAATGTAAGTCAGCTGATGTCACAGTGGTACAATGTAAGTCAGCTGATGTCACAGTAGTGGTACAATGTAAGTCAGCTGATGTCACAGTGGTACAATGTAAGTCTGTCATTGTTGCTTATTTTTCTCAAAAAAGACAATTTATAAGCTTTTTATTCCTACTAGTTTTGTACATTTATGTAGTGTTTTAAACTAACTTAGGTCAAGAATGAATAAATGTTCATCTCAGTTTTTCAAATTTTGTTTATAGCGTCCGTAACATAAACAAAATTTGAATAACCGAGATGAACGTTCATTCATTCTTGGCCTAATTTAGTTTTGCCCCCCAAAGACGCTTATCAATATGGCAATTTGTCAGTTGTCTGGCTTGTCTATTGCATAATAGACAAGCCAGGGTCACTATAGTTTGATCAGAGATTGAACTATACACTCCTCTGAGTGGAAGTTTTTAACAAAATGGTGAGGTGTATAAACTCAGTCATTTTTCAGCCAAATCATTGGTTTACTAGATCAAGCAGACACTCCTACTTTACTCAAAATCTGAGATAGGACAGGAAATGGCCGCGATCTTGAACTCCTGCCGCGTCAATCCCTGTGATCACTGAACTTTCATTTGTTTGTTATTCGCAGACAAAGGCACTGAAAAGTGAAAACATATTTGATTGTTGTTTTCGACTCAGGAAACACTGCTCTTTCAATGTAAATTAATGAAACACTCAAATGGCCCTTGCCTTTAAAGGCACACACTCCCAGCAAATGCAAAATACTGTTTACACTGAAATCAGTGGACAGTTTTCTGTATTTTTTCCCCGGTCGTCTGAAGACACCTTACATTTCAAAATCGCATACGGAAAATTGGTATATGTAATATAACCATACGGTCAGTATATTGAACTACTGGTATATGTAATATAACCATACGGTCAGTATATTGAACTACTGGTATATGTAATATAACCATACGGTCAGTATAATTGAACTACATTATTTAGTAGAGGTTGCTGTAATATAACCATACGGTCAGTATAATTGAACTACATTGTTTAGTAGAGGTTGTTGTAATATAACCACACGGTCAGTATAATTGAACTACATTGTTTAGTAGAGGTTGCTGTAATATAACCACACGGTCAGTATAATTGAACTACATTGTTTAGTAGAGGTTGCTGTAATATAACCATACGGTCAGTATAATTGAACTACATTGTTTAGTAGAGGTTGCTGTAATATAACCATACGGTCAGTATAATTGAACTACATTGTTTAGTAGAGGTTGCTGTAATATAACCATACGGTCAGTATAATTGAACTACATTGTTTAGTAGAGGTTGCTGTAATATAACCACACGGTCAGTATAATTGAACTACATTGTTTAGTAGAGGTTGCTGTAATATAACCACACGGTCAGTATAATTGAACTACATTGTTTAGTAGAGGTTGCTGTAATATAAAAACACGGTCAGTATAATTGAACTACATTGTTTAGTAGAGGTTGCTGTAATATAACCACACGGTCAGTATAATTGAACTACATTGTTTAGTAGAGGTTGCTGTAATATAACCATACGGTCAGTATAATTGAACTACATTGTTTAGTAGAGGTTGTTGTAATATAACCACACGGTCAGTATAATTGAACTACATTGTTTAGTAGAGGTTGCTGTAATATAACCACACGGTCAGTATAATTGAACTACATTGTTTAGTAGAGGTTGCTGTAATATAACCACACGGTCAGTATAATTGAACTACATTGTTTAGTAGAGGTTGCTGTAATATAACCACACGGTCAGTATAATTGAACTACATTGTTTAGTAGAGGTTGCTGTAATATAACCACACGGTCAGTATAATTGAACTACATTGTTTAGTAGAGGTTGCTGTAATATAACCACACGGTCAGTATAATTGAACTACATTGTTTAGTAGAGGTTGCTGTAATATAACCATACGGTCAGTATAATTGAACTACATTGTTTAGTAGAGGTTGCTGTAATATAACCATACGGTCAGTATAATTGAACTACATTGTTTAGTAGAGGTTGCTGTAATATAACCATACGGTCAGTATAATTGAACTACATTGTTTAGTAGAGGTTGCTGTAATATAACCATACGGTCAGTATAATTGAACTACATTGTTTAGTAGAGGTTGCTGTAATATAACCACACGGTCAGTATAATTGAACTACATTGTTTAGTAGAGGTTGCTGTAATATAACCATACGGTCAGTATAATTGAACTACATTGTTTAGTAGAGGTTGCTGTAATATAACCATACGGTCAGTATAATTGAACTACATTGTTTAGTAGAGGTTGCTGTAATATAACCACACGGTCAGTATAATTGAACTACATTGTTTAGTAGAGGTTGCTGTAATATAACCACACGGTCAGTATAATTGAACTACATTGTTTAGTAGAGGTTGTTGTAATATAACCACACGGTCAGTATAATTGAACTACATTGTTTAGTAGAGGTTGCTGTAATATAACCACACGGTCAGTATAATTGAACTACATTGTTTAGTAGAGGTTGCTGTAATATAACCACACGGTCAGTATAATTGAACTACATTGTTTAGTAGAGGTTGTTGTAATATAACCACACGGTCAGTATAATTGAACTACATTGTTTAGTAGAGGTTGCTGTAATATAACCACACGGTCAGTATAATTGAACTACATTGTTTAGTAGAGGTTGCTGTAATATAACCACACGGTCAGTATAATTGAACTACATTGTTTAGTAGAGGTTGCTGTAATATAACCACACGGTCAGTATAATTGAACTACATTGTTTAGTAGAGGTTGCTGTAATATAACCATACGGTCAGTATAATTGAACTACATTGTTTAGTAGAGGTTGTTGTAATATAACCACACGGTCAGTATAATTGAACTACATTGTTTAGTAGAGGTTGCTGTAATATAACCACACGGTCAGTATAATTGAACTACATTGTTTAGTAGAGGTTGCTGTAATATAACCATACGGTCAGTATAATTGAACTACATTGTTTAGTAGAGGTTGCTGTAATATAACCATACGGTCAGTATATTGAACTACATTGTTTAGTAGAGGTTGCTTCCAGTTTTTCAACAATTTTACCCTCACTTTTTTTAAACCTACAGAACCACATGGATACTGGATAGGTGAAAACTTTAATGGTTTCAGCGTACGCAATGAATTGACTTTGAAGGTAGAACTAATCATTTGTGAGAAGATTGGACCATGCACTGTTGTAGAAGTCGATAGTTCGGCGAGAAAGGGCAGATAGAGAGGAATTTGTCAGTTTTGTACATACACTGTACACATGATTACCCACCGATTGGCGGGGCCTGCTCTCTGTCATTCAGCGATGTAGCAGCTGTTTACCTGTCGATCGACCACTTTCCCCAACCTGCCAACTAGCTGGAGATATCAGAGCAACTTCAATCCACTCCAGTCTCAACATATGATATTGTGGACTAGCCTGAGGGGACCAGTTATCGAGGGTAAATGTGATATTGTGGACTAGCCTGAGGGGACCAGTTATCGAGGGTAAATGTGATAGTGTGGACTAGCCTGAGGGGACCAGTTATCGGGGGTAAATGTGATAGTGTGGACTAGCCTGAGGGGACCAGTTATCGGGGGTAAATGTGATATTGTGGACTAGCCTGAGGGGACCAGTTATCGAGGGTAAATGTGATATTGTGGACTAGCCTGAGGGGACCAGTTATCGAGGTAAATGTGATAGTGTGGACTAGCCTGAGGAGACCATTTATCGAGGGTAAATGTGATATTGTGGACTAGCCTGAGGGGACCAGTTATCGAGGGTAAATGTGATATTGTGGACTAGCCTGAGGGGACCATTTATCGGGGGTAAATGTGATATTGTGGACTGGTCTGAGGGGACCAGTTATTGAGGGTAAATGTGATATTGTGGACTGGTCTGAGGGGACCAGTTATTGAGGGTAAATGTGATATTGTGGACTAGCCTGAGGGGACCAGTTATCGAGGGTAAATGTGATATTGTGGACTGGTCTGAGGGGACCAGTTATTGAGGGTAAATGTGATATTGTGGACTAGCCTGAGGGGACCAGTTATCGAGGGTAAATGTGATATTGTGGACTAGCCTGGGGGGACCAGTTATTGAGGGTAAATGTGATATTGTGGACTAGCCTGAGGGGACCAGTTATCGAGGGTAAATGTGATATTGTGGACTAGCCTGAGGAGACCAGTTATCCAGGGTAAATGTGATATTGTGGACTAGCCTGAGGGGACCAGTTATCGAGGGTAAATGTGATATTGTGGACTAGCCTGAGGGGACCAGTTATCCAGGGTAAATGTGATATTGTGGACTAGCCTGAGGGGACCAGTTATCGAGGGTAAATGTGATATTGTGGACTAACCTGAGGGGACCATTTATCGATGGTAAATGTGATATTGTGGACTAGCCTGAGGGGACCAGTTATCCAGGGTAAATGTGATATTGTGGACTAGCCTGAGGGGACCAGTTATCCAGGGTAAAT
Source organism: Lepidochitona cinerea (assembly GCA_963971465.1). NCBI lineage: Eukaryota > Metazoa > Mollusca > Polyplacophora > Chitonida > Tonicellidae > Lepidochitona > Lepidochitona cinerea. The sequence goes on along the minus strand of OZ020553.1, from coordinate 821,083 downwards.
GTGATATTGTGGACTAGCCTGAGGGGACCAGTTATCGAGGGTAAATGTGATATTGTGGACTAGCCTGAGGGGACCATTTATCGAGGGTAAATGTGATATTGTGGACTAGCCTGAGGGGACCAGTTATCCAGGGTAAATGTGATATTGTGGACTAGCCTGAGGGGACCAGTTATCCAGGGTAAATGTGATATTGTGGACTAGCCTGAGGGGACCAGTTATCCAGGGTAAATGTGATATTATGGACTAGCCTGAGGGGACCATTTATCGAGGGTAAATGTGATATTGTGGACTAGCCTGAGGGGACCAGTTATCCAGGGTAAATGTGATATTGTGGACTAGCCTGAGGGGACCAGTTATCGAGGGTAAATGTGATATTGTGGACTAGCCTGAGGGGACCATTTATCGAGGGTAAATGTGATATTGTGGACTGGCCTGAGGGGACCAGTTATCGAGGGTAAATGTGATATTGTGGACTAGCCTGAGGAGACCAGTTATCGAGGGTAAATGTGATATTGTGGACTAGCCTGAGGGGACCAGTTATCCAGGGTAAATGTGATATTGTGGACTAGCCTGAGGGGACCAGTTATCCAGGGTAAATGTGATATTGTGGACTAGCCTGAGGGGACCAGTTATCGAGGGTAAATGTGATATTGTGGACTAGCCTGAGGGGACCAGTTATCGAGGGTAAATGTGATATTGTGGACTAGCCTGAGGGGACCAGTTATCGAGGGTAAATGTGATATTGTGGACTAGCCTGAGGGGACCATTTATCGAGGGTAAATGTGATATTGTGGACTAGCCTGAGGGGACCAGTTATCCAGGGTAAATGTGATATTGTGGACTAGCCTGAGGGGACCAGTTATCCAGGGTAAATGTGATATTGTGGACTAGCCTGGTTTGGACCATTTATCGAGGGTAAATGTGATATTGTGGACTAGCCTGAGGGGACCATTTATCGAGGGTAAATGTGATATTGTGGACTAGCCTGAGGGGACCAGTTATTGAGGGTAAATGTGATATTGTGGACTAGCCTGGGGGGACCAGTTATCGAGGGTAAATGTGATATTGTGGACTAGCCTGAGGGGACCAGTTATCGAGGGTAAATGTGATATTGTGGACTAGCCTGAGGCGACCATTTATCGAGGGTAAATGTGATATTGTGGACTGGCCTGAGGGGACCAGTTATCGAGGGTAAATGTGATATTGTGGACTAGCCTGAGGAGACCAGTTATCGAGGGTAAATGTGATATTGTGGACTGGCCTGAGGGGACCAGTTATCGGGGGTAAATGTGATATTGTGGACTAACCTGAGGGGACCAGTTATCGAGGGTAAATGTGATATTGTGGACTAGCCTGAGGAGACCAGTTATTGAGGGTAAATGTGATATTGTGGACTAGCCTGGGGGGACCAGTTATCGAGGGTAAATGTGATATTGTGGACTGGCCTGAGGGGACCAGTTATCGAGGGTAAATGTGATAGTGTGGACTAGCCTGAGGGGACCAGTTATTGAGGGTAAATGTGATATTGTGGACTGGTCTGAGGGGACCATTTATCGAGGGTAAATGTGATATTGTGGACTAGCCTGAGGGGACCAGTTATCGAGGGTAAATGTGATATTGTGGACTAGCCTGAGGAGACCAGTTATTGAGGGTAAATGTGATATTGTGGACTAGCCTGAGGAGACCAGTTATCGAGGGTAAATGTGATATTGTGGACTAGCCTGAGGGGACCAGTTATTGAGGGTAAATGTGATATTGTGGACTAGTCTGAGGGGACCAGTTATCGAGGGTAAATGTGATATTGTGGACTAGTCTGAGGGGACCAGTTATTGAGGGTAAATGTGATATTGTGGACTAGCCTGAGGAGACCAGTTATCGAGGGTAAATGTGATATTGTGGACTAGCCTGAGGGGACCAGTTATCGGGGGTAAATGTGATATTGTGGACTAGCCTGAGGGGACCAGTTATCGAGGGTAAATGTGATATTGTGGACTAGCCTGAGGGGACCAGTTATTGAGGGTAAATGTGATATTGTGGACTAGCCTGAGGGGACCAGTTATTGAGGGTAAATGTGATATTGAGGACTGACCTGAGGGGACCATTTATCGAGGTAAATGTGATATTGTGGACTAGCCTGAGGGGACCATTTATTGAGGGTAAATGTGATATTGTGGACTGGTCTGAGGGGACCATTTATCGAGGGTAAATGTGATATTGTGGACTAGTCTGAGGGGACCAGTTATCGAGGGTAAATGTGATAGTGTGGACTAGCCTGAGGGGACCAGTTATCCAGGGTAAATGTGATAGTGTGGACTAGCCTGAGGCGACCAGTTATTGAGGGTAAATGTGATAGTGTGGACTAGCCTGAGGGGACCAGTTATTGAGGGTAAATGTGATAGTGTGGACTAGCCTGAGGGGACCAGTTATCGAGGGTAAATGTGATATTGTGGACTAGCCTGAGGGGACCAGTTATTGAGGGTAAATGTGATATTGTGGACTAGCCTGAGGCGACCAGTTATTGAGGGTAAATGTGATAGTGTGGACTAGCCTGAGGGGACCAGTTATCGAGGGTAAATGTGATAGTGTGGACTAGCCTGAGGGGACCATTTATCGAGGGTAAATGTGATAGTGTGGACTAGCCTGAGGCGACCAGTTATTGAGGGTAAATGTGATAGTGTGGACTAGCCTGAGGGGAACAGTTATCGAGGGTAAATGTGATAGTGTGGACTAGCCTGAGGGGACCATTTATCGAGGGTAAATGTGATATTGTGGACTAGCCTGAGGGGACCATTTATCGGGGGTAAATGTGATATTGTGGACTAGCCTGAGGGGACCAGTTATCGAGGGTAAATGTGATATTGTGGACTAGCCTGAGGGGACCAGTTATCGAGGGTAAATGTGATAGTGTGGACTAGCCTGAGGGGACCAGTTATCGAGGGTAAATGTGATATTGTGGACTGGCCTGAGGGGACCAGTTATCGAGGGTAAATGTGATATTGTGGACTAGCCTGAGGGGACCAGTTATCGAGGGTAAATGTGATATTGTGGACTAGCCTGAGGCGACCAGTTATTGAGGGTAAATGTGATATTGTGGACTAGCCTGGGGGGACCAGTTATCGGGGGTAAATGTGATATTGTGGACTAGCCTGAGGGGACCAGTTATCGAGGGTAAATGTGATAGTGTGGACTAGCCTGAGGGGACCAGTTATCGAGGGTAAATGTGATATTGTGGACTGGCCTGAGGGGACCAGTTATCGAGGGTAAATGTGATATTGTGGACTAGCCTGAGGGGACCAGTTATCGAGGGTAAATGTGATATTGTGGACTGGCCTGAGGGGACCAGTTATCGAGGGTAAATGTGATATTGTGGACTAGCCTGAGGGGACCAGTTATCGAGGGTAAATGTGATATTGTGGACTAGCCTGAGGCGACCAGTTATTGAGGGTAAATGTGATATTGTGGACTAGCCTGAGGGGACCAGTTATCGAGGGTAAATGTGATATTGTGGACTAGCCTGAGGCGACCAGTTATTGAGGGTAAATGTGATATTGTGGACTAGCCTGGGGGGACCAGTTATCGGGGGTAAATGTGATATTGTGGACTAGCCTGAGGGGACCAGTTATCGAGGGTAAATGTGATATTGTGGACTAGCCTGAGGCGACCAGTTATTGAGGGTAAATGTGATATTGTGGACTAGCCTGGGGGGACCAGTTATCGGGGGTAAATGTGATATTGTGGACTAGCCTGGGGGGACCAGTTATCGAGGGTAAATGTGATATTGTGGACTGGCCTGAGGGGACCAGTTATCGAGGGTAAATGTGATATTGTGGACTAGCCTGAGGAGACCAGTTATCGAGGGTAAATGTGATATTGTGGACTAGCCTGAGTGGACCAGTTATCGAGGGTAAGTGTAATATTGTGGACTGGCCTGAGGGGACCAGTTATCGAAGGTAAATGTGATATTGTGGACTAGCCTGGGGGGACCAGTTATCGGGGGTAAATGTGATATTGTGGACTAGCCTGGGGGGACCAGTTATCGAGGGTAAATGTGATATTGTGGACTAGCCTGGGGGGACCAGTTATCGGGGGTAAATGTGATATTGTGGACTAGCCTGAGGGGACCAGTTATCGAGGGTAAATGTGATATTGTGGACTAGCCTGAGGGGACCAGTTATCGAGGGTAAATGTGATATTGTGGACTAGCCTGAGGGGACCAGTTATCGAGGGTAAATGTGATATTGTGGACTAGCCTGAGGGGACCAGTTATCGAGGGTAAATGTGATATTGTGGACTGGTCTGAGGGGACCAGTTATCGGGGGTAAATGTGATATTGTGGACTAGCCTGAGGGGACCAGTTATCGAGGGTAAATGTGATATTCATAGATCGTCTAATAAAATGGCTTGGGTCATGGTAATGCAACTTTCGGAATGCCAAGATGTACCTGTTTGTTATTTATTTAAAATAATTTAGCATCGCTGAGTGACTGTGTTTTCTTTATCGGAAGGAAAAAGTCAGATTGGTGTGCGACTGGAAATTCAACAGCAGGGGAACCAGTTATCAAGGGTTGAGAAAAAAGTCAAGTATTGATAATTTTTTTTTTAATTTCCACACATAAGCACGCTTATTAAAAATTCTACAGTAAACCAGTCAAGTTCTTACTTTCTTTTGTTCGAAAAAGGCCACTTTCAAATGCCAAAACTTCACACCGGTAAACAAAACACATGAACACAACACACATTTCCAGGGAGCAGTCATTTATGTTTTTGCCTATGTTAATCCTGACCGACAAGTAAGTAACACAGGAAAGAGACACATGAGTGTGGCTAATGTTAAGCCATGCTATGAAGGTACTCGAATATCTAAATCAATGACTGAATGAACCCCGCTCGATCGACTGACCTAGATTCAGTCCTTTCGCGCATATAGTGACGTATCAATGAGAGTATGCAGATGGCGAATTTTGTAAACTAAGGGTTTGTGAGATTTAACCGGGCAGATCTATGGCTGGTGTCGACATACAGACTTCAGATTGGTGAGAGGAGAAAGGGAAATCATTAAAGTACGGGTTAGCAATTTTATTTTTTAAAAGTTATGAAGAGAATCTTGATATTTTTTATGAGAAACGAGAGGTGGTCTTGCCACCTCGAAGGGTGGCAAGAAATTCCCAGAAAATTTATCAAATGCGTTCTGACGACGATGATGGCCTATCTGTCAGAAAATGTCTTACATCATCATCGCAGATATTTTGGACTACTAGGCTACCTACGGGTATCCGATCAGTTATCGTACACTTTTGCCGGTTTTTCAATGCTAAAATTTACATCAGTGTTTGCATTGACAAGAAATTCAACAGAACTTCAGAAGTGAAGCTGGGCTCATTAGACTTTTGTTGAAATAGTTTAATTTCTCCCAGGACTCTGAAATGAAGTTTTAGGGACCGAACATGCAATGAAGTTTAAGGGACCGAACATTCACCCGCTCGTCTGCATGTTTTTGTAGAGTGACGGGAACCAGTTATCATACATCCAACGTTAAACTGTTGTTACGTCATTTCTCGTGTTCGAAAAGTCCCCGACACGGCCGAAAGGCGACAGTGTTCTTGGGTTGGCGTACAAATGTAACTCCACCAGGGACTGATCCAGGGAAAATTTGGGCATACCATTTCGGTTCAAAATGTTCCAACAATAAGACAAAAACAACATCTCTGGCCCAAAATTCAACATTAAATGTTATTTTGACATTAAAATCTGTTGGTTTTAAGAATTTGGGCGGAATTTTTGCTTGTGAGTTTGGGCGCCCATACCTGTATACAGGTATCAAAATGTTTCTGGATCAGTCTATGTCCACAAAAAGGTGCAAATATAGAATAGGTCCGTCGTTTTTAACTTCTCTTCAAATTCGTCTTTTAGATGTTATTTCTTTTAGCTTTTAGTAGGGATAGTTTAGTTTTAAGCGTTGTAATATTAAATTAGTCATAAGTTCTAGAAGAAATGAATAAAACGGGGGGTATCAGGGGGGGCTTGCCCCCCTGACGATTATAGCGGTTTGAGACTGACGGACCTATTCTATAGTCTGTCCCACAAAAAGTTGTAAATAATTATATTTGGAGGTTGAAATTTTGCAAGAAGATGCCTCGATACGTAAGCCTGCTGTCATCGGCGGGAAAGCTTAATCGCTTGGGTTAAACACGCATACGTGTTGGGTGTACCGTACATCAATGGCTGCCGCGTTACACCTGTGATGAGGCCCTCGGAGAAAACAGAATGTCTTAACTTCGATGAGAGTTTTACAGGTAAGTTTTAGGGGTTTAGGGTATTTATTGGGGCTGTATAAATGAATGTGTGCATCAAGTTCTCATTGTCACTTTGATTTAAGTGTTTAATTGTGCTTTGAAAATGGTCAACATTGGGCATCCATTAGACCATTAACATACACAAGGGCCGAATTTTCGTGACGTCATCGATATGCCTAGTGTACGATAAATTAATTGGTTCTGTACGATAACTGATCGGATACCCGTAACCCTCGATAACTGGCACTCCTAGGCTACCCGTCCACCTGTTGTTAGAAGTCCTAATTGTTAACCCAATTCATCGTTAGATTTAAAACAAATGTGACCACGTACACAGCTCCATTTCTTAAACCTTTGACAACGGCTAATGCAGCTTTGTATTTTCCGGACGCCAAAAAATTGTTCGCAGCATCAATAGGCGCAGCCATCTTTCTCATCCGATTGAAAAATTTCACACCTCCAAAACGTAAAGAGCTCCAAAGCAGATGCTTAATCAATGAACTATGCGCATATAGTTCATTGTGCTTAATCCATCGAGATCTAAAAATAATAATAATAAATAATAAGTTATTTTTAGATCTCGATGGCTTATTCTGGACTTTAGTACGGAAGCCTATTAGTGTCAGGGTACGGAAGCCCATTAGTATCACGTCAGGAAAAAAAAAATAGAAAGTATCTCGAGATCTCGACTTTTTATCTCGAGATCTCGACTTTTTTTCTCGAGATCTCGACTTTTTTTCTCGAGATCTCGACTTTTTTTCTCGAGATCTCGACTTTTTTTCTCGAGATCTCGACTTTTTATCTCGAGATCTCGACTTTTTATCTCGAGATCTCGACTTTTTTTCTCGAGATCTCGACTTTTTCTCTCGAGATCTCGACTTTTTTTCTCGAGATCTTGACTTTTTTTCCTCGACTTAGGGTAACCGTCCTATCGCTCTACCAACTGAGCTACCCGGCCCTCCTGGGAACGGTTCGCTTGTTAGATTATCTTATACACACAGAGCTTAAATCAAGCCAATTAGAATAATTTTGTGATCACTAAAACACACGGGCACAGGAAAAATCTTTTTGTCTAAAATGACCATGGAGACAAGTTTCTAATTTTGTTAAAAAGAGGTATATCATTTATACCTTTATACCCCATACATTTTTGTACACAAACCAAACCTATGCTATTTCATTGGGTTGACGACTGACAGGAGCTTAGCCTTGGTCAGTAGAATTTTCTGGAATCCTTTTTGACACATTGACAATGGTTACGCATCTTAACTATGGCAAAAGCATCGATGGACAGAGATTAAACCCCCTAAATTTTGCTCACAACCCAACAAAAAGGTTTTAAACTCCATCTCTTAACCTACAACCAGCAAACAACAAGGTATTAAACTCCATCTCATAAGCTACAACCAGCAAACAACTAGGTTATAAACTCCATCTCATAACCTAGTATAAGAATATGTATGTTTAGATTTTCATACGTCAGTGTTTCGGAAGCAAGTTGCAATCATCATCAGGGAAATTACTGAATTACCAAATTAACCGACGCTGATTGACCCGGAAAAAAATCCGGGCCAGGGTGAGAATCGAACTCACAACTTAGGGCTACCGTCCCACCGCTCTACCTACTGAGCTAACCGGCCCTGCTGGGAACGGTTCGCTTGTTAGATTGTCTTATACACACATACCTTAAATCAAGCCAATTAGAATATGTATGTTTAAATTTTCATACTTGATGAAGTCAGTGTTTCGAAAGCAAGTTGCAATCATCATCAGGGAAATTACAGAATTAGTAAATTAACCGACACTGATTGACCCGGAAACAAGCGAACCGTTCCCAGTAGGGCCGGGTAAATCAGTTGGTAGAGCGGTGGGACGGTAGCCCTAAGTCGTGAGTTCGATTCTCACCCTGGCCCGGATTTTTTTCCGGGTCAATCAGTGTCGGTTAATTTACTCATTCAGTAATTTCCCTGATGATGATTGCAACTTGCTTCCGAAACACTGACTTCATCACGTATGAAAATCTAAACATACATATTCTAATGTGCTTGATTTATGGTATGTGTGTATAAGACAATCTAACAAGCGAACCGTTCCCAGGAGGGCCGGGTAGCTCAGTTGGTGGAGCGGTGGGACGGTAACCCTAAGTCGAGGGAAAAAAGTCGAGATCTCGAGAAAAAAAGTCGAGATCTCGAGATAAAAAGTCGAGATCTCGAGATAAAAGTCGAGATCACGAGAAAAAAAGTCGAGATCTCGAGATAAAAAGTCGAGATCTCGAGATACTTCTATTTTTTTTTTCCTGACGTGATACTAATGGGCTTCCGTATCAGGGGGAAAAAATTGAAAAAAAAAATCGTTTTAACGAATTTCTTGAGTTACTAAAATAGAATCTAAAAATAAAATTTGTTATAACGAATTTCATATTTTTAGCCCTTTAGGAAAATCGAAAAAACGAATTTTATTTTTGGATTCCATTCTTAGTAGTTGAAGAAATTTGTTATTATGATTTTTTTTTTGCCAAAAGAAAAAATTGAAATTATGATTTTTATTTATATATGTTTCTATTTTTAGTAGTTCAAGAAATTCGTTATTTCGATTTTTTTAAAGGGCTAAAAATAGAAATAAGAAAATCGTGATAACGAATTTTATTTTTAGATTCTATTTTTAGTAACTCAAGAAATTCGTTAAAGTATTTTTTTCTCATAGAAAATGTTCTGTCGCATTAGCCGACAGTCATAAGTGAATTACGTCATAAACTGTATTGACCTATTTTCCGCCAGACACTCAAAGCGATCGGTTCTCACGCTCACTCAGAGCTACCTTCATATTTAATATCTGTACATTTTCCTGATTTTTCCGTTTCCCGTAGCTGCCCATCGTGTAAGTTTTTTCATAAATACTTTCTAAATCTATATGTTAATTCTTAAACTGTTTTAAACTCTGCAAATCTACGCGATAGAAATAGTATCAGTAACCTTCGCTTCTGTTAGCAAACTCTTCAATGCTTCCATGTTTGTAACGTAGCCTAAACGTTGTCCCAGTTTACTCGCGAATTGATACATTGTTTCTTTTCTCGCTCCAGATTTCCATTGTATCACATTGTATCATTTTGTGGAAGGAGCTTTTCTACAATTGTTATTGTTTTATTTTTTACATGTAGAATGCAGTTCAATTTCTGTCGTGTTTTTGTAACGCGCCTTTTGAAACTGAGAATTATCGTTTTACGTAGTTTAGTACTTTCTTTCTTTTTTCCTTTTATTGTAGCCTTTTACCATGTACAGCGGCGTGCAACGGAGTACAATGTAACAAGAGATCAATATATACCCTTGAACTTTTAACTATAGTTGTGCCTTCCTTACGTCGTTACGGTTATCTCCTGTAGTATTCCCCCACCCTGGGAAGAGGCAGTTTAGTAAAAGGACGGTGAAGAGCTTCACAGCCGAGAACAAGTCTGACTCAGGTATTCAAGTTGACCTCTGGTTTAAATTCTTCTCGGAGTTTCTTCATATACCGGACAATTCCACGACATTACGGTTTCCAGCACCTCGCCAACTTATATGAATTTCTCGATCTGCAATTTACAACCTCTAAACGGTCATAAAAATGGAGTCTTCTCAACAACCTTCACCAACCCAAGACAAGGAAAATACACACACAGATGAGATACACAAAGACTACGAACTTTAACAGAAAAAGGTAATGAACAATATTTATCCAAATTAAGTAACCTCAGTTCCAGTTACAATAAAACATGGAATAAAGCAAATAAAACAGTTGCAGTCATTAATCAAGTAAAAAATAATGACGTCATCCAACTTCGTAAATCTGAGAAACAACTACGGCGTGAATTTGAAGAATTAAAAAGTGAGTTTCACAAACTTTCAGACTTTCTATCTCAAACAAATTCCCAACAGAGCATTGATGAACTTCAAGCACAGTCTCAGATTTACTCCAACCGTGAAACAGAAATTAATAAAGCATTTGATATTATAGACCAGCGTATGGAGGATGGACTAGAAACAGCATCCCAACGTTCATTTTCTTCAAGAAAATCCTCAAATTCCAATCAATCATGCACGGCAATATTAATACAAAAACAAAGTGAACTGCCAGCAGCACGCACAAGGGCGGAATACTCCGCCAAAAAAGCCAATATAGCCAAGAAGAAAGCTGACTTGGACTTAGAACTTGAATTACTAAATTCACAAGGAGATGTGGCCGCTGCCGAGGCCGAGTTGCAGGTACTCCAGTCAAGTTTTGTGGACATTGAACATGAACAATCGGTTAATGAAATTAGACTCCCAACTTCTAATCCCCAATCAAGAATTAATGAGTTCCTTAATCAACACAACACTAACTCCCCGCCAATCCAAACAGATATTATAAATCCTACTTCTAGCCAGTCACATCAGCCACCTCAAGATAGCAATATGGACGCTTACAAGACTTTCAATTACCCCCAGGGGTGTAACCCCCAAGCCCATGCTTTCTATCCATGCAGTCAACCACGAACAACTTGTGGCTTCTAACCTTACACAGTTCTTCATGAGAAAGGAGCTTCTCTTTTCAAGAATGACACATTTTACCGACAAACCCGAGGCATATCCTGTGTGGAAATCCAACTTTTTGCCATCACTCAAGAAATGAATGTCAACCTGAGAGAAGAAATCGACCTTTTGGTCAAATGGCTTGGGCCCCAATCATCGGTCCAAGCTGCTAGCCTAAGGGCTTCCAACATCCACGACCCAGAACGAGGCTTACAACGAATATGGGAACGTCTAGACGATCGCTATGGAAGCCCAGAAATGATAGAATCTTCCATTAAATCCAGACTACAACGCTTTCCCAAGCTCACTTCCAGAGACAATAGTAAACTATATGAACTGTCTGATATTCTGTCAGAAATGGAGTCTCTTAAAGAAAATCCAGTCTACTCTACTCTTTTTGCCTACTTAGATTCATCATCTGGTGTCAATCCAATTCTCCAGAAACTTCCTTACGGAATCCAAGAAAAGTGGACATCTCATGCAGTGAAGTATAAAAAACAATTCTCTGTTTCCTTTCCACCATTTTCAATCTTTGTGGAATTTATACGAGACATAACAAAGGCCAAGAACGACCCAAGTTTTATCTTCGAATCCACACAATCTCCTACTAACAGGAAACCAATGCAAAGCATTCGAAGTAATTTCACAACAAAGAAAACGGACATGATTTTTGAACAAGCTTCAGCATACAAAGTCTGAAAAATGTCCACTGCATCACGTTTCACACACCCTTAACGACTGCAAGGGGTTTCTAAAAAAGTCTGTGGCCGAAAGAAAACAATTCCTAAAAGAAAACAACATTTGTTTCCGGTGCTGCTCATCCACCAATCATATCTCCAGTAGCTGCAAAGAAATTGTAAAATGCAAATTCTGCTCAAGTGATCGCCATCCAAGTGCTTTGCATATCCGGAATTATTCCCAGTTAACCGTAAAAGATCACGACGGGGAGGACGTTAAAGAGAAACCTGATCCACCATCAACTTTATGCACGCAGATATGTAACGATAAGTTCGGTGGTAAATCCTGTGCCAAGATTGTACTCGTCAAGGCATATCCCAAAGAACGCCCAGAAGTTTCCTTCAAAATGTATGCCATCATCGACGATCAGAGCAATGTGTCCCTCGCCAGATCTGAGTTCTTCGACATGCTAGGCATTAACACTGACTCAAAACCTTATACTCTCCTGTCATGTAACGGCCAAGTTTCTACGGGCGTAGGGCTTATAATTGTGTAATACAAGACTTATCCGGCATCAATCTTCTCGACATCCCTTATCTCATAGAATGTGACAATATTCCAAACAACAGAAACGAAATCCCCTGTCCAGAAGTTGCCCAACATTACCCACATTTGAATGAAATCTCTGAATTCATCCCTAACATTGACAATGAAGCTAAAATAATGCTACTTATTGGTCGAGATGTTCCGGCTGCCCATCATGTACAACATCAACGCCTTGGTCCCAGAGACTGTCCTTTTGCCCAGAAATTACCACTGGGTTGGGTCATCATCGGAGAAAGTTGTCTCGGCAAGGTTCACAAACCCGACATCGTAAGGGTCAGCAAAACTTACCTCATCGACAATAAACGATCGTCAATCTATGAACCTTGCCCCAATAACTTCAGTATCACAGAAACTGTTCAACCAAAAATCTACCCACAGCGGAACACATTTAAGATATTCCAAAATACACCTGAAGACGAAAAGCCTGGACCGTCAAGAGAGGACATCAAGTTCCTGGAAATTATGAAATCTGAGTTCAAACAAAACGACAAAGGTGTTTGGACTGCACCCCTTCCTTTCAGAGAGCCACGAAGACGACTTCCAAATAATCGACAAATGGCTTTAAAACGAGCTAGCAACCTTGACAATAATCTCCGAAGAAACCCTGTTAAGAAAAAACATTTCACTACATTTATGGAGAAAATATTTGAGAACAATTACGCCGAAGTCGCTCCTAAAGTGGGGCCTTCTGAAGAGGTCTGGTATTTGCCAATATTTGGAGTCTACCATCCGCAAAAGCCGGATCAAATCAGAGGAGTTTTTGACTCGTCCGCTGAATACGACGACACCTCGCTCAACAAAGTCCTTATCCCTGGGCCAGATATGACAAACAGCTTACTTGGCATCCTACTGCGTTTTCGTCGAGAATTAGTGGCAGTCACAGCAGACGTAGAGCAAATGTTCTATTGCTTCCTTGTCAACGAAGAACATCGTAACTTTCTCCGGTTCTTTTGGTACAAAGACAACAATCCAGACCTACAAATGATTGAGTACAGGATGTGCGTCCACGTCTTCGGCAACTGCCCCTCACCAGCAGTCGCAACCTATGGCCTCCAAAAGGCTGCATACATCGGCGTGCCCACCTTCGGACAAGACACACTGGATTTCGTCCAAAGAAATTTTTATGTTGACGATGGCGTCACGTCTCTTCCAACAACTCAAGAGGCGATAGACCTGCTCAAACGAACACAGGAATCACTGCTCACTGGCGGGAACATCCGTCTCCATAAAATTGCATCCAATGATCCTGATGTACTTAAAGCCTTCTCCAAACAAGATATATCTAAAGATTTGAAAGATCTAGACTTTGCTGTTGACAATCTACCATGTCAGCGCAGCCTAGGCCTCACCTGGGCCTTGTCATCTGATTCCTTTTCTTTCAAAGTCTCCACAGAAGAAAAGCCTTTCACTAGAAGAGGCGTACTCTCCACGATCAACAGTATTTTTGATCCCCTAGGGTTTGCTGCTCCTGTTATTCTAGAGGGCAAACTGCTTCTAAGAGAACTTATACAAACCTCCAATTCCTAGGACGAACCACTCTCTCCAGAGCATCAAGAACGATGGGAAGACTGGCGAGACTCTCTTCCTCTCTTGCAAAGCCTATTGATCCCACGCACTTACCTGTCTACGTCACTTTCTGAAGCACTTACTCATGAGTTACACATTTTCTCTGATGCATCTGAGAGAGCTATCGCGGCTTCTGCATACCTTAGATCTACATACAAAAATGGAGACCAAAAGGTAACCTTTGTCCTCGGAAAAGCAAAACTCTCCCTAATCAAGGCCACACGATCCCTCGTCGAGAGCTTTGCGCTGCAGTCCTCGCCATTGAAATTTCGGACATCCTCGAAGACGAACTTGAGATCGACATAGACCTAGTTAAATTCTACACAGACAGCAGAGTTGTATTAGGGTACCTCTGTAATGAGAAACGTCGATTCGTTGTATATGTCGCCAACCGAGTCAACAGGATCCTTAAATCTTCCAAACCAGACCAATGGAACTACGTTTACACTGAAGATAATCCGGCTGATTGTGCAACGAGGTCCTTAAACTGTCAGGCTCTGGCAGACAGCAAATGGCTATCCGGCCCATCCTTCTTATTGTGCAAACAAAATCCAGCTAACGACCCCAACGTCACAAAACATCCATTAATCACACCAGAGAACGACGCCGATTTGAAACAGCCAATCACAGTTTTATCAACAACGGGCGTCGAACCTTCTCTTAGCACCAATCGTTTCACTAGATTCTCGAAATGGACAAGTCTTGTCAGAGCAGTTGTCCAGTTGAAACGTCTAGCACGACGTCACCATAAGTCGGCCTTGGCTGTTTCGTCCCCTCAGATAGAGTTGGACACCGAGCAATTTATTATCCGGGAAGTCCAACGAGAAGCCTTTTCTCAAGAGCTTGAATGCATAAAAACAAAAACTGACTTACCTTCAAACAGTCCACTACAGAACCTGAATCCATTCCTTGACGAATCCGGAATACTTCGCATCGGAGGTCGACTAAATCATGCAGTCATCAATTGGGAAGAAAAACACCCAATCATCATTCCCAGAAGTCATCACATCGGAATTCTTCTAATCAGACACCACCACGAATCCATCAAGCATCAAGGACGCCACTTCACTGAGGGCGCCATCCGCTCAGCAGGACTTTGGATTATTGGTGCCAAACGTCTAATAACCTCGGTTATTTACAAGTGTGTCCCATGCCGAAAGTTACGTGGTAAAGCACAGTACCAGCAAATGGCAGACCTGCCGCCAGATCGATTGGAAACCAGTCCACCATTTTCCTACGTTGGGCTTGACGTTTTTGGGCCGTGGACTATTGCTACCCGACGCACTCGTGGAGGCCAAGCCAACTCAAAGCGCTGGGCCGTTCTCTTCACGTGTCTCTGTATCAGAGCTGTCCACATAGAGGTCATTGAGGAAATGTCTTCATCAAGCTTTATAAATGCCTTTCGCCGGTTCACAGCCATCAGGGGACCACCAAAAGAGATAAGATCAGATCGTGGAACCAACTTCATCGGATCCACAGTTCCTTTGAATATTCAAGCAGTCAACATTGAAGACAAACAGGTTCAAGAATTCCTTCTTAACAAACGGATCATATGGAAGTTTAATGCACCCCATTCATCACATATGGGCGGCGTCTGGGAACGGATGATAGGTGTCGCCCGCCGTATTCTTGAATCCATTCTCAAGGACCCTCAGCATTCCAATCTTACCCACGAAGTCTTCGTTACCTTAATGGCGGAAGTTTCAGCCATAATCAACGCCAGGCCAATTACTTCTGTTTCTTCGGATCCACAAGCTCCAGAAATCTTGAACCCTTCAGCTTTACTTACCTTGAAATCTTCTCATGTCGCAGACACTTCTCCTATTCTGGACATGGCCAGTCTGTATAAATCCCAGTGGAAAAGAGTTCAGACGTTATCAGATATGTTCTGGAAAAGATGGCATTCAGAGTACCTCCAGCAGTTACAAGTAAGGAGAAAGTGGCAGAGCATACGTCCCAACGTCAGAGAAGGGGACATTGTTATCCTCAAGAAAAAGTCATCCCATCGCAATGATTGGCCATTAGGACTAGTGACAAGGATTCTACCGAGCACAGACTCTCTAGTGCGAAAGGTCGAACTGCGAGTATCCTCCGACGGCAAAACACGTGTTTTCACTCGCCCAGTCACCGAATTGGTTGTTCTGATGGAATCCGAGGACAAAGTTCTCTAAAGGAACCTTTGAAAGACTTTAAGTGAACTTTGGAAAGACTTTTAGTGATCTAAAAACTTTTTGAAATATGACTTTCTTTTAAATGCCTTTTATATTTTTGTCATCCAAGATGGATGCCAGACGGGGAGTGTTCTGTCGCATTAAGCTGACTATCCATGTGCGCGTATTTGCGTATACGCATGCGTGTCTGCGTATGCAGTGCGTGTGTTTTTTGTACGTTTTCATACATCCATATATGCGTATGTTTCCATCCGTTTTTCCTCTTCCGTCATATCGCCCTGGCATATAAACCCTTCATTGGTGTTAATCCAGTTGGAGGCCGTGGGGCTAATTGACTGAGGTTCACATATTGATCTTCATTTTGGTCGGGCTATACTGGAAGATGTTTAATTCCAGCTTTCGGTCGTCATAACAACTCTTATAACATATAAATATAACGTTGAGAATATGATGAAAGGGTATTTTTAAATAAATGTGCATGGGATGGATTGATAATTACTTTATAACCGCCAAAGATGTGATTACGCTCACCGTGCGCCTCTTTTTTGACAGAACGGGAGCCGGTACAGTAATTAGGCCAGGGAACACCTCGGAAGATGACGTCAAAACACGGATTTCCCCCATGATTTGCCGTCCGTTATCCGTAAAAATCGCGCAGCGAGCGATTCTATACGCATACGCAGACGGACACACATACGCAAACGTACACATGGATAGGCCCTCTGTTATTTGACATGTGTTTGATTTCATCCGCATACGCACGAATTCACGCACTACGCATACGTATCGAAAATACGCGCACATGGATAGTCAGCTTTAGCCGACAGTCATAAGTGAATTACGTCATAAACTGTATTGACCTATTTTCCGCCAGACACTCCTCAGTCTTTCTTTAGTTGTCAAAGCGATCGGTTCTCACGCTCACTCAGAGCTACCTTCATATTTAATATCTGTACATTTTCCTGATTTTTCCGTTTCCCGTAGCTGCCCATCGTGTAAGTTTTTTCATAAATACTTTCTAAATCTATATGTTAATTCTTAAACTGTTTTAAACTCTGCAAATCTACGCGATAGAAATAGTATCAGTAACCTTCGCTTCTGTTAGCAAACTCTTCAATGCTTCCATGTTTGTAACGTAGCCTAAACGTTGTCCCAGTTTACTCGCGAATTGATACATTGTTTCTTTTCTCGCTCCAGATTTCCATTGTATCACATTGTATCATTTTGTGGAAGGAGCTTTTCTACAATTGTTATTGTTTTATTTTTTACATGTAGAATGCAGTTCAATTTCTGTCGTGTTTTTGTAACGCGCCTTTTGAAACTGAGAATTATCGTTTTACGTAGTTTAGTACTTTCTTTCTTTTTTCCTTTTATTGTAGCCTTTTACCGTGTACAGCGGCGTGCAACGGAGTACAATGTAACAAGAGATCAATATATACCCTTGAACTTTTAACTATAGTTGTGCCTTCCTTACGTCGTTACGGTTATCTCCTGTAGTATTCCCCCACCCTGGGAAGAGGCAGTTTAGAAAATCATAACGAATTTTATTCTTAGATTCTATTTTTAGTAACTCAAGAAATTCGCTAAAACGATTTTTCATTTTTTTTTACTTATGACTAATATACTTCCCTACTTTAGGACTAGGGTAACATCTAATTTTAGATTGGCTTATAAGGCAATAATCTAAACAGAGAAATTAATCTTGGCATGCGTTTTTCGAATTTCACTGCAAATCGTTATATGATTCTTATGATTACATAATCTCTCGTCTCAAAACTAAGTTTCCACTTGTGCAAAATTCTGTAAAAGACGAATTCACTGGAAATGGCAAAATTCCACCCATGGCACTAATTGGTCTCCGTACTTCAGTCATATTCAAACAAGCTCTCATTTCCAGGAAGATTTTTTCGCATTACCGTTCAGACATAAATTGACACAATATCGGATTTACGGTGGCTCATAGGGGGCATACTTATGATATATATGTAGGCCTACATTTCTTCTATGAATTAAGCAATTAATTTTGAAAATGGCCATTTCCACCCATGCGGAAATTATTTTCCACCCATGAGTAAACTAATTTCCACCCATACGGAAATTAGTTTCCAGCCATGCGGAATTTAATTTGCACCCATGCGGAAATTAAGGTGCACCCATGCGGAAATTAAGGTGCACCCACGCGGAAATTAGTTTCCATCCATGCGGACA
This sequence comes from Lepidochitona cinerea, assembly GCA_963971465.1. Taxonomy (NCBI): domain Eukaryota; kingdom Metazoa; phylum Mollusca; class Polyplacophora; order Chitonida; family Tonicellidae; genus Lepidochitona; species Lepidochitona cinerea. The sequence goes on along the minus strand of OZ020553.1, from coordinate 803,017 downwards.
TTAGGCCTAGTCTCCACCCATGCAGAAATCCATTTGCACCCATGTGGTTCATCATTTTCTTTGTTGGAGCAAGTTAAGATACACCCCTTCAGTTACCAGGCAGTTCGCAGTTGACGGTAGACGAGGATTGGAAAGGATCAGTCATTATTTGTTGGACAATTACACCACCCAGTCTGATAACTTCAGGGATTTAGGCCTACGTGCGTGAAATACCCTCTGATAGGCTGCAGGTCATTTTGAATATGGCGAATATAGGCCTACGTGTGGCGCGTACAATTCCAACATCCTCTTGAGAGCCCCATAAAAGTGCCCCCGTGATAATGTAAGGCACCAAAACACTCGCTTTGTGAACTTTCAGCCTCGATCAGTTATATAATTGAACCATATTGGAGGATTCCTGATATGTATCAAAACTGCGTAGACCTGTCTACAACATGTGGTTTACCGGGCTAAATAAAATATATAAACAAATATCTTTCTAAATGATATTAGCATTTAATAAATTTATAAATATTTTTATTTTATTTTTTCGCCTGTAGTAAAACATTTTGATATATTCACTTCGGTGCCATTTTTATTCAACCCAAAAATACGGTGATTTACCGTTTAAAACGCGCAGACTGTCCTAGGCCAAACTTCGGGGATTTACGTGCGTGAAATACCCTCTGATAGACTGCAGGTCATTTTGAATGTTGCGAGCAAAAAGGTAGCCTTGAAATGTACAATTTGCGCATCCTCTTGAGGGTCCCACAAAAGAGTCTCCGTGATAATGCAAGGGACCAAAACACTTGGTTTGTTAACTTTCAGCCTCAATCAGTTATATAGGCCTAATTGGAGGATTCTTGATATGAACCGAAACTGCGTCTGTCTACTTTGCGTCTGAATACCGCTTAGAACATAGAAATTTCGTTAAAACAATAAGGTAACCAGAGTTGCCGCCCTTTAAACATATTCACTCAGCAGCCCTGAGAATAACTATTAAGCTACACTCTGATCTAAGTATTTAAATGTATAATTTAAAAAATGTATTCCAGTCTCACAAACACATCTCAGTAGAAACTGGTGTTTCCAAGCTAATAAAGTAGCCAGCCAGGAGATTTCATACGGCATACACAGGAGAAGATAAGAAAGCTCTAGAAGGACTACAAAAACAAGGCAGTATTAGACCATCACACTTTCCTTGGGGTTCGTCGATAGTTTGGGTGGTGTTCAGTCAACAACTAGATTTGATGAGATTGGACCGTAGCTTATATTGACTGATGTTTTGTCACATGACAAAATCTTTAAAGCGGACAGGAAAGTTCCGATGGCGAAGTGATCTCGTTGGACCATGTGATTGTCTCAAACAAGACCTAGGATTGGTTGGTTCGATGTTCTCAGGCGAATCACTCTCAGTCATTGTTTCCTCCTCTTCATGGTTAGAATGTATAGGGACATGCCTATACGGAATTAGGTTGAAGAAAGAAACATTCCTGATACCTTTGTGATTTCCACGCTGTACAGTGATCATATTGTTTTTACACTTAACAACACGATATGGGTTGGGGTTAAAGGGTGGAGTGAGTTTGTTTTATTTCCTTTGTTTGATAAGCACAGTGTCACCAACATTTACACGTAGTTTTCTCAAATGTCGACGTTCATCAGCATAAGACTTGATTTTATCTTTACTGACGGAATCGTTTAATTTCAAAGATTCTTCCACTTGTTCACGTTGTTTTGTTGACTTGTGTAATTCTGGGAGAGTTGTTTGTAACTGTCATCCTGTCAGAGCTTCGAATGGTGAGATGCCTGTTGATGTGTGTGGGGTTGCACGATATTGGCGTAAACATTGATATAAGTCCTGTTTCCAGTTACGTCTTTCTACACAAGAGGCTCTGATGGCTTTGTTTAATGTCCGCATAAACCCTCCATTAGCAGCGGGATAGAGAGGTTTGATCTGTCTATGTTTGAATCCTAAATAAGAAGAGAAATCAGCGAATGGTTTACCATTAAAAGGAGACCTGTCTGTTATCTGGTGTAACTGAGTTTGGAATTTCTTATCTGGAAAATATTGTGTCAACTTTGGGAATGTGATGATGTGGACGAGACTATCTCAATTTCAGGAAATCTGCTGTAATTGTTAATTGCGACCATTAAGTATTCTCCGCTTGAATAGGTCCTGAAAAATCAACAGAAATATCTTCCCAGGGTCTATTGGGCAATTCGGTCATTTAAAGAGGTGTACAATTTTCACCACCGTGAGTAGATGATTGGCATGGTATGCAATTCTTGATTTTGAGCTCAGTCATTTTGTCAATACCCGAAAACCACATTTTTTCACGAATGCGCGTCTTTGTTTTCTCTAAACCTTGATGTCCGACATGAGCAAAGTTGATGGGTTTGTAGCGTAGTCACAAACTGACAGTTCTTCTTTCACATTTGAAAATACTGTTAGCTCAGAGTCACTCCAATTTCCACATTCAATTGCTTTCGTCAGTTTTTGCATGGTTTCGTCTTTTTCTGTTTCTGAAACAACTTCAGCTAGCGTCATAGCCTTGGGAACTGAATTGTTACAGATGTAATTGACATACTCCTCGGCAATGCTGGAGGCCAAAGTGAGGGTGTCTGCTCATGTAATCTGCTGGATTACCTTTGTTCCGACCTGGTCTGTAGGATATCTCACAGTTGTATGGCATAAGGCGTAATCGCCATCTTTCAAGACGTGGTGATATTGGCTTTTGTGATTTGAAAATTCCAATCAGAGGTTTATGGTCGGTTAGTACACGGAACTGAGATCCATAGGTATACAAATGGAAGTGTTCTACTCCCCAGACGACGGCCAACATTTCACGCTCCGTCTGGGAATAACAGCTTTCCACGTCGGATAAGGCACGGCTGGCGTAACTCACAACTTTGATATTGTGTGTGAAAATAGCACCAAGGCCTATAAGGCTTGCATCCACAAATATTTCAGCTGATTTTTTTATGATCAAAGTATTCAATAACATTGGTGCTAGATAGTGCTTGTTGGACTGCACTGAATGCGTTTTGTTGTTGAGATCCCCATGGGACATCTTTGTGTATCAGTGTGCGAAGAGGGGCAGTAAGTGATGCGTAATGTTGTTGAGATCCCCATGACCATGGGACATCTTTGTGTGTCAGTGTGTGAAGAGGGGCAGTAAGTGATGCGTAATGTTGTTGAGATCCCCATGACCATGGGACATCTTTGTGTATCAGTGTGTGAAGAGGGTCAGTAAGTGATGCGTAATGTTGTTGAGATCCCCATGACCATGGGACATCTTTGTGTATCAGTGTGTGAAGAGGGGCAGTAAGTGATGCGTAATGTTGTTGAGATCCCCATGACCATGGGACATCTCTGTGTATCTGTGTGTGAAAAGGGGCAGTAAGTGATGCGTAATGTTGTTGAGATCCCCATGACCATGAGACATCTTTGTGTATCAGTGTGTGAAGAGGGGCAGTAAGTGATGCGTAATGGTGTTGAGATCCCCATGACCATGGGACATCTTTGTGTGTCAGTGTGTGAAGAGGGGCAGTAAGTGATGCGTAATGTTGTTTAGATCCCCATGACCATGGGACATCTTTGTGTATCAGTGTGTGAAGAGGGGCAGTAAGTGATGCGTAATGTTGTTGAGATCCCCATGACCATGGGACATCTTTGTGTGTCAGTGTGCGAAGAGGGGCAGTAAGTGATGCGTAATGTTGTTTAGATCCCCATGACCATGGGACATCTTTGTGTGTCAGTGTGCGAAGAGGGGCAGTAAGTGATGCGTAATGTTGTTTAGATCCCCATGACCATGGGACATCTTTGTGTGTCAGTGTGCGAAGAGGGGCAGTAAGTGATGCGTAATGTTGTTTAGATCCCCATGACCATGGGACATCTTTGTGTGTCAGTGTGCGAAGAGGGGCAGTAAGTGATGCGTAATGTTGTTTAGATCCCCATGACCATGGGACATCTTTGTGTGTCAGTGTGCGAAGAGGGGCAGTAAGTGATGCGTAATGTTGTTTAGATCCCCATGACCATGGGACATCTTTGTGTGTCAGTGTGCGAAGAGGGGCAGTAAGTGATGCGTAATGTTGTTAAGATCCCCATGACCATGGGACATCTTTGTGTATCAGTGTGCGAAGAGGGGCAGTAAGTGATGCGTAATGTTGGATAAACCTGGATAAATATTGACACATACCGAGAAGTGGTCTCAGTGACATTTTGTGGCGGGGATAGTTCAGTTATTGCTGTTATTTTAGTAGGGTCAGGGTTAATACCATGCGAACCAAACATATGGCCATAGAACATGATTTCTGATAGTGAAAATACACATTTGTCTTTGTTTAAGGTCACGTGTTTGTCTCTTAGTCGACAAAGAACGCGTCTAAGGTTTTCGTCATGTTGTGATTGTGTGTAAACAATGATGTCGTCGGACAAGTTCCGACAGTCAGATGTGTCATGTAAAAGCTATTTCACTGGTCGCGTGAACACCAAAGATTAGTCATTTGTATCGTCTGAGTCCAAAGTGATTGCTGAATGTTGTAATGTAACGACTGTCAGGACTGAGTTCAAGTTGGTGGTATGTAAATCTAATTTACTAAAACAAGTGGCACCGATTAAGTCAGTGATTAATTCGTCGATAGTTGGCATGAGATGTTTCTCTCTTTGAACAGCCTTGTTCGCTTCGCGCATCTTACACCACCTGGCTTCTTAGGGACCACGACAATCGGACTGGCCCAGGGAGTAGGATCGACGACAATCGGACTGGCCCAGGGAGTAGGATCGACGACAATCGGACTGGCCCAGGGAGTAGGATCGACGACAATTGGACTGGCCCAGGGAGTAGGATCGACGACAATTGGACTGGCCCAGGGAGTAGGATCGACGACAATCGGACTGGCCCAGGGAGTAGGATCGACGACAATCGGACTGGCCCAGGGAGAAGGATCGACGACAATCGGACTGGCCCAGGGAGTAGGATCGACGACAATCGGACTGGCCCAGGGAGTAGGATCGACGACAATTGGACTGGCCCAGGGAGTAGGATCGACGACAATTGGACTGGCCCAGGGAGTAGGATCGACAACAATCGGACTGGCCCAGGGAGAAGGATCTACGACAATCGGACTGGCCCAGGTAGTAGGACCGTCAAACCTTTCTATTATGTATTTCGAGCAGAAATCAGGCTCCGTGTCTACAAGTTCAACCGTGGAGGAGATGCGATGACAAGCACTAATTGTCTATGTCTTCCTATACTGTCGGAAAAGAGCAGTAACTCTGAAAATAATTTAACCAGCGTAACCAGAATAGGAGGTGCACATCCTTGCATGATATCCAACATGTCCGCCAAGTTTCGAAAACAATTGATGAAACCCTTGGAGGAGATGCGATGACAAGAAATGATTATGGACAGACAGACAGACGGACACACAAGTTGATCGCTATATCGGGATAAAAAAAAATGATAACTCGAAATATATATACGTTACCCACCTACAACTGTGTCAGGAGAATTATTTGATAATCCCTTCGAAAGAACCAGATGAACACTGGATGGTTCCACTCCCTTTTCGCACTCCTAGACCAAAGCTACCCAATACTAGATCTCTTGCTCTAAAGTGAGCCAAAATGCTACATAACAGCCTTCAGAGGAATCAAGGGAAAAAGGTCTTCGTCGAATTTATGAAGAGAGCTTCTTCGATCGGAACCACGTCGAAATCGCCCCTCAACTCAACGAAACCGAGGAATATTGGTACCTTCCAATTTTCAAGCTAAGAAAACCAGACGAAGTACAAGGAGTTTTCGATTCCTCCGCCCAACTAGATGGCGTGTCCCTCAACGACGTGTTATTGACAGGTCCAGATTTGACCAAAAGCCTGTTGGGTTTCTTGATGCGTTTTCGAAGAGACCCTGCAAATGTTATTGTTGACACCTGGACACAGAAATTTCCTTCGTGTCTTCTCAGAGTTACTAAATGATTCAGTTAAACCCTCTACACCTCCTATACTCATAGATGCTAAATGATTCAGTTAAACCCTCTACACTTCCTACACCCATAAATACTGAATGATTCAGTTAAACCCTCTACACCTCCTATACCCATAGATACTAAATGATTCAGTTAAACCCTCTACACCTCTTTTACTAAGAGATACTAAATGATTCAGTTAAACCCTCTACACCTCTTATACTCATAGATACTGAATGATTTAGTTAAACCCTCTACACCTCTTCTACTCATAGATACTAAATGATTCAGTTAAACCTCCTACACCTCTTATACTCATAGATACTAAATGATTCGGTTAAACCATCTACACCTCCTATACTCATAGATACTGGATGATTCAGATAAATCTCCTACACCCCTTATACCCATAGATACTAAATGAATCAGTTAAACCCTCTACACCTCCTATACTCATAGATACTAAATTGTTCAGTTAAACCCTCTACACCTCTTATACTCACAGTTACTGAATGATTTAGTTAAACCCTCTACACCACTTATACTCATAGATACTGAATGATTTAGTTAAACCCTCTACACCTCTTATACTCATAGATACTAAATGATTCAGTTAAACCCTCAACACCTCTTATACTCATAGATACTAAATGATTCAGTTAAACCCTCAACACCTCTGATACTCATAGATACTAAATGATTCAGTTAAACCCTCAACACCTCTTATACTCATAGATACTAAATGATTTAGTTAAACAATCTACACCCCCTATACTCATAGATAATGGATGATTCAGATAAATCTCCTACACCTCTTATACCCATAGATACTAAATGATTCGGTTAAACCCTCTACACCTCCTATACTCATACATACTAAATGATTCAGTTAAACCCTCTACACCTCTTATACTCACAGTTACTGAATGATTTAGTTAAACCCTCTACACCACTTATACTCATAGATACTGAATGATTCGGTTAAACCCTCTACACCACTTATACTCATAGATACTAAATGATTCAGTCAAACCCTCTACACCTCTTATACTCACAGTTACTAAATGATTCAGTTAAACCCTCAACACCTCCTATACTCATAGATACTGAATGATTCAGTTAAACCCTCTACACCTCTTATACTCATAGATACTGAATGATTTAGTTAAACCCTCTACACCTCTTCTACTCATAGATACTAAATGATTCAGTTAAACCTCCTACACCTCTTATACTCATAGATACTAAATGATTCGGTTAAACCATCTACACCTCCTATACTCATAGATACTGGATGATTCAGATAAATCTCCTACACCTCTTATACCCATAGATACTAAATGATTCAGTTAAACCCTCTACACCTCCTATACTCATAGATAGTAAATGATTCAGTTAAACCCTCTACACCTCTTATACTCACAGTTACTGAATGATTTAGTTAAACCCTCTACACCACTTATACTCATAGATACTAAATGATTTAGTTAAACCCTCTACACCTCTTATACTCATAGATACTAAATGATTCAGTTAAACCCTCTACACTTCTTATACTCATAGATACTGAATGATTCAGTTAAACCCTCTACACCTCCTATACTCATAGATACTAAATGATTCAGTTAAACCCTCTACACCTCTTATACTCATAGATACTGAATGATTCAGTTAAACCCTCTACACTTCCTACACCCATAAATACTAAATGATTCAGTTAAACCCTCTACACCTCCTATACCCATAGATACTAAATGATTCAGTTAAACCCTCTACACCTCTTATACCCATAGATACTGAATGATTCAGTTAAACCCTCTACACCTCTTTTACTAAGAGATACTAAATGATTCAGTTAAACCCTCTACACCCCTTATACTCATAGATACTGAATGATTTAGTTAAACCCTCTACACCTCCTATACCCATAGATACTAAATGATTCAGTTAAACCCTCTACACCTCTTATACCCATAGATACTAAATGATTCAGTTAAACCCTCTACACCTCTTTTACTAAGAGATACTAAATGATTCAGTTAAACCCTCTACACCTCTTATACTCATAGATACTGAATGATTTAGTTAAACCCTCTACACCTCTTCTACTCATAGATACTAAATGATTCAGTTAAACCTCCTACACCTCTTATACTCATAGATACTAAATGATTCGGTTAAACCATCTACACCTCCTATACTCATAGATACTGGATGATTCAGATAAATCTCCTACACCCCTTATACCCATAGATACTAAATGAATCAGTTAAACCCTCTACACCTCCTATACTCATAGATACTAAATTGTTCAGTTAAACCCTCTACACCTCTTATACTCACAGTTACTGAATGATTTAGTTAAACCCTCTACACCACTTATACTCATAGATACTGAATGATTTAGTTAAACCCTCTACACCTCTTATACTCATAGATACTAAATGATTCAGTTAAACCCTCAACACCTCTTATACTCATAGATACTAAATGATTCAGTTAAACCCTCAACACCTCTGATACTCATAGATACTAAATGATTCAGTTAAACCCTCAACACCTCTTATACTCATAGATACTAAATGATTTAGTTAAACAATCTACACCCCCTATACTCATAGATAATGGATGATTCAGATAAATCTCCTACACCTCTTATACCCATAGATACTAAATGATTCGGTTAAACCCTCTACACCTCCTATACTCATAGATACTAAATGATTCAGTTAAACCCTCTACACCTCTTATACTCACAGTTACTGAATGATTTAGTTAAACCCTCTACACCACTTATACTCATAGATACTGAATGATTCGGTTAAACCCTCTACACCACTTATACTCATAGATACTAAATGATTCAGTCAAACCCTCTACACCTCTTATACTCACAGTTACTGAATGATTTAGTTAAACCCTCTACACCACTTATACTCATAGATACTAAATGATTTAGTTAAACCCTCTACACCTCTTATACTCATAGATACTAAATGATTCAGTTAAACCCTCTACACTTCTTATACTCATAGATACTGAATGATTCAGTTAAACCCTCTACACCTCCTATACTCATAGATACTAAATGATTCAGTTAAACCCTCTACACCTCTTATACTCATAGATACTGAATGATTCAGTTAAACCCTCTACACTTCCTACACCCATAAATACTGAATGATTCAGTTAAACCCTCTACACCTCCTATACCCATAGATACTAAATGATTCAGTTAAACCCTCTACACCTCTTATACCCATAGATACTGAATGATTCAGTTAAACCCTCTACACCTCTTTTACTAAGAGATACTAAATGATTCAGTTAAACCCTCTACACCCTTTATACTCATAGATACTGAATGATTTAGTTAAACCCTCTACACCTCTTCTACTCATAGATACTAAATGATTCAGTTAAACCTCCTACACCTCTTATACTCATAGATACTAAATGATTCGGTTAAACCATCTACACCTCCTATACTCATAGATACTGGATGATTCAGATAAATCTCCTACACCCCTTATACCCATAGATACTAAATGATTCAGTTAAACCCTCTACACCTCCTATACTCATAGATACTAAATTGTTCAGTTAAACCCTCTACACCTCTTATACTCACAGTTACTGAATGATTTAGTTAAACCCTCTACACCACTTATACTCATAGATACTGAATGATTTAGTTAAACCCTCTACACCTCTTATACTCATAGATACTAAATGATTCAGTTAAACCCTCAACACCTCTTATACTCATAGATACTAAATGATTCAGTTAAACCCTCAACACCTCTGATACTCATAGATACTAAATGATTCAGTTAAACCCTCAACACCTCTTATACTCATAGATACTAAATGATTTAGTTAAACAATCTACACCTCCTATACTCATAGATACTGGATGATTCAGATAAATCTCCTACACCTCTTATACCCATAGATACTAAATGATTCGGTTAAACCCTCTACACCTCCTATACTCATAGATACTAAATGATTCAGTTAAACCCTCTACACCTCTTATACTCACAGTTACTGAATGATTTAGTTAAACCCTCTACACCACTTATACTCATAGATACTGAATGATTCGGTTAAACCCTCTACACCACTTATACTCATAGATACTAAATGATTCAGTCAAACCCTCTACACCTCTTATACTCATAGATACTAAATGATTCAGTTAAACCCTCTACACCTCTTATACTCACAGTTACTGAATGATTTAGTTAAACCCTCTACACCACTTATACTCATAGATACTGAATGATTCGGTTAAACCCTCTACACCACTTATACTCATAGATACTAAATGATTCAGTCAAACCCTCTACACCTCTTATACTCATAGATACTAAATGATTCAGTTAAACCCTCTACACCTCTTATACTCACAGTTACTAAATGATTCAGTTAAACCCTCAACACCTCCTATACTCATAGATACTGAATGATTCAGTTAAACCCTCAACACCTCCTATACTCATAGTTACTGAATGATTCAGTTAAACCCTCTACACCTCTTATACTCATAGGTACTAAATGATTCAGTTAAACCTCCTACACCTCCTATACTCATAGATAGTGAATGATTCAGTTAAACCCTCTACACATCCTATACTCACAGTTACTAAATGATTCAGTTAAACCCTCAACACCTCTTAAACCCATAGATACTGAATGATTTAGTTAAACCCTCCACACCTCTTATACTCATAGATACTGAATGATTCAGTTAAACCCTCTACACCCCCTATACTCATAGATACTAAATGATTCAGTCAAACCCTCTACACCTCTTATACTCACTGATACTAAATGATTTAGTTAAACCCTCTACACCTCCTATACTTATAGATACTAAATGATTTAGTTAAACCCTCTACACTTCCTATACTCATAGATACTGAATGATTCAGATAAATCTCCTACACCTCTTATACCCATAGATACTGAATGATTTAGTTAAACCCTCTACACCTCTTATACTCACTGATACTGAATGATTTAGTTAAACCCTCTACACCTCTTATACTCACAGTTACTAAATGATTCAGTTAAACCCTCAACACCTCCTATACTCATAGATACTGAATGATTCGGTTAAACCCTCTACACCACTTATACTCATAGATACTGAATGATTTAGTTAAACCCTCCACACCTCTTATACTCATAGATACTAAATGATTCAGTCAAACCCTCTACACCTCTTATACTCACTGATACTAAATGATTTAGTTAAACCCTCTACACCTCCTATACTTATAGATACTAAATGATTTAGTTAAACCCTCTACACCTCCTATACTTATAGATACTGAATGATTCAGTTAAACCCTCTACACTTCCTATACTCACAGTTACTAAATGATTCTGTTAAACCCTCAACACCTCCTATACTCATAGATACTGAATGATTTAGTTAAACCCTCTACACCTCTTATACTCATAGATACTAAATGATTTAGTGAAACCCTCTACACCTCCTATACTCATAGATACTAAATGATTTAGTTAAACCCTCTACATCTCCTATATTCATAGATACTAAATGATTCAGTTAAACCCTCAACACCTCTTATACTCACAGTTACTAAATGATTTAGTTAAACCCTCTACACCTCTTATACTCATAGATACTAAATGATTCAGTTAAACCCTCTACACCTCTTATACTCACTGATACTAAATGATTCAGTTAAACCCTCTACACCTCCTATACTCATAGATACTAAATGATTTAGTTAAACCCTCTACACCTCTTATACTCATAGATACTAAATGATTTAATTAAACCCTCTACACCTCTTATACTCATAGATACTAAATGATTTAAATAAACCCTCTACACCTCTTATACTCACTGATACTAAATGATTCAGTTAAACCCTCTACACCTCTTATACTCATAGATACTGAATGATTCAGTTAAACCCTCTACACCTCTTATACTCACTGATACTAAATGATTCAGTTAAACCCTCTAAACCTCCTATACTCATAGATACAGAATGATTCAGTTAAACCCTCTACACCTCCTATACTCATAGGTACTAAATGATTCAGTTAAACCTCCTACACCTCCTATACTCATAGATAGTGAATGATTCAGTTAAACCCTCTACACCTCTTAAACCCATAGATACTGAATGATTCAGTTAAACCCTCTACACCTCCTATACTCATAGATAGTGAATGATTCAGTTAAACCCTCTACACCTCTTATACTCATAGATACTGAATGATTCAGTTAAACCCTCTACACCTCCTATACTCACAGTTACTAAATGATTCAGTTAAACCCTCTACACCTCTTAAACCCATAGATACTGAATGATTCAGTTAAACCCTCTACACCTCTTTTACTAAGAGATACTAAATGATTCAGTTAAACCCTCTACACCTCTTATACTCATACATGTAGATACTGAATGATTTAGTTAAACCCTCTACACCTCTTCTACTCATAGATACTAAATGATTCAGTTAAACCTCCTACACCTCATACTCATAGATACTAAATGATTCGGTTAAACCATCTACACCTCCTATACTCATAGATACTGGATGATTCAGATAAATCTCCTACACCTCTTTTACCCATAGATACTAAATGATTCGGTTAAACCCTCTACACCTGCTATACTCATAGATACTAAATGATTCAGTTAAACCCTCTACACCTCTTATACTCACAGTTACTGAATGATTTAGTTAAACCCTCTACACCACTTATACTCATAGATACTGAATGATTTAGTTAAACCCTCTACACCTCTTATACTCATAGATACTAAATGATTCAGTTAAACCCTCAACACCTCTTATACTCATAGATACTAAATGATTCAGTTAAACCCTCAACACCTCTGATACTCATAGATACTAAATGATTCAGTTAAACCCTCAACACCTCTTATACTCATAGATACTAAATGATTTAGTTAAACAATCTACACCCCCTATACTCATAGATAATGGATGATTCAGATAAATCTCCTACACCTCTTATACCCATAGATACTAAATGATTCGGTTAAACCCTCTACACCTCCTATACTCATACATACTAAATGATTCAGTTAAACCCTCTACACCTCTTATACTCACAGTTACTGAATGATTTAGTTAAACCCTCTACACCACTTATACTCATAGATACTGAATGATTCGGTTAAACCCTCTACACCACTTATACTCATAGATACTAAATGATTCAGTCAAACCCTCTACACCTCTTATACTCACAGTTACTAAATGATTCAGTTAAACCCTCAACACCTCCTATACTCATAGATACTGAATGATTCAGTTAAACCCTCTACACCTCTTATACTCATAGATACTGAATGATTTAGTTAAACCCTCTACACCTCTTCTACTCATAGATACTAAATGATTCAGTTAAACCTCCTACACCTCTTATACTCATAGATACTAAATGATTCGGTTAAACCATCTACACCTCCTATACTCATAGATACTGGATGATTCAGATAAATCTCCTACACCTCTTATACCCATAGATACTAAATGATTCAGTTAAACCCTCTACACCTCCTATACTCATAGATAGTAAATGATTCAGTTAAACCCTCTACACCTCTTATACTCACAGTTACTGAATGATTTAGTTAAACCCTCTACACCACTTATACTCATAGATACTAAATGATTTAGTTAAACCCTCTACACCTCTTATACTCATAGATACTAAATGATTCAGTTAAACCCTCTACACTTCTTATACTCATAGATACTGAATGATTCAGTTAAACCCTCTACACCTCCTATACTCATAGATACTAAATGATTCAGTTAAACCCTCTACACCTCTTATACTCATAGATACTGAATGATTCAGTTAAACCCTCTACACTTCCTACACCCATAAATACTAAATGATTCAGTTAAACCCTCTACACCTCCTATACCCATAGATACTAAATGATTCAGTTAAACCCTCTACACCTCTTATACCCATAGATACTGAATGATTCAGTTAAACCCTCTACACCTCTTTTACTAAGAGATACTAAATGATTCAGTTAAACCCTCTACACCCCTTATACTCATAGATACTGAATGATTTAGTTAAACCCTCTACACCTCCTATACCCATAGATACTAAATGATTCAGTTAAACCCTCTACACCTCTTATACCCATAGATACTAAATGATTCAGTTAAACCCTCTACACCTCTTTTACTAAGAGATACTAAATGATTCAGTTAAACCCTCTACACCTCTTATACTCATAGATACTGAATGATTTAGTTAAACCCTCTACACCTCTTCTACTCATAGATACTAAATGATTCAGTTAAACCTCCTACACCTCTTATACTCATAGATACTAAATGATTCGGTTAAACCATCTACACCTCCTATACTCATAGATACTGGATGATTCAGATAAATCTCCTACACCCCTTATACCCATAGATACTAAATGAATCAGTTAAACCCTCTACACCTCCTATACTCATAGATACTAAATTGTTCAGTTAAACCCTCTACACCTCTTATACTCACAGTTACTGAATGATTTAGTTAAACCCTCTACACCACTTATACTCATAGATACTGAATGATTTAGTTAAACCCTCTACACCTCTTATACTCATAGATACTAAATGATTCAGTTAAACCCTCAACACCTCTTATACTCATAGATACTAAATGATTCAGTTAAACCCTCAACACCTCTGATACTCATAGATACTAAATGATTCAGTTAAACCCTCAACACCTCTTATACTCATAGATACTAAATGATTTAGTTAAACAATCTACACCCCCTATACTCATAGATAATGGATGATTCAGATAAATCTCCTACACCTCTTATACCCATAGATACTAAATGATTCGGTTAAACCCTCTACACCTCCTATACTCATAGATACTAAATGATTCAGTTAAACCCTCTACACCTCTTATACTCACAGTTACTGAATGATTTAGTTAAACCCTCTACACCACTTATACTCATAGATACTGAATGATTCGGTTAAACCCTCTACACCACTTATACTCATAGATACTAAATGATTCAGTCAAACCCTCTACACCTCTTATACTCACAGTTACTGAATGATTTAGTTAAACCCTCTACACCACTTATACTCATAGATACTAAATGATTTAGTTAAACCCTCTACACCTCTTATACTCATAGATACTAAATGATTCAGTTAAACCCTCTACACTTCTTATACTCATAGATACTGAATGATTCAGTTAAACCCTCTACACCTCCTATACTCATAGATACTAAATGATTCAGTTAAACCCTCTACACCTCTTATACTCATAGATACTGAATGATTCAGTTAAACCCTCTACACTTCCTACACCCATAAATACTGAATGATTCAGTTAAACCCTCTACACCTCCTATACCCATAGATACTAAATGATTCAGTTAAACCCTCTACACCTCTTATACCCATAGATACTGAATGATTCAGTTAAACCCTCTACACCTCTTTTACTAAGAGATACTAAATGATTCAGTTAAACCCTCTACACCCTTTATACTCATAGATACTGAATGATTTAGTTAAACCCTCTACACCTCTTCTACTCATAGATACTAAATGATTCAGTTAAACCTCCTACACCTCTTATACTCATAGATACTAAATGATTCGGTTAAACCATCTACACCTCCTATACTCATAGATACTGGATGATTCAGATAAATCTCCTACACCCCTTATACCCATAGATACTAAATGATTCAGTTAAACCCTCTACACCTCCTATACTCATAGATACTAAATTGTTCAGTTAAACCCTCTACACCTCTTATACTCACAGTTACTGAATGATTTAGTTAAACCCTCTACACCACTTATACTCATAGATACTGAATGATTTAGTTAAACCCTCTACACCTCTTATACTCATAGATACTAAATGATTCAGTTAAACCCTCAACACCTCTTATACTCATAGATACTAAATGATTCAGTTAAACCCTCAACACCTCTGATACTCATAGATACTAAATGATTCAGTTAAACCCTCAACACCTCTTATACTCATAGATACTAAATGATTTAGTTAAACAATCTACACCTCCTATACTCATAGATACTGGATGATTCAGATAAATCTCCTACACCTCTTATACCCATAGATACTAAATGATTCGGTTAAACCCTCTACACCTCCTATACTCATAGATACTAAATGATTCAGTTAAACCCTCTACACCTCTTATACTCACAGTTACTGAATGATTTAGTTAAACCCTCTACACCACTTATACTCATAGATACTGAATGATTCGGTTAAACCCTCTACACCACTTATACTCATAGATACTAAATGATTCAGTCAAACCCTCTACACCTCTTATACTCATAGATACTAAATGATTCAGTTAAACCCTCTACACCTCTTATACTCACAGTTACTGAATGATTTAGTTAAACCCTCTACACCACTTATACTCATAGATACTGAATGATTCGGTTAAACCCTCTACACCACTTATACTCATAGATACTAAATGATTCAGTCAAACCCTCTACACCTCTTATACTCATAGATACTAAATGATTCAGTTAAACCCTCTACACCTCTTATACTCACAGTTACTAAATGATTCAGTTAAACCCTCAACACCTCCTATACTCATAGATACTGAATGATTCAGTTAAACCCTCAACACCTCCTATACTCATAGTTACTGAATGATTCAGTTAAACCCTCTACACCTCTTATACTCATAGGTACTAAATGATTCAGTTAAACCTCCTACACCTCCTATACTCATAGATAGTGAATGATTCAGTTAAACCCTCTACACATCCTATACTCACAGTTACTAAATGATTCAGTTAAACCCTCAACACCTCTTAAACCCATAGATACTGAATGATTTAGTTAAACCCTCCACACCTCTTATACTCATAGATACTGAATGATTCAGTTAAACCCTCTACACCCCCTATACTCATAGATACTAAATGATTCAGTCAAACCCTCTACACCTCTTATACTCACTGATACTAAATGATTTAGTTAAACCCTCTACACCTCCTATACTTATAGATACTAAATGATTTAGTTAAACCCTCTACACTTCCTATACTCATAGATACTGAATGATTCAGATAAATCTCCTACACCTCTTATACCCATAGATACTGAATGATTTAGTTAAACCCTCTACACCTCTTATACTCACTGATACTGAATGATTTAGTTAAACCCTCTACACCTCTTATACTCACAGTTACTAAATGATTCAGTTAAACCCTCAACACCTCCTATACTCATAGATACTGAATGATTCGGTTAAACCCTCTACACCACTTATACTCATAGATACTGAATGATTTAGTTAAACCCTCCACACCTCTTATACTCATAGATACTAAATGATTCAGTCAAACCCTCTACACCTCTTATACTCACTGATACTAAATGATTTAGTTAAACCCTCTACACCTCCTATACTTATAGATACTAAATGATTTAGTTAAACCCTCTACACCTCCTATACTTATAGATACTGAATGATTCAGTTAAACCCTCTACACTTCCTATACTCACAGTTACTAAATGATTCTGTTAAACCCTCAACACCTCCTATACTCATAGATACTGAATGATTTAGTTAAACCCTCTACACCTCTTATACTCATAGATACTAAATGATTTAGTGAAACCCTCTACACCTCCTATACTCATAGATACTAAATGATTTAGTTAAACCCTCTACATCTCCTATATTCATAGATACTAAATGATTCAGTTAAACCCTCAACACCTCTTATACTCACAGTTACTAAATGATTTAGTTAAACCCTCTACACCTCTTATACTCATAGATACTAAATGATTCAGTTAAACCCTCTACACCTCTTATACTCACTGATACTAAATGATTCAGTTAAACCCTCTACACCTCCTATACTCATAGATACTAAATGATTTAGTTAAACCCTCTACACCTCTTATACTCATAGATACTAAATGATTTAATTAAACCCTCTACACCTCTTATACTCATAGATACTAAATGATTTAAATAAACCCTCTACACCTCTTATACTCACTGATACTAAATGATTCAGTTAAACCCTCTACACCTCTTATACTCATAGATACTGAATGATTCAGTTAAACCCTCTACACCTCTTATACTCACTGATACTAAATGATTCAGTTAAACCCTCTAAACCTCCTATACTCATAGATACAGAATGATTCAGTTAAACCCTCTACACCTCCTATACTCATAGGTACTAAATGATTCAGTTAAACCTCCTACACCTCCTATACTCATAGATAGTGAATGATTCAGTTAAACCCTCTACACCTCTTAAACCCATAGATACTGAATGATTCAGTTAAACCCTCTACACCTCCTATACTCATAGATAGTGAATGATTCAGTTAAACCCTCTACACCTCTTATACTCATAGATACTGAATGATTCAGTTAAACCCTCTACACCTCCTATACTCACAGTTACTAAATGATTCAGTTAAACCCTCTACACCTCTTAAACCCATAGATACTGAATGATTCAGTTAAACCCTCTACACCTCTTTTACTAAGAGATACTAAATGATTCAGTTAAACCCTCTACACCTCTTATACTCATACATGTAGATACTGAATGATTTAGTTAAACCCTCTACACCTCTTCTACTCATAGATACTAAATGATTCAGTTAAACCTCCTACACCTCATACTCATAGATACTAAATGATTCGGTTAAACCATCTACACCTCCTATACTCATAGATACTGGATGATTCAGATAAATCTCCTACACCTCTTTTACCCATAGATACTAAATGATTCGGTTAAACCCTCTACACCTGCTATACTCATAGATACTAAATGATTCAGTTAAACCCTCTACACCTCTTATACTCATAGATACTAAATGATTCAGTTAAACCCTCTACACTTCTTATACTCATAGATACTGAATGATTCAGTTAAACCCTCTACACCTCCTATACTCATAGATACTAAATGATTCAGTTAAACCCTCTACACTTCTTATACTCATAGATACTAAATGATTCAGTTAAACCCTCTACACCTCTTATACTCATAGATACTAAATGATTCAGTTAAACCCTCTACACTTCCTATACTCATAGATACTAAATGATTCAGTTAAACCTCCTACACCTCTTATACTCATAGATACTAAATGATTCGGTTAAACCATCTACACCTCCAATACTCATAGATACTGGATGATTCAGATAAATCTCCTACACCCCTTATACCCATAGATACTAAATGATTCGGTTAAACCTTCTACACCTCCTATACTCATAGATACTAAATGATTCAGTTCAACCCTCTACACCTCTTATACTCACAGTTACTGAATGATTTAGTTAAACCCTCTACACCACTTATACTCATAGATACTGAATGATTTAGTTAAACCCTCTACACCTCTTATACTCACAGTTACTGAATGATTTAGTTAAACCCTCTACACCACTTATACTCATAGATACTGAATGATTTAGTTAAACCCTCTACACCTCTTATACTCATAGATACTAAATGATTTAGTTAAACCCTCTACATCTCCTATATTCATAGATACTAAATGATTCAGTTAAACCCTCAACACCTCTTATACTCACAGTTACTAAATGATTTAGTTAAACCCTCTACACCTCTTATACTCATAGATACTAAATGATTCAGTTAAACCCTCTACACCTCTTATACTCACTGATACTAAATGATTCAGTTAAACCCTCTACACCTCCTATACTCATAGATACTAAATGATTTAGTTAAACCCTCTACACCTCTTATACTCATAGATACTAAATGATTTAATTAAACCCTCTACACCTCTTATACTCATAGATACTAAATGATTTAATTAAACCCTCTACACCTCTTATACTCACTGATACTAAATGATTCAGTTAAACCCTCTACACCTCTTATACTCATAGATACTGAATGATTCAGTTAAACCCTCTACACCTCTTATACTCACTGATACTAAATGATTCAGTTAAACCCTCTAAACCTCCTATACTCATAGATACAGAATGATTCAGTTAAACCCTCTACACCTCCTATACTCATAGGTACTAAATGATTCAGTTAAACCTCCTACACCTCCTATACTCATAGATAGTGAATGATTCAGTTAAACCCTCTACACTTCCTATACTCACAGTTACTAAATGATTCAGTTAAACCCTCTACACCTCTTAAACCCATAGATACTAAATGATTCAGTTAAACCCTCTACACCTCTTAAACCCATAGATACTAAATGATTCAGTTAAACCCTCTACACCTCTTAAACCCATAGATACTGAATGATTCAGTTAAACCCTCTACACCTCTTTTACTAAGAGATACTAAATGATTCAGTTAAACCCTCTACACCTCTTATACTCATACATGTAGATACTGAATGATTTAGTTAAACCCTCTACACCTCTTCTACTCATAGATTCTAAATGATTCAGTTAAACCTCCTACACCTCTTATACTCATAGATACTAAATGATTCGGTTAAACCATCTACACCTCCTATACTCATAGATACTGGATGATTCAGATAAATCTCCTACACCTCTTTTACCCATAGATACTAAATGATTCGGTTAAACCCTCTACACCTGCTATACTCATAGATACTAAATGATTCAGTTAAACCCTCTACACCTCTTATACTCATAGATACTAAATGATTCAGTTAAACCCTCTACACCTCTTATACTCATAGATACTAAATGATTCAGTTAAACCCTCTACACTTCCTATACTCAGAGATACTAAATGATTCAGTTAAACCCTCTACACCTCCTATACTCATAGATACTAAATGATTCAGTTAAACCTCCTACACCTCTTATACTCATAGATACTAAATGATTCGGTTAAACCATCTACACCTCCAATACTCATAGATACTGGATGATTCAGATAAATCTCCTACACCCCTTATACCCATAGATACTAAATGATTCGGTTAAACCTTCTACACCTCCTATACTCATAGATACTAAATGATTCAGTTCAACCCTCTACACCTCTTATACTCACAGTTACTGAATGATTTAGTTAAACCCTCTACACCACTTATACTCATAGATACTGAATGATTTAGTTAAACCCTCTACACCTCTTATACTCATAGATACTAAATGATTCAGTTAAACCCTCAACACCTCTGATACTTATAGATACTGAATGATTCAAATTAAACCCTCAACACCTCCTATACTCATAGATACTAAATGATTCAGTTAAACCCTCAACACCTCTTATACTCATAGATACTAAATGATTCAGTTAAACCCTCAACACCTCTGATACTCATAGATACTAAATGATTCAGTTAAACCCTCTACACCTCTGATACTCATAGATACTAATTGATTCAGTCAAACCCTCAACACCTCTTATACTCATAGATACTAAATGATTTAGTTAAACAATCTACACCTCCTATACTCATATATACTGGATGATTCAGATAAATCTCCTACACCTCTTATACCCATAGATACTAAATGATTCGGTTAAACCCTCTACACCTCCTATACTCATAGATACTAAATGATTTAGTTAAACCCTCTACACCTCTTATACTCACAGTTACTGAATGATTTAGTTAAACCCTCTACACCACTTATACTCATAGATACTGAATGATTCGGTTAAACTCTCTACACCACTTATACTCATAGATACTAAATGATTCAGTTAAACCCTCTACACCTCTTATACTCACAGTTACTAAATGATTCAGTTAAACCCTCAACACCTCCTATACTCATAGATACTGAATGATTCAGTTAAACCCTCTACACCTCTTATACTTATAGATACTAAATGATTCAGTTAAACCCTCTACACCTCCTATACTCACAGTTACTAAATGATTCAGTTAAACCCTCAACACCTCTTATACTCACTGATACTAAATGATTCGGTTAAACCATCTACACCTCCTATACTCATAGATACTGGATGATTCAGATAAATCTCCTACACCTCTTATACCCATAAATACTAAATGATTCAGTTAAACCCTCTACACCTCCTATACTCATAGATAGTAAATGATTCAGTTAAACCCTCTACACCTCTTATACTCACAGTTACTGAATGATTTAGTTAAACCCTCTACACCACTTATACTCATAGATACTAAATGATTTAGTTAAACCCTCTACACCTCTTATACTCATAGATACTAAATGATTCAGTTCAACCCTCTACACTTCTTATACTCATAGATACTGAATGATTCAGTTAAACCCTCTACACCTCCTATACTCATAGATACTAAATGATTCAGTTAAACCCTCTACACCTCTTATACTCGTAGATACTAAATGATTCAGTTAAACCCTCTACACCTCTTATACTCATAGATACTAAATGATTCAGTTAAACCCTCAACACCTCTGATACTCATAGATACTAAATGATTCAGTTAAACCCTCTACACTTCCTACACCCATAAATACTGAATGATTCAGTTAAACCCTCTACACCTCCTATACCCATAGATACTAAATGATTTAGTTAAACCCTCTACACCTCTTATACTCATAGATACTAAATGATTTAATTAAACCCTCTACACCTCTTATACTCATAGATACTAAATGATTTAATTAAACCCTCTACACCTCTTATACTCACTGATACTAAATGATTCAGTTAAACCCTCTACACCTCTTATACTCATAGATACTGAATGATTCAGTTAAACCCTCTACACCTCTTATACTCACTGATACTAAATGATTCAGTTAAACCCTCTTAACCTCCTATACTCATAGATACAGAATGATTCAGTTAAACCCTCTAAACCTCCTATACTCATAGGTACTAAATGATTCAGTTAAACCTCCTACACCTCCTATACTCATAGATAGTGAATGATTCAGTTAAACCCTCTACACTTCCTATACTCACAGTTACTAAATGATTCAGTTAAACCCTCTACACCTCTTAAACCCATAGATACTGAATGATTCAGTTAAACCCTCTACACCTCTTTTACTAAGAGATACTAAATGATTTAGTTAAACCCTCTACACCTCTTATACTCATACATGTAGATACTGAATGATTTAGTTAAACCCTCTACACCTCTTCTACTCATAGATACTAAATGATTCAGTTAAACCTCCTACACCTCTTATACTCATAGATACTAAATGATTCGGTTAAACCATCTACACCTCCTATACTCATAGATACTGGATGATTCAGATAAATCTCCTACACCTCTTTTACCCATAGATACTAAATGATTCGGTTAAACCCTCTACACCTGCTATACTCATAGATACTAAATGATTCAGTTAAACCCTCTACACCTCTTATACTCATAGATACTAAATGATTCAGTTAAACCCTCTACACTTCTTATACTCATAGATACTGAATGATTCAGTTAAACCCTCTACACCTCCTATACTCATAGATACTAAATGATTCAGTTAAACCCTCTACACTTCTTATACTCATAGATACTGAATGATTCAGTTAAACCCTCTACACCTCTTATACTCATAGATACTAAATGATTCAGTTAAACCCTCTACACTTCCTATACTCAGAGATACTAAATGATTCAGTTAAACCCTCTACACCTCCTATACTCATAGATACTAAATGATTCAGTTAAACCTCCTACACCTCTTATACTCATAGATACTAAATGATTCGGTTAAACCATCTACACCTCCTATACTCATAGATACTGGATGATTCAGATAAATCTCCTACACCCCTTATACCCATAGATACTAAATGATTCAGTTAAACCCTCTACACCTCCTATACTCATAGATACTAAATTGTTCAGTTAAACCCTCTACACCTCTTATACTCACAGTTACTGAATGATTTAGTTAAACCCTCTACACCACTTATACTCATAGATACTGAATGATTTAGTTAAACCCTCTACACCTCTTATACTCATAGATACTAAATGATTCAGTTAAACCCTCAAACCTCTTATACTCATAGATACTAAATGATTCAGTTAAACCCTCAACACCTCTGATACTCATAGATACTAAATGATTCAGTTAAACCCTCAACACCTCTTATACTCATAGATACTAAATGATTTAGTTAAACAATCTACACCTCCTATACTCATAGATACTGGATGATTCAGATAAATCTCCTACACCTCTTATACCCATAGATACTAAATGATTCGGTTAAACCCTCTACACCTCCTATACTCATAGATACTAAATGATTCAGTTAAACCCTCTACACCTCTTATACTCACAGTTACTGAATGATTTAGTTAAACCCTCTACACCACTTATACTCATAGATACTGAATGATTCGGTTAAACCCTCTACACCACTTATACTCATAGATACTAAATGATTCAGTCAAACCCTCTACACCTCTTATAATTACAGTTACTAAATAATTCAGTTAAACCCTCAACACCTCCTATACTCATAGATACTGAATGATTCAGTTAAACCCTCTACACCTCTTATACTTATAGATACTAAATGATTTAGTTAAACCCTCTACACCTCTTATACTCATAGGTACTAAATGATTCTGTTAAACCTCCTACACCTCCTATACTCATAGATAGTGAATGATTCAGTTAAACCCTCAACACCTCCTATACTCATAGATACTGAATGATTTAGTTAAACCCTCTACACCTCTTATACTCATAGCTACTAAATGATTCAGTGAAACCCTCTACACCTCTTATACTCACTGATACTAAATGATTCTGTTAAACCTCCTACACCTCCTATACTCATAGACACTAAATGATTCAGTTAAACCCTCTACACCTCTTATACTCATAGATACTGAATGATTTAGTTAAACCCTCTACACCTCTTATACTCATAGATACTTAATGATTTAGTTAAACCCTCTACACCTCCTATACTTATAGATACTAAATGATTTAGTTAAACCCTCTACACTTCCTATACTCACAGTTACTAAATGATTCAGTTAAACCCTCAACAACTCCTTTACTCATAGATACTGAATGATTTAGTTAAACCCTCTACACCTCTTATACTCATAGATACTAAATGATTCAGTCAAACCCTCTACACCTCTTATACTCACTGATACTAAATGATTTAGTTAAACCCTCTACACCTCTTATACTCACTGATACTAAATGATTTAGTTAAACCCTCTACACCTCCTATACTCATAGATACTAAATGATTTAGTTAAACCCTCTACATCTCCTATATTCATAGATACTAAATGATTCAGTTAAACCCTCAACACCTCTGATACTTATAGATACTGAATGATTCAGTTAAACCCTCTACACCTCTTATACTTATAGATACTAAATGATTCAGTTAAACCCTCAACACCTCTGATACTCACTGATACTAAATGATTTAGTTAAACCCTCTACACCTCTTATACTCATAGGTACTAAATGATTCTGTTAAACCTCCTACACCTCCTATACTCATAGATACTGAATGATTTAGTTAAACCCTCTACACCTCTTATACTCATAGATACTAAATGATTCAGTCAAACCCTCTACACCTCTTATACTCACTGATACTAAATGATTCTGTTAAACCTCCTACACCTCCTATACTCATAGATAGTGAATGATTCAGTTAAACCCTCAACACCTCCTATACTCATAGATACTGAATGATTTAGTTAAACCCTCTACACCTCTTATACTCATAGATACTAAATGATTCAGTCAAACCCTCTACACCTCTTATACTCATAGTTACTGAATGATTCAGTTAAACCCTCTACACCCCCTATACTCATAGACACTAAATGATTCAGTTAAACCCTCTACACCTCTTATACTCATAGTTACTGAATGATTTAGTTAAACCCTCTACACCTCTTATACTCATAGATACTGAATGATTCGGTTAAACCCTCTACACCTCTTATACTCATAGTTACTGAATGATTTAGTTAAACCCTCTACACCTCTTATACTCATAGATACTTAATGATTTAGTTAAACCCTCTACACCTCTTATACTTATAGATACTGAATGATTTAGTTAAACCCTCTACACCTCTTATACTTATAGATACTAAATGATTTAGTTAAACCCTCTACACTTCCTATACTCACAGTTACTAAATGATTCAGTTAAACCCTCAACACCTCCTATACTCATAGATACTTAATGATTTAGTTAAACCCTCTACACCTCCTATACTTATAGATACTAAATGATTTAGTTAAACCCTCTACACTTCCTATACTCACAGTTACTAAATGATTCTGTTAAACCTCCTACACCTCCTATACTCATAGATAGTGAATGATTCAGTTAAACCCTCAACACCTCCTATACTCATAGATACTGAATGATTTAGTTAAACCCTCTACACCTCTTATACTCATAGCTACTAAATGATTCAGTGAAACCCTCTACACCTCTTATACTCACTGATACTAAATGATTCTGTTAAACCTCCTACACCTCCTATACTCATAGACACTAAATGATTCAGTTAAACCCTCTACACCTCTTATACTCATAGATACTGAATGATTTAGTTAAACCCTCTACACCTCTTATACTCATAGATACTTAATGATTTAGTTAAACCCTCTACACCTCCTATACTTATAGATACTAAATGATTTAGTTAAACCCTCTACACTTCCTATACTCACAGTTACTAAATGATTCAGTTAAACCCTCAACAACTCCTTTACTCATAGATACTGAATGATTTAGTTAAACCCTCTACACCTCTTATACTCATAGATACTAAATGATTCAGTCAAACCCTCTACACCTCTTATACTCACTGATACTAAATGATTTAGTTAAACCCTCTACACCTCTTATACTCACTGATACTAAATGATTTAGTTAAACCCTCTACACCTCCTATACTCATAGATACTAAATGATTTAGTTAAACCCTCTACATCTCCTATATTCATAGATACTAAATGATTCAGTTAAACCCTCAACACCTCTGATACTTATAGATACTGAATGATTCAGTTAAACCCTCTACACCTCTTATACTTATAGATACTAAATGATTCAGTTAAACCCTCAACACCTCTGATACTCACTGATACTAAATGATTTAGTTAAACCCTCTACACCTCTTATACTCATAGGTACTAAATGATTCTGTTAAACCTCCTACACCTCCTATACTCATAGATACTGAATGATTTAGTTAAACCCTCTACACCTCTTATACTCATAGATACTAAATGATTCAGTCAAACCCTCTACACCTCTTATACTCACTGATACTAAATGATTCTGTTAAACCTCCTACACCTCCTATACTCATAGATAGTGAATGATTCAGTTAAACCCTCAACACCTCCTATACTCATAGATACTGAATGATTTAGTTAAACCCTCTACACCTCTTATACTCATAGATACTAAATGATTCAGTCAAACCCTCTACACCTCTTATACTCATAGTTACTGAATGATTCAGTTAAACCCTCTACACCCCCTATACTCATAGACACTAAATGATTCAGTTAAACCCTCTACACCTCTTATACTCATAGTTACTGAATGATTTAGTTAAACCCTCTACACCTCTTATACTCATAGATACTGAATGATTCGGTTAAACCCTCTACACCTCTTATACTCATAGTTACTGAATGATTTAGTTAAACCCTCTACACCTCTTATACTCATAGATACTTAATGATTTAGTTAAACCCTCTACACCTCTTATACTTATAGATACTGAATGATTTAGTTAAACCCTCTACACCTCTTATACTTATAGATACTAAATGATTTAGTTAAACCCTCTACACTTCCTATACTCACAGTTACTAAATGATTCAGTTAAACCCTCAACACCTCCTATACTCATAGATACTTAATGATTTAGTTAAACCCTCTACACCTCCTATACTTATAGATACTAAATGATTTAGTTAAACCCTCTACACTTCCTATACTCACAGTTACTAAATGATTCAGTTAAACCCTCAACACCTCCTATACTCATAGATACTGAATGATTTAGTTAAACCCTCTACACCTCTTATACTCATAGATACTTAATGATTTAGTTAAACCCTCTACACCTCCTATACTCATAGATACTGAATGATTTAGTTAAACCCTCTACACCTCCTATACTCACAGTTACTAAATGATTCAGTTAAACCCTCAACACCTCCTATACTCATAGATACTGAATGATTTAGTTAAACCCTCTACACCTCCTATACTCACTGATACTAAATGATTTAGTTAAACCCTCTACATCTCCTATATTCATAGATACTAAATGATTCAGTTAAACCCTCAACACCTCTTATACTCACAGTTACTAAATGATTTAGTTAAACCCTCTACACCTCTTATACTCATAGATACTAAATGATTCAGTTAAACCCTCTACATCTCTTATACCCATAGATACTAAATGATTCAGTTAAACCCTCAACACCTCCTATACTCATAGATACTGAATGATTTAGTTAAACCCTCCACATCTCTTATACTCATAGATACTAAATGATTCAGTCAAACCCTCTACACCTCTTATACTCACTGATACTAAATGATTCAGTTAAACCCTCTACACCTCTTATACTAACTCATACTAAATGATTCAGTTAAACCCTCTACACCGCCTATACTCACTGATACTAAATGATTCAGTTAAACCCTCTACACCTCTTATACTCATAGATACTGGATGATTCAGTTAAACCCTCTACACCTCTTATACTCATAGATATTAAATGATTCAGTTAAACCCTCTACACCTCTTATACTCATAGATACTAAATGATTTAATTAAACCCTCTACACCTCTTATACTCATAGATACTGAATGATTCAGTTAAACCCTCTACATCTCCTATATTCATAGATACTAAATGATTCAGTTAAACCCTCTACACCTCTTATACTAACTCATACTAAATGATTCAGTTAAACCCTCTACACCTCCTATATTCATAGATACTAAATGATTCAGTTAAACCCTCTACACCTCTTATACTAACTCATACTAAATGATTCAGTTAAACCCTCTACACCGCCTATACTCATAGATACTAAATGATTCAGTCAAACCCTCTACACCTCTTATACTCATAGATACTGAATGATTCAGTCAAACCCTCTACACCTCTTATACTCATAGATACTAAATGATTTAGTTAAACCCTCTACACCTCCTATACTCATAGATACTAAATGCTTTAGTTAAACCCTCTACATCTCTTATACTCATAGATACTAAATGATTTAATTAAACCCTCTACACCTCTTATACTCACTGATACTAAATGATTTAGTTAAACCCTCTACACCGCCTATACTCACTGATACTAAATGATTCAGTTAAACCCTCTACACCTCCTATACTCATAGATACTAAATGATTTAGTTAAACCCTCTACACCTCTTATACTCATAGATACTGAATGATTCAGTCAAACCCTCTACACCTCTTATACTCATAGATACTGAATGATTTAGTTAAACCCTCTACACCTCCTATACTCATAGATACTAAATGATTTAGTTAAACCCTCTACACCTCTTATACTCATAGATACTGAATGATTCAGTCAAACCCTCTACACCTCTTATACTCATAGATACTAAATGATTTAGTTAAACCCTCTACACCTCCTATACTCATAGATACTAAATGATTTAGTTAAACCCTCTACACCTCTTATACTCATAGATACTGAATGATTCAGTCAAACCCTCTACACCTCTTATACTCATAGATACTGAATGATTCAGTTAAACCCTCTACACCTCTTATACTCATAGATACTAAATGATTCAGTTAAACCCTCTACACCTCTTATACTAACTGATACTAAATGATTCAGTTAAACCCTCTACACCTCTTATACTCATAGATACTAAATGATTTAATTAAACCCTCTACACCTCTTATACTCATAGATACTGAATGATTCAGTTAAACCCTCTACATCTCCTATATTCATAGATACTAAATGATTCAGTTAAACCCTCTACACCTCTTATACTAACTCATACTAAATGATTCAGTTAAACCCTCTACACCTCCTATATTCATAGATACTAAATGATTCAGTTAAACCCTCTACACCTCTTATACCAACTCATACTAAATGATTCAGTTAAACCCTCTACACCGCCTATACTCATAGATACTAAATGATTCAGTCAAACCCTCTACACCTCTTATACTCATAGATACTGAATGATTCAGTCAAACCCTCTACACCTCTTATACTCATAGATACTAAATGATTTAGTTAAACCCTCTACACCTCCTATACTCATAGATACTAAATGCTTTAGTTAAACCCTCTACATCTCTTATACTCATAGATACTAAATGATTTAATTAAACCCTCTACACCTCTTATACTCACTGATACTAAATGATTTAGTTAAACCCTCTACACCGCCTATACTCACTGATACTAAATGATTCAGTTAAACCCTCTACACCTCCTATACTCATAGATACTAAATGATTTAGTTAAACCCTCTACACCTCTTATACTCATAGATACTGAATGATTCAGTCAAACCCTCTACACCTCTTATACTCATAGATACTGAATGATTTAGTTAAACCCTCTACACCTCCTATACTCATAGATACTAAATGATTTAGTTAAACCCTCTACACCTCTTATACTCATAGATACTGAATGATTCAGTCAAACCCTCTACACCTCTTATACTCATAGATACTAAATGATTTAGTTAAACCCTCTACACCTCCTATACTCATAGATACTAAATGATTTAGTTAAACCCTCTACACCTCTTATACTCATAGATACTGAATGATTCAGTCAAACCCTCTACACCTCTTATACTCATAGATACTGAATGATTCAGTTAAACCCTCTACACCTCCTATACTCATAGATACTAAATGATTCAGTTAAACCCTCTACACTTCTTATACTCATAGATACTAAATGATTCAGTTAAACCCTCTACACTTCCAATACTCAGAGATACTAAATGATTCAGTTAAACCATCTACACCTCTTATACCCATAGATACTGAATGATTCAGTTAAACCCTCTACACCTCTTTTACTAAGAGAGACTAAATGATTCAGTTAAACCCTCTACACCTCTTATACTCATAGATACTGAATGATTTAGTTAAACCCTCTACACCTCTTCTACTCATAGATACTAAATGATTCAGTTAAACCTCCTACACCTCTTATACTCATAGATACTAAATGATTCGGTTAAACCATCTACACCTCCTATACTCATAGATACTGGATGATTCAGATAAATCTCCTACACCCCTTATACCCATAGATACTAAATGATTCGGTTAAACCCTCAACACCTCTTATACTCACTGATACTAAATGATTTAGTTAAACCCTCTACACCTCCTATACTCATAGATAGTGAATGATTCAGTTAAACCCTCTACACTTCCTATACTCACAGTTACTGCAATGATTCAGTTAAACCCTCTACACCTCCTATACTCATAGATAGTGAATGATTCAGTTAAACCCTCAACACCTCCTATACTCACAGTTACCAAATGATTCAGTTAAACCCTCTACACCTCCTATACTCATAAATACTGAATGATTCAGTTAAACCCTCTACACCTCCTATACTTATAGATACTAAATGATTTAGTTAAACCCTCTACACTTCCTATACTCACAGTTACTAAATGATTCAGTTAAACAATCAACACCTCCTATACTCATAGATACTGAATGATTTAGTTAAACCCTCTACACCTCTTATACCCATAGATACTAAATGATTCAGTTAAACCCTCTACACCTCTTATACTCACTGATACTAAATGATTTAGTTAAACCCTCTACACCTCTTATACTCATAGATACTAAATGATTCAGTCAAACCCTCTACACCTCTTATACTCACTGATACTAAATGATTTAGTTAAACCCTCTACACCTCTTATACTCATAGATACTAAATGATTCAGTCAAACCCTCTACACCTCTTATACTCACTGATACTAAATGATTTAGTTAAACCCTCTACACCTCCTATATTCATAGATACTAAATGATTTAGTTAAACCCTCTACATCTCCTATATTCATAGATACTAAATGATTCAGTTAAACCCTCAACACCTCTTATACTCACAGTTACTAAATGATTTAGTTAAACCCTCTACACCTCCTATACTCATAGATACTAAATGATTCAGTTAAACCCTCTACACCTCTTATACTCATAGATACTAAATGATTCAGTTAAACCCTCTACACCTCTTATACTAACTGATACTAAATGATTCAGTTAAACCCTCTACACCTCTTATACTCACAGATACTGAATGATTCAGTTAAACCCTCTACACCTCCTATACTCATAGATACTAAATGATTTAGTTAAACCCTCTACACCGCCTATACTCACTGATACTAAATGATTCAGTTAAACCCTCTACACCTCCTATACTCATAGATACTAAATGATTTAGTTAAACCCTCTACACCTCTTATACTCATAGATACTGAATGATTCAGTTAAACCCTCTACACCTCTTATACTCACTGATACTAAATGATTCAGTTAAACCCTCTACACCTCTTATACTCATAGATACTAAATGATTTAGTTAAACCCTCTACACCTCTTATACTCATAGATACTGAATGATTCAGTTAAACCCTCTACACCTCTTATACTCATAGATACTGAATGATTCAGTTAAACCCTCTACACCTCTTATACTCATAGATACTAAATGATTATGTTAAACCCTCTACACCTGTTATACTTATAGATACTGAATGATTCAGTTAAACCCTCTACACTTCTTATACTTATAGATACTGAATGATTCAGTTAAACCCTCTACACCTCCTATACTCATAGATACTAAATGATTCAGTTAAACCCTCTACACTTCTTATACTCATAGATACTAAATGATTTAGTTAAACCCTCTACACTTCCTATACTCAGATATACTAAATGATTCAGTTAAACCCTCTACACCTCCTTCACTCATAGATACTAAATGATTCAGTTAAACCCTCTACACTTCCTACACCCATAGATACTGAATGATTCAGTAAAACCCTCTACACCCCCTATACCCATAGATACTAAATGATTCAGTTAAACCCTCTACACCTCTTATACTCATAGACACTGAATGATTTAGTTAAACCCTCTACACCTCTTCTACTCATAGATACTAAATGATTCAGTTAAACCTCCTACACCTCTTATACTCATAGATACTAAATGATTCGGTTAAACCATCTACACCTCCTATACTTATAGATACTGGATGATTCAGATAAATCTCCTACACCCCTTATACCCATAGATACTAAATGATTCGGTTAAACCCTCTACACCTCCTATACTTTTAGATACTAAATGATTCAGTTAAACCCTCTACACCTCTTATACTCACAGTTACTGAATGATTTAGTTAAACCCTCTACACCACTTATACTCATAGATACTGAATGATTTTGTTAAACCCTCTATACCTCTTATACTCATAGATACTGAATGATTCAGTTAAACCCTCTACACCTCTTATACTCATAGATACTGAATGATTCAGTTAAACCCTCTACACCTCTTATACTCATAGATACTAAATGATTATGTTAAACCCTCTACACCTGTTATACTTATAGATACTGAATGATTCAGTTAAACCCTCTACACTTCTTATACTTATAGATACTGAATGATTCAGTTAAACCCTCTACACCTCCTATACTCATAGATACTAAATGATTCAGTTAAACCCTCTACACTTCTTATACTCATAGATACTAAATGATTTAGTTAAACCCTCTACACTTCCTATACTCAGATATACTAAATGATTCAGTTAAACTCTCTACACCTCCTATACTCATAGATACTAAATGATTCAGTTAAACCCTCTACACTTCCTACACCCATAGATACTGAATGATTCAGTAAAACCCTCTACACCCCCTATACCCATTGATACTAAATGATTCAGTTAAACCCTCTACACCTCTTATACTCATAGATACTGAATGATTTAGTTAAACCCTCTACACCTCTTCTACTCATAGATACTAAATGATTCAGTTAAACCTCCTACACCTCTTATACTCATAGATACTAAATGATTCGGTTAAACCATCTACACCTCCTATACTCATAGATACTGGATGATTCAGATAAATCTCCTACACCCCTTATACCCATAGATACTAAATGATTCGGTTAAACCCTCTACACCTCCTATACTTTTAGATACTAAATGATTCAGTTAAACCCTCTACACCTCTTATACTAACTCATACTAAATGATTTAGTTAAACCCTCTACACCACTTATACTCATAGATACTGAATGATTTTGTTAAACCCTCTATACCTCTTATACTCATAGATACTGAATGATTCAGTTAAACCCTCTACACCTCTTATACTCATAGATACTAAATGATTCAGTTAAACCCTCTACACTTCCTATACTCAGAGATACTAAATGATTCAGTTAAACCCTCTACACCTCCTATACTCATAGATACTAAATGATTCAGTTAAACCCTCTACACTTCCTACACCCATAGATACTGAATGATTCAGTTAAACACTCTACACCTCCTATACCTATAGATACTAAATGATTCAGTTAAACCCTCTACACCTCTTATACCCATAGATACTGAATGATTCAGTTAAACCCTCTACACCTCTTTTACTAAGAGATACTAAATGATTCAGTTAAACCCTCTACACCTCTTATACTCATAGATACTGAATGATTTAGTTAAACCCTCTACACCTCTTCTACTCATAGATACTAAATGATTCAGTTAAACCTCCTACACCTCTTATACTCATAGATACTAAATGATTCGGTTAAACCATCTACACCTCCTATACTCATAGATACTAAATGATTCAGTTAAACCCTCTACACTTCCTACACCCATAGATACTGAATGATTCAGTAAAACCCTCTACACCCCCTATACCCATAGATACTAAATGATTCAGTTAAACCCTCTACACCTCTTATACTCATAGATACTGAATGATTTAGTTAAACCCTCTACACCTCTTCTACTCATAGATACTAAATGATTCAGTTAAACCTCCTACACCTCTTATACTCATAGATACTAAATGATTCGGTTAAACCATCTACACCTCCTATACTCATAGATACTGGATGATTCAGATAAATCTCCTACACCCCTTATACCCATAGATACTAAATGATTCGGTTAAACCCTCTACACCTCCTATACTTTTAGATACTAAATGATTCAGTTAAACCCTCTACACCTCTTATACTCACAGTTACTGAATGATTTAGTTAAACCCTCTACACCACTTATACTCATAGATACTGAATGATTTTGTTAAACCCTCTATACCTCTTATACTCATAGATACTGAATGATTCAGTTAAACCCTCTACACCTCTTATACTCATAGATACTAAATGATTCAGTTAAACCCTCTACACTTCCTATACTCAGAGATACTAAATGATTCAGTTAAACCCTCTACACCTCCTATACTCATAGATACTAAATGATTCAGTTAAACCCTCTACACTTCCTACACCCATAGATACTGAATGATTCAGTTAAACACTCTACACCTCCTATACCTATAGATACTAAATGATTCAGTTAAACCCTCTACACCTCTTATACCCATAGATACTGAATGATTCAGTTAAACCCTCTACACCTCTTTTACTAAGAGATACTAAATGATTCAGTTAAACCCTCTACACCTCTTATACTCATAGATACTGAATGATTTAGTTAAACCCTCTACACCTCTTCTACTCATAGATACTAAATGATTCAGTTAAACCTCCTACACCTCTTATACTCATAGATACTAAATGATTCGGTTAAACCATCTACACCTCCTATACTCATAGATACTGGATGATTCAGATAAATCTCCTACACCCCTTATACCCATAGATACTAAATGATTCGGTTAAACCCTCTACACCTCCTATACTCATAGATACTAAATGATTCAGTTAAACCCTCTACACCTCTTATACTCACAGTTACTGAATGATTTAGTTAAACCCTCTACACCACTTATACTCATAGATACTGAATGATTTAGTTAAACCCTCTACACTTCTTATACTCATAGATACTAAATGATTCAGTTAAACCCTCAACACCTCTTACACTCATAGATACTAAATGATTCAGTTAAACCCTCAACACCTCTGATACTCATAGATACTAAATGATTCAGTTAAACCCTCAACACCTCTTATATTCATAGATACTAAATGATTTAGTTAAACAATCTACACCTCCTATACTCATAGATACTGGATGCTTCAGATAAATTGCCTACACCTCTTATACCCATAGATACTAAATGATTCAGTTAAAGGAGAAGAAAAGGAAAGAACTAAGTAAATACAGTACAGGCGCGACACATTTTCCTTTCTAACGGTACCAAAACCATATTTCTGCGATTTTTCCTCGCCAAACTGTGCTATAAGAAAGTTAACAATCGTTATCAGAAAACGTCTAAACTGACTCGGCTGCCATCTTCACAGCAGAGCTTAGCTGTGTGTCTCGATCGACCAATCAGCATACGCCTGGCCACCAGTCACTCGCTAGCGTAAGAGAAATTGGTCAACTCTGAAAGTCTGCCATTTAAACCTAGGTTAATTTCGATCATTTCGAGGCGCTATTAAGAGAAGACGAACACTCGAACAACTCTGAAATGTACACTAGCTAGTAAACCAACCTTTTGGGAAGACGTGACAGGCTGCATATGTTGTCTACGCGACTTGTGAGCATCGTTGTAGAACTGTGAGAAAAGGTAGTCTTACCGCTGACATTGCAGGTTATAACCATACAAGATATGGTAAGCTCGCAAGGGAAGTAATCTACTAATACTTTTTCCGGTCAATTTCAAACCGTCAATGGCGCGCTCCACTGACTATCGAGCACGAGCTTGTCTAGCAGATTCATTTTCATTGTATTTTCACACCGTACACCACGTGCAAGACTCACACACATGAATACGATGGTCTATGGGAGCCCGTTCGATACAATTGCATGTTGTTTTTTTGTTTTCTCCTCCTTTAAACCCTCTACACCTCCTATACTCATAGATACTAAATGATTTAGTTAAAACCTCTACACCTCTTATACTCATAGTTACTGAATGATTTAGTTAAACCCTCTACACGACTTATACTCATAGATACTGAATGATTCGGTTAGACCCTCTACACCACTTATACTCATAGATACTAAATGATTCAGTTAAACCCTCTACACCTCTTATACTCACAGTTACTAAATGATTTAGTTAAACCCTCAACACCTCCTATACTCATAGATACTGAATGATTCAGTTAAACCCTCTACACCTCTTATACTTATAGATACTAAATGATTCAGTTAAACCCTCTACACCCCCTATACTCATAGATAGTGAATGATTCAGTTAAACCCTCTACATCTCCTATACTCACAGTTACTAAATGATTCAGTTAAACCCTCAACACCTCTTTTACTCACTGATACTAAATGATTTAGTTAAACCCTCTACACCTCTTATACTCACAGATACTAAATGATTCGGTTAAACCATCTACACCTCCTATACTCATAGATACTGGATGATTCAGATAAATCTCCTACACCCCTTATACCCATAGATACTAAATAATTCGGTTAAACCCTCTACACCTCCTATACTTTTAGATACTAAATGATTCAGTTAAACCCTCTACACCTCTTATACTCACAGTTACTGAATGATTTAGTTAAACCCTCTACACCACTTATACTCATAGATACTGAATGATTTTGTTAAACCCTCTATACATCTTATACTCATAGATACTGAATGATTCAGTTAAACCCTCTACACCTCTTATACTCATAGATACTAAATGATTCAGTTAAACCCTCTACACTTCCTATACTCAGAGATACTAAATGATTCAGTTAAACCCTCTACACCTCCTATACTCATAGATACTAAATGATTCAGTTAAACCCTCTACACTTCCTACACCCATAGATACTGAATGATTCAGTTAAACACTCTACACCTCCTATACCTATAGATACTAAATGATTCAGTTAAACCCTCTACACCTCTTATACCCATAGATACTGAATGATTCAGTTAAACCCTCTACACCTCTTTTACTAAGAGATACTAAATGATTCAGTTAAACCCTCTACACCTCTTATACTCATAGATACTGAATGATTTAGTTAAACCCTCTACACCTCTTCTACTCATAGATACTAAATGATTCAGTTAAACCTCCTACACCTCTTATACTCATAGATACTAAATGATTCGGTTAAACCATCTACACCTCCTATACTCATAGATACTGGATGATTCAGATAAATCTCCTACACCCCTTATACCCATAGATACTAAATGATTCGGTTAAACTCTCTACACCTCCTATACTCATAGATACTAAATGATTCAGTTAAACCCTCTACACCTCTTATACTCACAGTTACTGAATGATTTAGTTAAACCCTCTACACCACTTATACTCATAGATACTGAATGATTTAGTTAAACCCTCTACACTTCTTATACTCATAGATACTAAATGATTCAGTTAAACCCTCTACACTTCCTATACTCAGAGATACTAAATGATTCAGTTAAACCCTCTACACCTCCTATACTCATAGATACTAAATGATTCAGTTAAACCCTCTACACTTCCTACACCCATAGATACTGAATGATTCAGTTAAACACTCTACACCTCCTATACCTATAGATACTAAATGATTCAGTTAAACCCTCTACACCTCTTATACCCATAGATACTGAATGATTCAGTTAAACCCTCTACACCTCTTTTACTAAGAGATACTAAATGATTCAGTTAAACCCTCTACACCTCTTATACTCATAGATACTGAATGATTTAGTTAAACCCTCTACACCTCTTCTACTCATAGATACTAAATGATTCAGTTAAACCTCCTACACCTCTTATACTCATAGATACTAAATGATTCGGTTAAACCATCTACACCTCCTATACTCATAGATACTAAATGATTCAGTTAAACCCTCTACACTTCCTACACCCATAGATACTGAATGATTCAGTAAAACCCTCTACACCCCCTATACCCATAGATACTAAATGATTCAGTTAAACCCTCTACACCTCTTATACTCATAGATACTGAATGATTTAGTTAAACCCTCTACACCTCTTCTACTCATAGATACTAAATGATTCAGTTAAACCTCCTACACCTCTTATACTCATAGATACTAAATGATTCGGTTAAACCATCTACACCTCCTATACTCATAGATACTGGATGATTCAGATAAATCTCCTACACCCCTTATACCCATAGATACTAAATGATTCGGTTAAACCCTCTACACCTCCTATACTTTTAGATACTAAATGATTCAGTTAAACCCTCTACACCTCTTATACTCACAGTTACTGAATGATTTAGTTAAACCCTCTACACCACTTATACTCATAGATACTGAATGATTTTGTTAAACCCTCTATACCTCTTATACTCATAGATACTGAATGATTCAGTTAAACCCTCTACACCTCTTATACTCATAGATACTAAATGATTCAGTTAAACCCTCTACACTTCCTATACTCAGAGATACTAAATGATTCAGTTAAACCCTCTACACCTCCTATACTCATAGATACTAAATGATTCAGTTAAACCCTCTACACTTCCTACACCCATAGATACTGAATGATTCAGTTAAACACTCTACACCTCCTATACCTATAGATACTAAATGATTCAGTTAAACCCTCTACACCTCTTATACCCATAGATACTGAATGATTCAGTTAAACCCTCTACACCTCTTTTACTAAGAGATACTAAATGATTCAGTTAAACCCTCTACACCTCTTATACTCATAGATACTGAATGATTTAGTTAAACCCTCTACACCTCTTCTACTCATAGATACTAAATGATTCAGTTAAACCTCCTACACCTCTTATACTCATAGATACTAAATGATTCGGTTAAACCATCTACACCTCCTATACTCATAGATACTGGATGATTCAGATAAATCTCCTACACCCCTTATACCCATAGATACTAAATGATTCGGTTAAACCCTCTACACCTCCTATACTCATAGATACTAAATGATTCAGTTAAACCCTCTACACCTCTTATACTCACAGTTACTGAATGATTTAGTTAAACCCTCTACACCACTTATACTCATAGATACTGAATGATTTAGTTAAACCCTCTACACTTCTTATACTCATAGATACTAAATGATTCAGTTAAACCCTCAACACCTCTTACACTCATAGATACTAAATGATTCAGTTAAACCCTCAACACCTCTGATACTCATAGATACTAAATGATTCAGTTAAACCCTCAACACCTCTTATATTCATAGATACTAAATGATTTAGTTAAACAATCTACACCTCCTATACTCATAGATACTGGATGCTTCAGATAAATTGCCTACACCTCTTATACCCATAGATACTAAATGATTCAGTTAAAGGAGAAGAAAAGGAAAGAACTAAGTAAATACAGTACAGGCGCGACACATTTTCCTTTCTAACGGTACCAAAACCATATTTCTGCGATTTTTCCTCGCCAAACTGTGCTATAAGAAAGTTAACAATCGTTATCAGAAAACGTCTAAACTGACTCGGCTGCCATCTTCACAGCAGAGCTTAGCTGTGTGTCTCGATCGACCAATCAGCATACGCCTGGCCACCAGTCACTCGCTAGCGTAAGAGAAATTGGTCAACTCTGAAAGTCTGCCATTTAAACCTAGGTTAATTTCGATCATTTCGAGGCGCTATTAAGAGAAGACGAACACTCGAACAACTCTGAAATGTACACTAGCTAGTAAACCAACCTTTTGGGAAGACGTGACAGGCTGCATATGTTGTCTACGCGACTTGTGAGCATCGTTGTAGAACTGTGAGAAAAGGTAGTCTTACCGCTGACATTGCAGGTTATAACCATACAAGATATGGTAAGCTCGCAAGGGAAGTAATCTACTAATACTTTTTCCGGTCAATTTCAAACCGTCAATGGCGCGCTCCACTGACTATCGAGCACGAGCTTGTCTAGCAGATTCATTTTCATTGTATTTTCACACCGTACACCACGTGCAAGACTCACACACATGAATACGATGGTCTATGGGAGCCCGTTCGATACAATTGCATGTTGTTTTTTTGTTTTCTCCTCCTTTAAACCCTCTACACCTCCTATACTCATAGATACTAAATGATTTAGTTAAAACCTCTACACCTCTTATACTCATAGTTACTGAATGATTTAGTTAAACCCTCTACACGACTTATACTCATAGATACTGAATGATTCGGTTAGACCCTCTACACCACTTATACTCATAGATACTAAATGATTCAGTTAAACCCTCTACACCTCTTATACTCACAGTTACTAAATGATTTAGTTAAACCCTCAACACCTCCTATACTCATAGATACTGAATGATTCAGTTAAACCCTCTACACCTCTTATACTTATAGATACTAAATGATTCAGTTAAACCCTCTACACCCCCTATACTCATAGATAGTGAATGATTCAGTTAAACCCTCTACATCTCCTATACTCACAGTTACTAAATGATTCAGTTAAACCCTCAACACCTCTTTTACTCACTGATACTAAATGATTTAGTTAAACCCTCTACACCTCTTATACTCACAGATACTAAATGATTCGGTTAAACCATCTACACCTCCTATACTCATAGATACTGGATGATTCAGATAAATCTCCTACACCCCTTATACCCATAGATACTAAATAATTCGGTTAAACCCTCTACACCTCCTATACTTTTAGATACTAAATGATTCAGTTAAACCCTCTACACCTCTTATACTCACAGTTACTGAATGATTTAGTTAAACCCTCTACACCACTTATACTCATAGATACTGAATGATTTTGTTAAACCCTCTATACATCTTATACTCATAGATACTGAATGATTCAGTTAAACCCTCTACACCTCTTATACTCATAGATACTAAATGATTCAGTTAAACCCTCTACACTTCCTATACTCAGAGATACTAAATGATTCAGTTAAACCCTCTACACCTCCTATACTCATAGATACTAAATGATTCAGTTAAACCCTCTACACTTCCTACACCCATAGATACTGAATGATTCAGTTAAACACTCTACACCTCCTATACCTATAGATACTAAATGATTCAGTTAAACCCTCTACACCTCTTATACCCATAGATACTGAATGATTCAGTTAAACCCTCTACACCTCTTTTACTAAGAGATACTAAATGATTCAGTTAAACCCTCTACACCTCTTATACTCATAGATACTGAATGATTTAGTTAAACCCTCTACACCTCTTCTACTCATAGATACTAAATGATTCAGTTAAACCTCCTACACCTCTTATACTCATAGATACTAAATGATTCGGTTAAACCATCTACACCTCCTATACTCATAGATACTGGATGATTCAGATAAATCTCCTACACCCCTTATACCCATAGATACTAAATGATTCGGTTAAACTCTCTACACCTCCTATACTCATAGATACTAAATGATTCAGTTAAACCCTCTACACCTCTTATACTCACAGTTACTGAATGATTTAGTTAAACCCTCTACACCACTTATACTCATAGATACTGAATGATTTAGTTAAACCCTCTACACTTCTTATACTCATAGATACTAAATGATTCAGTTAAACCCTCAACACCTCTTATACTCATAGATACTAAATGATTCAGTTAAACCCTCAACAGCTCTGATACTCATAGATACTAAATGATT
This sequence comes from Lepidochitona cinerea, assembly GCA_963971465.1. Classification (NCBI taxonomy): domain Eukaryota; kingdom Metazoa; phylum Mollusca; class Polyplacophora; order Chitonida; family Tonicellidae; genus Lepidochitona; species Lepidochitona cinerea. The sequence continues at coordinate 760,149 of OZ020553.1, read as the reverse complement.
CAGTTAAACCCTCAACACCTCTTATATTCATAGATACTAAATGATTTAGTTAAACAATCTACACCTCCTATACTCATAGATACTGGATGCTTCAGATAAATCTCCTACACCTCTTATACCCATAGATACTAAATGATTCAGTTAAACCCTCTACACCTCCTATACTCATAGATACTAAATGATTTAGTTAAACCCTCTACACCTCTTATACTCATAGTTACTGAATGATTTAGTTAAACCCTCTACACCACTTATACTCATAGATACTGAATGATTCGGTTAGACCTTCTACACCACTTATACTCATAGATACTAAATGATTCAGTTAAACCCTCTACACCTCTTATACTCACAGTTACTAAATGATTTAGTTAAACCCTCAACACCTCCTATACTCATAGATACTGAATGATTCAGTTAAACCCTCTACACCTCTTATACTTATAGATACTAAATGATTCAGTTAAACCCTCTACACCCCCTATACTCATAGATAGTGAATGATTCAGTTAAACCCTCTACATCTCTTATACTCATAGATACTAAATGATTCAGTTAAACCCTCAACACCTCTTATACTCATAGATACTAAATGATTCAGTTAAACCCTCAACACCTCCTACACTCATAGATACTAAATGATTCAGTTAAACCCTCTACACCCCCTATACTCATAGATAGTGAATGATTCAGTTAAACCCTCTACATCTCTTATACTCATAGATACTAAATGATTTAGTTAAACCCTCAACACCTCCTATACTCATAGATACTGAATGATTCAGTTAAACCCTCTACACCTCTTATACTTATAGATACTAAATGATTCAGTTAAACCCTCTACACCCCCTATACTCATAGATAGTGAATGATTCAGTTAAACCCTCTACATCTCTTATACTCACAGTTACTAAATGATTCAGTTAAACCCTCAACACCTCTTATACTCACTGATACTAAATGATTTAGTTAAACCCTCTACACCTCTTATACTCACAGATACTAAATGATTCAGTTAAACCTCCTACACCTCCTATACTCAGAGATAGTGAATGATTCAGTTAAACCCTCTACAACTCCTATACCCATAGATACTGAATGATTTAGTTAAACCCTCTACACCTCTTATACTCATAGATACTGAATGATTCAGTTAAACCTCCTACACCTCCTATACTCAGAGATAGTGAATGATTCAGTTAAACCCTCAACACCTCCTATACCCATAGATACTGAATGATTCAGTCAAACCCTTTACACCTCTTATACTCACTGATACTAAATGATTCAGTTAAACCCTGAACACCTCCTATACTCATAGATACTGAATGATTTAGTTAAACCCTCTACACCTCTTATACTCACAGTTACTAAATGATTCAGTTAAACCCTGAACACCTCCTATACTCATAGATACTGAATGATTTAGTTAAACCCTCTACACCTCTTATACTCACAGTTACTGAATGATTTAGTCAAACCCTTTACACCTCTTATACTCATAGATACTGAATGATTTAGTTAAACCCTTTACACCTCTTATACTCACTGATACTAAATGATTTAGTTAAACCGTCTACACCTCTTATACTCATAGATACTAAATGATTCAGTTAAACCCTCTACACCTCTTATACTCACTGATACTAAATGATTTAGTTAAACCCTCTACACCTCCTATACTCATAGATACTAAATGATTTAGTTAAACCCTCTACATCTCCTATATTCATAGATACTAAATGATTCAGTTAAACCTTCAACACCTCTTATACTCACAGTTACTAAATGATTTAGTTAAACCCTCTACACCTCTTATACTCATAGATACTAAATGATTCAGTTAAATCCTCTACACCGCCTATACTCACATATACTGAATGATTCAGTTAAACCCTCAACACCGCCTATACCCATAGATACTGAATGATTTAGTTAAACCCTCTACACCACCTATACCCATAAATACTGAATGATTGAGTTAAACCCTCTACACTTCTTATACTCACAGATACTGAATATTTCAGTTAAACCCTCTACACCTCTTATACTCACTGATACTAAATGATTCAGTTAAACCCTCTACACTTCCTATACTCATAGATACTAAATGATTTAGTTAAACCCTCTACACCCCTTATACTCATAGATGATACTGAATGATTCAGTTAAACCCTCTACACCTCTTATACTCACTGCTACTAAATGATTCAGTTAAACCCTCTACAACTGCTATACCCATAGATACTGAATGATTTAGTTAAACCCTCTACACCTCTTATACTCATAGATACTGAATGATTCAGTTAAACCCTCTACACCTCTTATACTCACTGATACTAAATGATTTAGTTAAACCCTCTACACCTCCTATACCCATAGATACTGAATGATTCAGTTAAACCATCTACACCTCCTATACCCATAGATACTGAATGATTCAGTTAAACCCTCTACACCTCCTATACTCACAGATACTAAATGATTCGGTTAAACCCTCTACAACTCCTATACTCAGAGATACTAAATGATTCAGTTAAACCATCTACACCTCCTATACTCACAGATACTGAATGATTCAGTTAAACCCCCTACAACTCCTATACTCACAGATACTGAATGATTCAGTTAAACCCTTTACACCTCATATACACATAGATACTAAATGATTTAGTTAAACCCTCTACACCTCTTATACTCATAGATACTGAATGATTCAGTTAAACCCTCTACACCTCTTATACTCATAGATACTAAATGATTCAGTTAAACCCTGAACACCTCTTATACTCATAGATACTGCATGATTTAGTTAAACCCTCTACACCTCTTATACTCATAGATACTAAATGATTCAGTTAAACCCTCTACACCTCCTATACTCATAGATACTAAATGATTTAGTTCAACCCTCTACACTGCCTATACCCATAGATACTGAATGATTTAGTTAAACCATCTACACCGCCTATAGGCCTACTCACAGATACTGAATGATTCAGTTAAACCCTCTACACCGCCTAAACTCATAGATACTGAATGATTCAGTTAAACCCTCTACACCGCCTATACCCATAGATACTGAATGATTCAGTTAAACCCTCTACACCTCCTATACCCATAGATACTGAATGATTCAGTTAAACCCTCTACACCGCCTATACCCATAGATACTGAATGATTCAGTTAAACCCTCTACACTGCCTATACCCATAGATACTGAATGATTCAGTTAAACCCTCTACACCGCCTATACTCACATATACTGAATGATTCAGTTAAACCCTCAACACCGCCTATACCCATAGATATTGAATGATTTAGTTAAACCCTCTACACCACCTATACCCATAAATACTGAATGATTCAGTTAAACCCTCTACACTTCTTATACTCACAGATACTGAATGATTCAGTTAAACCCTCTACACCTCCTATACTTATAGATACAAAATGATTCAGTTAAACCCTAAACGCCTCTTATACTTATAGATACAAAATGATTCAGTTAAACCCTCAACACCTCTTATACTCATAGATACTGAATGATTCAGTTAAACCCTCTACAACTCCTTTACTCATAGATACTGAATGATTCAGTTAAACCCTCTACAACTCCTATACCCATAGATACTGAATGATTTAGTTAAACCCTCTACACCACCTATACCCATAAATACTAAATGATTCAGTTAAACCCTCTACACCTCCTATACTTATAGATACAAAATGATTCAGTTAAACCCTAAACACCTCTTATACTCACAGATACTAAATGATTTAGTTAAACCCTCAACACCTCTTATACTCATAGATACTGAATGATTCAGTTAAACCCTCTACAACTCCTATACTCATAGATACTGAATGATTCAGTTAAACCCTCTACAACTCCTATACTCATAGATACTGAATGATTCAGTTAAACCCTCTACACCTCTTATACTCATTGATACTGAATGATTCAGTTAAACCCTCTACAACTCCTAAACTCATAGATATTGAATGATTCAGTTAAACCCTCTACACCTCTTATACTCATAGATACTGAATGATTCAGTTAAACCCTCTACAACTCCTAAACTCATAGATATTGAATGATTCAGTTAAACCCTCTACCCCTCCTATACTCATAGATACTGAATGATTTAGTTAAACCCTCTACACCTCTTCTACTCATAGATACTAAATGATTCAGTTAAACCTCCTACACCTCTTATACTCATAGATACTAAATGATTCGGTTAAACCATCTACACCTCCTATACTCATAGATACTGGATGATTCAGATAAATCTCCTACACCCCTTATACCCATAGATACTAAATGATTCGGTTAAACTCTCTACACCTCCTATACTCATAGATACTAAATGATTCAGTTAAACCCTCTACACCTCTTATACTACAGTTACTGAATGATTTAGTTAAACCCTCTACACCACTTATACTCATAGATACTGAATGATTTAGTTAAACCCTCTACACTTCTTATACTCATAGATACTAAATGATTCAGTTAAACCCTCAACACCTCTTACACTCATAGATACTAAATGATTCAGTTAAACCCTCAACACCTCTGATACTCATAGATACTAAATGATTCAGTTAAACCCTCAACACCTCTTATATTCATAGATACTAAATGATTTAGTTAAACAATCTACACCTCCTATACTCATAGATACTGGATGCTTCAGATAAATCTCCTACACCTCTTATACCCATAGATACTAAATGATTCAGTTAAAGGAGAAGAAAAGGAAAGAACTAAGTAAATACAGTACAGGCGCGACACATTTTCCTTTCTAACGGTACCAAAACCATATTTCTGCGATTTTTCCTCGCCAAACTGTGCTATAAGAAAGTTAACAATCGTTATCAGAGAACGTCTAAACTGACTCGGCTGCCATCTTCACAGCAGAGCTTAGCTGTGTGTCTCGATCGACCAATCAGCATACGCCTGGCCACCAGTCACTCGCTAGCGTAAGAGAAATTGGTCAACTCTGAAAGTCTGCCATTTAAACCTAGGTTAATTTCGATCATTTCGAGGCGCTATTAAGAGAAGACGAACACTCGAACAACTCTGAAATGTACACTAGCTAGTAAACCAACCTTTTGGGAAGACGTGACAGGCTGCATATGTTGTCTACGCGACTTGTGAGCATCGTTGTAGAACTGTGAGAAAAGGTAGTCTTACCGCTGACATTGCAGGTTATAACCATACAAGATATGGTAAGCTCGCAAGGGAAGTAATCTACTAATACTTTTTCCGGTCAATTTCAAACCGTCAATGGCGCGCTCCACTGACTATCGAGCACGAGCTTGTCTAGCAGATTCATTTTCATTGTATTTTCACACCGTACACCACGTGCAAGACTCACACACATGAATACGATGGTCTATGGGAGCCCGTTCGATACAATTGCATGTTGTTTTTTTGTTTTCTCCTCCTTTAAACCCTCTACACCTCCTATACTCATAGATACTAAATGATTTAGTTAAACCCTCTACACCTCTTATACTCATAGTTACTGAATGATTTAGTTAAACCCTCTACACGACTTATACTCATAGATACTGAATGATTCGGTTAGACCCTCTACACCACTTATACTCATAGATACTAAATGATTCAGTTAAACCCTCTACACCTCTTATACTCACAGTTACTAAATGATTTAGTTAAACCCTCAACACCTCCTATACTCATAGATACTGAATGATTCAGTTAAACCCTCTACACCTCTTATACTTATAGATACTAAATGATTCAGTTAAACCCTCTACACCCCCTATACTCATAGATAGTGAATGATTCAGTTAAACCCTCTACATCTCCTATACTCACAGTTACTAAATGATTCAGTTAAACCCTCAACACCTCTTTTACTCACTGATACTAAATGATTTAGTTAAACCCTCTACACCTCTTATACTCACAGATACTAAATGATTCGGTTAAACCATCTACACCTCCTATACTCATAGATACTGGATGATTCAGATAAATCTCCTACACCCCTTATACCCATAGATACTAAATAATTCGGTTAAACCCTCTACACCTCCTATACTTTTAGATACTAAATGATTCAGTTAAACCCTCTACACCTCTTATACTCACAGTTACTGAATGATTTAGTTAAACCCTCTACACCACTTATACTCATAGATACTGAATGATTTTGTTAAACCCTCTATACATCTTATACTCATAGATACTGAATGATTCAGTTAAACCCTCTACACCTCTTATACTCATAGATACTAAATGATTCAGTTAAACCCTCTACACTTCCTATACTCAGAGATACTAAATGATTCAGTTAAACCCTCTACACCTCCTATACTCATAGATACTAAATGATTCAGTTAAACCCTCTACACTTCCTACACCCATAGATACTGAATGATTCAGTTAAACACTCTACACCTCCTATACCTATAGATACTAAATGATTCAGTTAAACCCTCTACACCTCTTATACCCATAGATACTGAATGATTCAGTTAAACCCTCTACACCTCTTTTACTAAGAGATACTAAATGATTCAGTTAAACCCTCTACACCTCTTATACTCATAGATACTGAATGATTTAGTTAAACCCTCTACACCTCTTCTACTCATAGATACTAAATGATTCAGTTAAACCTCCTACACCTCTTATACTCATAGATACTAAATGATTCGGTTAAACCATCTACACCTCCTATACTCATAGATACTGGATGATTCAGATAAATCTCCTACACCCCTTATACCCATAGATACTAAATGATTCGGTTAAACTCTCTACACCTCCTATACTCATAGATACTAAATGATTCAGTTAAACCCTCTACACCTCTTATACTCACAGTTACTGAATGATTTAGTTAAACCCTCTACACCACTTATACTCATAGATACTGAATGATTTAGTTAAACCCTCTACACTTCTTATACTCATAGATACTAAATGATTCAGTTAAACCCTCAACACCTCTTATACTCATAGATACTAAATGATTCAGTTAAACCCTCAACACCTCTGATACTCATAGATACTAAATGATTCAGTTAAACCCTCAACACCTCTTATATTCATAGATACTAAATGATTTAGTTAAACAATCTACACCTCCTATACTCATAGATACTGGATGCTTCAGATAAATCTCCTACACCTCTTATACCCATAGATACTAAATGATTCAGTTAAACCCTCTACACCTCCTATACTCATAGATACTAAATGATTTAGTTAAACCCTCTACACCTCTTATACTCATAGTTACTGAATGATTTAGTTAAACCCTCTACACTACTTATACTCATAGATACTGAATGATTCGGTTAGACCCTCTACACCACTTATACTCATAGATACTAAATGATTCAGTTAAACCCTCTACACCTCTTATACTCACAGTTACTAAATGATTTAGTTAAACCCTCAACACCTCCTATACTCATAGATACTGAATGATTCAGTTAAACCCTCTACACCTCTTATACTTATAGATACTAAATGATTCAGTTAAACCCTCTACACCCCCTATACTCATAGATAGTGAATGATTCAGTTAAACCCTCTACATCTCTTATACTCATAGATACTAAATGATTCAGTTAAACCCTCAACACCTCTTATACTCATAGATACTAAATGATTCAGTTAAACCCTCAACACCTCCTATACTCATAGATACTAAATGATTCAGTTAAACCCTCTACACCCCCTATACTCATAGATAGTGAATGATTCAGTTAAACCCTCTACATCTCTTATACTCATAGATACTAAATGATTTAGTTAAACCCTCAACACCTCCTATACTCATAGATACTGAATGATTCAGTTAAACCCTCTACACCTCTTATACTTATAGATACTAAATGATTCAGTTAAACCCTCTACACCCCCTATACTCATAGATAGTGAATGATTCAGTTAAACCCTCTACATCTCTTATACTCACAGTTACTAAATGATTCAGTTAAACCCTCAACACCTCTTATACTCACTGATACTAAATGATTTAGTTAAACCCTCTACACCTCTTATACTCACAGATACTAAATGATTCAGTTAAACCTCCTACACCTCCTATACTCAGAGATAGTGAATGATTCAGTTAAACCCTCTACAACTCCTATACCCATAGATACTGAATGATTTAGTTAAACCCTCTACACCTCTTATACTCATAGATACTGAATGATTCAGTTAAACCTCCTACACCTCCTATACTCAGAGATAGTGAATGATTCAGTTAAACCCTCAACACCTCCTATACCCATAGATACTGAATGATTCAGTCAAACCCTTTACACCTCTTATACTCACTGATACTAAATGATTCAGTTAAACCCTGAACACCTCCTATACTCATAGATACTGAATGATTTAGTTAAACCCTCTACACCTCTTATACTCATAGATACTAAATGATTCAGTCAAACCCTTTACACCTCTTATACTCACTGATACTAAATGATTTAGTTAAACCGTCTACACCTCTTATACTCATAGATACTAAATGATCCAGTTAAACCCTCTACACCTCTTATACTCACTGATACTAAATGATTTAGTTAAACCCTCTACACCTCCTATACTCATAGATACTAAATGATTTAGTTAAACCCTCTACATCTCCTATATTCATAGATACTAAATGATTCAGTTAAACCTTCAACACCTCTTATACTCACAGTTACTAAATGATTTAGTTAAACCCTCTACACCTCTTATACTCATAGATACTAAATGATTCAGTTAAATCCTCTACACCGCCTATACTCACATATACTGAATGATTCAGTTAAACCCTCAACACCGCCTATACCCATAGATACTGAATGATTTAGTTAAACCCTCTACACCACCTATACCCATAAATACTGAATGATTGAGTTAAACCCTCTACACTTCTTATACTCACAGATACTGAATATTTCAGTTAAACCCTCTACACCTCTTATACTCACTGATACTAAATGATTCAGTTAAACCCTCTACACTTCCTATACTCATAGATACTAAATGATTTAGTTAAACCCTCTACACCCCTTATACTCATAGATGATACTGAATGATTCAGTTAAACCCTCTACACCTCTTATACTCACTGCTACTAAATGATTCAGTTAAACCCTCTACAACTGCTATACCCATAGATACTGAATGATTTAGTTAAACCCTCTACACCTCTTATACTCATAGATACTGAATGATTCAGTTAAACCCTCTACACCTCTTATACTCACTGATACTAAATGATTTAGTTAAACCCTCTACACCTCCTATACCCATAGATACTGAATGATTCAGTTAAACCATCTACACCTCCTATACCCATAGATACTGAATGATTCAGTTAAACCCTCTACACCTCCTATACTCACAGATACTAAATGATTCGGTTAAACCCTCTACAACTCCTATACTCAGAGATACTAAATGATTCAGTTAAACCAACTACACCTCCTATACTCACAGATACTGAATGATTCAGTTAAACCCCCTACAACTCCTATACTCACAGATACTGAATGATTCAGTTAAACCCTTTACACCTCATATACACATAGATACTAAATGATTTAGTTAAACCCTCTACACCTCTTATACTCATAGATACTGAATGATTCAGTTAAACCCTCTACACCTCTTATACTCATAGATACTAAATGATTCAGTTAAACCCTGAACACCTCTTATACTCATAGATACTGCATGATTTAGTTAAACCCTCTACACCTCTTATACTCATAGATACTAAATGATTCAGTTAAACCCTCTACACCTCCTATACTCATAGATACTAAATGATTTAGTTCAACCCTCTACACTGCCTATACCCATAGATACTGAATGATTTAGTTAAACCATCTACACCGCCTATAGGCCTACTCACAGATACTGAATGATTCAGTTAAACCCTCTACACCGCCTAAACTCATAGATACTGAATGATTCAGTTAAACCCTCTACACCGCCTATACCCATAGATACTGAATGATTCAGTTAAACCCTCTACACCTCCTATACCCATAGATACTGAATGATTCAGTTAAACCCTCTACACCGCCTATACCCATAGATACTGAATGATTCAGTTAAACCCTCTACACTGCCTATACCCATAGATACTGAATGATTCAGTTAAACCCTCTACACCGCCTATACTCACATATACTGAATGATTCAGTTAAACCCTCAACACCGCCTATACCCATAGATACTGAATGATTTAGTTAAACCCTCTACACCACCTATACCCATAAATACTGAATGATTCAGTTAAACCCTCTACACTTCTTATACTCACAGATACTGAATGATTCAGTTAAACCCTCTACACCTCCTATACTTATAGATACAAAATGATTCAGTTAAACCCTAAACGCCTCTTATACTTATAGATACAAAATGATTCAGTTAAACCCTCAACACCTCTTATACTCATAGATACTGAATGATTCAGTTAAACCCTCTACAACTCCTTTACTCATAGATACTGAATGATTCAGTTAAACCCTCTACAACTCCTATACCCATAGATACTGAATGATTTAGTTAAACCCTCTACACCACCTATACCCATAAATACTAAATGATTCAGTTAAACCCTCTACACCTCCTATACTTATAGATACAAAATGATTCAGTTAAACCCTAAACACCTCTTATACTCACAGATACTAAATGATTTAGTTAAACCCTCAACACCTCTTATACTCATAGATACTGAATGATTCAGTTAAACCCTCTACAACTCCTATACTCATAGATACTGAATGATTCAGTTAAACCCTCTACAACTCCTATACTCATAGATACTGAATGATTCAGTTAAACCCTCTACACCTCTTATACTCATTGATACTGAATGATTCAGTTAAACCCTCTACAACTCCTAAACTCATAGATATTGAATGATTCAGTTAAACCCTCTACACCTCTTATACTCATAGATACTGAATGATTCAGTTAAACCCTCTACAACTCCTAAACTCATAGATATTGAATGATTCAGTTAAACCCTCTACCCCTCCTATACTCATAGATACTGAATGATTCAGTTAAACCCTCTACAACTCCTATACTCATAGATACTAAATGATTCAGTTAAACCCTCTACAACTCCTAAACTCATAGATATTGAATGATTCAGTTAAACCCTCTACCCCTCCTATACTCATAGATACTGAATGATTCAGTTTAACCCTCTACACCTCTTATACCTCTTAAACTTATAGATACTGAATCGTTTAGGTTAAAGAATTTCTTCTGTTGAGAAATATACTATCGCATCATCGGATCCTGATTTTCACCATACAATGCAACTTCTGTTTTGATTTACTCGTTATATGGTACACATTTAATGTTCTTTGATAAAGAGGAGATATAATCATATGTATGCATGGCACTAATCGGCCTCCGTAATTGAAGTTTCAAGATTATGATTGTTTTATTGATCAAAACTACATGGTTACAAAGGAGTTTAATACCGTCATGAAAGGATTTACCGAACAACTCAAGGGCCATCGTTCTGTCACGGGTCAGTCGATCAAGTACAATCAAAATACGATAATGCTGTAAGTATATAAGCAAGGCGCCAACCGGTGTGTTTAACAGCCCTGGTAGTTTCTGAGTACACGATTACCGGTGTGTTTAACACCCCTGTTAGTTTCTGAGTACACGATTCTAGCAACTGTTAAGACATCCAATTGTGAACATAACAAGTCGAGAACAACAAAGCCGCTAATAAACTTTCTCGTGATCTCCCGCAAATTGAGAATAATTAACAGTCTGCTAAGGAACAGTTGCGAAGAATTAGCCAGTTGAAGTCAGAATGCCATATTAACCACCTGCTGGTTTCTTTTCTTTACATAGATGACCACTCAGACGGATAAGTGGAGCGTGTAATTGGTCGCTTATTACGCAATCCTCTACTGAAAGCTAGTGCGAGTGGAGCCTTTCTCCCCCAATGATTGACAGTTTGTAGACTTGTAAGCCCCCCAACCCGCGGCCTACAGGCATTTCCCTTCGGTAATTGGTCGACTGCGCCTGGCAGTGTAAGGGTGTCTTTAAGAGGCCGTCCCCAATAAAGGCTCTCTCTTACAGCGGAGGGTTTTAGACGGACAGAAAGTCTCCGCTCTCTCTCTCTCTCTTTGACTTAATGGGGCTGTTCAGATAAAGTACATTTACGTGTTAACTTATGTACATGTCGCCAACATGAGGGAATTGGTTCACTCCGAGATGATTTTCTTTTCTATTTTCATTCTTTTCCATTCCGATCAGTTTGGATTGTGTGAAAATGTGCCGTACACAGGTTATGTAGGGGATTGGAATACCAACTCAGCCATGTTAGGTCTAAGTGGACGGTTTAATGAGAACAAGTGTGTGGATATCCCTGCTAATTTATCATTATGTAATGACATTGGCTACCAGAAGATGCGTTTGCCTAACCTGTTGGAACACGATACATTAAAGGAGGTAACACAACAAGCTTCATCTTGGAACCCTTTAATAGGAATCCAATGCCACCCAGATACCCAACTCTTCCTCTGTTCTCTATTCTCCCCTGTCTGCCTGGAGAGGAGGATTTGGCCGTGTCGATCTTTGTGCGAGGCTGTCAAATCTAAATGTGAATCAAGGATGTTACGCTGGGGATTTCCCTGGCCCGAAATGGTCCGATGTGACAAATTCCCGCTTGAGAATGACCTGTGTATCCCACCTCAGATGAAGCAAGGTAAAACATTCTTATATTTGATATTCCTTATATGTTGAAATCCCATTCTCATCCTCAGTAAGTTGAGAGGTTGAATCTATTCTGACCACTTTTCAATACCACGTCAACATAAGGTACAAAGCAACACCTATAGCTGTAGGAGTGATGAGCCGAATAAGCATGCAGTTCAACAAAAAAGTTATCAAACAATTTTCCTGACATAGTTTTAGATACACGCTGGCAATAAGCCTCGCGATTAAATGTTTTGAAAATCAAATGTAGGCTACCTTGTGTTATTTGAAGTCCACTCAACATATTACTGTCAGCCGTGTTAATGGATATCACCAATCCTCAGCTTGAAATATCAGAGGGAAAAATTTACATTGAACTTTTATGTATTAGTGCAATAGGTTACCAATTAGAACCTTTACTTTGCTCATACATTCGGAACATCTTTGGGCTAAGAAGGCCACGTTGGCTAACGTTTAAAGGGGCATGAGCTGCCAAAATGTTGATATTTTGACGTAAACACAGAATGTTGAAATTATCGGCTATTTTTCTCAAGACGTATAATTCAGAAGCTTTTTAGTGCTTCTAGTCTCAAAAATGTACGATAAAGTATTGTTTTGAACTAACTTTGACTTAGAATGAATGAATGGTCGTCCCGGTTATTTAAATTTTGCTACTTTTCGAACACGTTTTCGGTTCGTACAGGACACATACTGTATGGATTTTCCTCATTCCAACGCCAATCATTTAGTTTTTCGATGGCCTTCAAAGCCTCTTACTGTCGTGACGATTAGAAATTATATAAAAAGTGTGAATTTCGGCAGCTCATGCCACTTTAAGATTTAAACTTAATTTGGAATTTTTATTTCTGTTTAAAAAGAGTCAGATGTGTACGTGTTGAGAATAGTTGATCAACACTTGATTTTTTCTCAAACAGTAGGCCTGCCAACAAAAAGCTTTTCGTTAATATCCGCCTCAGAATTGAACGTTAAATTAAGTGGCATGAGCTGCCAAAACGTTGATATTTTGACGTTAAAACAGAATGTTGAAATTATTGGCTATTTCTCTCAAGACGTATTATTCAGAGGCTTTTTAGTGCTTCTAGTCTCGAAAATGAAAGATAAAGTATTGTTTTGATATAACGGTTGCTTAGAATGAATGAATGGTCGTCGCGGTTATTTAAATTTTGTTTACTTTTCAAACACTATTTCGGTTCGTATAAGCCGTAGACTTTATGTGTTTCCCTCATTCCAACGTCAATCATTTAGTTTTTCGATGGCCTTTAAATCCTCTTACTGTCGGGACGATCAGAAATTATGAAAAAAAAGTGTGAATTTTGGCAGCTCATGCCACTTTAAGTACTTGTTTAGAAATATCTAAGACACAAAAAAACTCATGTACACTATCCCGGCTGAGTGAAGCATTAAAAAACCAGGGGGTGTGCCAATCTCCATGTATAGATAACCGCTAAACTTGGAATACAACAACAGCGTCGGCTTAATCATTCGATGAAAACAAGACTTAATATTAATAATCAATAAGAAATACCGGGGAAATGACCAAGGACATTAGAAAGTAGTCTCCGTGCGCTCTCGCAGGCAGACAAGGGACCGGCAGGCGAAACTACTTGGGAAGGATCAGGCCCGCCTACTTTCAATTTCAAAACAAACAGCGATAACTTTCTTCGAGTTAATACAAAATATAGGCCTAGACTAATTGAATAATTTTAGACTGTGTGGCTGGTTTAGTTTTTAAATGAGCTGCAAATTACCTCTTTCTCTTGAAAATCTGAAATCATGAAAATATCCGAATTTTGGCAGCTCATGCCACTTTAATCTATTTATAGAAAACTCAACATGAGTGAATGAAATAAACAATTGGACTATCATATTTACATTTTTCTCAGTTTTTTTTATTGTTCTCCTGTTCTAAATTGATGTTCAAGGCCCAGTTTGAACACTAAATCCATTATAAGTTGAATGGGATGATGTGCCCAGGGAGATACCCGGAGAGGATTTACTATATTATAAATATCCGTTTTATGAAGTTGTATGTTGATCAATTATTTTTTAAAAAGTTGAGATTTACTAGTAATACATGAAATATCTGAGGGAAAATCGGTATTTTAGTTTAATTTATTTACCTCAAACGACATATGGTGGTGCCGGAAGTGGATCTCAATACAAATGTTACAAATCTATTTTCGAGTTCGTAACCTGTAAATACACCAAGTTTATACATTAGTTTGCAAATATAGCCATATATTAAGGAGAGAAGATCGAATCAATAGGCTATTTGACCATACTGCAAGTGTCGAGCTCTTATTCTCCTGCATGGAAACCCTTTTGAAACACAGCGACACGAGATTGGTGGATTAAGAAAGGATTAACTCCAGATTAAAGTTTAACAATGATCACATTATTGTGGCCATAGTTAAAGGAGGAGAAAACAAATAAAACTGGCAAATGCACAAGACGGACGGCGAATTTCCCTTTTCAATGGTACCATATACATATTTTTACGATTTTTTCCCACCTCACAGTCTTAAAGTGAAGTTATATAAAACCATCGGATTTCGACTGAGACCGACTTGCCTACTTGGCCGCCATCATCACAACAGTGCTTAGGGGTGTGTCTCCTTCGGCCAATCAGTAGACGCATACCCAGCAACCCAAAGCGCACGTGCGAGTGAAATTGGTCAACTTTCTTTGTCTGCCATTTGAGCCTAGGTTAATTTCTAGGCACATCTGTTTCCGGTCAATTTCTCGTTTTACAAATGGCGGCCCCCATTGTTTTTGTGACCCAATTTAAACATGTGCAATTTTCTGCATCACCCTAAAACGTAGGTAGGATTTACAGCTTAAAAATTGATACTCTTGAGGTGATTGTTCGTTACAATTTCATGTTGTTTATTTGTTTTCTCCTCCTTTAAGTTAGTCCATAAGAAACGCTGTTCTCTTCCCTATCGGTATTTGTTGAAATTCTATAATCCATGTAAAAACAAAATCAGAACAGTTTTTTTTAATTTTAGTAATATTAATTCATAAATGGCACATATGCGTTTTGGTAGTTTTATTTAGGCATCAAAAAAACTCAAAAGGGCACTCATACACGGCCGGCTGTTTTAATTTTGTCTGTTATTAAAACACGGTTATTTAAATTTTGTTTACTTTCATGACTATATTTCGGCTTGTTTAAGACACAGGCTGTATGTGTTTTCCTCATTCCAACGTCAATTATTTAGTTTTCTGATGACTTACAAAGCCTTTTACTGTTCTAACAAATAGGATTTATGAATTTTGGCAGTTCATGCAGTGGTATGAACTGCCATTTATCCGATCGTCATCAGAAGTTGAAGTTCCTTTAAAAAGGACTAACAGTTGGAATAAAACATATCGATATAGCCAGTAACCCATATATAAACGGAAGATCTGTGATAAACTCATAATAACGGACAAAATAGATGGGATGTATGGGTGTATTTTATGGGTATTGTTTCTTTTAAGAACTACCGTAACGTACATCTTCGATATTGGTATCCGTTCTTATTTTGTACGAAGTTTTAACTTGAAGATTTTAGAGAGGACAATAGTATGCTTTAAGATTTTAGAGAGGGACAATATTATGCTTTACGAAATTAAATATACCTTAGTTCTTATTACAAAACGTTATAATTTCCTTTTTCTCTTTTCCATTTCTTTGTCGATGACTTAGTTTCCTTTTTTCTTATCTAAATAATTTATTTTATTTCAATTTGCCCGTGTTTCTAGCTACAGAGGACAATGTGTGCGAAGCGTGTAAACAACCGGGGACATTTGAGGCTGTCATTGATAATTATTGTCGGGCAGAATTCGGTAAGTTTGAGGCTGTTATTGATAATTATTGTCGGGCCGAATTCGGTAAGTTTGAAACTGTCATTGATAATTATTGTCGGGCCGAATTCGGTAAGTTTGAAGCTATTATTGACAATTATTGTCGGGCCGAATTCGGTAAGTTTGAAGCTATTATTGATAATTATTGTCGGGCCGAATTCGGTAAGTTTGAAGCTGTCATTTATAATTCTAATTGCATGGCCTTTACCAATAGGCTAGTACCGGTGACAGATACTGTTCAATCCTCTCCACTGCGATGTTAATTCCTAAATGCTTGATTTTCTCATCTACGGAAGCCTATTAGTGCCAAGGAAAACAAATAAATCAAAAATTGTTTTAACGAATTTCTTGAGCTACTTAAAATAGAATCTAAAAATAAAATTCTTTATAACGATTTTCTATGTGAAAAAATCGTTTTAACGAATTTCTTCAGTTACTAAAAATAGAATCTAAAAATTAAATTCGTTATAACGATTTTCTATGAGAAAAAACGTTTTAACGAATTTCTTGAACTACTAAAAATAGAATCTAAAAATAAAATTCATTATTTTGATTTTCTTAAAGGGCTAAAAATAGAAACAAGAAATTCGTTATAACGAATTTTATTTTTAGATTCTATTTTTAGTAACTCAAGTAATACGTTAAAACGATTTTTTCACATAGAAAATCGTAATAACGAATTTTATTTTTAGATTCTATTTTTAGTAACTCAAGAAATTCGTTAAAATGATTTTTTCTTGTAGAAAATCGTTATAACGAATTTTATTTTTAGATTCTATTTTTAGTAACTCAAGAAATTCGTTAAAACGATTTTTTTAATTTTTTTTTTCCTTGGCACTAATAGGCTTCCGTACTCATCCCCTCACCTGCGATGTTAATTCCTAAACTCTCCATTTTCTCATCGCCTCAACTGTAGCTTCTGTTAATACATGTCATTTGATTTATCTATCATGGCGTAGACTTGCATTATCTATCATGACCTAGACGTGCATTATCTATCATGACCTAGACGTGCATTATCTATCATGACCTAGACGTGCATTATCTATCATGACCTAGACGTACATTATCTATCATGACCTAGACGTGCATTATCTATCATGACCTAGACGTGCATTATCTATCTTTGCATAGACGTGCATTATCTATCATGGCCTAGACGTGCATTATCTATAATGACCTAGACGTGCATTATCTATCATGACCTAGACGTGCATTATCTATCATGACCTAGACGTGCATTATCTATCTTTGCATAGACGTGCATTATCTATCATGACCTAGACGTGCATTATCTATCATGGCCTAGACGTGCATTATCTATCATGGCATTGACGTGCATTATCTATCATGACCTAGACGTGCATTATCTATCATGACATAGACATGCATTATCTATCTTTGCATAGACGTGCATTATCTATCATGACCTAGATGTGCATTATCTATCATGGCATATATGTGCATTATCTATCATGACCTAGACTTGCATTATCTATCTTTACATAGACGTGCATTATCTATCATGACCTAGACGTGCATTATCTATCATGGCATATATGTGCATTATCTATCATGACCTAGACTTGCATTATCTATCTTTACATAGACGTACATTAACTATCTTTACATAGACGTGCATTATCTATCATGACCTAGACGTGCATTATCTATCATGGCATATATGTACATTATCTATCTTTACATCTGCTATTTCCATCCATCTCTAAAGTAGAAGAAACGTAGCCGTGTTGTGTCTGGTCTTCAATGCCGATGAGTGACAGTGTGTAGAATTCCCATACTTCTAAACTTCTCGTGTGTGTGTCAGAACTGCTGGCACTCCCACTGGCTTACACTCATATCATCTATTTTAAACGTCTGGATTGTATTATTATCACCGATTATGATAGACGAGCTGTGGAGCTGTAATGGGAAATAGCAACCTGCCAAGTAGAAGAATGTATGAAAAACGAGTCATCACAGAACAAAAACACACACATATGCTCAGCATTATACACCGCTTTACAAAGTTGACTGTTTAATCCCTCTAGAATTGCTATCATTCAGTTGAAGCAGTGTCTTCTGGAATGCAAGAAGGACAGATATGTTTTCATCTTTCCTTAGGGTAGGAACCGTCGGAATGTTGTTAAAGTCCTATAGAAGTTGGTACTAGTTCAATGTTCAGGTGATGGCCTACATGGTCTATCAAAGATGGATAACTTAAAACGTATCACACGACTCACAGATTCAGCGCTTCTTTACCACGATTTTCTCCCTAGTAAGGTGACGTGTTTTTGAGGTGATAAGTTAATAAAAGTCCTTCTTGTCTAAAATAACCATGGAGGAACTTCATGTCCTAAAATAACCACGGAGACAAATTTCTAATTGTGTTAAAATGGGGGTTATTATAAACTAAAACCCATGATATTTTATTAGGTTGACAACAGGCAAGAGTTTGGCCTTAGTCAGTAGGATTTTCTAGAACAGATAATTTGGCAATAAATCATCAGTATTTATGATAAAGCTAGCATGCCGTTCCACCTCCTCAATATAATCCTATCTAGACATACATGTGATAACTGTTGCTGAGTATTTATCAGCAGGTTTAACGACACTGGAATGATTGACATTGGAACGATTGGCATTGGAACGATTGACATTAGAACGATTGACATTGGAACGATTGACACTGGAACGATTGGCATTGGAACGATTGACACTGGAACGATGGACAGTGGAACGATTGACATTGGAACGATTGACACTGGGACGGTGGACACTGGAACGATTGACACTGGAACGATTGACACTGGAACGATTGACTCTGGAACGATTGACATTGGAACGATTGACACTGGAACGATTGACTCTGGAACGATTGACACTGGAACAATTGACAGTGGAACGATTGACACTGGAACGATAGACTCTGGAACGATTGACACTGGGACGATTGACACTGGAACGATTGACACTGGAACGATTGACACTGGAACGATTGACACTGGAACGATTGACACTGGAACGATTGACATTGGAACGATTGACACTGGAACGATTGACAGTGGAACGATTGACATTGGAACAATTGACAGTGGGACGATTGACATTGGAACAATTGACAGTGGGACGATTGACATTGGAACGATTGACACTGGAACGATTGACACTGGAACGATTGACACTGGAACGATGGACAGTGGAACGATTGACTCTGGAACGATGGACACTGGAACGATGGACAGTGGAACGATTGACACTGGGACGATTGACACTGGAATGATTGACACTGGAACGATTGACTCTGGACTGTTTGGATTATAATTTACTCGATTTAAATTTAACTTCTGATTATAATTAACTCGAATCAAATTTAGCGTCTGATTATAATTAACTCGATTCAAATTTAATATCTGATTATAATTAACTCGATTCAAATTTAAAATCTGATTGCAATTAACTCGATTTAAATTTAATGTCTGATTATAATTAACTCTATTCAAATTTAACACCTGATTATAATTAACTTGATTCAAATTTAACGTCTGATTGTAATTAACTCGATTCAAATTTAATGTCTGATTTTAATTAACTCGATTTAAATTTAACTTCTGATTATAATTACGTCGAATCAAATTTAGCGTCTGATTATAATTAACTCGAATGAAATTTAATGTTTGACTACAATTAACTTGATTCTAATTTATCGTCTGATTATAATTAACTTGAATAAAATGTAATGTTTGATTACAATTAACTTGATTCTAAGTACAAGAAGTGGATTCAAACAGTTCCAATGTTTGACAGCAGCAACAGATGATAGTTAAGGCGTTAACAGTTTAACATGATGAACATTTATATAAAGTAAATATCAAACAGCAGCTCTATGGATGGTTGTTGTTAACCTTCAGCCATTTCAGTTGATGTTAAATGTCTCTCACATTTTGATTGGATGGATTTAGTGTAAACACTTTTGCACTGGCCATAGAGTGACGATAGGCTGGATCGCTTTCTTTACAGGATTTCATTTTTCTCTGGTAGGCCTTGAAGGGCGTGTGTGTGTAGAGGGGGGGGGGGGGGGGGGGGGGGTAACCTCGATATATATGTTTTCTGAGTTTCCAGACTTCCAGAACTGTTTATTTGCCAACTCTTTCCTACAAACTGTCAAATTATATCTCGCCATTTCTAGCAGGTGCTTTTCATCTAACTGCAGAAATCCAATTCTGAGAATCTGTTATGTTTAGTCAACACTCATTCTGGCAGAGAATCCGTTATGTTTAGTCAACACTCATTCTGGCAGAGAATCCGTTATGTTTAGTCAACACTCATTCTGGCAGGAAGAAAAATAAGCAAAGTTTGGTCGTTAGAAAAATAACCTACCATGCCAGCCACTTCTATTATTACATCGATGCATTGACTTTAACAGCCTTAAATAGTTTCCGAAGGAGTTTTGTTATTTTTCATGATTAATGCTTCAATCTGTTTGATATTTTAGTGGCCACTCCAGATAATTTCACTGGATAAAGCCTATGTCTGTTGATGACATTCTAATAAGGACCCCTCACTTGTACGTTTTTATTTAGAACAATCATCATCAAATAGAGCGGTGGCTCGTGTGGTCAACAGAATAACCCAAAGACCGCTAGGCAATCTCCTCGTCTTAAAAGAAAATACATATATGCATTCTGGAAAAACACTATACGGTGAAACATTTTTACATCAAAAATACATCGGAACTGAAAAATGACAGAAACAGAATGTGTAAATAATTATCTCCAATGGAGCAACAATAAACAATTTATATAAATAACCATTTTTTTATAATATATAAACTTGTAAATATGTATCTATGTTCTCAGAGTGTAACAACAAATTGGTCTATACAATAATAAGTACAAATTGGACCCAGGTTAGTCGCCTTTTACGATCAAGCTTGCCTGGGAACTGTGAGCCAATTCTTATCCCCCGAAACCCACACGGGGACCCAGGGACTAGTCGCCTCTTACGACCTAGATGTCAGGATCAGATCACTTTTACTGACCTATATCAGAATCAGATCACTTTCACTGACCTATATCAGAATCAGATCACTTTTATTGACCTATATCAGAATCAGATCACTTTCACTGACCTATATCAGAATCAGACCACTTTTACTGACCTATATCAGAATCAGATCACTTTTATTGACCTATATCAGAATCAGATCACTTTTATTGACCTATATCAGAATCAGATCACTTTTATTGACCTATATCAGAATCAGATCACTTTTATTGACCTATATCAGAATCAGATCACTTTTACTGACCTATATCAGAATCAGATTACTTTCACTGACCTATATCAGAATCAGATCACTTTTACTGACCTATATCAGAATCAGATTACTTTCACTGACCTATATCAGAATCAGATCACTTTTACTGACCTATATCAGAATCAGATCACTTTTACTGACCTATATCAGAATCAGATCACTTTTATTGACCTATATCAGAATCAGACCACTTTTACTGACCTATATCAGAATCAGATCACTTTTACTGACCTATATCAGAATCAGATCACTTTTATTGACCTATATCAGAATCAGATCACTTTTATTGACCTATATCAGAATCAGATCACTTTTACTGACCTATATCAGAATCAGATTACTTTCACTGACCTATATCAGAATCAGATCACTTTTACTGACCTATATCAGAATCAGATCACTTTTATTGACCTATATCAGAATCAGATCACTTTTACTGACCTATATCAGAATCAGATCACTTTCACTGACCTATATCAGAATCAGATCACTTTCACTGACCTATATCAGAATCAGATCACTTTTACTGACCTATATCAGAATCAGACCACTTTTACTGACCTATATCAGAATCAGATCACTTTTACTGACCTATATCAGAATCAGACCACTTTTACTGACCTATATCAGAATCAGATCACTTTTACTGACCTATATCAGAATCAGATCACTTTTACTGACCTATATCAGAATCAGATTACTTTCACTGACCTATATCAGAATCAGATCACTTTTACTGACCTATATCAGAATCAGATCACTTTTATTGACCTATATCAGAATCAGATCACTTTTACTGACCTATATCAGAATCAGATCACTTTCACTGACCTATATCAGAATCAGATCACTTTTACTGACCTATATCAGGATCAGATCACTTTTACTGACCTATATCAGAATCAGATCACTTTTACTGACCTATATCAGAATCAGATCACTTTTACTGACCTATATCAGAATCAGATCACTTTTACTGACCTATATCAGAATCAGATCACTTTTACTGACCTATATCAGAATCAGATCACTTTTACTGACCTATATCAGAATCAGATCACTTTTACTGACCTATATCAGAATCAGATCACTTTTACTGACCTATATCAGAATCAGATCACTTTTACTGACCTATATCAGAATCAGATCACTTTTACTGACCTATATCAGAATCAGATCACTTTTACTGACCTATATCAGAATCAGATCACTTTTACTGACCTATATCAGAATCAGATTACTTTTACTGTAATTGAAGGATTAGTAATGGGTACAAATTTATGTTTATCTTTTTTCTAATTGCAGTGCTGAAGATGAAAATCCGAAAAGTGAAAACGATTAAAGGATTCCGAAAAGTTTATTTCAAGAAGAAGAAGAAGTTCTTTAAGAAGGGCGGATTGAATCGAAAAGCAGTAAAGAAGATGGTAGCCTATATAACTGGCAGTCAATGTGATTGTACTAAAGCCAACAAGTCCAAGAGTTATTCTATAGTAATGGGAGTTCGCTCAGGAGATCGTTTTGTTATCACATACATAAATGAATGGTTAAGGAAAAATAAAGAGTTCAAGAAAGCCCTTCGAGCTATGAGGAAGGACAGTAACTTATGTGTGAGGGGAGTTCAAGCTCTCGAAGCCCGTTCACCAACCACGATAAAGAAGATTAAAAAACGAGGAAAAAGTCACAAGACTGGAAGTCGTATCAGGCTGAATTTACCCTGACAAGAAATGGGTTGAAAGTGAGGGCAATTGAGAAGGGTTCTTCGAACTGTCAGTTTTTGTTGAGTGCTGCCAAACACTCTCAATTCTCTCGCCTATTTTCGCGCTCGTTATTAGCAGTAAGCTAGATAGAAACTGACGGGTCTGTCCTTTCCACGTCTGAGAGCCCCCGAACCTTACCTCAGGTCAATTCCCACTCTGTGGCCGACCTTACACGACCCATCCCAACACACTATGACATGTCACATCTAATTGAAGTGAATTGGCAGCTCTGATCATATGGTTACTATTCAGTAAGAAGAACCATGTCGATGGGAAGCTTGTGTAGAAGTTTTACACGGTGACCCACAGATTGACGACGATATATGTAGACTAGACGAGAATCCTTTATTTCCCTTACACTTTTGACGCGTGTTACCTAGTAGTAAGTTTAATTCTGACTATTCTACTAACGCACTAAGTTACTCATCCAACATATTAAAGTCATACTCGTAGCCTTTCTGACAATTGTCAAGGAGATGGGCAAAATCACCAAAATTAAAACATTATTAAATACATCCAGTTCTGTTTCAAATGATTGTTTAAAACCGTATCTGTGTTGGATTTCTCTTATTTTATCTGTTTTTGTCTTTCTGTTAACAATGTGAAATTTATCTATCTAGCTATTCTGTCCCTCCAACTATTATAACGGTTCGCAGGCAATAATAGATAAAGTCTCAAATACGTTTACCGTTAGCTATTTTAGGATTTGTTTGGTGAAGTTTGACACTGCGGGTACCTAACAAACCAAATTTTCAAGTTAAAATACATTCTTAAAAAATGAATTTTGACGAAAATGAATCTGGGGGATTAAATACCGAAACCCCTTTTTAATGCAAACAGTTTTCTGTACTTTAGCAACGACAATGCTGAAAGACGTTTTTAAATGGATATAAAAGGTAACAGGTTTCTTTGTCGACCAATAACAAACTTTGAACAATGGTTTAAGTTATAAAGGTCTAAAACTGAAAAAACAATACTGGAGTAAAAGTGGCATGTGCTGCCAAAATGGTGATTAAAACAACGGGCACGCACATTGGAAATTGTTTTGTCTATGCTTTTGAGGATGTACAATAATTCCAACTAATTTAGGCCTAAAACAAAAAAATGCTCGTCCCGGTAAATGTTGGGTCAGTTCGGGAATTGAGATAGTCTCTTCCCGCATATGTAAAGTTTGTTAACTTTTCGAAAACTGCTTCAGTTCGCATAGGCTTAATTTTTTTAAATTAAATGTTTTAGTTCAAATGTTAACAACAGATCATGTCGATTTGATTATGACTTGATAAGGGACTTGGTTATATATTTCAATAAATATTTCAATACGTGTATCGTTGTATAGAGTTTATGAACAGAATTTGTCTTGTTTAAAACTACCGTCAAGAAACTCCGATTCCCCAACGGGCACTTTACCCTATCACTATTGTTGAAGACCGTTTCGCTGTATATATGTGTAACATAGTATTGTACATTGTCGTTTCGAGTTTTGCATGTTTATAATTTCAGTAACATCTTCTTCTCCAGGCTATCTAGATGTGGTATTTTGTAAAATTGTAAATAGATTTTATTAGGATAAGATCATTATTGTGTTTGGTATTTGCAATCGATATTATATAAAATCTGAACAAAAAAACCGTTTTCGTGTTCTTTGTTTTTGTCAACTGACAACCCTAAAACCATAGTTCTGTGGAGTCATCAGATCAGTGGACTAGCCTGTGGTCAGATACAAAGGCCCAATGCTAGAGTTGGACGGTCCTCCATTGTATGCTGTTGGATGGTCCTCCTCCATTGTATAAAACGGACGGTCCTCCATTGTATTGAGTTGGACGGTCCTCCATTGTATGAAGTTGGACGGCCCTCCATTGTATGGATTTGGATAGTCCTCCATTGTATTGAGTTGGACGGACCTCCATTGTATGAAGTTGGACGGCCCTCCATTGTAAGAAGTTGGACGGTCCTCCATTGTATGAAGTTAGACGGACCTCCATTGTATGAAGTTGGACGGTCCTCCATTGTATGAAGTTGGATAGTCCTCCATTGTATTGAGTTGGACGGTCCTCCATTGTATGAAGTTGGACGGTCCTCCATTGTATGGATTTGGATAGTCCTCCATTGTATTGAGTTGGACGGACCTCCATTGTATGAAGTTGGACGGACCTCCATTGTATGAAGTTAGACGGACCTCCATTGTAAGAAGTTGGACGGTCCTCCATTGTATGAAGTTAGACGGACCTCCATTGTATGAAGTTGGACGGCCCTCCATTGTATTGAGTTGGACGGTCCTCCATTGTATTCAGTTGGACGGTCCTCCATTGTATGAAGTTGGACGGTCCTCCATTGTATGGAGTTGGACGGTCCTCCATTGTATTGAGTTGGACGGTCCTCCATTGTATTGAGTTGGACGGTCCTCCATTGTATTCAGTTGGACGGTCCTCCATTGTATGAAGTTGGACGGTCCTCCATTGTATGGAGTTGGACGGTCCTCCATTGTATTGAGTTGGACGGCCCTCCATTGTATGAATTTGGACGGTCCTCCATTGTATTGAGTTGGATAGTCCTCCATTGTATGAATTTGGACGGTACTCCATTGTATTGAGTTGGAAGGTCCTCCGTTGTATTGAGTTGGATAGTCCTCCATTGTATTGAGTTGGACGGTCCTCCATTGTATTGAGTTGGAAGGTCCTC
Organism: Lepidochitona cinerea; assembly: GCA_963971465.1. Lineage (NCBI taxonomy): Eukaryota > Metazoa > Mollusca > Polyplacophora > Chitonida > Tonicellidae > Lepidochitona > Lepidochitona cinerea. The sequence continues at coordinate 733,781 of OZ020553.1, read as the reverse complement.
CGTTGTATTGAGTTGGATAGTACTCCATTGTATTGAGTTGGACGGTCCTCCATTGTATGGAGTTGGACGGTCCTCCATTGTATTGAGTTGGATAGTCCTCCATTGTATGAATTTGGACGGTTCTCCATTGTATGAAGTTGGACGGCCCTCCATTGTAAGAAGTTGGACGGTCCTCCATTGTATGGAGTTGGATAGTCCTCCATTGTATGAAGTTGGACGGCCCTCCATTGTAAGAAGTTGGACGGTCCTCCATTGTATTCAGTTGGACGGTCCTCCATTGTATTGAGTTGGACGGCCCTCCATTGTATGAATTTGGACGGTCCTCCATTGTATTGAGTTGGATAGTCCTCCATTGTATGAATTTGGACGGTCCTCCATTGTATTGAGTTGGAAGGTCCTCCGTTGTATTGAGTTGGATAGTCCTCCATTGTATTGAGTTGGACGGTCCTCCATTGTATTGAGTTGGAAGGTCCTCCGTTGTATTGAGTTGGACGGCCTTCCATTGTATTCAGTTGGACGGTCCTCCATTGTATTGAGTTGGACGGCCCTCCATTGTATGAATTTGGATGGTCCTCCATTGTATTGAGTTGGATAGTCCTCCATTGTATGAATTTGGACGGTCCTCCATTGTATGAATTTGGACGGCCCTCCATTGTATGAATTTGGACGGTCCTCCATTGTATTCAGTTGGAAGGTCCTCCATTGCGGTCCTCCATTGTATGGAGTTTGATAGTCCTCCATTGTATGTAGTTGGGTGGTCCTCCATTGTATGAATTTGGACGGTCCTCCATTGTATGAATTTGGACGATCCTCCATTGTATTGAGTTGGACGGTCCTCCATTGTATTGAGTTGGACGGTCCTCCATTGTATTGAGTTGGACGGTCCTCCATTGTATTGAGTTGGACGGTCCTCCATTGTAAGAAGTTGGACGGACCTCCATTTTTATGAAGTTGGACGGTCCTCCATTGCATAAAGTTGGACGGTCCTCCATCGTATGAAGTTAGACGGACCACCAATTTTATGAAGTTGGACCGCCCTCCATTGTATGGAGTTGGACGGTCCTCCATTGTATGAAGTTGGACGGTCCTCCATTGTTTTGAGTTGGACGGTCCTACATTGTATTGAGTTGGACGGACCTCCATTTTTATGAAGTTGGACGGTCCTCCATTGTATTGAGTTGGACGGTCCTCCATTGTAAGTAGTTGGACGGTCCTCCATTGTATGAAGTTGGACGGTCCTCCATTGTATTGAGTTGGACGGTCCTCCATTGTATTGAGTTGGACGGTCCTCCATTGTAAGAAGTTGGACGGCCCTCCATTGTATGGAGTTGGACGGCCCTCCATTGTATGGAGTTGGACGGTCCTCCATTGTAAGAAGTTGGACGGTCCTCCATTGTAAGAAGTTGGACGGTCCTCCATTGTATGAAAGTGGACGGTCCTCCATTGCATGGAGTTGGACGGTCCTCCATTGTAAGAAGTTGGACGGTCCTCCATTGTAAGAAGTTGGACGGTCCTCCATTGTAAGAAGTTGGACGGTCCTCCATTGTATGAAGTTGGACGGTCCTCCATTGCATGGAGTTGGACGGTCCTCCATTGTATTGAGTTAGACGGCCCTCCATTGTAAGAAGTTGGACGGTCCTCCATTGTAAGAAGTTGGACGGTCCTCCATTGTATGAAGTTGGACGGTCCTCCATTGTATTGAGTTAGACGGTCCTCCATTGTATGGAGTTGGACGGCCCTCCATTGTATGGAGTTGGACGGTCCTCCATTGTATGAAGTTGGACGGTCCTCCATTGCATGGAGTTGGACGGTCCTCCATTGTATTGAGTTGGACGGTCCTCCATTGTATTGAGTTGGATGGTCCTCCATTGTAAGAAGTTAGACGGACCTCCATTTTTAGACCACCATGATCTCATGGTGGTCTTATCGAATCGAATTTTGTCCGTCGTGCGTCGTCCGTCGTCTGTCGTCTGTCGTCCGGTGTCTGTAAACTTTTCTTGTGATCGCGATTTCAAGAGACCTACTGATCGGATCTTCATCAAATTTCATAGACATGTTCCCACTATGGTCTAGTTGTGCAACATCTATTTTGTTTGCTCATTTGCATATTAAAATGGCCGCTGGCGGTGATTTTTACCTACATGGTTTGTGATCGCGGAATCTAGAAAACCACCCGGCCGATCTTGATGAAATGTTTTTGTGTTGGTTCCTCATATGGTCTAGTTGTGCAACATCTATTTTTCTGGGCTCATTTGCATATTAAAATGGCCGCTAGGCGACCATTTTGTTTTTCTATTTTTTTATAACTTTTCTCTCTTGTGATCGCGATTCCAAGAGAACTGCTTGTCGGATCTTTTTTTAAATTTCACACGCACGTTCCTCCTATGGTCTAGTTGTGCAACCTGTATTTTTTTTTGCTCATTTGCATATTAAAATGGCCGCTAGGCGACCATTTTGTTTTTCTTCTTATTGTCACTTTTTTCCTAAAGTAAAGAAAGTTTAGGATTTTCGTAAACAAATTTACGCATGTTAGCCCTATGTTCTCGCACTATGCACTTTTTTGCTCATTTGCATATCAAAATGGCGGCCACTTGCCATTTTTTTTTTATCACTGTTCTCTTAAAGTTATGAAAGGATCTTCGTAAAATGTTATACGCAGGTTAACCCTATGGCTTCGTTGCTCACTATGCACTCGCTGCTCATTTGCATATTCAAAATGGCGGCCGATAGCTATTTCTGTGTTTTCTACCTGTATAGTTTGTGATCGCGGAATCAAGAAAACTACGAGGCGGATCTTGATGAATATTTGTTTGTGTTGCTTCCTCATATGGTCAAGTTATGCAACATGTATTTTTTTCGTCGTTGATGTTTTCATTTAACCCATTCGGTACCGCTGTGCTAGCCTGCTTCATTACCGTAGACATCGTTTGGCGACAGCAGAATAATCGACTAAAACCCCACTGACGCCGTAGGCCTATATTTTTTCTTACAACTTCAACTAATTTTGAAAATGAACAAATGAAATCACATGTTGCATCTGTTGGTTGATTTGTGTTTTGTTTTTTCAATCTTCGAATACGGTAAAAGAGGTTTAATTTACTTTAACGTACGCGTAATTCACTGATAATTTCCAACTTTGTCCAAGTTAGAACGGACACTTCAAGCATATTTATATAACAAGAAAATGTTAAATTTGACAATAAAAGCTTGTGGAATACTGACAGTGAGTGAGATATTTAAAGTGCTAAAATCGGGTGGTGAAATTAGTTTGCTAGTGCGAGTTGCCGCTGTCAATCAAGCGGCCCGTACCAGGCATATTAAAAGGCTTCTCAAGCCCTGACCCAGTAAAGATAAATAAGCTATTTTTGGCACTGAGGACATTGATTGGAATTTCCGAGTCCAGAGTAGTGAAAAAAATACATTTATCGGAGCTTTTTTAAACCTCAGAGTGAAATTGCAATCCTCGGGTCATTTTAAAACGTTTAAAAATCGACTCCTTTCAGATTTCCAAAGGCGACTATAAGAAATAGTTTAAAGTGTTTAAGTGTTACCGGCCGCCACGGCTTGTTCGAAGTCGGTAAAACGGCCTGCTCGAGTTTGGATTTTAAACGCCTAAATTCTTTCCAAAAATGTAACAATAATAAATATTTTTAAAGGAGAGTGTTCCCTAAGACACTAAAGAAGATCCATATTGTATTTTTCCGAGTTTGAAAGGAAGGAATATTTCAAAATGAAATGAAATACACGGCAACGTACAATCGCTATTTTGCCAATCGAATTAGCATTCAGGCAGCTATGTACAGCAACTGACTTCGCAATTGTAAATGCTATTTACCAATAAAGTAACTTAAATGTTTTTATTCAATCATATATTTATATCAAATCGTGCATGAAGATTTTTTATAAGAGTTCACTAATTTCTGAACGAATCGGGAAATCTTTTGCCATTCATTTTTTAACTGACTTTCGTCATGTTTAAATTTTTACTCATCACACGAGTGATACGTTGCCCATTCTTCACTTTTCACGGTCTATTTTTGACAGATATACATTATCTTTTGATTTGTAAACAAACACTAAATTGCATCTTAGTAACATGTGTACACTCGTTTTGGATTTTGTAAATTTTAATTGTGTACAGGACTAAAACAAGCGATATCACTGACTGGCCTGTGTGCATGTACATGTACTATGTAGCTCCGGTAAGTAGCGTTAATGTGAGGCCTCCTTGAAGAAAGATGGTTTTGAGTTTTCAGATAACAGCCAACTTCTACAGAAGAAACTTCGTTCTTGTCCAGCCAGCCACCAACTGAAGAAATAAATTTCACATATCAAATTTGCGATCCGTGTCAAAGCAGCCTCACTTTTTGATAGTGTTCTATGGTGGTCGCCAAGATCAGTTCACTGATCTCTTGTTATGAAGTTGGACGGCCCTCCATTGTATTGAGTTGGACGGTCCTCCATTGTATTGAGTTGGACGGCCCTCCATTGTATTGAGTTGGACGGTCCTCCATTGTATTGAGTTGGACGGTCCTCCATTGTATGAAGTTGGACGGTCCTCCATTGTAAGAAGTTGGACGGTCCTCCATTGTATGAAGTTGGACGGTCCTCCATTGTAAGAAGTTGGACGGTCCTCCATTGTATGAAGTTGGACGGCCCTCCATTGTATGAAGTTGGACGGACCTCCATTGTATGAAGTTGGACGGTCCTCCTTTGTATGAAGTTGGACGGTCCTCCATTGTATGAAGTTCGACGGACCTCCATTGTATGAAGTTGGACGGTCCTCCATTGTATGAAGTTGGACGGTCCTCCATTGTATGGAGTTGGACGGTCCTCCATTGTATTGAGTTGGACGGCCCTCCATTGTATTGAGTTGGACGGTCCTCCATTGTATTGAGTTGGACGGTCCTCCATTGTATGAAGTTGGACGGTCCTCCATTGTAAGAAGTTGGACGGTCCTCCATTGTATGAAGTTGGACGGTCCTCCATTGTAAGAAGTTGGACGGTCCTCCATTGTAAGAAGTTGGACGGCCCTCCATTGTATGAAGTTGGACGGCCCTCCATTGTATGAAGTTCGACGGACCTCCATTGTATGAAGTTGGACGGTCCTCCTTTGTATGAAGTTGGACGGTCCTCCATTGTATGAAGTTCGACGGACCTCCATTGTATGAAGTTGGACGGTCCTCCATTGTATGAAGTTGGACGGCCCTCCATTGTATGGAGTTGGACGGTCCTCCATTGTATGAAGTTGGACGGTCCTCCATTGTATGGAGTTGGATGGTCCTCCATTGTATGAAGTTGGACGGCCCTCCATTGTATTGAGTTGGACGGTCCTCCATTGTATGAAGTTGGACGGTCCTCCATTGTATGAAGTTGGACGGCCCTCCATTGTATGAAGTTCGACGGACCTCCATTGTATGAAGTTGGACGGTCCTCCTTTGTATGAAGTTGGACGGTCCTCCTTTGTATGAAGTTGGACGGTCCTCCATTGTATGAAGTTGGACGGTCCTCCATTGTATGGAGTTGGACGGTCCTCCATTGTATGAAGTTGGACGGTCCTCCATTGTATGGAGTTGGATGGTCCTCCATTGTATGAAGTTGGACGGCCCTCCATTGTATTGAGTTGGACGGTCATCCATTGTATGAAGTTGGACGGACCTCCATTGTATGAAGTTAGACGGACCTCCATGTAGTTGTATGAAGTTGGACGGCCCTCCATTGTATGGAGTTGGACGGTCCACCATTGTATGGAGTTGGACGGTCCACCATTGTAAGAAGTTGGACGGTCCTCCATTGTATGGAGTTGGACGGTCCTCCATTGTATGAAGTTGGACGGTCCTCCATTGTATGAAGTTGGACGGCCCTCCATTGTATTGAGTTGGACGGCCCTCCATTGTATGAAGTTGGACGGCCCTCCATTGTATTGAGTTGGAAGGTCCTCCATTGTATGAAGTTAGACGGACCTCCATTGTATGAAGTTAGACGGACCTCCATGTAGTTGTATGAAGTTGGACGGCCCTCCATTGTATGGAGTTGGACGGTCCACCATTGTATGAAGTTGGAAGGTCCTCCATTGTAAGAAGTTGGATGGTCCTCCATTGTATGAAGTTGGACGGCCCTCAATTGTATTGAGTTGGACGGTCCTCCATTGTATGAAGTTCGACGGACCTCCATTGTATTGAGTTGGACGGTCCTCCATTGTATGAAGTTGGACGGTCCTCCTTTGTATGAAGTTGGACGGTCCTCCATTGTATGAAGTTCGACGGACCTCCATTGTATGAAGTTGGACGGTCCTCCTTTGTATGAAGTTGGACGGTCCTCCATTGTATGAAGTTCGACGGACCTCCATTGTATGAAGTTGGACGGTCCTCCATTGTATGAAGTTGGACGGTCCTCCATTGTATGGAGTTGGACGGTCCTCCATTGTATGAAGTTGGACGGTCCTCCATTGTATGGAGTTGGATGGTCCTCCATTGTATGAAGTTGTACGGCCCTCAATTGTATTGAGTTGGACGGTCCTCCATTGTATGAAGTTGGACGGACCTCCATTGTATGAAGTTAGACGGACCTCCATGTAGTTGTATGAAGTTGGACGGCCCTCCATTGTATGGAGTTGGACGGTCCACCATTGTATGGAGTTGGACGGTCCACCATTGTAAGAAGTTGGACGGTCCTCCATTGTATGGAGTTGGACGGTCCTCCATTGTATGAAGTTGGACGGTCCTCCATTGTATGAAGTTGGACGGCCCTCCATTGTATTGAGTTGGACGGTCCTCCATTGTATTGAGTTGGACGGTCCTCCATTGTAAGAAGTTAGACGGACCTCCATGTAGTTGTATGAAGTTGGACGGACCTCCATGTAGTTGTATGAAGTTAGACGGACCTCCATGTAGTTGTATGAAGTTGGACGGCCCTCCATTGTATGGAGTTGGACGGTCCTCCATTGTATGAAGTTGGAAGGTCCTCCATTGTATGAAGTTGGAAGGTCCTCCATTGTATGAAGTTGGACGGTCCTCCATTGTATGAAATTAGACCGACCTCCATGTAGTTGTATGAAGTTAGAATGTTCTCCATTATATGAAGTTCGACGGACCTCCATTGTATGAATTTGGACGGCCCCCATTGTAAGAAGTTGGACGGTCCTCAATTGTATGGATTTGGACGGTCCTCCATTGTATGAATTTCGACATTCCTACACTGAATGAAGTCGAACGGTCCCCTATTGCATGCATTTGAACGGTCCTCCAGTGTATGAAGTTGGGCGGTTCTCCAGTGTATGAAGTTGGACGGTTCTCCATTGCATGGATTTGAACTGCCCATGTTTCTCTAATCAACGCTCTGTGTCTTGTCTTACAAAGCTGGTTGGAGTTAGGTCAGACGTAAATCTGTGAACTTACTTACTAATCTCTCCATGTTGCAGACCTGGTACTGTCCTGGTTGCATGTGTGATGTCGAAGATTGTCAGGATGAGCAGCTACTCGATAATGCATATATCTTGGTAAAAAATATATACTTGGTCTCATCTCTTAAACTTTGGAGTTGGACGGTCCTCCATTGTATGAAGTTGGACGGTCCTCCATTGTATGAAGTTGGACGGCCCTCCATTGTATTGAGTTGGACGGTCCTCCATTGTATTGAGTTGGACGGTCCTCCATTGTAAGAAGTTAGACGGACCTCCATGTAGTTGTATGAAGTTGGACGGACCTCCATGTAGTTGTATGAAGTTAGACGGACCTCCATGTAGTTGTATGAAGTTGGACGGCCCTCCATTGTATGGAGTTGGACGGTCCTCCATTGTATGAAGTTGGAAGGTCCTCCATTGTATGAAGTTGGAAGGTCCTCCATTGTATGAAGTTGGACGGTCCTCCATTGTATGAAATTAGACCGACCTCCATGTAGTTGTATGAAGTTAGAATGTTCTCCATTATATGAAGTTCGACGGACCTCCATTGTATGAATTTGGACGGCCCCCATTGTAAGAAGTTGGACGGTCCTCAATTGTATGGATTTGGACGGTCCTCCATTGTATGAATTTCGACATTCCTACACTGAATGAAGTCGAACGGTCCCTTATTGCATGCATTTGAACGGTCCTCCAGTGTATGAAGTTGGGCGGTTCTCCAGTGTATGAAGTTGGACGGTTCTCCATTGCATGGATTTGAACTGCCCATGTTTCTCTAATCAACGCTCTGTGTCTTGTCTTACAAAGCTGGTTGGAGTTAGGTCAGACGTAAATCTGTGAACTTACTTACTAATCTCTCCATGTTGCAGACCTGGTACTGTCCTGGTTGCATGTGTGATGTCGAAGATTGTCAAGATGAGCAGCTACTCGATAATGCATATATCTTGGTAAAAAATATATACTTGGTCTCATCTCTTAAACTTTGGAGTTGGACGGTCCTCCATTGTATGAAGTTGGACGGTCCTCCATTGTATGAAGTTGGACGGCCCTCCATTGTATTGAGTTGGACGGTCCTCCATTGTATTGAGTTGGACGGTCCTCCATTGTAAGAAGTTAGACGGACCTCCATGTAGTTGTATGAAGTTGGACGGACCTCCATGTAGTTGTATGAAGTTAGACGGACCTCCATGTAGTTGTATGAAGTTGGACGGCCCTCCATTGTATGGAGTTGGACGGTCCTCCATTGTATGAAGTTGGAAGGTCCTCCATTGTATGAAGTTGGAAGGTCCTCCATTGTATGAAGTTGGACGGTCCTCCATTGTATGAAATTAGACCGACCTCCATGTAGTTGTATGAAGTTAGAATGTTCTCCATTATATGAAGTTCGACGGACCTCCATTGTATGAATTTGGACGGCCCCCATTGTAAGAAGTTGGACGGTCCTCAATTGTATGGATTTGGACGGTCCTCCATTGTATGAATTTCGACATTCCTACACTGAATGAAGTCGAACGGTCCCCTATTGCATGCATTTGAACGGTCCTCCAGTGTATGAAGTTGGGCGGTTCTCCAGTGTATGAAGTTGGACGGTTCTCCATTGCATGGATTTGAACTGCCCATGTTTCTCTAATCAACGCTCTGTGTCTTGTCTTACAAAGCTGGTTGGAGTTAGGTCAGACGTAAATCTGTGAACTTACTTACTAATCTCTCCATGTTGCAGACCTGGTACTGTCCTGGTTGCATGTGTGATGTCGAAGATTGTCAAGATGAGCAGCTACTCGATAATGCATATATCTTGGTAAAAAATATATACTTGGTCTCATCTCTTAAACTTATACAATATTTCATCTGACAGTCATCTGGCCAATCAACTGCATGTGACGGCTCCTGGTATTTGTAAGCCTCATATAACTGGTTAAATGATAATTGGTCGGGTTCAATTAAAAGGTTTTGCAACCGCGTGGCAACGGTTGTGTAGTTACGTTAAGAGATACTAGTTTACAGCTGCATGGAAAAAATTGTGTAGTTCCGGTGAGAGATACGAGGTAACAGCCGCGGGAAAACAGTTGTGTAGTTACGGTAAGAGATACGAGATAACAGCCACGGGAAAACAGTTGTGTAGTTACGGTGAGAGATACGAGGTAACAGCCGCGGGAAAACAGTTGTGTAGTTACGGTAAGAGATACGAAATAACAGCCGCGGGAAAACAGTTGTGTAGTTACGGTAAGAGATACGAAATAACAGCCGCGGGAAACAGTTGTGTAGTTACGGTAAGAGATACGAGATAACAGCCGCGGGAAAACAGTTGTGTAGTTACGGTAAGAGATACGAAATAACAGCCGCGGGAAAACAGTTGTGTAGTTACGGTGAGAGATACGAGGTAACAGCCGCGGGAAAACAGTTGTGTCGTTACGGTGAGAGATACGAGGTAACAGCCGCGGGAAAACAGTTGTGTAGTTACGTTAAGAGATACGAGATAACAGCCGCGGGAAAACAGTTGTGTAGTTACGGTGAGAGATACGAGATAACAGCTGCGGGAAAACAGTTGTGTAGTTACGGTGAGAGATACGAGATAACAGCTGCGGGAAAACAGTTGTGTAGTTACGGTAAGAGATACGAAATAACAGCCGCGGGAAAACAGTTGTGTAGTTACGTTAAGAGATACGAGATAACAGCCGCGGAAAAACAGTTGTGTAGTTACGGTAAGAGATACGAGATAACAGCCGCGGGAAAACAGTTGTGTAGTTACGTTAAGAGATACGAGATAACAGCCGCGGGAAAACAGTTGTGTAGTTACGGTAAGAGATACGAGATAACAGCCGCGGGAAAACAGTTGTGTAGTTACGGTAAGAGATACGATATAACAGCCGCGGGAAAACAGTTGTGTAGTTACGGTAAGAGATACGAGATAACAGCCGCGGGAAAACAGTTGTGTAGTTACGGTGAGAGATACGAGGTAACAGCCGCGGGAAAACAGTTGTGTAGTTACGGTAAGAGATACGAAATAACAGCCGCATGAAAACAGTTGTGTAGTTACGGTAAGAAATACGAAATAACAGCCGCGGGAAAACAGTTGTGTAGTTACGGTGAGAGATACGAAATAACAGCCGCGGGAAAACAGTTGTGTAGTTACGGTAAGAGATACGAAATAACAGCCGCGGGAAACAGTTGTGTAGTTACGGTAAGAGATACGAGATAACAGCCGCGGGAAAACAGTTGTGTAGTTACGGTAAGAGATACGAAATAACAGCCGCGGGAAAACAGTTGTGTAGTTACGGTGAGAGATACGAGGTAACAGCCGCGGGAAAACAGTTGTGTCGTTACGGTGAGAGATACGAGGTAACAGCCGCGGGAAAACAGTTGTGTAGTTACGTTAAGAGATACGAGATAACAGCCGCGGGAAAACAGTTGTGTAGTTACGGTGAGAGATACGAGATAACAGCTGCGGGAAAACAGTTGTGTAGTTACGGTGAGAGATACGAGATAACAGCTGCGGGAAAACAGTTGTGTAGTTACGGTAAGAGATACGAAATAACAGCCGCGGGAAAACAGTTGTGTAGTTACGTTAAGAGATACGAGATAACAGCCGCGGAAAAACAGTTGTGTAGTTACGGTAAGAGATACGAGATAACAGCCGCGGGAAAACAGTTGTGTAGTTACGTTAAGAGATACGAGATAACAGCCGCGGGAAAACAGTTGTGTAGTTACGGTAAGAGATACGAGATAACAGCCGCGGGAAAACAGTTGTGTAGTTACGGTAAGAGATACGATATAACAGCCGCGGGAAAACAGTTGTGTAGTTACGGTAAGAGATACGAGATAACAGCCGCGGGAAAACAGTTGTGTAGTTACGGTGAGAGATACGAGGTAACAGCCGCGGGAAAACAGTTGTGTAGTTACGGTAAGAGATACGAAATAACAGCCGCATGAAAACAGTTGTGTAGTTACGGTAAGAAATACGAAATAACAGCCGCGGGAAAACAGTTGTGTAGTTACGGTGAGAGATACGAAATAACAGCCGCGGGAAAACAGTTGTGTAGTTACGGTGAGAGATACGAGGTAACAGCCGCGGGAAAACAGTTGTGTAGTTACGGTAAGAGATACGAGATAACAGCCGCGGGAAACAGTTGTGTAGTTACGTTAAGAGATACGAGATAACAGCCGCGGGAAAACAGTTGTGTAGTTACGGTAAGAGATACGAGATAACAGCCGCGGGAAAACAGTTGTGTAGTTACGTTAAGAGATACGAGATAACAGCCGCGGGAAAACAGTTGTGTAGTTACGGTGAGAGATACGAGGTAACAGCCGCGGGAAAACAGTTGTGTAGTTACGTTAAGAGATACGAGATAACAGCCGCGGGAAAACAGTTGTGTAGTTACGGTAAGAGATACGAGGTAACAGCCGCGGGAAAACAGTTGTGTAGTTACGGTAAGAGATATGAGTCGGCATACGAGCTTCCAAAGCAAGTTGGTGTTGAGTCGACTAATCGTGGCGACCTAAAAGGGCTTTTATGTCAAGCCTAGTTTTGTCCGACTTGATATCCCATACGATCCTCGGAGATTGAACTGCACATGTCGACTAAGCCTGGTTTTTCGTTCAGCGTATCATTTCCCTTCCAATAAATCATTAGACACGCTCATGTCGATGCGAGCAGTTGGTTGGAAGGGAATTACGTCAAGCGACTAGGATTGACTTAACAATACAACGCCATGGAAACGCCGAGAAAAATGATTACAACATTAAGTAGACTACACGTGGCGGAGGACGATCAGGTCAAAAATAAATCTCCGACTAATTGATTTACTGACAGGGGTTTACTACGATCGGATCGGATATTAAGATGGTTTGGACGGGCCTTGACGCTTAACTGTCATGACAACCTGTATATTTATCTCCAACTTCACGTTACAACCAGTTGCAAGGTTACGTCGGATCTGTACCTCCAATGTCAAGTTACGGTCGCAAGGTTATGTCGGGCCTGTACCCCCAGCCTCACGTTACGAACAGTCGCAAGGTTACGCCGGACTTACAAACAGTCGCAAGGTTATGTCGGGCCTGTACCCCCAGCCTCACGTTACGAACAGTCGCAAGGTTATGTCGGGCCTGTACCCCCAGCCTCACGTTACGAACAGTCGCAAGGTTATGTCGGGCCTGTACCTCCAGCCTAAGTTAGTCGCAAGTTTACGTCGGACTTACAAACAGTCGCAAGGTTATGTCGGGCTTGTATCTCCAGCCGTACGTTACGAATAGACGCATGGTTACGTCGGACGCGTACCTCCAGCTTAACGATACAAACAGTCGCACGGTTATGTCGGGCCTGTACCCCCAGCTTTATGCCACAAACAGTTGCAAGGTTATGTTGGGCCTTTAACTCCAGCCTAAGTTACAAACAGTTGCAAGGTTATGTCGGACCTGTACCTCCAGCCTTATGCCACAAACAGTCGAAAGGTTATGTCGGACCTGTACCTCCAGCCTTATGCCACAAACAGTCGAAAGGTTATGTCGGACCTGTACCTCCAGCTTTATGCCACAAACAGTTGCAAGGTTATGTTGGGCCTTTAACTCCAGCCTAAGTTACAAACAGTTGCAAGGTTATGTCGGACCTGTACCTCCAGCCTTATGCCACAAACAGTCGAAAGGTTATGTCGGGCATGTACCTCCATACGCACGTTACAAACAGTCAAGGTTACGCCGGACTTACAAACAGTCGCAAGGTTATGTCGGGCCTGTACCCCCAGCCTCACGTTACGAACAGTCGCAAGGTTATGTCGGGCCTGTACCCCCAGCCTCACGTTACGAACAGTCGCAAGGTTATGTCGGGCCTGTACCTCCAGCCTAAGTTAGTCTCAAGTTTACGTCGGACTTACAAACAGTCGCAAGGTTATGTCGGGCTTGTATCTCCAGCCGTACGTTACGAATAGACGCATGGTTACGTCGGACGCGTACCTCCAGCTTAACGATACAAACAGTCGCACGGTTATGTCGGGCCTGTACCCCCAGCTTTATGCCACAAACAGTTGCAAGGTTATGTTGGGCCTTTAACTCCAGCCTAAGTTACAAACAGTTGCAAGGTTATGTTGGGCCTTTAACTCCAGCCTAAGTTACAAACAGTTGCAAGGTTATGTCGGACCTGTACCTCCAGCTTTATGCCACAAACAGTTGCAAGGTTATGTTGGGCCTTTAACACCAGCCTAAGTTACAAACAGTTGCAAGGTTATGTTGGGCCTTTAACTCCAGCCTAAGTTACAAACAGTTGCAAGGTTATGTCGGACCTGTACCTCCAGCTTTATGCCACAAACAGTTGCAAGGTTATGTTGGGCCTTTAACTCCAGCCTAAGTTACAAACAGTTGCAAGGTTATGTCGGACCTGTACCTCCAGCCTTATGCCACAAACAGTCGAAAGGTTATGTCGGGCATGTACCTCCATACGCACGTTACAAACAGTCAAGGTTACGCCGGACTTACAAACAGTCGCAAGGTTATGTCGGGCCTGTACCCCCAGCCTCACGTTACGAACAGTCGCAAGGTTATGTCGGGCCTGTACCCCCAGCCTCACGTTACGAACAGTCGCAAGGTTATGTCGGGCCTGTACCTCCAGCCTAAGTTAGTCGCAAGTTTACGTCGGACTTACAAACAGTCGCAAGGTTATGTCGGGCTTGTATCTCCAGCCGTACGTTACGAATAGACGCATGGTTACGTCGGACGCGTACCTCCAGCTTAACGATACAAACAGTTGCAAGGTTATGTTGGGCCTTTAACTCCAGCCTAAGTTACAAACAGTTGCAAGGTTATGTTGGGCCTTTAACTCCAGCCTAAGTTACAAACAGTTGCAAGGTTATGTCGGACCTGTACCTCCAGCCTTATGCCACAAACAGTCGAAAGGTTATGTCGGACCTGTAACTCCAGCCTTATGCCACAAACAGTCGAAAGGTTATGTCGGACCTGTACCTCCAGCTTTATGCCACAAACAGTTGCAAGGTTATGTTGGGCCTTTAACTCCAGCCTAAGTTACAAACAGTTGCAAGGTTATGTCGGACCTGTACCTCCAGCCTTATGCCACAAACAGTCAAAAGGTTATGTCGGGCATGTACCTCCATACGCACGTTACAAACAGTCAAGGTTACGCCGGACTTACAAACAGTCGCAAGGTTATGTCGGGCCTGTACCCCCAGCCTCACGTTACGAACAGTCGCAAGGTTATGTCGGGCCTGTACCTCCAGCCTAAGTTAGTCGCAAGTTTACGTCGGACTTACAAACAGTCGCAAGGTTATGTCGGGCTTGTATCTCCAGCCGTACGTTACGAATAGACGCATGGTTACGTCGGACGCGTACCTCCAGCTTAACGATACAAACAGTCGCACGGTTATGTCGGGCCTGTACCCCCAGCTTTATGCCACAAACAGTTGCAAGGTTATGTTGGGCCTTTAACTCCAGCCTAAGTTACAAACAGTTGCAAGGTTATGTCGGACCTGTACCTCCAGCCTTATGCCACAAACAGTTGCAAGGTTATGTCGGACCTGTACCTCCAGCCTTATGCCACAAACAGTCGAAAGGTTACGCGGGGCCTGTACCTCCAGTCTTACGTTATGAACAGTCGCACAATTACGTCGGACCTTACCCCTAGAATTACGTTTAAACTTACGAACACTCGCAATGTTACGCACAAATGTTTTGAGAAACGTGGGGTCGCAATTAAGGGGGATGTTTTCAACATAAAAATACAGTATGGGCCTTTGGCATTAGAACAATAAACCCGGTCGAAATTTGATCTCTCATAGTAACAATATAAATCTCAGCTTGGCTTTTAGTTGAAGCCATAAACTTTGACCAGACAGTCTATTGAAAGACATTTATCTGAGGAAATCAACCAGAATTCAACCAATGAATAAAATAAAGCACGGCGTAGATTAAAATGCTGACTAGATGCAAAGAAAATTGTCCCAAAAAAAAAAAAGATCCTACATTTACCACTTACCAGAGATCGAATATGCACACTTCAAAATATACCAAAAATAACGATGTGAAGAGATATCATAAATCTATAATTCTAAATAGTATATATTATCAGGAGCGATACTATAGGCTATACAGGCCTATAGCTATGTTCCTACTCAATATAGTGCCTTCTCAACGCTTAATTATTTGTAAACATCAAGAAAGAAATGTGTTTATGGAGTTACAGAATCATTAAAAACACACAGCCACTGGAAGAATACAAATTTGTTTTGATATGATCGCTAACGAAACAAGGTAGCCTGAACTCGTGGCAGACCTGCCATTAGGTCAGCCAACTACAACAACTATATTGACACGGCAATTATCTTTATAGAGGCCAGACCATACTTGAGTCAACATTTCTCCTAGGCAGGGCCTTTTATTATTATAGCAGCAGCCATTTATAGTTTTCAACAGGAGAGAGGGGTGAAATAGGAAAAGCGGAATTACTGTCGATATGAAGACTATAAGAAGATGTCAAACAGGCGATAACGTGTCCATGCTCGCATATGTGGCGTGACGGCATGGCAGTCTGTAATGTCAGCTGACAGTCTTCGCTAGCATGTTTCACTTGACACGTGGTATGTGCAACAGAAATAAAATCGCTTGCATTATTAGACTGAATACAGAAGTGCTGGCAAAGTGATGTATATGGCACTATGTCTACAGTACTCTGTTGACATTTCATAACGTCAGCCAGAGTGACATTTAAACAAGCAAATTAGTGTCAAATCTATAACAGTAGTGCCATTCTGCCTTCCACTCTATGTCTCTATGTCCAGTACAATCGAGTCAATGTGACATATTTCTCATCCAATGGTTCTCACATGCAAGGTTGTTGTCAAAACCAAGAAAACCCCGTATTTCTATAAGACTTTGGGCACCAGTAAACCGTATTTAGACTAGGGCCTATATATATAACTGTATATGGCTGGTCATATTTCAATAGACTTGTCACTACAAGGAAGATCCCGAAAGATCATACGTACAAAAACAAGGTTCTGACAACTTGTCTATATCATTAGTTATCAGTCCACAAGTTACCTGTATATCATTAGTTATTAGTCCACAAGTTATACCTGTATATCATTAGTTATCAGTCCACAAGTTATACCTGTATATCATTAGTTATTAGTCCACAAGTTATACCTGTATACCATTAGTTATTAGTCCACAAGTTATACCTGTATATCATTAGTTATCAGTCCACAAGTTACCTGTATATCATTAGTTATCAGTCCACAAGTTACCTGTATATCATCAGTTATTAGTCCACAAGTTACCTGTATATCATTAGTTATTAGCCCACAATGTAATGCTAGTACGCACTCCCGTTGTAAATTATGCTGTAGGTCATTGCTATCGGCTAACAAACTATGTTATGTTGGTACGCACTCGCATTGAAAGTTATTACCATAGGTCAAGGCAATCGGTAAACTATGTAAAAGTTATTGTTACGTTGGTATGCGCACCCGTTGTAAATTACTCTATAGGTCAACGCTATCGTCAAACTGTGTAATACTGGTACCACAGGCGGATCCAGTGGGGTGTTCGCCCTGTGAAGCCATATAGAAGCCAATTATGTCGCAACATAATACATAATGTATTGCGACACCGAATTGAATTGCACATATGTGGAATTCAATTCCTGATATGTACATATCGGGAATTGAATTGCACATATGTGGAAATGAATTCAAGACATGTTAAATAGGCCGAAACGGCTTGCCATAGACAACAGGGGACTTTTAGATTTAGAATTTCCATGTATTTTGCTTACAGAGGATTGCCTGCTTCTGTTATCACGTCCTTGTTTTGCCATTCTAACTAAATGTTAATATACCTAATTGGGATAACTAGATAAAAAAGGAAAGTGGAGTGGGGAAAATAAGGCACCGATAAAGTAAGAAAACATGCCTTGAGACATTAAAGATAAGAGCATAATAGGACTTATTGCTGGTAATGGTGCTCTCAGCTGGTAACGCGGTACCACTGTCTACAGCTGGTAATGCTGCTCTCAGCTGGTAACGCGGTAGCACCGTCTACAGCTGGTAATGTTGCTCTCAGTTGGTAACGTGGTATCACAGTCTACAGCTGGTAATGTTGCTCTCAGTTGGTAACGCGGTATCACCGTCTACAGCTGGTAATGTTGCTCTAAGTTGGTAACGCATTATCACCGTCTACAGCTGGTAATATTGCTCTCAGTTGGTAACGCGGTATCACCGTCTACAGCTGGTAATGTTGCTTTTAGTTGGTAACGCATTATCACCGTCTACAGATGGTAATGTTGCTCTCAGTTGGTAACGCGGTATCACCGTCTACATATGGTAATGTTGCTCTCAGCTGGTAACACGGTATCACCGTCTACAGCTGGTAATGTTGCTCTCAGTTGGTAACGCATTATCACCGTCTACAGCTGGTAATGGTGCTCTCAGTTGGTAACGCGGTATCACCGTCTACAGCTGGTAAAGGTGCTCTCAGTTGGTAACGTGGTATCACCATCTACAGCTGGTAATGTTGCTCTCAGCTGGCAACGCGGTATCACCGTCTACAGCTGGTAATGGTGCTCTCAGCTGGTAACGCGGTATCACCGTCTACAGCTGGTAATGGTGCTCTCAGCTGGTAACGCATTATCACCGTCTACAGCTGGTAATATTGCTCTCAGTTGGTAACGTGGTATCACCGTCTACAGCTGGTAATGTTGCTCTCAGCTGGCAACGCGGTATCACCGTCTACAGCTGGTAATGGTGCTCTCAGCTGGTAACGCATTATCACCGTCTACAGCTGGTAATATTGCTCTCAGTTGGTAATGCGGTATCACCGTCTACAGCTGGTAATGGTGCTCTCAGTTGGTAACGCGGTATCACCGTCTACAGATGGTAATGTTGCTCTCAGCTGGCAATGCGGTATCACCGTCTACAGCTGGTAATGGTGCTCTCAGCTGGTAACGCGGTATCACCGTCTACAGCTGGTAATGGTGCTCTCAGCTGGTAACGCATTATCACCGTCTACAGCTGGTAATATTGCTCTCAGTTGGTAACGTGGTATCACCGTCTACAGCTGGTAATGTTGCTCTCAGCTGGCAACGCGGTATCACCGTCTACAGCTGGTAATGGTGCTCTCAGCTGGTAACGCATTATCACCGTCTACAGCTGGTAATATTGCTCTCAGTTGGTAATGCGGTATCACCGTCTACAGCTGGTAATGGTGCTCTCAGTTGGTAACGCGGTATCACCGTCTACAGATGGTAATGTTGCTCTCAGCTGGCAATGCGGTATCACCGTCTACAGCTGGTAATGGTGCTCCCAGTTGGTAACGTAATATCACCGTCTACAGCTGGTAATGTTGCTCTCAGCTGGCAATGCGGTATCACCGTCTACAGCTGGTAATGATGCTCTCAGTTGGTAACGCATTATCACCGTCTACAGCTGGTAATGTTGCTCTCAGCTGGCAACGCGGTATCACCGTCTACAGCTGGTAATGGTGCTCTCAGCTGGCAACGCGGTATCACCGTCTACAGCTGGTAATGGTGCTCTCAGCTGGTAACGCGGTATCACCGTCTACAGATGGTAATATTGCTCTCAGTTGGTAACGCGGTATCACTGTCTACAGCTGGTAATGCTGCTCTAAGTTGGTAACGCATTATCACCGTCTACAGCTGGTAATATTGCTCTCAGTTGGTAAAGCGGTATCACCGTCTACAGCTGGTAATGTTGCTCTCAGTTGGTAACGCGGTATCACCGTCTACAGCTGGTTATGGTGCTCTCAGTTGGTGACATGATATCACCGTCTACAGCTGGTAATGGTGCTCTCAGCTGGTAACGCGGTATCACCGTCTACATCTAGTAATGGTGCTCTCAGCTGGTAACGCGGTATCACCGTCTACAGATGGTAATGTTGCTCTCAGTTGGTAACGCGGTATCACTGTCTACAGCTGGTAATGTTGCTCTAAGTTGGTAACGCATTATCACCGTATACAGCTGGTAATATTGCTCTCAGTTGGTAACGCGGTATCACCGTCTACAGCTGGTAATGGTGCTCTCAGTTGGTAACGCGGTATCACCGTCTACAGCTGGTAATAGTGCTCTCAGTTGGTAACGTGATATCACCGTCTACAGCTGGTAATGGTGCTCTCAGCTGGTAACGCGGTATCACCGTCTACAGCTGGTAATATTGTTCTCAGTTGGTAACGCGGTATCACCGTCTACAGCTGGTAATGTTGCTCTCAGTTGGTAACGCATCATCACTGTCTACAGCTGGTAATGTTGCTCTCAGTTGGTAACGCATCATCACTGTCTACAGCTGGTAATGTTGCTCTCAGTTGGTAACGCGGTATCACCGTCTACAGCTGGTAATGGTGCTCTCAGTTGGTAACGCATTATCACCGTCTACAGCTGGTAATGGTGCTCTCAGTTGGTAACGCGGTATCACCGTCTACAGCTGGTAATGGTGCTCCCAGTTGGTAACGTAATATCACCGTCTACAGCTGGTAATGTTGCTCTCAGCTGGCAATGCGGTATCACCGTCTACAGCTGGTAATGATGCTCTCAGTTGGTAACGCATTATCACCGTCTACAGCTGGTAATGTTGCTCTCAGCTGGCAACGCGGTATCACCGTCTACAGCTGGTAATGGTGCTCTCAGCTGGCAACGCGGTATCACCGTCTACAGCTGGTAATGGTGCTCTCAGCTGGTAACGCGGTATCACCATCTACAGATGGTAATGTTGCTCTCAGTTGGTAACGCGGTATCACTGTCTACAGCTGGTAATGCTGCTCTAAGTTGGTAACGCATTATCACCGTCTACAGCTGGTAATATTGCTCTCAGTTGGTAAAGCGGTATCACCGTCTACAGCTGGTAATGTTGCTCTCAGTTGGTAACGCGGTATCACCGTCTACAGCTGGTAATGGTGCTCTCAGTTGGTGACGTGATATCACCGTCTACAGCTGGTAATGGTGCTCTCAGCTGGTAACGCGGTATCACCGTCTACAGCTAGTAATGGTGCTCTCAGCTGGTAACGCGGTATCACCGTCTACAGATGGTAATGTTGCTCTCAGTTGGTAACGCGGTATCACTGTCTACAGCTGGTAATGTTGCTCTAAGTTGGTAACGCATTATCACCGTATACAGCTGGTAATATTGCTCTCAGTTGGTAACGCGGTATCACCGTCTACAGCTGGTAATGGTGCTCTCAGTTGGTAACGCGGTATCACCGTCTACAGCTGGTAATGGTGCTCTCAGTTGGTAACGTGATATCACCGTCTACAGCTGGTAATGGTGCTCTCAGCTGGTAACGCGGTATCACCGTCTACAGCTGGTAATATTGTTCTCAGTTGGTAACGCGGTATCACCGTCTACAGCTGGTAATGTTGCTCTCAGTTGGTAACGCATCATCACTGTCTACAGCTGGTAATGTTGCTCTCAGTTGGTAACGCATCATCACTGTCTACAGCTGGTAATGTTGCTCTCAGTTGGTAACGCGGTATCACCGTCTACAGCTGGTAATGGTGCTCTCAGTTGGTAACGCGGTATCACCGTCTACAGCTGGTAATGTTGCTCTCAGTTGGTAACGCGGTATCACCGTCTACAGCTTGTAATGTTGCTCTCAGTTGGTAACGCATCATCACTGTCTACAGCTGGTAATGTTGCTCTCAGTTGGTAACGCATCATCACTGTCTACAGCTGGTAATGCTGCTCTAAGTTGGTAACGCATTATCACCGTCTATAGCTGGTAATATTGCTCTCAGTTGGTAACGCGGTATCACCGTCTACAGCTGGTAATGTTACTCTCAGTTGGTAACGCGGTATCACCGTCTACAGCTGGTAATGGTGCTCTCAGTTGGTAACGTGATATCACCGTCTACAGCTGGTAATGGTGCTCTCAGCTGGTAACGTGGTATCACCGTCTACAGCTGGTAATGGTGCTCTCAGCTGGTAACGCGGTATCACCGTCTACAGATGGTAATGCTGCTCTCAGTTGGTAACGCGGTATCACTGTCTACAGCTGGTAATGTTGCTCTAAGTTGGTAATGCATTATCACCGTATACAGCTGGTAATATTGCTCTCAGTTGGTAACGCGGTATCACCGTCTACAGCTGGTAATGGTGCTCTCAGTTGGTAACGCGGTATCACCGTCTACAGATGGTAATGGTGCTCTCAGTTGGTAACGTGATATCACCGTCTACAGCTGGTAATGTTGCTCTAAGTTGGTAATGCATTATCACCGTATACAGCTGGTAATGTTGCTCTAAGTTGGTAATGCATTATCACCGTATACAGCTGGTAATGTTGCTCTAAGTTGGTAATGCATTATCACCGTATACAGCTGGTAATGTTGCTCTAAGTTGGTAATGCATTATCACCGTCTACAGCTGGTAATGTTGCTCTAAGTTGGTAACGCATCATCACTGTCTACAGCTGGTAATGTTGCTCTCAGTTGGTAACGCGGTATCACCGTCTACAGCTGGTAATGGTGCTCTCAGTTGGTAACGCGGTATCACCGTCTACAGCTGGTAATGTTGCTCTCAGTTGGTAACGCGGTATCACCGTCTACAGATGGTAATGTTGCTCTCAGTTGGTAACGCATCATCACTGTCTACAGCTGGTAATGTTGCTCTCAGTTGGTAACGCATCATCACTGTCTACAGCTGGTAATGCTGCTCTAAGTTGGTAACGCATTATCACCGTCTATAGCTGGTAATATTGCTCTCAGTTGGTAACGCGGTATCACCGTCTACAGCTGGTAATGTTACTCTCAGTTGGTAACGCGGTATCACCGTCTACAGCTGGTAATGGTGCTCTCAGTTGGTAACGTGATATCACCGTCTACAGCTGGTAATGGTGCTCTCAGCTGGTAACGTGGTATCACCGTCTACAGCTGGTAATGGTGCTCTCAGCTGGTAACGCGGTATCACCGTCTACAGATGGTAATGCTGCTCTCAGTTGGTAACGCGGTATCACTGTCTACAGCTGGTAATGTTGCTCTAAGTTGGTAATGCATTATCACCGTATACAGCTGGTAATATTGCTCTCAGTTGGTAACGCGGTATCACCGTCTACAGCTGGTAATGGTGCTCTCAGTTGGTAACGCGGTATCACTGTCTACAGATGGTAATGGTGCTCTCAGTTGGTAACGTGATATCACTGTCTACAGCTGGTAATGTTGCTCTAAGTTGGTAATGCATTATCACCGTATACAGCTGGTAATGGTGCTCTCAGTTGGTGACGTGATATCACCGTCTACAGCTGGGAATGGTGCTCTCAGCTGGTAACGCGGTATCACCGTCTACAGCTGGTAATATTGTTCTCAGTTGGTAACGCGGTATCACCGTCTACAGCTGGTAATGCTGCTCTCAGTTAGTAACGCGGTATCACCGTCTACAGCTGGTAATATTGTAGCTTCCTCTCTGTAGCCATCATAGCTTCCTTAACAGCGTCAAACCGGTCATGCTGCAAATTGTACAGTATGTTATTGGTGTGTTGTTTCTTCATCACTGCATATTTCGTGGAAGATTCCACCACTGTATTGTCCCCCTGGTTTGAAATTTGAATGTATACACAAAGAAAAAAGTTAAGCGCTCCCCTGGAAAGTCTGCAACGACCAATAAAATCATTGGTGTAGGGATATTCTTGGCAGAAATGATTGTGATCATGAAGGGCAACATTCCGGCGATAAGAAATCACCACTAGCTTCCAACCTGAGTTTCATACCAGTTGAATGATTCGAATCCTTTAGAGCACATTTGGGATACGATGGGCAGAAACATTCAAACCCTAGAGTCTCCTGTACAAAATATGCTGGAATTGGAAGCCACATTATATGGGTATTGGCGGCAGTTACCCCTTCAACAGATCCGACGTCTCACTGGAGGGATAGAAGCTAGTGGAGGCTATACGCGCTATTAACCTTCTGCTCTAAGGATGTGTTCCACACACTCAAAGTGACATTTTTACTTCAATATGTTTGCCCTGTGAAGCCAGAAGTTTCATACTTACAAGCATCTTTTTATTTAGTTAAAATACACTTTTGATTTGGCTAACGATATCCTGAATAAATTGTATAGCTTATTGCCATTAATGGTGATTTCTTATCGCCGGAATGTTGCCCTTTATGATCACAATCGTTTCTGCAACATCAGTTTGCCAACAATCTCCCTACACCAATGATTTTACCGGTCGGTGCAGACTTTCCATGGGGGTGCTTAACTTTTTTCTTTGTGTATAGAATATTAGGTTAGGGACTGTCGTGAAGAGCTGAAATATTGCACACGGCGAACCGACAGGTAAGACCATTCGGTTATCTTCGATCTATTCCATTGTTTCGAAAATCTAGACAATCTCGGCACCAGTTTTGCTTGTTAGGCCAGGGTCATTCTACGCAAGTCCAATCTCGCCTCACACACTATATTTCCCCTTGGCTGTTGCCAATATTTCGGTCGCATCAGACACTCTTATCATCTTTTTCAATGCTACTCGGTAAGCGTGGAATGATCACTGTATATGTTAAGTATTTCCCGCACAATCTGGTGATTAACAGCAACAATCAGGTACTGGTATTTACTTTAAAATGGTATTCCCAAGGATTGCATCAATGGACCATGGTCTGCTTCACGGATTGACCATTTGTACCAAATGTGAATTCTCCTTGTCCGTACAGGAGTATTTCAGTACCATTCGCAACTCGAACCTTTGTTTTCGGACAGTGGGTGTTTCATCAAAAGTTTAGCCCTTTCCGTAGATCGTCGCAAATGCGTCGATTTAGAATGAAAAGTGATGCACCATTATCTATGCAACTGACCAAGAAAATCTGTACTGTGAGGTAGATTCCCCCTCAATCTGGTACTCAGGGAATCCCCAGCCATGTAAATTGATTTCTGTGACAATCACGTGTGAACTGATCGAAGGTACCACGTATCCGTCAACTCCATCTTGCTGATCTGTCTAGGCCTGTGTTACTGTCTGAGATTGATTGATTGTTTGGTGTTTTACGCCGCGCTCAAGATTATTTCACTTATATGGCGGCGTTGCCAGTTTTATTGTGGGAGGAAACCGGGCTCAGTGCCCGGAGGAAACCCACGACCTTCCGCTGGTAACTGGCAACCATCCCACATAGGTCGTTCGAGTGAAAACCCAGTGTTACTGTCTGAGCGCAGGACTTCGAACGGGCTCAAGATTTGTCTCTCTCTGGAGCTCAATTCTTCTTCTGTCGCTGATCTAGCGCTCTGGTAATACTGTCGTTAGCGTGCAAACTGGAACGCTTCTAACTCAATTGCAAATTGATCAGCTGCGTCAACCGTCTTGTGATGAGACTGCCATACAAGGCAAGGCATCTAAAAACTGATCGGTGGCCTAAGTCTCATGCAAATTTTCCCTAGCATCAGGATAAGCCATCTGAGATAGTAGACTTTACGCTTCTCCCAGTTCTGGTAAACCCAATCTAAACAGAGAAGTTAATCTTCGCATGCGAGGCTTAGTTCTAAAGCGAAGGGGAGGTAAGCATGTGGGCACGATTGCTGGTAAACCCTCATCTCTATGTATTCGTCTGGAGTTTAATTGCTCCTTGTCTGATTTGCAGGGGCAGATGGTCTTTCCATTGCTGCTTGCAGTCTCCCATAATTAATTTCTTCTGGTCTGCATTTCACTCCACCAAGTACCTGTTGAGCTGGTCTTCCAAGTGATACGGCCAAGTGTCTCATTTGCACCTTATTCCACCCAATTAGTGCTGCACAATTTTCAAAATGGGTAAAAAAAATCTGTAGATGGTGAGCGACCGGCGAGTGTGGCTGGCTGCACTGACGGTCTGTACGGCGTCGTTATCACTTGGGTGTTGCCGTGCCCGTCAATCTGTCCTGCATCACACTGCTGCCCAGAGGAGCTAGACACGACCTTTGGATCGGGTTTGCTTGATATCTGACGCCATGTCCACCATATAGTTATGCATGTCCAGGCCTACGTCTGCCAACTATTTAACTATATCATGCAACGCTTGGTCACGAACAGGTCTGCTGCTGGAACTGTTTATTTCTTGACGGGTTAATGGAACGGCCTCGGGTGGTGTCTATGGTAACTAGACTGGATGGTGTCGTCATACTGGATGAATACCCTGCCCTTCCCTCCATGCATCCACTAGCCGTATCCCACCGTTGGAAGTTGTAATTAGCGATATTGACAAATGAAGAAAGGTATAAGACAAGGCTGGCCTTGCCTCTCGTCATCTGGAGGAAAACCCGGACAGTCGCGAATGGCTTCTTGGCAGCGCAGCGGGAAATGCTGTATCTCCACTTACCACTGAAAACGCTGTATCACCGGCCACAGCTGCTGGAAATGCTGTATCTCCACTTACCACTGAAAACGCTGTATCACCGGCCACATCTGGAAATGTTGTATCTCTACTTACCATTGAAAACGCTGTATCACCGGTCACAGCTGGAAATGTTGTATCTCTACTTACCATTGAAAACGCTGTATCACCGGCCACAGCTGGAAATGTTGTATCTTCACTTACCACTGAAAACGCTGTATCACCGGCCACATCTGGAAATGCTGTATCTTCACTTACCACTGAAAACGCTGTATCACCGGCCACAGCTGGGAATGTTGTATCTCCACTTACCACTGAAAACGCTGTATCACCGGTCACAGCTGGAAATGTTGTATCTCTACTTACCATTGAAAACGCTGTATCACCGGTCACAGCTGGGAATGCTGTATCTTCACTTACCACTGAAAACGCTGTATCACCGGCCACAGCTGGGAATGTTGTATCTCCACTTACCACTGAAAACGCTGTATCACCGGTCACAGCTGGAAATGTTGTATCTCTACTTACCATTGAAAACGCTGTATCACAGGCCACAGTTGGAAATGCTGTATCTCCACTTACCACTGAAAAAGCTGTATCACCGGCCACAGATGGAAATGTTTTATCTCCACTTACCACTGAAAACGCTGTATCACCGGCCACAGCTGGAAATGCTGTATCCCTACTTACCATGCACTGAAAACGCTGTATCACCGGTCACAGTTGGAAATGCTGTATCTCCACTTACCACTGAAAACGCTGTATCACCGGCCACAGCTGGAAATGCTGTATCTCTACTTACGACTGAAAACGCTGTATCACCGGCCACAGCTGGAAATGCTGTATCTCTACTTACCATGCACTGAAAACGCTGTATCACCGGCCACAGTTGAAAATGCTGTATCTCCACTTACCACTGAAAACGCTGTATCACCGGCCACAGCTGGAAATGCTGTATCTCTACTTACGACTGAAAACGTTGCATCACCGGCCACAGTTGGAAATGCTGTATCTCCACTTACCACTGAAAACGCTGTATCACCGGCCACAGCTGGAAATGTTGTATCTTCACTTACCACTGAAAACGCTGTATCACCGGCCACATCTGGAAATGCTGTATCTTCACTTACCACTGAAAACGCTGTATCACCGGCCACAGCTGGGAATGTTGTATCTCCACTTACCACTGAAAACGCTGTATCACCGGTCACAGCTGGAAATGTTGTATCTCTACTTACCATTGAAAACGCTGTATCACCGGCCACAGTTGGAAATGTTTTATCTCCACTTACCACTGAAAACGCTGTATCACCGGCCACAGATGGAAATGTTTTATCTCCACTTACCACTGAAAACGCTGTATCACCGGCCACAGTTGGAAATGTTGTATCTCCACTTACCACTGAAAACGCTGTATCACCGGCCACAGTTGGAAATGTTGTATCTCCACTTTCCACTGAAAACGCTGTATCACCGGCCACAGCTGGGAATGTTTTATCTTCACTTACCACTGAAAACGCTGTATCACCGGTCACAGCTGGGAATGTTTTATCTCCACTTACCACTGAAAACGCTGTATCACCGGTCACATCTGGAAATGCTGTATCTCCACTTACCACTGAAAACGCTGTATCACCGGTCACAGCTGGGAATGTTTTATCTCCACTTACCACTGAAAACGCTGTATCACCGGTCACAGCTGGGAATGTTGTATCTTCACTTACCACTGAAAACGCTGTATCACCGGCCACAGTTGGAAATGCTGTATCTCCACTTACCACTGAAAACGCTGTATCACCGGCCACAGCTGGAAATGCTGTATCTCTACTTACCATGCACTGAAAACGCTGTATCACCGGCCACAGTTGGAAATGCTGTATCTCCACTTACCACTGAAAACGCTGTATCACCGGCCACAGCTGGAAATGCTGTATCTTCACTTACCACTGAAAACGCTGTATCACCGGCCACAGCTGAGAATGTTTTATCTCCACTTACCACTGAAAACGCTGTATCACCGGCCACAGTTGGAAATGCTGTATCTCCACTTACCACTGAAAACGCTGTATCACCGGCCACAGCTGGAAATGCTGTATCTCTACTTACCATGCACTGAAAACGCTGTATCACCGGCCACAGTTGGAAATGCTGTATCTCCACTTACCACTGAAAACGCTGTATCACCGGCCACAGCTGGAAATGCTGTATCTTCACTTACCACTGAAAACGCTGTATCACCGGCCACAGTTGGAAATGCTGTATCTCCACTTACCACTGAAAACGCTGTATCACCGGCCACAGCTGGAAATGCTGTATCTCTACTTACCATGCACTGAAAACGCTGTATCACCGGCCACAGTTGGAAATGCTGTATCTCCACTTACCACTGAAAACGCTGTATCACCGGCCACAGCTGGAAATGCTGTATCTCTACTTACGACTGAAAACGTTACATCACCGGCCACAGCTGGGAATGTTGTATCTCCACTTACCACTGAAAACGCTGTATCACCGGCCACAATTGGAAGTGCTGTATCTCCACTTACGACTGAAAACGCTGTATCACCGGCCACAGCTGGAAATGCTGTATCTCTACTTACCATGCACTGAAAACGCTGTATCACCGGCCACAGTTGGAAATGCTGTATCTCCACTTACCACTGAAAACGCTGTATCACCGGCCACAGCTGGAAATGTTGTATCTTCACTTACCACTGAAAACGCTGTATCACCGGCCACATCTGGAAATGCTGTATCTTCACTTACCACTGAAAACGCTGTATCACCGGCCACAGCTGGGAATGTTGTATCTCCACTTACCACTGAAAACGCTGTATCACCGGCCACAGTTGGAAATGTTGTATCTCCACTTACCACTGAAAACGCTGTATCACCGGCCACAGTTGGAAATGTTGTATCTCCACTTTCCACTGAAAACGCTGTATCACCGGCCACAGCTGGGAATGTTTTATCTTCACTTACCACTGAAAACGCTGTATCACCGGTCACAGCTGGGAATGTTTTATCTCCACTTACCACTGAAAACGCTGTATCACCGGCCACAGTTGGAAATGCTGTATCTCCACTTACCACTGAAAACGCTGTATCACCGGCCACAGTTGGAAATGCTGTATCTCCACTTACCACTGAAAACGCTGTATCACCGGCCACAGCTGGAAATGCTGTATCTCTACTTACCATGCACTGAAAACGCTGTATCACCGGCCACAGTTGGAAATGCTGTATCTCCACTTACCACTGAAAACGCTGTATCACCGGCCACAGCTGGAAATGCTGTATCTTCACTTACCACTGAAAACGCTGTATCACCGGCCACAGCTGAGAATGTTTTATCTCCACTTACCACTGAAAACGCTGTATCACCGGCCACAGTTGGAAATGCTGTATCTCCACTTACCACTGAAAACGCTGTATCACCGGCCACAGCTGGAAATGCTGTATCTCTACTTACCATGCACTGAAAACGCTGTATCACCGGCCACAGTTGGAAATGCTGTATCTCCACTTACCACTGAAAACGCTGTATCACCGGCCACAGCTGGAAATGCTGTATCTTCACTTACCACTGAAAACGCTGTATCACCGGCCACAGTTGGAAATGCTGTATCTCCACTTACCACTGAAAACGCTGTATCACCGGCCACAGCTGGAAATGCTGTATCTCTACTTACCATGCACTGAAAACGCTGTATCACCGGCCACAGTTGGAAATGCTGTATCTCCACTTACCACTGAAAACGCTGTATCACCGGCCACAGCTGGAAATGCTGTATCTTCACTTACCACTGAAAACGCTGTATCACCGGCCACAGTTGGAAATGCTGTATCTCCACTTACCACTGAAAACGCTGTATCACCGGCCACAGCTGGAAATGCTGTATCTCTACTTACCATGCACTGAAAACGCTGTATCACCGGCCACAGTTGGAAATGCTGTATCTCCACTTACCACTGAAAACGCTGTATCACCGGCCACAGCTGGAAATGCTGTATCTCTACTTACGACTGAAAACGTTACATCACCGGCCACAGCTGGGAATGTTGTATCTCCACTTACCACTGAAAACGCTGTATCACCGGCCACAATTGGAAGTGCTGTATCTCCACTTACGACTGAAAACGCTGTATCACCGGCCACAGCTGGAAATGCTGTATCTCTACTTACCATGCACTGAAAACGCTGTATCACCGGCCACAGTTGGAAATGCTGTATCTCCACTTACCACTGAAAACGCTGTATCACCGGCCACAGCTGGAAATGTTGTATCTTCACTTACCGCTGAAAACGCTGTATCACCGGCCACATCTGGAAATGCTGTATCTTCACTTACCACTGAAAACGCTGTATCACCGGCCACAGCTGGGAATGTTGTATCTCCACTTACCACTGAAAACGCTGTATCACCGGCCACAGTTGGAAATGTTGTATCTCCACTTACCACTGAAAACGCTGTATCACCGGCCACAGTTGGAAATGTTGTATCTCCACTTTCCACTGAAAACGCTGTATCACCGGCCACAGCTGGGAATGTTTTATCTTCACTTACCACTGAAAACGCTG
Source organism: Lepidochitona cinerea (assembly GCA_963971465.1). Classification (NCBI taxonomy): domain Eukaryota; kingdom Metazoa; phylum Mollusca; class Polyplacophora; order Chitonida; family Tonicellidae; genus Lepidochitona; species Lepidochitona cinerea. The sequence goes on along the minus strand of OZ020553.1, from coordinate 703,501 downwards.
TATCACCGGCCACAGCTGGAAATGCTGTATCTCTACTTACCATGCACTGAAAACGCTGTATCACCGGCCACAGTTGAAAATGCTGTATCTCCACTTACCACTGAAAACGCTGTATCACCGGCCACAGCTGGAAATGCTGTATCTCTACTTACGACTGAAAACGTTGCATCACCGGCCACAGTTGGAAATGCTGTATCTCCACTTACCACTGAAAACGCTGTATCACCGGCCACAGCTGGAAATGTTGTATCTTCACTTACCACTGAAAACGCTGTATCACCGGCCACATCTGGAAATGCTGTATCTTCACTTACCACTGAAAACGCTGTATCACCGGCCACAGCTGGGAATGTTGTATCTCCACTTACCACTGAAAACGCTGTATCACCGGTCACAGCTGGAAATGTTGTATCTCTACTTACCATTGAAAACGCTGTATCACCGGCCACAGTTGGAAATGTTTTATCTCCACTTACCACTGAAAACGCTGTATCACCGGCCACAGATGGAAATGTTTTATCTCCACTTACCACTGAAAACGCTGTATCACCGGCCACAGTTGGAAATGTTGTATCTCCACTTACCACTGAAAACGCTGTATCACCGGCCACAGTTGGAAATGTTGTATCTCCACTTTCCACTGAAAACGCTGTATCACCGGCCACAGCTGGGAATGTTTTATCTTCACTTACCACTGAAAACGCTGTATCACCGGTCACAGCTGGGAATGTTTTATCTCCACTTACCACTGAAAACGCTGTATCACCGGTCACATCTGGAAATGCTGTATCTCCACTTACCACTGAAAACGCTGTATCACCGGTCACAGCTGGGAATGTTTTATCTCCACTTACCACTGAAAACGCTGTATCACCGGTCACAGCTGGGAATGTTGTATCTTCACTTACCACTGAAAACGCTGTATCACCGGCCACAGTTGGAAATGCTGTATCTCCACTTACCACTGAAAACGCTGTATCACCGGCCACAGCTGGAAATGCTGTATCTCTACTTACCATGCACTGAAAACGCTGTATCACCGGCCACAGTTGGAAATGCTGTATCTCCACTTACCACTGAAAACGCTGTATCACCGGCCACAGCTGGAAATGCTGTATCTTCACTTACCACTGAAAACGCTGTATCACCGGCCACAGCTGAGAATGTTTTATCTCCACTTACCACTGAAAATGCTGTATCACCGGCCACAGTTGGAAATGCTGTATCTCCACTTACCACTGAAAACGCTGTATCACCGGCCACAGCTGGAAATGCTGTATCTCTACTTACCATGCACTGAAAACGCTGTATCACCGGCCACAGTTGGAAATGCTGTATCTCCACTTACCACTGAAAACGCTGTATCACCGGCCACAGCTGGAAATGCTGTATCTTCACTTACCACTGAAAACGCTGTATCACCGGCCACAGTTGGAAATGCTGTATCTCCACTTACCAATGAAAACGCTGTATCACCGGCCACAGCTGGAAATGCTGTATCTCTACTTACCACGCACTGAAAACGCTGTATCACCGGCCACAGTTGGAAATGCTGTATCTCCACTTACCACTGAAAACGCTGTATCACCGGCCACAGCTGGAAATGCTGTATCTCTACTTACGACTGAAAACGTTGCATCACCGGCCACAGCTGGGAATGTTGTATCTCCACTTACCACTGAAAACGCTGTATCACCGGCCACAGTTGGAAGTGCTGTATCTCCACTTACCACTGAAAACGCTGTATCACCGGCCGCAGTTGGAAATGCTGTATCTTCACTTACCACTGAAAACGCTGTATCACCGGCCACAGCTGGAAATGTTGTATCTCCACTTACCACTGAAAACGCTGTATCACCGGTCACAGCTGGAAATGCTGTATCTCCACTTACCACTGAAAACGCTGTATGACCGGCCACATCTGGAAATGATGTATCTCCACTTACCACTGAAAACGCTGTATCACCGGCCACAGCTGGAAATGTTGTATCTCCACTTACCACTGAAAACGCTGTATCACCGGCCACAGCTGGAAATGTTGTATCTCCACTTACCACTGAAAACGCTGTATCACCGCCTACAGCTGACAATGCTACTCACAACTTACAGCGCTGAATCGCCGTCCACAGCTTGTAACGCAGTATCGTAGTCTATAGCTAGTTTTGTCGTTTTGACGTTTTGTCTCCGACCACAGCTGGTATTGCTGAATCACCGTCTACAACTGGTAAAACGTCCTACAGCTGGCGAGGCTGTGTTGGCGTCTGGTGTCTACTGCTATCACACTACCTGCCCCAGGATGCGTCATCTACCTCCCTTGGTTACCTAGCTTTCCGGTAACGCCAGTTATAACCAGGTCACGATCATTAGCTCAGCAAGTTTTTCCCAGTAAGTGCAAATGGAGTACATATCTGGCATCAGTACACAATTATTTTTCCATTTACCGTAATGTCAACGTTTGGCTCTGTCACTCGGTTAGAAACATTCGCCCAGCTAAAAGCCCTGGTGGAAACTCGGAACCAACCCTAGACAAGTCTGCAGTTAATATCTTGACAGACCAATAAAGCCGGCCGCACACTGCCCTCACGGTCTGCGATTTTTCACCGGTGTCTCGAGCTGCAGTGTCGCAAGCCTCTGTGTGCTGTGAACGACGCAGCCATTTGAGGCTTACGGTCTGTGACGCAGCCATGACCGCAAGCATCAAAATGATTTGATATTTGCCGGCGTCTTATCCACCGGCGTCCCCACCGGCGTCCCCACAAACACAAGCAGTGTGCGTGGAACCGACCAATGAAAAGGTCTTCTTGCCACGTGGTTTGAAAATGTCAGCACTTGAGGAGACGATACCGTCGGGATTTTGGTCCCGAAGATACTTTGTTAGTTGACCTATGGCGGAAATACGTCAACTTATATGATACAAACTTACCGGAATTCAATGGCCGTGTCCAGAAGTCTTTGACGATAAAACAGATTGCTGGACAACATTCGGACATAGTTCTTGTAAGACCGAATGTCTTCTTCCTCTAATTTAGCAGACTGTGATAGTCTCCATAAACGTGTCGCCTTAACAACCAAGGGCGTCTCCTCCTAAAATTATGAGTATAGCAGGCTTTAGTTTATTGGAAAGCGCCATGTTTTCTTGGAACTACGAACCCCAAATTACGTCATAATCGGATATGTTCGGGAAAATCGCGCCACAACTTTACTGCACTCGGAACATCCTTCGGCTATCTTCGCTCGCTACCGGTCGGCTGTGACACGCCTCGGACAGTCTGCGCTTTTTATACGGTAAATCACCGTATTTTGGGGCTGAATAAAAATGGCGTCGAAAGTAAATATCAAAATGTTTTACTACAGACGAAAAAAGAAAATAGTAATAATTATTAATTTATTAAATGCGAATATCATTTAGAAAGATATTTGTTTATATATTATATTTAGCCAGGTAAAGCAAATGTTGTGTAACGCAAAGAAGAGACACAGTTTCGGTACATTCCAGGAATCCTCCAATACTTCAAAATTATAAAACTGATCGCGCCTGAAAGTTAACAAACAGAATATTTCGGCCCCTTACATAATCACCAGGACACTATGATGGTCCTGAAGAGGATATGGAAATTGTACGTTACACGACTACCTTTTTGGTCGCCACATTCAAAATGACCTGCAGTCTATCAGAGGGTATTTCACTCACGTAAATGCCCGAAGTTTCAAGTGAACTTTACTGTTCACCCGCACATCGATGCGCAGACATATTCAGAGCGCAGTGGCACTCGGAACATCCTTCGGCTATCTTCGCTCGCTACCGGTCGGCTTTGACACGCCTCGGACAGTCTGCGCCTTTTATACGGCGAATCACCGTATTTTTGGGCTGAATAAAAATGGCGTCGAAAGTAAATTTCAAAATGTTTTACTACAGGCGAAAATAGAAAATTAAAATAACTATAAATTTATTAAATGCTAATATCGCTTAGAAAGATTTTTGTTTATATATTTTATTTAGTCCGGTAAACCACATGTTGTAGACAGGCGCAGTTTCGGTACATATCAGGAATCCTCCAATGCTTCAATTATATAACTGATCGAGGCTGAAAGTTAGCAAACCGGGTGTTTCGGTCCCTTACATTATCACGGCACACTTGTGTGGGGCCCTCAAGGGGATTTGGGAATTGGACGCTTCACGGCTACCTATTTGGTTGCCATATTCAAAATGACCTGCAGTCTATCAGAGGGTATTTCACGCACGTAAATCCCCGAAGTTGCAGAGTGAGCGCAGTGGTTTGTAAACGGCGCCGGTGAATACGGCACCGATCAGAGTGGTAGACCGCAAGTGCAGTGTGCGCCCGGCTTAAGGGAGAAATCTCAATGGTTTTCACTTCCGAAGGGGACAGGGGTGCAGACGACACAAGTCACATTGTTGTCAGGGGCCCAATCACCCCCACGTCAGACAGCTCAATCCCCCACTTTTATTCAATCTTTCCCTTACATATATTTTTAGGCTAACTACTACGTCATTGAGTCACATGAATACTCAAAAAAGTATTCCTGGCTTATTGGAAGTCCCACTAAACAATGCCCAAAGATATCGACCGAAATCTAGGAACTTCACCCGAAAAAGGGCTAATCCTAATTGTGTACTTGCTCCATTTTGTAATAATGCTTACAGTACGTGTGCATTCCTGAACAACCAGTTTGCTTGCCGTTGTCTGTGTTTTATATAGCTATGTTTAAAGGGACACGTCCAGAGGGACTGAAATGAAGATCATTACAATTTTTGCTTTTCTACTGCTGTTTATATAAAGGTGAGGTTTCTAGATGGCCATTGGTAACTTGCCTCGCTCCCGTGGACCACTGGGTAGCGAGTTTTATTTAGGAATTTCTTTGTCATCTTTGTTGGGTTTGTGAGTAGTAAGCATGTCACTGCTGTCTAGTTTCGGCAGTCACTTTAGGCCAGTTTCGTCCGTCACTTTAGGCCAGTTTCACTTTTGTCGCTTTAGATCAGTTTGTTTATAAAAAGCATGAAAACTATCTTAAGAATGTAGGGATAGGTTTTTTTTTTAAATAAATAAGTATATATCTGCAAAATAGTGTCTAGTGGTGTAGCAACGGTCAAAGGGAGATAATCCTGGGCTGGAATACTTATTGGAGTTACCTTCCTTGGTCGTGTCGACATGTCTGGGCCTGTTGTGGTTGTTTCGGTCTAGCATGTCTAGGCAAGTTTGTATGATCGCCCCGAACAAGTCTGGGCACGCTTTGTAGTTTCGTTTTATCGCGTTTAGACACGTTGTGTCCTTGTGTTGAAATCTACTTTCCGTCAAACAAAGATGGCATAGCCAAAACATTGACTCTGGCGGGTGCTTCTTGGAGGCGTCTGACTGAATCTTTTGATATCATTGAACAGTGTTTAACTATGAACAAAAGAAGTGAAAATCACATTTTGCTAGCCCAAGACGTATATTTAACCGTGAGTGAATATCTGGATGGAATTGTGATTCATATTCGTAAATGGAAACCCGGATTTTACACCGCTGAAAAACACGATTAAATGGAGATAAACAAAGGCTAGACTACTTTGAGGTATTTGAAGAGTTACCTCCTTGGGTACTGCGGCGATTCGTCTTTAAACGGGGATTCCCCACGTAAAACCCAGGCAGGTCATATTGCACCACCGCTATGAAATGGGGATTTCCCATGACGTCAGGAGAACAGTTTCGGCCGTCGCTTTAGGACAGTGAGTGATAATGATGAGGGTTGATATTGTTTCTATTATTAAATCTATAAATATATACTCTACACGCGTCAATAGAGAGATTGTGTAAAGCTATAATATATTATACATCAGTTAGCTAGTAACACTAAATAAATACAAAGAATGATATTACAGTAACTGTTACCAGCATGTTTATCGTTCTAATTGCCTGGCACCCCGACAAGTCTGGGAGGGTGATTACAGTTATTACAGCCGGCATAATGCTTTAGAATGTAGAAAATTAAACATCACGATTAAGCTTTATATACTATGAACAAAGAACAAACTTTTAGAAATGCTCTCACTAACCGATAGGGAAAATGGTGTAGGTTAAAATATACATGAGCCAAACAGAAAAACATATAGAAACATAGTCACACAGGGGAATAATTATTCCAGATTTAGAAAGTAAGGAAATGAAATATCTGAGATGACAACTGCCAGTGTCCATTCGCTGCTAGGATAGAAAATGACCTGTGAAATGTTCTTAAAGTATGTAACCTTACTACCACTAACAGACGCCCTGCGGGCGTTAAGCGGGCCCCGGGCGTTAAGTGGGCGTTCCCGGGCGTTCATTCAAGACGAAAGGTTATTCGTATCATTACCCTAAGCATTACCTACGGCCGCTTTACGCCCGCCGGGCGTCTGTTTTATACGCCACCTGGGGGGAATTATATGCTATATAGAAGTACATCTCACTATACCAATATTATTAGTCAGTCGAGTGCCGTACATTAGACATGGGACTGTTTACATGCACCGAGTGTGGCCAAACTTTTACTCGGGATCATGATATGCGACGTCATCAGGATAGGTATAACCATCATACAACATCACTTCAAAGTCACAATGAAGATCAAAACACTTCCTCAGAATATGGGAACCATCACTTCAACGACAATGTAACGAAAATCACAGGGTCAGAAAACAATGCTTCTGCGGATAGTTGTGCAAGTCAAGAGACCTCAGATGAAAACACTCTGTCGTCAACGGAGGAAGAATCACAGGAAGGTGAAAGCTTTTCCTCGGCTGAGGAAGAGTCACAGGAAAACGGAAAGGTATCCTCAACGATGTGGGATAATCTTGTAACCAAGGCGATCGAACAGCACATCCCTGAAACAACTGACTCTATCGATGAAGAAAATGGTGACTACGAAACTTTGAGGCCAAAAATAACAAATACTCTGATGTCTGTATACAACGAAAGGAAATTGCTTTTAGAGTCTATGAAAAAAGATCCAATCCATAAAAAAATTATGGCCACGAAACATTCACTTCAAGACAATTTTGATTTATCACCGAAAGAGGCCCTGTATAATGCTATAAAATGAGGAAAACTTTATTTAACGATCTTTTACCAGCCACATACTCTGACACTCAAGAAAATGAGGACAGTGACTAAATCTAACCTTAACATACAATTTATATATATATGTTTTAAATGTGTTAATATAGTTTTGACTTTACATAGCCTAACTCAATAAAGATGTTGAACTATAAATAGAACGTCGAGTTAGTCATGTCTTTGGTCATTTACATACTGCCTTTTGTCTTGAATGAACGCCCGGGAACGCCCGCTTAACGCCCGGCGCCCGCTTAACGTCCGGCGCCCGCTTAACACCCGCAGGGCGTCTGTTAGTGGTAGTAAGGTTACATACTTTAAGAACATTTCACAGGTCATTTTCTATCCTAGCAGCGAATGGACACTGATAGTTGTCATCTCAGATGTTTCATTTCCTTACTTTCTAAATCTGGAATAATTATTCCCCTGTGTTACTATGTTTCTATATGTTTTTCTGTTTGGCTCATGTATATTTTAACCTATACCATTTTCCCTATCGGTTAGTGAGAGCATTTCTAAAAGTCTGTTCTTTGTTTATAGTATATAAAGCTTAATCGCGATGTTTAATTTTCTACATTCTAAGCCATTATGCCGGCTGTAATAACTGTAATCATCCTCCCAGACTTGTCGGGGTGCCAGGCAATTAGAACGATAAACATGCTGGTTACAGTTACTGTAATATCATTCTTTGAATTTATTTAGTGTTACTAGCTAACTGATGTATAATATATTATAGCTTTACACAATCTCTCTATTGGCGCGTGTAGAGTATATATTTATAGATTTAATAATAGAAACAATATCAACCCTCATCATTATCACTCACTGTCCTATAGCGACGGCCGAAACTGTTCTCCTGACGTCATGGGAAATCCCCATTTCATAGCGGTGGTGCAATAAGACCTGCCTGGGTTTTACGTGGGGAATCCCCGTTTAAAGACGAATTGCCGCAGTACCCAAGGGAGGTAACTCTTCCAATACCTCAAAGTAGTCTAGCCTTTGTTTATCTCCATTTGATCGTGTTTTTCAGCGGTGTAAAATTCGGGTTTCCATTTACGAATATGAATCAAAATTCCATCCAGATATTCACTCACGGTTAAATATACGTCTTGGGCTAGCGAAATGTGATTTTCACTTCTTTTGTTCATAGTTAAACACTGTTCAATGATATCAAAAGATTCAGTCAGACGCCTCCAAGAAGCACCCGCCAGAGTCAATGTTTTGGCTATGCCATCTTTGTTTGACGGAAAGTAGATTTCAACACAAGGACACAATGTGTCTAAACGCGATAAAGCGAAACTACAAAGCGTGCCCAGACTTGTTCGGGGCGATCATACAAACTTGTCTAGACATGCTAGACCGAAACAACCACAACAGGCCCAGACATGTCGACACGACCAAGGAAGGTAACTCCAATAAGTATTCCAGCCCAGGATTATCTCCCTTTGACCGTTGCTACACCACTAGACACTATTTTGCAGATATATACTTATTTTTTTAAATTTATTTTAAAAAAAAACCCATCCATACATTCTTAAGATAGTTTTCATGCTTTTTATAAACAAACTGATCTAAAGCGACTAAACTGCCCTAAAGTGAAACTGGCCTAAAGTGACTACCGAAACTGGCCTAAAGTGACTGCCGAAACTGGACAGCAGTGACATGCTTACTACTTTTGTGATAATTGATCGTGATAAGCTGTGCACGCTTATAGCCTCTTCAGCTGCGCGTGTGGCATATTCTCGGCTGTTTGTTTACCGACCATCAGACAGAAAACAATAGCAACAGGGACATTTCCTTAGCAGCTCTTTCAATGTACTTGTTTGGCGGAAAATGGACTCTTCATCCGAGATTGATTACTTCTTATATGTATACAAATTTCAGGGTCAACAGAAAATCGCTAAAACCTTAGGCGGTGTGTCCTTTTAACGTATGCCCCATACATGTATAATGACCCCTACATGTATAATGACCCCTACATGTATAATGACCCCTACATGTATAATGACCCCTACATGTATAATGACCCCTACATGTATAATGACCCCTACATGTATAAGTGTTTTAATGCGTTATTTAATAATCTCAAATGTGTAGGTAAACAGTTGTAAGGGCTGTATTGATATGTATTTATTACATGTAATAAAATCAAATAGAAACTTTGTAGGATAGTGAAAAGATGAAATGGGAAGGATTATGTACACTAAAATGACGAATAATGAAAGATGACGTTATCTCCCCAAGGAGTAAGGTGCAAAACGTCAATCACTAAATCAAGTACTCTAACTCTAGCATATATCGAATAAGAAAACAGATAAAGATATAACAAGGAACTAAATATTTTATTGCACATCCGTACACAGACAAGACTGAAATGTTGCCACATCTATATTACATTATCGTTAGCAATCTACAGCACGTGTTTCTGAACTTCTGTACAACTCTTATCAAAAAATTACCGGACAATCTTCCAATAACTCATTTTTAAACAAGGGTTTCCGGAAACCCAAAATACGCCTTTTACAGTAAATGCGGCCCATTAAAACTAAATACTTTCATTTGTGTTACTTAATTTCCAAGATCAGTTTAAATAATGATAAAAACACTGTTGATGAATTTTGCGTAAAAATAAATAAACAATCGTCAAATACCAATACAGAAACACCGATAATTTTGGATATCCGGTTTACAGATCATTACAACTATACATTGAATAGTACACTTTTAGTAAAAGACTTGTCATGTAATGAATTAGACAATAATATATTTGAAGGCGTTGCCAGGGGAAACCGGGCTGTTTATCCAGAGGTGAGAACCTGACAACTCTTCCACATATTGAGCCATACAGTAAAAGACCCACTCAAGTTATTTTTCAATTTCCTGTAACCCATCGATGGAAGGTCTGTGTTGGACCGAGAGACACTCTGCCGACTGAGAGACCAGATTTCTTGAAGTAAAAAGGAAAATTACATAATCTAATATGGCTGCCAGTTGTTAAGCAGCAGGGAAAATTTACTCTAGTTGCCTTATTGTGTAATAACTTTTGGACACGATGTTATACATAACAAGTATCCCTCCTCCAGAAATGATCATGAAGCAGCAGGGCATTTTGAGGCACAGATAACTAAAGACATCCACTCTAACTTATAGGAAATATATACTGGCTTGTAAATTAGCCTTTTGCGACAACGTGACATGCTGTATTAAATGTCCACACGACTTGTGGAGGTGGTTGATTTAAAAAAGGACAGTCTTTCGGTTGATATTCCAGGTTATAGTTATACAAGGTACGATAAGCTCATCAGGAAAGTAATTTCCTAATACTTTGTCCTGTCGATTTCTACTGGTTAATGCTGTGCTTCACTGACGATCGAGCACGTGTTTGTCTACATTTTCTTTTTCGGGTTTCCTTAATGTCGTAAAGGACGTGTAAGATTCACACACATAAATGTAATCCTCTATGCATGTTGTGTTTTTATTCCTCTTTAAGATCTGCTAATCAATTTAGAAGTTGTGGAGCGAAAGGGAAAATGACAATCCAATCACAGCGTCTAACCATGTAACTTACATTTTAATAAAATCCAATATGGCTGCCGTATTATACAACATGTGATATCATTCATATTTCATGACACACTCTTTACCTTTATAAATTGTTTAAGATCCGATCACAGTCTTAGAAAGTATACAATAGGTTGAGTGTATTGAAGTTATTCTGATGCACCAAAGCATGGACCTACTCAAAACACAATTAAAAAAGGTGCATTAGAAATATCTAACAAGTTTTAAAGGCGAGTATGATTTGAAACCAGGCGGTAGAAGACGTCAACGGGAAATTCGTTTTTAAACGGAGGGACCCAAACTCGTTGCTGGCGTACCTTACTGCCACAAATAAGGGTGTAGTTCGATAAAAGTATTATCAAAAATTTTCATAACAAAGTTTTCAGTTATGGTTACTGACCATAACTTCCGAGTTCTGATTTGTTGAAAATTCAAATGTACCTGCTTCGAGATGTTGAAGAAACCCGTATTGTGAGCGCGTGCATGAATAGAAGTATATTACGAAGCCAAAGGGAAAATGATAATAGAATATTGCAACCTTATTGTCTCCATGGTTATTTTTAGACAAGAAGATTTTCCCTGTGCCCGTGTTCATAATTATATAACATATAAGGTACCGGTAATTAATAATTCGTGAAGATATTAAGATCAGATCAAAGCTTTAGAAGTTGTAGAACGGAATGGAAAGCCGACGTTGAACATCCGGACGATTATAGATGATACTAAAATGGACGACCGACTTTTAGAGCCGGAAGTATACCATCAAAAAAGTAACAGCCTATAAGAATAACTACTGAATTAGCAAATTAACCGACACCGATTGACCCGGAAAAAACTCCGGGCCAGGGCGAGAATCGAACTCACGACCCAGGGTCACCGTCACCGTCAATCGGTGTCGGTTAATTTGCTGATTCAGTAATTTCCCTGATGATAATTGCAGCTTGCTATAAGAATAACTTGCTTCAATATGAGCTGATCTTTCAACACGAGATTTTGGCATCAATTATCCGCTGGCCAAAGAGAGTGAGTGGGTTGTTAAAATACAAGCTTTACGTCAGAAATGTCAATAAAAATGATAATGTAAGAAAATAGCACCCAGAGATAACATACTGACAGCTTGCTGTCGGAGATGAACGTATGGCTCCATATAGTGTTATGGCAATAAATAAAATAAATGGTTAAACAGATAAAATTAAGAGATCACTGACGAGTTCTATCTCAAAACCTAAAGCACTTACTCCACCAAGGCCATATATGATGTAATAACACTGTAAGTAAACAATAACTATGACGTCAAGGCAATAAGATAATTAATTTCAGGACAGGTCTTACCAGAGTAGAAATGCAGTAAATTTTGTAGGTTTTAACCCAGAAATTGACTGAGAGGAAACCGGCCATATACCTGGAGGAAACCGGCCATATACCTTGAGGAAACCGGCCATATACCTGGAGGAAACCGACCAAATACCTGGAGGAAACCGGCCATAAACCGGCTATTTACCTGAGGAAACCAGCCATATACCTGGAGGAAACCGGCCATAAACCTTGAGGAAACCGGCCATAAACCTTGAGGAAACCGGCCATATACCTGGAGGAAACCGACCATATACCTGGAGGAAACCGGCCATAAACCGGCTATTTACCTTAAGGAAACCGGCCATATACCTGGCGGAAACCGGCCATAAACCTTGAGGAAACCGGCCATATACCTGGAGGAAACCGACCATATACCTGGAGGAAACCAGCCATAAACCGGCTATTTACCTGAGGAAACCAGCCATATACCTGGAGGAAACCGGCAATATACCTGGGGAAGCCACCATGTACATGGAAGAAACCGACCATATACCTTGAAAAAAACGGCCATATACCTGGAGGAAACCGGCCATATACCTGGAGGAAACCGACCATATACCTGGAGGAAACCGGCCATAAACCGGCTATTTACCTGAGGAAACCAGCCATATACCTGGAGGAAACCGGCAATATACCTGGGGAAGCCACCATGTACATGGAAGGAACCGACCATATACCTTGAAAAAAACGGCCATATACCTTGAGGAAACCGGTCATATACCTTGGGGAAACCGGCCATATACCTAAAGGAAACCAGCCATATACCTTGAGGAAACCGGCCATATACCTTGAGGAAACCGGCCATATACCTTGAGGAAACCGGCCATATACCTTAAGGAAACCGGAAATATACCTGGAGGAACCAGTTTTCCTCTAATTAAAAGTTAATTTGAAATTCGGAAAAGTGATTTGTACTAATTAAAAATTAATTTAATGTTTTAAAAAGTAATTTGTTATAATTAAAAATTAATTTGGTACATGGAAAAGTGATTTTGTTGATTAAAATATTTAGTTGTTTATTTGATAAGTATAACTGATAAATATGTCCAGCCACTGGTGGTGTTGAATGTTGAGAGTATGAGGCAAGCTCAGGCACATCATTTGGACGGCGGATTTCAGAGAATATCATCTCACATTTATATCTGAGTCTAGTACAAAGTAGACATTGCCAAGATAAAACCAGTCCTTAGGTCTGGAGGAAAACATCACCTCCAGATGTTACATGGCTTTGTGACCATCTGGAGGAAAACATCACCTCCCAATGTTACATGGCTTTGCCACCCCATCCAAATGTAGAGTAAGGAGAGACTAGGGACAATCAAGCTCCAACAATACTATCAACTATAAACATTGGTGTTTAAATACAATGTTCAATGCTCCATTAGTTACACTGATTTGTTTAATGAAATACACAAGTAAGGTTAACCCGAAAAACAACAGTCTCATATTGACTCAATATCTCAGTATTTATTATACCATCTTCAGGAGACAATGATGATGATGGTAGAATAAATGCTGAGATATTGAGTCAATATGAATCTGTTGTATTTCGGGTTAACACCACTTGTGTATAAGAAATGTTCTATGGAGGGATAAACTAAACAGGATACATCTTATAAAAAAGTCAATAATTCAAGTATGAAATGAAAAAACTGAGACAAAAACAAACTGAGACATGAAAAAGACTAGATACAGATGAGGGAATTGTACTATATGTAGCTATTAGGAGAAAATAGACTTTCACACAGTCAATAAAGCTACTTAAAAACTCCCCACAGTCCTCAATTACATGGACAGGCTACAATGATTAGTAAAAATTACAGCAATAATTATAACTCAAACAGCTTTAATGCCATCCCTTTTTTAAGTGAGAAGTGTCAGCTTTGTGAAGTGACAATTACAGCTGTACAAGCTGTCAGGAGAGAACTTTTGCAAACAGAGAATTACGGCGGAACAATATGTATCAAAGTGTCTTCTTTGCAAACAGATAATTTCAAATGAGCAATATGTAAGTGTCAGCTTTGTGAAGTGACAATTACAGCTGTACAACCTGTGACAGTCACTTTTGCAAACAGATAATTTCAAATGAGCAATATGTAAGTGCTCGCTTTAAAAAGTGAGAGTTACAGCTGTACAAGCTTTCAGATGCTCAGCTTTGTCAGCGGAATTTCACAGCACATAAAGCTGTAAGAAACAGTTTTGTCCAGAGAAACTTACAGTTCAGAAAGCTGTAAGAAACAGTTTTGTCCAGAGAAACTTACAGTTCAGAAAGCTGTAAGAAACAGTTTTGTCCAGAGAAACTTACAGTTCAGAAAGCTGTAAGAAACAGTTTTGTCCAGAGAAACTTACAGTTCAGAAAGCTGTAAGAAACAGTTTTGTCCAGAGAAACTTACAGTTCAGAAAGCTGTAAGAAACAGTTTTGTCCAGAGAAACTTACAGTTCAGAAAGCCGTAAGAAACAGTTTTGTCCACAGAAAATGACAGCAGAGAAAGCTGTAAAACAGTTTTATCAAAGGAAACTTATAGCTCAGCAAGCTATAAGAATGTTTTGTCAAGGGAAACTTGTATAAAATAACCCTTTGCACATAGATTAACATAAAACAATAATCTCACTTTTTGAACAAATCATCAAATTTGGCAAATACATTCCCAGAGAAATAACAGACAGAGACATATATGTAATAAAAGACAAAACCATGATACATTTCATTTTTGGTATCCCCTCTAGTCTTCTCAAACTTCACTGATGATTGGATCCTAAAACTGTGATGACATGGTGTGATCACCAGTCATTGATGTTTGGATCCTAAAACTGTGATGACATGGTATGATCATCAGTCATTGATGATTGGATACTAAAACTGTGATGTCATGGTGTGATGATTGGATACTAAAACTGTGATGTCATGGTGTGATGATTGGATACTAAAACTGTGATGACATGGTGTGATGATTGGATACTAAAACTGTGATGTCATGGTGTGATCATCAGTCATTGATGATTAGATACTAAAACTGTGATGTCATGGTGTGATCATCAGTCATTGATGATTGGATACTAAAACTGTGATGTCATGGTGTGATCATCAGTCGTTGATGATTGGATACTAAAACTGTGATGTCATGGTGTGATCACCAGTCATTGATGATTGGATACTAAAACTGTGATGTCATGGTGTGATCATCAGTCATTGATGATTGGATACTAAAACTGTGATGTCATGGTGTGATCATCAGTCATTAATGATTGGATACTAAAACTCTGATGTCATGGTGTGATCACCAGTCATTGATGATTGGATACTGTGATGTCATGGTGTGATCATCAGTCGTTGATGATTGGATACTAAAACTGTGATGTCATGGTGTGATCATCAGTCATTGATGATTGGATACTAAAACTGTGATGTCATGGTGTGATCATCAGTCGTTGATGATTGGATACTAAAACTGTGATGTCATGGTGTGATCACCAGTCATTGATGATTGGATACTAAAACTGTGATGTCATGGTGTGATCATCAGTCATTGATGATTGGATACTAAAACTGTGATGTCATGGTGTGACCAGTCATTGATGATTAGATACTAAAACTGTGATGTCATGGTGTGATCATCAGTCATTGATGATTGGATACTAAAACTGTGATGTCATGGTGTGATCATCAGTCATTAATGATTGGATACTAAAACTCTGATGTCATGGTGTGATCACCAGTCATTGATGATTGGATACTGTGATGTCATGGTGTGATCATCAGTCATTGATGATTGGGTACTAAAACTGTGATGTCATGGTGTGATCACCAGTCATTGATGATTGGATACTAAAACTGTGATGTCATGGTGTGATCATCAGTCGTTGATGATTGGATACTAAAACTGTGATGTCATGGTGTGATCACCAGTCATTGATGATTGGATACTAAAACTGTGATGTCATGGTGTGATCATCAGTCATTGATGATTGGATACTAAAACTGTGATGTCATGGTGTGATCATCAGTCATTGATGATTAGATACTAAAACTGTGATGTCATGGTGTGATCACCAGTCATTGATGATTGGATACTAAAACTGTGATGTCATGGTGTGATCACCAGTCATTGATGATTGGATACTAAAACTCCGATGTCATGGTGTGATCACCAGTCATTGATGATTAGATACTAAAACTGTGATGTCATGGTGTGATCATCAGTCATTGATGATTGGATACTAAAACTGTGATGTCATGGTGTGATCATCAGTCATTGATGATTGGATACTAAAACTGTGATGTCATGGTGTGATCACCAGTCATTGATGATTGGATACTAAAACTGTGATGTCATGGTGTGATCACCAGTCATTGATGATTGGATACTAAAACTGTGATGTCATGGTGTGATCATCAGTCATTGATGATTGGATACTAAAACTGTGATGTCATGGTGTGATCATCAGTCATTGATGATTGGATACTAAAACTCTGATGTCATGGTGTGATCACCAGTCATTGATGATTGGATACTGTGATGTCATGGTGTGATCATCAGTCATTGATGATTGGGTACTAAAACTGTGATGACCAGTCATTGGTGATTGGATACTAAAACTGTGATGTCATGGTGTGATCATCAGTCATTGATGATTGGATACTAAAACTCTGATGTCATGGTGTGATCACCAGTCATTGATGATTGGATACTAAAACTGTGATGTCATGGTGTGATCACCAGTCATTGATGATTGGATACTAAAACTGTGATGTCATGGTGTGATCACCAGTCATTGATGATTAGATACTAAAACTGTGATGTCATGGTGTGATCATCAGTCATTGATGATTGGATACTAAAACTGTGATGTCATGGTGTGATCATCAGTCATTGATGATTGGATACTAAAACTGTGATGTCATGGTGTGATCATCAGTCATTGATGATTGGATACTAAAACTGTGATGTCATGGTGTGATCATCAGTCATTGATGATTGGATACTAAAACTGTGATGTCATGGTGTGATCATCAGTCATTGATGATTGGGTACTAAAACTGTGATGTCATGGTGTGATCATCAGTCATTGATGATTGGATACTAAAACTGTGATGTCATGGTGTGATCATCAGTCATTGATGATTGGATACTAAAACTGTGATGTCATGGTGTGATCATCAGTCATTGATGATTGGATCCTAAAACTCTGATGTCATGGTGTGATCATCAGTGATTGATGATTGGATACTAAAACTGTGATGTCATGGTGTGATCATCAGTCATTGATGATTGGATACTAAAACTGTGATGTCATGGTGTGATCACCAGTCATTGATGATTGGATACTAAAACTGTGATGTCATGGTGTGATCATCAGTCATTGATGATTGGATACTAAAACTGTGATGTCATGGTGTGATCACCAGTCATTGATGATTGGATACTAAAACTGTGATGTCATGGTGTGATCACCAGTCATTGATGATTGGATACTAAAACTGGGATGTCATGGTGTGATCATCAGTCGTTGATGATTGGATACTAAAACTGTGATGTCATGGTGTGATCACCAGTCATTGATGATTGGATACTAAAACTGTGATGTCATGGTGTGATCATCAGTCATTGATGATTGGATACTAAAACTCTGATGTCATGGTGTGATCACCAGTCATTGATGATTGGATACTGTGATGTCATGGTGTGATCATCAGTCATTGATGATTGGGTACTAAAACTGTGATGACCAGTCATTGGTGATTGGATACTAAAACTGTGATGTCATGGTGTGATCATCAGTCATTGATGATTGGATACTAAAACTCTGATGTCATGGTGTGATCACCAGTCATTGATGATTGGATACTAAAACTGTGATGTCATGGTGTGATCACCAGTCATTGATGATTGGATACTAAAACTGTGATGTCATGGTGTGATCACCAGTCATTGATGATTAGATACTAAAACTGTGATGTCATGGTGTGATCATCAGTCATTGATGATTGGATACTAAAACTGTGATGTCATGGTGTGATCATCAGTCATTGATGATTGGATACTAAAACTGTGATGTCATGGTGTGATCATCAGTCATTGATGATTGGATACTAAAACTGTGATGACCAGTCATTGATGATTGGATACTAAAACTGTGATGTCATGGTGTGATCACCAGTCATTGATGATTGGATACTAAAACTCTGATGTCATGGTGTGATCATCAGTCGTTGATGATTGGATACTAAAACTGTGATGTCATGGTGTGATCACCAGTCATTGATGATTGGATACTAAAACTGTGATGACCAGTCATTGATGATTGGATACTAAAACTGTGATGTCATGGTGTGATCACCAGTCATTGATGATTGGATACTAAAACTGTGATGTCATGGTGTGATCACCAGTCATTGATGATTGGATACTAAAACTGTGATGTCATGGTGTGATCATCAGTCATTGATGATTGGATCCTAAAACTGTGATGTCATGGTGTGATCATCAGTCATTGATGATTAGATACTGTGATGTCATGGTGTGATCATCAGTCATTGATGATTAGATACTAAAACTGTGATGTCATGGTATGATCATCAGTCATTGATGATTGGATACTAAAACTGTGATGTCATGGTGTGATCATCAGTCATTGATGATTGGATACTGTGATGTCATGGTGTGATCATCAGTCATTGATGATTAGATACTAAAACTGTGATGTCATGGTGTGATCACCAGTCATTGATGATTGGATACTGTGATGTCATGGTGTGATCATCAGTCATTGATGATTGGATACTAAAACTGTGATGTCATGGTGTGATCATCAGTCATTGATGATTGGATACTAAAACTGTGATGACCAGTCATTGATGATTGGATACTAAAACTGTGATGTCATGGTGTGATCACCAGTCATTGATGATTGGATACTAAAACTGTGATGTCATGGTGTGATCACCAGTCATTGATGATTGGATACTAAAACTGTGATGTCATGGTGTGATCATCAGTCATTGATGATTAGATACTGTGATGTCATGGTGTGATCATCAGTCATTGATGATTAGATACTAAAACTGTGATGTCATGGTATGATCATCAGTCATTGATGATTGGATACTAAAACTGTGATGTCATGGTGTGATCATCAGTCATTGATGATTAGATACTAAAACTGTGATGTCATGGTGTGATCACCAGTCATTGATGATTGGATACTAAAACTGTGATCACGAGTCATTGATGATTGGATACTAAAACTGTGATGTCATGGTGTGATCACCAGTCATTGATGATTAGATACTAAAACTGTGATGTCATGGTGTGATCATCAGTCATTGATGATTGGATACTAAAACTGTGATGTCATGGTGTGATCATCAGTCATTGATGATTGGATCCTAAAACTGTGATGTCATGGTGTGATCATCAGTCGTTGATGATTGGATACTAAAACTGTGATGTCATGGTGTGATCATCAGTCATTGATGATTGGGTACTAAAACTGTGATGTCATGGTGTGATCACCAGTCATTGATGATTGGATACTAAAACTGTGATGTCATGGTGTGATGATTGGATACTAAAACTGTGATGACATGGTATGATCACCAGTCATTGATGATTGGATACTAAAACTGTGATGTCATGGTGTGATCATCAGTCATTGATGATTGGGTACTAAAACTGTGATGTCATGGTGTGATGATTGGATACTAAAACTGTGATGTCATGGTGTGATCATCAGTCATTGATGATTGGGTACTAAAACTGTGATGTCATGGTGTGATGATCAGTCATTGATGATTGGGTACTAAAACTGTGATGTCATGGTGTGATCATCAGTCATTAATGATTGGATACTAAAACTGTGATGTCATGGTGTGATCATCAGTCATTGATGATTGGATCCTAAAACTGTGATGTCATGGTGTGATGATTGAATACTAAAACTGTGATGTCATGGTGTGATCACCAGTCATTGATGATTGGATACTAAAACTGTGATGTCATGGTATGATCATCAGTGATTGATGATTGGATACTAAAACTGTGATGTCATGGTGTGATCACCAGTCATTGATGATTGGATACTAAAACTGTGATGTCATGGTGTGATCATCAGTCATTGATGATTGGATACTAAAACTGTGATGTCATGGTATGATCATCAGTGATTGATGATTGGATACTAAAACTGTGATGTCATGGTGTGATCATCAGTCATTGATGATTGGATACTAAAACTGTGATGTCATGGTGTGATCACCAGTCATTGATGATTGGATACTAAAACTGTGATGTCATGGTGTGATCACCAGTCATTGATGATTGGATACTAAAACTGTGATGTCATGGTGTGATCACCAGTCATTGATGATTGGATACTAAAACTGTGATGTCATGGTATGATCATCAGTGATTGATGATTGGATACTAAAACTGTGATGTCATGGTGTGATCATCAGTCATTGATGATTGGATACTAAAACTGTGATGTCATGGTGTGATCACCAGTCATTAATGATTGGATACTAAAACTGTGATGTCATGGTGTGATCACCAGTCATTGATGATTGGATACTAAAACTGTGATGTCATGGTGTGATCATCAGTCATTGATGATTGGATACTAAAACTGTGATGTCATGGTGTGATCATCAGTCATTGATGATTGGATACTAAAACTGTGATGTCATGGTATGATCACCAGTCATTGATGATTGGATACTAAAACTGTGATGTCATGGTGTGATCATCAGTCATTGATGATTGGATACTAAAACTCTGATGTCATGGTGTGATCATCAGTCGTTGATGATTGGATACTAAAACTCTGATGTCATGGTGTGATCACCAGTCATTGATGATTGGATACTAAAACTGTGATGGCCAGTCATTGATGATTGGATACTAAAACTGTGATGTCATGGTGTGATCATCAGTCATTGATGATTGGATACTAAAACTGTGATGTCATGGTGTGATCATCAGTCATTGATGATTGGATACTGTGATGTCATGGTGTGATCATCAGTCATTGATGATTGGATACTAAAACTGTGATGGCCAGTCATTGATGATTGGATACTAAAACTGTGATGTCATGGTGTGATCATCAGTGATTGATGATTGGATACTAAAACTGTGATGTCATGGTGTGATCATCAGTCGTTGATGATTGGATACTAAAACTGTGATGTCATGGTGTGATCACGAGTCATTGATGATTGGATACTAAAACTGTGATGTCATGGTGTGATCATCAGTCATTGATGATTAGATACTAAAACTGTGATGTCATGGTGTGATGATTGGATACTAAAACTGTGATGTCATGGTGTGATCATCAGTCATTGGTGATTGGATACTAAAACTGTGATGTCATGGTGTGATCACCAGTCATTGATGATTGGATACTAAAACTCTGATGTCATGGTGTGATCACCAGTCATTGATGATTGGATACTAAAACTGTGATATCATGGTGTGATCATCAGTCGTTGATGATTGGATACTAAAACTGTGATGTCATGGTGTGATCATCAGTCATTGATGATTGGATACTAAAACTGTGATGTCATGGTGTGATCATCAGTCATTGATGATTGGATACTAAAACTGTGATGTCATGGTGTGATCATCAGTCATTGATGATTGGATACTAAAACTGTGATGTCATGGTGTGATCATCAGTCATTGATGATTGGATACTAAAACTGTGATGTCATGGTGTGATCATCAGTCATTGATGATTGGATACTAAAACTGTGATGTCATGGTGTGATCATCAGTCGTTGATGATTGGATACTGTGATGTCATGGTGTGATCACCAGTCATTGATGATTGGATACTAAAACTGTGATGTCATGGTGTGATCATCAGTCATTGATGATTGGATACTAAAACTGTGATGTCATGGTGTGATCACCAGTCATTGATGATTGGATACTAAAACTGTGATGTCATGGTGTGATCATCAGTCATTGATGATTGGATACTAAAACTCTGATGTCATGGTGTGATCACCAGTCATTGATGATTGGGTACTAAAACTGTGATGTCATGGTGTGATCATCAGTCATTGATGATTGGATACTAAAACTGTGATGTCATGGTGTGATCACCAGTCATTGATGATTGGATACTAAAACTGTGATGTCATGGTGTGATCACCAGTCATTGATGATTGGATACTAAAACTGTGATGTCATGGTGTGATCACCAGTCATTGATGATTGGATACTAAAACTGTGATGTCATGGTGTGATCATCAGTCATTGATGATTGGATACTAAAACTGTGATGTCATGGTGTGATCACCAGTCATTGATGATTGGATACTAAAACTGTGATGTCATGGTGTGATCACCAGTCATTGATGATTGGATACTAAAACTGTGATGTCATGGTGTGATCACCAGTCATTGATGATTGGATACTAAAACTGTGATGTCATGGTGTGATCATCAGTCATTGATGATTGGATACTAAAACTGTGATGTCATGGTGTGATCATCAGTCATTGATGATTGGATACTAAAACTCTGATGTCATGGTGTGATCACCAGTCATTGATGATTGGGTACTAAAACTGTGATGTCATGGTGTGATCATCAGTCATTGATGATTGGATACTAAAACTGTGATGTCATGGTGTGATCACCAGTCATTGATGATTGGATACTAAAACTGTGATGTCATGGTGTGATCACCAGTCATTGATGATTTGATACTAAAACTGTGATGTCATGGTGTGATCATCAGTCATTGATGATTGGATACTAAAACTGTGATGTCATGGTGTGATCACCAGTCATTGATGATTGGATACTAAAACTGTGATGTCATGGTGTGATCACCAGTCATTGATGATTGGATACTAAAACTGTGATGTCATGGTGTGATCATCAGTCATTGATGATTGGATACTAAAACTGTGATGTCATGGTGTGATCATCAGTCATTGATGATTGGATACTAAAACTCCGATGTCATGGTGTGATCATCAGTCATTGATGATTGGATACTAAAACTCTGATGTCATGGTGTGATCATCAGTCATTGATGATTGGATACTAAAACTGTGATGTCATGGTGTGATCACCAGTCATTGATGATTGGATACTGTGATGTCATGGTGTGATCACCAGTCATTGATGATTGGATACTGTGATGTCATGGTGTGATCATCAGTCATTGATGATTGGATACTAAAACTGTGATGTCATGGTGTGATCACCAGTCATTGATGATTGGATACTAAAACTGTGATGTCATGGTGTGATCATCAGTCATTGATGATTGGATACTAAAACTGTGATGTCATGGTGTGATCATCAGTCATTGATGATTGGATACTAAAACTGTGATGTCATGGTATGATCATCAGTCATTGATGATTGGATACTAAAACTGTGATGTCATGGTGTGATCACCAGTCATTGATGATTGGAGACTAAAACTGTGATCATCAGTCATTGATGATTGGATACTAAAACTGTGATGTCATGGTATGATCACCAGTCATTGATGATTGGAGACTAAAACTGTGATCATCAGTCATTGATGATTGGATACTAAAACTGTGATGTCATGGTGTGATCACCAGTCATTGATGATTGGATACTAAAACTGTGATGTCATGGTATGATCATCAGTCATTGATGATTGGATACTGTGATGTCATGGTGTGATCATCAGTCATTGATGATTGGATACTAAAACTGTGATGTCATGGTGTGATCATCAGTCATTGATGATTGGATACTAAAACTGTGATGTCATGGTGTGATCACCAGTCATTGATGATTGGATACTAAAACTGTGATGTCAAGGTGTGATCATCAGTCATTGATGATTGGATACTAAAACTGTGATGTCATGGTGTGATCATCAGTCATTGATGATTGGATACTGTGATGACATGGTGTGATCACCAGTCATTGATGATTGGATACTAAAACTGTGATGTCATGGTGTGATCACCAGTCATTGATGATTGGATACTAAAACTGTGATGTCATGGTGTGATCACCAGTCATTGATGATTGGATACTAAAACTGTGATGTCATGGTGTGATCACCAGTCATTAATGATTGGATACTAAAACTGTGATGTCATGGTGTGATCATCAGTCATTGATGATTGGATACTAAAACTGTGATGTCATGGTGTGATCACCAGTCATTGATGATTGGATACTAAAACTGTGATGTCATGGTGTGATCATCAGTCATTGATGATTGGATACTAAAACTGTGATGTCATGGTATGATCATCAGTCATTGATGATTGGATACTAAAACTGTGATGTCATGGTGTGATCACCAGTCATTGATGATTGGATACTAAAACTGTGATGGCCAGTCATTGATGATTGGATACTAAAAATGTGATGTCATGGTATGATCACCAGTCATTGATGATTGGATCCTAAAACTCCGATGTCATGGTGTGATCACCAGTCATTGATGATTGGATACTAAAACTGTGATGTCATGGTGTGATCACCAGTCATTGATGATTGGATACTAAAACTGTGATGTCATGGTGTGATCATCAGTGATTGATGATTGGATACTAAAACTGTGATCATCAGTCATAGATGATTGGGTACTAAAAATGTGATGTCATGGTATGATCACCAGTCATTGATGATTGGATACTAAAACTGTGATGTCATGGTGTGATCATCAGTCATTGATGATTGGATACTGTGATGTCATGGTGTGATCATCAGTCATTGATGATTGGATACTAAAACTGTGATGTCATGGTGTGATCATCAGTCATTGATGATTGGATACTAAAACTGTGATGTCATGGTGTGATCACCAGTCATTGATGATTGGATACTGTGATGTCATGGTGTGATCATCAGTCATTGATGATTGGGTACTAAAACTGTGATGACCAGTCATTGGTGATTGGATACTAAAACTGTGATGTCATGGTGTGATCATCAGTCATTGATGATTGGATACTAAAACTGTGATGTCATGGTGTGATCATCAGTCATTGATGATTGGATACTAAAACTGTGATGTCATGGTGTGATCACCAGTCATTGATGATTGGATACTAAAACTGTGATGTCATGGTGTGATCATCAGTCATTGATGATTGGATACTAAAACTCTGATGTCATGGTGTGATCATCAGTCATTGATGATTGGATACTAAAACTGTGATGTCATGGTGTGATCATCAGTCATTGATGATTGGATACTAAAACTGTGATGTCATGGTGTGATCACCAGTCATTGATGATTGGATACTAAAACTGTGATGTCATGGTGTGATCATCAGTCATTGATGATTGGATACTAAAACTGTGATGTCATGGTGTGATCATCAGTCATTGATGATTGGATCCTAAAACTGTGATGTCATGGTGTGATCATCAGTCATTGATGATTGGATACTAAAACTGTGATGTCATGGTGTGATCACCAGTCATTGATGATTTGATACTAAAACTGTGATGTCATGGTGTGATCACCAGTCATTGATGATTGGATCCTAAAACTGTGATGTCATGGTGTGATCATCAGTCATTGATGATTGGATACTAAAACTGTGATGTCATGGAAATTTTCAGGGGTGATCATCACTCATAGATCGCTGTATCTTTGCTCCGCTGCGTCGAGAAAAACATAAACAGCCACTGCTAGATCTTGGTCGCTTGACATTTTGTCTTGGTTGTCGCTTAACGGACACCTGCCTTGCTCTTTCAAAAAGTTCCACTTCTTTCTCATACCTGCATGAATTTAATTGAATCACACAATTAATAAATATAAACAATTTTAAAACAAAATTGTGTGTTTAATTAAACATGGATTTCACCAACAGAAAAACTGAAGAAGAGACTAGTGATGGATTACTTTCCCCCAAACATTAAACTTAAATTCACATATTTTCTCATAATGAGTTACAATATAGAGCGAGTACATCTGCTTGGTGCAAGGGGGATAATCCATGACTATATTGTTAGCACTGAGACAGAACCCCTTACAAAGTACATATTAAATGTCCACTTGCATCACTAGGCATGAACAGCTATATTACAGTTGTTGTGAAGAATTGGGCCTTACCATTTTGGAGGGTATCTGTGTTTGTCTATGTAAATCTGATTCACTAATTTTAAACCTTTCCACATCTTTGTGTAGTGTTTGGTGAGATCTTTAAAATGAGTACCCAAATAGAACAAGCAGTAGTTTGCCAACTGGTCTGCATTGAGGAACTGTAAAAAAAAAAATGGCCAGAATGATACAAAGAGCTGAAATACGGTTTGATTCTCATAAATACAAACTATTTACAGTAATTAGAGGAGCTAATTAAAAATGTGAAGAGATGATAACTAAGATGTAATAACATTGGAACAAATGTTGGTACATCTACAATGTAGTTAAACCCTTCTTTAAAGGTCAACATAAGTTTGTAGGATTGATTTCTTGATGTTTTAAGAAGCACTCAAGTGGAATTCCAATGCATTGATGGAAGGCCTATGTCAGCGTAAAAGAGTTACCTGAGAGGGTTCTAACATGTTGATGACAAGAAGGAAAGAGTTACCTGAGAGGGTTCTAACATGTTGATGACAAGAAGGAAAGAGTTACCTGAGAGGGTTCTGACATGTTGATGACAAGAAGGAAAGAGTTACCTGAGAGGGTTCTAACATGTTGATGACAAGAAGGAAAGAGTTACCTGAGAGGGTTCTAACATGTTGATGACAAGAAGGAAAGAGTTACCTGAGAGGGTTCTAACATGTTGATGACAAGAAGGAAAGAGTTACCTGAGAGGGTTCTGACATGTTGATGACAAGAAGGAAAGAGTTACCTGAGAGGGTTCTAACATGTTGATGACAAGAAGGAAAGAGTTACCTGAGAGGGTTCTAACATGTTGATGACAAGAAGGAAAGAGTTACCTGAGAGGGTTCTAACATGTTGATGACAAGAAGGAAAGAGTTACCTGAGAGGGTTCTAACATGTTGATGACAAGAAGGAAAGAGTTACCTGAGAGGGTTCTGACATGTTGATGACAAGAAGGAAAGAGTTACCTGAGAGGGTTCTAACATGCTGATGACAAGAAGGAAAGAGTTACCTGAGAGGGTTCTAACATGTTGATGACAAGAAGGAAAGAGTTACCTGAGAGGGTTCTAACATGTTGATGACAAGAAGGAAAGAGTTACCTGAGAGGGTTCTAACATGTTGATGACAAGAAGGAAAGAGTTACCTGAGAGGGTTCTGACATGTTGATGACAAGAAGGAAAGAGTTACCTGAGAGGGTTCTGACATGTTGATGACAAGAAGGAAAGAGTTACCTGAGCAGGTTCTAACATGTTGATGACAAGAAGGAAAGAGTTACCTGAGAGGGTTCTGACATGTTGATGACAAGAAGGAAAGAGTTACCTGAGAGGGTTCTAACATGTTGATGACAAGAAGGAAAGAGTTACCTGAGTAGGTTCTAACATGTCGATGACAAGAAGGAAAGAGTTACCTGAGTGGGTTCTAACATGTTGATGACAAGAAGGAAAGGGTTACCTGAGCAGGTTCTAACATGTTGATGACAAGAAGGAAAGAGTTACCTGAGAGGGTTCTAACATGTTGATGACAAGAAGGAAAGAGTTACCTGAGTAGGTTCTAACATGTCGATGACAAGAAGGAAAGAGTTACCTGAGTGGGTTCTAACATGTTGATGACAAGAAGGAAAGGGTTACCTTAGCAGGTTCTAACATGATGATGACAAGAAGGAAAGAGTTACCTGAGCAGGTTCTAACATGATGATGACAAGAATGAAAGAGTTACCTGAGTGGGTTCTAACATGTTGATGACAAGAAGGAAAGAGTTACCTGAGAGGGTTCTAACATGTTGATGACAAGAAGGAAAGAGTTACCTGAGTGGGTTCTAACATGCTGATGACAAGAAGGAAAGAGTTACCTGAGTAGATTCTAACATGATGATGACAAGAAGGAAAGAGTTACCTGAGAAGGTTCTGACAATATGATGACAAGAAGGAAAGAGTTACCTGAGCAGGTTCTAACATGTTGATGACAAGAAGGAAAGAGTTACCTGAGTAGGTTCTGACATGTTGATGACAAGAAGGAAAGAGTTACCTGAGCAGGTTCTAACATGTTGATGACAAGAAGGAAAGAGTTACCTGAGTAGGTTCTAACATATTGATGACAAGAAGGAAAGAGTTACCTGAGCAGGTTCTAACATGTTGATGACAAGAAGGAAAGAGTTACCTGAGACGGTTCTGACATGTTGATGACAAGAAGGAAAGAGTTACCTGAGAGGGTTCTAACATGTTGATGACAAGAAGGAAAGAGTTACCTGAGTAGGTTCTAACATGTTGATGACAAGAAGGAAAGAGTTACCTGAGTGGGTTCTAACATGTTGATGACAAGAAGGAAAGGGTTACCTGAGCAGGTTCTAACATGATGATGACAAGAAGGAAAGAGTTACCTGAGCAGGTTCTAACATGTTGATGACAAGAAGGAAATAGTTACCTGAGAGGGTACTGTTGATGACAAGAAGGAAAGAGTTACCTGAGTAGGTTCTAACATGTTGATGACAAGAAGGAAAGAGTTACCTGAGTAGGTTCTGACATGTTGATGACAAGAAGGAAAGAGTTACCTGAGCAGGTTCTAACATGTTGATGACAAGAAGGAAAGAGTTACCTGAGTAGGTTCTAACATGTTGATGACAAGAAGGAAAGAGTTACCTGAGAGGGTTCTAACATGTTGATGACAAGAAGGAAAGAGTTACCTGAGTAGGTTCTAACATGTTGATGACATGAAGGAAAGAGTTACCTGAGCAGGTTCTAACATGTTGATGACAAGAAGGAAAGAGTTACCTGATCAGGTTCTAACATGTTGATGACAAGAAGGAAAGAGTTACCTGAGTAGGTTCTAACATGTTGATGACAAGAAGGAAATAGTTACCTGAGTAGGTTCTGACATGTTGATGACAAGAGGGAAAGAGTTACCTGAGTAGGTTCTAACATGTTGATGACAAGAAGGAAAGAGTTACCTGATCAGGTTCTAACATGTTGATGACAAGAAGGAAAGAGTTACCTGAGCAGGTTCTAACATGTTGATGACAAGAAGGAAAGAGTTACCTGATCAGGTTCTAACATGTTGATGACAAGAAGGAAAGAGTTACCTGAGTAGGTTCTAACATGTTGATGACAAGAAGGAAATAGTTACCTGAGTAGGTTCTGACATGTTGATGACAAGAGGGAAAGAGTTACCTGAGTAGGTTCTAACATGTTGATGACATGAAGGAAAGAGTTACCTGAGCAGGTTCTAACATGTTGATGACAAGAAGGAAAGAGTTACCTGAGCAGGTTCTAACATGTTGATGACAAGAAGGAAAGAGTTACCTGAGTAGGTTCTGACATGTTGATGACAAGAAGGAAATAGGTACATGTACCTGAGAGGGTTCTAACATGTTGATGACAAGAAGGAAAGAGTTACCTGAGTAGGTTCTAACATGTTGATGACAAGAATGAATGAGTTACCTGAGTAGGTTCTAACATGATGATGACAAGAAGGAAAGAGTTACCTGAGCAGGTTCTAACATGATGATGACAAGAAGGAAAGAGTTACCTGAGTAGGTTCTGATATGTTGATGACAAGAAGGAAATAGGTACATGTACCTGAGAGGGTTCTAACATGTTGATGACAAGAAGAAAAGAGTTACCTGAGAGGGTTCTAACATGTTGATGACAAGAAGGAAAGACTTACCTGGGATGGTTCTAACATGTTGAT
Source organism: Lepidochitona cinerea (assembly GCA_963971465.1). Lineage (NCBI taxonomy): Eukaryota > Metazoa > Mollusca > Polyplacophora > Chitonida > Tonicellidae > Lepidochitona > Lepidochitona cinerea. Next base: position 673,734 of record OZ020553.1, on the reverse strand, counting down.
GACAAGAAGGAAAGACTTACCTGGGATGGTTCTAACACGTTGATGACAAGAAGGAAAGAGTTACCTGAGAGGGTTCTAACATGTTGGTGACAAGAAGGAAAGAGTTACCTGAGTAGGTTCTAACATGTTGATGACAAGAAGGAAAGAGTTACCTGAGAGGGTTCTAACATGTTGATGACAAGAAGGAAAGAGTTACCTGAGTACGTTCTGACATGTTGATGACAAGAAGGAAAGAGTTACCTGAGCAGGTTCTAACATGATGATGACAAGAAGGAAAGAGTTACCTGAGCAGGTTCTAACATGTTGATGACAAGAAGGAAAGAGTTACCTGAGTAGGTTCTAACATGTTGATGACAAGAAGGAAAGAGTTACCTGAGTAGGTTCTGACATGTTGATGACAAGAAGGAAAGAGTTACCTGAGCAGGTTCTAACATGTTGATGACATGAAGGAAAGAGTTACCTGAGAGGGTTCTAACATGTTGATGACAAGAAGGAAAGAGTTACCTGAGAGGGTTCTAACATGTTGATGACAAGAAGGAAAGAGTTACCTGAGAGGGTTCTAACATGTTGATGACAAGAAGGAAAGAGTTACCTGAGAGGGTTCTAACATGTTGATGACAAGAAGGAAAGAGTTACCTGGTAGGGTTCTAACATGTTGATGACAAGAAGGAAAGAGTTACCTGAGAGGGTTCTGACATGATGATGACAAGAAGGAAAGAGTTACCTGAGAGGGTTCTGACATGATGATGACAAGAAGGAAAGAGTTACCTGAGTAGGTTCTAACATGTTGATGACAAGAAGGAAAGAGTTACCTGAGCAGGTTCTAACATGTTGATGACAAGAAGGAAAGAGTTACCTGAGAGGGTTCTGACATGTTGATGACAAGAAGGAAAGAGTTACCTGAGAGGGTTCTAACATGTTAATGACAAGAAGGAAAGAGTTACCTGAGAGGGTTCTAACATGTTGATGACAAGAAGGAAAGAGTTACCTGAGTAGGTTCTGACAAGTTGATGACAAGAAGGAAAGAGTTACCTGAGCAGGTTCTAACATGTTGATGACAAGAATGAATGAGTTACCTGAGTAGGTTCTAACATGTTGATGACAAGAAGGAAAGAGTTACCTGAGAGGGTTCTAACATGTTGATGACATGAAGGAAAGAGTTACCTGAGTAGGTTCTAACATGTTGATGACAAGAATGAATGAGTTACCTGAGTAGGTTCTGACATGTTGATTACAAGAAGGAAATAGTTACCTGAGAGGGTTCTAACATGTTGATGACATGAAGGAAAGAGTTACCTGAGCAGGTTCTAACATGTTGATGACAAGAATGAATGAGTTACCTGAGTAGGTTCTGACATGTTGATTACAAGAAGGAAATAGTTACCTGAGAGGGTTCTAACATGTTGATGACAAGAAGAAAAGATTTACCTGAGCAGGTTCTAACATGTTGATGACAAGAAGGAAAGACTTACCTGGGCAGGTTCTAACATGTTGATGACAAGAAGGAAAGACTTACCTGGGCAGGTTCTAACATGTTGATGACAAGAAGAAAGACTTACCTGGGCAGGTTCTAACATGTTGATGACAAGAAGGAAAGAGTTACCTGAGTAGGTTCTAACATGTTGATGACAAGAAGGAAAGAGTTACCTGAGAGGGTTCTAACATGTTGATGACAAGAAGGAAAGAGTTACCTGAGCGGGTTTAACATGTTGATGACAGGAAGGAAAGAGTTACCTGAGAGGGTTCTAACATGTTGATGACAAGAAGGAAAGAGTTACCTGAGAGGGTTCTAACATGTTGATGACAAGAAGGAAAGAGTTACCTGGGAGGGTTCTAACATGTTGATGACAAGAAGGAAAGAGTTACCTGAGAGGGTTCTAACATGTTGATGACAAGAAGGAAAGAGTTACCTGAGAGGGTTCTAACATGCTGATGACAAGAAGGAAAGAGTTACCTGAGAGGGTTCTAACATGTTGATGACAAGAAGGAAAGAGTTACCTGAGAGGGTTCTAACATGTTGATGACAAGAAGGAAAGAGTTACCTGAGAGGGTTCTAACATGATGATGACAAGAAGGAAAGAGTTACCTGAGAGGGTTCTAACATGTTGATGACAAGAAGGAAAGAGTTACCTGAGAGGGTTCTAACATGTTGATGACAAGAAGGAAAGAGTTACCTGAGAGGGTTCTAACATGTTGATGACAAGAAGGAAAGAGTTACCTGAGAGGGTTCTAACATGTTGATGACAAGAAGGAAAGAGTTACCTGAGAGGGTTCTAACATGTTGATGACAAGAAGGAAAGAGTTACCTGAGAGGGTTCTAACATGTTGATGACAAGAAGGAAAGAGTTACCTGAGAGGGTTCTAACATGTTGATGACAAGAAGGAAAGAGTTACCTGAGAGGGTTCTAACATGTTGATGACTAGAAGGAAAGAGTTACCTGAGAGGGTTCTAACATGTTGATGACAAGAAGGAAAGAGTTACCTGAGAGGGTTCTAACATGTTGATGACAAGAAGGAAAGAGTTACCTGAGAGGGTTCTAACATGTTGATGACAAGAAGGAAAGAGTTACCTGAGAGGGTTCTAACATGTTGATGACTAGAAGGAAAGAGTTACCTGAGAGGGTTCTAACATGTTGATGACAAGAAGGAAAGAGTTACCTGAGAGGGTTCTAACATGTTGATGACTAGAAGGAAAGAGTTACCTGAGAGGGTTCTAACATGTTGATGACAAGAAGGAAAGAGTTACCTGAGAGGGTTCTAACATGTTGATGACAAGAAGGAAAGACTTACCTGGGATGGTTCTAACATGTTGATGACAAGAAGGAAAGAGTTACCTGAGAGGGTTCTAACATGTTGATGACAAGAAGGAAAGAGTTACCTGAGAGGGTTCTAACATGCTGATGACAAGAAGGAAAGAGTTACCTGAGAGGGTTCTAACATGTTGATGACAAGAAGGAAAGAGTTACCTGAGAGGGTTCTAACATGTTGATGACAAGAAGGAAAGAGTTACCTGAGCAGGTTCTAACATGTTGATGACAAGAAGGAAAGAGTTACCTGAGAGGGTTCTAACATGTTGATGACATCTTCCATAATATCCTCACCAGCTTCATCAGCCTTGTTTAATTCCCTCACCATATATTCCTCTGTAAGTTTAATCAGTCGGTTGAGACAGAGGCGATTAGCCACTTCAATGAGATCAAGACAGTCCACACCCATCATGGCTGGACGCTCATCTGTGTACAAATATTCTTGAAGAGCGTGAAATGTATCTATACTCACTCCAGGAAAAGCAATCTGAAATCATATTAAAGGATGACTGCCATCAAAGCAGATTGATTGATACAATGTCAGGCTTAGGGGAAAACCAGCACCCTACATTCAGCTGGCACCAAACTGGCAACCAGAACCCTACATTCAGCTGGCACCAAACTGGCAACCAGAACCCTACATTCAGCTGGCACCAAACTGGCAACCAGAACCCTACATTCAGCTGGCACCAAACTGGCAACCAGAACCCTACATTCAGCTGGCACCAAACTGGCAACCAGAACCCTACATTCAGCTGGCACCAAACTGGCAACCAGAACCCTACATTCAGCTGGCACCAAACTGGCAACCAGAACCCAACCCTGGGTGGAGAGTAGTCGGCTACATTCTACTGGTACTTGACTGGCAGCCAAAACAAAAGGCCTGGTGCACATGAGTAACCCCTATATTCTACTGGTATCCAACTGACACCTATTACACAAGGCCTGGTGTACAAGAGTAACCCCTATATTCTACTGGTATCAAACTGACAACTATTACACAAGGCTGGTGCACAAGAGTAACCCCTATATTCTACTGGTATCAAACTGACAACTATTACACAAGGCCTGGTGCACAAGAGTAACCCCTATATTCTACTGGTATCAAACTGACAACTATTACACAAGGCCTGGTGCACAGGAGTAACCCCTATATTCTACTGGTATCAAACTGACAACTATTACACAAGGCTGGTGCACAAGAGTAACCCCTATATTCTACTGGTATCAAACTGACAACTATTACACAAGGCCTGGTGCACAAGAGTAACCCCTATATTCTACTGGTATCAAACTGACAACTATTACACAAGGTTGGTGCACAGGATCAACCCCTATATTCTACTGGTATCAAACTGACAACTATTACACAAGGCCTGGTGCACATGAGTAACCCCTATATTCTACTGGTATCAAACTGACAACTATTACACAAGGCCTGGTGCACAAGAGTAACCCCTATATTCTACTGGTATCAAACTGACAACTATTACACAAGGCCTGGTGCACAACAGTAACCCCTATATTCTACTGGTATCAAACTGACAACTATTACACAAGGCTGGTGCCCAGGAGTAACCCCTATATTCTACTGGTATCAAACTGACAACTATTACACAAGGCCTGGTGCACAAGAGTAACCCCTATATTCTACTGGTATCAAACTGACAACTATTACACAAGGTCTGGTGCCCAGGAGTAACCCCTATATTATACTGGTATCAAACTGACAACTATTACACAAGGCCTGGTGCACAGCAGTAACCCCTATATTCTACAGGTATCAAACTGACAACTATTACACAAGGTTGGTGCACAAGAGTAACCCCTATATTCTACTGGTATCAAACTGACAACTATTACACAAGGTCTGGTGCCCAGGAGTAACCCCTATATTCTACAGGTATCAAACTGACAACTATTACACAAGGTCTGGTGCCCAGGAGTAACCCCTATATTATACTGGTATCAAACTGACAACTATTACACAAGGCCTGGTGCACAGCAGTAACCCCTATATTCTACAGGTATCAAACTGACAACTATTACACAAGGTCTGGTGCCCAGGAGTAACCCCTATATTCTACTGGTATCAAACTGACAACTATTACACAAGGCCTGGTGCACAACAGTAACCCCTATATTCTACTGGTATCAAACTGACAACTATTACACAAGGTCTGGTGCCCAGGAGTAACCCCTATATTATACTGGTATCAAACTGACAACTATTACACAAGGCCTGGTGCACAGGAGTAACCCCTATATTCTACTGGTATCAAACTGACAACTATTACACAAGGCCTGGTGCACAAGAGTAACCCCTATATTCTACTGGTATCAAACTGACAACTATTACACAAGGCCTGGTGCACAGCAGTAACCCCTATATTCTACTGGTATCAAACTGACAACTATTACACAAGGCCTGGTGCACAACAGTAACCCCTATATTCTACTGGTATCAAACTGACAACTATTACACAAGGTCTGGTGCCCAGGAGTAACCCCTATATTATACTGGTATCAAACTGACAACTATTACACAAGGCCTGGTGCACAGGAGTAACCCCTATATTCTACTGGTATCAAACTGACAACTATTACACAAGGCCTGGTGCACAAGAGTAACCCCTATATTCTACTGGTATCCAACTGACACCTATTACACAAGGCCTGGTGTACAAGAGTAACCCCTATATTCTACTGGTATCAAACTGACAACTATTACACAAGGCCTGGTGCACAGGAGTAACCCCTATATTCTACTGGTATCAAACTGACAACTATTACACAAGGCTGGTGCACAAGAGTAACCCCTATATTCTACTGGTATCAAACTGACAACTATTACACAAGGCCTGGTGCACAAGAGTAACCCCTATATTCTACTGGTATCAAACTGACAACTATTACACAAGGCCTGGTGCACAGGAGTAACCCCTATATTCTACTGGTATCAAACTGACAACTATTACACAAGGCTGGTGCACAAGAGTAACCCCTATATTCTACTGGTATCAAACTGACAACTATTACACAAGGCCTGGTGCACAAGAGTAACCCCTATATTCTACTGGTATCAAACTGACAACTATTACACAAGGTTGGTGCACAGGATCAACCCCTATATTCTACTGGTATCAAACTGACAACTATTACACAAGGCCTGGTGCACATGAGTAACCCCTATATTCTACTGGTATCAAACTGACAACTATTACACAAGGCCTGGTGCACAAGAGTAACCCCTATATTCTACTGGTATCAAACTGACAACTATTACACAAGGCCTGGTGCACAACAGTAACCCCTATATTCTACTGGTATCAAACTGACAACTATTACACAAGGCTGGTGCCCAGGAGTAACCCCTATATTCTACTGGTATCAAACTGACAACTATTACACAAGGCCTGGTGCACAAGAGTAACCCCTATATTCTACTGGTATCAAACTGACAACTATTACACAAGGTCTGGTGCCCAGGAGTAACCCCTATATTATACTGGTATCAAACTGACAACTATTACACAAGGCCTGGTGCACAGCAGTAACCCCTATATTCTACAGGTATCAAACTGACAACTATTACACAAGGTTGGTGCACAAGAGTAACCCCTATATTCTACTGGTATCAAACTGACAACTATTACACAAGGTCTGGTGCCCAGGAGTAACCCCTATATTCTACAGGTATCAAACTGACAACTATTACACAAGGTCTGGTGCCCAGGAGTAACCCCTATATTATACTGGTATCAAACTGACAACTATTACACAAGGCCTGGTGCACAGCAGTAACCCCTATATTCTACAGGTATCAAACTGACAACTATTACACAAGGTCTGGTGCCCAGGAGTAACCCCTATATTCTACTGGTATCAAACTGACAACTATTACACAAGGCCTGGTGCACAACAGTAACCCCTATATTCTACTGGTATCAAACTGACAACTATTACACAAGGTCTGGTGCCCAGGAGTAACCCCTATATTATACTGGTATCAAACTGACAACTATTACACAAGGCCTGGTGCACAGGAGTAACCCCTATATTCTACTGGTATCAAACTGACAACTATTACACAAGGCCTGGTGCACAAGAGTAACCCCTATATTCTACTGGTATCAAACTGACAACTATTACACAAGGCCTGGTGCACAGCAGTAACCCCTATATTCTACTGGTATCAAACTGACAACTATTACACAAGGCCTGGTGCACAGGAGTAACCCCTATATTCTACTGGTATCAAACTGACAACTATTACACAAGGTCTGGTGCCCAGGAGTAACCCCTATATTATACTGGTATCAAACTGACAACTATTACACAAGGCCTGGTGCACAGGAGTAACCCCTATATTCTACTGGTATCAAACTGACAACTATTACACAAGGCCTGGTGCACAAGAGTAACCCCTATATTCTACTGGTATCAAACTGACAACTATTACACAAGGCCTGGTGCACAAGAGTAACCCCTATATTCTACAGGTATCAAACTGACAACTATTACACAAGGCTGGTACCCAGGAGTAACCCCTATATTCTACTGGTATCAAACTGACAACTATTACACAAGGCCTGGTGCACAAGAGTAACCCCTATATTCTACTGGTATCAAACTGACAACTATTATACAAGGCCTGGTGCACAAGAGTAACCCCTATATTCTACAGGTATCAAACTGACAACTATTACACAAGGCCTGGTGCACAAGAGTAACCCCTATATTCTACTGGTATCAAACTGACAACTATTACACAAGGCCTGGTGCACAGTAGTAACCCCTATATTCTACAGGTATCAAACTGACAACTATTACACAAGGCCTGGTGCACAAGAGTAACCCCTATATTCTACTGGTATCAAACTGACAACTATTACACAAGGCCTGGTGCACAAGAGTAACCCCTATATTCTACAGGTATCAAACTGACAACTATTACACAAGGCTGGTACCCAGGAATAACCCCTATATTCTACTGGTATCAAACTGACAACTATTACACAAGGCCTGGTGCACAAGAGTAACCCCTATATTCTACTGGTATCAAACTGACAACTATTATACAAGGCCTGGTGCACAAGAGTAACCCCTATATTCTACAGGTATCAAACTGACAACTATCACACAAGGCCTGGTGCACAAGAGTAGCCCCTATATTCTACTGGTATCAAACTGACAACTATTACACAAGGCCTGGTGCACAGTAGTAACCCCTATATTCTACAGGTATCAAACTGACAACTATTACACAAGGCCTGGTGCACAAGAGTAACCCCTATATTCTACTGGTATCAAACTGACAACTATTACACAAGGCCTGGTGCACAGTAGTAACCCCTATATTCTACTGGTATCAAACTGACAACTATTACACAAGGCCTGGTACACAAAAGTAACCCCTATATTCTACTGGTATCAAACTGACAACTATTACACAAGGCCTGGTGCACAAGAGTAACCCCTATATTCTACTGGTATCAAACTGACAACTATTACACAAGGCCTGGTGCACATGAGTAACCCCTATATTCTACTGGTATCAAACTGACAACTATTACACAAGGCCTGGTGCACAGTAGTAACCCCTATATTCTACAGGTATCAAACTGACAACTATTACACAAGGCCTGGTGCACAAGAGTAACCCCTATATTCTACTGGTATCAAACTGACAACTATTACACAAAGCCTGGTGCACAGTAGTAACCCCTATATTCTACTGGTATCAAACTGACAACTATTACACAAGGCCTGGTGCACAAGAGTAACCCCTATATTCTACTGGTATCAAACTGACAACTATTACACAAGGCCTGGTGCACAGTAGTAACCCCTATATTCTACTGGTATCAAACTGACAACTATTACACAAGGCCTGGTACACAAAAGTAACCCCTATATTCTACTGGTATCAAACTGACAACTATTACACAAGGCCTGGTGCACAAGAGTAACCCCTATATTCTACTGGTATCAAACTGACAACTATTACACAAGGTCTGGTGCATAAGAGTAACCCCTATATTCTACTGGTATCAAACTGACAACTATTACACAAGGCCTGGTGCACAGTAGTAACCCCTATATTCTACTGGTATCAAACTGACAACTATTACACAAGGCCTGGTGCACAAGAGTAACCCCTATATTATACTGGTATCAAACTGACAACTATTACACAAGGTTGGTGCACAAGAGTAACCTCTATATTCTACTGGTATAAAACTGACAACTATTACACAAGGCCTGGTGCACAAGAGTAACCCCTATATTCTACTGGTATCAAACTGACAACTATTACACAAGGCTGGTACCCAGGAGTAACCCCTATATTCTACTGGTATCAAACTGACAACTATTACACAAGGCCTGGTGCACAAGAGTAACCCCTATATTCTACAGGTATCAAACTGACAACTATTACACAAGGTTGGTGCACAAGAGTAACCTCTATATTCTACTGGTATAAAACTGACAACTATTACACAAGGCCTGGTGCACAAGAGTAACCCCTATATTCTACTGGTATCAAACTGACAACTATTACACAAGGTCTGGTGCCCAGGAGTAACCCCTATATTCTACTGGTATCAAACTGACAACTATTACACAAGGCCTGGTGCACAACAGTAACCCCTATATTCTACTGGTATCAAACTGACAACTATTACACAAGGCCTGGTGCACAACAGTAACCCCTATATTCTACTGGTATCAAACTGACAACTATTACACAAGGCCTGGTGCACAAGAGTAACCCCTATATTATACTGGTACTAAACTGCCTTACTGGCGACCATTACACAAGTCCCAGTGTCAGAAGAAACCCACACCATCATCATTGTTAAAAAGTAGATTGGAAGAACTCACAAGTTTGGCTGACGCCTCCAAGAAGTCATTAGTAAACATGGCAAACATCATATCACATCTGGCCATCAGCAGAGCTTTGTGTGCTGAGACAACACCATCATCTACTTCAAATGTTATATCTTCAAATAAACACATAAACTGGACTCAATGAACAGTGAAAGATAATAGGAAGCACCAGTGTGGTATTTGTTCAATGTAGATCTACCAGGATCATAGGTGGTGAGCCTGTCCTTCTATTGGTTTAATGTAGAGCTACCAGGATTATAGGGGGTGACCCTGTCCTTCTATTGGTTCAATGTAGAGCTACCAGGATTATAGGGGGTGACCCTGTCCTTCTATTGGTTCAATGTAGATCTACCACGATTATAGGGGGTGACCCTGTCCTTCTATTGGTTCAATGTAGATCTACCAGGATTATAGGGGGTGACCCTGTCCTTCTATTGGTTCAATGTAGATCTACCAGGATTATAGGGGGTGACCCTGTCCTTCTATTGGTTCAATGTAGATCTACCAGGATTATAGGGGGTGACCCTGTCCTTCTATTGGTTCAATGTAGATCTACCAGGATTATAGGGGATGACCCTGTCCTTCTATTTGTTCAATGTAGATCTACCAGGATTATAGGGGGTGACCCTGTCATTCTATTTGTTGAATGTAGATCTACCAGGATTATAGGGGGTGACCATGTCCTTCTATTGGTTTAATGTAGAGCTACCAGGATTATAGGGGGTGACCCTGTCCTTCTATTTGTTTAATGTAGATCTACCAGGATTATAGGGGGTGACCCTGTCCTTCTATTGGTTTAATGTAGATCTACCAGGATTATAGGGGGTGACCCTGTCCTTCTATTGGTTCAATGTAGATCTACCAGGATTATAGGGGTGACCCTGTCCTTCTATTGGTTCAATGTAGATCTACCAGGATTATAGGGGGTGACCCTGTCCTTCTATTGGTTCAATGTAGATCTACCAGGATTATAGGGGGTGACCCTGTCCTTCTATTGGTTCAATGTAGATCTACCAGGATTATAGGGGGTGACCCTGTCCTTCTATTGGTTCAATGTAGATCTACCAGGATTATAGTGGGTGACCTTGTCCTTCTATTGGTTTAATGTAGATCTACCAGGATTATAGGGGGTGACCCTGTCCTTCTATTGGTTTAATGTAGATCTACCAGGATTATAGGTGGTGACCCTGTCCTTCTATTGGTTTAATGTAGATCTACCAGGATTATAGGGGATGACCCTGTCCTTCTATTTGTTTAATGTAGAGCTACCAGGATTATAGGTGGTGACCCTGTCCTTCTATTTGTTTAATGTAGATCTACCAGGATTATAGGGGGTGACCCTGTCCTTCTATTCGTTCAATGTAGATCTACCAGGATTATAGGGGGTGACCCTGTCATTCTATTTGTTCAATGTAGAGCTACCAGGATTATAGGTGGTGACCCTGTCCTTCTATTGGTTCAATGTAGATCTACCAGGATTATAGGGGGTGACCCTGTCCTTCTATTGGTTCAATGTAGAGCTACCAGGATTATAGGGGGTGACCCTGTCCTTCTATTGGTTCAATGTAGATCTACCAGGATTATAGGAGGTGACCCTGTCCTTCTATTGGTTCAATGTAGATCTACCAGGATTATAGGGGGTGACCCTGTCCTTCTATTGGTTCAATGTAGAGCTACCAGGATTATAGGTGGTGACCCTGTCCTTCTATTGGTTCAATGTAGATCTACCAGGATTATAGGGGGTGACCATGTCCTTCTATTGGTTTAATGTAGAGCTACCAGGATTATAGGGGGTGACCCTGTCCTTCTATTTGTTTAATGTAGATCTACCAGGATTATAGGGGGTGACCCTGTCCTTCTATTGGTTTAATGTAGATCTACCAGGATTATAGGGGGTGACCCTGTCCTTCTATTGGTTCAATGTAGATCTACCAGGATTATAGGGGTGACCCTGTCCTTCTATTGGTTCAATGTAGATCTACCAGGATTATAGGGGGTGACCCTGTCCTTCTATTTGTTTAATGTAGATCTACCAGGATTATAGGGGGTGACCCTGTCCTTCTATTGGTTTAATGTAGATCTACCAGGATTATAGGGGGTGACCCTGTCCTTCTATTGGTTCAATGTAGATCTACCAGGATTATAGGGGTGACCCTGTCCTTCTATTGGTTCAATGTAGATCTACCAGGATTATAGGGGGTGACCCTGTCCTTCTATTGGTTCAATGTAGATCTACCAGGATTATAGGGGGTGACCCTGTCCTTCTATTGGTTCAATGTAGATCTACCAGGATTATAGGGGGTGACCCTGTCCTTCTATTGGTTCAATGTAGATCTACCAGGATTATAGGGGGTGACCCTGTCCTTCTATTGGTTCAATGTAGATCTACCAGGATTATAGGGGGTGACCCTGTCCTTCTATTGGTTCAATGTAGATCTACCAGGATTATAGGGGATGACCCTGTCCTTCTATTTGTTCAATGTAGATCTACCAGGATTATAGGGGGTGACCCTGTCATTCTATTTGTTGAATGTAGATCTACCAGGATTATAGGGGGTGACCATGTCCTTCTATTGGTTTAATGTAGAGCTACCAGGATTATAGGGGGTGACCCTGTCCTTCTATTTGTTTAATGTAGATCTACCAGGATTATAGGGGGTGACCCTGTCCTTCTATTGGTTTAATGTAGATCTACCAGGATTATAGGGGGTGACCCTGTCCTTCTATTGGTTCAATGTAGATCTACCAGGATTATAGGGGTGACCCTGTCCTTCTATTGGTTCAATGTAGATCTACCAGGATTATAGGGGGTGACCCTGTCCTTCTATTGGTTCAATGTAGATCTACCAGGATTATAGGGGGTGACCCTGTCCTTCTATCGGTTCAATGTAGATCTACCAGGATTATAGGGGGTGACCCTGTCCTTCTATTGGTTCAATGTAGATCTACCAGGATTATAGTGGGTGACCTTGTCCTTCTATTGGTTTAATGTAGATCTACCAGGATTATAGGGGGTGACCCTGTCCTTCTATTGGTTTAATGTAGATCTACCAGGATTATAGGTGGTGACCCTGTCCTTCTATTGGTTTAATGTAGATCTACCAGGATTATAGGGGATGACCCTGTCCTTCTATTTGTTTAATGTAGAGCTACCAGGATTATAGGTGGTGACCCTGTCCTTCTATTTGTTTAATGTAGATCTACCAGGATTATAGGGGGTGACCCTGTCCTTCTATTCGTTCAATGTAGATCTACCAGGATTATAGGGGGTGACCCTGTCATTCTATTTGTTCAATGTAGAGCTACCAGGATTATAGGTGGTGACCCTGTCCTTCTATTGGTTCAATGTAGATCTACCAGGATTATAGGGGGTGACCCTGTCCTTCTATTGGTTCAATGTAGAGCTACCAGGATTATAGGGGGTGACCCTGTCCTTCTATTGGTTCAATGTAGATCTACCAGGATTATAGGAGGTGACCCTGTCCTTCTATTGGTTCAATGTAGATCTACCAGGATTATAGGGGGTGACCCTGTCCTTCTATTGGTTCAATGTAGAGCTACCAGGATTATAGGTGGTGACCCTGTCCTTCTATTGGTTCAATGTAGATCTACCAGGATTATAGGTGGTGACCCTGTCCTTCTATGGGTTCAATGTAGAGCTACCAGGATTATAGGGGGTGACCCTGTCCTTCTATTGGTTCAATGTAGATCTACCAGGATTATAGGGGGTGACCCTGTCCTTCTATTGGTTTAATGTAGATCTACCAGGATTATAGGTGGTGACCCTGTCCTTCTATTTGTTGAATGTAGAGCTACCAGGATTATAGGTGGTGACCCTGTTCTTCTATTGGTTCAATGTAGAGCTACCAGGATTATAGGGGTGACCCTGTCCTTCTATTCGTTTAATGTAGATCTACCAGGATTATAGGTGGTGACCCTGTCCTTCTATTTGTTGAATGTAGAGCTACCAGGATTATAGGTGGTGACCCTGTCCTTCTATTCGTTTAATGTAGAGCTACCAGGATTATAGGGATGACCCTGTCCTTCTATTGGTTCAATGTAGATCTACCAGGATTATAGGGGGTGACCCTGTCCTTCTATTGGTTCAATGTAGATCTACCAGGATTATAGGGGGTGACCCTGTCCTTCTATTGGTTCAATGTAGAGCTACCAGGATTATAGGTGGTGACCCTGTCCTTCTATTTGTTGAATGTAGATCTACCAGGATTATAGGTGGTGACCCTGTCCTTCAATTTGTTGAATGTAGAGCTACCAGGATTATAGGGGATGACCCTGTCCTTCTATTTGTTTAATGTAGAGCTACCAGGATTATAGGTGGTGACCCTGTTCTTCTATTGGTTCAATGTAGATCTACCAGGATTATAGGTGGTGACCCTGTCCTTCTATTGGTTCAATGTAGATCTACCAGGATTATAGGTGGTGACCCTGTCCTTCTATTGGTTCAATGTAGAGCTACCAGGATTATAGGGGGTGACCCTGTCCTTCTATTGGTTCAATGTAGATCTACCAGGATTATAGGGGATGACCCTGTCCTTCTATTGGTTCAATGTAGATCTACCAGGATTATAGGGGGTGACCCTGTCCTTCTATTGGTTCAATGTAGATCTACCAGGATTATAGGGGATGACCCTGTCCTTCTATTTGTTCAATGTAGAGCTACCAGGATTATAGGAGGTGAGCCTGTCCTTCTATTGGTTCAATGTAGATCTACCAGGATTATAGGTGGTGACCCTGTCCTTCTATTGGTTCAATGTAGATCTACCAGGATTATAGGTGGTGACCCTGTCCTTCTATTTGTTGAATGTAGATCTACCAGGATCATAGGTGGTGAGCCTGTCCTTCAATTTGTTGAATGTAGATCTACCAGGATTATACATGTAGGTGGTGACCCTGTCCTTCTATTGGTTTAATGTAGAGCTACTAGGATTATAGGGGGTGACCCTGTCCTTCTATTTGTTGAATGTAGATCTACCAGGATCATAGGTGGTGAGCCTGTCATTCAATTTGTTGAATGTAGATCTACCAGGATTATAGGGGGTGACCCTGTCCTTCTATTTGTTTAATGTAGAGCTACCAGGATTATAGGTGGTGACCCTGTCCTTCTATTTGTTTAATGTAGATCTACCAGGATTATAGGGGGTGACCCTGTCCTTCTATTCGTTCAATGTAGATCTACCAGGATTATAGGTGGTGACCCTGTCCTTCTATTGGTTTAATGTAGAGCTACCAGGATTATAGGGGGTGACCCTGTCCTTCTATTGGTTCAATGTAGATCTACCAGGATTATAGGGGGTGACCCTGTCCTTCTATTGGTTCAATGTAGAGCTACCAGGATTATAGGGGGTGACCCTGTCCTTCTATTTGTTTAATGTAGATCTACCAGGATTATAGGGGGTGACCCTGTCCTTCTATTTGTTTAATGTAGATCTACCAGGATTTTAGGGGGTGACCCTGTCCTTCTATTGGTTCAATGTAGATCTACCAGGATTATAGGGATGACCCTGTCCTTCTATTGGTTCAATGTAGATCTACCAGGATTATAGGGGGTGACCCTGTCCTTCTATTGGTTTAATGTAGATCTACCAGGATTATAGGGGGTGACCCTGTCCTTCTATTGGTTTAATGTAGATCTACCAGGATTATAGGTGGTGACCCTGTCCTTCTATTTGTTGAATGTAGATCTACCAGGATCATAGGTGGTGACCCTGTCCTTCTATTGGTTTAATAAAGAGCTACCAGGATTATAGGGGATGACCCTGTCCTTCTATTGGTTCAATGTAGATCTACCAGGATTATAGGGGGTGACCCTGTTCTTCTATTGGTTCAATGTAGATCTACCAGGATTATAGGGGGTGACCCTGTTCTTCTATTGGTTCAATGTATAGCTACCAGGATTATAGGTGGTGACCCTGTCCTTCTATTTGTTTAATGTAGAGCTACCAGGATTATAGGTGGTGACCCTGTCCTTCTATTTGTTTAATGTAGAGCTACCAGGATTATAGGTGGTGACCCTGTCCTTCTATTGGTTCAATGTAGATCTACCAGGATTATAGGGGGTGACCCTGTCCTTCTATTGGTTCAATGTAGATCTACCAGGATTATAGGGGGTGACCCTGTTCTTCTATTGGTTCAATGTAGATCTACCAGGATTATAGGGGGTGACCCTGTCCTTCTATTGGTTCAATGTAGAGCTACCAGGATTATAGGGGGTGACCCTGTCCTTCTATTGGTTTAATAAAGAGCTACCAGGATTATAGGGGATGACCCTGTCCTTCTATTGGTTTAATGTAGAGCTACCAGGATTATAGGTGGTGACCCTGTCCTTCTATTGGTTCAATGTAGATCTACCAGGATTATAGGGGGTGACCCTGTCCTTCTATTGGTTCAATGTAGATCTACCAGGATTATAGGTGGTGACCCTGTCCTTCTATTGGTTCAATGTAGATCTACCAGGATTATAGGGGTTGACCTTCTATTGGTTTAATGTAGATCTACCAGGATTATAGGTGGTGACCCTGTCCTTCTATTGGTTCAATGTAGATCTACCAGGATTATAGGGGATGACCCTGTCCTTCTATTGGTTCAATGTAGATCTACCAGGATTATAGGGGGTGACCCTGTCCTTCTATTGGTTCAATGTAGATCTACCAGGATTATAGGTGGTGACCCTGTCCTTCTATTGGTTCAATGTAGATCTACCAGGATTATAGGTGGTGACCCTGTCGTTCTATTGGTTTAATGTAGAGCTACCAGAATTATAGGGGTTGACCTTCTATTGGTTTAATAAAGAGCTACCAGGATTATAGGTGGTGACCCTGTCGTTCTATTGGTTTAATGTAGAGCTACCAGGATTATAGGAGGTGACCCTGTCCTTCTATTGGTTCAATGTAGAGCTACCAGGATTATAGGGGGTGACCCTGTCCTTCTATTGGTTTAATGTAGAGCTACCAGGATTATAGGGGGTGACCCTGTCCTTCTATTTGTTGAATGTAGATCTACCAGGATCATAGGTGGTGAGCCTGTCCTTCAATTTGTTGAATGTAGATCTACCAGGATTATACATGTAGGTGGTGACCCTGTCCTTCTATTGGTTTAATGTAGAGCTACTAGGATTATAGGGGGTGACCCTGTCCTTCTATTTGTTGAATGTAGATCTACCAGGATCATAGGTGGTGAGCCTGTCATTCAATTTGTTGAATGTAGATCTACCAGGATTATAGGGGGTGACCCTGTCCTTCTATTGGTTCAATGTAGATCTACCAGGATTATAGGTGGTGACCCTGTCCTTCTATTGGTTTAATGTAGAGCTACCAGGATTATAGGGGGTGATCCTGTCCTTCTATTGGTTCAATGTAGATCTACCAGGATTATAGGGGGTGACCCTGTCCTTCTATTGGTTCAATGTAGAGCTACCAGGATTATAGGGGGTGACCCTGTCCTTCTATTTGTTTAATGTAGATCTACCAGGATTATAGGGGGTGACCCTGTCCTTCTATTTGTTTAATGTAGATCTACCAGGATTTTAGGGGGTGACCCTGTCCTTCTATTGGTTCAATGTAGATCTACCAGGATTATAGGGATGACCCTGTCCTTCTATTGGTTCAATGTAGATCTACCAGGATTATAGGGGGTGACCCTGTCCTTCTATTGGTTTAATGTAGATCTACCAGGATTATAGGGGGTGACCCTGTCCTTCTATTGGTTTAATGTAGATCTACCAGGATTATAGGTGGTGACCCTGTCCTTCTATTTGTTGAATGTAGATCTACCAGGATCATAGGTGGTGACCCTGTCCTTCTATTGGTTTAATAAAGAGCTACCAGGATTATAGGGGATGACCCTGTCCTTCTATTGGTTCAATGTAGATCTACCAGGATTATAGGGGGTGACCCTGTTCTTCTATTGGTTCAATGTAGATCTACCAGGATTATAGGGGGTGACCCTGTTCTTCTATTGGTTCAATGTATAGCTACCAGGATTATAGGTGGTGACCCTGTCCTTCTATTTGTTTAATGTAGAGCTACCAGGATTATAGGTGGTGACCCTGTCCTTCTATTTGTTTAATGTAGAGCTACCAGGATTATAGGTGGTGACCCTGTCCTTCTATTGGTTCAATGTAGATCTACCAGGATTATAGGGGGTGACCCTGTCCTTCTATTGGTTCAATGTAGATCTACCAGGATTATAGGGGGTGACCCTGTTCTTCTATTGGTTCAATGTAGATCTACCAGGATTATAGGGGGTGACCCTGTCCTTCTATTGGTTCAATGTAGAGCTACCAGGATTATAGGGGGTGACCCTGTCCTTCTATTGGTTTAATAAAGAGCTACCAGGATTATAGGGGATGACCCTGTCCTTCTATTGGTTTAATGTAGAGCTACCAGGATTATAGGTGGTGACCCTGTCCTTCTATTGGTTCAATGTAGATCTACCAGGATTATAGGGGGTGACCCTGTCCTTCTATTGGTTCAATGTAGATCTACCAGGATTATAGGTGGTGACCCTGTCCTTCTATTGGTTCAATGTAGATCTACCAGGATTATAGGGGTTGACCTTCTATTGGTTTAATGTAGATCTACCAGGATTATAGGTGGTGACCCTGTCCTTCTATTGGTTCAATGTAGATCTACCAGGATTATAGGGGATGACCCTGTCCTTCTATTGGTTCAATGTAGATCTACCAGGATTATAGGGGGTGACCCTGTCCTTCTATTGGTTCAATGTAGATCTACCAGGATTATAGGTGGTGACCCTGTCCTTCTATTGGTTCAATGTAGATCTACCAGGATTATAGGTGGTGACCCTGTCGTTCTATTGGTTTAATGTAGAGCTACCAGAATTATAGGGGTTGACCTTCTATTGGTTTAATAAAGAGCTACCAGGATTATAGGTGGTGACCCTGTCGTTCTATTGGTTTAATGTAGAGCTACCAGGATTATAGGAGGTGACCCTGTCCTTCTATTGGTTCAATGTAGAGCTACCAGGATTATAGGGGGTGACCCTGTCCTTCTATTGGTTTAATGTAGAGCTACCAGGATTATAGGGGGTGACCCTGTCCTTCTATTGGTTCAATTTAGAGCTACTAGGATTATAGGGGGTGACCCTGTCCTTCTATTTGTTGAATGTAGATCTACCAGGATCATAGGTGGTGAGCCTGTCCTTCAATTTGTTGAATGTAGATCTACCAGGATTATAGGGGGTGACCCTGTCCTTCTATTGGTTCAATGTAGATCTACCAGGATTATAGGGGGTGACCCTGTCCTTCTATTGGTTCAATGTAGATCTACCAGGATTATAGGGGGTGACCCTGTCGTTCTATTGGTTCAATGTAGAGCTACCAGGATTATAGGGGGTGACCCTGTCCTTCTATTGGTTGAATGTAGATCTACCAGGATTATAGGTGGTGACCCTGTCCTTCTATTTGTTCAATGTAGAGCTACCAGGATTATAGGAGGTGACCCTGTCCTTCTATTGGTTCAATGTAGATCTACCAGGATTATAGGGGGTGACCCTGTCCTTCTATTGGTTTAATGTAGATCTACCAGGATTATAGGGGGTGACCCTGTCCTTCTATTGGTTTAATGTAGAGCTACCAGGATTATAGGGGGTGACCCTGTCCTTCTATTGGTTCAATGTAGATCTACCAGGATTATAGGAGGTGAGCCTGTCCTTCTATTGGTTCAATGTAGATCTACCAGGATTATAGGGGGTGACCCTGTCCTTCTATTGGTTCAATGTAGAGCTACCAGGATTATAGGAGGTGACCTTGTCCTTCTATTGGTTCAATGTAGAGACCATGAGTTTACCTGTCTTCAACAAGGAGGACATCTTGATGTTAACTTCTGGTGGCCATGCTATACTTAAACAATAAAATAGTCAGGAAGGTTTTCTCCTGTTTTAATCGCATAAAAATAAGATTAAAACGAGAGATAAATACACACCAGTTAAGAGTTTCTTTTCCAATGCCAATTCTCTCAGTTTCTGACACCTGGTTCTGTGAAAGAGATTTTCTGCTTCAGCATTTAGATACGCCTCGTTGGTCTGAAATGAAGAGATCATGACTAACAAGTTGTTAAGGCCCAGTAATTCTGCTGCTCTCTTGCCTTCCTCCAGGATATCATAGTCTTCCCTAGCTTTACCTGTGTACAGATACTGTAAGATGTATTCAAATGCTCTTGGACTGATATCAGAGTTGACTGTGACTACAGTCTGTAAAATAGATTGGCCTGGATTGTAAGGATCATCACATCGTTGGAGATGAACGGAATAGAAAGCTGGCATATTCACTTCTTTGTAAGGGAGAAGGGTTTGTGTTTCCATCTGCAATCCATCCACCTGGCCAGCTTCTATTCCTGTGGATAAATCAGGAATCCCTCCAGTCTCTACACTGCCTGATATCAATTTTTGAGAGTAATCCATTTCTTGGAACAAGTCATCTTCACTAAGGTCAGTGGCTGAAGTTTTGACAGACATCCCTCCAGAGTTGGTTGGTGAAGGGGAGATAACCACATCTGACAAGTCCATGGTAAAGAGTTGATGAAAGATATCTGCTGCAACGATTAGGACAATCTTGTGAGCCTGAATACAGTTACCTTGTAATATAAAGATCACATCACAATCGGACTGATGATACAAAAGTCGACTGAGGTCATCTTGAAATGTTGCACATGGTACAACAACTTTAGGGTGTTTAGGTCGAGGGAAATCCATTGGTCGTTGCATTAACGGATGACGTAGCTTCCTTAAATCTGTGTTCCAGAAGCGAACCTTTCGTCTGTCACAAACAGCAGCTCTTACTACGTTATCAAACAATTCATAAACTCCATAATATGTCAATACACTCGCTTCATAATATGGAGCACCAATTTCTTTGGCCACCTCTCTCCCTTGCTCTGGAGATATTATATCATTTTCTGATATATTCCTGAAATCATACAACAAAAAATAATTCTTCTTTGAATAAAATGCTTTGATGAAAGTGCTTATTTCCATGCTGGTTGTTAACTGACCTTATTTTCCTCATCATGCACAGATATAGCAACAACAATAAACTGACTTTCTATTTCTCACCTATAGAGAAGACCTTTGTTCATTTTGAGATATTCTTCATCATTATAGAGATAGCGTAGGTCAACCTGTGTTCCAACTAGAACTATAGGAGTAGAGGGAATAGCTCTCTTGATCTCTGGGTACCAGACTCGACGTACGTTCCTAAGAGAGTTAGGACAAACAGTACTGAAGCACAATAATACCACATCAGCCCTGAAAAACAAAGCTTTATTCAATAATTAAAGAAAATCTCTATAAATGCTTAAATAGCGTGGAAACCAACATAGAATTTTGCCTTAGCGGAGTGTACAGTAGGATTTTAAAATAAAACACCAATGGGTATGACATAAGTATAATCCATTTTTTTAATAAAAGTATCAAATTGGACACAAATAATAAAAGGCAGGTAGTCTGGCTGCAGATCAACATACCTGCTATAAGCAAAGCCTCTGTCTTTGTCATGATAACCAAATGTATCCCAGAGTCTAAGAGATATATTCACTCCATCTACATCTCTCCAGGAATGCTCCAATACCTGGTGGGAAAGATAAGGCACAACTTCATACATACATGTATAACAGTTTAGAGTAAAGACAACAACAATACAAGCTGTGATATTGAGTGTGAACAATTGAACGTAGCAATGTATGATTTGTTGATTTCCTTTAAAAGTTATCAGCTGGAACATATTTTAAACGGTAATCAAAGGAATCTCAGTAAAAATTCAATAAACTAAAGCCTTGAGGCTCAAACTACAGGTACCTCTAGTAACACAGCAGACTTCTAAACCCTGAGACTCAAACAACAAGTGACCCCAGTAACACAGCAGATTTCTAAACCTTGAGGCTCAAACAACAAGTGACCCCAGTCACACATCAGACTTCTAAACCTTGAGGCTCAAACAACAAGTGACCCCAGTCACACATCAGACTTCTAAACCTTGAGGCTCAAACAACAAGTGACCCCAGTCACACATCAGACTTCTAAACCTTGAGGCTCAAACAACAAGTGACCCCAGTCACACAGCAGACTTCTAAACCTTGAGGCTCAAACAACAAGTGACCCCAGTCACACATCAGACTTCTAAACCTTGAGGCTCAAACAACAAGTGACCCCAGTCACACAGCAGACTTCTAAACCTTGAGGCTCAAACAACAAGTGACCCCAGTCACACAGCAGACTACTAAACCCTGAGGCTCAAACAACAAGTGACCCCAGTCACACAACAGACTTCTAAATCCTGAGGCTCAAACAACAAGTGACCCCAGTCACACATCAGACTTCTAAATCCTGAGGCTCAAACAACAAGTGACCCCAGTCACACAACAGACTTCTAAATCCTGAGGCTCAAACAACAAGTGACCCCAGTCACACAGCAGACTACTACACCCTGAGGCTCAAACAACAAGTGACCCCAGTCACACAACAGACTTCTAAATCCTGAGGCTCAAACAACAAGTGACCCCAGTCACACATCAGACTTCTAAACCTCGAGGCTCAAACAACAAGTGACCCCAGTCACACAGCAGACTTCTAAACCTTGAGGCTCAAACAACAAGTGACCCAGTAACACAGCAGACTTCTAAACCTTGAGGCTCAAACAACAAGTGACCTCAGTCACACAGCAGACTTCTAAACCTTGAGGCTCAAACAACAAGTGACCCCAGTCACACAGCAGTCTTCTAAAGCTTGAGGCTCAAACAACAAGTGACCCCAGTCACACAGCAGACTTCTAAACCTTGAGGCTCAAACAACAAGTGACCCAGTAACACAGCAGACTTCTAAACCTTGAGGCTCAAACAACAAGTGACCCCAGTCACACACCAGACTTCTAAACCTTGAGGCTAAAACAACAAGTGACCCAGTAACACAGCAGACTTCTAAACCTTGAGGCTCAAACAACAAGTGACCCCAGTCACACACCAGACTTCTAAACCTTGAGGCTCAAACAACAAGTGACCCAGTAACACAGCAGACTTCTAAACCTTGAGGCTCAAACAACAAGTGACCCCAGTCACACACCAGACTTCTAAACCTTGAGGCTCAAACAACAAGTGACTCCAGTCACACAGCAGACTTCTAAAGCTTGAGGCTCAAACAACAAGTGACCCAGTCACACAGCAGACTTCTAAACCTTGAGACTCAAACAACAAGTGACTCAGTCACACACCAGACTTCTAAACCCTGAGACTCAAACAACAAGTGACCCCAGTCACACAACAGACTTCTAAACCCTGAGACTCAAACAACAAGTGACCCCAGTCACACAGCAGACTTCTAAACCTTGAGGCTCAAACAACAAGTGACCCCAGTCACACAGCAGACTTCTAAACCTTGAGGCTCAAACAACAAGTGACCCCAGTCACACAGCAGACTTCTAAACCCTGAGGCTCAAACAACAAGTGACCCAGTCACACATCAGACTTCTAAACCCTGAGGCTCAAACAACAAGTGACTCCAGTCACACATCAGACTTCTAAACCTTGAGGCTCAAACAACAAGTGACCCCAGTCACACAGCAGACTACTAAACCTTGAGGCTCAAACAACAAGTGACCCAGTCACACAGCAGACTTCTAAACCTTGAGGCTCAAACAACAAGTGACCCCAGTCACACACTAGACTTCTAAACCCTGAGACTCAAACAACAAGTGACCCAGTCACACATCAGACTTCTAAACCTTGAGGCTCAAACAACAAGTGACCCCAGTCACACAGCAGACTACTAAACCTTGAGGCTCAAACAACAAGTGACCCCAGTCACACAGCAGACTTCTAAACCCTGAGGCTCAAACAACAAGTGACCCCAGTCACACAGCAGACTTCTAAACCTTGAGGCTCAAACAACAAGTGACCCCAGTCACACACTAGACTTCTAAACCCTGAGACTCAAACAACAAGTGACCCAGTCACACATCAGACTTCTAAACCTTGAGGCTCAAACAACAAGTGACCCAGTCACACACCAGACTTCTAAACCTTGAGGCTCAAACAACAAGTGACCCCAGTCACACACCAGACTACTAAACCTTGAGGCTCAAACAACAAGTGACCCCAGTCACACAGCAGACTACTAAACCCTGAGGCTCAAACAACAAGTGACCCCAGTCACACATCAGACTTCTAAACCTTGAGGCTCAAACAACAAGTGACCCCAGTCACACAGCAGACTTCTAAACCCTGAGGCTCAAACAACAAGTGACCCCAGTCACACACCAGACTTCTAAACCTTGAGGCTCAAACAACAAGTGACCCCAGTCACAAAGCAGTCACAAAACTCTGAGGCTCAAACAACAAGTGACCCCAGTCACACAACAGACTTCTAAACCTTGAGGCTCAAACAACAAGTGACCCCAGTCACAAAGCAGACTTCTAAACCTTGAGGCTCAAACAACAAGTGACCCCAATCACACATCAGACTTCTAAACCTTGAGGCTCAAACAACAAGTGACCCCAGTGTTACGGCCAGAAAAGCCTTCCGGGTTCAGCCCAGAAAATTCAACCAAAACAAACAACAAGAAGTGTAAATTGAAATGAAATATATTAATTTAGCACATAAAATAAACAAAATTAATAATCCTAAGCCTAACTACGTTATCTAATATGAAAAGTCCTAAAAACGAAAAGTCAAAGTCAGCGAACTCACGGGCTACGGAGGCAGATTGGTTGTTCGGATTAGTTTTCGCGCACAAAATGCATCTATTGACATTCCCACAACGTGTTCACCATGAAAAACACCAGAAAAACACACAGAATTCATTCCATCGATGACATCAAATGGTAAAATCCAAAAAGACAGAAACTCATGTCTAGTTCGTTACTCTTCCGTATACATCATCAAAAAAAAACTAAAAGAAAAATCCTCCTCGAAAGTTTCCTTGAAAAGTTCCCCATAACACGATTTTCCCGTGCCTCTGTCACAGGTAAAACAACCAACCGTCATTCCAAATAATCCGGTGTAACACCAAGGACGATGTTGACGCGAAATCATGCCTCAGCCCAACAAAACCGCAAAAACCGCAATCTAATAACATGTTACCACAGTCTAATAGCTAGATAATGTCAGTTATGATACACAGCATAAGAAATCATAAATCAAATATATAGTTGATACATAACACCTCCCCCCTTAATTGAAAAGTTTGAATTCTATGAAAACTTTAACGTACCAATTATCTTAAAGAAAAAAAAAACTATACATGTAAGTCATAGCATAAATATACAATAGATATCCAGAGCCATACTTCACTCGGTAGGCTTTACTGTCGAAACATCTCATTAATCAGTTATTTAGACCTGGATAAAGCATCAGCAATAAGGTTTTCTTTACCTCTGATATGTTTGATCACCAGATCATATTCCTGGAGCAGTAAACTCCATCTAAGTAATCGTTGGTTACTATTTTTCATTTTATGCAGAAAAGTCAAAGGATTATGATCGGTGAAAACAATCACAGGGTAAAGTGTAACATTTACATTTACATCAAAATGTTGTAAACAAAGCACTAAAGCTATACATTCTTTTTCTATGGTGGAGTAATTCATCTGATGCTTGTTGAACTTTTTTGAGTAATAACACACAGGATGATCAATTCCACAAACTTCCTGTAAAAGTACACCACCAATTCCAAGCTCACTGGCGTCTACTTGTAACTTAAATTGTTTGGAGTAATCCGCAGTTGTGAGGACAGGAGAGCTTAGAAGAATTGACTTCAGTTTATCAAAAGCTTCTTGACACAAGTGTGTCCATTCAAATTTACAACTTTTCTTAAGTAAAGACGTGAGAGGAGAAGCAATAACAGAAAAGTTTTTACAAAATTTCCGGTAATAGCCGGCCATTCCAAGGAACCTCATCACTTCTCTTTTGGTTTTTGGAGAAGGGAAATTAACAACAGACATGATTTTTGCATTTACCGGTTTGACTTGTCCTTGGCCGACTATATGTCCCAGATATACAAGTGTTGCATGACCAAAATCACTTTTGGCTAAATTAACTGTTAACTTGGCATTAGTTAATCTATCAAAAAGAGCTTTTATCCTTACAATGTGTTCCTCCCAAGTACTGCTGTATACAATTATGTCATCTATATAAGCTTCATAACCTTTCAAGCCGGAAATGACGTAATTAACAAGGCGTTGGAACGAAGCAGCGCTATTTTTCATTCCAAATGGTAAAACACTGTACTGATATAGACCTATAGGTGTAACAAAAGCAGATATTTCTTTTGCTCGGTCAGTGAGAGGAACTTGCCAATAACCTTTTAATAGGTCCAATTTAGTGACAAAACGTGCTTGACCAACCCTGTCAATGCAATCTTCCATCCTAGGAATAGGATAGGAGTCAGTTTTGGTTAAAGCATTGACTTTTCTAAAATCCGTGCAGAAACGGAAAGTTCCGTCTTGCTTGGGAACCAATACACATGGGGAACTCCAGTTACTAAAACTAGGCTCTACAATATGATTTTCTAACATGTACTCAACTTCCTTTTTAACATGATTTAACTTTATAGGGTTTACCCTATATGGGTGTTGTTTTATTAATAACTGGTTGAGAATTACCAACATCAACATCATGATAGAGTAAATCAGTTCTACCAGGAACATCAGAAAATAATTGAGTATAGCTAATTAACAACTGACTTAACTCATCATACTGATCAGGTTTTAAATGACTTAATTTAGATCTAAGGTTAGCCAATATTTCAGAGTTTTTGTTTCTCAAACCATCATTAAACTCTTCTATATCACTACCCTGAACAGAATTAACACTTGCTATAGGAGTAAGATCCTCCTCTTGTCTTACATTGTACAATTTTAGCATGTTAACATGGCATAGTTGTTTAGCCTTACGTCTATCAGGTGTTTTGACAACATAATTTAAGTCATTTAATTTGGATTCCACTTTATATGGACCGTAATACCTTGTCTGTAGTGGATGACCTGTAACCGGTAAAAGTACTAATACCAAGTCACCTGGTTTAAAAACCCTTTCTTTAGTGTTTACATCATACCAACTTTTCATTTTAACCTGACTTTTCTTTAAGTTATCATTTGCCAACCGACAAGCATTTGTTAGTTTTTCCTTAAACTTCGACACATAAGTTAGCAAATTTGTCTCTGCCTTTTCCTCCAATAACTTATCTTTTACGAGTTTTAATGGCCCCCTCACTGTATGTCCAAAAACAAGTTCAAATGGACTAAACCCCAATGATTCTTGAACAGCCTCTCTCACTGCAAATAAAAGCAAAGGGACGCCCTCATCCCAATCTTTGTTATTTTCATAGCAGTATGTCTTAATCATTGTTTTAAATGTTTGGTGAAATCGTTCGAGGGCACCTTGAGATTCAGGATGATAGGCTGACGACAACACTTGTTTTACCCCTAACTGACTAAGTACTTGCTTAAATAACTTTGAGGTGAAATTAGACCCTTGGTCCGATTGTATTGTTTCAGGTAAGCCCACAAATGTGAAAAATTTAGTTAATGCCTTAGAAACATTTTTGGCTTTAATGTTCCTCAAGGGAATAGCCTCAGGGAAACGTGTGGAAGCACACATTATGGTTAACAAGTATTCATTGCCATGTTTAGTTTTCTTAAGAGGCCCTACACAGTCTATTAAGACTCTGCTAAAAGGTTCATCAAAAGCAGGAATGAGATGAAGAGGAGCCTTTATTGGGTTTTGGTTTGGTTTTCCAACCATTTGACAGACATGACAGGTTTTGCAATATAGAGCTACCTCACTTTTTATCCCAGGCCAGTAAAAATGTTTAAGCACTTTACCATATGTTTTGTTAATACCTAAGTGCCCTGCCATTGGCTGGTCATGGGCCATGTATACCACATTTTTACGATAACCCGTTGGGAGAACAACTTGATGAACAACTCTCCAATCATCATCAACAGAGGCTTCGGGCGGACGCCACTTCCTCATCAATACACCATTTCTAATATAATAACAAGTTTGATACTCGTTTAACTCCTCTAATGGAACTGCCCTTACAAACAAATTCTTAAGATCCAACTCATTCCTTTGGTCAACAATTAACTTTTCTCTTTCCAACTGATCTACAACAACCGAAAGGCTTTCTTTTTGAAGTGATAACGGACTACCTTTCGTCGATCCCAAACCAACATCACTAACTAACTTTTCTTCACTTCTCACACCTTGATCACAAACAACCTGCCCAGTACCAACACTACTTTTCTCTTCAGTTTTACTCATAGACCGAGTCACAGCACATGATGGAAATACCACTGTATCACTACCAGTATCACAAACGTCCTGTTCAACAAATGGCTCATCGCAGACAATCGGCTCAACCACTACCTTGCCACCAGCTAGATCATTACCAAGTAACAACGATATTCCTTTAAATGGCAACTTAGGCCTCACACCCACTTTCACCTTTCCAGACACTAGGTCAGATTTTAAATCCACATAATACAAAGGAACCCTAATTGGAGCTAACTCTACTCCCTGTATCAAAACATCGGTCCCTGTATAAGACTCACTCGACAACGGAACCACATCTGCTAACAACAACGACTGAGTACATCCAGTATCACGTAATATTTTAATGGGGACAGGTTTGGACCCAGCTACCGACACTAAACCATTCCAAACAAAAGGCATTACTTCCTCCATTATCTGACATTCTTTGTGAGACTCGTGACTAATAACATCTGAACAACCATAATACTGTAAGGCCGCACCACCTACGGGCTTAGATGCTGCTTCATCCCTGTACCTACAGTCTTTGGATAAGTGACCTTTTCTACCACAATTATAACAGGTGGGTATAAATCTACCTTTACCAACTTCAACATCTTTCTGATCTGCCACCTTGCCACCACTTGGCTTATCAACAGAAATGGGTTTTCCTTCAGTTCTAGCGGGAAAATTAGGATTATACCTATTTCCAGACTGACCATTACCAAAATGTTCTGGTTTCCGATTACCACTAAACTGAACCCAATTCCTACCAACACCTCTACTAGAACCATTCAGTTTGTGAGTTAGACTGTAATCATCAGACATAGTGGCCGCTTTATCTAGCGTATCAACGTCATGTTCATTCAAATACGTTCTTATGTCAACATGCACACCTTTTTTAAACTCTTCGACCAAGATTAATTGCCTTAACTTATCAAAATCTCTATCAACATCCCTAGACAACAACCATCTATCAAAAAGTTCCTCCTTTATCTTGAAACTCTACATAAGTTTGGAAAACTTATTTACGCAGGCCTCTAAATTTCTGCCTATATGCCTCAGGCACTAACTCATAAGCTTTTAAAATTTGCTTTTTTACCAAATCATAATTTCGACAATCTTCATCCGACATGGAATCATAAGCATCTATCGCCTTTCCATACATTTTACTCTGAATCAACACCGACCACTGATCTCTAGGCCAATTAAATTGCTTAGCGACTTTTTCGAAATGTGTGAAATACTTATCGACATCACTTTCTACAAAGTGAGGAACAAACGAAATTTCCTTTCTAAGATCAAACCAACTAACTTCCCTTTTCTCTTTCAACTCTAATTCTTTCAGCCTAAAATTGACTTCTAACTCCTTTTCCTTAAATAACAATTCTTTTTCACGTAACTCAATTTCTCTTAACCTTATCTCTGCATTTAGTTTTATATCTAACTCACTCGAAGGGTTTACATCTTCAACTAAATCTAACATCGACTGTTCTAAAATGCCCTTTTCTACCAAAAACTTTGCCAATACTACTTTTATCTCCTGTTTACGCATGTTAGTTGAAATGCCCTTTACATTAAAATGTTTAGCCAGAAGTAAATAGTCATCTTTTTTAAATGCTTGAAAATCAGAAATTGTTGGCTGTTCTAAGAACTTTCCTAGATTAAAAGCCATCTTATAGTTTGCTGGTTGAACTTTCCGAGAGCTTGATTAAAGTTTTAGTTTTAATTCCACAAATTGAGAGGCCCCAATTCTGTTACGGCCAGAAAAGCCTTCCGGGTTCAGCCCAGAAAATTCAACCAAAACAAACAACAAGAAGTGTAAATTGAAATGAAATATATTAATTTAGCACATAAAATAAACAAAATTAATAATCCTAAGCCTAACTACGTTATCTAATATGAAAAGTCCTAAAAACGAAAAGTCAAAGTCAGCGAACTCACGGGCTACGGAGGCAGATTGGTTGTTCGGATAAGTTTTCGCGCACAAAATGCATCTATTGACATTCCCACAACGTGTTCACCATGAAAAACACCAGAAAAACACACAGAATTCATTCCATCGATGACATCAAATGGTAAAAGCCAAAAAGACAGAAACTCATGTCTAGTTCGTTACTCTTCCGTATACATCATCAAAAAAAAAC
This sequence comes from Lepidochitona cinerea, assembly GCA_963971465.1. Taxonomy (NCBI): domain Eukaryota; kingdom Metazoa; phylum Mollusca; class Polyplacophora; order Chitonida; family Tonicellidae; genus Lepidochitona; species Lepidochitona cinerea. Next base: position 643,608 of record OZ020553.1, on the reverse strand, counting down.
TAAAAGAAAAGTTTCCTTGAAAAGTTCCCCATAACACGATTTTCCCGTGCCTCTGTCACAGGTAAAACAACCAACCGCCATTCCAAATAATCCGGTGTAACACCAAGGACGATGTTAACGCGAAATCATGCCTCAGCCCAACAAAACCGCAAAAACCGCAATCTAATAACATGTTACCACAGTCTAATAGCTAGATAATGTCAGTTATGATACACAGCATAAGAAATCATAAATCAAATATATAGTTGATACATAACACCAGTCACACACCAGACTTCTAAACCTTGAGGCTCAAACAACAAGTGACCCCAGTCACACAGCAGACTTCTAAACCTTGAGACTCAAACAACAAGTGACCCCAGTCACACAGCAGACTACTAAACCTTGAGGCTCAAACCACAAGTGACCCCAGTAACACTTCAGACTACTAAACCCTGAGGCTCAAACAACAAGTGACCCCAGTCACACAGCAGACTTCTAAACCTTGAGGCTCAAACAACAAGTGACCCCAGTCACACACCAGACTTCTAAACCTTGAGGCTCCAACAACAAGTGACCCCAGTCACACACCAGACTTCTAAACCTTGAGGCTCAAACAACAAGTGACCCCAGTCACACAGCAGACTACTAAACCTTGAGGTTCAAACAACAAGTGACCCCAGTAACACTTCAGACTTCTAAACCTTGAGGCTCAAACAACAAGTGACCCCAGTCACACAGCAGACTTCTAAACCTTGAGGCTCAAACAACAAGTCACCCCAGTCACACACCAGACTTCTAAACCTTGAGGCTCAAACAACAAGTGACCCCAGTCACACAGCAGACTTCTAAACCTTGAGGCTCAAACAACAAGTGACCCCCGTCACACAACAGACTTCTAAACCCTGAGGCTCAAACAACAAGTGACCCCAGTCACACACCAGACTTCTAAACCTTGAGGCTCAAACAACAAGTCACCCCAGTCACACACCAGACTTCTAAACCTTGAGGCTCAAACAACAAGTGACCCCAGTCACACAGCAGACTTCTAAACCTTGAGGCTCAAACAACAAGTGACCCCAGTCACACAACAGACTTCTAAACCCTGAGGCTCAAACAACAAGTGACCCCAGTCACACACCAGACTTCTAAACCTTGAGGCTCAAACAACAAGTGACCACAGTCACACAGCAGACTTCTAAACCTTGAGGCTCAAACAACAAGTGACCCCAGTCACACAGCAGACTTCTAAACCTTGAGGCTCAAACAACAAGTGACCACAGTCACACAGCAGACTTCTAAACCTTGAGGCTCAAACAACAAGTGACCCCAGTCACACACAAGACTTCTAAACCTTGAGGCTCAAACAACAAGTGACCCCAGTCACACAGCAGACTTCTAAAACTTGAGGCTCAAACAACAAGTGACCCCAGTCACACAGCAGACTTCTAGACCTTGAGGCTCAAACAACAAGTGACCCCAGTCACACACAAGACTTCTAAACCTTGAGGCTCAAACAACAAGTGACCCCAGTCACACACAAGACTTCTAAACCTTGAGGCTCAAACAACAAGTGACCACAGTCACACATCAGACTTCTAAACCTTGAGGCTCAAACAACAAGTGACCCCAGTCACACACAAGACTTCTAAACCTTGAGGCTCAAACAACAAGTGACCCCAGTCACACACCAGACTTCTAAACCTTGAGGCTCAAACAACAAGTGACCCCAGTCACACAGCAGACTACTAAACCCTCAGGCTCAAACAACAAGTGACCCCAGTCACACACCAGACTTCTAAACCCTGAGGCTCAAACAACAAGTGACCCCAGTCAAACAGCAGACGTCTAAACCTTGAGGCTCAAACAACAAGTGACCCCAGTCAAACAGCAGACTTCTAAACCTTGAGGCTCAAACAACAAGTGACCCCAGTCAAACAGCAGACTTCTAAACCTTGAGGCTCAAACAACAAGTGACCCCAGTCAAACAGCAGACTTCTAAACCTTGAGGCTCAAACAACAAGTGACCACAGTCACACAGCAGACTTCTAAACCTTGAGGCTCAAACAACAAGTGACCCCAGTCACACACAAGACTTCTAAACCTTGAGGCTCAAACAACATGCAAGTGACCCCAGTCACACAGCAGACTTCTAAAACTTGAGGCTCAAACAACAAGTGACCACAGTCACACAGCAGACTTCTAAACCTTGAGGCTCAAACAACAAGTGACCCCAGTCACACACAAGACTTCTAAACCTTGAGGCTCAAACAACATGCAAGTGACCCCAGTCACACAGCAGACTTCTAAAACTTGAGGCTCAAACAACAAGTGACCACAGTCACACAGCAGACTTCTAAACCTTGAGGCTCAAACAACAAGTGACCCCAGTCACACACAAGACTTCTAAACCTTGAGGCTCAAACAACAAGTGACCCCAGTCACACAGCAGACTTCTAAACCTTGAGGCTCAAACAACAAGTGACCCCAGTCACACACAAGACTTCTAAACCTTGAGGCTCAAACAACAAGTGACCCCAGTCACACACAAGACTTCTAAACCTTGAGGCTCAAACAACAAGTGACCCCAGTCACACACAAGACTTCTAAACCTTGAGGCTCAAACAACAAGTGACCACAGTCACACATCAGACTTCTAAACCTTGAGGCTCAAACAACAAGTGACCCCAGTCACACACCAGACTTCTAAACCTTGAGGCTCAAACAACAAGTGACCCCAGTCACACACCAGACTTCTAAACCTTGAGGCTCAAACAACAAGTGACCCCAGTCACACAGCAGACTACTAAACCCTGAGGCTCAAACAACAAGTGACCCCAGTCACACACCAGACTTCTAAACCCTGAGGCTCAAACAACAAGTGACCCCAGTCAAACAGCAGACGTCTAAACCTTGAGGCTCAAACAACAAGTGACCCCAGTCAAACAGCAGACTTCTAAACCTTGAGGCTCAAACAACAAGTGACCCCAGTCAAACAGCAGACTTTTAAACCTTGAGGCTCAAACAACAAGTGACCCCAGTCAAACAGCAGACTTCTAAACCTTGAGGCTCAAACAACAAGTGACCCCAGTCACACAGCAGACTACTAAACCTTGAGGCTCAAACAACAAGTGACTCTAGTCACACACCAGACTTCTAAACCCTGAGGCTCAAACAACAAGTGACCCCAGTCAAACAGCAGACTTCTAAACCTTGAGGCTCAAACAACAAGTGAACCCAGTCAAACAGCAGACTTCTAAACCTTGAGGCTCAAACAACAAGTGACCCCAGTCACACACCAGACTTCTAAACCTTGAGGCTCAAACAACAAGTGACCCCAGTCACACACCAGACTTCTAAACCTTGAGGCTCAAACAACAAGTGACCCCAGTCACACAGCAGACTTCTAAACCTTGAGGCTCAAACAACAAGTGACCCCAGTCACACAGCAGACTTCTAAACCCTGAGGCTCAAACAACAAGTGACCCCAGTCACACAACAGACTTCTAAACCCTGAGGCTCAAACAACAAGTGACCCCAGTCACACACCAGACTTCTAAACCTTGAGGCTCAAACAACAAGTGACCCCAGTCACACAGCAGACTTCTAAACCTTGAGGCTCAAACAACAAGTGACCCCAGTCACACACCAGACTTCTAAACCCTGAGGCTCAAACAACAAGTGACCCCAGTCAAACAGCAGACTTCTAAACCGTGAGGCTCAAACAACAAGTGAACCCAGTCAAACAGCAGACTTCTAAACCTTGAGGCTCAAACAACAAGTGACCCCAGTCACACACCAGACTTCTAAACCTTGAGGCTCAAACAACAAGTGACCCCAGTCACACACCAGACTTCTAAACCTTGAGGCTCAAACAACAAGTGACCCCAGTCACACAGCAGACTTCTAAACCTTGAGGCTCAAACAACAAGTGACCCCAGTCACACAGCAGACTTCTAAACCCTGAGGCTCAAACAACAAGTGACCCCAGTCACACAGCAGACTACTAAACCTTGAGGCTCAAACAACAAGTGACCCCAGTCACACACCAGACTTCTAAACCTTGAGGCTCAAACAACAAGTGACCCCAGTCACACAGCAGACTACTAAACCTTGAGGCTCAAACAGCAAGTGACCCCAGTCACACAACAGACTTCTAAACCCTGAGGCTCAAACAACAAGTGACCCCAGTCACACACCAGACTTCTAAACCTTGAGGCCCAAACAACAAGTGACCCCAGTCACACACAGACTTCTAAACCTTGGGGCTCAAACAACAAGTGACCCCAGTCACACAGCAGACTTCTTAACCTTGAGGCTCAAACAACAAGTGACCCCAGTCACACATCAGACTTCTAAACCTTGGGGCTCAAACAACAAGTGACCCCAGTCACAAAGCAGACTTCTAAACCTTGAGGCTTAAATAGCAAGTGATCCCAGTCACACTTCAGACTACTAAACCTTGAGGCTCAAACAACAAGTGACCCCAGTCACACAGCAGACTTTTAAACCTTGGGGCTCAAATAACAAGTGACCCCAGTCACACATCAGACTACTAAACCTTGAGACTCAAACAACAAGTGACCCCAGTCACACAGCAGACTTCTAAACCCTGAGACTCAAACAACAAGTGACCCCAGTCACACAGCAGACTTCTAAACCTTGAGGCTCAAACAACAAGTGACCCCAGTCACACATCAGACTTCTAAACCTTGAGGCTCAAACAACAAGTGACCCCAGTCACACATCAGACTTCTAAACCTTGAGGCTCAAACAACAAGTGACCCCAGTCACACATCAGACTTCTAAACCTTGAGGCTCAAACAACAAGTGACGCCAGTCACACTTCAGACTTCTAAACCTTGAGGCTCAAACAAAAAGTGACCCCAGTCACACATCAGACTTCTTAACCTTGAGGCTCAAACAACAAGTGACCCCAGTCACACAGCAGACTACTAAACCTTGAGGCTCAAACAACAAGTGACCCCAGTCACACAGCAGACTTCTAAACCTTGAGGCTCAAACAACAAGTGACCCCAGTCACACACCAAACTTCTAAACCTTGAGGCTCAAACAACAAGTGACCCAGTCACACAGCAGACTACTAAACCTTGAGACTCAAACAACAAGTGAACCCAGTCACACACCAGACTTCTAAACCTTGAGGCTCAAACAACAAGTGACCCCAGTCACACTTCAGACTTCTAAACCTTGAGACTCAAACAACAAGTGACCCCAGTCACACAACAGACTTCTAAACCCTGAGGCTCAAACAACAAGTGACCCCAGTCACACATCAGACTTCTAAACCTTGAGGCTCAAACAACAAGTGACCCCAGTCACACAGCAGACTTCTAAACCCTGAGGCTCAAACAACAAGTGGCCCCAGTCACACAGCAGACTTCTAAACCTTGAGGCTCAAACAACAAGTGACCCCAGTCACACAGCAGACTTCTAAACCTTGAGGCTCAAACAACAAGTGACCCCAGTCACACATCAGACTTCTAAACCTTGAGGCTCAAACAACAAGTGACCCCAGTCACACAGCAGACTTCTAAACCCTGAGGCTCAAACAACAAGTGGCCCCAGTCACACAGCAGACTTCTAAACCTTGAGGCTCAAACAACAAGTGACCCCAGTCACACAGCAGACTTCTAAACCTTGAGGCTCAAACAACAAGTGACCCCAGTCACACAGCAGACTTCTAAACCTTGAGGCTCAAATAATAAGTGATCCCAGTCACACATCAGACTTCTAAACCTTGAGGCTCAAACAACAAGTGACCTCAGTCACACAGCAGACTACTAAACCTTGAGGCTCAAACAACAAGTGACCCCAGTCACACATCAGACTTCTAAACCCTGAGGCTCAAACAACAAGTGGCCCCAGTCACACAGCAGACTTCTAAACCTTGAGGCTCAAACAACAAGTGACCCCAGTCACACACCAGACTTCTAAACCTTGAGGCTCAAACAACAAGTGACCCCAGTCACACATCAGACTTCTAAACCTTGAGGCTCAAACAACAAGTGACCCCAGTCACACAGCAGACTACTAAACCTTGAGGCTCAAACAACAAGTGACCCCAGTCACACAGCAGACTTCTAAACTCTGAGGCTCAAACAACAAGCTATAAACACAGGGTTGGTATGGGAAACAAACTTAAAAATTTATTTTTCTGACAGCATTTCGGTGAAGTTACTAACATTGTTTTCAAGTCAATAAGTTTAACAATAAATGAGAACAACATGAGCATTCAAGCAAGTTATGAGTAAGACATGTCATGGGATTGAGAAATTTTAACAATGGATTTGATTGGATAGGAGAGGGTATAACTGAACATATGTGAGTAGGGCTTAATCTTGGTGGGAGTTGGACTGGCTAAGAATGAGAAGGTTGTATGCACTCGGTATGTGGTATCGTTGATCTCTGTTCATCGCAGGTTTTCCCCTTTTCATGTGGATGGCTTCCAGCAGTTTTCTTTTTTTACAATCAGTTTGGTTACATTTTAGCAAGGATGTGGCTTGATAAGACCACAATGAGATCATGGCTGAGGATGTGGCTTGATAAGACCACAATGAGATCATGGCTGAGGAATGTAAAAGTCGTCTACGTGAGCAAATTGGTGCTCCGTCAGTAAAGAAGAACCCATGTATTATTCTCGTTATTTTTTGGGATTACAATCCCAGACGGGGATCTTCCACGGGTTCTTTTGAGTTTAATTAGTTAGTGTCTTTTAGAAAGTGAGTATAACAGTATTCTCATTATTTTTGGGTGATTACACTTTCTTGAAAAATGGCAGAAATTCTTCTATCAATTTTGGTTGGCTGAATGGATAAGACAGCTGGCATTTAGTGCTGGGGATAGGGACCATACTCTGGGACACGATGGCTTCCATTCCCATTTCGGGTTTCACTCAAAATTCAAGAAAGTGTAGTCCCCAAAAAATAACGAGAATATTGCTATACTCACTTTCTGGGGTCTTTGGTCTGGGGCCTTTGGGGCATGACAGCGTCTGTCTATGGAGACAGACAAAATGATTGGTTGAAAAATTGGCGTCAGTAGCGAAAGATTGACCTGTAGCTAGCTGGATTACCTTAGCTATAGCTGTGCATCGTAAGGATGACGATCTTGTGGCTGAAAGGTTTTGCTAGAAGGCTTTATCAGAAAATCCCCCCTTAGTGAGGTGATGATTGAGCATGCGTTTAGGTCTAAGGTGCCAAGGTTCTGGTGGTAAACCTACAGGCAAGGTTGTCGGTTAGCCAAGAGAAGGATTCATGGGACAGGTCGATGAGCCACCAAGGGTGGCCCGCCACCACGGGAACACCAGCACCTGTGGGGAGTGGATCAACCCGAATGGGAGGGCCACAGCCTGGAACCTTCCTCAGGTTGGTGAATTGAACGCCAAGCTTTGCACAAAATGCAGAGACGAGCCCCTCCCCCTCCTCCTCTCCCATAATATAAAGATAACATTAAAAGGTAAGAGAATAACATAAAGATAACATTAAAAGGTAAGAGGATAACATTAAAAGGTAAGAGGATAACATAAAGATAACATTAAAAGGTAAGAGGATAACATAAAGATAACATTAAAAGGTAAGAGGATAACATACAAATAACATTAAAAGGTAAGAGGACAACATAAAGATAACATTAAAAGGTAAGAGGATAACTTAAAGATAACATTAAAAGGTAAGAGGATAACATAAAGATAACATTAAAAGGTAAGAGAATAACATAAAGATAACATTAAAAGGTAAGAGGATAACATAAAGATAACATTAAAAGGTAAGAGGATAACATAAAGATAACATTAAAAGGTAAGAGAATAACATAAAGATAACATTAAAAGGTAAGAGGATAACATAAAGATAACATTAAAAGGTAAGAAGATAACATAAAGATAACATTAAAAGGTAAGAGGATAACATAAAGATAACATTAAAAGGTAAGAGGATAATATAAAGATAACATAAAAAGGTAAGAGGATAACATAAAGATAACATTAAAAGGTAAGAGGATAACATAAAGATAACATTAAAAGGTAAGAGGATAACATAAAGATAACATTAAAAGGTAAGAGGATAACATAAAGATAACATTAAAAGGTAAGAGGATAACATAAAGATAACATTAAAAGGTAAGAGGATAAAGAAGTTTACCATACCTCTCTGTCATTACGATAATGATCTATAGCCCAAACAGAGGCTACATGTGTTTTAACAAGTTGTTGTAAGGTAAACTTCGTATCACAAGCTCGGGCACAAACCAAGCATGTCTTTCCTACACCAGGATCACCAACGATTACACACTTCACAAACTCGTTTACATCCCGATGACTGGCAGCTGTAGCCATATTTTCCACCAATCAAAATGCATCCTGTTGTAACCTAAAATTCTAAATATCAAAATGAATATAGTTACAAGATATACTGTATTTTTTTTACCTATTTTGCACAATATATATTTTAGGAAAATCTTAAAAAGCCAGAGAAATCTTTGAGTGTGTTATATGATATAGGAATAAGCAGATTAAGGTATAATTAATGAGTTGCTAGAGAACTGTATATAATACAATACCCACAGTGATAGAGAACTGTATACAACACAATACCCACAGTAATAGAGAACTGTATACAACACAATACCCACAGTGATTGAGAACTGTATACAACACAAAACCCACAGTGATAGAGAACTGTATACAACACAATACCCACAGTGATAGAGAACTGTATACAGCACAATACCCACAGTGATTGAGAACTGTATACAACACAATACCCACAGTGATAGAGAACTGTATACAGCACAATACCCACAGTGATTGAAAACTGTATACAACACAATACCCACAGTGATAGAGAACTGCATACAACACAATACCCACAGTGATAGAGAACTGTATACAGCACAATACCCACAGTGATAGAGAACTGTATACAGCACAATACCCACAGTGATTGAGAACTGTATACAACACAATACACACAGTGATAGAGAACTGTATACAGCACAATACCCACAGTGATAGAGAACTGTATACAGCACAATACCCACAGTGATAGAGAACTGTATACAACACAATACACACAGTGATAGAGAACTGTATACAACACAATACCCACAGTCATAGAGAACTGTATACAGCACAATACCCACAGTCATAGAGAACTGTATACAACACAATACCCACAGTGATAGAGAACTGTATACAACACAATACACACAGTGATAGAGAACTGTATACAACACAATACCCACAGTCATAGAGAACTGTATACAACACAATACCCACAGTCATAGAGAACTGTATACAACACAATACCCACAGTGATAGAGAACTGTATACAACACAATACCCACATTGATAGAGAACTATATACAGCACAATACCCACAGTCATAGAGAACTGTATACAGCACAATACCCACAGTCATAGAGAACTGTAGACAACACAATACCCACAGTGATAGAGAACTATATACAGCACAATACCCACAGTCATAGAGAACTGTATACAACACAATACCCACAGTGATAGAGAACTATATACAGCACAATACCCACAGTGATAGAGAACTGTATACAACACAATACCCACAGTCATAGAGAACTGTATACAACACAATACCCACAGTCATAGAGAACTGTATACAACACAATACCCACAGTGATAGAGAACTGTATACAACACAATACCCACATTGATAGAGAACTATATACAGCACAATACCAACAGTCATAGAGAACTGTATACAGCACAATACCCACAGTCATAGAGAACTGTAGACAACACAATACCCACAGTGATAGAGAACTATATACAGCACAATACCCACAGTCATAGAGAACTGTATACAACACAATACCCACAGTGATAGAGAACTATATACAGCACAATACCCACAGTGATAGAGAACTGTATACAACACAATACCCACAGTGATTGAGAACTGTATACAACACAATACCCACAGTGATAGAGAGCTGTATACAGCACAATACCCACAGTGCTAGAGAACTGTATACAGCACAATACCCACAGTGATAGAGAACTGTATACAACACAATACCCACAGTGATTGAGAGCTGTATACAGCACAATACCCACAGTGATAGAGAACTGTATACAGCACAATACCCACAGTGATTGAGAACTGTATACAGCACAATACCCACAGTGATAGAGAACTGTATACAACACAATACCCACAGTGATAGAGAACTGTAAACAGCACAATACCCACAGTGATAGAGAACTGTATACAACACAATACCCACAGTGATTGAGAGCTGTATACAGCACAATACCCACAGCAATAGAGAACTGTATACAACACAATACCCACAGTCATAGAGAACTGTATACAGCACAATACCCACATTGATAGAGAACTGTATACAGCACAATACCCACAGTGATAGAGAATTGTATACAACACAATACCCACAGTGATAGAGAACTGTATACAGCACAATACCCACAGTGATTGAGAACTGTATACAGCACAATACCCACAGTGATTGAGAGCTGTATACAGCACAATACCCACAGCAATAGAGAACTGTATACAACACAATACCCACAGTCATAGAGAACTGTATACAGCACAATACCCACAGTGATAGAGAATTGTATACAACACAATACCCACAGTGATAGAGAATTGTATACAACACAATACCCACAGTGATTGAGAGCTGTATACAGCACAATACCCACAGCAATAGAGAACTGTATACAACACAATACCCACAGTCATAGAGAACTGTATACAGCACAATACCCACATTGATAGAGAACTGTATACAGCACAATACCCACAGTGATAGAGAATTGTATACAACACAATACCCACAGTGATTGAGAACTGTATACAGCACAATACCCACAGTGATTGAGAACTGTATACAACACAATACCCACAGTCATAGAGAACTGTAAACAGCACAATACCCACAGTGATAGAGAACTGTATACAACACAATACCCACAGTGATTGAGAGCTGTATACAGCACAATACCCACAGCAATAGAGAACTGTATACAACACAATACCCACAGTCATAGAGAACTGTATACAGCACAATACCCACATTGATAGAGAACTGTATACAGCACAATACCCACAGTGATAGAGAATTGTATACAACACAATACCCACAGTGATAGAGAACTGTATACAGCACAATACCCACAGTGATAGAGAACTGTATACAACACAATACCCACATTGATTGAGAACTGTATACAACACAATACCCACAGTGATAGAGAGCTGTATACAGTACAATACCCACAGTGATAGAGAACTGTATACAACACAATACCCACAGTGATAGAGAACTGTATACAACACAATACCCACAGTGATAGAGAACTGTATACAGCACAATACCCACAGTGATTGAGAACTGTATACAACACAATACCCACAGTGATTGAGAACTGTATACAACACAATACCCACAGTGATAGAGAACTGTATACAACACAATACCCACAGTGATTGAGAACTGTATACAACACAATACCCACAGTGATTGAGAACTGTATACAACACAATACCCACAGTGATAGAGAACTGTATACAACACAATACCCACAGTGATTGAGAACTGTATACAACACAATACCCACAGTGATAGAGAACTGTATACAACACAATACCCACAGTGATAGAGAACTGTATACAACACAATACCCACAGTGATAGAGAACTGTATACAACACAATACCCACAGTGATAGAGAACTGTATACAACACAATACCCACAGTGATTGAGAACTGTATACAACACAATACCCACAGTGATAGAGAACTGTATACAGCACAATACCCACAGTGATAGAGAACTGTATACAACACAATACCCACAGTGATAGAGAACTATATACAGCACAATACCCACAGTGATAGAGAACTGTATACAACACAATACCCACAGTGATTGAGAACTGTATACAACACAATACCCACAGTGATAGAGAACTGTATACAGCACAATACCCACAGTGATAGAGAACTGTATACAACACAATACCCACAGTGATAGAGAACTGTATACAACACAATACCCACAGTGATAGAGAACTGTATACAACACAATACCCACAGTAATAGAGAACTGTATACAACACAATACCCACAGTGATAGAGAACTGTATACAACACAATACCCACAGTGATAGAGAACTGTATACAACACAATACCCACAGTGATAGAGAACTGTATACAACACAATACCCACAGTGATAGAGAACTGTATACAACACAATACCCACAGTGATAGAGAACTGTATACAACACAATACCCACAGTGATAGAGAACTGTATACAGCACAATACCCACAGTGATAGAGAACTGTATACAGCACAATACACACAGTGATAGAGAACTGTATACAGCACAATACCCACAGTGATAGAGAACTGTATACAACACAATACCCACAGTGATAGAGAACTGTATACAACACAATACCCACAGTGATAGAGAACTGTATGCCTATACAGCACAATACCCACAGTGATAGAGAACTGTATACAGCACAATACCCACAGTGATAGAGAACTGTATAGAAAACCTTTGTTTAGCAAAAAAACTCCCAAAATTAAAAAGGTATGTCATTCTAATCTCCAGTTATTTGTTTACAATGTGAGGGTGACAACGCACAAGTATGCTACAAATCGTACACACTGCAAATGTCAGTGGCACTGGTAGTTGAAGATCGCCTAACTCTGTGGCGAAAGTATATCGATGATGGGTGGCCACCCATCATCATTATACTTTCGCCACAGAGTTTGGAGATCTCCTGGCACTGGCTGCATCATATCCATACATACTACATAGTGCATGACAGTTCAACTTCTACTGACACTGTGTGACACTGACACTAACATGACAGTTGACAGTGACAGACTCGAGTACGATAAGTGAGAGAATTTGAAAACAAAAACGCAATCTTTAGACTTAGGGCCTTATGTCAGAAGAAAACTAAAACCGACAATAGGAGTTCGACGGAATATTGAGAAAAAAAATTATTTTTAATAGCGAGGCGCTCTTCTTACCATTCTCAGCCAGTCCATTCTGTAAAGTCCTGCATAAACAAACCCTGACGTAAATGATAGGGTAGTACACCGATTTTGATGACGTAAAGCACAATCGCGAGTCTCCCACTTTCTCAAGAAAATGGCATTGGACGTTCGGAAGAACAAGGAATCACTTCTTACGGCGTATAAAGAAGTTTCTAAGCATGATTCGGATACAGATTGGTTCGTATTATTTCATAGAATATAGAGTATAGTATTAGTTAGTTCGGTTTTGTGGAAAGGGGAGTGAGTCGAAACGACCGGTTGACGGTCATTTCGGTGGGACCCGTCAACAAATATCACTTCCGCCTTCACAAAACCTTTTAGTTTCATACTTTCTTACGACTTTTAATGTGACATATGACATAAACGACAACGAAAAGACCTGTAGTAAATTGAGAGCATACCAATTATTCAAACATAAGATTGAGTTTGAGCCATATTTAAATTTTAAAGTGGCATGAGCTGTCAAAATTCTAGCCACACTCGTGTGTCTCTATCCTGGTTTACTTACTTTGCCGGTCAGGTAGAGCCACACATTAAAGTTTAATTTAAACCGCCATTATAAGGGTGAGATAACTCATGTAAACTCATTAGGCCAATTTTTATGCTATGCTTTACAAAGAGCGATTTAACAGTTTAACAACGGATTTCGAAGAAATCAACTGGTTCAGTGAAAAGAGGAATGTTTCAAAGATATAACAGGCGGTAATAGCTGAAAGGTAGTTGAGATTCAGGATAGTTAAGACTTAGCTTAAATCTGAAATCCGAAGTCCTTTTTTCACACTTTTTTCATAATTTCTGATCATCACAACAGTACGGGTATCCGATCAGTTATCGTACAGTCACTCGCCCTAAATTGGGACAACCCTAAATCGGGACAGTTACGACTTCTACTTTATTTTTACAGCATTTTATTTGATGGTTTACATTTACAAATCAACTGTTTGTTGCATTAGACTTTCATCTTAAAAAATTTAAAACATTTTCAGATTTTGCATCAATTTTTTTTAGCGTTGTAATGCGTTTTCTGAAGCAAAGTAAATAGAGGTCATGCAGTCAGATCACGTGATTTATCGTCTGTAAGCATTGACGCCCTTAAAAACTTGTCTTGAATTTCTTCAGATATTGCTTTAATAATCTTTTATCTGCCAAGGCATGTGCCATTTACGAATAATACTACCGAATTAAAACCACACAGGCAAAATTTGTGCAACATGATTTTTTCTTAAATCGGGACAACCACTTTACAACATACGACACTGCCGTAAAACGGCGCATTCTGCAGTGATTGGAAATATGCAATCGCTAAATACAAGACCCGGTGTTTTGAGGCAGATCAAGCTAACTTTTTCGAATTTATTGGTGATTCCTTTCTTAGATGGATTAGAAATGTTTATGGTTTCATGCAAATATTCCAAGTTGCAAAAAAGAAATTTCATTTAGTCATAAACCATAACTTTTGTGGATGAAATTCCGTGTCCCGATGTAGGAAGGGTTGTCCCGTTTTAGGGTAAATAGTCAAATTTTTTAAGACGATTTTTGAAATAGTAAGCTGCTTAAAGAGACAAAAGCATTGGATTATCTAATCATTTAATAAAGTCTATAAACTTCAGAATATAAAATTTGAACTATTTATTTTATATTTTGAATCCTGCGATGAAAAATAGAAAAGTGTCCCGATTTAGGGCAAGTGACTGTACACTTTTGCCGTTTTTTCAATGCTAAAATTTACATCAGTGTTTGCATTGACAAGAAATTCCACGGAAGTAAAGCTGGGCTCAGCCGACTTTTGTTGAAATAGTTTAATTTCTCCCAGGACTCTGAAATCAAGTTTTAGGGACCGAACATTCACCCGCTCGTCTGCATGTTTTTGTAGAGTGACGGGAACCAGTTATCGTACATCCAACGTTAAAGCTGTTGTGACGTCATTTCTCGTGTTCGAAAAGTCCCCGACACGGCCGAAGTCAACTATTCTTGGATCAGCCGCATCAGCAGACAAATGTAACTCCACAAAAAGTTGTAACTATATTTGGAGGTTGAAATTTTGCAAGAAGATGCCTCGATACGTAAACCTGTTGTCATTGGCGGGAAAGCTTAATCGCTTGGGTTAAACATGCATACGACCGTGTTGGGTGTACGATAATTGGTTCTGTACGATAACTGATCAGATACCCGTAAGAGGCTTTAAACTTAAGGCCATAGAAAAACTAAATGATTGGCGTTGGAATGAGGAAAATCCATACAGTATGTGGCCTGTGCAAACTGAAAACGTGTTTGAAAAGTAAACAAAATTTAAATATCCGGGAAGACCATTCATTCATTCTAAGACAAAGTTAGTTCCAAACAATACTTTATCGTACATTTTCGAGACTAGAAGCACTGAAAAGCTTCTGAATTATACGTCTTGAGAAAAATAGCCAATAATTTCAGCATTCTGTTTTAACGTCAAAATATTACCATTTTGACAGCTCAGGCCACTTTAATAAAGAACATTGTGCTAAAAATGTTTGCACATAACAGTGAGTTAACACTAACGTAAGTTCGCAACAGGTTAGGGAAAGAAATTAAAAACAGGTATAATAGTACCCGCACTCATGTGTCTCTTTCCTGTATTACTTACTTGCCGGTCAGGAAGAAATATTTGTTATTTGTTCTTCTGTTATTTGTTCTCTGGTTATCATTTTGTTCGACTGTTATTTGTTCTCTGGTTATCCTTTTGTTCTTCTGTTATTTGTTCTCTAGTTATCATTTTGTTCTTCTGTTATTTGTTCTCTAGTTATCATTTTGTTCTTCTGTTATTTGTTCTCTGGTTATCATTTTGTTCTTCTGTTATTTGTTCTTTAGTTATCATTTTGTTCGTCTGTTATTTGTTCTCTGGTTATCATTTTGTTTGACTGTTATTTGTTCTCTGGTTATCCTTTTGTTTGACTGTTATCTGTTCTCTGGTTATCCTTTTGTTTGACTGTTATCTGTTCTCTGGTTATCATTTTGTTTGACTGTTATTTGTTCTCTGGTTATCCTTTTGTTTGATTGTTATTTGATCTCTAGTTATCCTTTTGTTCGTCTGTTATTTGTTCTTTAGTTATCATTTTGTTTGACTGTTATTTGTTCTCTGGTTATCCTTTTGTTTGACTGTTATTTGATCTCTAGTTATCCTTTTGTTCGTCTGTTATTTGTTCTTTAGTTATCATTTTGTTTGACTGTTATTTGTTCTCTGGTTATCCTTTTGTTTGGTTGTTATTTGTTCTCTGGTTATCCTTTTGTTTGACTGTTATTTGTTCTCTGGTTATCATTTTGTTTGACTGTTATTTGTTCTCTGGTTATCCTTTTGTTTGACTGTTATTTGATCTCTAGTTATCCTTTTGTTCGTCTGTTATTTGTTCTTTAGTTATCATTTTGTTTGACTGTTATTTGTTCTCTGGTTATCCTTTTGTTTGACTGTTATTTGTTCTCTAGTTATCCTTTTGTTTGACTGTTATTTGATCTCTGGTTATCATTTTGTTTGACTGTTATTTGATCTCTGGTTATCATTTTGTTTGACTGTTATCTGTTCTCTGGTTATCCTTTTGTTTGGTTGTTATTTGTTCTCTGGTTATCCTTTTTGTTTGTTTGTTATTTGTTCTCTGGTTATCCTTTTGTTTGGTTGTTATTTGTTCTCTGGTTATCCTTTTTGTTTGTTTGTTATTTGTTCTCTGGTTATCCTTTTGTTTGTTTGTTATTTGTTCTCTGGTTATCCTTTTGTTTGGTTGTTATTTGTTCTCTGACTTTCCTTTTTGTTTGTTTGTTATTTGTTCTCTGGTTATCCTTTTGTTTGGTTGTTATTTGTTCTTGTGTTGTCCTTTTGTTTGGTTGTTATTATACCCCCCACAACGAAGTTAGGGGGTGGTATACTGGAATCAGCTTGTCCGTCCGTCTGTCCATCCGTCTGTCTGTAGACACAATTTTGTCCGGACTACTCCTCCTAAGATTTTGCTTTGATTTCAATGAAATTTCACAAATATGTTACCAATGGTATGTAGATGTGCATGCCCAACTTACAGGATGATATTTCCTTTTTTCACATTTTTATGACGTTTTTGACTTATAGGACTTTTTGGGGTCTCATTCCATATGAAGACAGGGTTATCGTGTTATCGCCCCTCCATCCTCCCTACCCTCCCCCCCCCCCCCTTCTACTGCCATGAAGTATGTATGTACGCTCATACATCCGTCCAATAGTTGTTCCCTCTGTCCGTCCGTCCATAGACACAGTTTTGTCCAAAATACTCCTCCAATGGGTCTCATTCCATATGAAGACAGCCAGGGTTATCATGTTATCGCCCCTCCCTCCTCCCTACCTCCCCCCCCCCCCTTCTGCTGGCATAAAGTTTGTATGTACACACATACATCTGTCTGATCGTTGTGCCCTCCGTCCGTCCGTCCGTAGACGCAATTTTGTCCAAAATACTCCTCCCAGATGTTGGTTCTTTTTGAATGAAACTTGACAAATGTTACCAATGATATGAAGTTGTCCATGTCCTACTTGCAAGGAGATATTTTTACATATTTATGACATTTTGGACTCCTTTTGACATTTCTCTGTTCTACCATTTGTCTGTTCATACATTTGTTTGTAGATAAAATACAGTACGTAGTTGCTGTGCTTGTCATATAAGCCTGCATGTTTTATTATTGTGCTTGTAGCACTCTTGATAGCCTACTTCCTCGTAGTGAGTGCTGGTAACATGATCAGCAAGTAGCCTCATAGTCTACTTTCTTGTTGTCGATGCTAACTAAACATGACCAGCAAGGAGTATTTTGCATGATATTTTGTCTTACTCCATCATTTGTCACAGACGTAGCATTAAATCATGCCCAATTCATGTGTCTCCTCCTCTTGGTGCTGTTTCTCCATCTTTATCATACATGTGCATATACATATCATCCTATGTGCATATTGTTGTACTCTATAAAGCTTGCTTATCATGGCTAAGGGGCTATCCTTTCCCACTTCTCTGTCTTGCTTACAGTTGCAGTTACAAAAAGATGACCATGCAGAGTTCGTAAATTTGCTATGCTGTTCAATCATTCTCCTAGACTTACATTAACATAGTTTTTTACCCCTCGGGCAAATTTTGCCCGAAGGGTATTGTCGTTGCCTCCGTCGTCCGTCTGTCCGTTGGTCCTTGTAAACACATTATCTAAAAAAGTCTTTAACTTACAACTTTGATGTTTTTTTCAAGAGTTATGCCCCTTACATTACCGCTGCCGTAAAAAGCCTTGTAAACACATGTCAAAAAGTCTTTAACTTACAACTTTGAAACTTCACACATTTGTTTAATACAGCAAGTACTAGAAGCCTATTTCTTGAATGTTATTAATTTTTTCATGTTGTTGATAGATGTTGGCCTTGGTTGGTGCCAGTTCCTGCAATTTTGATGCAGTCTGCTGCTGTCATCATCTGCTCATGTAAAGTCATATCTGCATCTCATAGCTTGTTCTCCTTGCTTACTTGCCAGCAGAATTATCATCATATTCTGTGTTTTTGCATTTTCAATTTCATTGTTGGTTTTCTCATCACTTATCACTGACCATTATATTATTGTTTTGATGCTACAATTCTCAGATAGGCCGACTTTTCTTGCAGAGCGGGGGGTATCTCAGTTATGTCTAGTTTGTTCTTGTGTTATCCTTTTGTTTGGTTGTTATTTGTTCTTGTGTTTTCCTTTTGTTTGGTTGTTATTTGTTCTCTTATCCTTTTTGTTGAATGTTATTTATTCTCTTGTTATCCTTTTGTTTGACTGTTATTTGTTCTCTGACTTTCGCTTTTGTGCGGCTGTTATTTGCTCTCTGTAATTTTTGTTATAATTCCTTCCGCTGGGCACAGTTGAATTAAATAAATAAATAAATCAAAACACTTATTTAATATGTTTTCCCTGATGCCCTCCCTTCCAGCCACCAGAAACAAACCAGGGAGGCACAGGGAAATCTGCAACACCCGTTTGATATACTCTGATTCATACATGTATCTCGGAATGGCTCATTTTGCTGCCTTTTTGGACATTTTGCTCGTTCTGGACGTTTGATTTTAGATGACTTTTTGTCTGGTATAAGACATGCTTTATGGGGAAGAAAACAGTAGAAAACAATTATTTAGTGGTAAAACCACATTTCCAGCCAAGAAAAGACATTGTTATTAAGAAGATATTTTACGTATATATGGTTGAATTGGTATACGACTTACAATGTTTACATGTGCATGTCAACTGGGTCACCAACTTACAATGTTTACATGTGCATGTCAACTGGGTCACCAACTTACAATGTTTACATGTGCATGTCAACTGGGTCACCAACTTACATTGTTTACACGTGCATGTCAACTGGGTCACCAACTTACATTGTTTACATGTGCATGTCAACTGGGTTATCAACTTACAATGTTTACATGTGCATGTCAACTGGGTCATCAACTTACAATGTTTACATGTGCATGTCAACTGGGTCACCAACTTACATTGTTTACACGTGCATGTCAACTGGGTCACCAACTTACAATGTTTACATGTGCATGTCAATTGGGTCACCAACTTACAATGTTTGCATGTGCATGTCAATGTCAACTGGGTCACCAACTTACAATGTTTACATGTGCATGTCAACTGGGTCACCAACTTACAATGTTTACATGTGCATGTCAACTGGGTTATCAACTTACAATGTTTACATGTGCATGTCAACTGGGTCATCAACTTACAATGTTTACATGTGCATGTCAACTGGGTCACCAACTTACAATGTTTACATGTGCATGTCAATTGGGTCACCAACTTACAATGTTTGCATGTGCATGTCAATGTCAACTGGGTCACCAACTTACAATGTTTACATGTGCATGTCAACTGGGTCACCAACTTACAATGTTTACATGTGCATGTCAACTGGGTCATCAACTTACAATGTTTACATGTCAATGACAACTTGGTCACCAACTTACAATGTTTACATGTGCATGTCAACTGGGTCACCAACT
This sequence comes from Lepidochitona cinerea, assembly GCA_963971465.1. Taxonomy (NCBI): domain Eukaryota; kingdom Metazoa; phylum Mollusca; class Polyplacophora; order Chitonida; family Tonicellidae; genus Lepidochitona; species Lepidochitona cinerea. Next base: position 623,516 of record OZ020553.1, on the reverse strand, counting down.
TACAATGTTTACATGCCAATGACAACTGGGTCACCAACTTACAATGTTTACATGTGCATGTCAACTGGGTCACCAACTTACAATGTTTACATGTGCATGTCAACTGGGTCATCAACTTACAATGTTTACATGTGCATGTCAACTGGGTCACCAACTTACAATGTTTACATGCCAATGACAACTGGGTCACCAACTTACAATGTTTACATGTGCATGTCAACTGGGTCACCAACTTACAATGTTTACATGTGCATGTCAACTGGGTCATCAACTTACAATGTTTACATGTGCATGACAACTGGGTCATCAACTTACAATGTTTACATGTGCATGTCAATGACAACTGGGTCACCAACTTACAATGTTTACGGTCACCAACTTACAATGTTTACATGTGCAGTCAATGACATCTTGGTCATCAACTTACAATGTTTACATGTATGCCAATGACAACTTGGTCATCAACTTACAATGTTTACATGTATGTCAATGGCATCTTGGTCATCAACTTACAATGTTTACATGTCAATGACAACTTGGTCATCAACTTACAATGTTTACATGTGCATGCCAATGACAACTTGGTCATCAACTTACAATGTTTACATATCAATGACAACTTGGTTATCAACTTACAATGTCAACATGTGTATGCCAATGACAACTTGGTCATCAACTTACAATGTTTACATGTATGTCAATGACATCTTGGTCATCAACTTAAAATGTTTACATCTGCATGTCAATGACAACTTGGTCATCAACTTACAATGTTTACATGTGCATGCCAATGACAACTTGGTCATCAACTTACAATGTTTACATGTCAATGACAACTTGGTCATCAACTTACAATGTTTACATGTGCATGTCAATGACAACTTGGTCATCAACTAATAATGTTTACATGTGCATATCAATGACAACTGGGTCATCAACTTACAACGTTTACATGTGCATGTCAATGACAACTTGGTCATCAACTTACAATGTTTACATGCATGTCAATGACAACATTGTCATCAACTTACAATGTTTACATGTCAATGACAACATTGTCATCAACTTACAATGATTACATGTGCATGTCAATGACAACTTGGTCATCAACTTACAACGTTTACAAGTGCATGTCAATGACAACATTGTCATCAACTTACAATGTTAACATGGGCATGTCAATGACAACTTGGTCATCAACTTACAATGTTTACATGTGCATGTCAATGACAACTTGGTCATCAACTTACTATGTTAACATGTGCATGTCAATGACAACTTGGTCATCAACTTACAACGTTTACATGTGCATGTCAATGACAACTTGGTCATCAACTTACAACGTTTACAAGTGCATGTCAATGACAACATTGTCATCAACTTACAATGTTAACATGGGCATGTCAATGACAACTTGGTCATCAACTTACAATGTTTACATGTGCATGTCAATGACAACTTGGTCATCAACTTACTATGTTAACATGTGCATGTCAATGACAACTTGGTCATCAACTTACAACGTTTACATGTGCATGTCAATGACAACTTGGTCATCAACTTACTATGTTAACATGTGCATGTCAATGACAACTTGGTCATCAACTTACAACGTTTACATGTGCATGTCAATGACAACTTGGTCATCAACTTACAATGTTTACATGTGCATGTCAATGACAACTTGGTCATCAACTTACTATGTTAACATGTGCATGTCAATGACAACTTGGTCATCAACTTACAATGTTTACATGTGCATGTCAATGACAACTTGGTCATCAACTTACAATGTTAACATGTGCATGTCAATGACAACTTGGTTATCAACTTACAATGTTAACATGGGCATGTCAATGACAACTTGGTTATCAACTTACAATGTTTACATGTGCATGTCAATGACAACTTGGTTATCAACTTACAATGTTTACATGTGCATGTCAATGACAACTTGGTTATCAACTTACAATGTTAACATGTGCATGTCAATGACAAGCTGCCAATACAAAACAATTATAGTAACTTATTAAATAGATCATTCTTGTTAATATCACTAGGCCTTTGTTTCTTTTTCAGGGCATTATATGGCTATGAAGGTCATTCAAACGTACTTAGATTGGTAGGAACAGGAGGTATGTGTATTCCATTCATTCACCTTTATTTGTGGTACCTGCACGAGTTTGCCGTTTCTTCCGGGCTATGAGTCCAGTTTCTTCCCCTAGTAAACCTGACAAAGCCATCACTTAAGTGGAATAATCTTAACCGGCATCAATTCACATCAATCAATCTAATAGGTTTATATGTATTTCTGTAAAAAATACATATTTGATATTACTTTAGATACATTTTGGTTGCAGTATCAATATGTTGTTGTTGTTTCAGATGAAGGTATTGAAGAAATGGTAGATGATTTAAACAGTGGTAGCATCATGTATGCCTATTGTAAAGTCTTGGACCCAAATACAAATCTCCCAAAGTTTGTCCTTATCAATTGGGTAAGCTACAACACAGACAGGCCCCATCAAATGGGGTTATTTATTTATTGATTAGAAACACAGACAGGCCCCCAGAGTTTCTTGGAATATTTACCATCTACCATAAAAATTCAATTTACCCCATACAAAATTGAATTGCAGTTAATTTATTAAGAAATATTCCATTTCTGCTGACTAAAATACTCATTTTTATTTGGAAATAACCCCGTACTTCTTTTCACATCCTCAACAATTTGGGGTAAGTTATTTATTGATTGGGAGCACAGACAGGCCCCATCAATTGAGATACTTATTTCTTTATAAGAAACACATGCTGGCTAAGTATTTATTATGAACAGATGCAGGCCCCATCAATGGGATAATCTATGTATTTATTAGAAACATATGCAGGCCCCATCAATGGGATAATCTATGTATTTATTAGAAACACATGCAGGCCCCATCAATGGGATAATCTATGTATTTATTAGAAACATATGCAGGCCCCATCAATGGGATAATCTATGTATTTATTAGAAACACATGCAGGCCCCATCAATGGGATAATCTATGTATTTATTAGAATCATATGCAGGCCCCATCAATGGGATAATCTATGTATTTATTAGAAACATATGCAGGCCCCATCAATGGGATAATCTATGTATTTATTAGAAACACATGCAGGCCCCATCAATGGGGTAATCTATGTATTTATTAGAAACATATGCAGGCCCCATCAATGGGATAATCTATGTATTTATTAGAAACATATGCAGGCCCCATCAATGGGATAATCTATGTATTTATTAGAAACACATGCAGGCCCCATCAATGGGATAATCTATGTATTTATTAGAAACACATGCAGGCCCCATCAATGGGATAATCTATGTATTTATTAGAAACATATGCAGGCCCCATCAATGGGATAATCTATGTATTTATTAGAAACATATACAGGCCCCATCAATGGGATAATCTATGTATTTATTAGAAACACATGCAGGCCCCATCAATGGGATAATCTATGTATTTATTAGAAACACATGCAGGCCCCATCAATGGGATAATCTATGTATTTATTAGAAACACACGCAGGCCACATCAATGGGATAATCTATGTATTTATTAGAAACATATGCAGGCCCCATCAATGGGATAATCTATGTATTTATTAGAAACACATGCAGGCCCCATCAATGGGGTAATCTATGTATTTATTAGAAACATATGCAGGCCCCAACAATGGGATAATCTATGTATTTATTAGAAACATATGCAGGCCCCATCAATGGGATAATCTATGTATTTATTAGAAACATATGCAGGCCCCATCAATGGGATAATCTATGTATTTATTAGAAACACATGCAGGCCCCATCAATGGGATAATCTATGTATTTATTAGAAACACATGCAGGCCCCATCAATGGGATAATCTATGTATTTATTAGAAACATATGCAGGCCCCATCAATGGGATAATCTATGTATTTATTAGAAACACATGCAGGCCCCATCAATGGGGTAATCTATGTATTTATTAGAAACATATGCAGGCCCCATCAATGGGATAATCTATGTATTTATTAGAAACAATTGCAGGCCCCATCAATGGGATAATCTATGTATTTATTAGAAACATATGCAGGCCCCATCAATGGGATAATCTATGTATTTATTAGAAACACATGCAGGCCCCATCAATGGGATAATCTATGTATTTATTAGAAACATATGCAGGCCCCATCAATGGGATAATCTATGTATTTATTAGAAACACATGCAGGCCCCATCAATGGGATAATCTATGTATTTATAGCTTCTGACATCATTGACCTCAATCAATCAATTGTAAAACATCAATCAATCAATTGTAAAACATCAATCAATCAATTGTAAAACATCAATCAATCAATTGTAAAACCTCAATCAATTGTAAAACATCAATCAATCAATTGTAAAACCTCAATCAATCAATTGTAAAACATCAATCAATCAATTGTAAAACATCAATCAATCAATTGTAAAACATCAATCAATCAATTGTAAAACCTCAATCAATCAATTGTAAAACCTCAATCAATCAATTGTAAAACATCAATCAATCAATTGTAAAACATCAATCAATCAATTGTAAAACCTCAATCAATCAATTGTAAAACATCAATCAATCAATTGTAAAACATCAATCAATCAATCAATGATTATGAAGGTTTTACCTCCAAGTTCATCTCGTCAGCTGATTTTGTTTTTATCTACAGCAAGGTGAAGGTGCCCAGGAATCATTTAAATTTAAATGTGCCAACCATTTGAGGGACATTCAAAACTTTTTTAAGGTACGTTTCACATTCTGCATCACATCACCCACTCTCATCTCTGTCATTCTGCATGTGGTATTGATTGTACCAACCACCCACTCTCATCTCTGTCATTCTGTATGTGGTATTGATTGTACCAACCACACACTCTCATCTCTGTCATTCTGTATGTGGTATTGATTGTACCAACCACACACTCTCATCTCTGTCATTCTGTATGTGGTATTGATTGTACCAACCACACACTCTCATCTCTGTCATTCTGTATGTGGTATTGATTGTACCAACCACACACTCTCATCTCTGTCATTCTGCATGTGGTATTGATTGTACCAACCACACACTCTCATCTCTGTCATTCTGTATGTGGTATTGATTGTACCAACCACACACTCTCATCTCTGTCATTCTGTATGTGGTATTGATTGTACCAACCACACACTCTCATCTCTGTCATTCTGTATGTGGTATTGATTGTACCAACCACACACTCTCATCTCTGTCATTCTGTATGTGGTATTGATTGTACCAACCACACATTCTCATCTCTGTCATTCTGTATGTGGTATTGATCGTACCAACCACACATTCTCATCTCTGTCATTCTGTATGTGGTATTGATTGTACCAACCACCCACTCTCATCTCTGTCATTCTGTATGTGGTATTGATTGTACCAACCACCCACTCTCATCTCTGTCATTCTGTATGTGGTATTGATTGTACCAACCACCCACTCTCATCTCTGTCATTCTGCATGTGGTATTGATTGTACCAACCACACACTCTCACCTCTGTCATTCTGTATGTGGTATTGATTGTACCAACCACACACTCTCATCTCTGTCATTCTGTATGTGGTATTGATTGTACCAACCACCCACTCTCATCTCTGTCATTCTGCATGTGGTATTGATTGTACCAACCACCCACTCTCATCTCTGTCATTCTGTATGTGGTATTGATTGTACCAACCACCCACTCTCATCTCTGTCATTCTGTATGTGGTATTGATTGTACCAACCACCCACTCTCATCTCTGTCATTCTGTATGTGGTATTGATTGTACCAACCACACACTCTCACCTCTGTCATTCTGTATGTGGTATTGATTGTACCAACCACACACTCTCATCTCTGTCATTCTGTATGTGGTATTGATTGTACCAACCACACACTCTCACCTCTGTCATTCTGTATGTGGTATTGATTGTACCAACCACACACTCTCATCTCTGTCATTCTGTATGTGGTATTGATTGTACCAACCACCCACTCTCATCTCTGTCATTCTGCATGTGGTATTGATTGTACCAACCACACACTCTCATCTCTGTCATTCTGTATGTGGTATTGATTGTACCAACCACCCACTCTCATCTCTGTCATTCTGTATGTGGTATTGATCGTACCAACCACCCACTCTCATCTCTGTCATTCTGTATGTGGTATTGATTGTACCAACCACACACTCTCATCTCTGTCATTCTGTATGTGGTATTGATTGTACCAACCACCCACTCTCATCTCTGTCATTCTGCATGTGGTATTGATTGTACCAACCACACACTCTCATCTCTGTCATTCTGTATGTGGTATTGATTGTACCAACCACCCACTCTCATCTCTGTCATTCTGTATGTGGTATTGATCGTACCAACCACCCACTCTCATCTCTGTCATTCTGTATGTGGTATTGATTGTACCAACCACACACTCTCATCTCTGTCATTCTGTATGTGGTATTGATCGTACCAACCACACACTCTCATCTCTGTCATTCTGTATGTGGTATTGATCATACCAACCACCCACTCTCATCTCTGTCATTCTGTATGTGGTATTGATTGTACCAACCACACACTCTCATCTCTGTCATTCTGTATGTGGTATTGATCGTACCAACCACACATTCTCATCTCTGTCATTCTGCATGTGGTATTGATTGTACCAACCACACACTCTCATCTCTGTCATTCTGTATGTGGTATTGATTGTACCAACCACACATTCTCATCTCTGTCATTCTGCATGTGGTATTGATTGTACCAACCACCCACTCTCATCTCTGTCATTCTGTATGTGGTATTGATTGTACCAACCACACACTCTCACCTCTGTCATTCTGTATGTGGTATTGATTGTACCAACCACCCACTCTCATCTCTGTCATTCTGTATGTGGTATTGATTGTACCAACCACCCACTCTCATTTCTGTCATTCTGCAGATTTCTGTTACACAAAACAGGCCAAATTATAAAAGCTTTAGAAGGATATGAAGCATAAGGAAACAAATAAATAGATAAATGAATGTATTAATATATGTGTGTTATTTTTATAGGGTATTCATCTAACAATAAATGCTCGAACTGAAGATGATGTTGATGTTGATGATATTTTGAAGAGGGTTGCCAAATCTTCTGGTAGTAATTACAGTATTCATAAGGAGAAACCAAGGCCTGCCCCAGCACCTACACCAGTTGTATGTATCTATTTATAGACATGAAATTAACCATTTGTATACATTTACACATATGCTGTACCAGTTGTGTGTACCCAGTGTTTCAGGTTTATTGACCCTCTGTACCAGTTGTGTGTACCCAGTGTTTCAGGTTTATTGACCCTCTGTACCAGTTGTGTGTACCCAGTGTTATAGGTTTATTGACCCTCTGTACCAGTTGTGTGTACCCAGTGTTATAGGTTTATTGACCCTCTGTACCAGTTGTGTGTACCCAGTGTTATAGGTTTATTGGCCCTCTGTACCAGTTGTGTGTACCCAGTGTTATAGGTTTATTGACCCTCTGTACCAGTTGTGTGTACCCAGTGTTACAGGTTTATTGACCCTCTGTACCAGTTGTGTGTACCCAGTGTTATAGGTTTATTGACCCTCTGTACCAGTTGTGTGTACCCAGTGTTATAGGTTTATTGGCCCTCTGTACCAGTTGTGTGTACCCAGTGTTATAGGTTTATTGACCCTCTGTACCAGTTGTGTGTACCCAGTGTTATAGGTGTATTGACCATCTCTACCAGTTGTGAGTACACATAGTTATAGGTTTAAAGACTTTCTCTACCAGTTGTGAGTACACATTGGTATAGGTTTAAAGACCGTCTCTACCAGTTGTGAGTACACATTGTTATAGGTTTAAAGATCTTCTCTACCAGTTGTGAGTACACATAGTTATAGGTTTAAAGATACTCTCTACCAGTTGTGAGTACACATAGTTATAGGTTTAAAGACCTTCTCTACCAGTTGTGAGTACACATAGTTATAGATTTATTGACCCTCTCTACCAGTTGTGAGTACACATAGTTATAGGTTTAAAGACTTTCTCTACCAGTTGTGAGTACACATTGGTATAGGTTTAAAGACCGTCTCTACCAGTTGTGAGTACACATAGTTATAGGTTTAAAGACCGTCTCTACCAGTTGTGAGTACACATAGTTATAGGTTTAAAGACTTTCTCTACCAGTTGTGAGTACACATTGGTATAGGTTTAAAGATCTTCTCTACCAGTTGTGAGTACACATAGTTATAGGTTTAAAGACCTTCTCTACCAGTTGTGAGTACACATAGTTATAGGTTTATTGACCTTCTCTACCAGTTGTGAGTACACATAGTTATAGGTTTAAAGACCTTCTCTACCATTTGTGAGTACACATAGTTATAGGTTTAAAGACTTTCTCTACCAGTTGTGAGTACACATAGTTATAGGTTTAAAGACTTTCTCTACCAGTTGTGAGTACACATAGTTATAGGTTTAAAGACTTTCTCTACCAGTTTTGAGTACACGTAGTTATAGGTTTAAAGACTTTCTCTACCAGTTGTGAGTACACATAGTTATAGGTTTAAAGACTTTCTCTACCAGTTGTGAGTACACATAGTTATAGGTTTAAAGACCTTCTCTACCAGTTGTGAGTACACATAGTTATAGGTTTAAAGACTTTCTGTACCAGTTGTGAGTACACATAGTTATAGGTTTAAAGACTTTCTCTACCAGTTGTGAGTACACATAGTTATAGGTTTAAAGACCTTCTCTACCAGTTGTGTGTACACATAGTTATAGGTTTAAAGACTTTCTGTACCAGTTGTGAGTACACATAGTTATAGGTTTAAAGACCTTCTCTACCAGTTGTGAGTACACATAGTTATAGGTTTATTGACCTTCTCTACCAATTGTGAGTACACATAGTTATAGGTTTAAAGACTTTCTCTACCAGTTGTGAGTACACATAGTTATAGGTTTAAAGACTTTCTCTACCAGTTGTGAGTACACATAGTTATAGGTTTAAAGACCTTCTCTACCAGTTGTGAGTACACATAGTTATAGGTTTAAAGACCTTCTCTACCAGTTGTGAGTACACATAGTTATAGGTTTAAAGACCTTCTCTACCAGTTGTGGGTACACATAGTTATAGGTTTAAAGACTTTCTCTACCAGTTGTGAGTACACATAGTTATAGGTTTAAAGACTTTCTCTACCATTTGTGAGTACACATAGTTATAGGTTTAAAGACCTTCTCTACCAGTTGTGAGTACACATAGTTATAGGTTTAAAGACTTTCTCTACCAGTTGTGAGTACACATAGTTATCGGTTTAAAGACCTTCTCTACCAGTTGTGAGTACACATAGTTATAGGTTTAAAGACTTTCTCTACCAGTTGTGAGTACACATAGTTATAGGTTTAAAGACTTTCTCTACCATTTGTGAGTACACATAGTTATAGGTTTAAAGACCTTCTCTACCAGTTGTGAGTACACATAGTTATAGGTTTAAAGACTTTCTCTACCAGTTGTGAGTACACATAGTTATAGGTTTAAAGACCTTCTCTACCAGTTGTGAGTACACATAGTTATAGGTTTAAAGACCTTCTCTACCAGTTGTGAGTACACATAGTTATAGGTTTAAAGACCTTCTCTACCAGTTGTGGGTACACATAGTTATAGGTTTAAAGATCTTCTCTACCAGTTGTGAGTACACATAGTTATAGGTTTAAAGACCTTTTCTACCAGTTGTGAGTACACATAGTTATAGGTTTAAAGACTTTCTCTACCAGTTGTGAGTACACATAGTTATAGGTTTAAAGACTTTCTCTACCAGTTTTGAGTACACGTAGTTATAGGTTTAAAGACTTTCTCTACCAGTTGTGCATACACATAGTTATAGGTTTAAAGACTTTCTCTACCAGTTGTGAGTACACATAGTTATAGGTTTAAAGACTTTCTCTACCAGTTGTGAGTACACATAGTTATAGGTTTAAAGATCTTCTCTACCAGTTGTGAGTACACATAGTTATAGGTTTAAAGACCTTCTCTACCAGTTGTGAGTACACATAGTTATAGGTTTAAAGACCTTCTCTACCAGTTGTGAGTACACATAGTTATAGGTTTAAAGACTTTCTGTACCAGTTGTGAGTACACATAGTTATAGGTTTAAAGACTTTCTCTACCAGTTGTGAGTACACATAGTTATAGGTTTAAAGACTTTCTCTACCAGTTGTGAGTACACATAGTTATAGGTTTAAAGACCTTCTCTACCAGTTGTGAGTACACATAGTTATAGGTTTAAAGATCTTCTCTACCAGTTGTGAGTACACATAGTTATAGGTTTAAAGATCTTCTCTACCAGTTGTGAGTACACATAGTTATAGGTTTAAAGACTTTCTCTACCAGTTGTGAGTACACATAGTTATAGGTTTAAAGACTTTCTCTACCAGTTGTGAGTACACATAGTTATAGGTTTATTGACCTTCTCTACCAGTTGTGAGTACACATAGTTATAGGTTTAAAGACTTTCTCTACCAGTTGTGAGTACACATAGTTATAGGTTTAAAGACTTTCTCTACCAGTTGTGAGTACACATAGTTATAGGTTTAAAGACCTTCTCTACCAGTTGTGAGTATACATAGTTATAGGTTTAATGACCTTCTCTACCAGTTGTGAGTACACATAGTTATAGGTTTAAAGACCTTCTTTACCAGTTGTGAGTACATAAGTTATAGGTTTAAAGACCTTCTCTACCAGTTGTGTGTACACATAGTTATAGGTTTAAAGACCTTCTCTACCAGTTGTGAGTACACATAGTTATAGGTTTAAAGACCTTCTCTACCAGTTGTGAGTACACATTGTTATAGGTTTAAAGACTTTCTCTACCAGTTGTGAGTACACATAGTTATAGGTTTAAAGACTTTGGTTTATACTGAATTTTATTGATTTCGGGATTCAAATTAAGCAAATTTGCTTATCTGTGTCTCCCTTATGGAAATACATACAAATAATGGAAAAAACAATTTCACTAACAAAAACGAAAATTGGACATATTTACATAGTACAGTAAGACTGTTTCATAAAAGATGAACTGGAATAGAAAATATTTACATTATGCAATTTACATGTATACAATAGCGAAATACCTTTTATAGAAATGATTTGGCAGATTCACATGGTACAGTATAAATCAGGTGTTCAAAATACTCAATTGGATTTACATGTAACAGATTGAACAAGGGAAAAGATAAAAAAGACAAAACATGGGAACCAGGGAGACCAATTTGTGACTGGAGGTCCATTGAAATAATCAATTTATGCTGCAAATGTGAAGAATTGGAAGAATAATTCTCATATTCCTCCAAGATATACCTACCTGTACAAACACTGGCCCCTTGACCCCAGGAGAAAGAACAATCTGCATTCTACACAACAAAATCAAAAAAGACTTTCTCTACCAGTTGTGAGTACACATAGTTATAGGTTTAAAGATACTCTCTACCAGTTGTGAGTACACATAGTTATAGGTTTAAAGACTTTCTCTACCAGTTGTGAGTACACATAGTTATAGGTTTAAAGACTTTCTCTACCAGTTGTGAGTACACATAGTTATAGGTTTAAAGACTTTCTCTACCAGTTGTGAGTACACATAGTTATAGGTTTAAAGACTTTCTCTACCAGTTGTGAGTACACATAGTTATAGGTTTAAAGACCTTCTCTACCAGTTGTGTGTACACATAGTTATAGGTTTAAAGATCTTCTCTACCAGTTGTGAGTACACATTGTTATAGGTTTAAAGACTTTCTCTACCAGTTGTGAGTACATACACATAGTTATAGGTTTAAAGACTTTCTCTACCAGTTGTGAGTACACATAGTTATAGGTTTAAAGACTTTCTCTACCAGTTGTGAGTACACATAGTTATAGGTTTAAAGACTTTCTCTACCAGTTGTGAGTACACATAGTTATAGGTTTATTGACCTTCTCTACCAGTTGTGAGTACACATAGTTATAGGTTTAAAGACCTTCTCTACCAGTTGTGAGTACACATAGTTATAGGTTTAAAGACCTTCTCTACCAGTTGTGAGTACACATAGTTATAGGTTTATTGACCTTCTCTACCAGTTGTGAGTACACATAGTTATAGGTTTAAAGACCTTCTCTACCAGTTGTGAGTACACATAGTTATAGGTTTAAAGACTTTCTGTACCAGTTGTGAGTACACATAGTTATAGGTTTAAAGACTTTCTGTACCAGTTGTGAGTACACATAGTTATAGGTTTAAAGACTTTCTCTACCAGTTGTGAGTACACATAGTTATAGGTTTAAAGACTTTCTCTACCAGTTGTGAGTACACATAGTTATAGGTTTAAAGACCTTCTCTACCAGTTGTGAGTACACATAGTTATAGGTTTAAAGATCTTCTCTACCAGTTGTGAGTACACATAGTTATAGGTTTAAAGACCTTCTCTACCAGTTGTGAGTACACATAGTTATAGGTTTAAAGACTTTCTCTACCAGTTGTGAGTACACATAGTTATAGGTTTAAAGATCTTCTCTACCAGTTGTGAGTACATAAGTTATAGGTTTAAAGACCTTCTCTACCAGTTGTGAGTACACATAGTTATAGGTTTAAAGACCTTCTCTACCAGTTGTGAGTACACATAGTTATAGGTTTAAAGACTTTCTCTACCAGTTGTGAGTACACATAGTTATAGGTTTAAAGACCTTCTCTACCAGTTGTGAGTACACATAGTTATAGGTTTAAAGATCTTCTCTACCAGTTGTGAGTACACATAGTTATAGGTTTAAAGACTTTCTCTACCAGTTGTGAGTACACATAGTTATAGGTTTAAAGACCTTCTCTACCAGTTGTGAGTATACATAGTTATAGGTTTAATGACCTTCTCTACCAGTTGTGAGTACACATAGTTATAGGTTTAAAGACCTTCTCTACCAGTTGTGAGTACACATTGTTATAGGTTTAAAGACCTTCTCTACCAGTTGTGAGTACACATTGTTATAGGTTTAAAGACTTTCTCTACCAGTTGTGAGTACACATAGTTATAGGTTTAAAGACCTTCTCTACCAGTTGTGAGTACACATAGTTATAGGTTTAAAGACTTTCTCTACCAGTTGTGAGTACACATAGTTATAGGTTTAAAGACTTTCTCTACCAGTTTTGAGTACACATAGTTATAGGTTTAAAGACTTTCTCTACCAGTTTTGAGTACACATTGTTATAGGTTTAAAGACCTTCTCTACCAGTTGTGAGTACACATAGTTATAGGTTTAAAGACCTTCTCTACCAGTTGTGAGTACACATAGTTATAGGTTTAAAGACTTTCTCTACCAGTTGTGAGTACACATAGTTATAGGTTTAAAGACTTTCTCTACCAGTTTTGAGTACACATAGTTATAGGTTTAAAGACTTTCTCTACCAGTTGTGAGTACACATAGTTATAGGTTTAAAGACTTTCTCTACCAGTTGTGAGTACACATAGTTATATGTTTAAAGACCTTCTCTACCAGTTGTGAGTACACATAGTTATAGGTTTAAAGACTTTCTGTACCAGTTGTGAGTACACATAGTTATAGGTTTAAAGACTTTCTCTACCAGTTGTGAGTACACATAGTTATAGGTTTAAAGACTTTCTCTACCAGTTGTGAGTACACATAGTTATAGGTTTAAAGACTTTCTCTACTAGTTGTGAGTACACATAGTTATAGGTTTAAAGACCTTCTCTACCAGTTGTGAGTACACATAGTTATAGGTTTAAAGACTTTCTCTACCAGTTGTGAGTACACATAGTTATAGGTTTATTGACCTTCTCTACCAGTTGTGAGTACACATAGTTATAGGTTTAAAGACTTTCTCTACCATTTGTGAGTACACATAGTTATAGGTTTAAAGACTTTCTCTACCAGTTGTGAGTACACATAGTTATAGGTTTAAAGACCTTCTCTACCAGTTGTGAGTACACATAGTTATAGGTTTAAAGACTTTCTCTACCAGTTGTGAGTACACATAGTTATAGGTTTAAAGACTTTCTCTACCATTTGTGAGTACACATAGTTATAGGTTTAAAGACTTTCTCTACCAGTTGTGAGTACACATAGTTATAGGTTTAAAGACTTTCTCTACCAGTTGTGAGTACACATAGTTATAGGTTTAAAGACTTTCTCTACCATTTGTGAGTACACATAGTTATAGGTTTAAAGACTTTCTCTACCAGTTGTGAGTACACATAGTTATAGGTTTAAAGACTTTCTCTACCAGTTGTGAGTACACATAGTTATAGGTTTAAAGACCTTCTCTACCAGTTGTGAGTACACATAGTTATAGGTTTAAAGACCTTCTCTACCAGTTGTGAGTACACATAGTTATAGGTTTAAAGACTTTCTCTACCAGTTGTGAGTACACATTGTTATAGGTTTAAAGACTTTCTCTACCAGTTGTGAGTACACATTGTTATAGGTTTAAAGACCTTCTCTACCAGTTGTGAGTACACATAGTTATAGGTTTAAAGACTTTCTCTACCAGTTGTGAGTACACATAGTTATAGGTTTAAAGACCTTCTCTACCAGTTGTGAGTACACATAGTTATAGGCTTAAAGACCTTCTCTACCAGTTGTGAGTACACATAGTTATAGGTTTTTAAACCTATAGATGTTTTCCACTTGGTGTATCTACACTGTATTATATGCTTATCAGTTATAGTTGTTCATCTCATTGCTATCTTTCCTTGAGAAAGAGTAACTGGAGGATTTTCAAAATGTTGCAACAACAATTTTTTCAGATTGGGAAATCATTTGAAATGCTCTTTGAAGTTGGGAAATTAGAAAGTTCTAGCAGAAAATGAAATTACATGAGATCCAAGAAAGGTATCAATAACAGCACATCAAATTTGTGTGAAAGCGAAAGTAAATGATTAGGGAAAGAAAATTTCATCTGATGAGGAAACATGTAAGAATAAAGTCCTCATTTTGTTCACAGGGCTCTGTTTATCAAAAAACTGCTGCACAAAGAGAAATTGATGCAAAGAAACGAGATAATTTTTGGGCTGCAACCGAGGTACGTTATAAAAAAGTGTGGACGATACCACTAATGAAGATGGTAAATAATGGTCTTATAGCTGACCAGGACATCATTTATTTATGTTCTTACACATCAAATCAAACAATCTGATCAATAATATATGTATAAATGTTAACCTACTCAGTGATTGGCTGTCCCTCGGCAAACCTGAGCCAATGCATTATCCACTATTCTTATGGAATACTCCATCAGAAGATACAGAGGGAATGTACTCTTCAGTTAGCAAATTACAACATAATTTCTGAACAGATAGTTACCAGATGAATATGAAGTGTCACATGATAGATACATACATCTCACCCCTCCCTTATTGCACAAAGTGTCACATGATAGATACAGACATCTCACCCCTTCCTAATTGCACAAAGTGTCACATGACAGATACAGACATCTCACCCCTCTCTTATTGCACAAAGTGTCACATGACAGATACAGACATCTCACCCCTCCCTTATTGCACAAAGTGTCACATGACAGATACAGACATCTCACCCCTCCCTTATTGCACAAAGTGTCACATGACAGATACAGACATCTCACCCCTCTCTTATTGCACAAAGTGTCACATGACAGATACAGACATCTCACCCCTCTCTTATTGCACAAAGTGTCACATGACAGATACAGACATATCACCCCTCCCTTATTGCACAAAGTGTCACATGACAGATACAGACATATCACCCCCCCCCCCCCCCCCCTTATTGCACAAAGTGTCACATGACAGATACAGACATCTCACCCCTCCCTTATTGCACAAAGTGTCACATGAACAGAATATCATAACTTACTCATTTCAAAATAGCCAGCACATGAACAGAATATCATAACTTACTCATTTCAAAATACCCAGCACATGAACAGAATATCATAACTTACTCATTTCAAAATACCCAGCACATGAACAGAATATTATAACTTACTCATTTCAAAATACCCAGCACATGAACAGAATATCATAACTTGCTCATTTCAAAATAGCCAGCACATGAACAGAATATCATAACTTACTCATTTCAAAATACGCAGCACATGAACAGAATATCATAACTTACTCATTTCAAAATACCCAGCACATGAACAGCATATCATAACTTACTCATTTCAAAATAGCCAGCACATGAACAGAATATCATAACTTACTCATTTCAAAATACCCAGCACATGAACAGAATATCATAACTTACTCATTTCAAAATACCCAGCACATGAACAGAATATCATAACTTACTCATTTCAAAATACCCAGCACATGAACAGAATATCATAACTTACTCATTTACCTGGGAATTGTGATTTACCTGAGAATTTCCATATCTAATTTATAGGCTGAGGAGAAAAGACGACAAGAAGAAGAAAGAACGAAAATTAAAGAACAACAAAGTCGTCTGGACATTGAAAGGAAAGAAAGAGAGGTGAGGAGAATCCTACATTGTATCAGTTTGTGTACCATAGTTACACCTTACCTGATTATCATATCAGTTTGTGTACCATAGTTACACCATACCTGATTGTCATATCAGTTTGTGTACCATAGTTACACCTTACCTGATTATCATATCAGTTTCTGTACCATAGTTACACCATACCTGATTATCATATCAGTTTGTGTACCATAGTTACACCGTACCTGATTATCATATCAGTTTGTGTACCATAGTTACACCGTACCTGATTATCATATCAGTTTGTGTATCATAGTTACACCCTACCTGATTATCATATCAGTTTGTGTACCATAGTTACACCATACCTGATTATCATATCAGTTTGTGTACCATAGTTACACCATACCTGATTATCATATCAGTTTGTGTACCATAGTTACACCTTGCCTGATTATCATATCAGTTTGTGTACCATAGTTACACCATACCTGATTATCATATCAGTTTGTGTACCATAGTTACACCATACCTGATTATCATATCAGTTTGTGTACCATAGTTACACCGTACCTGATTATCATATCAGTTTGTGTACCATAGTTACACCGTACCTGATTATCATATCAGTGTGTGTACCATAGTTACACCGTACCTGATTATCATATCAGTTTGTGTACCATAGTTACACCATACCTGATTATCATATCAGTTTGTGTATCATACTTACACCATACCTGATTATCATATCAGTTTGTGTACCATAGTTACACCTTACCTGATTATCATATCAGTTTGTGTACCATAGTTACACCATACCTGATTATCATATCAGTTTGTGTACCATAGTTACACCATACCTGATTATCATATCAGTTTGTGTACCATAGTTACACCCTACCTGATTATCATATCAGTTTGTGTACCATAGTTACACCATACCGGATTATCATATCAGTTTGTGTACCATAGTTACACCATACCTGATTATCATATCAATTTGTGTACCATAGTTACACCATACCTGATTATCATATCAGTTTGTGTACCATAGTTACACCCTACCTGATTATCATATCAGTTTGTGTACCATAGTTACACCATACCGGATTATCATATCAGTTTGTGTACCATAGTTACACCATACCTGATTATCATATCAATTTGTGTACCATAGTTACACCATACCTGATTATCATATCAGTTTGTGTACCATAGTTACACCATACCTGATTATCATATCAGTTTGTGTACCATAGTTACACCATACCTGATTATCATATCAGTTTGTGTACCATAGTAACACCATACCTGATTATCGTATCAGTTTGTGTACCATAGTTTCTCCATACCTGATTATCATATCAGTTTGTGTACCATAGTTACACCATACCTGATTATCATATCAGTTTGTGTACCATAGTTACACCATACCTGATTATCATATCAGTTTGTGTACCATAGTTACACCTTGCCTGATTATCATATCAGTTTGTGTACCATAGTTACACCATACCTGATTATCATATCAGTTTGTGTACCATAGTTACACCATACCTGATTATCATATCAGTTTGTGTACCATAGTTACACCTTGCCTGATTATCATATCAGTTTGTGTACCATAGTTACACCGTACCTGATTATCATATCAGTTTGTGTACCATAGTTACACCATACCTGATTATCATATCAGTTTGTGTACCATAGTTACACCATACCGGATTATCATATCAGTTTGTGTACCATAGTTACACCGTACCTGATTATCATATCAGTTTGTGTACCATAGTTACACCATACCTGATTATCATATCAGTTTGTGTACCATAGTTACACCATACCTGATTATCATATCAGTTTGTGTACCATAGTTACACCATACCTGATTATCATATCAGTTTGTGTACCATAGTTACACCATACCTGATTATCATATCAGTTTGTGTACCATAGTTACACCATACCTGATTATCATATCAGTTTGTGTACCATAGTTACACCATACCTGATTATCATATCAGTTTGTGTACCATAGTTACACCATACCTGATTATCATATCAGTTTGTGTACCATAGTTACACCGTACCTGATTATCATATCAGTTTGTGTACCATAGTTACACCATACCTGATTATCATATCAGTTTGTGTACCATAGTTACACCTTGCCTGATTATCATATCAGTTTGTGTACCATAGTTACACCGTACCTGATTATCATATCAGTTTGTGTACCATAGTTACACCATACCTGATTATCATATCAGTTTGTGTACCATAGTTACACCATACCGGATTATCATATCAGTTTGTGTACCATAGTTACACCGTACCTGATTATCATATCAGTTTGTGTACCATAGTTACACCCTACCTGATTATCATATCAGTTTGTGTACCATAGTTACACCATACCTGATTATCATATCAGTTTGTGTACCATAGTTACACCATACCTGATTATCATATCAGTTTGTGTATCATAGTTACACCCTACCTGATTATCATATCAGTTTGTGTACCATAGTTACACCATACCTGATTATCATATCAGTTTGTGTACCATGGTTACACCATACCTGATTATCATATCAGTTTGTGTACCATGGTTACATCATACCTGATTATCATATCAGTTTGTGTACCATAGTTACACCATACCTGATTATCATATCAGTTTGTGTATCATAGTTACACCTTACCTGATTATCATATCAGTTTGTGTACCATGGTTACACCATACCTGATTATCATATCAGTTTGTGTATCATAGTTACACCATACCTGATTATCATATCAGTTTGTGTACCATAGTTACACCATACCTGATTATCATATCAGTTTGTGTACCATAGTTACACCGTACCTGATTATCATATCAGTTTGTGTATCATAGTTACACCATACCTGATTATCATATCAGTTTGTGTACCATAGTTACACCGTACCTGATTATCATATCAGTTTGTGTACCATAGTTACACCCTACCTGATTATCATATCAGTTTGTGTACCATAGTTACATCGTACCTGATTATCATATCAGTTTGTGTACCATAGTTACACCATACCTGATTATCATATCAGTTTGTGTACCATAGTTACACCATACCTGATTATCATATCAGTTTGTGTACCATAGTTACACCATACCTGATTATCATATCAGTTTGTGTACCATAGTTACATCGTACCTGATTATCATATCAGTTTGTGTATCATAGTTACACCATACCTGATTATCATATCAGTTTGTGTACCATAGTTACACCATACCTAATTATCATATCAGTTTGTGTACCATAGTTACACCTTACCTGATTATCATATCAGTTTGTGTACCATAGTTACATCGTACCTGATTATGTGAGCAATTAACAAATCAAATCATTAGGTGCGTGTAGGCATGGCCAGAATCATTGTTTGTGAGCAATTAACAAATCAAATCATTAGGTGCGTGTAAGCATGGCCAGAATCATTGTTTGTGAGCAATTAACAAATCAAATCATTAGGTGCGTGTAGGCATGCCCAGAATCATTGTTTGTGAGCAACTAACAAATCAAATCATTAGGTGCGTGTAGGCATGGCCAGAATCATTGTTTGTGAGCAACTAACAAATCAAATCATTAGGTGCGTGTAGGCATGCCCAGAATCATTGTTTGTGAGCAACTAACAAATCAAATCATTAGGTGCGTGTAGGCATGCCCAGAATCATTGTTTGTGAGCAACTAACAAATCAAATCATTAGGTGCGTGTAGGCATGGCCAGAATCATTGTTTGTGAGCAATTAACAAATCAAAACTTCAAATTCAAATTGTACATACAAAATGAAGCTGAACTTTCTAATTTTGCCAAAAATGGAATGTTTTCTTTTTTTAACGTATTTCACTGGAACTCTTGTTTAATGTATTTCACTGGAACTCTTGTTTAATGTATTTCACTGGAACTCTTGTTTAATGTATTTCACTGGAACTCTTGTTTAATGTATTTCACTGGAACTCTTGTTTAATGTATTTCACTGGAACTCTTGTTTAATGTATTTCACTGGAACTCTTGTTTAATGTATTTCACTGGAACTCTTGTTTAATGTATTTCACTGGAACTCTTGTTTAATGTATTTCACTGGAACTCTTGTTTAATGTATTTCACTGGAACTCTTGTTTAATGTATTTCACTGGAACTCTTGTTTAATGTATTTCACTGGAACTCTTGTTTAATGTATTTCACTGGAACTCTTGTTTAATGTATTTCACTGGAACTCTTGTTTAATGTATTTCACTGGAACTCTTGTTTAATGTATTTCACTGGAACTCTTGATTAATGTATTTCACTGGAACTCTTGTTTAATGTATTTCACTGGAACTCTTGATTAATGTATTTCACTGGAACTCTTGTTTAATGTATTTCACTGGAACTCTTGATTAATGTATTTCACTGGAACTCTTGTTTAATGTATTTCACTGGAACTCTTGTTTAATGTATTTCACTGGAACTCTTGTTTAATGTATTTCACTGGAACTCTTGTTTAATAAAGCAATCCTCTGATTTTGCCCACAGCTGAAAGAAGCCAGAGAAAGAGATCAAAGAATGCTAGAAAAGATGAAGATAGCCAAAGAACACAAAACTGCTGAACAAAAAGCAAATTCTGCTGATAAAGCTGGGGATAAACAACGCTGGGTAGGAACTTCTAATACACCATCATGATTACTCTTTATCTCTTGCTCATTTTCAACTATTCGTTTTTTATGCACATGATTTCTGAAGCTGGTCATATATTGGTATCACCAGTGTCTGCATCCATTCCCTCCGGCCCTATAACTATTACAGTTTTGATTCAATTTTTAAGGTACGTACATGTGGTATAACAAGGTCAGCATCGACATGACCAAGATTATAGTACTGTAGAAGAATACAAACTACTTCAAAGTAAAATTTCTCAACCTCTGACTCAAAGGCTAGTCATTGTTTAAAAAAACAAACAAGTACTTGAAAGTAATACTGGTCAGGGCTAAGCTTCCTTGTCCGTCTTCTACCTAGGTTTTTCTGGGGGAAATGAAATTTTCACTTTCTTTTCCGATGATCCTTTTGGGTTCAATCATATTTTACCAATATTCTTGCCATACGATAAATGGCGTCCGAATCCAACCGATGCCTGATTAATGCTGTTGATGCCTACATGACCCGTAACTTACCACCTGGTGACCAGTTGATGCCTACATGACCCGTAACTTACCACCTGGTGACCAGTTGATGCCTACATGACCCGTAACTTACCACCTGATGACCAGTTGATGCCTACATGACCCGTAACTTACCACCTGATGACCAGTTGATGCCTACATGACCCGTAACTTACCACCTGATGACCAGTTGATGCCTACATGATCCGTAACTTACCACCTGATGACCAGTTGATGCCTACATGACCCGTAACTTACCACCTGATGACCAGTTGATGCCTACATGACCCATAACTTACCACCTGCTGACCAGTTGATGCCTACATGACCCGTAACTTACCACCTGGTGACCAGTTGATGCCTACATGACCCGTAACTTACCACCTGATGACCAGTTGATGCCTACATGACCCGTAACTTACCACCTGCTGACCAGTTAATGCCTACATGACCCGTAACTTACCACCTGATGACCTGTTGATGCCTACATGACCCGTAACTTACCACCTGATGACCAGTTTGGGAGATTTCCAACTTTAGTAGCAACGTGTTGTCCCTAGACATTACACATTAACCATTTGCAATAGATTCGCGAGATAATAAACAGGTGTTAAACAATCAAGGGATGACGGTCCAAATTTATTTACCGTACCTGAAGATGTGTAAGCAATGTCAGTGTATTACAAAGTGTTCCAGAAAATTCTACTAAGGTCAAGCTCCTGTCTGTCGTCAACCTAATGAAATATCATGAGTTTCAGTTTATTACGACAAACTTTGGGTATAAAGGTCTAAATGATATATCTCTTTTCAACACAATTAGAAACTTATCTCCATGGTAAATATGTGAAAAAGCAGGATAACGATTGAAGTCTTTTCGTTTTGACTTTCATAGCCGGTGAGGATTATCTGCCCACCTGTCCATTATCAGGCTCAATTTTCTAACTAAAGGAGTTTTTTTTATGCAAAAGAAATCTCTTTTTAATGATTTATTTGCTTCTGACCATTCTACATGAATGTAAATGTAATTTGAATAGGAGAAAGAAGAAGCCCAATCCTACAAAGATGATGAAGAACGTCGACATCGGGCAGATTCTCTGAGAAAAGAACGAATTGCAGTAAGTTGACAAACTCTCATTAGCTCAGTATGGTATTCTAGGAACAATGTGACTGGTGTTTGGTCTCACTCTGAAGGGGAGAAGGGAATACAATAATACATCTAACAGCAATGTGACTGGTGTTTGGTCTCACTCTGAAGGGGAGAAGGGAATACAATAATACATCTAACAGCAATGTGACTGGTGTTTGGTCTCACTCTGAAGGGGAGAAGGGAATACAATAATACATCTAACAGCAATGTGACTTGTGTTTGGTCTCACTCTGAAGGGGAGAAGGGAATACAATAATACATCTAACAGCAATGTGACTGGTGTTTGGTCTCACTCTGAAGGGGAGAAGGGAATACAATAATACATCTAACAGCAATGTGACTGGTGTTTGGTCTCACTCTGAAGGGGAGAAGGGAATACAATAATACATCTAACAGCAATGTGACTTGTGTTTGGGCGCACTCTGAAGGGGATAAGGGAATACAATAATACATCTAACAGCAATGTGACTTGTGTTTGGCACACTCTGAAGGGGAGAAGGGAATACAATAATACATCTAACAGCAATGTGACTTGTGTTTGGTCTCACTCTGAAGGGGAGAAGGGAATACAATAATACATCTAACAGCAATGTGACTTGTGTTTGGTCTCACTCTGAAGGGGAGAAGGGAATACAATAATACATCTAACAGCAATGTGACTTGTGTTTGGTCTCACTCTGAAGGGGAGAAGGGAATACAATAATACATCTAACAGCAATGTGACTTGTGTTTGGTCACACTCTGAAGGGTAGAAGGGAATACAATAATACATCTAACAGCAATGTGACTGGTGTTTGGACTCACTCTGAAGGGGAGAAGGGAATACAATAATACATCTAACAGCAATGTGACTTGTGTTTGGGCGCACTCTGAAGGGGAGAAGGGAATACAATAATACATCTAACAGCAATGTGACTTGTGTTTGGGCGCACTCTGAAGGGGAGAAGGGAATACAATAATACATCTAACAGCAATGTGACTTGTGTTTGGACTCACTCTGAAGGGGAGAAGGGAATACAATAATACATCTAACAACAATGTGACTGGTGTTTGGGCGCACTCTGAAGGGGAGAAGGGAATACAATAATACATCTAACAGCAATGTGACTTGTGTTTGGGCGCACTCTGAAGGGGAGAAGGGAATACAATAATACATCTAACAGCAATGTGACTTGTGTTTGGTCTCACTCTGAAGGGAGAAGGGAATACAATAATACATCTAACAGCAATGTGACTGGTGTTTGGGCGCACTCTGAAGGGGAGAAGGGAATACAATAATACATCTAACAGCAATGTGACTTGTGTTTGGTCGCACTCTGAAGGGGAGAAGGGAATACAATAATACATCTAACAGCAATGTGACTTGTGTTTGGTCTCACTCTGAAGGGGAGAAGGGAATACAATAATACATCTAACAACAATGTGACTGGTGTTTGGGCGCACTCTGAAGGGGAGAAGGGAATACAATAATACATCTAACAGCAATGTGACTTGTGTTTGGTCACACTCTGAAGGGGAGAATGTGACTTGTTTGGACTCACTCTGAAGGGGAGAAGGGAATACAATAATACATCTAACAGCAATGTGACTTGTGTTTGGTCTCACTCTGAAGGGGAGAAGGGAATACAATAATACATCTAACAACAATGTGACTGGTGTTTGGGCGCACTCTGAAGGGGAGAAGGGAATACAATAATACATCTAACAGCAATGTGACTTGTGTTTGGTCTCACTCTGAAGGGAAGAAGGGAATACAATAATACATCTAACAGTAATGTGACTTGTGTTTGGGCGCACTCTGAAGGGGAGAAGGGAATACAATAATACATCTAACAGCAATGTGACTGGTGTTTGGTCTCACTCTGAAGGGGAGAAGGGAATACAATAATACATCTAACAGCAATGTGACTTGTTTGGACTCACTCTGAAGGGGAGAAGGGAATACAATAATACATCTAACAACAATGTGACTGGTGTTTGGGCGCACTCTGAAGGGGAGAAGGGAATACAATAATACATCTAACAGCAATGTGACTTGTGTTTGGTCTCACTCTGAAGGGGAGAAGGGAATACAATAATACATCTAACAGTACTGTGACTTGTGTTTGGTCGCACTCTGAAGGGGAGAAGGGAATACAATAATACATCTAACAGCAATGTGACTTGTGTTTGGTCTCACTCTGAAGGGGAGAAGGGAATACAATAATACATCTAACAGCAATGTGACTTGTGTTTGGGCTCACTCTGAAGGGGAGAAGGGAATACAATAATACATCTAACAGCAATGTGACTTGTGTTTGGTCACACTCTGAAGGGGAGAAGGGAATACAATAATACATCTAACAGCAATGTGACTTGTGTTTGGACTCACTGTGAAGGATAAGGCTCAACATAATCCGTTTTAGCACATGTTTCTATCTTTGATGTAATCATTAGTGTTTGTGACATGATGTAGGATATATAGAAATTTGTTTCATTTACCATATTTAATTTGTTTTACATAGGAGGCTAGTTCACTTGCTTCTCATAAAGCTGGTAGCGCTCGTGCTTTTTTCGAACAGCAGTCTCAAAGTGGTAGTGTTGGAGAAAGGCGAGGACCTCCACCACCTAGGTATGTCAGATTGATCACATTGGACTGCATGTCCTCAAGTCACAAACAGCTATTCTGCTAGATAATATGGTTTGTGTGTTTTATTAAGAAGGATTGGAAAGGTGGTATTTTGTCATCCTGTTTTTGTCTCCCTGTTAAGTTTTAATGTGGCATATAAAATATGTTTTGTAACATTGACTAATGCACTACCTTTTTGTATTGATTGAATTTGCTGGAGCATTAAGATAAGTAGATTATTCTGTTTAAGTCGTACTTCAATAGTTTGAAGTGAGGATTGATATTTGTTGACTGTTTTCAGGAAACTACGACATAGTTTTGGTCAGCAGCCTTCAGAAGAAGAGGATCAACCAACCAGAAAAGCTCCTATAAAATTGCCAACAGAAGAGCCGCCAACTGATGCCCCAGTAAAACACTTCTCCCCTCCGCCACGAGAACCTTCTCCACAATCGCCAACTGATCCATCTAATTCTGAATGGTCACCGGAACCCATACGTAAGGCATCTCCAGAACCCATACGTAAGCCATCTCCAGAACCCATACGTAAAGCATCTCCAGAACCCATACGTAAGCCATCTCCAGAACCCATACGTAAGGCATCTCCAGAACCCATACGTAAGCCATCTCCAGAACCGGAACCTGTTTATGACCAAGATATTTATGATGATGCAGCCAGTCCTATGAGCTCAGTACCAGCTTCTTCTCAGATGATGAAACAGACTTTACCCAGAAGGCCCCCGTCAGATTCTGAGGAAGAAGATCAAACCTGGGAGGGTAAATAACTTTTGAACTGTCTGGTTCTTTTAGAAATGGTAGTTGTCTCTATAGACTGATTGCTGAATGACGTATCAGGATATGAGCCACTGATTATATTTATAGGCAAAAATTATGCACTGAAAAGTATGTGTGTGCAGTCAAGTATATCACAAATAGCAAGATCTTGTCAAATATATCATATCATTATGTGTGACATAAAGCTTTAGCCTTATTTGGCCATTCCCTGTAGCAGAATGATATATGTCTTGACCTAGATTTTTACCTGTGATCTTTAGCAGAATGATGTGTCTTGAGCTAGATTTAGCTGTGATCTGTAGCAGAATGATGTGCCCTAACCTAGATTAAGCTGTGATCTGTTGTAGAATGATGTGCCCTAACCTAGATTAAGCTGTGATCTGTAGTAGAATGATGTGTCCTGATCTACATTAAGCTGTGATCTGTAGCAGAATGATGTGCCCTAACCTAGATTAAGCTGTGATCTGTAGTAGAATGATGTGTCCTGACCTAGATTAAGCTGTGATCTGTTGTAGAATGATGTGCCCTAACCTAGATTAAGCTGTGATCTGTAGTAGAATGATGTGCCCTAACCTAGATTAAGCTGTGATCTGTTGTAGAATGATGTGCCCTAACCTAGATTAAGCTGTGATCTGTTGTAGAATGATGTGCCCTAACCTAGATTAAGCTGTGATCTGTAGTAGAATGATGTGTCCTGACGTAGATTAAGCTGTGATCTGTTGTAGAATGATGTGCCCTAACCTAGATTAAGCTGTGATCTGTTGTAGAATGATGTGTCCTGACGTAGATTAAGCTGTGATCTGTTGTAGAATGATGTGCCCTAACCTAGATTAAGCTGTGATCTGTAGTAGAATGATGTGTCCTGACCTAGATTAAGCTTTGATCTGTTGTAGTATGATGTGTCCTGACGTAGATTAAGCTGTGATCTGTTGTAGAATGATGTGCCCTAACCTAGATTAAGCTGTGATCTGTTGTAGAATGATGTGTCCTGACGTAGATTAAGCTGTGATCTGTTGTAGAATGATGTGCCCTAACCTAGATTAAGCTGTGATCTGTTGTAGAATGATGTGTCCTGACGTAGATTAAGCTGTGATCTGTTGTAGAATGATGTGCCCTAACCTAGATTAAGCTGTGATCTGTTGTAGAATGATGTGTCCTGACCTAGGTTAAGCTGTGATCTGTTGTAGAATGATGTGTCCTGATCTACATTAAGCTGTGATCTGTTGTAGAATGATGTGTCCTGACGTTGATTAAGCTGTGATCTGTTGTAGAATGATGTGTCCTGACCTAGGTTAAGCTGTGATCTGTAGCAGAATGATGTGTATTGACCTATAGATTAAGCTGTGATCTGCTGTAGAATGATGTGACCTGACCTAGATTAAGCTTTGATCTGTAGTAGAATGATGTGACCTGACCTAGATTAAGCTTTGATCTGTAGTAGAATGATGTGTATTGACCTATAGATTAAGCTGTGATCTGTTGTAGAATGATGTGACCTGACCTAGATTAAGCTTTGATCTGTAGTAGAATGATGTGACCTGGCCTAGATTAAGCTTTGATCTGTTGTAGAATGATGTGCCCTAACCTAGATTAAGCTGTGATCTGTAGTAGAATGATGTGTCCTGACCTACATTAAGCTGTGATCTGTAGTAGAATGATGTGTCCTGACCTAGATTAAGCTGTGATCTGTTGTAGAATGATGTGATCTGTAGCAGAATGATGTGTATTGACCTATAGATTAAGCTGTGATCTGTAGTAGAATGATGTGTCCTGACCTAGATTAAGCTGTGATCTGTTGTAGTATGACGTGACCTGACCTAGATTAAGCTGTGATCTGTTGTAGAATGATGTGATCTGTAGCAGAATGATGTGTATTGACCTATAGATTAAGCTGTGATCTGTTGTAGAATGATGTGATCTGTAGCAGAATGATGTGATCTGTAGCAGAATGATGTGATCTGTAGCAGAATGATGTGATCTGTAGCAGAATGATGTGTGTCCTTATGTTTTTTCAGATACAGCAGCCCCCACTCCTGTCATTCCAGTAGTCTTATCTCCGACAGTACAAGAAAGTGAGACACTTGGAGATTCGCCGGACTACGAAAGTCCACCAGAAGTTCTTCCTGATAATAATCGCCCCCCTGAGGATGTGGGAGGGGCAGCTGGAGGGGCGAGAGCTATAGCCCTGTATGATTACCAAGCCTGTAAGTCAAACACACTGATAACTATACCACATTCCTTCAGATATATCTTTATTTACTGACAGTATATCAATCAGTTAAACAACTGTTTTTCCTGGAGGCCCTCAAAATCAAGACGAAAAATATAATAATGTAATAAAATGTAATAAAAATGGAAAAAGCATCGAAAATATATACTTAATAAAGAAAATATGAAATGACGATATTACTGTGACTGTTCCAAGTAAGAAAAGACACAGGTGAGCGAGAGAAGGCCCCTGTGCCCACCACTGTCTGTCTCCCCTCTTGACTGGAACCCCTTCTCTATGAGAAGTGCACATGGCATGTGAGTGGGAGAAGGCCCCTGTGCCCACCACTGCCTGTTGCCCCTCTTGACTGGAACCCCCTCTCCATGAGAACAGTGCACATGGCATGTGAGTGGGAGAAGGCCCCTGTGCCCACCACTGTCTGTCTCCCCTCTTGACTGGAACCCCTTCTCTTTGAGAACAGTGCACATGGCAGGTTAGTGGGAGATGGCCCAGTACCCACCTCTGTCTGTCTCCCCTCTTGACTGGAACCCCTTCTCTTTGAGAACAGTGCACATGGCAGGTTAGTGGGAGAAGACCCCTGTGCCCACCGCTGTCTGTCTCCCCTCTTGACTGGAACCCCTCTCCATGAGAACAGTGCACATGACAGGTTAGTGGGAGAAGGCCCCTGTGCCCACCACTGTCTGTCTCCCCTCTTGACTGGAACCCCTTCTCTATGAGAACAGTGCACATGGCATGTGAGTGGGAGAAGGTCCCTGTGCACACCACTGTCTGTCTCCCCTCTTGACTGGAACCCCTTCTCTATGAGAACAGTGCACATGGCATGTGAGTGGGAGAAGGCCCCTGTGCCCACCACTGTCTGTCTCCCCTCTTGACTGGAACCCCTTCTCTATGAGAACAGTGCACATGGCAGGTGAGTGGGAGAAGGCCCCTGTGCACACCACTGTCTGTCTCCCCTTTTGACTGGAACCCCCTCTCTATGAGAACAGTGCACATGACAGGTTAGTGGGAGAAGGCCCCTGTGCCCACCACTGTCTGTCTCCCCTTTTGACTGGAACCCCCTCTCCATGAGAACAGTGCACATGGCATGTGAGTGGGAGAAGGCCCCTGTGCCCACCACTGTCTGTCTCTCCTCTTAAATGGAACCCCTTCTCTATGCGAACAGTGCACATGACAGGTTAGTGGGAGAAGGCCCCTGTGCCCACCACTGTCTGTCTCCCCTCTTGACTGGAACCCCTTCTCTATGAGAACAGTGCACATGGCAGGTGAGTGACAGAAGGCCCCTGTGCCCACCACTGTCTGTCTCTCCTCTTAAATGGAACCCCTTCTCTATGAGAACAGTGCACATGGCATGTGAGTGGAAGAAGGCCCCCTGTGCCCACCACTGTCTGTCTCTCCTCTTAAATGGAACCCCTTCTCTATGAGAACAGTGCACATGGCAGGTGAGTGGGAGAAGGCCCCTGTGCCCACCATTGTCTGTCTCCCCTCTTGACTGGAACTCCCCTCTCCATGAGAACAGTGCACATGGCAGGTGAGTGGGAGATGGCCCAGTACCCACCTCTGTCTGTCTCCCCTCTTGACTGGAACCCCCTCTCCATGAGAACAGTGCACATGGCAGGTTAGTGGGAGAAGGCCCCTGTGCCCACCACTGTCTGTCTCCCCTCTTGACTGGAACCCCCTCTCCATGAGAACAGTGCACATGGCAGGTGAGTGGGAGAAGGCCCCTGTGCCCACCACTGTCTGTCTCCCCCCTGACTGGAACTCCCCTCTCCATGAGAACAGTGCACATGGCATGTGAGTGGGAGAAGGCCCCTGTGCCCACCACTGTCTGTCTCCCCTCTTGACTGGAACCCCCTCTCCATGAGAACAGTGCACATGGCAGGTGAGTGGGAGAAGGCCCCTGTGCCCACCACTGTCTGTCTCCCCCCCTGACTGGAACTCCCCTCTCCATGAGAACAGTGCACATGGCATGTGAGTGGGAGAAGGCCCCTGTGCCCACCACTGTCTGTCTCCCCTCTTGACTGGAACCCCCTCTCCATGAGAACAGTGCACATGGCAGGTGAGTGGGAGAAGGCCCCTGTGCCCACCACTGTCTGTCTCCCCTCTTGACTGGAACCCCTTCTCTATGAGAACAGTGCACATGGCAGGTTAGTGAGAGAAGGTCCCTGTGCCCACCACTGTCTGTCTCCCCTCTTGACTGGAACCCCTTCTCTATGAGAACAGTGCACATGGCAGGTTAGTGGGAGAAGGCCCCTGTGCCCACCACTGTCTGTCTCCCCCCCTGACTGGAACTCCCCTCTCCATGAGAACAGTGCACATGGCAGGTGAGTGGGAGAAGGCCCCTGTGCCCACCTCTGTCTGTCTCCCCTCTTGACTGGAACTCCCCTCTCTATGAGAACAGTGCACATGGCAGGTGAGTGGGAGAAGGCCCCTGTGCCCACCACTGTCTGTCTCCCCCCCTGACTGGAACTCCCCTCTCTATGAGAACAGTGCACATGGCAGGTGAGTGGGAGAAGGCCCCTGTGCCCACCACTGTCTGTCTCCCCTCTTGACTGGAACCCCCTCTCTATGAGAACAGTGCACATGGCATGTGAGTGGGAGAAGGCCCCTGTGCCCACCACTGTCTGTCTCCCCTCTTGACTGGAACTCCCCTCTCCATGAGAACAGTGCACATGACAGGTTAGTGGGAGAAGGCCCCTGTGCCCACCACTGTCTGTCTCCCCTCTTGACTGGAACTCTCCTCTCTATGAGAACAGTGCACATGGCATGTGAGTGGGAGAAGGCCCCTGTGCCCACCACTGTCTGTCTCCCCTCTTGACTGGAACTCCCCTCTCCATGAGAACAGTGCACATGGCATGTGAGTGGGAGAAGACCCCTGTGCCCACCACTGTCTGTCTCCCCTCTTGACTGGAACCCCCTCTCTATGAGAACAGTGCACATGGCAGGTGAGTGGGAGAAGGCCCCTGTGCCCACCACTGTCTGTCTCCCCTCTTGACTGGAACCCCCTCTCTATGAGAACAGTGCACATGGCAGGTGAGTGGGAGAAGGCCCCTGTGCCCACCACTGCCTGTTGCCCCTCTTGACTGGAACTCCCCTCTCCATGAGAACAGTGCACATGGCAGGTGAGTGGAAGAAGGCCCCTGTGCCCACCACTGTCTGTCTCCCCTCTTGACTGGAACCCCCTCTCTATGAGAACAGTGCACATGGCAGGTGAGTGGGAGAAGGCCCCTGTGCCCACCACTGCCTGTTGCCCCTCTTGACTGGAACTCCTCTCTGCATGAGAACAGTGCACATGGCAGGTTAGTGGGAGAAGGCCCCTGTGCCCACCACTGTCTGTCTCCCCTCTTGACTGGAACTCCTTCTCTATGAGAACAGTGCACATGGCAGGTGAGTGACAGAAGGCCCCTGTGCCCACCACTGTCTGTCTCTCCTCTTAAATGGAACCCCTTCTCTATGAGAACAGTGCACATGGCATGTGAGTGGAAGAAGGCCCCTGTGCCCACCACTGTCTGTCTCTCCTCTTAAATGGAACCCCTTCTCTATGAGAACAGTGCACATGGCAGGTGAGTGGGAGAAGGCCCCTGTGCCCACCACTGTCTGTCTCCCCTCTTGACTGGAACCCCCTCTCCATGAGAACAGTGCACATGGCAGGTGAGTGGGAGAAGGCCCCTGTGCCCACCACTGTCTGTCTCCCCCCCTGACTGGAACTCCCCTCTCCATGAGAACAGTGCACATGGCATGTGAGTGGGAGAAGGCCCCTGTGCCCACCACTGTCTGTCTCCCCTCTTGACTGGAACCCCCTCTCCATGAGAACAGTGCACATGGCAGGTGAGTGGGAGAAGGCCCCTGTGCCCACCACTGTCTCTCCCCTCTTGACTGGAAACCCTTCTCTATGAGAACAGTGCACATGGCAGGTTAGTGGGAGAAGGTCCCTGTGCCCACCACTGTCTGTCTCCCCTCTTGACTGGAACCCCTTCTCTATGAGAACAGTGCACATGGCAGGTTAGTGGGAGAAGGCCCCTGTGCCCACCACTGTCTGTCTCCCCCCCTGACTGGAACTCCCCTCTCCATGAGAACAGTGCACATGGCAGGTGAGTGGGAGAAGGCCCCTGTGCCCACCACTGTCTGTCTCCCCTCTTGACTGGAACTCCCCTCTCTATGAGAACAGTGCACATGGCAGGTGAGTGGGAGAAGGCCCCTGTGCCCACCACTGTCTGTCTCCCCCCTGACTGGAACTCCCCTCTCTATGAGAACAGTGCACATGGCAGGTGAGTGGGAGAAGGCCCCTGTGCCCACCACTGTCTGTCTCCCCTCTTGACTGGAACCCCCTCTCTATGAGAACAGTGCACATGGCATGTGAGTGGGAGAAGGCCCCTGTGCCCACCACTGTCTGTCTCCCCTCTTGACTGGAACTCCCCTCTCCATGAGAACAGTGCACATGACAGGTTAGTGGGAGAAGGCCCCTGTGCCCACCACTGTCTGTCTCCCCTCTTGACTGGAACTCTCCTCTCTATGAGAACAGTGCACATGGCATGTGAGTGGGAGAAGGCCCCTGTGCCCACCACTGTCTGTCTCCCCTCTTGACTGGAACTCCCCTCTCCATGAGAACAGTGCACATGGCATGTGAGTGGGAGAAGACCCCTGTGCCCACCACTGTCTGTCTCCCCTCTTGACTGGAACCCCCTCTCTATGAGAACAGTGCACATGGCAGGTGAGTGGGAGAAGGCCCCTGTGCCCACCACTGTCTGTCTCCCCTCTTGACTGGAACCCCCTCTCTATGAGAACAGTGCACATGGCAGGTGAGTGGGAGAAGGCCCCTGTGCCCACCACTGCCTGTTGCCCCTCTTGACTGGAACTCCCCTCTCCATGAGAACAGTGCACATGGCAGGTGAGTGGAAGAAGGCCCCTGTGCCCACCACTGTCTGTCTCCCCTCTTGACTGGAACCCCCTCTCTATGAGAACAGTGCACATGGCAGGTGAGTGGGAGAAGGCCCCTGTGCCCACCACTGCCTGTTGCCCCTCTTGACTGGAACTCCTCTCTGCATGAGAACAGTGCACATGGCAGGTTAGTGGGAGAAGGCCCCTGTGCCCACCACTGTCTGTCTCCCCTCTTGACTGGAACTCCTTCTCTATGAGAACAGTGCACATGGCAGGTGAGTGACAGAAGGCCCCTGTGCCCACCACTGTCTGTCTCTCCTCTTAAATGGAACCCCTTCTCTATGAGAACAGTGCACATGGCATGTGAGTGGAAGAAGGCCCCTGTGCCCACCACTGTCTGTCTCTCCTCTTAAATGGAACCCCTTCTCTATGAGAACAGTGCACATGGCAGGTGAGTGGGAGAAGGCCCCTGTGCCCACCACTGTCTGTCTCCCCTCTTGACTGGAACCCCCTCTCCATGAGAACAGTGCACATGGCAGGTGAGTGGGAGAAGGCCCCTGTGCCCACCACTGTCTGTCTCCCCCCCTGACTGGAACTCCCCTCTCCATGAGAACAGTGCACATGGCATGTGAGTGGGAGAAGGCCCCTGTGCCCACCACTGTCTGTCTCCCCTCTTGACTGGAACCCCCTCTCCATGAGAACAGTGCACATGGCAGGTGAGTGGGAGAAGGCCCCTGTGCCCACCACTGTCTCTCCCCTCTTGACTGGAAACCCTTCTCTATGAGAACAGTGCACATGGCAGGTTAGTGGGAGAAGGTCCCTGTGCCCACCACTGTCTGTCTCCCCTCTTGACTGGAACCCCTTCTCTATGAGAACAGTGCACATGGCAGGTTAGTGGGAGAAGGCCCCTGTGCCCACCACTGTCTGTCTCCCCCCCTGACTGGAACTCCCCTCTCCATGAGAACAGTGCACATGGCAGGTGAGTGGGAGAAGGCCCCTGTGCCCACCACTGTCTGTCTCCCCTCTTGACTGGAACTCCCCTCTCTATGAGAACAGTGCACATGGCAGGTGAGTGGGAGAAGGCCCCTGTGCCCACCACTGTCTGTCTCCCCCCCCCTGACTGGAACTCCCCTCTCTATGAGAACAGTGCACATGGCAGGTGAGTGGGAGAAGGCCCCTGTGCCCACCAATGTCTGTCTCCCCTCTTGACTGGAACCCCCTCTCTATGAGAACAGTGCACATGGCATGTGAGTGGGAGAAGGCCCCTGTGCCCACCACTGTCTGTCTCCCCTCTTGACTGGAACTCCCCTCTCCATGAGAACAGTGCACATGACAGGTTAGTGGGAGAAGGCCCCTGTGCCCACCACTGTCTGTCTCCCCTCTTGACTGGAACTCCCCTCTCTATGAGAACAGTGCACATGGCATGTGAGTGGGAGAAGGCCCCTGTGCCCACCACTGTCTGTCTCCCCTCTTGACTGGAACTCCCCTCTCTATGAGAACAGTGCACATGGCATGTGAGTGGGAGAAGGCCCCTGTGCCCACCACTGTCTGTCTCCCCTCTTGACTGGAACTCCCCTCTCCATGAGAACAGTGCACATGACAGGTTAGTGGGAGAAGGCCCCTGTGCCCACCACTGCCTGTTGCCCCTCTTGACTGGAACCCCTTCTTTATGAGAACAGTGCACATGGCATGTGAGTGGGAGAAGACCCCTGTGCCCACCACTGTCTGTCTCCCCTCTTGACTGGAACCCCCTCTCTATGAGAACAGTGCACATGGCAGGTGAGTGGGAGAAGGCCCCTGTGCCCACCACTGCCTGTTGCCCCTCTTGACTGGAACTCCCCTCTCCATGAGAACAGTGCACATGGCAGGTGAGTGGAAGAAGGCCCCTGTGCCCACCACTGCCTGTCTCCCCTCTTGACTGGAACCCCTTCTCTATGAGAACAGTGCACATGGCAGGTGAGTGGGTGGTGGCCTATTTCCCATCACCTGCCTGCCATGTAAGAAGTGGTAATGTACAAAATATTTGACTAGTATTTATTGGGGAAAGATTTAGAAATCATTAGAACAATGGGCTGTAGTCTGATCGTCCCTCAGTACCACACAGACTTCCATCGATACGGCTCGGATACAAATCACGCTCAGTGGCGTTTTAACCACCTGTAGTTTGGACCCCCTCAAACAATATCCTGGATCCGCCTATGGTTCGGATCCCCCCCCCCCTTCAAACAATATCCTGACATCTAAACCCAAAAGGTCGTACTTTTTTCCAGTTGGATTCTTTTAATGGGTTTTTAAAACTCTTTTAATGGTTTTTTTTTTCTAGAAATAAACAGATACACGCCTCTGTGGTCAAACTTGATGATTGGGGAATACTGTCTGTTGTTAATATGATACACGCCTCTGTGGTCAAACTTGATGATTGGGGAATACTGTCAGTTGTTAATATGATACACGCCTCTGTGGTCAAACTTGATGATTGGGGAATACTGTCTGATGTTAATATGATACACCTCTGTGGTCAAACTTGATGACTGGGGGAATACTGTCTGATGTTAATATGATACACGCCTCTGTGGTCAAACTTGATGATTGGGGGAATACTGTCAGTTGTTAATATGATACACACCTCTGTGGTCAAACTTGATGATTGGGGAATACTGTCTGTTGTTAATATGATACACACCTCTGTGGTCAAACTTGATGATTGGGGGAATATTGTCTGTTGTTAATATTATACACACCTCTGTGGTCAAACTTGATGATTGGGGAATACTGTCTGTTGTTAATATGATACACACCTCTGTGGTCAAACTTGATGATTGGGGGAATACTGTCAGTTGTTAATATGATACACACCTCTGTGGTCAAACTTGATGATTGGGGAATACTGTCTGTTGTTAATATGATACACACCTCTGTGGTCAAACTTGATGATTGGGGAATACTGTCTGATGTTAATATGATACACCTCTGTGGTCAAACTTGATGACTGGGGGAATACTGTCTGATGTTAATATGATACACGCCTCTGTGGTCAAACTTGATGATTGGGGGAATACTGTCAGTTGTTAATATGATACACACCTCTGTGGTCAAACTTGATGATTGGGGAATACTGTCTGTTGTTAATATGATACACAGCTCTGTGGTCAAACTTGATGATTGGGGGAATATTGTCTGTTGTTAATATTATACACGCCTCTGTGGCCAAACTTGATTGGGGAAATACTATCAGTTGTTAATATGATACACACCTCTGTGGTCAAACTTGATGATTGGGGAATACTGTCTGTTGTTAATATGATACACACCTCTGTGGTCAAACTTGATGATTGGGGAATACTGTCTGTTGTTAATATGATACACACCTCTGTGGTCAAACTTGATGATTGGGGGAATACTGTCTGTTGTTAATATGATACACGCCTCTGTGGTCAAACTTGATGATTGGGGAATACTGTCTGTTGTTAATATGATACACACCTCTGTGGTCAAACTTGATGATTGGGGGAATACTGTCTGTTGTTAATATGATACACACCTCTGTGGTCAAACTTGATGATTGGGGAATACTGTCTGTTGTTAATATGATACACACCTCTGTGGTCAAACTTGATGATTGGGGAATACTGTCTGTTGTTAATATGATACACACCTCTGTGGTCAAACTGGATGATTGGGGGAATACTGTCTGTTGTTAATATGATACACACCTCTGTGGTCAAACTTGATGATTGGGGAATACTGTCTGTTGTTAATATGATACACGCCTCTGTGGTCAAACTTGATGATTGGGGAATACTGTCTGTTGTTAATATGATACACACCTCTGTGGTCAAACTTGATGATTGGGGGAATACTGTCTGTTAATATGATACACACCTCTGTGGTCAAACTTGATGATTGGGGGAATACTGTCTGTTGTTAATATGATACAAGCCTCTGTGGTCAAACTTGATGATTGGGGAATACTGTCTGTTGTTAATATGATACACACCTCTGTGGTCAAACTTGATGATTGGGGAATACTGTCTGTTGTTAATATGATACAAGCCTCTGTGGTCAAACTTGATGATTGGGGAATACTGTCTGTTGTTAATATGATACACACCTCTGTGGTCAAACTTGATGATTGGGGAATACTGTCTGTTGTTAATATGATACACACCTCTGTGGTCAAACTTGATGATTGGGGAATACTGTCTGTTGTTAATATGATACAAGCCTCTGTGGTCAAACTTGATGATTGGGGAATACTGTCTGTTGTTAATATGATACACACCTCTGTGGTCAAACTTGATGATTGGGGAATACTGTCTGTTAATATGATACACACCTCTGTGGTCAAACTTGATGATTGGGGAATACTGTCTGTTAATATGATACACACCTCTGTGGTCAAACTTGATGATTGGGGGAATACTGTCTGTTGTTAATATGATACACACCTCTGTGGTCAAACTTGATGATTGGGGAATACTGTCTGTTGTTAATATGATACACACCTCTGTGGTCAAACTTAATGATTGGGGAAATACTGTCTGTTGTTAATATGATACACACCTCTGTGGTCAAACTTGATGATTGGGGAATAATGTCTGTTGTTAATATGATACACACCTCTGTGGTCAAACTTGATGATTGGGGGAATACTGTCTGTTGTTAATATGATACACGCCTCTGTGGCATCAAACTTGATGATTGGGGGAATACTGTCTGTTGTTAATATGATACACACCTCTGTGGTCAAACTTGATGATTGGGGGATACTGTCTGTTAATATGATACAAGCCTCTGTGGTCAAACTTGATGATTGGGGGAATACTGTCTGTTGTTAATATGACACACGCCTCTGTGGTCAAACTTGATGATTGGGGAATACTGTCTGTTGTTAATATGATACACACCTCTATGGTCAAACTTGATGATTGGGGAATACTGTCTGTTGTTAATATGATACACGCCTCTACGGTCAAACTTGATGATTGGGGAATACTGTCTGTTGTTAATATGATACACACCTCTGTGGTCAAACTTGATGATTGGGGAATACTGTCTGTTGTTAATATGATACACGCCTCTGTGGCATCAAACTTGATGATTGGGGGAATACTGTCTGTTGTTAATATGATACACACCTCTGTGGTCAAACTTGATGATTGGGGAATACTGTCAGTTGTTAATATGATACACACCTCTGTGGTCAAACTTGATGATTGGGGGAATACTGTCTGTTGTTAATATGATACACGCCTCTGTGGTCAAACTTGGTGATTGGGGGAATATTGTCTGTTGTTAATATGATACACGCCTCTGTGGTCAAACTTGATGATTGGGGGAATACTGTCTGTTGTTAATATGATACACACCTCTGTGGTCAAACTTGATGATTGGGGAATACTGTCTGTTGTTAATATGATACACACCTCTGTGGTCAAACTTGATGATTGGGGAATACTGTCTGTTGTTAATATGATACACACCTCTGTGGTCAAACTTGATGATTGGGGAATACTGTCTGTTGTTAATATGATACACACCTCTGTGGTCAAACTTGATGATTGGGGGAATACTGTCTGTTGTTAATATGATACACACCTCTGTGGTCAAACTTGATGATTGGGGAAAAACTGTCTGTTGTTAATATGATACACACCTCTGTGGTCAAACTTGATGATTGGGGAATACTGTCTGTTGTTAATATGATACACGCCTCTGTGGTCAAACTTGATGATTGGGGAATACTGTCTGTTGTTAATATGATACACGCCTCTGTGGTCAAACTTGATGATTGGGGAATACTGTCTGTTGTTAATATGATACACGCCTCTGTGGTCAAACTTGATGATTGGGGAATACTGTCTGTTGTTAATATGATACACACCTCTGTGGTCAAACTGGATGATTGGGGGAATACTGTCTGTTGTTAATATGATACACACCTCTGTGGTCAAACTTGATGATTAGGGAATACTGTCTGTTGTTAATATGATACACACCTCTGTGGTCAAACTTAATGATTGGGGGAATACTGTCTGTTGTTAATATGATACACACCTCTGTGGTCAAACTTGATGATTGGGGAATACTGTCAGTTGTTAATATGTGGTATTGTTTTTGTTTTTTTCAGCTGATGCAGATGAGATATCCTTTGACCCAGATGATATAATATCTGACATTGATCAGATAGATGCTGGCTGGTGGGTGGGAACCTTGTCCGATGGTCAAAGAGGCATGTTTCCTGCTAATTATGTCGAACTTTTATAATTGATAATATAAGCTTGCTTGACCATCAAAGAGGGATGTTCACAGCTAATTATAATTGATACTATAAACTTGCCTGACCATCAAAGAGGGATGTTCACAGCTAATTAGGGGTCCCGCAAGATTCCTGCGGGATCCCTTTTGAAATCGTTAAGATTATTATTATTAGGGGTCCCGCAAGATTCCTGCGGGATCCCTTTTGAAATCGTTAGGATTATTATTATTATTTTTATTATTATTCCACCCTACTTTTTCCATTCTGTAGGGAAAACCATTCAAGCGAAAGTAATGAAACTTCGTCAATAGTCCTAATATGATAAGGGACAAATTCTAATGAAAAAAAATTTGGATGATGTTACATAATATGGCGGCCATTTTGAATGCTGCTGAAAACCTTTAAAAAACTTCTCTTAAAAAACGGCTGCACCAATTGAGCTAAAATTTGTTATACATGTACTACATACACAGGCCTACAAAAATAAGTCAAACCAGCAAGATCGGACAAAATTTATAGCAGAATTTGATTGGTCAAATTTATTACGTCATCTAAATTTTACTTAAATGCTGATAACTTGAAATCTAATTGATCGATTGTAACAAAACTTTGTAAGTATGATGTTCTCCTTAAGCCCTATTGACGTCTGACGTCACAAGGCTCAAGGTCAAGTCACGTGACCTTGACGCCATTTTGAATATTTTAAAACTTTGACGAGCCATATCTCAGTTGTTTATTAAAATAGAATGTCGGCGATTTCATGGTTAGATAGACAGCAATGTTCTGCATTTGAAGTGCGCTAACCATTTTTGGATTGGACCAATGGTTTGGCCGCCATATTGGATTATATAACAAATCATTTACAGTGTTTATCTTGAAGAGTTTTAAATGGATCTAGGTGAAATTTGCTGAGTATGGAGAACTGATGCATTCTAATAGACTGTGCAAAAATCATAAATTACTGATGATAAATTATATCAAAATTTGAATACGAGATTTGTGACGTCATCTAAATTTTGCTTGAATGGTGATAACTTGTAATCTGTTTTACCGATTGCTATGAAACTGAGTACGTATGATGTTCTCCTTAGGAACTACTGATTTAAGACGCCATAAAACTCAAGGTCAAGTCAAATGACCTTGACGCCATTTTGAATATTTGTAAATTTTGACGAGGCATATCTTAGTTGTTTATTAATATAGTATAGCGCTGATTTTACAGTTAGATAGACAGCAATGCTCTGCATTTATAGTGTGCCCATGATTTTGGATTGGACCAGCGGTCTGGCCGCCATATTGGATTACATAACAAATCATTTACATTGATTATCTTGATGAGTTTTAATTGGATCAAGTCGAAATTCGCAGATTATCGAGAACTGATGCATTCAAATAGACTACGCAAAATAAAACATTACTGATGATGAATTATAGTAGAATTTGATTGGTCAAATTTATGACGTCTTCTAAAATTTACTTAAATGCTGTTAACTTGTAATCTATTTAACCGATTGTAATAAAACTTGGTTAGTATAATGTTCTTTTTAAGACCTAATGCCATATGACTTCACAAGACTCGAGGTCAAGTCGAGTCACGTGACCTTGACGCCATTTTGAATATTTTAAAACTTTGACGAGTTATATCTTAGTTGGTTATTGATATTCAGTCCTCTTTAAAATCTGACAAAACCCGTTGATGAACTTAGTGTGTATTTCAATGAGAAGGATGAAAATAAATGTGATGCGCGAGCGATTGTTCCCATTATCAAGGGACCCCGGTATCGCTGCTTTAGCAGCTTTAATTATTATTATTATTATTTTTATTATTTTTCCACCCTACTTTTTCCTTTCTGTAGAGAAAACCATTCAAGCAAGAGTAATGAAACTTTGTCATTAGTCCTAATATGATACGGGACAAATTCTTATGAAAAAAATTGTGGATGATGTTACATAATTTGGCGGCCATTTTGAATGCTGCTGAAAACCTTTAAAAAACTTCTCTTAAAAAACGGCTACACTGATTGAGCTAAAATTTGTTATACACGTACTACATACACAGGCCTACAAAAATAAGTCAAACCAGCTAGATCAGACAAAATTTATAGCAGACTTTGATTGGTCAAAATTATTACGTCATCTAAATTTTACTTAAATGCTGATAACTTGAAATCTAATTGATCGATTGTAACAAAACTTTGTAAGTATGATGTTCTCCTTAAGCCCTATTGACGTCTGACGTCACAAGGCTCAAGGTCAAGTCACGTGACCTTGACGCCATTTTGAATATTTTAAAACTTTGACGAGCCATATCTCAGTTGTTTATTAAAATAGAATGTCGCTGATTTCACGTTTAGATAGACAGCAATGTTCTGCATTTGAAGTGCGCTAACCATTTATCGATTGGACCAACGGTTTGGCCGCCATATTGGATTATATAACAAATCATTTACAGTGTTTATCTTGAAGAGTTTTGAATGGATCCAGGTGAAATTTGCTGAGTATGGAGAACTGATGCATTCAAATAGACTGTGCAAAAATCATAAATTACTGATGATAAATTACAGCAAAATTTGAATATAAAATTTGTGACCTCATCTAAATTTTGCTTAAATGGTGATAACTTATAATCTATTTTACCGATTGCTATAAAACTTGGTACGTATGATGTTCTCTTTAAGAACTACTGACGTAAGACGCCATAAAACTCAAGGTCAAGTCGAATGACCTTGACGCCATTTTGAATATTTGTAAATTTTGACGAGGCATATCTTAGTTGTTTATTAACATAGAATAGCGCTGATTTTACAGTTAGATAGACAGCAATGCTCTGCATTTATAGTGTGCCCATGATTTTGGATTGGACCAGCGGTGTGGCCGCCATATTGGATTACATAACAAATCATTTACATTGATTTTCTTGATGAGTTTTAATTGGATCAATTCGAAATTCGCTAAGTATCGAGAACTGATGCATTCAAATAGACTACGCAAAAATAAAACATTACTGATAATGAATTATAGTAGAATTTGATTGGTGAAATTTATGACGTCATCTAAAATTTACTTCAATGGTGTTAACTTGTAATCTATTTTACCGATTGTAATAAATCTTGGTTAGTATAATGTTCTTTTTAAGACCTAATGCTATATGACTTCACAAGACTCATGGTCAAGTCAAGTCACGTGACCTTAACGCCATTTTGAATATTTTAAAACTTTGACGAGCTATATCTTAGTTGGTTATTGATATTCAGTCCTCTTTAAAATCTGACGAAAACCGTTGATGAACTTAGTGTGTATTTCGATGAGAAGGATGAAAATAAATGTAATGCGCGAGCGATTGTTCCCATTGTCAAGGGACCCCGGTATCGCTGCTTTAGCAGCTTTAATTATAATTGATACTATAAACTTGCCTGACCATCAAAGAGGGATGTTCACAGCTAATTATAATTGATACTATAAGCTTGCCTGACCATCAAAGAGGGTAGTTACGGCCTTTAAATGAACTATTTGGAAGGACTTCGGCTTTCAGATTTAATCTAAGTTTCAAATATCTATTAATCCTACCTGCCTTTTAGGTTTTACCTTCAACACAC
This sequence comes from Lepidochitona cinerea, assembly GCA_963971465.1. Lineage (NCBI taxonomy): Eukaryota > Metazoa > Mollusca > Polyplacophora > Chitonida > Tonicellidae > Lepidochitona > Lepidochitona cinerea. The sequence continues at coordinate 580,278 of OZ020553.1, read as the reverse complement.
ATTTAAAGCATTCCTTTTTTCATTATACTCATTAATTTGTTCAAATTTCATTGTAAATCTACCAAATCCCTCTTCATTAGAAGACAACTTTAAAATTGGCCGGACAGATTGCAAACTCTCCTCGTACAATGACAACCTGTCACATGGTCCGCAGTATGTCCGAGAATTTCCTCAATAGCTGGACAATTTGATGACAGCATTACTCTCGCATCACATGATTGCGGGGTTTTGAAAAGTCTGTTGACAGAGAATAGTTATCCCATCCTTTTAATGGTGGTTTATTGTGTGGCTCTTCCTGACCGACAAGTAAGTAACACATCAAAGAGGGATGTTCACAGCTAATTATAATTGATACTATAAACTTGCCTGACCATTAAAGAGGGATGTTCACAGCTAATTATAATTGATACTGTAAACTTGTCTGACCGTTAAAGAGGGATGTTCACAGCTAATTATAATTGATACTATAAACTTGTCTGACCGTTAAAGAGGGATGTTCACAGCTAATTATAATTGATACTATAAACTTGCCTGACCATTAGAGAGGGATGTTCACAGCTAATTATAATTGATACTGTAAACTTGCCTGACCATTAAAGAGGGATGTTCACAGCTAATTATAATTGATACTATAAACTTGCCTGACCATTAGAGAGGGATGTTCACAGCTAATTATAATTGATACTGTAAACTTGCCTGACCATTAAAGAGGGATGTTCACAGCTAATTATAATTGATACTATAAACTTGCCTGACCATTAAAGAGGGATGTTCACAGCTAATTATAATTGATACTATAAACTTGCCTGACCATTAAAGAGGGATGTTCACAGCTAATTATAATTGATACTATAAGCTTGCCTGACCATTAAAGAGGGATGTTCACAGCTAATTATAATTGATACTATAAGCTTGCCTGACCATTAAAGAGGGATGTTCACAGCTAATTATAATTGATACTATAAGCTTGCCTGACCATTAGAGAGGGATGTTCACAGCTAATTATAATTGATACTATAAACTTGCCTGACCATTAAAGCGGGATGTTCACAGCTAATTATAATTGATACTGTAAACTTGCCTGACCATTAGAGAGGGATGTTCACAGCTAATTATAATTGATACTGTAAACTTGCCTGACCATTAAAGAGGGATGTTCACAGCTAATTATAATTGAATTAAGATTCCTTCTTGGTTTGTATTAATTAGAATGACTATACGATAAAAAAGGTTGTTATATATTATATGTATTAACTATGATAATAATGCTTAATAAACGATTTTATATATATGTAGTTTATGTTTGCTTTATTATGTCTCAGGGATGTTTGATTTTTATTAATAATACGCCCAGCTTGAAAAGCGGGCTGTATCATGGTATCATCTCTGTCCGTCTGGAGTCCGCTTTCCCTTCCGCTCCATAACTTCCTAAGTACATATATATACATGTACCTTATGGGTAGGCTGTGTGTCATAAAAAATTTTTGACATCACTGATTACACAAAATGGCAGTTATATTGGATTATGCACATGTAATAGTCCCTTTAGCCCCATAAATGCAAACTGTATATGGATATTTTTATATATATATACAAATCTTTATTCTGCACATTAAGCTAAAAGCTTATTTTGTGAAACAATTAGATACAATAATTTTCATTTTGTTATTTTGGGGTATTTAAGAAATATATACATAGGTTGACATCAACAAACCTGTTTTAAACTTTTGAGTGATTAAACTAGAAAAATAGTATATATATTTGTGTATATAAACACTATACACAAGGGTATGTACAAGCACAAAGATAAATATTTTTAAACACACAGGCACAGGGAAAATCTTCTTGTGTTAAAAAGGGGCATATGATTTTAGACGTTTATACACATAAAACAAAAAAGCACAATTGACTACTTTGTGCATAGTAGGATTTCAAATAATTGGCGGTTTTGCATCTAAAAAGAGGTTAATTGATAAGCCTTTCTTACTGGATATGGATTACGTATACGAGTTGGGGTGGAAGGATTCTATTTAGTGAGCTGTCAGGATTGTTGAAGTTTGCATGGAAGGTTATTAGCCTATGTATTTTTCGTCTGGTGGTTAGTTTGTGTAGACCGGATTCCTGATATAATAAAGTAGTAGAAACACGTTTTGTTAGACCTGTTATGGTTCTTATACAGTCTTTTTGAATGGCTTCAAGTGCATTCAAATGGTAATCCGCAATGTTGTCCCAAACTAAGTCTGCATATTCGAAATTGCCAAATAAAGCTTTTGTACATGATCTCTAAAGTACCAGCTACCCAGAAAAAGCCTAAACCTCTGAACATAGATACCTTTTTATTGGTCAATTGAATGAGTTTGTCAATATGTTGGTTCCAATCAGAGCAATTAAGGATCACTCCAAGATGTTTATGAGAGGAAACCGGTTCAATATTGCAACCTTCAAATGTGCAACTGATTTCTAAAGGTGGTCTTCTTTTAGGCACTAACATACACTTGGTTTTCGGAGGATTAAAGTCAACTATCCAAGCTTTAGCCCAATTCTTCAGGGATTCCTCCCACAATAAAACTGGCAACGCTGCCATATAAGTGAAATAATCTTGAGCGCGGTATTAAACACCAAACAATCTAGCAATCTCTCGCATCATCAGAAGTAATGTACAGACACGTGTCATCTGCAAAAAATTTAATATTGTTTAAGATTTTATCAGGAAGGTCATTTATGAAAATTAAAAACAGAAGGGGAACAGATCTAAAAGTTGGGAAATTGTTGATTTGTTAGGCAAAAAAAAAACATACTGGCAGGGGGGGATTTTTAGTTGCAAAAAATCAAACATTTTTCTATAAAAACTACTCGCTCTAGAACTTTGCTCAAACAGCTTAGAAGAGAGATCTTGAGAGGGATTACCAGATTTAAATATAGGTGTAACATTTGCAATCTTCCAGCAATTTGGGAAAATACATGTTGTAGAAGTTAATGCGAATTTGAAAAAAAAATCGAGTTTTTGGATTTTAACATTGATTTACAAAGCTTCAACCAGAACTTGGAGTTGGTATTGCCATTTTCAATTTTTTCTCTGATTTTATTTTGGTAGTTCTGTTTAGCGCCTCTCACCAGTCACCAAGGAGTTAACATGATTTCGTTGTTGTTTGGACATTCAACTTCTAAATGCCATCGAAAGATTTGCTTCACTGGATGTTTAATTAAGAAATAATAGTGGTATCCTCCGCTACTGACCCTTTATTCAGCAACACAGCTCACCAGGACGTTTAGAACCCTCAACTAGTGGTATCCTCCGCCACTGACCCTTTATTCAGCAACACAGCTCACCAGGACGTCTATAACCCTCAAATAGTGGTATTCCCCCCACTGACCCTTTATTCAGCAACACAGCTTACAAGGACGTCTAGAACCCTCAATTAGTGGTATCCTCCGCCACTGACCTTTTATTCAGCAACACACATCTCACCAGGCTGTCTAGAACCCTCAAATAGTGGTATCCTCCGCCACTGACCCTTTATTCAGCAACACACAGCTCACCAGGCTGTCTAGAACCCTCAAATAGTGGTATCCTCCGCCACTGACCCTTTATTCAGCAACACAGCTCACCAGGACGTCTAAAACCCTCAAATAGTGGTATCCTCCGCCACTGACCCTTTATTCAGCAACACAGCTCACCAGGACGTCTAGAACCCTCAAATAGTGGTATCCTCCGCCACTGACCCTTTATTCAGCAACACACATCTCGCCAGGACGTCTAGAACCCTCAAATAGTGGTATCCTCCGCCACTGACCCTTTATTCAGCAACACAGCTCACCAGGACGTCTAGAACCCTCAAATAGTGGTATCCTCCGCCACTGACCCTTTATTCAGCAACACAGCTTACAAGGAAGCTTCACTGGATGTTTCCCATAGTTCCCTGTACAGAATCCCACTGCCACTTTTAGAGAAGACTAATGGGTGTAAAAGCTTCACTGGATGTTTCCCATAGTTCCCTGTACAGAATCCCACTGCCACTTTTAGAGAAGACTAATGGGTGTAAAAGCTTCACTGGATGTTTCCCATAGTTCACTGTACAGAATCCCACTGCCACTCTTAGAGAAGACTAATGGGTGTAAAAGCTTCACTGGATGTTTCCCATAGTTCACTGTACAGAATCCCACTGCCACTCTTAGAGAAGACTAATGGGTGTAAAAGCTTCACTGGATGTTTCCCATAGTTCACTGTACAGAATTCCACTGCCCCTCTTAGAGAAGACTAATGGGTGTAAAAGCTTCACTGGATGTTTCCCATAGTTCACTGTACAGAATCCCACTGCCACTTTTAGAGAAGACTAATGGGTGTAAAAGCTTCACTGGATGTTTCCCATAGTTCACTGTACAGAATCCCACTCTTAGAGAAGACTAATGGGTGTAAAAGCTTCACTGGATGTTTCCCATAGTTCACTGTACAGAATCCCACTGCGACTCTTAGAGAAGACTAATGGGTGTAAAAGCTTCACTGGATGCTTCCCATAGTTCACTGTACAGAATCCCACTTTTAGAGAAGACTAATGGGTGTAAAAGCTTCACTGGATGTTTCCCATAGTTCACTGTACAGAATCCCACTCTTAGAGAAGACTAATGGGTGTAAAAGCTTCACTGGATGTTTCCCATAGTTCACTGTACAGAATCCCACTGCCACTTTTAGAGAAGACTAATGGGTGTAAAAGCTTCACTGGATGTTTCCCATAGTTCACTGTACAGAATCCCACTGCCACTCTTAGAGAAGACTAATGGGTGTAAAAGCTTCACTGGATGTTTCCCATAGTTCACTGTACAGAATCCCACTGCCACTCTTAGAGAAGACTAATGGGTGTAAAAGCTTCACTGGATGTTTCCCATAGTTCCCTGTACAGAATCCCACTGCCACTTTTAGAGAAGACTAATGGGTGTAAAAGCTTCACTGGATGTTTCCCATAGTTCACTGTACAGAATCCCACTGCCACTCTTAGAGAAGACTAATGGGTGTAAAAGCTTCACTGGATGTTTCCCATAGTTCACTGTACAGAATCCCACTGCCACTCTTAGAGAAGACTAATGGGTGTAAAAGCTTCACTGGATGTTTCCCATAGTTCACTGTACAGAATCCCACTGCCACTCTTAGAGAAGACTAATGGGTGTAAAAGATTCACTGGATGTTTCCCATAGTTCACTGTACAGAATCCCACTGCCACTTTTAGAGAAGACTAATGGGTGTAAAAGCTTCACTGGATGTTTCCCATAGTTCACTGGCTAACTTCCGACAGTGACTTAAAACAAACTGACTGGGCACAAGACCAACATGCATTGTCATCAATTCATAGCAATGGATACCCCCAACAATTCCATTTGGAAAACAGCTCCGCACCAATTGACTACAAGAAAAATGTACAAACATCATATTATGAATATAGATAAATCTGTTAAAATAGCAAAAAAATATTTATGTCCTACCCATACCGTTCTCAGAGAGAAGATGCATGGATAGACTCAAATATCTCATAGGTAATTTCACTGGAGAGAGCTGGAACCATCTTCACAATCTCTCCACAGAACAGGTACTTCAGGGTTAGTAAAGATATAAAAAAAAAACTGTACATGTGAAGATAAAGATTGTCCAGGTTCTAATGTCAACAAGAGTTTCGGGAAACCCAAAATACGCCCGGAAAGGCACAGTAACTGCAGCCATACCAAAACAAATCCTTCCATATTTATTGAAATTTAATGTTCAAAATTCAGAGGAAGGAAGTTGAAGCTTGGTAAAAGATGATGTAATGTCAACAAAATGAAAGGTTACCACTAAAACCTTTAAAATCCATCTGTATCAAATTTAAAATGGGCTATTTGGATCAAAGATTATTAACAAGATTTGTACTCGGTACAAGTCATCAATTCTCGCTGCTTGTTAAATTGTGATGTTAAACATTGCTTGTTGTCAATATAGTTTTGACTAAAATGTTTCAATTTTTTAGAAGAGTAGTTTATAATTTACTAATCATACTTAAACAAATGCAATTAATTGGCAATTTTGCAGCTCACACCAATTCAAGTAGATTTGAAAAAATTTCTCATAATATCATTTTTCTATATTATTTGGCTACAAAAAAAAAAACAGTTGAGCATGGCATGGCCATGTGGTATAGAGGAGTCAGGACCATAAAACTAGTGATAAAGAGACTTAGAGCTTTAGAGTATGTTTAAATAGAGTATCACTATGTAAATAGAACAAGGCTGGGTTACTTATCTCTTTGTCTGTAGATAAAACTTTAATCCTTATATGCATTTTTCATTTGATTAAAACATTATATATTGATTTAAGAATAGTTTTAATCAATTTAGAAACATTATTGCAATTTGAAAAAATCCTTTTTTGATGAGAATCGGAAAAGTAGAAGCCATTTTATAATTTAAAGGTTATTTTCATGAAAATGAAAGTAAGAATAAAAGGAAATGTACATAATCCAATAATTTGCAATAGTTGATATCATAAACAATTTTTTTACACACTGTCTGTTAATATGGTATGTAACATGAAAGATTTGAAAACATCGGATCATATTTGTTAAAGTTATGGAGAGAAAAAGTAAATATTACATAACCCAATATGGCTGCCATATTACGCAATGTATGATGTCAAAAATAGTTCGCGACACACCTTCCACCCATAAGGTATATACTTAGAAAAAATTGTGCAGATGGAATCAAAACTTTAGAAGTTATGGAGCGGAAGGGAAAGCGGACGCCGGACGGACGGAGATGATACCATAATACAGCCCGCTTTTCAAGCCGGGCGTATAAAAACTGAACATGTGAAGACATAGACTGTCCAGGTTCTAATGTCAAAAACTGTGCATGTGAAGACATAGATTGTCCAGGTTCTAACGTCCAAAACTGAACATGTGAAGACATAGACTGTCCAGGTTCTAATGTCAAAAACTGTACATGTTTAGACATAGACTGTCCAGGTTCTAATGTCAAAAACTGTGCATGTGAAGACATAGATTTGCATGTGAAGACATAGATTGTCCAGGTTCTAACGTCCAAAACTGAACATGTGAAGACATAGACTGTCCAGGTTCTAATGTCAAAAACTGTACATGTTTAGACATAGACTGTCCAGGTTCTAATGTCAAAAACTGTGCATGTGAAGACATAGATTGTCCAGGTTCTAATGTCAAAAACTGAACATGTGAAGACATAGACTGTCCAGGTTCTAATGTCAAAAACTGTGCATGTGAAGACATAGACTGTCCAGGTTCTAATGTCAAAAACTGAACATGTGAAGACATAGACTGTCCAGGTTCTAATGTCAAAAACTGAACATGTGAAGACATAGACTGTCCAGGTTCTAATGTCAAAAACTGAACATATGAAGACATAGATTGTCCAGGTTCTAATGTCAAAAACTGTACATGTGTAGACATAGACTGTTCAGGTTCTAATGTCAAAAACTGTGCATGTGAAGACATAGACTGTACAGGTTTTAATGTCAAAAACTGAACATGTGTAGACATAGACTGTACAGGTTCTAATGTCAAAAACTGTACATGTGAAGACATAGATTGTCCTGGTTCTAATGTCAAAAACTGTGCACGTGAAGACATAGATTGTCCAGGTTCTAATGTCAAAAACTGTACATGTGTAGACATAGACTGTTCAGGTTCTAATGTCAAAAACTGAACATGTGTAGACATAGACTGTACAGGTTCTAATGTCAAAAACTGTACATGTGTACACATAGACTGTCCAGGTTCTAATGTCAAAAACTGTACATGTGAAGACATAGATTGTCCTGGTTCTAATGTCAAAAACTATGCACGTGAAGACATAGACTGTCCAGGTTCTAATGTCAAAAACTGTACATGTTTAGACATAGACTGTCCAGGTTCTAATGTCAAAAACTGAACATGTGAAGACATAGACTGTCCAGGTTCTAATGTCAAAAACTGTGCATGTGAAGACATAGACTGTCCAGGTTCTAATGTCAAAAACTGAACATGTGAAGACATAGACTGTCCAGGTTCTAATGTCAAAAACTGAACATGTGAAGACATAGACTGTCCAGGTTCTAATGTCAAAAACTGAACATATGAAGACATAGATTGTCCAGGTTCTAATGTCAAAAACTGTACATGTGTAGACATAGACTGTTCAGGTTCTAATGTCAAAAACTGTGCATGTGAAGACATAGACTGTCCAGGTTCTAATGTCAAAAACTGAACATGTGTAGACATAGACTGTACAGGTTCTAATGTCAAAAACTGTACATGTGTAGACATAGACTGTCCAGGTTCTAATGTCAAAAACTGTACATGTGAAGACATAGATTGTCCTGGTTCTAATGTCAAAAACTGTGCACGTGAAGACATAGACTGTCCAGGTTCTAATGTCAAAAACTGAACATGTGTAGACATAGATTGTCCAGGTTCTAATGTCAAAAACTGAACATGTGAAGACATAGACTGTCCAGGTTCTAATGTCAAAAACTGTGCATGTGAAGACATAGACTGTCCAGGTTCTAATGTCAAAAACTGAACATGTGAAGACATAGACTGTCCAGGTTCTAATGTCAAAAACTGAACATGTGAAGACATAGACTGTCCAGGTTCTAATGTCAAAAACTGTGCATGTGAAGACATAGACTGTCCAGGTTCTAATGTCAAAAACTGAACATGTGTAGACATAGACTGTCCAGGTTCTAATGTCAAAAACTGAACATGTGAAGACATAGACTGTCCAGGTTCTAATGTCAAAAACTGTGCATGTGAAGACATAGACTGTCCAGGATCTAATGTCAAAAACTGAACATGTGAAGACATAGACTGTCCAGGTTCTAATGTCAAAAACTGAACATGTGAAGACATAGATTGTCCAGGTTCTAATGTCAAAAACTGTACATGTGAAGACATAGACTGTCCAGGTTCTAATGTCAAAAACTGAACATGTGAAGACATAGACTGTCCAGGTTCTAATGTCAAAAACTGTGCATGTGAACACATAGACTGTCCAGGTTCTAATGTAAAAAACTGAACATGTGAAGACATAGATTGTCCAGGCTCTAATGTCAAAAACTGTGCATGTGAAGACATAGACTGTCCAGGTTCTAATGTAAAAAACTGAACATGTGAAGACATAGATTGTCCAGGCTCTCATGTCAAAAACTGTGCATGTGAAGACATAGACTATCCAGGTTCTAATGTAAAAAACTGAACATGTGAAGACATTGATTGTCCAGGCTCTAATGTCAAAAACTGAACATGTGAAGACATTGATTGTCCAGGTTCTAATGTCAAAAACTGTGCATGTGAAGACATAGACTGTCCAGGTTCTAATGTCAAAAACTGTACATGTGGAGACATGGACTGTCCAGGTTCTAATGTCAAAAACTGTACATGTGTAGACATAGACTGTCCAGGTTCTCATGTCAAAAACTGTACATGTGAAGACATAGATTGTCCAGGCTCTAATGTCAAAAACTGAACATGTGAAGACATTGATTGTCCAGGTTCTAATGTCAAAAACTGTGCATGTGAAGACATAGACTGTCCAGGTTCTAATGTCAAAAACTGTACATGTGTAGACATAGACTGTCCAGGTTCTAATGTCAAAAACTGTACATGTGAAGACATAGATTGTCCAGGCTCTAATGTCAAAAACTGAACATGTGAAGACATTGATTGTCCAGGCTCTAATGTCAAAAACTGAACATGTGAAGACATTGATTGTCCAGGTTCTAATGTCAAAAACTGTGCATGTGAAGACATAGACTGTCCAGGTTCTAATGTAAAAAACTGAACATGTGAAGACATTGATTGTCCAGGCTCTAATGTCAAAAACTGAACATGTGAAGACATTGATTGTCCAGGTTCTAATGTCAAAAACTGTGCATGTGAAGACATAGACTGTCCAGGTTCTAATGTCAAAAACTGTACATGTGGAGACATGGACTGTCCAGGTTCTAATGTCAAAAACTGTACATGTGTAGACATAGACTGTCCAGGTTCTCATGTCAAAAACTGTACATGTGAAGACATAGATTGTCCAGGCTCTAATGTCAAAAACTGAACATGTGAAGACATTGATTGTCCAGGTTCTAATGTCAAAAACTGTGCATGTGAAGACATAGACTGTCCAGGTTCTAATGTCAAAAACTGTACATGTGTAGACATAGACTGTCCAGGTTCTAATGTCAAAAACTGTACATGTGAAGACATAGATTGTCCAGGCTCTAATGTCAAAAACTGAACATGTGAAGACATTGATTGTCCAGGCTCTAATGTCAAAAACTGAACATGTGAAGACATTGATTGTCCAGGTTCTAATGTCAAAAACTGTGCATGTGAAGACATAGACTGTCCAGGTTCTAATGTAAAAAACTGAACATGTGAAGACATTGATTGTCCAGGTTCTAATGTCAAAAACTGTACATGTGGAGACATGGACTGTCCAGGTTCTAATGTCAAAAACTGTGCATGTGAAGACATAGACTGTCCAGGTTCTAATGTCAAAAACTGTACATGTGGAGACATGGACTGTCCAGGTTCTAATGTCAAAAACTGTACATGTGGAGACATGGACTGTCCAGGTTCTAATGTCAAAAACTGTGCATGTGAAGATATAGATTGTCCAGGTTCTAATGTCAAAAACTGTACATGTGAAGACATAGATTGTCCAGGTTCTAATGTCAAAAACTGTACATGTGGAGACATGGACTGTCCAGGTTCTAATGTCAAAAACTGTACATGTGAAGACATAGATTGTCCAGGTTCTAATGTCAAAAACTGTACATGTGAAGACATAGACTGTCCAGGTTCTAATGTCAAAAACTGAACATGTGAAGACATAGACTGTCCAGGTTCTAATGTCAAAAACTGTGCATGTGAAGACATAGACTGCCCAGGTTCTAATGTCAAAAACTGAACATGTGAAGACATAGACTGTCCAGGTTCTAATGTCAAAAACTGAACATGTGAAGACATAGATTGTCCAGGCTCTAATGTCAAAAACTGTGCATGTGAAGACATAGACTGTCCAGGTTCTAATGTAAAAAACTGAACATGTGAAGACATTGATTGTCCAGGCTCTAATGTCAAAAACTGAACATGTGAAGACATTGATTGTCCAGGTTCTAATGTCAAAAACTGTGCATGTGGAGACATGGACTGTCCAGGTTCTAATGTCAAAAACTGAACATGTGAAGACATAGATTGTCCAGGCTCTAATGTCAAAAACTGTGCATGTGAAGACATAGACTGTCCAGGTTCTAATGTCAAAAACTGTACATGTGAAGACATAGACTGTCCAGGTTCTAATGTAAAAAACTGAACATGTGAAGACATTGATTGTCCAGGTTCTAATGTCAAAAACTGTGCATGTGAAGACATAGACTGTCCAGGTTCTAATGTCAAAAACTGTACATGTGAAGACATAGACTGTCCAGGTTCTAATGTAAAAAACTGAACATGTGAAGACATTGATTGTCCAGGTTCTAATGTCAAAAACTGTACATGTGGAGACATGGACTGTCCAGGTTCTAATGTCAAAAACTGTGCATGTGAAGACATAGACTGTCCAGGTTCTAATGTCAAAAACTGTACATGTGGAGACATGGACTGTCCAGGTTCTAATGTCAAAAATTGTACATGTAGAGACATGGACTGTCCAGGTTCTAATGTCAAAAACTGAACATGTGAAGACATTGATTGTCCAGGTTCTAATGTCAAAAACTGTGCATGTGAAGACATAGACTGTCCAGGTTCTAATGTCAAAAACTGTACATGTGAAGACATAGACTGTCCAGGTTCTAATGTAAAAAACTGAACATGTGAAGACATTGATTGTCCAGGTTCTAATGTCAAAAACTGTACATGTGGAGACATGGACTGTCCAGGTTCTAATGTCAAAAACTGTGCATGTGAAGACATAGACTGTCCAGGTTCTAATGTCAAAAACTGTACATGTGGAGACATGGACTGTCCAGGTTGTAATGTCAAAAACTGTACATGTGGAGACATGGACTGTCCAGGTTCTAATGTCAAAAACTGTGCATGTGAAGATATAGATTGTCCAGGTTCTAATGTCAAAAACAGTACATGTGAAGACATAGATTGTCCAGGTTCTAATGTCAAAAACTGTACATGTGGAGACATGGACTGTCCAGGTTCTAATGTCAAAAACTGTACATGTGAAGAAATGGACTGTCCAGGTTCTAATGTCAAAAACTGTGCATGTGAAGATATAGATTGTCCAGGTTCTAATGTCAAAAACTGTACATGTGAAGACATAGATTGTCCAGGTTCTAATGTCAAAAACTGTACATGTGGAGACATGGACTGTCCAGGTTCTAATGTCAAAAACTGTACATGTGAAGACATAGATTGTCCAGGTTCTAATGTCAAAAACTGTACATGTGTAGACATAGACTGTCCAGGTTCTAATGTCAAAAACTGTACATGTGTAGACATAGATTGTCCAGGTTCTAATGTCAAAAACTGTACATGTGTAGACATAGATTGTCCAGGTTCTAATGTCAAAAACTGTACATGTGAAGACATAGACTGTCCAGGTTCTATGTCAAAAACTGAACATGTGAAGACATAGACTGTCCAGGTTCTAATGTCAAAAACTGAACATGTGGAGACATGGACTGTCCAGGTTCTAATGTCAAAAACTGTGCATGTGAAGATATAGATTGTCCAGGTTCTAATCTCAAAAACTGTACATGTGAAGACATAGATTGTCCAGGTTCTAATGTCTAAAACTGAACATGTGAAGACATAGACTGTCCAGGTTCTAATGTCAAAAACTGTGCATGTGAAGACATAGATTGTCCAGGTTCTAATGTCAAAAACTGAGCATGTGAAGACATAGACTGTCCAGGTTCTAATGTCAAAAACTGTGCATGTGAAGACATAGACTGTCCAGGTTCTAATGTCAAAAACTGTACATGTGAAGACATAGACTGTCCAGGTTCTAATGTCAAAAACTGTGCATGTGAAGACATAGATTGTCCAGGTTCTAATGTCAAAAACTGTGCATGTGAAGACATAGACTGTCCAGGTTCTAATGTCAAAAACTGTGCATGTGAAGACATAGACTGTCCAGGTTCTAATGTCAAAAACTGTGCATGTGAAGACATAGATTGTCCAGGTTCTAATGTCAAAAACTGTGCATGTGAAGACATAGACTGTCCAGGTTCTAATGTCAAAAACTGTGCATGTAAAGACATAGACTGTCCAGGTTCTAATGTCAAAAACTGTACATGTGAAGACATCAGAAGATGATGTATCTCCCCCCCCCCCCCAGTACCTTATAAGATTTTTTTAAATGTTAAGTAAAGTGGAAATAGTCTAAGAACAGACAAAAGTTTATTTACAAACAGGATATCCTCACTTGATAGCAATCATCCTGGGACACCAAGTTTTAACAATATTCAATGCAAACTGCATTGAGAAACTGATATCAGGTAGAACGCAGAAAAAAAAACAGGCACAACATTCCACAAGGTAACAATTTAGTCCAAGCAGGAGCATGTGGTTAAGCAGGGATATGATAAGCGGCATGTAGTGCTCTGAAACAAGCACCTACACTGTATCGCCTACGTCTTCCAATACTTTTTGTATTTATTTACCGAGGGAGATCAATTAGTTACAAAAACCAATCTTCCATGAGTCCCTCCAACACATTCACACAAAATTAAAGGACGATTACTCTAAAAATAAATAAATCCAATAAAAACCATGGGAAGAGATGCGATGACAAGCATCCATTGTCTAGGTCTTCTTATCATTATGCTGTCGGAAAACGGCAGTAGCTCTAAACAAAATTAAACCAGCGCAACCAAAATGGGAGGTGCACATCCTTGCATGATATATATCATGTCCATCAGGTTTATGGGAGGAGATGCGATGACAAGCATCCATTGTCTATGCCTTCCTATACTGTCGAAAATGGAGAATAACTCCGAAAAAAATGAAACGAGCGCAACCAAAACGCACATCCTCCAATGATATCCAGCATGTCCACCAAGTTTCGAAAAAAATGGATAAAAACTGTGGGAGGAGATGCAATGACAAGAAATAATTACGCTCAGACAAGCTGATCGCAATATGTGCATCAATACAATGACTGCAAGGTACTCTATGATAACGGTGTGCATCCATAAGATGACTGCAAGGTACTTCATGATAACCGTGTGTTTCAATACGATGACTACAAGGTACTCTATAATAACCGTGTGCATCCATAAGATGACTGCAAGGTACTTCATGATAACCGTGTGCATCAATACGATGACTGCAAGGTACTCTATAATAACCGTGTGCATCCATAAGATGACTGCAAGGTACTCTATAATAACCGTGTGCATCCATAAGATGACTGCAAGGTACTCTATAATAACCGTGTGCATCCATAAGATGACTACAAGGTACTCTATAATAACCGTGTGCATCCATAAGATGACTACAAGGTACTCTATCATAACTGTGTGCATCAATACGATGACTGCAAGGTACTCTATCATAACTGTGTGCATCAATACGATGACTGCAAGGTACTCTATAATAGCCGTGTGCATCAATACGATGACTGCAAGGTACTCTATAATAACTGTGTGCTTCAATACAATGACTGCAAGGTACTCTATAATAGCCGTGGGCTTCAATACAATGACTGCAAGGTACTCTATGATAGCCGTGTGCTTCAATACAATGACTGCAAGGTACTCTATAATAACCGTGTGCATCAATACAATGACTGCAAGGTACTCTATAATAGCCGTGGGCTTCAATACAATGACTGCAAGGTACTCTATGATAACCGTGTGCTTCAATACGATGACTGTAAGGTACTCTATGATAGCTGTGTTCATCAATACAATGACTGCAAGGTACTTTATAATAACTGTGTGCATCAATACGATGACTGCAAGGTACTCTATGATAACTATGTGCATCAATACGATGACTGCAAGGTAATCTATGATAGCTGTGTGTTTCAAAACGATGACTACAAGGTACTCTATGATAGCCGTGTGCATCAATACGATGACTACAAGGTACTCTATGATAACCGTGTGCATCAATACGATGACTAAATGGTACTCTATAATAACCGTGTGCATCAATACGATGACTGCAAGGTACTCTATGATAACCGTGTGCATCAATACGATGACTGCAAGGTACTCTATGATAACCGTGTTCATCAATACAATGACTGCAAGGTACTTTATAATAACTGTGTGCATCAATACGATGACTAAATGGTACTCTATAATAACCGTGTGCATCAATACGATGACTGCAAGGTACTCTATGATAACCGTGTGCATCAATACGATGACTAAATGGTACTCTATAATAACCGTGTGCATCAATACGATGACTGCAAGGTACTCTATGATAGCCGTGTGCATCAATACAAAGACTGCAAGGTACTCTATGATAACCGTGTGCATCAATACAATGACTGCAAGGTACTCTATAATAACCGTGTGCATCAATACAAAGACTGCAAGGTACTCTATAATAGCCGTGGGCTTCAATACAATGACTGCAAGGTACTCTATGATAACCTTGTGCTTCAATACGATGACTGCAAGGTACTCTATGATAGCTGTGTTCATCAATACAATGACTGCAAGGTACTCTATGATAACCGTGTTCATCAATACAATGACTGCAAGGTACTCTATAATAACCGTGTGCATCAATACAAAGACTGCAAGGTACTCTATAATAGCCGTGGGCTTCAATACAATGACTGCAAGGTACTCTATGATAACCTTGTGCTTCAATACGATGACTGCAAGGTACTCTATGATAGCAGTGGGCTTCAATACAATGACTGCAAGGTACTCTATGATAGCTGTGTTCATCAATACAATGACTGCAAGGTACTCTATGATAACCGTGTTCATCAATACAATGACTGCAAGGTACTCTATGATAGCCGTGTGCATCAATACAAAGACTGCAAGGTACTCTATAATAGCTGTGTGCATCAATACAATGACTGCAAGGTACTTTATAATAACCGTGTGCCTCAATACGATGACTGCAAGGTACTCTATAATAGCTGTGTGCATCAATACAATGACTGCAAGGTACTCTATAATAACCGTGTGCATCAACACGATGACTGCAAGGTACTCTATGATAGCTGTGTGTTTCAATACGATGACTGCAAGGTA
Organism: Lepidochitona cinerea; assembly: GCA_963971465.1. Taxonomy (NCBI): domain Eukaryota; kingdom Metazoa; phylum Mollusca; class Polyplacophora; order Chitonida; family Tonicellidae; genus Lepidochitona; species Lepidochitona cinerea. The sequence continues at coordinate 564,062 of OZ020553.1, read as the reverse complement.
CTCTATGATAGCCGTGTGCTTCAATACGATGACTGCAAGGTACTCTATGATAACTGCGTGCTTCAATACGATGACTACAAGGTACTCTATGATAGCTGTGTGTTTCAATACGATGACTGCAAGGTACTCTATGATAGCCGTGTGCTTCAATACGATGACTGCAAGGTACTCTATGATAAACGTGTGCTTCAATACGATGACTGCAAGGTACTCTATGATAACTGCGTGCTTCAATACGATGACTACAAGGTACTCTATGATAGCTGTGTGTTTCAATACGATGACTACAAGGTACTCTATGATAGCCGTGTGCTTCAATACGATGACTACAAGGTACTCTATGATAGCTGTGTGTTTCAATACGATGACTACAAGGTACTCTATGATAGCCGTGTGCTTCAATACGATGACTACAAGGTACTCTATGATAGCCGTGTGCTTCAATACGATGACTACAAGGTACTCTATGATAGCTGTGTGTTTCAATACGATGACTGCAAGGTACTCTATGATAGCCGTGTGTTTCAATACGATGACTACAAGGTACTCTATGATAGCCGTGTGCTTCAATACGATGACTGAAAGGTACTCTATGATAGCCGTGTGCTTCAATACGATGACTACAAGGTACTCTATGATAACTGTGTGTTTCAATACGATGACTACAAGGTACTCTATGATAGCCGTGTGCTTCAATACGATGACTACAAGGTACTCTATAATAGCTGTGTGTTTCAATACGATGACTGCAAGGTACTCTATGATAGCCGTGTGTTTCAATACGATGACTACAAGGTACTCTATGATAGCTGTGTGCATCAATACAATGACTACAAGGTACTCTATAATAGCTGTGTGCATCAATACGATGACTGCAAGGTACTTTATAATAACCGTGTGCCTCAATACAATGACTGCAAGGTACTCTATAATAGCCGTGGGCTTCAATACGATGACTGCAAGGTACTTTATAATAACCATGTGGCTCAATACGATGACTGCAAGGTACTCCATGATAGCCGTGTGCTTCAATACGATGACTGCAAGGTACTCTATGATAACTGTGTGTTTCAATACGATGACTGCAAGGTACTCTATGATAGCCGTGTGCTTCAATACAATGACTGCAAGGTACTCTATGATAGCCGTGGGCTTCAATACAATGACTGCAAGGTACTCTATAATAGCCGTAGGCTTCAATACAATGACTGCAAGGTACTCTATAATAGCCGTGGGCTTCAATACAATGACTGCAAGGTACTCTATGATAGCCGTGGGCTTCAATACAATGACGGCAAGGTACTCTGTAATAGCCGTGGGCTTCAATACAATGACTGCAAGGTACTCTATGATAGTCGTGGGCTTCAATACAATGACTGCAAGGTACTCTATAATAGCCGTGGGCTTCAATACAATGACTGCAAGGTACTCTATGATAGCCGTGTGCTTCAATATAATGACTGCAAGGTACTCTATGATAGCCGTGCGCTTCAATACAATGACTGCAAGGTACTCTATAATAGCCGTGGGCTTCAATACAATGACTGCAAGGTACTCTATAATAGCCGTGTGCTTCAAGATGAATATATATAGTAAAATTCCATTCTTAAAATAACATGTACAGATTATATATTGAAACAACAAAACCCAATTATAAAAGAATTTGACACGCCTTACTTGTAGAAATTCCCAGCAATAACTCCAGGTTGTAGGGAAACTGACTCTGGTTTAAAGGTCTGTTGGACAGTCAATGGGTGACCCTGTAATGATATACAATTGGACAGTCAATGGGTGACCCTATAATGATATACAATTGGACAGTCAATGGGTGACCCTGTAATGATATACAATTGGACAGTCAATGGGTGACCCTGTAATGATATACAATTGGACAGTCAATGGGTGACCCTGTAATGATATACAATTGGACAGTCAATGGGTGACCCTGTAATGATATACAATTGGACAGTCAATGGGTGACCCTGTAATGATATACAATTGGACAGTCAATGGGTGACCCTGTAATGATATACAATTGGACAGTCAATGGGTGACCCTGTAATGATATACAATTGGACAGTCAATGGGTGACCCTGTAATGATATACAATTGGACAGTCAATGGGTGACCCTGTAATGATATACAATTGGACAGTCAATGGGTGACCCTGTAATGATATACAATTGGATAGTCAATGGGTGACCCTGTAATGATATACAATTGGACAGTTAATGGGTGACCCTGTAATGACATACAATTGGACAGTAAATTGGGTGACCCTGTAATGGTATACAATTGGACAGTCAATGGGTGACCCTGTAATGATATACAATTGGACAGTCAATGGGTGACCCTGTAATGATATACAATTGGACAGTTAATGGGTGACCCTGTAATGGTATACAATTGGACAGTCAATGGGTGACCCTGTAATGATATACAATTGGACAGTCAATGGGTGACCCTGTAATGATATACAATTGGACAGTCAATGGGTGACCCTGTAATGATATACAATTGGACAGTCAATGGGTGACCCTGTAATGATATACAATTGGATAGTCAATGGGTGACCCTGTAATGATATACAATTGGACAGTTAATGGGTGACCCTGTAATGACATACAATTGGACAGTAAATTGGGTGACCCTGTAATGGTATACAATTGGACAGTCAATGGGTGACCCTGTAATGATATACAATTGGACAGTCAATGGGTGACCCTCTAATGATATACAATTGGACAGTTAATGGGTGACCCTGTAATGGTATACAATTGGACAGTCAATGGGTGACCCTGTAATGATATACAATTGGACAGTTAATGGGTGACCCTGTAATGATATACAATTGGACAGTCAATGGGTGACCCTCTAATGACATACAATTGGACAGTCAATGGGTGACCCTGTAATGATATACAATTGGACAGTCAATGGGTGACCCTGTAATGATATACAATTGGACAGTCAATGGGTGACCCTGTAATGATATACAATTGGACAGTTAATGGGTGACCCTGTAATGATATACAATTGGACAGTCAATGGGTGACCCTGTAATGATATACAATTGGACAGTCAATGGGTGACCCTGTAATGACATACAATTGGACAGTCAATGGGTGACCCTGTAATGATATACAATTGGACAGTCAATGGGTGACCCTGTAATGATATACAATTGGACAGTCAATGGGTGACCCTGTAATGATATACAATTGGACAGTCAATGGGTGACCCTGTAATGATATACAATTGGACAGCAAATGGGTGACCCTGTAATGATATACAATTGGACAGTCAATGGGTGACCCTGTACTGACATACAATTGGACAGTCAATGGGTGACCCTGTAATGATATACAATTTGACAGAAAATGGGTGACCCTGTAATGATATACAATTGGACAGTTAATGGGTGACCCTGTAATGATATACAATTGGACAGTCAATGGGTGACCCTCTAATGACATACAATTGGACAGTCAATGGGTGACCCTGTAATGACATACAATTGGACAGTCAATGGGTGACCCTGTAATGATATACAATTGGACAGCAAATTGGTGACCCTGTAATGATATACAATTGGACAGTTAATGGGTGACCCTGTAATGACATACAATTGGACAGTCAATGGCTGACCCTGTAATGATATACAATTGGACAGTCAATGGGTGACCCTGTAATGATATACAATTGGACAGTCAATGGGTGACCCTGTAATGATATACAATTGGACAGTCAATGGGTGACCCTGTAATGATATACAATTGGACAGCAAATGGGTGACCCTGTAATGATATACAATTGGACAGTCAATGGGTGACCCTGTACTGACATACAATTGGACAGTCAATGGGTGACCCTGTAATGATATACAATTTGACAGTCAATGGGTGACCCTGTAATGATATACAATTGGACAGTCAATGGGTGACCCTGTAATGATATACAATTGGACAGTTAATGGGTGACCCTGTAATGACATACAATTGGACAGTCAATGGGTGACCCTGTAATGATATACAATTGGAAAGTTAATGGGTGACCCTGTAATGATATACAATTGGACAGTCAATGGGTGACCCTATAATGATATACAATTGGACAGTAAATGGGTGACCCTGTAATGATATACAATTGGACAGTCAATGGGTGACCCTGTAATGATATACAATTGGACAGTCAATGGGTGACCCTGTAATGACATACAATTGGACAGTCAATGGGTGACCCTGTAATGATATACAATTGGACAGTTAATGGGTGACCCTGTAATGACATACAATTGGACAGTCAATGGGTGACCCTGTAATGATATACAATTGGAAAGTTAATGGGTGACCCTGTAATGATATACAATTGGACAGTCAATGGGTGACCCTGTAATGATATACAATTGGAAAGTTAATGGGTGACCCTGTAATGACATACAATTGGACAGTCAATGGGTGACCCTGTAATGATATACAATTGGACAGTTAATCGGTGACCCTGTAATGATATACAATTGGACAGTTAATGGGTGAATCTGTAATGACATACAATTGGACAGTCAATGGGTGACCCTGTAATGACATACAATTGGACAGTCAATGGGTGACCCTGTAATGATATACAATTGGACAGTCAATGGGTGACCCTCTAATGACATACAATTGGACAGTTAATGGGTGACCCTGTAATGATATACAATTGGACAGTCAATGGGTGACCCTGTAATGATATACAGTTGGACAGTCAATGGGTGACCCTGTAATGATATACAATTGGACAGTTAATGGGTGACCCTCTAATGACATACAATTGGACAGTTAATGGGTGACCCTGTAATGACATACAATTGGACAGTCAATGGGTGACCCTGTAATGATATACAGTTGGACAGTCAATGGGTGACCCTGTAATGATATACAATTGGACAGTCAATGGGTGACCCTGTAATGATATACAGTTGGACAGTCAATGGGTGACCCTGTAATGATATACAATTGGACAGTCAATGGGTGACCCTCTAATGACATACAATTGGACAGTTAATGGGTGACCCTGTAATGATATACAATTGGACAGTCAATGGGTGACCCTGTAATGATATACAGTTGGACAGTCAATGGGTGACCCTGTAATGATATACAATTGGACAGTTAATGGGTGACCCTCTAATGACATACAATTGGACAGTTAATGGGTGACCCTGTAATGACATACAATTGGACAGTCAATGGGTGACCCTGTAATGATATACAGTTGGACAGTCAATGGGTGACCCTGTAATGATATACAATTGGACAGTTAATGGGTGACCCTGTAATGATATACAATTGGACAGTCAATGGGTGACCCTGTAATGATATACAATTGGAAAGTTAATGGGTGACCCTGTAATGATATACAATTGGACAGTTAATGGGTGACCCTGTAATGCCATACAATTGGACAGTCAATGGGTGACCCTGTAATGATATACAATTGGACAGTCAATGGGTGACCCTGTAATGCCATACAATTGGACAGTCAATGGGTGACCCTGTAATGATATACAATTGGACAGTCAATGGGTGACCCTGTAATGATATACAATTGGACAGTCAATGGGTGACCCTGTAATGATATACAATTGGACAGTCAATGGGTGGCCCTGTAATGATATACAATTGGAAAGTTAATGGGTGACCCTGTAATGACATACAATTGGACAGTTAATGGGTGACCCTGTAATGACATACAATTGGACAGTCAATGGGTGACCCTGTAATGATATACAATTGGACAGTCAATGGGTGACCCTGTAATGATATACAATTGGACAGTTAATGGGTGACCCTGTAATGATATACAATTGGACAGTCAATGGGTGACCCTGTAATGATATACAATTGGACAGTCAATGGGTGACCCTGTAATGATATACAATTGGACAGTCAATGGGTGACCCTGTAATGATATACAATTGGACAGTTAATGGGTGACCCTGTAATGGCATACAATTGGACAGTCAATGGGTGACCCTGTAATGATATACAATTGGACAGTCAATGGGTGACCCTGTAATGATATACAATTGGACAGTTAATCGGTGACCCTGTAATGATATACAATTGGACAGTCAATGGGTGACCCTGTAATGATATACAATTGGACAGTCAATGGGTGACCCTGTAATGATATACAATTGGACAGTCAATGGGTGACCCTGTAATGATATACAATTGGACAGTCAATGGGTGACCCTGTAATGACATACAATTGGACAGTCAATGAATAACCCTGTAATGGTATACAATTGGACAGTCAATGGGTGACCCTGTAATGATATACAATTGGACAGTCAATGGGTGACCCTGTAATGATATACAATTGGACAGTCAATGGGTGACCCTGTAATAACATACAATTGGACAGTCAATGGGTGACCCTGTAATGATATACAATTGGACAGTCAATGGGTGACCCTGTAATGACATACAATTGGACAGTCAATGGGTGACCCTGTAATGATATACAATTGGACAGTTAATGGGTGACCCTGTAATGATATACAATTGGAAAGTTAATGGGTGACCCTGTAATGATATACAATTGGACAGTCAATGGGTGACCCTGTAATGACATACAATTGGACAGTTAATGGGTGACCCTGTAATGATATACAATTGGACAGTCAATGGGTGACCCTGTAATGACATACAATTGGACAGTCAATGGGTGACCCTGTAATGATATACAATTGGACAGTTAATGGGTGACCCTGTAATGATATACAATTGGAAAGTTAATGGGTGACCCTGTAATGATATACAATTGGACAGTCAATGGGTGACCCTGTAATGACATACAATTGGACAGTCAATGGGTGACCCTGTAATGATATACAATTGGACAGTTAATGGGTGACCCTGTAATGATATACAATTGGAAAGTTAATGGGTGACCCTGTAATGATATACAATTGGACAGTCAATGGGTGACCCTGTAATGACATACAATTGGACAGTTAATGGGTGACCCTGTAATGATATACAATTGGACAGTCAATGGGTGACCCTGTAATGATATACAATTGGACAGTTAATGGGTGACCCTGTAATGATATACAATTGGACAGTCAATGGGTGACCCTGTAATGATATACAATTGGACAGTCAATGGGTGACCCTGTAATGATATACAATTGGACAGTCAATGGGTGACCCTGTAATGACATACAATTGGACAGTCAATGGGTGACCCTGTAATGATATACAATTGGACAGTTAATGGGTGACCCTGTAATGATATACAATTGGACAGTCAATGGGTGACCCTGTAATGATATACAATTGAACAGTTAATGGGTGACCCTGTAATGATATACAATTGGACAGTCAATGGGTGACCCTGTAATGACATACAATTGGACAGTCAATGGGTGACCCTGTAATGATATACAATTGGACAGTTAATGGGTGACCCTGTAATGATATACAATTGGACAGTCAATGGGTGACCCTGTAATGATATACAATTGGACAGTCAATGGGTGACCCTGTAATGATATACAATTGGACAGTCAATGGGTGACCCTGTAATGATATACAATTGGACAGTTAATGGGTGACCCTGTAATGATATACAATTGGACAGTTAATGGGTGACCCTGTAATGATATACAATTGGACAGTCAATGGGTGACCCTGTAATGATATACAATTGGACAGTCAATGGGTGACCCTCTAATGACATACAATTGGACAGTCAATGGGTGACCCTGTAATGATATACAATTGGACAGTCAATGGGTGACCCTGTAATGACATACAATTGGACAGTCAATGGGTGACCCTGTAATGACATACAATTGGACAGTCAATGGGTGACCCTGTAATGATATACAATTGGACAGTTAATGGGTGACCCTGTAATGATATACAGTTGGACAGTCAATGGGTGACCCTGTAATGACATACAATTGGACAGTTAATGGGTGACCCTGTAATGACATACAATTGGACAGTCAATGGGTGACCCTGTAATGACATACAATTGGACAGTCAATGGGTGACCCTGTAATGATATACAATTGGAAAGTTAATGGGTGACCCTGTAATGATATACAATTGGATAGTCAATGGGTGACCCTGTAATGATATACAATTGGACAGTCAATGGGTGACCCTGTAATGATATACAATTGGACAGTCAATGGGTGACTCTGTAATGACATACAATTGGATAGTCAATGGGTGACCCTGTAATGATATACAATTGGACAGTCAATGGGTGACCCTGTAATGATATACAATTGGATAGTCAATGGGTGACCCTGTAATGATATACAATTGGAAAGTTAATGGGTGACCCTGTAATGATATACAATTGGATAGTCAATGGGTGACCCTGTAATGATATACAATTGGAAAGTTAATGGGTGACCCTGTAATGATATACAATTGGATAGTCAATGGGTGACCCTGTAATGATATACAATTGGACAGTCGATGGGTGACCCTGTAATGATATACAATTGGACAGTCAATGGGTGACCCTGTAATTGGACAGTCAATGGGTGACCCTGTAATGATATACAATTGGACAGTTAATGGGTGACCCTGTAATGATATACAATTGGACAGTTAATGGGTGACCCTGTAATGACATACAATTGGACAGTCAATGGGTAACCCTGTAATGATATACAATTGGACAGTCAATGGGTGACCCTGTAATGATATACAATTGGACAGTTAATGGGTGACCCTGTAATGACATACAATTGGACAGTCAATGGGTGACCCTTTAATGATATACAATTGGACAGCAAATGGGTGACCCTGTAATGACATACAATTGGACAGTCAATGGGTGACCCTGTAATGACATACAATTGGACAGTTAATGGGTGACCCTGTAATGACATACAATTGGACAGTCAATGGGTGACCCTTTAATGATATACAATTGGACAGTCAATGGGTGACCCTGTAATGATATACAATTGGACAGTCAATGGGTGACCCTGTAATGATATACAATTGGACAGTTAATGGGTGACCCTGTAATGGCATACAATTGGACAGTCAATGGGTGACCCTGTAATGATATACAATTGGACAGTCAATGGGTGACCCTGTAATGATATACAATTGGACAGTTAATCGGTGACCCTGTAATGATATACAATTGGACAGTCAATGGGTGACCCTGTAATGATATACAATTGGACAGTCAATGGGTGACCCTGTAATGATATACAATTGGACAGTCAATGGGTGACCCTGTAATGATATACAATTGGACAGTCAATGGGTGACCCTGTAATGACATACAATTGGACAGTCAATGGGTGACCCTGTAATGGTATACAATTGGACAGTCAATGGGTGACCCTGTAATGATATACAATTGGACAGTCAATGGGTGACCCTGTAATGATATACAATTGGACAGTTAATGGGTGACCCTGTAATGGCATACAATTGGACAGTCAATGGGTGACCCTGTAATGATATACAATTGGACAGTCAATGGGTGACCCTGTAATGATATACAATTGGACAGTTAATCGGTGACCCTGTAATGATATACAATTGGACAGTCAATGGGTGACCCTGTAATGATATACAATTGGACAGTCAATGGGTGACCCTGTAATGATATACAATTGGACAGTCAATGGGTGACCCTGTAATGATATACAATTGGACAGTCAATGGGTGACCCTGTAATGACATACAATTGGACAGTCAATGGGTGACCCTGTAATGGTATACAATTGGACAGTCAATGGGTGACCCTGTAATGATATACAATTGGACAGTCAATGGGTGACCCTGAAATGATATACAATTGGACAGTCAATGGGTGACCCTGTAATGACATACAATTGGACAGTCAATGGGTGACCCTGTAATGATATACAATTGGACAGTTAATCGGTGACCCTGTAATGATATACAATTGGACAGTTAATGGGTGAATCTGTAATGACATACAATTGGACAGTCAATGGGTGACCCTGTAATGACATACAATTGGACAGTCAATGGGTGACCCTGTAATGATATACAATTGGACAGTCAATGGGTGACCCTCTAATGACATACAATTGGACAGTTAATGGGTGACCCTGTAATGATATACAATTGGACAGTCAATGGGTGACCCTGTAATGATATACAGTTGGACAGTCAATGGGTGACCCTGTAATGATATACAATTGGACAGTTAATGGGTGACCCTCTAATGACATACAATTGGACAGTTAATGGGTGACCCTGTAATGACATACAATTGGACAGTCAATGGGTGACCCTGTAATGATATACAGTTGGACAGTCAATGGGTGACCCTGTAATGATATACAATTGGACAGTCAATGGGTGACCCTGTAATGATATACAGTTGGACAGTCAATGGGTGACCCTGTAATGATATACAATTGGACAGTCAATGGGTGACCCTCTAATGACATACAATTGGACAGTTAATGGGTGACCCTGTAATGATATACAATTGGACAGTCAATGGGTGACCCTGTAATGATATACAGTTGGACAGTCAATGGGTGACCCTGTAATGATATACAATTGGACAGTTAATGGGTGACCCTCTAATGACATACAATTGGACAGTTAATGGGTGACCCTGTAATGACATACAATTGGACAGTCAATGGGTGACCCTGTAATGATATACAGTTGGACAGTCAATGGGTGACCCTGTAATGATATACAATTGGACAGTTAATGGGTGACCCTGTAATGATATACAATTGGACAGTCAATGGGTGACCCTGTAATGATATACAATTGGAAAGTTAATGGGTGACCCTGTAATGATATACAATTGGACAGTTAATGGGTGACCCTGTAATGCCATACAATTGGACAGTCAATGGGTGACCCTGTAATGATATACAATTGGACAGTCAATGGGTGACCCTGTAATGCCATACAATTGGACAGTCAATGGGTGACCCTGTAATGATATACAATTGGACAGTCAATGGGTGACCCTGTAATGATATACAATTGGACAGTCAATGGGTGACCCTGTAATGATATACAATTGGACAGTCAATGGGTGGCCCTGTAATGATATACAATTGGAAAGTTAATGGGTGACCCTGTAATGACATACAATTGGACAGTTAATGGGTGACCCTGTAATGACATACAATTGGACAGTCAATGGGTGACCCTGTAATGATATACAATTGGACAGTCAATGGGTGACCCTGTAATGATATACAATTGGACAGTTAATGGGTGACCCTGTAATGATATACAATTGGACAGTCAATGGGTGACCCTGTAATGATATACAATTGGACAGTCAATGGGTGACCCTGTAATGATATACAATTGGACAGTCAATGGGTGACCCTGTAATGATATACAATTGGACAGTTAATGGGTGACCCTGTAATGGCATACAATTGGACAGTCAATGGGTGACCCTGTAATGATATACAATTGGACAGTCAATGGGTGACCCTGTAATGATATACAATTGGACAGTTAATCGGTGACCCTGTAATGATATACAATTGGACAGTCAATGGGTGACCCTGTAATGATATACAATTGGACAGTCAATGGGTGACCCTGTAATGATATACAATTGGACAGTCAATGGGTGACCCTGTAATGATATACAATTGGACAGTCAATGGGTGACCCTGTAATGACATACAATTGGACAGTCAATGAATAACCCTGTAATGGTATACAATTGGACAGTCAATGGGTGACCCTGTAATGATATACAATTGGACAGTCAATGGGTGACCCTGTAATGATATACAATTGGACAGTCAATGGGTGACCCTGTAATAACATACAATTGGACAGTCAATGGGTGACCCTGTAATGATATACAATTGGACAGTCAATGGGTGACCCTGTAATGACATACAATTGGACAGTCAATGGGTGACCCTGTAATGATATACAATTGGACAGTTAATGGGTGACCCTGTAATGATATACAATTGGAAAGTTAATGGGTGACCCTGTAATGATATACAATTGGACAGTCAATGGGTGACCCTGTAATGACATACAATTGGACAGTTAATGGGTGACCCTGTAATGATATACAATTGGACAGTCAATGGGTGACCCTGTAATGACATACAATTGGACAGTCAATGGGTGACCCTGTAATGATATACAATTGGACAGTTAATGGGTGACCCTGTAATGATATACAATTGGAAAGTTAATGGGTGACCCTGTAATGATATACAATTGGACAGTCAATGGGTGACCCTGTAATGACATACAATTGGACAGTCAATGGGTGACCCTGTAATGATATACAATTGGACAGTTAATGGGTGACCCTGTAATGATATACAATTGGAAAGTTAATGGGTGACCCTGTAATGATATACAATTGGACAGTCAATGGGTGACCCTGTAATGCCATACAATTGGACAGTTAATGGGTGACCCTGTAATGATATACAATTGGACAGTCAATGGGTGACCCTGTAATGATATACAATTGGACAGTTAATGGGTGACCCTGTAATGATATACAATTGGACAGTCAATGGGTGACCCTGTAATGATATACAATTGGACAGTCAATGGGTGACCCTGTAATGATATACAATTGGACAGTCAATGGGTGACCCTGTAATGATATACAATTGGACAGTTAATGGGTGACCCTGTAATGATATACAATTGGACAGTCAATGGGTGACCCTGTAATGGTATACAATTGGACAGTCAATGGGTGACCCTGTAATGATATACAATTGGACAGTCAATGGGTGACCCTGTAATGATATACAATTGGACAGTCAATGGGTGACCCTGTAATAACATACAATTGGACAGTCAATGGGTGACCCTGTAATGATATACAATTGGACAGTCAATGGGTGACCCTGTAATGACATACAATTGGACAGTCAATGGGTGACCCTGTAATGATATACAATTGGACAGTTAATGGGTGACCCTGTAATGATATACAATTGGAAAGTTAATGGGTGACCCTGTAATGATATACAATTGGACAGTCAATGGGTGACCCTGTAATGACATACAATTGGACAGTTAATGGGTGACCCTGTAATGATATACAATTGGACAGTCAATGGGTGACCCTGTAATGACATACAATTGGACAGTCAATGGGTGACCGTGTAATGATATACAATTGGACAGTTAATGGGTGACCCTGTAATGATATACAATTGGAAAGTTAATGGGTGACCCTGTAATGATATACAATTGGACAGTCAATGGGTGACCCTGTAATGACATACAATTGGACAGTCAATGGGTGACCCTGTAATGACATACAATTGGACAGTTAATGGGTGACCCTGTAATGATATACAATTGGACAGTCAATGGGTGACCCTGTAATGATATACAATTGGACAGTTAATGGGTGACCCTGTAATGATATACAATTGGACAGTCAATGGGTGACCCTGTAATGATATACAATTGGACAGTCAATGGGTGACCCTGTAATGATATACAATTGGACAGTCAATGGGTGACCCTGTAATGACATACAATTGGACAGTCAATGGGTGACCCTGTAATGATATACAATTGGACAGTTAATGGGTGACCCTGTAATGATATACAATTGGACAGTCAATGGGTGACCCTGTAATGATATACAATTGAACAGTTAATGGGTGACCCTGTAATGATATACAATTGGACAGTCAATGGGTGACCCTGTAATGACATACAATTGGACAGTCAATGGGTGACCCTGTAATGATATACAATTGGACAGTTAATGGGTGACCCTGTAATGATATACAATTGGACAGTCAATGGGTGACCCTGTAATGATATACAATTGGACAGTCAATGGGTGACCCTGTAATGATATACAATTAGACAGTCAATGGGTGACCCTGTAATGATATACAATTGGACAGTTAATGGGTGACCCTGTAATGATATACAATTGGACAGTTAATGGGTGACCCTGTAATGATATACAATTGGACAGTCAATGGGTGACCCTGTAATGATATACAATTGGACAGTCAATGGGTGACCCTCTAATGACATACAATTGGACAGTCAATGGGTGACCCTGTAATGATATACAATTGGACAGTCAATGGGTGACCCTGTAATGACATACAATTGGACAGTCAATGGGTGACCCTGTAATGACATACAATTGGACAGTCAATGGGTGACCCTGTAATGATATACAATTGGACAGTTAATGGGTGACCCTGTAATGATATACAGTTGGACAGTCAATGGGTGACCCTGTAATGACATACAATTGGACAGTTAATGGGTGACCCTGTAATGACATACAATTGGACAGTCAATGGGTGACCCTGTAATGACATACAATTGGACAGTCAATGGGTGACCCTGTAATGATATACAATTGGAAAGTTAATGGGTGACCCTGTAATGATATACAATTGGATAGTCAATGGGTGACCCTGTAATGATATACAATTGGACAGTCAATGGGTGACCCTGTAATGATATACAATTGGACAGTCAATGGGTGACTCTGTAATGACATACAATTGGATAGTCAATGGGTGACCCTGTAATGATATACAATTGGACAGTCAATGGGTGACCCTGTAATGATATACAATTGGATAGTCAATGGGTGACCCTGTAATGATATACAATTGGAAAGTTAATGGGTGACCCTGTAATGATATACAATTGGATAGTCAATGGGTGACCCTGTAATGATATACAATTGGAAAGTTAATGGGTGACCCTGTAATGATATACAATTGGATAGTCAATGGGTGACCCTGTAATGATATACAATTGGACAGTCGATGGGTGACCCTGTAATGATATACAATTGGACAGTCAATGGGTGACCCTGTAATTGGACAGTCAATGGGTGACCCTGTAATGATATACAATTGGACAGTTAATGGGTGACCCTGTAATGATATACAATTGGACAGTTAATGGGTGACCCTGTAATGACATACAATTGGACAGTCAATGGGTAACCCTGTAATGATATA
The DNA here is from genome assembly GCA_963971465.1 of Lepidochitona cinerea. NCBI lineage: Eukaryota > Metazoa > Mollusca > Polyplacophora > Chitonida > Tonicellidae > Lepidochitona > Lepidochitona cinerea. The sequence goes on along the minus strand of OZ020553.1, from coordinate 549,061 downwards.
CAATTGGACAGTCAATGGGTGACCCTGTAATGATATACAATTGGACAGTTAATGGGTGACCCTGTAATGACATACAATTGGACAGTCAATGGGTGACCCTTTAATGATATACAATTGGACAGCAAATGGGTGACCCTGTAATGACATACAATTGGACAGTCAATGGGTGACCCTGTAATGACATACAATTGGACAGTTAATGGGTGACCCTGTAATGACATACAATTGGACAGTCAATGGGTGACCCTTTAATGATATACAATTGGACAGTCAATGGGTGACCCTGTAATGATATACAATTGGACAGTCAATGGGTGACCCTGTAATGATATACAATTGGACAGTTAATGGGTGACCCTGTAATGGCATACAATTGGACAGTCAATGGGTGACCCTGTAATGATATACAATTGGACAGTCAATGGGTGACCCTGTAATGATATACAATTGGACAGTTAATCGGTGACCCTGTAATGATATACAATTGGACAGTCAATGGGTGACCCTGTAATGATATACAATTGGACAGTCAATGGGTGACCCTGTAATGATATACAATTGGACAGTCAATGGGTGACCCTGTAATGATATACAATTGGACAGTCAATGGGTGACCCTGTAATGACATACAATTGGACAGTCAATGGGTGACCCTGTAATGGTATACAATTGGACAGTCAATGGGTGACCCTGTAATGATATACAATTGGACAGTCAATGGGTGACCCTGTAATGATATACAATTGGACAGTTAATGGGTGACCCTGTAATGGCATACAATTGGACAGTCAATGGGTGACCCTGTAATGATATACAATTGGACAGTCAATGGGTGACCCTGTAATGATATACAATTGGACAGTTAATCGGTGACCCTGTAATGATATACAATTGGACAGTCAATGGGTGACCCTGTAATGATATACAATTGGACAGTCAATGGGTGACCCTGTAATGATATACAATTGGACAGTCAATGGGTGACCCTGTAATGATATACAATTGGACAGTCAATGGGTGACCCTGTAATGACATACAATTGGACAGTCAATGGGTGACCCTGTAATGGTATACAATTGGACAGTCAATGGGTGACCCTGTAATGATATACAATTGGACAGTCAATGGGTGACCCTGAAATGATATACAATTGGACAGTCAATGGGTGACCCTGTAATGACATACAATTGGACAGTCAATGGGTGACCCTGTAATGATATACAATTGGACAGTCAATGGGTGACCCTGTAATGACATACAATTGGACAGTCAATGGGTGACCCTGTAATGATATACAATTGGACAGTTAATGGGTGACCCTGTAATGATATACAATTGGAAAGTTAATGGGTGACCCTGTAATGATATACAATTGGACAGTCAATGGGTGACCCTGTAATGACATATAATTGGACAGTCAATGGGTGACCCTGTAATAACATACAATTGGACAGTCAATGGGTGACCCTGTAATGATATACAATTGGACAGTCAATGGGTGACCCTGTAATGGTATACAATTGGACAGTCAATGGGTGACCCTGTAATGACATATAATTGGACAGTCAATGGGTGACCCTGTAATGACATACAATTGGACAGTCAATGGGTGACCCTGTAATGGTATACAATTGGACAGTCAATGGGTGACCCTGTAATGATATACAATTGGACAGTCAATGGGTGACCCTGTAATGATATACAATTGGACAGTCAATGGGTGACCCTGTAATAACATACAATTGGACAGTCAATGGGTGACCCTGTAATGATATACAATTGGACAGTCAATGGGTGACCCTGTAATGACATACAATTGGACAGTCAATGGGTGACCCTGTAATGATATACAATTGGACAGTTAATGGGTGACCCTGTAATGATATACAATTGGAAAGTTAATGGGTGACCCTGTAATGATATACAATTGGACAGTCAATGGGTGACCCTGTAATGACATACAATTGGACAGTTAATGGGTGACCCTGTAATGATATACAATTGGACAGTCAATGGGTGACCCTGTAATGACATACAATTGGACAGTCAATGGGTGACCCTGTAATGATATACAATTGGACAGTTAATGGGTGACCCTGTAATGATATACAATTGGAAAGTTAATGGGTGACCCTGTAATGATATACAATTGGACAGTCAATGGGTGACCCTGTAATGACATACAATTGGACAGTCAATGGGTGACCCTGTAATGATATACAATTGGACAGTTAATGGGTGACCCTGTAATGATATACAATTGGACAGTCAATGGGTGACCCTGTAATGATATACAATTGGACAGTCAATGGGTGACCCTGTAATGATATACAATTGGACAGTCAATGGGTGACCCTGTAATGACATACAATTGGACAGTCAATGGGTGACCCTGTAATGATATACAATTGGACAGTTAATGGGTGACCCTGTAATGATATACAATTGGACAGTCCATGGGTGACCCTGTAATGATATACAATTGGACAGTCAATGGGTGACCCTGTAATGATATACAGTTGGACAGTCAATGGGTGACCCTGTAATGACATACAATTGGACAGTTAATGGGTGACCCTGTAATGACATACAATTGGACAGTCAATGGGTGACCCTGTAATGACATACAATTGGACAGTCAATGGGTGACCCTGTAATGATATACAATTGGAAAGTTAATGGGTGACCCTGTAATGATATACAATTGGATAGTCAATGGGTGACCCTGTAATGATATACAATTGGACAGTCAATGGGTGACCCTGTAATGATATACAATTGGACAGTCAATGGGTGACTCTGTAATGACATACAATTGGATAGTCAATGGGTGACCCTGTAATGATATACAATTGGACAGTCAATGGGTGACCCTGTAATGATATACAATTGGATAGTCAATGGGTGACCCTGTAATGATATACAATTGGAAAGTTAATGGGTGACCCTGTAATGATATACAATTGGATAGTCAATGGGTGACCCTGTAATGATATACAATTGGAAAGTTAATGGGTGACCCTGTAATGATATACAATTGGATAGTCAATGGGTGACCCTGTAATGATATACAATTGGACAGTCGATGGGTGACCCTGTAATGATATACAATTGGACAGTCAATGGGTGACCCTGTAATTGGACAGTCAATGGGTGACCCTGTAATGATATACAATTGGACAGTTAATGGGTGACCCTGTAATGATATACAATTGGACAGTTAATGGGTGACCCTGTAATGACATACAATTGGACAGTCAATGGGTAACCCTGTAATGATATACAATTGGACAGTCAATGGGTGACCCTGTAATGATATACAATTGGACAGTTAATGGGTGACCCTGTAATGACATACAATTGGACAGTCAATGGGTGACCCTTTAATGATATACAATTGGACAGCAAATGGGTGACCCTGTAATGACATACAATTGGACAGTCAATGGGTGACCCTGTAATGACATACAATTGGACAGTTAATGGGTGACCCTGTAATGACATACAATTGGACAGTCAATGGGTTACCCTTTAATGATATACAATTGGACAGTCAATGGGTGACCCTGTAATGATATACAATTGGACAGTCAATGGGTGACCCTGTAATGATATACAATTGGACAGTTAATGGGTGACCCTGTAATGGCATACAATTGGACAGTCAATGGGTGACCCTGTAATGATATACAATTGGACAGTCAATGGGTGACCCTGTAATGATATACAATTGGACAGTTAATCGGTGACCCTGTAATGATATACAATTGGACAGTCAATGGGTGACCCTGTAATGATATACAATTGGACAGTCAATGGGTGACCCTGTAATGATATACAATTGGACAGTCAATGGGTGACCCTGTAATGATATACAATTGGACAGTCAATGGGTGACCCTGTAATGACATACAATTGGACAGTCAATGGGTGACCCTGTAATGGTATACAATTGGACAGTCAATGGGTGACCCTGTAATGATATACAATTGGACAGTCAATGGGTGACCCTGTAATGATATACAATTGGACAGTTAATGGGTGACCCTGTAATGGCATACAATTGGACAGTCAATGGGTGACCCTGTAATGATATACAATTGGACAGTCAATGGGTGACCCTGTAATGATATACAATTGGACAGTTAATCGGTGACCCTGTAATGATATACAATTGGACAGTCAATGGGTGACCCTGTAATGATATACAATTGGACAGTCAATGGGTGACCCTGTAATGATATACAATTGGACAGTCAATGGGTGACCCTGTAATGATATACAATTGGACAGTCAATGGGTGACCCTGTAATGACATACAATTGGACAGTCAATGGGTGACCCTGTAATGGTATACAATTGGACAGTCAATGGGTGACCCTGTAATGATATACAATTGGACAGTCAATGGGTGACCCTGAAATGATATACAATTGGACAGTCAATGGGTGACCCTGTAATGACATACAATTGGACAGTCAATGGGTGACCCTGTAATGATATACAATTGGACAGTTAATCGGTGACCCTGTAATGATATACAATTGGACAGTTAATGGGTGAATCTGTAATGACATACAATTGGACAGTCAATGGGTGACCCTGTAATGACATACAATTGGACAGTCAATGGGTGACCCTGTAATGATATACAATTGGACAGTCAATGGGTGACCCTCTAATGACATACAATTGGACAGTTAATGGGTGACCCTGTAATGATATACAATTGGACAGTCAATGGGTGACCCTGTAATGATATACAGTTGGACAGTCAATGGGTGACCCTGTAATGATATACAATTGGACAGTTAATGGGTGACCCTCTAATGACATACAATTGGACAGTTAATGGGTGACCCTGTAATGACATACAATTGGACAGTCAATGGGTGACCCTGTAATGATATACAGTTGGACAGTCAATGGGTGACCCTGTAATGATATACAATTGGACAGTCAATGGGTGACCCTGTAATGATATACAGTTGGACAGTCAATGGGTGACCCTGTAATGATATACAATTGGACAGTCAATGGGTGACCCTCTAATGACATACAATTGGACAGTTAATGGGTGACCCTGTAATGATATACAATTGGACAGTCAATGGGTGACCCTGTAATGATATACAGTTGGACAGTCAATGGGTGACCCTGTAATGATATACAATTGGACAGTTAATGGGTGACCCTCTAATGACATACAATTGGACAGTTAATGGGTGACCCTGTAATGACATACAATTGGACAGTCAATGGGTGACCCTGTAATGATATACAGTTGGACAGTCAATGGGTGACCCTGTAATGATATACAATTGGACAGTTAATGGGTGACCCTGTAATGATATACAATTGGACAGTCAATGGGTGACCCTGTAATGATATACAATTGGAAAGTTAATGGGTGACCCTGTAATGATATACAATTGGACAGTTAATGGGTGACCCTGTAATGCCATACAATTGGACAGTCAATGGGTGACCCTGTAATGATATACAATTGGACAGTCAATGGGTGACCCTGTAATGCCATACAATTGGACAGTCAATGGGTGACCCTGTAATGATATACAATTGGACAGTCAATGGGTGACCCTGTAATGATATACAATTGGACAGTCAATGGGTGACCCTGTAATGATATACAATTGGACAGTCAATGGGTGGCCCTGTAATGATATACAATTGGAAAGTTAATGGGTGACCCTGTAATGACATACAATTGGACAGTTAATGGGTGACCCTGTAATGACATACAATTGGACAGTCAATGGGTGACCCTGTAATGATATACAATTGGACAGTCAATGGGTGACCCTGTAATGATATACAATTGGACAGTTAATGGGTGACCCTGTAATGATATACAATTGGACAGTCAATGGGTGACCCTGTAATGATATACAATTGGACAGTCAATGGGTGACCCTGTAATGATATACAATTGGACAGTCAATGGGTGACCCTGTAATGATATACAATTGGACAGTTAATGGGTGACCCTGTAATGGCATACAATTGGACAGTCAATGGGTGACCCTGTAATGATATACAATTGGACAGTCAATGGGTGACCCTGTAATGATATACAATTGGACAGTTAATCGGTGACCCTGTAATGATATACAATTGGACAGTCAATGGGTGACCCTGTAATGATATACAATTGGACAGTCAATGGGTGACCCTGTAATGATATACAATTGGACAGTCAATGGGTGACCCTGTAATGATATACAATTGGACAGTCAATGGGTGACCCTGTAATGACATACAATTGGACAGTCAATGAATAACCCTGTAATGGTATACAATTGGACAGTCAATGGGTGACCCTGTAATGATATACAATTGGACAGTCAATGGGTGACCCTGTAATGATATACAATTGGACAGTCAATGGGTGACCCTGTAATAACATACAATTGGACAGTCAATGGGTGACCCTGTAATGATATACAATTGGACAGTCAATGGGTGACCCTGTAATGACATACAATTGGACAGTCAATGGGTGACCCTGTAATGATATACAATTGGACAGTTAATGGGTGACCCTGTAATGATATACAATTGGAAAGTTAATGGGTGACCCTGTAATGATATACAATTGGACAGTCAATGGGTGACCCTGTAATGACATACAATTGGACAGTTAATGGGTGACCCTGTAATGATATACAATTGGACAGTCAATGGGTGACCCTGTAATGACATACAATTGGACAGTCAATGGGTGACCCTGTAATGATATACAATTGGACAGTTAATGGGTGACCCTGTAATGATATACAATTGGAAAGTTAATGGGTGACCCTGTAATGATATACAATTGGACAGTCAATGGGTGACCCTGTAATGACATACAATTGGACAGTCAATGGGTGACCCTGTAATGATATACAATTGGACAGTTAATGGGTGACCCTGTAATGATATACAATTGGAAAGTTAATGGGTGACCCTGTAATGATATACAATTGGACAGTCAATGGGTGACCCTGTAATGACATACAATTGGACAGTTAATGGGTGACCCTGTAATGATATACAATTGGACAGTCAATGGGTGACCCTGTAATGATATACAATTGGACAGTTAATGGGTGACCCTGTAATGATATACAATTGGACAGTCAATGGGTGACCCTGTAATGATATACAATTGGACAGTCAATGGGTGACCCTGTAATGATATACAATTGGACAGTCAATGGGTGACCCTGTAATGATATACAATTGGACAGTTAATGGGTGACCCTGTAATGATATACAATTGGACAGTCAATGGGTGACCCTGTAATGGTATACAATTGGACAGTCAATGGGTGACCCTGTAATGATATACAATTGGACAGTCAATGGGTGACCCTGTAATGATATACAATTGGACAGTCAATGGGTGACCCTGTAATAACATACAATTGGACAGTCAATGGGTGACCCTGTAATGATATACAATTGGACAGTCAATGGGTGACCCTGTAATGACATACAATTGGACAGTCAATGGGTGACCCTGTAATGATATACAATTGGACAGTTAATGGGTGACCCTGTAATGATATACAATTGGAAAGTTAATGGGTGACCCTGTAATGATATACAATTGGACAGTCAATGGGTGACCCTGTAATGACATACAATTGGACAGTTAATGGGTGACCCTGTAATGATATACAATTGGACAGTCAATGGGTGACCCTGTAATGACATACAATTGGACAGTCAATGGGTGACCGTGTAATGATATACAATTGGACAGTTAATGGGTGACCCTGTAATGATATACAATTGGAAAGTTAATGGGTGACCCTGTAATGATATACAATTGGACAGTCAATGGGTGACCCTGTAATGACATACAATTGGACAGTCAATGGGTGACCCTGTAATGACATACAATTGGACAGTTAATGGGTGACCCTGTAATGATATACAATTGGACAGTCAATGGGTGACCCTGTAATGATATACAATTGGACAGTTAATGGGTGACCCTGTAATGATATACAATTGGACAGTCAATGGGTGACCCTGTAATGATATACAATTGGACAGTCAATGGGTGACCCTGTAATGATATACAATTGGACAGTCAATGGGTGACCCTGTAATGACATACAATTGGACAGTCAATGGGTGACCCTGTAATGATATACAATTGGACAGTTAATGGGTGACCCTGTAATGATATACAATTGGACAGTCAATGGGTGACCCTGTAATGATATACAATTGAACAGTTAATGTGTGACCCTGTAATGATATACAATTGGACAGTCAATGGGTGACCCTGTAATGACATACAATTGGACAGTCAATGGGTGACCCTGTAATGATATACAATTGGACAGTTAATGGGTGACCCTGTAATGATATACAATTGGACAGTCAATGGGTGACCCTGTAATGATATACAATTGGACAGTCAATGGGTGACCCTGTAATGATATACAATTAGACAGTCAATGGGTGACCCTGTAATGATATACAATTGGACAGTTAATGGGTGACCCTGTAATGATATACAATTGGACAGTTAATGGGTGACCCTGTAATGATATACAATTGGACAGTCAATGGGTGACCCTGTAATGATATACAATTGGACAGTCAATGGGTGACCCTCTAATGACATACAATTGGACAGTCAATGGGTGACCCTGTAATGATATACAATTGGACAGTCAATGGGTGACCCTGTAATGACATACAATTGGACAGTCAATGGGTGACCCTGTAATGACATACAATTGGACAGTCAATGGGTGACCCTGTAATGATATACAATTGGACAGTTAATGGGTGACCCTGTAATGATATACAGTTGGACAGTCAATGGGTGACCCTGTAATGACATACAATTGGACAGTTAATGGGTGACCCTGTAATGACATACAATTGGACAGTCAATGGGTGACCCTGTAATGACATACAATTGGACAGTCAATGGGTGACCCTGTAATGATATACAATTGGAAAGTTAATGGGTGACCCTGTAATGATATACAATTGGATAGTCAATGGGTGACCCTGTAATGATATACAATTGGACAGTCAATGGGTGACCCTGTAATGATATACAATTGGACAGTCAATGGGTGACTCTGTAATGACATACAATTGGATAGTCAATGGGTGACCCTGTAATGATATACAATTGGACAGTCAATGGGTGACCCTGTAATGATATACAATTGGATAGTCAATGGGTGACCCTGTAATGATATACAATTGGAAAGTTAATGGGTGACCCTGTAATGATATACAATTGGATAGTCAATGGGTGACCCTGTAATGATATACAATTGGAAAGTTAATGGGTGACCCTGTAATGATATACAATTGGATAGTCAATGGGTGACCCTGTAATGATATACAATTGGACAGTCGATGGGTGACCCTGTAATGATATACAATTGGACAGTCAATGGGTGACCCTGTAATTGGACAGTCAATGGGTGACCCTGTAATGATATACAATTGGACAGTTAATGGGTGACCCTGTAATGATATACAATTGGACAGTTAATGGGTGACCCTGTAATGACATACAATTGGACAGTCAATGGGTAACCCTGTAATGATATACAATTGGACAGTCAATGGGTGACCCTGTAATGATATACAATTGGACAGTTAATGGGTGACCCTGTAATGACATACAATTGGACAGTCAATGGGTGACCCTTTAATGATATACAATTGGACAGCAAATGGGTGACCCTGTAATGACATACAATTGGACAGTCAATGGGTGACCCTGTAATGACATACAATTGGACAGTTAATGGGTGACCCTGTAATGACATACAATTGGACAGTCAATGGGTGACCCTTTAATGATATACAATTGGACAGTCAATGGGTGACCCTGTAATGATATACAATTGGACAGTCAATGGGTGACCCTGTAATGATATACAATTGGACAGTTAATGGGTGACCCTGTAATGGCATACAATTGGACAGTCAATGGGTGACCCTGTAATGATATACAATTGGACAGTCAATGGGTGACCCTGTAATGATATACAATTGGACAGTTAATCGGTGACCCTGTAATGATATACAATTGGACAGTCAATGGGTGACCCTGTAATGATATACAATTGGACAGTCAATGGGTGACCCTGTAATGATATACAATTGGACAGTCAATGGGTGACCCTGTAATGATATACAATTGGACAGTCAATGGGTGACCCTGTAATGACATACAATTGGACAGTCAATGGGTGACCCTGTAATGGTATACAATTGGACAGTCAATGGGTGACCCTGTAATGATATACAATTGGACAGTCAATGGGTGACCCTGTAATGATATACAATTGGACAGTTAATGGGTGACCCTGTAATGGCATACAATTGGACAGTCAATGGGTGACCCTGTAATGATATACAATTGGACAGTCAATGGGTGACCCTGTAATGATATACAATTGGACAGTTAATCGGTGACCCTGTAATGATATACAATTGGACAGTCAATGGGTGACCCTGTAATGATATACAATTGGACAGTCAATGGGTGACCCTGTAATGATATACAATTGGACAGTCAATGGGTGACCCTGTAATGATATACAATTGGACAGTCAATGGGTGACCCTGTAATGACATACAATTGGACAGTCAATGGGTGACCCTGTAATGGTATACAATTGGACAGTCAATGGGTGACCCTGTAATGATATACAATTGGACAGTCAATGGGTGACCCTGAAATGATATACAATTGGACAGTCAATGGGTGACCCTGTAATGACATACAATTGGACAGTCAATGGGTGACCCTGTAATGATATACAATTGGACAGTCAATGGGTGACCCTGTAATGACATACAATTGGACAGTCAATGGGTGACCCTGTAATGATATACAATTGGACAGTTAATGGGTGACCCTGTAATGATATACAATTGGAAAGTTAATGGGTGACCCTGTAATGATATACAATTGGACAGTCAATGGGTGACCCTGTAATGACATATAATTGGACAGTCAATGGGTGACCCTGTAATAACATACAATTGGACAGTCAATGGGTGACCCTGTAATGATATACAATTGGACAGTCAATGGGTGACCCTGTAATGGTATACAATTGGACAGTCAATGGGTGACCCTGTAATGACATATAATTGGACAGTCAATGGGTGACCCTGTAATGACATACAATTGGACAGTCAATGGGTGACCCTGTAATGGTATACAATTGGACAGTCAATGGGTGACCCTGTAATGATATACAATTGGACAGTCAATGGGTGACCCTGTAATGATATACAATTGGACAGTCAATGGGTGACCCTGTAATAACATACAATTGGACAGTCAATGGGTGACCCTGTAATGATATACAATTGGACAGTCAATGGGTGACCCTGTAATGACATACAATTGGACAGTCAATGGGTGACCCTGTAATGATATACAATTGGACAGTTAATGGGTGACCCTGTAATGATATACAATTGGAAAGTTAATGGGTGACCCTGTAATGATATACAATTGGACAGTCAATGGGTGACCCTGTAATGACATACAATTGGACAGTTAATGGGTGACCCTGTAATGATATACAATTGGACAGTCAATGGGTGACCCTGTAATGACATACAATTGGACAGTCAATGGGTGACCCTGTAATGATATACAATTGGACAGTTAATGGGTGACCCTGTAATGATATACAATTGGAAAGTTAATGGGTGACCCTGTAATGATATACAATTGGACAGTCAATGGGTGACCCTGTAATGACATACAATTGGACAGTCAATGGGTGACCCTGTAATGATATACAATTGGACAGTTAATGGGTGACCCTGTAATGATATACAATTGGACAGTCAATGGGTGACCCTGTAATGATATACAATTGGACAGTCAATGGGTGACCCTGTAATGATATACAATTGGACAGTCAATGGGTGACCCTGTAATGACATACAATTGGACAGTCAATGGGTGACCCTGTAATGATATACAATTGGACAGTTAATGGGTGACCCTGTAATGATATACAATTGGACAGTCAATGGGTGACCCTGTAATGATATACAATTGAACAGTTAATGGGTGACCCTGTAATGATATACAATTGGACAGTCAATGGGTGACCCTGTAATGACATACAATTGGACAGTCAATGGGTGACCCTGTAATGATATACAATTGGACAGTTAATGGGTGACCCTGTAATGATATACAATTGGACAGTCAATGGGTGACCCTGTAATGATATACAATTGGACAGTCAATGGGTGACCCTGTAATGATATACAATTGGACAGTCAATGGGTGACCCTGTAATGATATACAATTGGACAGTTAATGGGTGACCCTGTAATGATATACAATTGGACAGTTAATGGGTGACCCTGTAATGATATACAATTGGACAGTCAATGGGTGACCCTGTAATGATATACAATTGGACAGTCAATGGGTGACCCTCTAATGACATACAATTGGACAGTCAATGGGTGACCCTGTAATGATATACAATTGGACAGTCAATGGGTGACCCTGTAATGACATACAATTGGACAGTCAATGGGTGACCCTGTAATGACATACAATTGGACAGTCAATGGGTGACCCTGTAATGATATACAATTGGACAGTTAATGGGTGACCCTGTAATGATATACAGTTGGACAGTCAATGGGTGACCCTGTAATGACATACAATTGGACAGTTAATGGGTGACCCTGTAATGACATACAATTGGACAGTCAATGGGTGACCCTGTAATGACATACAATTGGACAGTCAATGGGTGACCCTGTAATGATATACAATTGGAAAGTTAATGGGTGACCCTGTAATGATATACAATTGGATAGTCAATGGGTGACCCTGTAATGATATACAATTGGACAGTCAATGGGTGACCCTGTAATGATATACAATTGGACAGTCAATGGGTGACTCTGTAATGACATACAATTGGATAGTCAATGGGTAACCCTGTAATGATATACAATTGGACAGTCAATGGGTGACCCTGTAATGATATACAATTGGATAGTCAATGGGTGACCCTGTAATGATATACAATTGGAAAGTTAATGGGTGACCCTGTAATGATATACAATTGGATAGTCAATGGGTGACCCTGTAATGATATACAATTGGAAAGTTAATGGGTGACCCTGTAATGATATACAATTGGATAGTCAATGGGTGACCCTGTAATGATATACAATTGGACAGTCGATGGGTGACCCTGTAATGATATACAATTGGACAGTCAATGGGTGACCCTGTAATTGGACAGTCAATGGGTGACCCTGTAATGATATACAATTGGACAGTTAATGGGTGACCCTGTAATGATATACAATTGGACAGTTAATGGGTGACCCTGTAATGACATACAATTGGACAGTCAATGGGTAACCCTGTAATGATATACAATTGGACAGTCAATGGGTGACCCTGTAATGATATACAATTGGACAGTTAATGGGTGACCCTGTAATGACATACAATTGGACAGTCAATGGGTGACCCTTTAATGATATACAATTGGACAGCAAATGGGTGACCCTGTAATGACATACAATTGGACAGTCAATGGGTGACCCTGTAATGACATACAATTGGACAGTTAATGGGTGACCCTGTAATGACATACAATTGGACAGTCAATGGGTGACCCTTTAATGATATACAATTGGACAGTCAATGGGTGACCCTGTAATGATATACAATTGGACAGTCAATGGGTGACCCTGTAATGATATACAATTGGACAGTTAATGGGTGACCCTGTAATGGCATACAATTGGACAGTCAATGGGTGACCCTGTAATGATATACAATTGGACAGTCAATGGGTGACCCTGTAATGATATACAATTGGACAGTTAATCGGTGACCCTGTAATGATATACAATTGGACAGTCAATGGGTGACCCTGTAATGATATACAATTGGACAGTCAATGGGTGACCCTGTAATGATATACAATTGGACAGTCAATGGGTGACCCTGTAATGATATACAATTGGACAGTCAATGGGTGACCCTGTAATGACATACAATTGGACAGTCAATGGGTGACCCTGTAATGGTATACAATTGGACAGTCAATGGGTGACCCTGTAATGATATACAATTGGACAGTCAATGGGTGACCCTGTAATGACATACAATTGGACAGTCAATGGGTGACCCTGTAATGACATACAATTGGACAGTTAATGGGTGACCCTGTAATGACATACAATTGGACAGTCAATGGGTGACCCTTTAATGATATACAATTGGACAGTCAATGGGTGACCCTGTAATGATATACAATTGGACAGTCAATGGGTGACCCTGTAATGATATACAATTGGACAGTTAATGGGTGACCCTGTAATGGCATACAATTGGACAGTCAATGGGTGACCCTGTAATGATATACAATTGGACAGTCAATGGGTGACCCTGTAATGATATACAATTGGACAGTTAATCGGTGACCCTGTAATGATATACAATTGGACAGTCAATGGGTGACCCTGTAATGATATACAATTGGACAGTCAATGGGTGACCCTGTAATGATATACAATTGGACAGTCAATGGGTGACCCTGTAATGATATACAATTGGACAGTCAATGGGTGACCCTGTAATGACATACAATTGGACAGTCAATGGGTGACCCTGTAATGGTATACAATTGGACAGTCAATGGGTGACCCTGTAATGATATACAATTGGACAGTCAATGGGTGACCCTGTAATGATATACAATTGGACAGTTAATGGGTGACCCTGTAATGGCATACAATTGGACAGTCAATGGGTGACCCTGTAATGATATACAATTGGACAGTCAATGGGTGACCCTGTAATGATATACAATTGGACAGTTAATCGGTGACCCTGTAATGATATACAATTGGACAGTCAATGGGTGACCCTGTAATGATATACAATTGGACAGTCAATGGGTGACCCTGTAATGATATACAATTGGACAGTCAATGGGTGACCCTGTAATGATATACAATTGGACAGTCAATGGGTGACCCTGTAATGACATACAATTGGACAGTCAATGGGTGACCCTGTAATGGTATACAATTGGACAGTCAATGGGTGACCCTGTAATGATATACAATTGGACAGTCAATGGGTGACCCTGAAATGATATACAATTGGACAGTCAATGGGTGACCCTGTAATGACATACAATTGGACAGTCAATGGGTGACCCTGTAATGATATACAATTGGACAGTCAATGGGTGACCCTGTAATGACATACAATTGGACAGTCAATGGGTGACCCTGTAATGATATACAATTGGACAGTTAATGGGTGACCCTGTAATGATATACAATTGGAAAGTTAATGGGTGACCCTGTAATGATATACAATTGGACAGTCAATGGGTGACCCTGTAATGACATATAATTGGACAGTCAATGGGTGACCCTGTAATAACATACAATTGGACAGTCAATGGGTGACCCTGTAATGATATACAATTGGACAGTCAATGGGTGACCCTGTAATGGTATACAATTGGACAGTCAATGGGTGACCCTGTAATGACATATAATTGGACAGTCAATGGGTGACCCTGTAATGACATACAATTGGACAGTCAATGGGTGACCCTGTAATGGTATACAATTGGACAGTCAATGGGTGACCCTGAAATGATATACAATTGGACAGTCAATGGGTGACCCTGTAATGATATACAATTGGACAGTCAATGGGTGACCCTGTAATAACATACAATTGGACAGTCAATGGGTGACCCTGTAATGATATACAATTGGACAGTCAATGGGTGACCCTGTAATGACATACAATTGGACAGTCAATGGGTGACCCTGTAATGATATACAATTGGACAGTTAATGGGTGACCCTGTAATGATATACAATTGGAAAGTTAATGGGTGACCCTGTAATGATATACAATTGGACAGTCAATGGGTGACCCTGTAATGACATACAATTGGACAGTTAATGGGTGACCCTGTAATGATATACAATTGGACAGTCAATGGGTGACCCTGTAATGACATACAATTGGACAGTCAATGGGTGACCCTGTAATGATATACAATTGGACAGTTAATGGGTGACCCTGTAATGATATACAATTGGAAAGTTAATGGGTGACCCTGTAATGATATACAATTGGACAGTCAATGGGTGACCCTGTAATGACATACAATTGGACAGTCAATGGGTGACCCTGTAATGATATACAATTGGACAGTTAATGGGTGACCCTGTAATGATATACAATTGGACAGTCAATGGGTGACCCTGTAATGATATACAATTGGACAGTCAATGGGTGACCCTGTAATGATATACAATTGGACAGTCAATGGGTGACCCTGTAATGACATACAATTGGACAGTCAATGGGTGACCCTGTAATGATATACAATTGGACAGTTAATGGGTGACCCTGTAATGATATACAATTGGACAGTCAATGGGTGACCCTGTAATGATATACAATTGAACAGTTAATGGGTGACCCTGTAATGATATACAATTGGACAGTCAATGGGTGACCCTGTAATGACATACAATTGGACAGTCAATGGGTGACCCTGTAATGATATACAATTGGACAGTTAATGGGTGACCCTGTAATGATATACAATTGGACAGTCAATGGGTGACCCTGTAATGATATACAATTGGACAGTCAATGGGTGACCCTGTAATGATATACAATTGGACAGTCAATGGGTGACCCTGTAATGATATACAATTGGACAGTTAATGGGTGACCCTGTAATGATATACAATTGGACAGTTAATGGGTGACCCTGTAATGATATACAATTGGACAGTCAATGGGTGACCCTGTAATGATATACAATTGGACAGTCAATGGGTGACCCTCTAATGACATACAATTGGACAGTCAATGGGTGACCCTGTAATGATATACAATTGGACAGTCAATGGGTGACCCTGTAATGACATACAATTGGACAGTCAATGGGTGACCCTGTAATGACATACAATTGGACAGTCAATGGGTGACCCTGTAATGATATACAATTGGACAGTTAATGGGTGACCCTGTAATGATATACAGTTGGACAGTCAATGGGTGACCCTGTAATGACATACAATTGGACAGTTAATGGGTGACCCTGTAATGACATACAATTGGACAGTCAATGGGTGACCCTGTAATGACATACAATTGGACAGTCAATGGGTGACCCTGTAATGATATACAATTGGAAAGTTAATGGGTGACCCTGTAATGATATACAATTGGATAGTCAATGGGTGACCCTGTAATGATATACAATTGGACAGTCAATGGGTGACCCTGTAATGATATACAATTGGACAGTCAATGGGTGACTCTGTAATGACATACAATTGGATAGTCAATGGGTAACCCTGTAATGATATACAATTGGACAGTCAATGGGTGACCCTGTAATGATATACAATTGGATAGTCAATGGGTGACCCTGTAATGATATACAATTGGAAAGTTAATGGGTGACCCTGTAATGATATACAATTGGATAGTCAATGGGTGACCCTGTAATGATATACAATTGGAAAGTTAATGGGTGACCCTGTAATGATATACAATTGGATAGTCAATGGGTGACCCTGTAATGATATACAATTGGACAGTCGATGGGTGACCCTGTAATGATATACAATTGGACAGTCAATGGGTGACCCTGTAATTGGACAGTCAATGGGTGACCCTGTAATGATATACAATTGGACAGTTAATGGGTGACCCTGTAATGATATACAATTGGACAGTTAATGGGTGACCCTGTAATGACATACAATTGGACAGTCAATGGGTAACCCTGTAATGATATACAATTGGACAGTCAATGGGTGACCCTGTAATGATATACAATTGGACAGTTAATGGGTGACCCTGTAATGACATACAATTGGACAGTCAATGGGTGACCCTTTAATGATATACAATTGGACAGCAAATGGGTGACCCTGTAATGACATACAATTGGACAGTCAATGGGTGACCCTGTAATGACATACAATTGGACAGTTAATGGGTGACCCTGTAATGACATACAATTGGACAGTCAATGGGTGACCCTTTAATGATATACAATTGGACAGTCAATGGGTGACCCTGTAATGATATACAATTGGACAGTCAATGGGTGACCCTGTAATGATATACAATTGGACAGTTAATGGGTGACCCTGTAATGGCATACAATTGGACAGTCAATGGGTGACCCTGTAATGATATACAATTGGACAGTCAATGGGTGACCCTGTAATGATATACAATTGGACAGTTAATCGGTGACCCTGTAATGATATACAATTGGACAGTCAATGGGTGACCCTGTAATGATATACAATTGGACAGTCAATGGGTGACCCTGTAATGATATACAATTGGACAGTCAATGGGTGACCCTGTAATGATATACAATTGGACAGTCAATGGGTGACCCTGTAATGACATACAATTGGACAGTCAATGGGTGACCCTGTAATGGTATACAATTGGACAGTCAATGGGTGACCCTGTAATGATATACAATTGGACAGTCAATGGGTGACCCTGAAATGATATACAATTGGACAGTCAATGGGTGACCCTGTAATGACATACAATTGGACAGTCAATGGGTGACCCTGTAATGATATACAATTGGACAGTCAATGGGTGACCCTGTAATGACATACAATTGGACAGTCAATGGGTGACCCTGTAATGATATACAATTGGACAGTTAATGGGTGACCCTGTAATGATATACAATTGGAAAGTTAATGGGTGACCCTGTAATGATATACAATTGGACAGTCAATGGGTGACCCTGTAATGACATATAATTGGACAGTTAATGGGTGACCCTGTAATGATATACAATTGGACAGTCAATGGGTGACCCTGTAATGATATACAATTGGACAGTTAATGGGTGACCCTGTAATGACATACAATTGGACAGTCAATGGGTGACCCTGTAATGATATACAATTGGACAGTTAATGGGTGACCCTGTAATGATATACAATTGGACAGTCAATGGGTGACCCTGTAATGATATACAATTGGACAGTTAATGGGTGACCCTGTAATGATATACAATTGGACAGTCAATGGGTGACCCTGTAATGACATACAATTGGACAGTCAATGGGTGACCCTGTAATGATATACAATTGGACAGTTAATGGGTGACCCTGTAATGATATACAATTGGACAGTCAATGGGTGACCCTGTAATGATATACAATTGGACAGTCAATGGGTGACCCTGTAATGATATACAATTGGACAGTCAATGGGTGACCCTGCAATGATATACAATTGGACAGTTAATGGGTGACCCTGTAATGATATACAATTGGACAGTTAATGGGTGACCCTGTAATGATATACAATTGGACAGTCAATGGGTGACCCTGTAATGATATACAATTGGACAGTCAATGGGTGACCCTCTAATGACATACAATTGGACAGTCAATGGGTGACCTTGTAATGATATACAATTGGACAGTCAATGGGTGACCCTGTAATGACATACAATTGGACAGTCAATGGGTGACCCTGTAATGACATACAATTGGACAGTCAATGGGTGACCCTGTAATGATATACAATTGGACAGTTAATGGGTGACCCTGTAATGATATACAGTTGGACAGTCAATGGGTGACCCTGTAATGACATACAATTGGACAGTTAATGGGTGACCCTGTAATGACATACAATTGGACAGTCAATGGGTGACCCTGTAATGACATACAATTGGACAGTCAATGGGTGACCCT
Organism: Lepidochitona cinerea; assembly: GCA_963971465.1. Classification (NCBI taxonomy): domain Eukaryota; kingdom Metazoa; phylum Mollusca; class Polyplacophora; order Chitonida; family Tonicellidae; genus Lepidochitona; species Lepidochitona cinerea. The sequence continues at coordinate 529,243 of OZ020553.1, read as the reverse complement.
GTAATGATATACAATTGGAAAGTTAATGGGTGACCCTGTAATGATATACAATTGGATAGTCAATGGGTGACCCTGTAATGATATACAATTGGACAGTCAATGGGTGACCCTGTAATGATATACAATTGGACAGTCAATGGGTGACTCTGTAATGACATACAATTGGATAGTCAATGGGTGACCCTGTAATGATATACAATTGGACAGTCAATGGGTGACCCTGTAATGATATACAATTGGATAGTCAATGGGTGACCCTGTAATGATATACAATTGGAAAGTTAATGGGTGACCCTGTAATGATATACAATTGGATAGTCAATGGGTGACCCAGTAATGATATACAATTGGAAAGTTAATGGGTGACCCTGTAATGATATACAATTGGATAGTCAATGGGTGACCCTGTAATGATATACAATTGGACAGTCGATGGGTGACCCTGTAATGATATACAATTGGACAGTCAATGGGTGACTCTGTAATGACATACAATTGGATAGTCAATGGGTGACCCTGTAATGATATACAATTGGACAGTCAATGGGTGACCCTGTAATGATATACAATTGGATAGTCAATGGGTGACCCTGTAATGATATACAATTGGACAGTTAATGGGTGACCCTGTAATGACATACAATTGGACAGTCAATGGGTAACCCTGTAATGATATACAATTGGACAGTCAATGGGTGACCCTGTAATGATATACAATTGGACAGTTAATGGGTGACCCTGTAATGACATACAATTGGACAGTCAATGGGTGACCCTTTAATGATATACAATTGGACAGCAAATGGGTGACCCTGTAATGACATACAATTGGACAGTCAATGGGTGACCCTGTAATGACATACAATTGGACAGTTAATGGGTGACCCTGTAATGACATACAATTGGACAGTCAATGGGTGACCCTTTAATGATATACAATTGGACAGCAAATGGGTGACCCTGTAATGACATACAATTGGACAGTCAATGGGTGACCCTGTAATGATATACAATTGGACAGCAAATGGGTGACCCTGTAATGATATACAATTGGACAGTCAATGGGTGACCCTGTAATGATATACAATTGGACAGTCAATGGGTGACCCTGTAATGATATACAATTGGACAGTCAATGGGTGACCCTGTAATGATATACAATTGGACAGTCAATGGGTGACCCTGTAATGATATACAATTGGACAGTCAATGGGTGACCCTGTAATGATATACAATTAGACAGTCAACGGGTGACCCTTGGACAGTCAATGGGTGACCCTGTAATGATATACAATTGGACAGTCAATGGGTGACCCTGTAATGATATACAATTGGACAGAAAATGGGTGACCCTGTAATGATATACAATTGGACAGTCAATGGGTGACCCTGTAATGATATACAATTGGACAGCAAATGGGTGACCCTGTAATGATATACAATTGGACAGTCAATGGGTGACCCTGTAATTATATACAATTGGACAGTCAATGGGTGACCCTGTAATGATATACAATTGGACAGTCAATGGGTGACCCTGTAATGATATACAATTGGACAGTCAATGGGTGACCCTGTAATGATATACAATTGGACAGTTAATGGGTGACCCTGTAATGATATACAATTGGACAGTCAATGGGTGACCCTGTAATGACATACAATTGGACAGTCAATGGGTGACCCTGTAATGATATACAATTGAACAGTTAATCGGTGACCCTGTAATGATATACAATTTGACAGAAAATGGGTGACCCTGTAATGACATACAATTGGACAGTCAATGGGTGACCCTGTAATGATATACAATTGGACAGCAAATGGGTGACCCTGTAATGATATACAATTGGACAGTCAATGGGTGACCCTGTAATGATATACAATTGGACAGTCAATGGGTGACCCTGTAATGATATACAATTGGACAGTTAATGGGTGACCCTGTAATGACATACAATTGGACAGTCAATGGGTGACCCTGTAATGATATACAATTGGACAGTCAATGGGTGACCCTGTAATGATATACAATTGGACAGTTAATGGGTGACCCTGTAATGATATACAATTGGACAGTCAATGGGTGACCCTGTAATGATATACAATTGGACAGTCAATGGGTGACCCTGTAATGATATACAATTGGACAGTCAATGGGTGACCCTGTAATGATATACAATTGGACAGTTAATGGGTGACCCTGTAATGATATACAATTGGACAGTCAATGGGTGACCCTGTAATGATATACAATTGGACAGTTAATGGGTGACCCTGTAATGATATACAATTGGACAGTCAATGGGTGACCCTGTAATGACATACAATTGGACAGTCAATGGGTGACCCTGTAATGATATACAATTGGACAGTTAATGGGTGACCCTGTAATGATATACAATTGGACAGTCAATGGGTGACCCTGTAATGATATACAATTGGACAGTTAATGGGTGACCCTGTAATGATATACAATTGGACAGTCAATGGGTGACCCTGTAATGATATACAATTGGACAGTCAATGGGTGACCCTGTAATGATATACAATTGGATGCAATAATGACAAATAGCATTAATAATTTCTGAATATATCAATAAAATCCATGTTATACATACAGCACTATCCTCAAACCACAGAAAATAACCAAAGTGGAAGTCACCATCACGGACAGTTACAGTTGTCTGCCCTTGGCTCAGTTTTCCCTGCAACCAAGTAGTCATCTGCCAGACCTAGAACATAAAGATAAATCAATTTCAATTTCGTTAAGCCAAGAAGAGACAAACAAGTCACTAGCAGGCCCCTAACCAAAAAAAAGTGGCATTTGTACCCGAAGCCTGGGAGTCATCAGGCCTATTATGTGAAATAAAGTGTTTGAAATGACCATGTGAACTTGTAAAATGACATATGTGTTTGAAATGACCATGTGAACTTGTAAAATGACATATGTGTTTGAAATGACCATGTGATCTTGTAAAATGACATATGTGTTTGAAATGACCATGTGAACTTGTAAAATGACATATGTGTTTGAAATGACCATGTGAACTTGTAAAATGACATATGTGTTTGAAATGACAACGTGAACTTGTAAAATGACATATGTGTTTGAAACGACCAGGTAAACTTGTAAAATTACATATGTGTTTGAAACGACAAAATCCACTTGTAAAATTATATGTGTTTGAAACGACCAGGTAAACTTGTAAAATTACGTATGTGTTTGAAACGACCAAATCCACTTGTAAAATTATATGTGTTTGAAACGACCAGGTAAACTTGTAAAATTACATATGTGTTTGAAACGACCAAATCCACTTGTAAAATTATATGTGTTTGAAACGACCAGGTAAACTTGTAAAATGACATATGTGTTTGAAACGATCCACTCGTAATATTCATTTTGAGGCATCTTTCCTTCCGCAGATATTTTCATATAAATGATAAAAGTGTATAATACCTTATCTTTTAGCCATTGTGTGGCATCATGTTTATTGGCCTCTTCACCAGCTGGGATGTTCATGGAGGGAGCTGTTATTTGGTTAGACATTCGATCCACATATATGAAATGTACCAGGCCAGCATAGTTCTCCAAGTATCTGTGGTTAGCTAAGGAAGGGCTGCTGAATTAATGGTTTCAAAAATAATGTAAAAGATTGTACAGGTCACATCGCACTGTTAAAGAGATATCTAACACATGTAATTTATGCATATCACACTGTTAAAGAGATATCTAACACATGTAATTTATGCATATCACACAGTTAAAGAGATATGTAATTTATGCATATCGCACTGTTAAAGAGATATCTAACACATTTATGCATCACACAGTTGAAGAGATATCTAACACATGTAATTTATGCATATCACACTGTTGAAGAGATATCTAACACATGTAATTTATGCATATCACACAGTTGAAGAGATATCTAACACATGTAATTTATGCATATTACACTGTTAAAGAGATATCTAACACATGTAATTTATGCATATCGCAATGTTAAAGAGATATCTAACACATTTATGCATCACACAGTTGAAGATATATCTAACACATGTAATTTATGCATATCACACTGTTGAAGAGATATCTAACACATGTAATTTATGCATATCACACTGTTGAAGAGATATCTAACACATGCAATTTATGCATATCACACTGTTGAAGAGATATCTACACATGTAATTTATGCATATCACACTGTTGAAGAGATATCTACACATGTAATTTATGCATATCACACTGTTGAAGAGATATCTAGCACATGTAATTTATGCATATCACATTGTTGAAGAGATACCTACACATGTAATTTATGCATATCACACTGTTGAAGAGATATCTACACATGTAATTTATGCATATCACACAGTTGAAGAGATATCTAACACATGTAATTTATGCATATCACACAGTTGAAGAGATATCTAACACATGTAATTTATGCATATCACACTGTTGAAGAGATATCTAACACATGTAATTTATGCATATCACACAGTTGAAGAGATATCTAACACATGTAATTTATGCATATCACACTGTTGAAGAGATATCTACACATGTAATTTATCCATATCACACAGTTGAAGAGATATCTAACACATGTAATTTATGCATATCACACTGTTGAAGAGATATCTAACACATGTAATTTATGCATATCACACAGTTGAAGAAATATCTAACACATGTAATTTATGCATATCACACTGTTGAAGAGATATCTAACACATGTAATTTATGCATATCACACTGTTGAAGAGATATCTAACACATGCAATTTATGCATATCACACTGTTGAAGAGATATCTACACATGTAATTTATGCATATCACACTGTTGAAGAGATATCTACACATGTAATTTATGCATATCACACTGTTGAAGAGATATCTAGCACATGTAATTTATGCATATCACATTGTTGAAGAGATACCTACACATGTAATTTATGCATATCACACTGTTGAACAGATATCTACACATGTAATTTATGCATATCACACAGTTGAAGAGATATCTAACACATGTAATTTATGCATATCACACTGTTGAAGAGATATCTAACACATGTAATTTATGCATATCACACAGTTGAAGAGATATCTAACACATGTAATTTATGCATATCACACTGTTGAAGAGATATCTACACATGTAATTTATCCATATCACACAGTTGAAGAGATATCTAACACATGTAATTTATGCATATCACACTGTTGAAGAGATATCTAACACATGTAATTTATGCATATCACACAGTTGAAGAAATATCTAACACATGTAATTTATGCATATCACACTGTTGAAGAGATATCTAACACATGTAATTTATGCATATCACACTGTTGAAGAGATATCTAACACATGTAGTCTAACATATTATCCTCGCTTTTTGATGATGACCAGGACAATGGGTATTGTCTCACATTGTCTTTATCAATCGTTTAAGAAGACGATAATTGGGCCGGCTCCCTGAGGCCATGCTTATGGCACACCTTGCAGAACTGGCCTGTACTAACCCAGGCACATTGTACTGCTGGCAGGTATTTAGGGACTTATTCATTCTCAAGATCATGTTTAGGGAGATAATTATGACATGTGACCCTGGAAGGCTGACGGCCAGTAGTAAAAGAATTAATGTTCTCTAAACATCGAATCAACAAAGAAAATTGTTATGTAATTAAGTTTGATCTATATAAAGGATACGTTGTCATAGTGACATTTCTCTGAGCCTTAACAGCCAAATAATCTTTGAAATCTCCAAGTTGGTCCTTGATGAATTCCTGAGAATCCAGAACTGCTCTCTCTACATTTTCTCGAACACTCCTGGGGCTGAGGTAGAGTAAACGAAACAGCTCTCTTATCTTTGTGTGTAAGTACACTAGAGGGGCTTCAAGTCTGAAAACAAACATTCCCACATACAACCCTAATGGTTATGAAACTTAATGTATACCATAGTCTGTCAATTTATATTTATTAAGGTAGACCTCTTTCACATACTATATAATAATCTCTTTACTATCTAAAACCTATAGCAAATCGGCATGTTAGCTTTATCAAAAATACTGATGATTTGTTGCCAAATTATCTTTTCTAGAGAGTCTACTGTACCACATGGGTTGTGGTTTATTACAACTTACAATTAGGTATAAACGTCTCAATGATATGCCCCTTTTTTAACACAATAAGAAACTTGTCTCCATGGTTGTTTAGACCAGAAGATTTTCCTTGTGCCAGTGTGTTTTAGTGTTCAAAAAAATATAATAACCTCTAGCAATGGGCATTATCCTGCACTTTGTCAAATACAGATTTTTGTTCACAATTCATAGCGGATATAGAAAAACTAATAAGTAATACACTGCTCTATATCCATATAGTTGGTGCTACACTGAGGCCTGTAATACAACATGTGATCTATATGTATCGGGCAGTAATTACTGTTTGACTTAACAGACTAAAATATACTTGACTTGTGCCAATAATAGGGATGAATAAACTCTGCATAATGCTATATAAATATTTATGTACACTAAAACACATGGGCAAAGGGAAAATCTTCTTGATAAAAATAATCATGGAGACAAGTGTTTAATTGTGGGTGCATGTCATAATTCTATATAAAGTGGACATGCACCTGCACTTCTATGATGTTTAAATTAAAAACCGATGTGAAGACATCCTTAGACAAGCCATGGCTACTCTATGTTTACAACTTTGTGAGATACTCTTCAAAATGAAAATTTGTATTTAAATGCTTCTACAACGATAGTTTTTGTAAACTCAATATACGCCCCAAAAATACGCCTTTGAGTGAAAGACATTTGAAGTAAAAAAGTATGTCACTAAATCATAAGTTGGACTAAAATTCCTTATCACCCATAAATGCTGTATATTTTCAGTAAATTTGAACTGACGTTATAGTATGGACATGAAAAATAATCTAACCAAATGCTGGTACATGGATATTGGTGGTTTGGTCTAACCAAATGCTGGCACATGGATATTGGTGGTTTGGTCTAACCAAATGCTGGCACATGGATATTGGTGGTTTGGTCTAACCAAATGCTGGCACATGGATATTGGTGGTTTGGTCTAACCAAATGCTGGCACATGGATATTGGTGGTTTGGTCTAACCAAATGCTGGCACATGGATATTGGTGGTTTGGTCTAACCAAATGCTGGCACATGGATATTGGTGGTTTGGTAACCATGGTAACAATTGATGCCAACATAAGATTCATGACACGTTGTCATCCCTAAAAGTATGTTCATCCCTAAAAGTATGTTCACACCAAAAATCATTATTGAGTCGAATTTTAAATTAAAATTGCAGCCCAGACACAAACTGGTACCAAAAACAAGCCCTGATAAGGCAATCGGGTAATTGGTAACCATGCAAACGAGAACACTGAAGTCCTAACACATCGTCATCTGTGTATCTATAAACCAAAAATTAGAACTGTGACTTTAAAACCATTGGAGTTATAGCCCGGAAACAAATGTGGAAGAACGGACAGACGCGAATGTGATAACTTTGATGTGCTAAGACTGGAAGAGAAATCTTGATAATAACAGTCTTAACACCCTTCATCAAAACCATACATTTGTAAAACATTTCTAATAAAATCTAGCCAATTAACATAGGCTAGCCTTGTTTTACTAAAGCCAAAACACACAGGACAACTCGTACTATATTGTACATGATGGTGTATATTTATGAGCTTTCGAGAGTAGCTACTCTGATCATCAGATATTACAACACACAATAGACAATTTTCTACAGGCATTATATATAGAGAAACACATAACATAGTTAATACTTTAAAATGATAGAATAAGTAGGATAAGCAAAATTAGGCTTCCAAAGTACAAATGAACAGGATCTGTACAGATTAAAACCATGGGGGGTGTGTTGTAATATTGGGACAACACAGACTTATAATCCTTAATGGAGACATATAGTTATACATTAAATAAACGGAGAGGAATTGATGAAATTTGTACATTTAAATCAGGGTTTAATTTAGAAATATGAAGTGACTCTTTAAAAGCTAAGCTAAGTTTGTTATTGGCTTGATCAATGATTTCATAAGTCAATTTGTTAGGGTTATGGCTTTTGCCGAGACAGTGGTCAGCTACTGCAGAAGATCTGCTGTTAGGGTTGTTGATATTATGTTCAGAGAACCGTTGTCCTACATGCCTAGATGTAAGGTCATCATGGTTATCAAAAAGTTATTTGGATACTAGTAAGCTCTACTGTGAAATCACAGACCGATTAAAATCCATTTCCTCAATTACTGAATGCCAAATACTTTTGGTACAAGACACATTGTCTATTCGTAAACTAGTTATAATGGAATAAAAAATAAAATCAATGTACTAGTACCTGATTTACTGAATGTCAAAAGGCTGGGTGACTGTTTTGGTCACCACAAATATCCAAGCCTCAATTTAATTTTGGTACGCGACACACCGTCTGCTCATGAGATACGCATGTAGTTATAACTGAATTTTTTTAAAAATCCATGCAATAGTTCCCGAGTTACTGACTGCCCAAATGCACATCGTCTAACCATAGGCTTCATAAATCATTAGAAAAAAATTAAATGCAGGCAATAAGTTTATAAAAGTTATGGAGCGGACACGAACCAAGGACGACCATACATATGCCAATATACGCCCATCTTGTGAGTGGGCAAATAAAAATTCATTAATAATGAAATATTGTGCTTTTTGATATTTAAATAATTATTAGCTGTTTCATCTAGGACACTTGAATGATACGTTTGAAATCTTTTAAGACTATACTTAGGAGGTATTTCTTTATGGGCCTTTCCTGTGATGTAGGCTTCAATGTGATTCTTTTTACAATCCAGCCAACGTTGTCTAATGTCTTTATGTAGTCGGTCCAACTGTAACTAGAAAATATACAAACACTATTTAGTTTCGCTCAATTTCTTTAGAGATATATACTTTTCCTTAACCAAATTTCTTGATAGGTAGGTTACACAGGTGGTCCAAACCTCAGGGACTACATACAGTGAGAGGAGGGAGTACAGTGACGAGCTTGGTTAACAATCTCAGGGACTACATACAGTGAGAGGAGGGAGTACAGTGACGAGCTTGGTTAACAATCTCAGGGACTACATACAGGGTGAGGAGGGAGTACAGTCTGGTTAACAATCTCAGGGAGTACATACAGGGTGAGGAGGGAGTACAGCCTGGTTAACAATCTCAGGGACTACATACAGGGTGAGGAGGGGAACAGTCTGGTTAACAATCTCAGGGACTACATACAGGGTGAGAAGGGAGTACAGTCTGGTTAACAATCTCAGAGACTACATACAGGGTGAGGAGGGGAACAGTCTGGTTAACAATCTCAGGGACTACATACAGGGTGAGGAGGGAGTACAGCCTGGTTAACAATCTCAGGGACTACATACAGGGTGAGGAGGGAGTACAGCCTGGTTAACAATCTCAGGGACTACATACAGAGTGAGGAGGGAGTACAGTCTGGTTAACAATCTCAGGGACTACATACAGGGTGAGGAGGGGAACAGCCTGGTTAACAATCTCAGGGACTACATACAGGGTGAGGAGGTGGTACAGCCTGGTTAACAATCTCAGGAACTACATACAGGGTGAGGAGGGAGTACAGTGTGGTTAACAATCTCAGGGACTACATACAGGGCGAGGAGGGGTACAGCCTGGTTAACAATCTCAGGGACTACATACAGGGCGAGGAGGGGTTCAGCCTGGTTAACAATCTCAGGGACTATACATACAGGGTGAGGAGGGAGTACAGTGTGGTTAACAATCTCAGGGACTACATACAGGGCGAGGAGGGGTACAGCCTGGTTAACAATCTCAGGGACTACATACAGGGCGAGGAGGGGTTCAGCCTGGTTAACAATCTCAGGGACTATACATACAGGGTGAGGAGGGGAACAGTCTGGTTAACAATCTCAGAGAGTACATACAGTGTGAGGAGGGGGTACAGTCTGGTTAACAATCTCAGGGACTACATACAGGGTGAGGAGGGGAACAGTCTGGTTAACAATCTCAGGGACTACATACAGGGTGAGGAGGGGAACAGTGTGGTTAACAATCTCAGGGACTACATACAGGGTGAGGAGGGGTACAGTCTGGTTAACAATCTCAGGGACTACATACAGGGTGAGGAGGGGAACAGTCTGGTTAACAATCTCAGGGACTACATACAGGGTGAGAAGGGAGTACAGTCTGGTTAACAATCTCAGAGACTACATACAGGGTGAGGAGGGGAACAGTCTGGTTAACAATCTCAGGGACTACATACAGGGTGAGGAGGGAGTACAGCCTGGTTAACAATCTCAGGGACTACATACAGGGTGAGGAGGGAGTACAGCCTGGTTAACAATCTCAGGGACTACATACAGGGTGAGGAGGGAGTACAGCCTGGTTAACAATCTCAGGGACTACATACAGGGTGAGGAGGGAGTACAGCCTGGTTAACAATCTCAGGGACTACATACAGGGTGAGGAGGGAGTACAGCCTGGTTAACAATCTCAGGGACTACATACAGGGTGAGGAGGGAGTACAGTCTGGTTAACAATCTCAGGGACTACATACAGGGTGAGGAGGGGAACAGTCTGGTTAACAATCTCAGGGACTACATACAGTGTGAGGAGGGAGTACAGTGTGGTTAACAATCACAGGGACTACATACAGGGTGAGGAGGGGAACAGTCTGGTTAACAATCTCAGGGACTACATACAGGGTGAGGAGGGAGTACAGTGTGGTTAACAATCTCAGGGACTACATACAGGGTGAGGAGGGGAACAGCCTGGTTAACAATCTCAGGGACTACATACAGGGTGAGGAGGGGAACAGTCTGGTTAACAATCTCAGGGACTACATACAGGGTGAGGAGGTGGTACAGCCTGGTTAACAATCTCAGGAACTACATACAGGGTGAGGAGGGAGTACAGTGTGGTTAACAATCTCAGGGACTACATACAGGGCGAGGAGGGGTACAGCCTGGTTAACAATCTCAGGGACTACATACAGGGCGAGGAGGGGTTCAGCCTGGTTAACAATCTCAGGGACTATACATACAGGGTGAGGAGGGAGTACAGTGTGGTTAACAATCTCAGGGACTACATACAGGGCGAGGAGGGGTACAGCCTGGTTAACAATCTCAGGGACTACATACAGGGCGAGGAGGGGTTCAGCCTGGTTAACAATCTCAGGGACTATACATACAGGGTGAGGAGGGGAACAGTCTGGTTAACAATCTCAGAGAGTACATACAGTGTGAGGAGGGGGTACAGTCTGGTTAACAATCTCAGGGACTACATACAGGGTGAGGAGGGGAACAGTCTGGTTAACAATCTCAGGGACTACATACAGGGTGAGGAGGGGAACAGTGTGGTTAACAATCTCAGGGACTACATACAGGGTGAGGAGGGGTACAGTGTGGTTAACAATCTCAGGGACTACATCTAGGTGAGGAGGGAGTACAGTGTGGTTAACAATCTCAGGGACTACATACAGGGTGAGGAGGGAGTACAGTGACGAGCTTTGTTAACAATCTCAGGGACTACATACAGTGTGAGGAGGGGAACAGTCTGGTTAACAATCTCAGGGACTACATACAGTGTGAGGAGGGGAACAGTCTGGTTAACAATCTCAGAGACTACATACAGGGTGAGGAGGGGAACAGTCTGGTTAACAATCTCAGGGACTACATACAGGGTGAGGAGGGGAACAGTGTGGTTAACAATCTCAGGGACTACATACAGGGTGAGGAGGGAGTACAGTCTGGTTAACAATCTCAGGGACTACATACAGGGTGAGGAGGGGAACAGTCTGGTTAACAATCTCAGGGACTACATACAGGGTGAGGAGGGAGTACAGCCTGGTTAACAATCTCAGGGACTACATACAGGGTGAGGAGGGGAACGGTCTGGTTAACAATCTCAGGGACTACATACAGGGTGAGGAGGGAGTAGGCCTACAGCCTGGTTAACAATCTAAGGGACTACATACAGGGTGAGGAGTGGAACAGTGTGGTTAACAATCTTAGGGACTACATACAGGGTGAGGAGGGGTACAGTGTGGTTAACAATCTCAGGGACTACATACAGTGTGAAGAGGGGAACAGCCTGGTTAACAATCTCAGGGACTACATACAGGGTGAGGAGGGAGTATAGCCTGGTTAACAATCTCAGGGACTACATACAGGGTGAGGAGGGAGTATAGCCTGGTTAACAATCTAAGGGACTACATACAGGGTGAGGAGTGGAACAGTGTGGTTAACAATCTTAGGGACTACATACAGGGTGAGGAGGGGTACAGTGTGGTTAACAATCTCAGGGACTACATACAGTGTGAAGAGGGGAACAGCCTGGTTAACAATCTCAGGGACTACATACAGGGTGAGGAGGGAGTATAGCCTGGTTAACAATCTCAGGGACTACATACAGGGTGAGGGAGTACAGTCTGGTTAACAATCTCAGGGACTACATACAGGGTGAGGAGGGGAACAGTCTGGTTAACAATCTCAGGGACTACATACAGGGTGAGGGAGTACAGTCTGGTTAACAATCTCAGGGACTACATACAGGGTGAGGAGGGGAACAGTCTGGTTAACAATCTCAGGGACTACATACAGGGTGAGGAGGGAGTACAGTCTGGTTAACAATCTCAGAGACTACATACAGGGTGAGGAGGGAGTACAGTCTGGTTAACAATCTCAGAGACTACATACAGGGTGAGGAGGGGAACAGCCTGGTTAACAATCTCAGAGACTACATACAGGGTGAGGAGGGGAACAGTCTGGTTAACAATCTCAGGGACTACATACAGGGTGAGGAGGGAGTACAGTCTGGTTAACAATCTCAGAGACTACATACAGGGTGAGGAGGGAGTACAGTCTGGTTAACAATCTCAGGGACTACATACAGGAGAAGGAAGGATACATCCTAAGTAAAAGTAAGTAAATAACTATCAGTTAAATTAGAAAAGCTAGATACATTATTGTTAACCATTAATTACAATATCTATATATTTGCTTCAGGAATACCTTTTTGAGAACTGCTAAGACTTTGGTCATGTGAGTATCCAGAACCTCGAACACTTCTCCGCCACGCTCTTTAATCACTGTGCTAGATTTCCCAGCCAATGTTTCCTTCAATATGTTCAGGGTTCGACAAATAGCAACACTGTATCCAGCTTTGGGAGACTAGAAAAAGATCATACTTAAAATCAACTTTCTTTTGTATAAACCATTGTTTATTCACATTGTTCAGCAACTTCTAAGGAAACAATCATAATAATAATAATAATAATAATCTTTATTTCAGACTATTTGTCCATATTACATGATAATAATGAGCTGGTTTCAAGACTTCCTTTTAAGTTTGTTTACATTTCCATAACTAAGTGAACAACATCCTGTTCCAATGAATGATAAGTTTGGAAGTACAAATACCTATAATGGTGATTGATCGTACGATGAGATTTGAACTCGCCAAGACACCTGACCTGAAGCCAAATATAGCTTCACTAAATGATGGCACACGATTTGACACAAACGTAGTGGAGGCACTATGACGACTAATCAGTCAGAAAGTATCACCCCTCCTGTAGAGAAACTATCGTTTCAACCGTCAGGTAGACAAACTATCATATCACCCCTCAGATAAACCAACTATCGTTTCAACCGTCAGGTAGACAAACTATCGTATCACCCCTCAGGTAGACAAACTATCGTATCACCCCTCAGGTAGAAAAACTATCGTATCACCCCTCAGGTAGACAAACTATCGTATCACCCCTCAGGTAGACAAACTATCGTATCACCCCTCAGGTAGACCAACTATCGTATCACCCCTCAGGTAGAAAAGCTATCGTATCACCCCTCAGGTAGACAAACTATCATATCACCCCTCAGGTAGAAAAATTATCGTATCACCCCTCAGGTAGACAAACTATCGTATCACCCCTCAGGTAGACAAACTATCGTATCACCCCTCAGGTAGAAAAACTATCGTATCACCCCTCAGGTAGAAAAACTATCGTATCACCCCTCATGTAGACAAACTATCATATCACCCCTCAGGTAGAAAAACTATCGTATCACCCCTCAGGTAGACAAACTATCATATCACCCCTCACGTAGAAAAACTATCGTATCACCCCTCAGGTAGACAAACTATCGTATCACCCCTCAGGTAGAAAAACTATCGTATCACCCCTCAGGTAGAAAAACTATCGTATCACCCCTCAGGTAGACAAACTATCGTATCACCCCTCAGGTAGACAAACTATCATATCACCCCTCAGGTAGAAAAACTATCGTATCACCCCTCAGGTAGAAAAACTATCGTATCACCCCTCAGGTAGACAAACTATCGTATCACCCCTCAGGTAGACAAACTATCGTATCACCTTTCAGGTAGACAAACTATCGTATCACCCCTCAGGTAGAAAAACTATCGTATCACCCCTCAGGTAGACAAACTATCGTATCACCCCTCAGGTAGACAAACTATCGTATCACCCCTCAGGTAGACCAACTATCGTATCACCCCTCAGGTAGAAAAGCTATCGTATCACCCCTCAGGTAGACAAACTATCATATCACCCCTCAGGTAGAAAAACTATCGTATCACCCCTCAGGTAGACAAACTATCGTATCACCCCTCAGGTAGACAAACTATCGTATCACCCCTCAGGTAGAAAAACTATCGTATCACCCCTCAGGTAGACAAACTATCGTATCACCCCTCAGGTAGACAAACTATCGTATCACCCCTCAGGTAGAAAAACTATCGTATCACCCCTCAGGTAGACAAACTATCGTATCACCCCTCAGGTAGAATAAGTGGCTGTCGCCATCAGGACCCCTCGGGTCTGGGCCAAAGAAACCGAAGATATTTTATTTTCCAGACAATTTGTTGTGAGTGAAAAACTACTCCACATACATGCATCACATTTACAAGGAGTCATGTAAGGGGCATAACTCTTGAAAAACATGTCCAAGCCAGTCGATTTTCAATAGGCTTCTTTTACTTACTGTAATAAACAAATGTGTGAAGTTTCAAAGTTGTACGTTAAAGACTTTCTTAGATAATGTGTTACCAAGGCTTTTTACCGCAGCGGTAATGTAAGGGGCATAACTCTTGAAAAAAACATCCGAGCGCGTTGATTTTGAATAGGCTTCATGTACTTGCTGTATTAAACAAATGTGTGAAGTTTCAAAGTTGTAAGTTAAAGACTTTTTTAGATAATGTGTTTACAAGACTTTTCATAGCAGCGGTAATGTAAGGGGCATAACTCTTGAAAAAAACATCCGAGCGCGTTGATTTTCAATATGCTTCTTGTACTTGCTGTATTAAACAAATGTGTGATGTTTCAAAGTTGTACGTTAAAGACTTTTATAGATAATGTGTTTACAAGGCTTTTTACCGCAGCGGCAATGTAAGGGGCATAACTCTTGAAAAAAACATCCGAGTGCGTTGATTTTCAATAGGCTTCTTGTACTTGCTATAATAATAAAATGTGTGAAGTTTCAAAGTTTTAAGTTAAAGACTTTTTTAGATAATGTGTTTACAAGGCTTTTTACCGCAGCGGCAATGTAAGGGGCATAACTCTTGAAAAAAACATCCGAGCGCGTTGAGTTTCAATAGGCCTCTTGTACTTGCTGTAATAAACAAATGTGTGAAGTTTCAAAGTTGTAAGTTAAAGACTTTTTTAGATAATGTGTTTACAAGACTTTTCATAGCAGCGGTAATATAAGGGGCATAACTCTTGAAAAAAACATCCGAGCGCGTTGATTTTCAATATGCTTCTTGTACTTGCTGTATTAAACAAATGTGTGATGTTTCAAAGTTGTACGTTAAAGACTTTTATAGATAATGTGTTTACAAGGCTTTTTACCGCAGCGGCAATGTAAGGGGCATAACTCTTGAAAAAAACATCCGAGTGCGTTGATTTTCAATAGGCTTCTTGTACTTGCTGTAATAAACAAATGTGTGAAGTTTCAAAGTTTTAAGTTAAAGACTTTTTTAGATAATGTGTTTACAAGGCTTTTTACCGCAGCGGCAATGTAAGGGGCATAACTCTTGAAAAAAAACATCCGAGCGCGTTGAGTTTCAATAGGCTTCTTGTACTTGCTGTAATAAACAAATGTGTGAAGTTTCAAAGTTGTAAGTTAAAGACTTTTTTAGATAATGTGTTTACAAGGGTTTTTACCACAGCGGCAATGTAAGGGGCATAACTCCTGAAAAAAACATCCGAGCGCGTTGATTTTCAATAGGCTTCTTGTACTTGCTGTAATAAACAAATGTGTGAAGTTTCAAAGTTGTAAGTTAAAGACTTTTTTAGATAATGTGTTTACAAGGACCAATGGACAGACGGACAGACGGACAGACGGACAGACGGACAGACGGACGACGGAGGCAACGACAATACCCTTCGGGCAAAATTTGCCCGAGGGGTAAAAACTATCGTATCACCCCTCAGGTAGACAAACTATCGTATCACCCCTCAGGTAGACAAACTATCGTATCACCCCTCAGGTAGACAAACTATCATATCACCTCTCAGGTAGACAAACTATTGTATCACCCCTCAGGTAGACAAACTATCGTATCACCCCTCAGGTAGACAAACTATCGTATCACCCCTCAGGTAGACAAACTATCGTATCACCCCTCAGGTAGACAAACTATCGTATCACCCCTCAGGTAGACAAACTATCGTATCACCCCTCAGGTAGAAAAACTATTGTATCACCCCTCAGGTAGACAAACTATCGTATCACCCCTCAGGTAGACAAACTATTGTATCACCCCTCAGGTAGAAAAACTATTGTATCACCCCTCAGGTAGACAAACTATCATATCACCCCTCAGGTAGACAAACTATTGTATCACCCCTCAGGTAGAAAAACTATTGTATCACCCCTCAGGTAGACAAACTATCATATCACCCCTCAGGTAGACAAACTATCATATCACTCCTCAGGTAGACAAACTATCATATCACTCCTCAGGTAGACCAACTATCATATCACCCCTCAGGTAGACAAACTATCATATCACCCCTCAGGTAGACAAACTATCATATCACCCCTCAGGTAGACAAACTATTGTATACCACCTCAGCGTGACAAACATTGTATGTATAAAATAATGTGGTCTTTATTTTTAGTCTGAGATAAGTTACTTGTTACAAATGTAAGTGATTTCTGAGACAAACCTGGCAAACAATAACCAGGTTCATTCCTGGGAAGACTTTCAAACAGTGTAGTAGATATGGTGTGTGCTGACAGCCTGGTGTGGACAGAAAGACAGGTAACTGCTGGTAGTCCATGTTATTGAGGGGAGAAGAACGAGCACCTGATTCACCACCATCACTAACTCCTTCCTCAAACATCCTCTCACCAGGCTACAAGGAAAAACATGAAATAATCTATTATAAAACAAGGATTAACTTTGGTCTACAGGACTAACCCTGGTTTATATAAGGATTAACTTTGGTCTACAGGACTAACCCTGGTTTATATAAGGATTAACTTTGGTCTACAGGACTAACCCTGGTTTATATAAGGATTAACTTTGGTCTACAGGACTAACCCTGGTTTATATAAGGATTAACTTTGGTCTACAGGACTAACCCTGGTTTATATAAGGATTAACTTTGGTCTACAGGACTAACCCTGGTTTATATAAGGATTAACTTTGGTCTACAGGACTAACCCTGGTTTATATAAGGATTAACTTTGGTCTACAGGACTAACCCTGGTTTATCTAAGGATTAACTTTGGTCTACAGGACTAACCCTGGTTTATATAAGGATTAACTTTGGTCTACAGGACTAACCCTGGTTTATATAAGGATTAACTTTGGTCTACAGGACTAACCCTGGTTTATATAAGGATTAACTTTGGTCTACAGGACTAACCCTGGTTTATATAAGGATTAACTTTGGTCTACAGGACTAACCCTGGTTTATATAAGGATTAACTTTGGTCTACAGGACTAACCCTGGTTTATATAAGGATTAACTTTGGTCTACAGGACTAACCCTGGTTTATATAAGGATTAACTTTGGTCTACAGGACTAACCCTGGTTTATATAAGGATTAACTTTGGTCTACAGGACTAACCCTGGTTTATATAAGGATTAACTTTGGTCTACAGGACTAACCCTGGTTTATATAAGGATTAACTTTGGTCTACAGGACTAACCCTGGTTTATATAAGGATTAACTTTGGTCTACAGGACTAACCCTGGTTTATATAAGGATTAACTTTGGTCTACAGGACTAACCCTGGTTTATATAAGGATTAACTTTGGTCTACAGGACTAACCCTGGTTTATATAAGGATTAACTTTGGTCTACAGGACTAACCCTGGTTTATATAAGGATTAACTTTGGTCTACAGGACTAACCCTGGTTTATATAAGGATTAACTTTGGTCTACAGGACTAACCCTGGTTTATATAAGGATTAACTTTGGTCTACAGGACTAACCCTGGTTTATATAAGGATTAACTTTGGTCTACAGGACTAACCCTGGTTTATATAAGGATTAACTTTGGTCTACAGGACTAACCCTGGTTTATATAAGGATTAACTTTGGTCTACAGGACTAACCCTGGTTTATATAAGGATTAACTTTGGTCTACAGGACTAACCCTGGTTTATATAAGGATTAACTTTGGTCTACAGGACTAACCCTGGTTTATATAAGGATTAACTTTGGTCTACAGGACTAACCCTGGTTTATATAAGGATTAACTTTGGTCTACAGGACTAACCCTGGTTTATATAAGGATTAACTTTGGTCTACAGGACTAACCCTGGTTTATATAAGGATTAACTTTGGTCTACAGGACTAACCCTGGTTTATATAAGGATTAACTTTGGTCTACAGGACTAACCCTGGTTTATATAAGGATTAACTTTGGTCTACAGGACTAACCCTGGTTTATATAAGGATTAACTTTGGTCTACAGGACTAACCCTGGTTTATATAAGGATTAACTTTGGTCTACAGGACTAACCCTGGTTTATATAAGGATTAACTTTGGTCTACAGGACTAACCCTGGTTTATATAAGGATTAACTTTGGTCTACAGGACTAACCCTGGTTTATATAAGTGTTAACTTTGGTCTACAGGACTAACCCTGGTTTATATAAGGATTAACTTTGGTCTACAGGACTAACCCTGGTTTATATAAGGATTAACTTTGGTCTACAGGACTAACCCTGGTTTATATAAGGATTAACTTTGGTCTACAGGACTAACCCTGGTTTATATAAGGATTAACTTTGGTCTACAGGACTAACCCTGGTTTATATAAGGATTAACTTTGGTCTACAGGACTAACCCTGGTTTATATAAGGATTAACTTTGGTCTACAGGACTAACCCTGGTTTATATAAGGATTAACTTTGGTCTACAGGACTAACCCTGGTTTATATAAGGATTAACTTTGGTCTACAGGACTAACCCTGGTTTATATAAGGATTAACTTTGGTCTACAGGACTAACCCTGGTTTATATAAGGATTAACTTTGGTCTACAGGACTAACCCTGGTTTATATAAGGATTAACTTTGGTCTACAGGACTAACCCTGGTTTATATAAGGATTAACTTTGGTCTACAGGACTAACCCTGGTTTATATAAGGATTAACTTTGGTCTACAGGACTAACCCTGGTTTATATAAGGATTAACTTTGGTCTACAGGACTAACCCTGGTTTATATAAGGATTAACTTTGGTCTACAGGACTAACCCTGGTTTATATAAGGATTAACTTTGGTCTACAGGACTAACCCTGGTTTATATAAGGATTAACTTTGGTCTACAGGACTAACCCTGGTTTATATAAGGATTAACTTTGGTCTACAGGACTAACCCTGGTTTATATAAGGATTAACTTTGGTCTACAGGACTAACCCTGGTTTATATAAGGATTAACTTTGGTCTACAGGACTAACCCTGGTTTATATACGGATTAATTTTGGTCTACAGGACTAACCCTGGTTTATATAAGGATTAACTTTGGTCTACAGGACTAACCCTGGTTTATATAAGGATTAACTTTGGTCTACAGGACTAACCCTGGTTTATATAAGGATTAACTTTGGTCTAAAGGACTAACCCTGGTTTATATAAGGATTAACTTTGGTCTACAGGACTAACCCTGGTTTATATAAGGATTAACTTTGGTCTACAGGACTAACCCTGGTTTATATAAGGATTAACTTTGGTCTACAGGACTAACCCTGGTTTATATAAGGATTAACTTTGGTCTACAGGACTAACCCTGGTTTATATAAGGATTAACTTTGGTCTACAGGACTAACCCTGGTTTATATAAGGATTAACTTTGGTCTACAGGACTAACCCTGGTTTATACCAGGATTAACTTTGGTCTACAGGACTAACCCTGGTTTATATACGGATTAACTTTGGTCTACAGGACTAACCCTGGTTTATATAAGGATTAACTTTGGTCTACAGGACTAACCCTGGTTTATATAAGGATTAACTTTGGTCTACAGGACTAACCCTGGTTTATATAAGGATTAACTTTGGTCTACAGGACTAACCCTGGTTTATATAAGGATTAACTTTGGTCTACAGGACTAACCCTGGTTTATATAAGGATTAACTTTGGTCTACAGGACTAACCCTGGTTTATATAAGGATTAACTTTGGTCTATAGGACTAACCCTGGTTTATACCAGGATTAACTTTGGTCTACAGGACTAACCCTGGTTTATATACGGATTAACTTTGGTCTACAGGACTAACCCTGGTTTATATAAGGATTAACTTTGGTCTACAGGACTAACCCTGGTTTATATAAGGATTAACTTTGGTCTACAGGACTAACCCTGGTTTATATAAGGATTAACTTTGGTCTACAGGACTAACCCTGGTTTATATAAGGATTAACTTTGGTCTACAGGACTAACCCTGGTTTATATAAGGATTAACTTTGGTCTACAGGACTAACCCTGGTTTATAACAATTTACACCCAGCTGCAATACATACATGTTATCACTATGCTAGTATGGGGATATGTATTTGGAAAGTTACTATCCATATTACCATTGTGATGTAGGAAGGTATATGATAAATACATGTAGTTGACTGCACTCGTCAAAAACAAAATCCCCTTATATCCCCTTTGACGTTTTCCCTAATACTTGTAACAATGAAAACCATTACATCAAAACCTCACGACAATGCATCGTTGAACATTGTTCCGCACGCTGAGTGACGTACCAAATTCAGACGTATTCATTCTAGTGTAGAAGAATGTTATATTTGCTTCAATGCAGAAACCTATTGGAAATTTAAACTATAGGCAACGTCATCATAAAATCAGCAATTCAAAGTGACGTCACAATCACAGGAGAAAAAGGTTGCAGAGCTGGATAACGTCAACACGTCATAACAGAGTTCCCTTGCCTTATTCAAAAGCCTTTCATCACCCCTGGCAGTGGTCGAATACAAGTGTATGCCCATGCGCAGTTGGTGTGACAACAAGCCGCAGACGCAAAATTCAAATCCTGACTGGACTGTTCCAAATATTATGGGTGGAGTGCCCGGTGATTTGAACTATAGCTATCAAACTTTTGTAACAAAAACATCTTCCAAAATACATTTGAAGAGTGATAGAAAAGAAATAATGTTTTCGTTCTCGGTCATTGTCGTGGGATTTAGGATAGATTGATTGATTGATTGTTTGGTGTTTTACGCCGCTCTCAAGATTATTTCACTTATATGGCGGCGTTGCCAGTTTTATTGTGGGAGGAAACCGGGCTCTGTGCCCGGAGGAAACCCACGACCTTCCGCTGGTAACTGGCAACCATCCCACATAGGTCGTTCGAGTGAAAACCCAGTCAGAAAATTTTCCAATTTTTGGCCTGAGTGGGATTCGAACCCGCGACCCATTGGTGGAAGGCTTTTCGGATTGAGCGTCCAACGCTCTACCTTCTGAGCCACGGAGGCCCCGATTAAGGATAGAGAATGTGGACGAGTTTCACAATTTTTTAACTCTTGGTTGGCGCCCCTCGTTCAACATTACAACTTATCCACATTGCCTAACCTAAAGCCGACTATAATGAACTCGAACGAAAATATTATTTCTTAAATTTAATGCCTTCAGCCACATCCTGAGCCAGAGAGTCCCCCCAAAAAATGTTTACTGTCATGATTACGCAGAGAAAGCAAAAGTTGGCTGTCACCATCAGAACCCGTCGGGTTTAATAGGGCCAAAGAAACTTCTTTTCCAGACAATTTTATTTAATTGGTGTATGCAGAATTCATACACACAACTACCTGTACATGTAAGCCTATTTATTCTATAAATTTATCATAAAAATATATAATTTTCAGTGATTTTTTTTTTTTATAAAACGGCTTCAGAAAAAAAGAGACAGTTGAATTTTTACATGTATTCCATAGAGCTATTTAGCTAAGAATATCTTGTTTTTTTACGTGTTGACCATATCATGTTTGCAAGGACATTTTTGGCTGAAGTTAATTTAAGGGGCCTAACTGTTACAAAAAAACATCTGATCAGGCCATCTATTGTGTGATACGGGGTATTCATTTTTCCGCCTGACCAAGTCTAAGGTCTGTCTGGATCAATTTGGGATCGCTTCACACTCCACTTCAAACTTCGCGGCCGCCATTACCGGTTAAACCATAGGGCAGGAAAAGACAACTCGAACAGTTTGTGTCACTCGCCAGTTTGATTGTCTTCCGTCAATGGCGGCCGCAAAGTTCGAAGTGGAGTGTGAAGCGATCCCAAATTGATCTAGACAGACCGTAGACTTGGTCAAGCGGAAAAATGAATACCCCGTACGCGAAGAAGAATAAATTCTGAACAGATTGATGTCCGGTAAGACCCATAAACTGACATATTTATATAGTACGGGTGTCACGAAGGGTTGTCCCCACGTTTTTTAATGGGATCTATCTTTGACCATAAAACGAGAGCTATTGAGTATGGTCACAGTTTTGGCTACTAATCTCGTAGATATAGCTTTATTTCCTGAGCCAGGGAGATCCACGGTTCTTGTGGATAAACCTCTATTTCATAAGCCTGAGAGGCCCAATGTTCTTGAACATATAGCTCTATTTCCTGAGACTCAGAGGTCCCCTGTTCTTCTAGATACCGTTCTATTTCCAAAGCCTAATAGCCCCCCGCCCCCCCCTTGTTCTTGTGGGTATAGGTTTATTTCATGAGCCTGTTTATTTTATTGAGTCCGGATGACACCCTGTTCTTGTAGATATAGCTCTTTTTTGTCTGTCAAGGTTCTTGTAGAAAAAGTTTTACTTTCAGAGCCAAATGGCCCCCTTGTTCTAGTGGATAAAGCTGTACTTTCTGAGCCAAATGGCCGCCTTGTTCTAGTGGATAAAGCTGTACTTCCTGAGCCAAATGGTCCCCTTATTCTGGTGGATAAAGCTGTACTTTCTGAGCCAAATGGCCGCCTTGTTCTAGTGGATAAAGCTGTACTTCCTGAGCCAAATGGTCCCCTTATTCTGGTGGATAAAGCTGTACTTTCTGAGCCAAATGGCCTTCTTGTTCTAGAGTATAGAGCTGTACTTTATGAGCCAAAGGGCCCCTTTGTTCTAGAGTATAAAGCTGTACTTCCTGAGCCAAATGGCCCAATTGTTCTAGTGGATAAAGCTGCACTTTCTGAGCCAAGTGGCCCCCTTGTTCTAGTGGATAAAGCTGTACTTCCCGAAGCCGTGGATAATAAGGCATTGTGATTAAGGTTCTTTATACAGAGAACTTACCTGTAGGGTATCTTCAGATTCTCTTGGTGTATAGAAAAATTCCTCACAGCCTTGCATGGAGACTTTAGGATATGGTGATGAGGCCCCTGAACCTAGAATCAATAAAAAAGGAACCAGCTCTACTGAAACAACTGACCTTTTCTTAACATCATTCACAAAACCTAACTCAATGATTTTTAAAAGTAGATAATTGATTGTTTCCTTGTTGCCTGGAATATTTGTTACTTTTAGTAGTTGTATTTTATTAAACTGTTTTCAGACAACATTTTCTCAAAACTAATTATACTATGTTGTTTGGTTGTTGTCATACTGGTGTTGTCATTGTACTACATGTAATTGTCTTTTATGTGAAATTGTAACAATTAAATTGTAACTCTAGAAGTACATGTATATCAAGAAGGTGGAAATTTCTGCTTCACCCAAACATAAGTTGTCAGCCATGTTTGAATACTCTCTAAACTTGACATTGTTATCTCTAAATATTCAAAACCATTAAAGATAGCACTTGTTACGGCCTATTTTTACAACAATTACGCCAGAATGTAATGTAATACCAAAATTTAAGGAAAGTAACTCACGAAAAGCGTATATTTAAGAAGCCATTTTGTGTAGAGAGTACTCACTTGACAAATATAACAAGAGTTTTAGTATACACAACTTCTCTCACTACACCCCCCGATAATTTCACTCCCAGGCAGTGTGTTATTTTTGTCATAATCAACAAGCAAAATTATTATCCAACTTACTGCTGATTGGTTAACAAACATGATTTTCCAAATTCAACTAATCAAAACACAAGCTTGCATTCTCAGCGTAGGGATAATACGTTCGTTTTCCTTTTATGTAATAACTTGAAGACATCCTTGTTAGATTACAAGTGATTGGCAGTATAACTCACAACTATGCGAGTCGGTAGCCAATCATGTTATGGTTCACATACAACGGACTACATTTATGCAAAATAGTATGATTTTTCCACCATCTCCTAACGTCCTTCTACCCACAAGGTATATGTTGTGAAAGAATTGTAAAGATTAGATCCAAACTCTTCAAGTTATGGAGTGGAAGGGAATCGGGGATGGACGGACGGCGCTGGTGATACCATAATACGACCAACTTTTTTTAAGTTGGGCGTATAAAAATGAATTCAGGTAATAAGTTTAAAGTTATGAGCGGACACGAACCTGAAACAGACGGACAACGGTATACCAATATACACCCGCTTTAAAAGCTACCGTATAAAAAGAATAAAAGCCAGCACGTAAAAGGTGCTTTGACCCCCTCAGCCAAATATGTCCAGTAATTATCAGGTTGACAAATATCCACTGAATTAATGGTGAATAGTCCTTCATACTACATGAAGTGGAAAACTAGGGATATTTACTGTGAGTATTACAACTGTCAGTCAAATAGTAACTGAGAGTAACCCGCTTAGCCATCAGATGTCTCATGTCACATCTGAATGAAAGAGAGTGCTAGGACTCCACTAATCAAGGAAGACCTGTGATGCAACTTTCAAAACAGATTCATAAAAGGATAACTCAAATCTTTTAGTATATTTCAATGATGTCAGTTGAATAGTAACGAAGATATAGCCCAGACAAAAACTGAACATCAAAATTTGAAAGGGCCATAACTCTGCATCAAAATTGTATCACGCAAAATAAACATGACAATGTACATCTGTGGCTTACTAGGGATATTTACTGTGAGTATCAAAGCTGTCAGTTGAATAGAAAGGGAGATACAGCCCGGACAAAAAAATTAACATCAAAATTTGAAAGGGTCATAACTCGACAACAGAATCGTATAGCACGAAACAAACATGACAGCACATACATCTATCTTTGGTATAGAAGGAATATTAACTGTGAGTATCAATGCTGTCAGTTGAATAGTAACGGAGATACAGCCAAGACAAATAATTGTTGACAGACGGCCGGCCGGCCAGATATACATGCCCATTACAATTTCCCTTAGCCTGAAAGAGTTTGAAAGATCCCACAGTCAGAGCTTAAGTCCCTTGTCTGTCATCTACTGTAGAACCAAATTACATATTTTAACTTTCTTTTCCCATTATCATATTTTGTTTAAATTTAGTTTACCAGACGTCTTGACAAAGCTAAAGATCTGTACAAATTTGTCAACATATTACAAAGTATTCCATAAAATTCGACTGACTTAAGTCAAACTCCTGTCTTCAACAGAATATCATGGGTTTTGGTCTATTACAGCAACCTGTGATTTGGTATAAAGGTCTAAATGATATACCCACCTTCTTAACAGGATTAGAAAATTGTCTCAATGGTTATTTTAGTCCAAGAAATTTCATAAAAATATACAAGATAATAGTCCTGCCTACCATCTTTATGTGAAGATTCTGCAATAGGTTCTGATGAGTCAGTTGTTCCCCCTTCAACAACCCTCTCCTCTACAGGGGTCGTTCTCGGGCTGTAATACTAAAACAATCATATCAATACAAACACACTTTGATCTCCAGAAACATAAGGAAACTTTTATTCAAACAATACAGTACCCCTTGCAGGTTTTAACCACTTTGTGCATTAAATTAGGGGTGAGTTTGTGTAGATTAACGCTAACGCTCTGATAGCTGTGTGCCAACATGTCAGAAGATTAAAACCCTTACATTTTGTACATTGAAATTGAATTAATTTACAAATGATATGCATTAGAATAGAAATAAATGACATCTTGGTGAGCTACATGTATGTGTGGCTGAATTAAGGATCAGTGGCAGAAGATATCACTATTATTTGAAGCCTCTCGCCCTCAAATAGTGGTATTTTCCAACACTGACCCTTTATTTAGCAACACACAGCTCACCAGGATGTCATTTATTTCATAATGAATTACCTCAACTTCCCCCGATGAATCCTCATCATCTCCTTCACCTGCACTTTGATAACTTTCACGCGGAGGAATATAAATCATTCCTTTGTCTTCTTCACCCTCTATATTCTCACGGGCCCGACACGAATAAGAAAACAAGTCTTCAAGTCTCTCTTCAGATGGGAGCAGGTTTTTCACCAAGGCTATGATTGACAAAGTGTCACTGTGCTGTAACTCTACAGCATTGCGACTACAAACAAACAAACACTCAATGCAGTCAAGGACAGCTTCTCCAAATAAAATGTACTTAATTGATACATATTTTTAATGAGTTTAATTAGTTAGTGTCTTTTAGAAAGTGAGTATGACAATATTCTTCTTATTTTGAGATTACACTTTCTTTTCTTGAAAATATGGCAGAAATTCCTTGGGTGAAGACCGAAACAGGAATCGATAGGTGCCCTACTCTGGGTCCCGGGTTCAATTCCTGTTTTGGGCGTCACCAAAAAATCGGGAGAGGAATTTCTGCCTTTTTTTCAGGAAAGTGTAATCCTAAAATAACGAGAATACTGTTATACTCACTTTCTAAAAAACACTAACTAATTAAACTGATGCATTCAGCAATGGGAGCTGTGTCAATTACCTCCTTTTTTCGGAGGAGGCTGGTTGACAATGGATAAGGCAGCCGGCATTTAGTTCTGGTGATAGGTGCCATACTCTGGGACCCGGGTAGAGGAATTTCTGCCATATTTTCCAGAAAGTGTAATCCCAAAATAACGAGAATACAATGGTGTATCTTTTAGTATTACAGTATATATTGTTAGGATAGTATGATATGAAAGTAGGCAAAATTTTGGGTCATTCGGTTGCTATAGCAATGGTTGCTATGGGACCAAATCCTGGTTTTGAAGGCTGTAAAGTAAATTGAATTGTGCAGAAAATTTAGAAGTCTGAACTAAAAATGAAGATGTACCTTTGAAGAGAATCTATTGATGGATTATATATCAAAAGTGTTAAGGAAAAAAGGTCTTTATAGTAAATATATTTATATTTACATGGCGGAAATGTGCCGTATTAAGAAATATGCTGAATTGACTTTGCATCTGTTTCCATAATTGTTGGAAATTCATTAGAAATTCACTAGGCACTTCTGGTAATATAAAGCAATTTTATTTCACATTTGTTCTTTTCTCAATTGTTGCTTCAGTCGTCCTGCAAAAAACATTTGTTTGCGGACACAAATTTTGTCCCTGTCCTAAAGAATTACCTCCCCTGCAGTAGGTACAATTATAAAATGGTGCAGTAGGTACGATTGCATAATGGTGCAGTAGGTACAAGGTACAATTACATAATGGTGCAGTAGGTACAATTGCATAATGGTGCAGTAGGTACAATTGCATAATGGTGCAGTAGGTACAATTGCATAATGGTGCAGTAGATACAATTGTAAAATGGTGCAGCACGGTAAATTCATTTGCATAATTGCCCGGTAAGTTCATTTGCATAATTGCCTGGTAAGATCATTTGCATAATGATGCAGTAGATCTATTTGCATAATGGTATGGTAAGATCATTTGCATACGTGTATGGTACGTTCATTTGCATAATGATGCAGTAGATTTAATTGCATAATTATGCAGTGGGTTAATTTGCATAATTGCGAAGTATTTTCAATTGCGGACGCTGTAAGGGTAGAACAGAATATGCTTCTTGTATTTGTAAGATAAATATGACGTCTACACGTCTAACTCATCATCATATGAGATTCATAAGTAATTTATTCCTCGCCAGATTCTCGGAATATATGGTTGATAGGAGATCATCTATAAGAAAATACTTAAATCAAAAATAAATCTGTTGATTGTTTGTGAACTGAAGAGTGACAATTAAGTACATACCTTGAATAGAGAGCTAGAAGTTTGCAATTGACCAGTAACAGTGCATGTTGAACATGTCTATCTCCAGCATTTCCCATCATCTCTGTTACATGCTCCAAGGATTGTATACATCTCTGATTAACTAACTGGTTTACACTAAGTCTTTCTACAGCCTGAAAAAACAGAAACAGACCACCACCAAAAGCTGTAAATTAACTATCTGGTTTACACTAAGTCTTTCTACAGCCTGAAAAAACAGAAACAGACCACCATCAACAGCTGTAAATTAACTATCTGGTTTACACTAAGTCTCTCTACAGCCCGAAAAACAGAAACAGACCACCATCAATAGCTGTAAATTAACTATCTGGTTTACACTAAGTCTCTCTACAGCCTAAAAAAACAGAAACAGACCACCATCAACAGCTGTAAATTAACTATCTGGTTTACACTAAGTCTCTCTACAGCCTGAAAAACAAAAACAGACCACCATCAATAGCTGTAAATTAACTATCTGGTTTACACTAAGTCTCTCTACAGCCCGAAAAACAGAAACAGACCACCATCAATAGCTGTAAATTAACTATCTGGTTTACACTAAGTCTCTCTACAGCCTAAAAAAACAGAAACAGACCACCATCAACAGCTGTAAATTAACTATCTGGTTTACACTAAGTCTCTCTACAGCCTAAAAAAACAGAAACAGACCACCATCAACAGCTGTAAATTAACTAACTGGTTTACACTAAGTCTCTCTACAGCCCGAAAAACAGAAACAGACCACCATCAATAGCTGTAAATTAACTATCTGGTTTACACTAAGTCTCTCTACAGCCTAAAAAAACAGAAACAGACCACCATCAATAGCTGTAAATTAACTAAAAGGTTTACACTAAGTCTCTCTACAGCCCGAAAAACAGAAACAGACCACCATCAATAGCTGTAAATTAACTATCTGGTTTACACTAAGTCTCTCTACAGCCTAAAAAAACAGAAACAGACCACCATCAACAGCTGTAAATTAACTAACTGGTTTACACTAAGTCTCTCTACAGCCCGAAAAACAGAAACAGACCACCATCAATAGCTGTAAATTAACTATCTGGTTTACACTAAGTCTCTCTACAGCCTAAAAAAACAGAAACAGACCACCATCAACAGCTGTAAATTAACTATCTGGTTTACACTAAGTCTCTCTACAGCCTGAAAAAAACAGAAACAGACCACCATCAACAGCTGTAAATTAACTATCTGGTTTACACTAAGTCTTTCTACAGCCTGAAAAACAGAAACAGACCACCATCAACAGCTGTAAATTAACTAACTGGTTTACACTAAGTCTCTCTACAGCCTGAAAAAACAGAAACAGACCACCATCAACAGCTGTAAATTAACTATCTGGTTTACACTAAGTCTCTCTACAGCCTGAAAAAACAGAAACAGACCACCATCAACAGCTGTAAATTAACTAACTGGTTTACACTAAGTCTCTCTACAGCCTGAAAAACAGAAACAGACCACCATCAATAGCTGTAAATTAATTATGTTCAAGACATTTCCCACATTTGGTTTTAAAAAATCCTTCTAAATTTCGACCTTTTGACCACACATGGCCTCCAAATAAAAAGCTTAAAAAAGGTATATGCAGTTTAGTATGTTAATTTTATCCAAGGTCAGGTGAAATGATGCACTCACTATATCTTGCAGTGTAAGTACTGGTATATACTATTTGGATCGATGTGTAATGCGGCCCAGCCTAACACTCACATGTGGCCGTTCACTGCAGAGTCTTTCAGGATTACTGCGAGAAGACTCGTGTTGCTAACTGACAAAACAAAAGACCGTCTAACTATTGCAAACAACACAGCATGGCACCCAGGTGGGGATGGGGTAAATCGGGAAACAGGCGTCAATTCTGCGATTGAAGTGACTGCGATATTTGGACAAGCTCCCTTTAACATGTTATGGGTACAAATGATACTTTTGACGAGTATGCATGAAACTCAAGTGCTTTACCAGATATCTATGGGTACAAATGATACAAGTATGCATGAAACTCAAGTGCTTTACAAGATATCTATGGGTACAAATGATACGAGTATGCATGAAACTCAAGTGCTTTACCAGATATCTATGGGTACAAATGATACAAGTATGCATGAAACTCGTGCTTTACCAGATATCTATGGGTACAAATGATACAAGTATGCATGAAACTCAAGTGCTTTACCAGATATCTATGGGTACAAATGATACTTTTGACAAGTATGCATGGAACTCAAGTGCTTTACAAGATATCTATGGTCAACTTGAATCACTTCGAGGATTTTCTTTCCTTTTAAATAGGATCACAAAACCTAGCATAATATGGTATATAGGCATTAAGAGCTTACATATTACATATTATATTCTCTCAGGTTTACACTACAGCCTGAAAAAACCAGAAACAGACCACCATCATCCATTACAAACAGCATCTTATTAATGTTTAAATATACCTTTGTCGAAATATTGAGATTGTCAATATGCGTTTGTTAAATTTATTCAGAGTTACTTTGCTAATGCATTATGTTAAGCTATTCAGTGGATCAACAAGTTAGGGGGAATAACTCCAGACCAGACTAAAGGACAGTTCATTTTGTAAAATAAAATATTGTTTATCTCCTAGAATAGTTTAGATAGCTGTTTGAACATATGTATTGTAAGAGGAATAGGAGTTTGAAACCAGTTTCAAAAATGTTTTAACCAAAGAAATAATGGTTACCTCAACAAGAAAACTCTGTTCTTCCTGGTATAAGTCAACCCAAGTGTTTAACAAACGCCGTAGGAACTTGTGACGTGCTCTTCTCTCTTGTGAATTATCTGGCTTAATCCTAAATTAAAAAAGTGAAGATAAAATTGAACTAATAAATATAAATAAAAACCTTAACATTTTCAGAAAAAACCTCAACCTAGCGAATCCACACCCAAACTTTATAAAAAAAATGCTGATTTGTCGGTCAAATTATCTGAGAACTGATGATAAGAAACCCCTTATCCATATGCGTATAGGCCTATAGATGGGATTTTTGTGCGTTTTATAAATTTATATATGTATTCATACGTTTTCCTCTTCCGTTATATTTTCATGGTTTCTACATCCCACATTGGCCTTAACCCAGTTGTAGAGATTGTGGCGCTAATGTACTGACGTTCACAACTTCAGCTTCATTGGGCTGCCCAGAAAGAATGATTTCAGCTTTCTATACCCAAATATAATGTTAAGATTGAATATGATAAATGGGTATTGGTTAATACATGATCAAGGGATGGATATGTTAATTATATCCCCGCCGCAGATCCGTACAGCGAGCCATGATTTCACAAACGCCCATATGGATAGGCCCTCTTTTATTCTATATGTATTTGATTTCATACGTATACTCACGAAATCACACACAATTAGAAAATATAAATATAGAGATTGTGATAAATCCCAGACTACATTAAACAATGTGATAAATCCCAGACTACATTAAACAATGTGATAAATCCCAGACTACATTAAACAATGTGATAAATCCCAGACTACATTAAACAATGTGATAAATCCCAGACTACATTAAACAATGTGATAATTCCCAGACTACATTAAACAATGTGATAAATCCCAGACTACATTAAACAATGTGATAAATCCCAGACTACATTAAACAATGTGATAAATCCCAGACTACATTAAACAATGTGATAAATCCCAGACTACATTAAACAATGTGATAAATCCCAGACTACATTAAACAATGTGATAAATCCCAGACTACATTAAACAATGTGATAAATCCCAGACTACATTAAACAATGTGATAAATCCCAGACTACATTAAACAATGTGATAAATCCCAGACTACATTAAACAATGTGATAAATCCCAGACTACATTAAACAATGTGATAAATCCCAGACTACATTAAACAATGTGATATAAATATAGAGATTGTGATAAATCCCAGACTACATTAAACATAGCTCACTCTTCTGCCACAGGTCCAAATAAAACACTGACAAGTTTCTGGAAAACAGATAATTTACGCTTCAGAAATTCTTCCGACTCTGTTTTATCTCCATTAATGGCCAAATGAAGCTGATCGCCAAACTGTAGATAAATAAATAAAAAGCGCTCAGTATTTAGTACATTGAAAAATAAACGTAAATTTACAAAACTTTATCTATCACAAAACATTCTACAACAGTACTAGTGTTTTAACCATAGTCACTTCATACAAACATAATTTCTTTTACATAAGTGATATTTGGGAGCAGCAATATACATCCAGTATATCGGCTCACTCATAGGTTCCTAAATTCATACTTTGTTCAGATATCAAGATGAAACAGTTTAAATTTCAAAAGGCTGGTCAAAAAGTTGCATGTAGAAGACTTCAGCTCCCCTGGCATTTACTCAGGGTATTCAGCCATAGGGCACCAAAGTTGGGCCAATGCTGTCAACATTATTGTCCCAATTTTTTGATTTTTACATCTAATGCTAAGATTACCAAGTCAGCGTCTATAAAGATGTTTAAGAGAAGGAAACTATTCAAATCCTAGCCAAACCATAGACTAAATAACAAAGAAAAGACATCTAAGAAGTGTAGAAAGTCTACTTTTGTACACTGTCCCATTCAGTGAGTACACCCTGGCTCAAGCAATAATCACATGATCAATGTCACATGTTAATTACGCAATGTGGCTAATGGTTGGCTAGCACTAAAAATAAGATACAATAAGATCTAGTTTCTTGATAAAACAGAATGGTTTAAAGTTTTAAGTGTTTCAAACAGCGTACAAACTTTTGCATTGTTATTTGATCTTCAAGTTCTAATTTAGTTAAAAAAGTGTTTTTTTTTTCTAACCATCCAACGTAATAAATCATGATGCCTGGTAATTAAACCTGATAAGAGGATGTGTTGTAGTAAAACAGCATCTATTGTAATAATACCTGATGTAAAAAATGATGTGTTGTAATAAAACCTGGTGTAAAGAAGATGTGTTGTAATAAAACCTGATGTAAAGAGGATGTGTTGTAATAAAACCTGGTGTAAAGAAGATGTGTTGTAATAAAACCTGGTGTAAAGAAGATGTGTTGTAATAAAACCTGGTGTAAAGAGGATGTGTTGTAATAAAACCTGGTGTAAAGAAGATGTGTTGTAATAAAACCTGGTGTAAAGAAGATGTGTTGTAATAAAACCTGGTGTAAAGAGGATGTGTTGTAATAAAACCTGGTGTAAAGAGGATGTGTTGTAATAAAACTTGGTGTAAAGAAGATGTGTTGTAATAAAACCTGGTGTAAAGAAGATGTGTTGTTATAAAACCTGGTGTAAGGAAGATGTGTTGTAATAAAACCTGGTGTAAAGAGGATGTGTTGTAATAAAACCTGGTGTAAAGAAGATGTGTTGTAATAAAACCTGGTGTAAAGAGGATATGTTGTAATAAAACCTGGTGTAAAGAAGATGTGTTGTAATAAAACCTGGTGTAAAGAGGATATGTTGTAATAAAACCTGGTGTAAAGAAGATGTGTTGTAATAAAACCTGGTGTAAAGAGGATGTGTTGTAATAAAACATGGTGTAAGGAGGATGTGTTGTAATAAAACCTGATGTAAAGAAGATGTGTTGTAATAAAACCTGGTGTAAAGAGGATATGTTGTAATAAAACCTGGTGTAAAGAAGATGTGTTGTAATAAAACCTGGTGTAAAGAGGATATGTTGTAATAAAACCTGGTGTAAAGAAGATGTGTTGTAATAAAACCTGGTGTAAAGAGGATGTGTTGTAATAAAACCTGGTGTAAAGAAGATGTGTTGTAATAAAACCTGGTGTAAAGAGTGAGTGAGTGATTGGGGTTTTTACGTCCTGCTCAACAGTATTTCGGTTATATGAAGACGTTGTCTCCCTGTGACATGGCGGATTTCCACCGCTCTTTTAGGGGCTGTCTCACCGAGACGACTTGCCGAAGACAACCAGCAAGCCCCCTCACCCAGTCACAGTATACTGACACCGGGCCAACCAGTCGCTGCTCTAACTCCTATTGCTGACCTGGTGTAAAGAAGATGTGTTGTATTAAAACCTGGTGTAAAGAGGATGTGTTGTAATAAAACCTGGTGTAAAGAGGATGTGTTGTAATAAAACCTGGTGTAAAGAAGATGTGTTGTAATAAAACCTGGTGTAAAGAAGATGTGTTGTAATAAAACCTGGTGTAAAGAAGATGTGTTGTAATAAAACCTGGTGTAAAGAGGATGTGTTGTAATAAAACCTGGTGTAAAGAAGATGTGTTGTAATAAAACCTGGTGTAAAGAGGATGTGTTGTAATAAAACCTGCTGTAAAGAAGATGTGTTGTAATAAAACCTGGTGTAAAGAAGATGTGTTGTAATAAAACCTGGTGTAAAGAGGATGTGTTGTAATAAAACCTGGTGTAAGGAGGATGTGTTGTAATAAAACCTGATGTAAAGAAGATGTGTTGTAATAAAACCTGGTGTAAAGAAGATGTGTTGTATTAAAACCTGGTGTAAAGAAGATGTGTTGTAATAAAACCTGGTGTAAAGAAGATGTGTTGTAATAAGACCTGGTGTAAAGAGGATATGTTGTAATAAAACCTGGTGTAAAGAAGATGTGTTGTAATAAAACCTGATGTAAAGAGGATGTGTTGTAATAAAACCTGGTGTAAAGAAGATGTGTTGTAATAAAACCTGGTGTAAAGAGGATATGTTGTAATAAAACTTGGTGTAAAGAAGATGTGTTGTAATAAACCTGGTGTAAAGAAGATGTGTTGTAATAAAACCTGGTGTAAAGATGTGTTGTAATAAAACCTGGTGTAAAGAGGATATGTTGTAATAAAACCTGGTGTAAAGAAGTTGTGTTGTAATAAAACATGATGTAAAGAGGATATGTTGTAATAAAACCTGGTGTAAAGAAGATGTGTTGTAATAAAACCTGGTGTAAAGAGGATATGTTGTAATAAAACCTGGTGTAAAGAAGATGTGTTGTAATAAAACCTGATGTAAGGAAGATGTGTTGTAATAAAACCTGGTGTAAAGAGGATGTGTTGTAGTAAAACCTGGTGTAAAGAGGATGTGTTGTAATAAAACCTGGTGTAAAGAGGATGTGTTGCTGCACAACGTAGGCTACTGATGTAAAGAGGATGTGTTGCTGCACAACGCAGGCTACTGATGTAAAGAGGATGCGTTGCTGCACAACGTAGGCTACTGATATAAAGAGGATACGTTGCTGCACAACGTAGGCTACTGATGTAAAGAGGATGTGTTGCTGCACAACATAGGCTACTGATGTGAAGAGGATGAGTTGCTGCACAACGTAGGCTACTGATGTAAAGAGGATGTGTTGCTGCACAACGTAGGCCACTGATGTAAAGAGGATGTGTTGCTGCACAATGTAGGCTACTGATGTAAAGAGGATGTGTAGCTGCACAGCGTAGGCTACTGATGTAAAGAGGATGTGTTGCTGCACAACATAGGCTACTGATGTAAAGAGGATGTGTTGCTGCACAACGTAGGCTACTGATGTAAAGAGGATGTGTTGCTGCACAACGTAGGCTACTGATGTAAAGAGGATGTGTTGCTGCACAACGTAGGCTACTGATGTAAAGAGGATGTGTTGCTGCATAACGTAGGCTACTGATGTAAAGAGGATGCGTTGCTGCACAACGTAGGCTACTGATGTAAAGAGGATGCGTTGCTGCACAACGCAGGCTACTGATGTAAAGAGGATGTGTTGCTGCACAACGTAGGCTACTGATGTAAAGAGGATGTGTTGCTGCACAACGTAGGCTACTGATGTAAAGAGGATGTGTTGCTGCACAACGTAGGCTACTGATGTAAAGAGGATGTGTTGCTGCACAACGTAGGCTACTGATGTGAAGAGGATGAGTTGCTGCACAACGTACATGTAGGCTACTGATGTAAAGAGGATGTGTTGCTGCACAACGTAGGCTACTGATGTGAAGAGGATGAGTTGCTGCACAACGTAGGCTGCTGATGTAAAGAGGATGTGTTGCTGCACAACGTAGGCTACTGATGTAAAGAGGATGTGTTGCTGCACAACGTAGGCTACTGATGTAAAGAGGATGTGTTGCTGCATAACGTAGGCTACTGATGTAAAGAGGATGTGTTGCTGCACAACGTAGGCTACTGATGTAAAGAGGATGTGTTGCTGCACAACGTAGGCTACTGATGTAAAGAGGATGTGTTGCTGCACAACGTAGGCTATTGATGTAAAGAGGATGTGTTGCTGCACAACGTAGGCTACTGATGTAAAGAGGATGTGTTGCTGCACAACGTAAGCTACTGATGTAAAGAGGATGTGTTGCTGCACAACATAGGCTACTGATGTGAAGAGGATGAGTTGCTGCACAACGTAAGCTACTGATGTAAAGAGGATGTGTTGCTGCACAACGTAGGCTACTGATGTAAAGAGGATGTGTTGCTGCACAACGTAGGCTACTGATGTAAAGAGGATGTGTTGTTGCACATCGTAGGCTACTGATGTAAAGAGGATCTGTTGCTGCACAACGTAGGCTACTGATGTAAAGAGGATGTGTTGCTGCACAACGTAGGCTACTGATGTAAAGAGGATGTGTTGTTGCACAACGTAGG
The DNA here is from genome assembly GCA_963971465.1 of Lepidochitona cinerea. NCBI lineage: Eukaryota > Metazoa > Mollusca > Polyplacophora > Chitonida > Tonicellidae > Lepidochitona > Lepidochitona cinerea. The sequence continues at coordinate 492,021 of OZ020553.1, read as the reverse complement.
CTACTGATGTAAAGAGGATGTGTTGCTGCACAACGTAGGCTACTGATGTAAAGAGGATGTGTTGCTGCACAACATAGGCTACTGATGTAAAGAGGATGTGTTGTTGCACATCGTAGGCTACTGATGTAAAGAGGATGTGTTGTTGCACAACGTAGGCTACTGATGTAAAGAGGATGTGTTGTTGCACAACGTAGGCTACTGATGTAAAGAGGATGTGTTGTTGCACAACGTCTACTCACCTGTTTAAATACAAAGAGAAAACCATTTTCACATTTGACAGATGAGTATGGATTGTCTAATTGAACAGCCATAAATCTTTGTGAAGCAGCCAAAGGTGAAAACAATTGTACAGCAACATTTGGATCAATTGTGTGAGATTCAGCAGCATCAAACTGAAAATAAAATAAAACGTTTTGATCAGATGCGGCTTTAAAAAGGGCTTATAAATAACAATGCCTGGCAGAGAGTTAAACATATCTATACAGCAGAACCTTGACCCCCACCCTGATATGCAGGTAGAACGTTTTCCTGGTGCCAACTTCAATTCCTCAGAAAGTTATCTTGAATATTGGTATCAATAACAAGACAACTACTGAGCCAACCATTTCAGTAGTAAGCTTTATTTCTTGACGATTGATTACAAAATAATAAACATTAGCTCTGAAGAGCTATCTATCGTCGTCTGCATAAGAATATAAAACATTAAAAACATATAATAAAACATGAAGTATCTGTACAAGGTATATACATATATGTAAAATATTTTGGTTGTTTAACTATACATATGATTTTTAAAACATTTGGTGAGAAAATAGATGTGATAAGATCATTCAAGAAATTGTAAATTTGAAAATGTTAAATGAAATAAATATACAAATAGTTATATATTTATTATCACTTAAACACAAATAGTTATATGTACAAATTTTTTATTTTTTTTTTTGGTAGATTTTAAATTTGATCTAAGAAAATATAGATTATGAAGTACATAAAATACTGGAATATAATAATATGTTTGAATGACAGTAGTCACAAGACACATGCAGAACATTTCCAATTAGGACCAGCCCATGTATGTATCTGTGACTTGAAACATTTACAATCAATTGTTATAGTGTTAAAAAATATAATCAGTTTCATTCCTCATGTCCATATCTTTGCGGCTGTATATATGAAACTCATTTGTACAAATTTATTTGCTTTAACTTTTGATAACTCAACCAGATTTATAAATCGAAAACTATATGAAAAACTACGAGGCACGATCGATGAATAAGGTGAGTTAAGATCGCTGAGGGTTGTCTTGGAGGATCAAAAGGTCACAGCAGTTGCGGATATACAATCCTTGGTCTCTGTTCATGCTGGGCTTGGTTTTCCAGGGCCCTGTCTTACGAAGCTGGCGTAAAGTTGTGCATAGGCCTACAACATAGACCAGTTGCGACTAGGGCGTAAGTACCTATAGCTTTAACACTGATTTACGTCCGACGTAACTTACGCCAGCTTTGTAAGACAGGGCCCTGATGTGGATGGCTTCCTGTAGTTTTCTCTTCTTCCAATGGTGCTGGTTGACAGATAGTGTTGTAGTGGTTTCCCATTTGAAGTGCGAGTAGGGTTGGAAATTATGTGTTCAGAAATGGCAGATTTGTATGGACAAGGCAGGAAACAATTCTCAGAGCGGAGCTCACAAAATCAGCCACAAAAAATAAGACACTCCCCCAAAAAACGTATTCCAAAAGCAACACAAAACTTATTTTCCTGACCGGCAGTCTAAACACCCTTCGGATACCTTCGCTCTCCCCCGGTCGGCTTTGGAAGAACACCAAACATCTGTTAACAAACTTGAATAATATTTATTATATATACATACATGTAGGCCTATAATATAGAGTGGTCAGGGGAGACCACTGCGTGCACCTGTTGGGCAGCCTTCTAAATTACAATAGTCAATATAAACCCTGAAAATATGTAGGGCCTACCTCAATAAGACCAGCTTCCTTTCCTTGGTTGTTAACATATTGAGTGAATTCTTCATTTGCAGCCAGGAAAACCACATCATTCATGCCGTCGAAGACGATCGTTCCTTTCATACTGATCAAACTCTACCACTCAAAGGCCAATTTCGTCTGCTACCCCCACTACAGTCACGTGCACTGACCAAATGTAATTTATTTATAGTCTATAGATTCGTATTCATTTGGGATAAATAAGATTATATTAAATGTCAAAAAGAGTGTATTCTTCAAATTTATGGAGTTTTGTTTCCTGAAAGATAAGTAATAGTTATCATTTCAAAAATGTAATCGATTTTATACTATTTTACCAACAAGAATACGAAATGCGTTTAGACCTTTGACATTAGTCAAACTAAAACAACAACAACATGAACAAACTGCAACAAACATACATAGACATCAACATGACGCGAAGCAACTTTTGGCAATATAATGGTTGAATATCGCCCAACGGGGATTGATATACATCTGGAGGGGCAATGAAATGGACGAGGTATTTAGTTAGTGTTAGCTAGTTTCATTTTTCCAATAGAATGCTTTGAATATTGGTTTGTACCATTGGGGTACCATTTATCGCGGGAGGTGTACCGAACAGGTTGGGGAAAGTCGCCGATCGGCGGGTTTTCCATCGATCGATGGGGAATAGAACGGGTCATCCTTATGTCTGGCCTAGGACCAGCCTAAGTTAGTTCAAAACTTCTTGGTTTAACAAGTTCGTTTATTTGAAACAAGCCAAAACTCAGTGACCAATGGTCAAGTGTGATGATAAACGAACTTGTTAAACCAAGAAAATTTCATCAAACCACTAATGCACTATTTCAACATAGTTGAAAAATAAAATGCGAAATCACATTCTGCACAAGCAATCTTGTTTGGTTTTTACATACAGCCTCACTGGGCTGGGGGTTGAGTGTGGAAAAGTAAATAAATGATTCCGGGTCTTATAACTGCCGATATCTGTCTGAAAACATACCAGATAAAAGAAGAAAGTATAAATATTGTAATCAGATGCATAAATAGTGGTAATTCAATGTATAATTTAAAGCAAGTAATCGTTGTATATAAGCCGGCTGGTCCTAGGCTGGCCAGACTGGTCCTAGGCCAGACATTAGGATGACCCGAATAGAACCCGCCGATTGGTGGGTTAACTTTGTTCAAAAGTGACAACTTTCTCTTTATCTGCCCTCTCTTGTGTTTTTGGCGAACTATCGATTTCTACAAGTACAAGTACAACAACAATGCATGGGTCCAATTTTGAAATTCGAAACTTGTTGCAATGGCTAGCTCTACCTTCAAGTTCAAAGTCGACTTGCCGTGTGCGCTGAAGCGGTTGACATTTATTTCTTTCAAGTGTCAAACAAATTGCGCCATTTTAAGCATGTGTTTTGAAATAAACAGAAATATCTACTCACATGTTTTACCTATCCGTATGTAGTGCACGCTCTGTAGTTCTCAAAAATTACCACAAGGCGTAAATCCATCCCCAAGTAAGGCTAAAATTGGTGAAGAACTGTAAGCGACCAACTCTAACACTGAACTTCCAGTCACTCTTCTGATTGAAGTCGAATTGCATATACATATTAAATTAAATTGAAAGACAAGTGGTTGCAAATAATGTATTTTACTCCATTATAAGAGCAATAAAAACAATGCTAAAATACTCAATTCCCAGTTACTGGCCTAATAAATTCAGACTTCTATGAAACCCTGCACATCATACAGGGGAAAGACCTGAGTATTGGACAGACTGACACACATCACATCTTGACGTGTCCCATAAAACAGATAACTTGACATCCAGTACCTCACTTACAGGTAGGTGTCCCATAAACAGATAACGTGACATCCAGTACCTCAGTCAGGAGTCCCATAAACAGATAACTTGACACCTAGTACCTCAGTCAGGAGTCCCATAAACAGATAACTTGACATCCAGTACCTCAGTCAAGAGTCCCATAAACAGATAACTTGACATCCAGTACCTCACTCAGGTGTCGAATAAACAGATAACTTGACATCCAGTACCTCAGTCAGGAGTCCCATAAACAGATAACTTGACATCCAGTACCTCAGTCAGGTGTCCCATAAACAGATAACGTGACATCCAGTACCTCAGTTAAGAGTCCCATAAACAGATAACTTGACACCCAGTACCTCAGTCAGGTGTCCCATAAACAGATAACGTGACATCCAGTACCTCAGTCAGGAGTCCCATAAACAGATAACTTGACATCCAGTACCTCAGTCAGGAGTCCCATAAACAGATAACTTGACATCCAGTACCTCAGTCAAGAGTCCCATAAACAGATAACTTGACATCCAGTACCTCAGTCAAGAGTCCCATAAACAGATAACGTGACATCCAGTACCTCAGTCAAGAGTCCCATAAACAGATAACTTGACATCCAGTACCTCAGTCAGGTGTCGAATAAAACAGATAACTTGACATCCAGTACCTCAGTCAGGAGTCCCATAAACAGATAACTTGACATCCAGTACCTCAGTCAGGAGTCCCATAAACAGATAACTTGACATCCAGTACCTCACTCAGGTGTCGAATAAAACAGATAACTTGACATCCAGTACCTCAGTCAGGAGTCCCATAAACAGATAACTTGACATCCAGTACCTCACTCAGGTGTCGAATAAAACAGATAACTTGACATCCAGTACCTCACTCAGGTGTCGAATAAAACAGATAACTTGACATCCAGTACCTCAGTCAGGAGTCCCATAAAACAGATAACTCATTCGGATTTGAACAAAATCGAGATTTGAAATCCTTTCCCTGTTTCGTATCATTTCCCCTTAAACATATATGTGCCTCTCTATATCTTTACGATTTGATACTAATCACATCAGATTTAGCTCGCATGTATAGCCTCATCAGTTCATCACATCAGATTTAGCTCGCATGTATAGCCACATCAGTTGATCACATCAGATTTAGCTCTCCTGTATAGCCACATCAGTTGATCACATCGGATTTAGCTCTCCTGTATAGCCACATCAGTTCATCACATCAGATTTAGCTCGCATGTATAGCCACATCAGTTCATCACATCAGATTTAGCTCGCATGTATAGCCTCATCAGTTCATCACATCAGATTTAGCTCTCCTGTATAGCCACATCAGTTGATCACATCGGATTTAGCTCTCCTGTATAGCCACATCAGTTCATCACATCAGATTTAGCTCGCATGTATAGCCACATCAGTTGATCACATCAGATTTAGCTCGCATGTATAGCCACATCAGTTGATCACATCGGATTTAGCTCTCCTGTATAGCCACATCAGTTGATCACATCAGATTTAGCTCGCATGTATAGCCACATCAGTTGATCACATCAGATTTAGCTCTCCTGTATAGCCACATCAGTTGATCACATCAGATTTAACTCGCATGTATAGCCACATCAGTTCATCACATCGGATTTAGCTCTCCTGTATAGCCACATCAGTTGATCACATCAGATTTAACTCGCATGTATAGCCACATCAGTTGATCACATCAGATTTAGCTCTCCTGTATAGCCACATCAGTTGATCACATCAGATTTAGCTCGCATGTATAGCCACATCAGTTGATCACATCAGATTTAGCTCTCCTGTATAGCCACATCAGTTGATCACATCAGATTTAACTCGCATGTATAGCCACATCAGCTCATCACATCGGATTTAGCTCCCCTGTATAGCCACATCACTTCATCACATCAGACTTACAGTAGCTCGCATGTATAGCCACATCTGTATCTGTTCATCCCATGACTTGCTAGTATTTTATCTTAAATGTTTGTTTTAAGTTGACAGTGTCATTTGTCTTTAATATGTCTGTTCATTTCAGCCCCTTCCGCTCAGTATAAGAGATATTAATCCTCATATAGTTTGTTCTCTCTGTGCGGGTTATTTCATAGATGCAACAACCATCACAGAATGTCTACACACATGTAAGTATACACTCGTCAAATCTGCTCTCTTCAAATCTTAATAAAGACAATCACTGTTTAAATCATTTATTCAGACATTTATTTTGAGGTTACAACAATCCCTGTTCAAATCTAGCAGACATTTGTTTTGATGTTACAACAGTCACTGTTCAAATCTTAGAGACATTTGTTTTGATGTTACAACAGTCACTGTTCAAATCTAGCAGACATTTGTTTTGATGTTACAACAATCACTGTTCAACTCTTAGAGACATTTGTTTTGATGTTACAACAGTCACTGTTCAACTCTTAGAAGCATTTGTTTTGATGTTACAACAGTCACTGTTCAACTCTTAGAGACATTTGTATTGAGGTTACAACAATCCCTGTTCAACCCTTAGAGACATTTGTTTTGATGTTACAACAGCCAATGTTCAACTCTAAGAGACATTTGTTTTGATGTTACAACAGTCATTGTCAACTCTTAGAGACATTTGTTTTGATGTTACAACAGTCACTGTTCAACTCTTAGAAGCATTTGTTTTGATGTTACAACAGTCACTGTTCAACCCTTAGAGACATTTGTTTTGATGTTACAACAATCCCTGTTCAAATCTAGCAGACATTTGTTTTGATGTTACAACAATCCCTGTTCAACCCTTAGAGACATTTGTTTTGATGTTACAACAGTCACTGTTCAACCCTTAGAGACATTTGTTTTGATGTTACAACAATCCCTGTTCAAATCTAGCAGACATTTGTTTTGATGTTACAACAATCCCTGTTCAACCCTTAGAGACATTTGTTTTGATGTTACAACAGTCACTGTTCAACCCTTAGAGACATTTGTTTTGATGTTACAACAGCCAATGTTCAACTCTAAGAGACATTTGTTTTGATGTTACAACAGTCATTGTCAACTCTTAGAGACATTTGTTTTGATGTTACAACAGTCACTGTTCAACTCTTAGAAGCATTTGTTTTGATGTTACAACATTCACTGTTCAACCCTTAGAGACATTTGTTTTGATGTTACAACAATCCCTGTTCAAATCTAGCAGACATTTGTTTTGATGTTACAACAATCCCTGTTCAACCCTTAGAGACATTTGTTTTGATGTTACAACAGTCACTGTTCAACTCTTAGAGACATTTGTTTTGATGTTACAACAATCCCTGTTCAACCCTTAGAGACATTTGTTTTGATGTTACAACAATCCCTGTTCAACCCTTAGAGACATTTGTTTTGATGTTACAACAGTCACTGTTCAACCCTTAGAGACATTTGTTTTGATGTTACAACAATCCCTGTTCAAATCTAGCAGACATTTGTTTTGATGTTACAACAATCCCTGTTCAACCCTTAGAGACATTTGTTTTGATGTTACAACAGTCACTGTTCAACCCTTAGAGACATTTGTTTTGATGTTACAACAGCCAATGTTTAACTCTTAGAGACATTTGTTTTGATGTTACAACAGTCATTGTCAACTCTTAGAGACATTTGTTTTGATGTTACAACAGTCACTGTTCAACTCTTAGAAGCATTTGTTTTGATGTTACAACAATCCCTGTTCAACCCTTAGAGACATTTGTTTTGATGTTACAACAGTCACTGTTCAACTCTTAGAGACATTTGTTTTGATGTTACAACAATCCCTGTTCAACCCTTAGAGACATTTGTTTTGATGTTACAACAATCCCTGTTCAACCCTTAGAGACATTTGTTTTGATGTTACAACAGTCACTGTTCAACCCTTAGAGACATTTGTTTTGATGTTACAACAATCCCTGTTCAAATCTAGCAGACATTTGTTTTGATGTTACAACAATCCCTGTTCAACCCTTAGAGACATTTGTTTTGATGTTACAACAGTCACTGTTCAACCCTTAGAGACATTTGTTTTGATGTTACAACAGCCAATGTTCAACTCTTAGAGACATTTGTTTTGATGTTACAACAGTCATTGTCAACTCTTAGAGACATTTGTTTTGATGTTACAACAGTCACTGTTCAACTCATAGAAGCATTTGTTTTGATGTTACAACAGTCACTGTTCAACCCTTAGAGACATTTGTTTTGATGTTACAACAATCCCTGTTCAACTCTTAGAGACATTTGTTTTGATGTTACAACAGCCAATGTTCAACCCTTAGAGACATTTGTTTTGATGTTACAACAATCCCTGTTCAACCCTTAGAGACATTTGTTTTGATGTTACAACAGTCACTGTTCAACCCTTAGAGACATTTGTTTTGATGTTACAACAATCCCTGTTCAACTCTTAGAGACATTTGTATTGATGTTTCAACAATCCCTGTTCAACCCTTAGAGACATTTGTTTTGATGTTACAACAGCCAATGTTCAACCCTTAGAGACATTTGTTTTGATGTTACAACAATCCCTGTTCAACCCTTAGAGACATTTGTTTTGATGTTACAACAGTCACTGTTCAACCCTTAGAAGCATTTGTTTTGATGTTACAACAGTCACTGTTCAACCCTTAGAGACATTTGTTTTGATGTTACAACAGTCACTGTTCAACCCTTAGAAGCATTTGTTTTGATGTTACAACAGTCACTGTTCAACCCTTAGAAGCATTTGTTTTGATGTTACAACAATCCCTGTTCAACCCTTAGAGACATTTGTTTTGATGTTACAACAGTCACTGTTCAACCCTTAGAGACATTTGTTTTGATGTTACAACAGCCAATGTTCAACTCTTAGAGACATTTGTTTTGATGTTACAACAGTCATTGTCAACTCTTAGAGACATTTGTTTTGATGTTACAACAGTCACTGTTCAACTCATAGAAGCATTTGTTTTGATGTTACAACAGTCACTGTTCAACCCTTAGAGACATTTGTTTTGATGTTACAACAATCCCTGTTCAAATCTAGCAGACATTTGTTTTGATGTTACAACAATCCCTGTTCAAATCTAGCAGACATTTGTTTTGATGTTACAACAATCCCTGTTCAAATCTAGCAGACATTTGTTTTGATGTTACAACAATCCCTGTTCAACCCTTAGAGACATTTGTTTTGATGTTACAACAGTCACTGTTCAACCCTTAGAGACATTTGTTTTGATGTTACAACAGCCAATGTTCAACTCTAAGAGACATTTGTTTTGATGTTACAACAGTCATTGTCAACTCTTAGAGACATTTGTTTTGATGTTACAACAGTCATTGTCAACTCTTAGAGACATTTGTTTTGATGTTACATGTACAACAGTCACTGTTCAACTCATAGAAGCATTTGTTTTGATGTTACAACAGCCAATGTTCAACCCTTAGAGACATTTGTTTTGATGTTACAACAATCCCTGTTCAAATCTAGCAGACATTTGTTTTGATGTTACAACAATCCCTGTTCAACCCTTAGAGACATTTGTTTTGATGTTACAACAGTCACTGTTCAACTCTTAGAGACATTTGTTTTGATGTTACAACAGCCAATGTTCAACCCTTAGAGACATTTGTTTTGATGTTACAACAGTCACTGTTCAACTCATAGAAGCATTTGTTTTGATGTTACAACAGCCAATGTTCAACCCTTAGAGACATTTGTTTTGATGTTACAACAGTCACTGTTCAACTCATAGAAGCATTTGTTTTGAGGTTACAACAATCCCTGTTCAAATCTAGCAGACATTTGTTTTGATGTTACAACAGTCACTGTTCAACCCTTAGAGACATTTGTTTTGATGTTACAACAATCCCTGTTCAACTCTTAGAGACATTTGTATTGATGTTTCAACAATCCCTGTTCAAATCTAGCAGACATTTGTTTTGATGTTACAACAGTCAATGTTCAAATCTAGCAGATATTTATTTTGATGTTACAACAATCCCTGTTCAACCCTTAGAGACATTTGTTTTGATGTTACAACAGCCAATGTTCAACCCTTAGAGACATTTGTTTTGATGTTACAACAATCCCTGTTCAACCCTTAGAGACATTTGTTTTGATGTTACAACAGTCACTGTTCAACCCTTAGAGACATTTGTTTTGATGTTACAACAGCCAATGTTCAACTCTTAGAGACATTTGTTTTGATGTTACAACAGTCATTGTCAACTCTTAGAGACATTTGTTTTGATGTTACAACAGTCACTGTTCAACTCATAGAAGCATTTGTTTTGATGTTACAACAGTCACTGTTCAACCCTTAGAGACATTTGTTTTGATGTTACAACAATCCCTGTTCAACTCTTAGAGACATTTGTATTGATGTTTCAACAATCCCTGTTCAAATCTAGCAGACATTTGTTTTGATGTTACAACAGTCAATGTTCAAATCTAGCAGATATTTATTTTGATGTTACAACAATCCCTGTTCAACTCTTAGAGACATTTGTTTTGATGTTACAACAGTCAATGTTCAACCCTTAGAGACATTTGTTTTGATGTTACAACAATCCCTGTTCAAATCTAGCAGACATTTGTTTTGATGTTACAACAATCCCTGTTCAAATCTAGCAGATATTTATTTTGATGTTACAACAATCCCTGTTCAACTCTTAGAGACATTTGTTTTGATGTTACAACAATCCCTGTTCAAATCTAGCAGACATTTGTTTTGATGTTACAACAGTCACTGTTCAACTCTTAGAGACATTTGTTTTGATGTTACAACAATCCCTGTTCAAATCTAGCTGACATTTGTTTTGATGTTACAACAGTCAATGTTCAACCCTTAGAGACATTTGTTTTGATGTTACAACAATCCCTGTTCAAATCTAGCAGACATTTGTTTTGATGTTACAACAATCCCTGTTCAAATCTAGCTGACATTTGTTTTGATGTTACAACAGTCAATGTTCAACCCTTAGAGACATTTGTTTTGATGTTACAACAATCCCTGTTCAAATCTAGCAGATATTTATTTTGATGTCACTATAATCGTTATTAAAATCTATAACTTTTAAATGGCATTTAGAAGTAAGGATAGATAAACACAAGACAACTTTCTGGATTACTACTACTTCCATTTATTGCTCACGACGTTTCGCCAGAAATGCCTCTGGCGTCAGATATGCCTCTGGCATCATCATTACTTGATGACGCCAGAGGCATATTTGGGGAAACATCGTGAGCATCGTGAAATAGAAGAAGTAGTAATCCAGAAAGTTGTCTTGTGTTTGTTCAAATCTAGCAGATATGTATTTTGATGTTACAACAATCACTGTTCAATTCTTGTAGACATTTATTTTGATGTTATAACAAGTACTGAGTGACTCCAGATATGGCAGATATTTATTTTGATATTACAACAAGCACTGAGTGACTCCAGATATTGCAGATATTTATTTTGATATTACAACAAGCACTGAGTGACTCCAGATATTGCAGATATTTATTTTGATATTGCAACAAGCACTGAGTGACTCCAGATATTGCAGATATTTATTTTGATATTACAACAAACACTGGGTGACTCCAGATATTGCAGATATTTATTATGATATTATGACAAGCACTGAGTGACTCTAGATATTGCAGATATTTATTTTGATATTACAACAAACACTGGGTGACTCCAGATATTGCAGATATTTATTATGATATTATGACAAACACTGGGTGACTCCAGATATTGCAGATATTTATTTTGATATTACAACAAACACTGGGTGACTCCAGATATTGCAGATATTTATTTTGATATTATGACAAACACTGACTCCAGATATGGCAGATATTTATTTTGATATTGCAACAAGCACTGAGTGACTCCAGACATTTATTTTGATATTATGACAAACACTGAGTGACTCCAGATATGGCAGATATTTATTTTGATATTATGACAAACACTGGGTGACTCCAGATATTGCAGATATTTATTTTGATATTATGACAAACACTGAGTGACTGCAGATATGGCAGATATTTATTTTGATATTACAACAAGCACTGAGTGACTCCAGATATTGCAGATATTTATTTTGATATTGCAACAAGCACTGAGTGACTCCACACATTTATTTTGATATTATGACAAACACTGAGTGACTCCAGATATGGCAGATATTTATTTTGATAGTGCAACAAGCACTGAGTGACTTCAGATATTGCAGATATTTATTTTGATATTACAACATACACTGGGTGACTCCAGATATTGCAGATATTTATTCTGATATTGCAACAAGCACTGGGTGACTCCAGATATTGCAGATATTTATTTTGATATTGCATTTGCAACAAGCACTGAGTGACTTCAGATATTGCAGATATTTATTTTGATATTACAAGATACACTGGGTGACTCCAGATATTGCAGATATTTATTTTGATATTGCAACAAGCACTGGGTGACTCCAGATATTGGAGATATTTATTTTGATATTACAACAAACACTGGGTGACTCCAGATATTGCAGATATTTATTTTGATATTGCAACAAGCACTGGGTGACTCCAGATATTGCAGATATTTATTTTGATATTGCAACAAGCACTGAGTGACTCCAGAAATTGCAGATATTTATTTTGATATTGCAACAAGCACTGAGTGACTCCAGATATTGCAGATATTTATTTTGATATTACAACAAACACTGGGTGACTCCAGATATGGCAGATATTTATTTTGATATTATGACAAACACTGAGTGACTCCAGATATGGCAGATATTTATTTTGATATTACAACAAGCACTGAGGGACTCCAGATATTGCAGATATTTATTTTGATATTATGACAAGCTGTGAGTGACTCTAGATATGGCAGATATTTATTTTGATATTCCAACAAGCTCTGAGTGACTCTAGGTATGGCAGATATTTATTTTGATATTACAACAAACACTGAGTGACTCCAGATATTGCAGATATTTATTTTGATATTGCAACAAGCACTGAGTGACTCCAGATATTGCAGATATTTATTTTGATATTACAAGCACTGAGGGACTAGATATTGCAGATATTTATTTTGATATTACAACAAGCACTGAGGGACTAGATATTGCAAATATTTATTTTGATATTACAACAAACACTGAGGGACTAGATATTGCAGATATTTATTTTGATATTCCAACAATCACAGAGTGACTCCAGATATTGCAGATATTTATTTTGATATTACAACAAACACTGAGTGACTCCAGATATTGCAGATATTTATTTTAATATTCCAACAAGCACTGAGGGACTAGATATTGCAGATATTTATTTTGATATTACAACAAACACTGAGTGACTCCAGATATTGCAGATATTTATTTTGATATTACAACAAGCACTGAGTGACTCCAGATATTGCAGATATTTATTTTGATATTACAACAAGCACTGAGTGACTCCAGATATTGCAGATATTTATTTTGATATTACAACAAGCACTGAGTGACTCCAGATATTGCAGATATTTATTTTGATATTATGACAAACACTGAGTGACTCCAGATATTGCAAATATTTATTTTGATATTATGACAAACACTGAGTGACTCCAGATATTGCAGATATTTATTTTGATATTACAACAAAAATATTGTAATTTTACACCTTTATTGCATGTTTTGTCTTTTCAGTTTGTAAAAGTTGCATTGTGAAATATTTGAGAAAAAGTAAACAATGTCCACAGTGTAATATCAAAATTCATGAAACTCAGCCCTTGTTCAATTTGAGAGCAGACAGAACCCTTCAAGATGTTGTTTTCAAACTTGTTCCAGGATTATTTGAAAGTAAGTGTGTTAGTCAAGCTACCTGTAATGTGGTTACCGAGGGCAAGTGTCATATTGATAAGCCTGAAGGGACCGGTTACCCGAGGGCAAGTGTGATATTGATAAGCGTGAAGGGACCAGTTACCCGAGGGCAAGTGTGATATTGATAAGCCTGAAGGGACCAGTTCCCCGAGGGCAAGTGTCATATTGATAAGCCTGAAGGGACCAGTTACCCGAGGGCAAGTGTGATATTGATAAGCTTGAAGGGACCAGTTACCCGAGGGCAAGTGTGATATTGATAAGCCTGAAGGGACCAGTTACCGAGGGCAAGTGTCACATTGATAAGCGTGAAGGGACCAGTTACCCGAGGGCAAGTGTCATATTGATAAGTGTGAAGGGACCAGTTACCCGAGGGCAAGTGTCATAGTGATAAGCCTGAAGAGACCAGTTACCAAGGTCAAGTGCCATATTGATAAGCCTGAAGGGACCAGTTACCTGAGGGCAAGTGTCATATTGATAAGCCTGAAGGGACCAGTTACCCGAGGGCAAGTGCCATATTGATAAGCCTGAAGGGACCAGTTACCCGAGGGCAAGTGTCATATTGATAAGCCTGAAGGGACCAGTTATTGAGGGCAAGTGTCATATTGATAAGCCTGAAGGGACCAGTTACCCGAGGGCAAGTGTGATATTGATAAGCCTGAAGGGACCAGTTACCTGAGGGCAAGTGTGATATTGATAAGCCTGAAGGGACCAGTTATTGAGGGCAAGTGTGATATTGATAAGCCTGAAGGGACCAGTTATTGAGGGCAAGTGTCATATTGATAAGCCTGAAGGGACCAGTTACCTGAGGGCAAGTGTCATATTGATAAGCCTGAAGGGACCAGTTACCGAGGTCAAGTGCCATATTGATAAGCCTGAAGGGACCAGTTACCTGAGGGCAAGTGTCATATTGATAAGCCTGAAGGGACCAGTTACCAAGGTCAAGTGCCATATTGATAAGCCTGAAGGGACCAGTTACCGAGGGCAAGTGTCATATTGATAAGCCTGAAGGGACCAGTTACCGAGGGCAAGTGTCATATTGATAAGCCTGAAGGGACCAGTTACCCGAGGGCAAGTGTCATATTGATAAGCCTGAAGGGACCAGTTACCTGAGGGCAAGTGTCATATTGATAAGCCTGGAGGGACCAGTTACCCGAGGGCAAGTGTCATATTGATAAGCCTGAAGGGACCAGTTACCGAGGGCAAGTGTCATATTGATAAGCCTGAAGGGACCAGTTACCCGAGGGCAAGTGTCATATTGATAAGCCTGAAGGGGCCAGTTACCTGAGGGCAAGTGTCATATTGATAAGCCTGAAGGGACCAGTTACCAAGGTCAAGTGCCATATTGATAAGCCTGAAGGGACCAGTTACCTGAGGTCAAGTGCCATATTGATAAGCCTGAAGGGACCAGTTACCAAGGTCAAGTGTCATATTGATAAGCCTGAAGGGACCAGTTACCTGAGGGCAAGTGTCATATTGATAAGCCTGAAGGGACCAGTTACATGTACCAAGGTCAAGTGCCATATTGATAAGCCTGAAGGGACCAGTTACCGAGGGCAAGTGTCATATTGATAAGCCTGAAGGGACCAGTTACCGAGGGCAAGGGTCATATTGATAAGCCTGAAGGGACCAGTTACCCGAGGGCAAGTGTCATATTGATAAGCCTGAAGGGACCAGTTACCTGAGGGCAAGTGTCATATTGATAAGCCTGGAGGGACCAGTTACCCGAGGGCAAGTGTCATATTGATAAGCCTGAAGGGACCAGTTACCGAGGGCAAGTGTCATATTGATAAGCCTGAAGGGACCAGTTACCTGAGGGCAAGTGTCATATTGATAAGCCTGAAGGGACCAGTTACCCGAGGGCAAGTGTCATATTGATAAGCCTGGAGGGACCAGTTACCCGAGGGCAAGTGTCATATTGATAAGCCTGAAGGGACCAGTTACCTGAGGGCAAGTGTCATATTGATAAGCCTGAAGGGACCAGTTACCAAGGTCAAGTGCCATATTGATAAGCCTGAAGGGACCAGTTACCGAGGGCAAGTGTCATATTGATAAGCCTGAAGGGACCAGTTACCTGAGGGCAAGTGTCATATTGATAAGCCTGAAGGGACCAGTTACCAAGGTCAAGTGCCATATTGATAAGCCTGAAGGGACCAGTTACCGAGGGCAAGTGTCATATTGATAAGCCTGAAGGGACCAGTTACTGAGGGCAAGTGTCATATTGATAAGCCTGGAGGGACCAGTTACCCGAGGGCAAGTGTCATATTGATAAGCCTGAAGGGACCAGTTACCGAGGGCAAGTGTCATATTGATAAGCCTGAAGGGACCAGTTACCCGAGGGCAAGTGTCATATTGATAAGCCTGAAGGGGCCAGTTACCTGAGGGCAAGTGTCATATTGATAAGCCTGAAGGGACCAGTTACCAAGGTCAAGTGCCATATTGATAAGCCTGAAGGGACCAGTTACCTGAGGTCAAGTGCCATATTGATAAGCCTGAAGGGACCAGTTACCAAGGTCAAGTGTCATATTGATAAGCCTGAAGGGACCAGTTACCTGAGGGCAAGTGTCATATTGATAAGCCTGAAGGGACCAGTTACATGTACCAAGGTCAAGTGCCATATTGATAAGCCTGAAGGGACCAGTTACCGAGGGCAAGTGTCATATTGATAAGCCTGAAGGGACCAGTTACCGAGGGCAAGTGTCATATTGATAAGCCTGAAGGGACCAGTTACCCGAGGGCAAGTGTCATATTGATAAGCCTGAAGGGACCAGTTACCTGAGGGCAAGTGTCATATTGATAAGCCTGGAGGGACCAGTTACCCGAGGGCAAGTGTCATATTGATAAGCCTGAAGGGACCAGTTACCGAGGGCAAGTGTCATATTGATAAGCCTGAAGGGACCAGTTACCTGAGGGCAAGTGTCATATTGATAAGCCTGAAGGGACCAGTTACCCGAGGGCAAGTGTCATATTGATAAGCCTGGAGGGACCAGTTACCCGAGGGCAAGTGTCATATTGATAAGCCTGAAGGGACCAGTTACCTGAGGGCAAGTGTCATATTGATAAGCCTGAAGGGACCAGTTACCAAGGTCAAGTGCCATATTGATAAGCCTGAAGGGACCAGTTACCGAGGGCAAGTGTCATATTGATAAGCCTGAAGGGACCAGTTACCTGAGGGCAAGTGTCATATTGATAAGCCTGAAGGGACCAGTTACCAAGGTCAAGTGCCATATTGATAAGCCTGAAGGGACCAGTTACCGAGGGCAAGTGTCATATTGATAAGCCTGAAGGGACCAGTTACTGAGGGCAAGTGTCATATTGATAAGCCTGAAGGGACCAGTTACCCGAGGGCAAGTGTGATATTGATAAGCCTGAAGGGACCAGTTACCCGAGGGCAAGTGTCATATTGATAAGCCTGAAGGGACCAGTTACCTGAGGGCAAGTGTCATATTGATAAGCCTGAAGGGACCAGTTACCCGAGGGCAAGTGTCATATTGATAAGCCTGAAGGGACCAGTTACCTGAGGTCAAGTGTCATATTGATAAGCCTGAAGAGACCAGTTACCAAGGTCAAGTGCCATATTGATAAGCCTGAAGGGACCAGTTACCGAGGGCAAGTGTCATATTGATAAGCCTGAAGGGACCAGTTACCGAGGGCAAGTGTCATATTGATAAGCCTGAAGGGACCAGTTACTGAGGGCAAGTGTCATATTGATAAGCCTGAAGGGACCAGTTACCCGAGGGCAAGTGTGATATTGATAAGCCTGAAGGGACCAGTTACCCGAGGGCAAGTGTCATATTGATAAGCCTGAAGGGACCAGTTACCGAGGTCAAGTGTCATAGTGATAAGCCTGAAGGGACCAGTTACCTGAGGGCAAGTGTCATATTGATAAGCCTGAAGGGACCAGTTACCCGAGGGCAAGTGTCATATTGATAAGCCTGAAGGGACCAGTTACCCGAGGGCAAGTGTCATATTGATAAGCCTGAAGGGACCAGTTACCTGAGGGCAAGTGTCATATTGATAAGCCTGAAGGGACCAGTTACCTGAGGGCAAGTGTCATAGTGATAAGTCTGAAGGGACCAGTTACCTGAGGGCAAGTGTCATATTGATAAGCCTGAAGGGACCAGTTACCTGAGGGCAAGTGTCATATTGATAAGCCTGAAGGGACCAGTTACCAAGGTCAAGTGTCATATTGATAAGCCTGAAGGGACCAGTTACCCGAGGGCAAGTGTCATATTGATAAGTCTGAAGGGACCAGTGACCTGAGGTCAAGTGCCATATTGATAAGCCTGAAGGGACCAGTTACCCGAGGTCAAGTGTCATATTGATAAGCCTGAAGGGACCAGTTACCTGAGGGCAAGTGTCATATTGATAAGCCTGAAGGGACCAGTTACCCGAGGGCAAGTGCCATATTGATAAGCCTGAAGGGACCAGTTACCCGAGGGCAAGTGTCATAGTGATAAGCCTGAAGAGACCAGTTACCAAGGTCAAGTGCCATATTGATAAGCCTGAAGGGACCAGTTACCTGAGGGCAAGTGTCATATTGATAAGCCTGAAGGGACCAGTTACCCGAGGGCAAGTGTGATATTGATAAGCCTGGAGGGACCAGTTATTGAGGGCAAGTGCCATATTGATAAGCCTGAAGGGACCAGTTATTGAGGGCAAGTGTCATATTGATAAGCCTGAAGGGACCAGTTACCTGAGGGCAAGTGTGATATTGATAAGCCTGGAGGGACCAGTTACCTGAGGGCAAGTGTCATATTGATAAGCCTGAAGGGACCAGTTACCTGAGGGCAAGTGTCATATTGATAAGCCTGAAGGGACCAGTTACCCGAGGGCAAGTGTGATATTGATAAGCCTGGAGGGACCAGTTACCTGAGGGCAAGTGTCATATTGATAAGCCTGAAGGGACCAGTTACCTGAGGGCAAGTGTGATATTGATAAGCCTGAAGGGACCAGTTACCTGAGGGCAAGTGTCATATTGATAAGCCTGAAGGGACCAGTTACCTGAGGGCAAGTGTCATATTGATAAGCCTGAAGGGACCAGTTACCTGAGGGCAAGTGTGATATTGATAAGCCTGAAGGGACCAGTTACCTGAGGGCAAGTGTCATATTGATAAGCCTGAAGGGACCAGTTACTGAGGGCAAGTGTCATAGTGATAAGCCTGAAGGGACCAGTTACCTGAGGGCAAGTGTCATATTGATAAGCCTGAAGGGACCAGTTACCAAGGTCAAGTGCCATATTGATAAGCCTGAAGGGACCAGTTACCCGAGGGCAAGTGTCACATTGATAAGCCTGAAGGGACCAGTTACCAAGGTCAAGTGTCATATTGATAAGCCTGAAGGGACCAGTTACCGAGGGCAAGTGTCATATTGATAAGCCTGAAGTGACCAGTTACCCGAGGGCAAGTGTCATAGTGATAAGCCTGAAGGGACCAGTTACCGAGGGCAAGTGTCATATTGATAAGCCTGAAGTGACCAGTTACCCGAGGGCAAGTGTCATTGATAAGCCTGAAGGGACCAGTTACCCGAGGGCAAGTGTGATATTGATAAGCCTGGAGGGACCAGTTACCTGAGGGCAAGTGTCATATTGATAAGCCTGAAGGGACCAGTTACCTGAGGGCAAGTGTGATATTGATAAGCCTGAAGGGACCAGTTACCTGAGGGCAAGTGTCATATTGATAAGCCTGAAGGGACCAGTTACCTGAGGGCAAGTGTCATATTGATAAGCCTGAAGGGACCAGTTACCTGAGGGCAAGTGTGATATTGATAAGCCTGAAGGGACCAGTTACCTGAGGGCAAGTGTCATATTGATAAGCCTGAAGGGACCAGTTACTGAGGGCAAGTGTCATAGTGATAAGCCTGAAGGGACCAGTTACCTGAGGGCAAGTGTCATATTGATAAGCCTGAAGGGACCAGTTACCAAGGTCAAGTGCCATATTGATAAGCCTGAAGGGACCAGTTACCCGAGGGCAAGTGTCACATTGATAAGCCTGAAGGGACCAGTTACCAAGGTCAAGTGTCATATTGATAAGCCTGAAGGGACCAGTTACCCGAGGGCAAGTGTCATATTGATAAGCCTGAAGGGACCAGTTACCCGAGGGCAAGTGTCATAGTGATAAGCCTGAAGGGACCAGTTACCCGAGGGCAAGTGTCATATTGATAAGCCTGAAGGGACCAGTTACCAAGGGCAAGTGTCATATTGATAAGCCTGAAGGGACCAGTTACCAAGGGCAAGTGTCATATTGATAAGCCTGAAGGGACCAGTTACCTGAGGGCAAGTGTCATATTGATAAGCCTGAAGGGACCAGTTACCTGAGGGCAAGTGTCATATTGATAAGCCTGAAGGGACCAGTTACCCGAGGGCAAGTGTCATAGTGATAAGCCTGAAGGGACCAGTTACCCGAGGGCAAGTGTCATATTGATAAGCCTGAAGGGACCAGTTACCAAGGGCAAGTGTCATATTGATAAGCCTGAAGGGACCAGTTACCAAGGGCAAGTGTCATATTGATAAGCCTGAAGGGACCAGTTACCAAGGGCAAGTGTCATATTGATAAGCCTGAAGGGACCAGTTACCAAGGGCAAGTGTCATATTGATAAGCCTGAAGGGACCAGTTACCAAGGGCAAGTGTCATATTGATAAGCCTGAAGGGACCAGTTACCTGAGGGCAAGTGTCATATTGATAAGCCTGAAGGGACCAGTTACCTGAGGGCAAGTGTCATATTGATAAGCCTGAAGGGACCAGTTACTGAGGGCAAGTGCCATATTGATAAGCCTGAAGGGACCAGTTACCCGAGGGCAAGTGTCATTGATAAGCCTGAAGGGACCAGTTACTCGAGGGCAAGTGCCATATTGATAAGCCTGGAGGGACCAGTTACCCGAGGGCAAGTGTCATATTGATAAGCCTGAAGGGACCAGTTACCTGAGGGCAAGTGTCATATTGATAAGTCTGAAGGGACCAGTGACCTGAGGTCAAGTGCCATATTGATAAGCCTGAAGGGACCAGTTACCAAGGTCAAGTGTCATATTGATAAGCCTGAAGGGACCAGTTACCGAGGGAAAGTGTCATAGTGATAAGCCTGAAGGGACCAGTTACCTGAGGGCAAGTGTCATATTGATAAGCCTGAAGGGACCAGTTACCAAGGTCAAGTCTCATATTGATAAGCCTGAAGGGACCAGTTACCTGAGGTCAAGTGCCATATTGATAAGCCTGAAGGGACCAGTTACCAAGGGCAACTGTCATATTGATAAGCCTGAAGGGACCAGTTACCTGAGGGCAAGTGTCATATTGATAAGTCTGAAGGGACCAGTTACCTGAGGGCAAGTGTCATAGTGATAAGCCTGAAGGGACCAGTTACCCAAGGGCAAGTGTCATATTGATAAGTCTGAAGGGACCAGTGACCTGAGGTCAAGTGCCATATTGATAAGCCTGAAGGGACCAGTTACCAAGGGCAACTGTCATATTGATAAGCCTGAAGGGACCAGTTACCTGAGGGCAAGTGTCATATTGATAAGTCTGAAGGGACCAGTTACCTGAGGGCAAGTGTCATAGTGATAAGCCTGAAGGGACCAGTTACCCGAGGGCAAGGTTCACATTGATAAGTCTGAAGGGACCAGTGACCTGAGGTCAAGTGCCATATTGATAAGCCTGAAGGGACCAGTTACCAAGGGCAACTGTCATATTGATAAGCCTGAAGGGACCAGTTACCTGAGGGCAAGTGTCATATTGATAAGTCTGAAGGGACCAGTTACCTGAGGGCAAGTGTCATAATGATAAGCCTGAAGGGACCAGTTACCCAAGGGCAAGTGTCATATTGATAAGCCTGAAGGGACCAGTTACCCGAGGGCAAGTGTCATATTGATAAGCCTGAAGGGACCAGTTACCAAGGGCAAGTGTCATATTGATAAGTCTGAAGGGACCAGTTACCTGAGGGCAAGTGTCATATTGATAAGCCTGAAGGGACCAGTTTCCCGAGGGCAAGTGTGATATTGATAAGCCTGAAGGGACCAGTTACCGAGGGCAGGTGTCATATTGATAAGCCTGAAGGGACCAGTTACCGAGGTCAAGTGTCATATTGATAAGCCTGAAGGGACCAGTTACCTGAGGGCAAGTGCCATATTGATAAGCCTGAAGGGACCAGTTACCAAGGTCAAGTGCCATATTGATAAGCCTGAAGGGACCAGTTACCCGAGGGCAAGTGCCATATTGATAAGCCTGAAGGGACCAGTTACCGAGGGCAAGTGTCATAGTGATAAGCCTGAAGGGACCAGTTACTGAGGGCAAGTGTCATAGTGATAAGCCTGAAGGGACCAGTTACCTGAGGGCAAGTGTCATAGTGATAAGCCTGAAGGGACCAGTTACCTGAGGGCAAGTGTGATATTGATAAGCCTGAAGGGACCAGTTACCGAGGGCAAGTGTCATAGTGATAAGCCTGAAGGGACCAGTTACCTGAGGGCAAGTGTCATATTGATAAGCCTGAAGGGACCAGTTACCTGAGGGCAAGTGTCATATTGATAAGCCTGAAGGGACCAGTTACCTGAGGGCAAGTGTCATATTGATAAGCCTGAAGGGACCAGTTACAGAGGGCAAGTGTCATATTGATAAGCCTGAAGGGACCAGTTACCAAGGTCAAGTGTCATATTGATAAGCCTGGAGGGACCAGTTACCCGAGGGCAAGTGTCATATTGATAAGCCTGAAGGGACCAGTTACCAAGGTCAAGTGTCATATTGATAAGCCTGAAGGGACCAGTTACAGAGGGCAAGTGTCATATTGATAAGCCTGAAGGGACCAGTTACCAAGGGCAAGTGTCATATTGATAAGCCTGAAGGGACCAGTTACCTGAGGGCAAGTGTCATATTGATAAGCCTGAAGGGACCAGTTACCTGAGGGCAAGTGTCATATTGATAAGCCTGAAGGGACCAGTTACCTGAGGGCAAGTGTCATATTGATAAGCCTGAAGGGACCAGTTACCAAGGTCAAGTGTCATATTGATAAGCCTGAAGGGACCAGTTACCTGAGGGCAAGTGTCATATTGATAAGCCTGAAGGGACCAGTTACCAAGGTCAAGTGCCATATTGATAAGCCTGAAGGGACCAGTTACCCGAGGGCAAGTGCCATATTGATAAGCCTGAAGGGACCAGTTACCTGAGGGCAAGTGTCATATTGATAAGCCTGAAGGGACCAGTTACCCGAGGGCAAGTGTCATATTGATAAGCCTGGAGGGACCAGTTACCTGAGGGCAAGTGTGATATTGATAAGTCTGAAGGGACCAGTTACCCGAGGGCAAGTGCCATATTGATAAGCCTGAAGGGACCAGTTACCCGAGGGCAAGTGTCATATTGATAAGCCTGAAGGGACCAGTTACCTGAGGGCAAGTGTCATATTGATAAGCCTGAAGGGACCAGTTACCAAGGGCAAGTGTCATATTGATAAGCCTGAAGGGACCAGTTACCTGAGGGCAAGTGCCATATTGATAAGCCTGAAGGGACCAGTTACCAAGGTCAAGTGTCATATTGATAAGCCTGAAGGGACCAGTTACCTGAGGGCAAGTGCCATATTGATAAGCCTGAAGGGACCAGTTACCAAGGTCAAGTGCCATATTGATAAGCCTGAAGGGACCAGTTACCTGAGGGCAAGTGTCATATTGATAAGCCTGAAGGGACCAGTTACCAAGGGCAAGTGTCATATTGATAAGCCTGAAGGGACCAGTTACCCGAGGGCAAGTGTGATATTGATAAGCCTGAAGGGACCAGTTACCAAGGTCAAGTGTCATATTGATAAGCCTGAAGGGACCAGTTACCTGAGGGCAAGTGTCATATTGATAAGCCTGAAGGGACCAGTTACCTGAGGGCAAGTGTCATATTGATAAGCCTGAAGGGACCAGTTACCAAGGTCAAGTGTCATATTGATAAGCCTGAAGGGACCAGTTACTGAGGGCAAGTGTCATATTGATAAGCCTGAAGGGACCAGTTACTGAGGGCAAGTGTCATATTGATAAGCCTGAAGGGACCAGTAACCTGAGGGCAAGTGTCATATTGATAAGCCTGAAGGGACCAGTTACCAAGGTCAAGTGTCATATTGATAAGCCTGAAGGGACCAGTTACCTGAGGGCAAGTGTCATATTGATAAGCCTGAAGGGACCAGTTACTGAGGGCAAGTGTCATATTGATAAGCCTGAAGGGACCAGTTACTGAGGGCAAGTGTCATATTGATAAGCCTGAAGGGACCAGTTACCTGAGGGCAAGTGTCATATTGATAAGCCTGAAGGGACCAGTTACTGAGGGCAAGTGTCATATTGATAAGCCTGAAGGGACCAGTTACCTGAGGGCAAGTGTCATATTGATAAGCCTGAAGGGACCAGTTACCTGAGGGCAAGTGTCATATTGATAAGCCTGAAGGGACCAGTTACCAAGGTCAAGTGTCATATTGATAAGCCTGGAGGGACCAGTTACCCGAGGGCAAGTGTCATATTGATAAGCGTGAAGGGACCAGTTATTGAGGGCAAGTGTGATATTGATAAGCCTGAAGGGACCAGTTACTGAGGGCAAGTGTCATATTGATAAGCCTGAAGGGACCAGTTACCCGAGGGCAAGTGTCATATTGATAAGCCTGAAGGGACCAGTTACCTGAGGGCAAGTGTCATATTGATAAGCCTGAAGGGACCAGTTACCCGAGGGCAAGTGTCATATTGATCAGCCTGAAGGGACCAGTTACCTGAGGGCAAGTGTCATATTGATAAGCCTGAAGGGACCAGTTACCAAGGTCAAGTGCCATATTGATAAGCCTGAAGGGATCAGTTACCTGAGGGCAAGTGTCATAGTGTCACAGCCTGAAGGGACCAGTTACCGAGGGTAAGTGTCATATTGATAAGCCTGAAGGGACCAGTTACCTGAGGGCAAGTGTCATATTGATAAGCCTGAAGGGACCAGTTACCGAGGGCAAGTGTCATATTGATAAGCCTGAAGGGACCAGTTACCTGAGGTCAAGTGTCATAGTGTCACAGCCTGAAGGGACTAGTTACTGAGGGCAAGTGTCATATTGATAAGCCTGAAGGGACCAGTTACCTGAGGGCAAGTGTCATAGTGTCACAGCCTGAAGGGACTAGTTACTGAGGGCAAGTGTCATATTGATAAGCCTGAAGGGACCAGTTACCTGAGGGCAAGTGTCATATTGATAAGCCTGAAGGGACCAGTTACCGAGGGCAAGTGTCATATTGATAAGCCTGAAGGGACCAGTTACCTGAGGGCAAGTGTCATATTGATAAGCCTGAAGGGACCAGTTACCTGAGGGCAAGTGTCATATTGATAAGCCTGAAGGGACCAGTTACCAAGGTCAAGTGTCATATTGATAAGCCTGAAGGGACCAGTTACCTGAGGGCAAGTGTCATATTGATAAGCCTGAAGGGACCAGTTACCAAGGTCAAGTGTCATATTGATAAGCCTGAAGGGACCAGTTACTGAGGGCAAGTGTCATATTGATAAGCCTGAAGGGACCAGTTACCCGAGGGCAAGTGTCATATTGATAAGCCTGAAGGGACCAGTTACCAAGGTCAAGTGCCATATTGATAAGCCTGAAGGGATCAGTTACCTGAGGGCAAGTGTCATAGTGTCACAGCCTGAAGGGACCAGTTACCGAGGGTAAGTGTCATATTGATAAGCCTGAAGGGACCAGTTACCTGAGGGCAAGTGTCATATTGATAAGCCTGAAGGGACCAGTTACCGAGGGCAAGTGTCATATTGATAAGCCTGGAGGGACCAGTTACCTGAGGGCAAGTGTCATATTGATAAGCCTGAAGGGACCAGTTACCCGAGGGCAAGTGTCATATTGATAAGTCTGAAGGGACCAGTTACCCGAGGGCAAGTGTCATATTGATAAGCCTGAAGGGACCAGTTACCTGAGGGCAAGTGTCATATTGATAAGTCTGAAGGGACCAGTTACCCGAGGGCAAGTGTCATATTGATAAGCCTGAAGGGACCAGTTACCTGAGGGCAAGTGTCATCTTGATAAGCCTGAAGGGACCAGTTACCCGAGGGCAAGTGTCATATTGATAAGTCTGAAGGGACCAGTTACCCGAGGGCAAGTGTCATATTGATAAGCCTGAAGGGACCAGTTACCAAGGTCAAGTGTCATATTGATAAGCCTGAAGGGACCAGTTACCCGAGGGCAAGTGTGATATTGATAAGCGTGAAGGGACCAGTTACCCGAGGGCAAGTGTGATATTGATAAGCCTGAAGGGACCAGTTACCTGAGGGCAAGTGTCATATTGATAAGCCTGAAGTGACCAGTTACCCGAGGGCAAGTGTCATAGTGATAAGCCTGAAGGGACCAGTTACCTGAGGGCAAGTGTCATATTGATAAGCCTGAAGGGACCAGTTACCTGAGGGCAAGTGTCATAGTGATAAGCCTGAAGGGACCAGTTACCTGAGGGCAAGTGTGATATTGATAAGCCTGGAGGGACCAGTTACCTGAGGGCAAGTGTCATATTGATAAGCCTGAAGGGACCAGTTACTGAGGGCAAGTGTCATAGTGATAAGCCTGAAGTGACCAGTTACCTGAGGGCAAGTGTGATATTGATAAGTCTGAAGTGACCAGTTACTGAGGGCAAGTATCATATTGATAAGCCTGAAGGGACCAGTTACCTGAGGGCAAGTGTCATATTGATAAGTCTGAAGTGACCAGTTACTGAGGGCAAGTGTCATATTGATAAGTCTGAAGTGACCAGTTACTGAGGGCAAGTATCATATTGATAAGCCTGAAGGGACCAGTTACCTGAGGGCAAGTGTCATATTGATAAGCCTGAAGGGACGAGTTACCCGAGGGCAAGTATCATATTGATAAGCCTGAAGTGACCAGTTACTGAGGGCAAGTATCATATTGATAAGCCTGAAGGGACCAGTTACCTGAGGGCAAGTGTCATATTGATAAGCCTGAAGGGACGAGTTACCCGAGGGCAAGTGTGATATTGATAAGCCTGGAGGAACCAGTTACTGAGGGCAAGTGTCATATTGATAAGCCTGAAGGGACCAGTTACCCGAGGGCAAGTGTGATATTGATAAGCCTGGAGGGACCAGTTACCTGAGGGCAAGTGTCATATTGATAAGCCTGAAGGGACCAGTTACTGAGGGCAAGTATCATATTGATAAGCCTGAAGGGACCAGTTACCTGAGGGCAAGTGTCATATTGATAAGCCTGAAGGGACCAGTTACCAAGGTCAAGTGTCATATTGATAAGCCTGAAGGGACCAGTTACCTGAGGGCAAATGTCATATTGATAAGCCTGAAGGGACCAGTTACCTGAGGGCAAGTGTCATATTGATAAGCCTGAAGGGACCAGTTACCTGAGGGCAAGTGTCATATTGATAAGCCTGAAGGGACCAGTTACCAAGGTCAAGTGTCATATTGATAAGCCTGAAGGGACCAGTTACCTGAGGGCAAGTGTCATATTGATAAGCCTGGAGGGACCAGTTACCTGAGGGCAAGTGTCATATTGATAAGCCTGAAGGGACCAGTTACCAAGGTCAAGTGCCATATTGATAAGCCTGAAGGGACCAGTTACCCGAGGGCAAGTGCCATATTGATAAGCCTGAAGGGACCAGTTACCTGAGGGCAAATGTCATATTGATAAGCCTGAAGGGACCAGTTACCGAGGGCAAGTGTCATATTGATAAGCCTGAAGGGACCAGTTACCTGAGGGCAAGTGTCATATTGATAAGCCTGAAGGGACCAGTTACCAAGGTCAAGTGCCATATTGATAAGCCTGAAGGGACCAGTTACCAAGGTCAAGTGCCATATTGATAAGCCTGAAGGGACCAGTTACCCGAGGGCAAGTGCCATATTGATAAGCCTTAAGGGACCAGTTACCTGAGGGCAAATGTCATATTGATAAGCCTGAAGGGACCAGTTACCGAGGGCAAGTGTCATATTGATAAGCCTGAAGGGACCAGTTACCAAGGGCAAGTGCCATATTGATAAGCCTGAAGGGACCAGTTACCTGAGGGCAAATGTCATATTGATAAGCCTGAAGGGACCAGTTACCGAGGGCAAGTGTCATATTGATAAGCCTGAAGGGACCAGTTACCGAGGGCAAGTGTCATATTGATAAGCCTGAAGGGACCAGTTACCGAGGGCAAGTGCCATATTGATAAGCCTGAAGGGACCAGTTACCCAAGGGCAAGTGTCATATTGATAAGCCTGAAGGGACCAGTTACCCGAGGGCAAGTGTCATATTGATAAGCCTGAAGGGACCAGTTACCAAGGTCAAGTGCCATATTGATAAGCCTGAAGGGACCAGTTACCCGAGGGCAAGTGCCATATTGATAAGCCTGAAGGGACCAGTTACCCGAGGGCAAGTGTCATATTGATAAGCCTGACGGGACCAGTTACCGAGGGCAAGTGTCATAGTGTCACAGCCTCAAATAACTACATGTACATGTATGTACAGCCTCAAATAACTGCAACCCCAAATAAGTGCAACCTTGAATAACTGCAACCTTAATGTGGGTGTCACACATTGTCGGACCCCATGTCCTGGACATCATACAAATGCAAACAAATTCAATTTACTGCAGATGTTGTCCCGGTAGTGATCTCGGAGGAAGTTACATGTAGAACTGAAGACGACACAATATATATTTGAACAACACACAAGGTCTTCCATAAGGTGTCAGTGGTAACACGAAAATTAGACAAAACTAAACATCTCTGGTCAAAATATCTGTCTATACTGACACGAATGTTATACAAAGTCTACACGATGTCACTTAACCTTCGTGTGCTGTCACACGATGTCACTTAACCTTTGTGTACTGTCACACGATGTCACTTAACCTTTGTGTACTGTCACACGATGTCACTTAACCTTTGTGTGCTGTCACACGATGTCACTTAACCTTCGTGTACTGTCACACGATGTCACTTAACCTTTGTGTACTGTCACACGATGTCACTTAACCTTCGTGTGCTGTCACACAATGTCACTTAACCTTCGTGTGCTGTCACACTATGTCACTTAACCTTCGTGTACTGTCACACGATGTCACTTAACCTTCGTGTGCTATCACACGATGTCACTTAACCTTCGTTTACTGTCACACGATGTCACTTAACCTTCGTGTACTGTCACACGATGTCACTTAACCTTCGTGTGCTGTCACATGATGTCACTTAACCTTCGTGTGCTGTCACATGATGTCACTTAACCTTCGTGTGCTGTCACATGATGTCACTTAACCTTCGTGTGCTGTCACATGATGTCACTTAACCTTCGTGTGCTGTCACATGATGTCACTTAACCTTCGTGTGCTGTCACATGATGTCACTTAACCTTCGTGTGCTGTCACATGATGTCACTTAACCTTCGTGTGCTGTCACATGATGTCACTTAACCTTCGTGTGCTGTCACATGATGTCACTTAACCTTTGTGTGCTGTCACATGATGTCACTTAACCTTCGTGTGCTGTCACATGATGTCACTTAACCTTTGTGTGCTGTCACATGATGTCACTTAACCTTCGTGTGCTATCACACGATGTCACTTAACCTTCGTGTGCTGTCACACGATGTCACTTAACCTTCGTGTACTGTCACACGATGTCACTTAACCTTCGTGTGCTGTCACACGATGTCACTTAACCTTTGTGTGCTGTCACATGATGTCACTTAACCTTCGTTTACTGTCACACGATGTCACTTAACCTTCGTTTACTGTCACACGATGTCACTTAACCTTCGTGTACTGTCACACGATGTCACTTAACCTTCGTGTGCTGTCACATGATGTCACTTAACCTTCGTGTGCTGTCACATGATGTCACTTAACGTTCGTGTGCTGTCACATGATGTCACTTAACCTTCGTGTGCTGTCACATGATGTCACTTAACATTCGTGTGCTGTCACATGATGTCACTTAACCTTCGTGTGCTGTAACATGATGTCACTTAACCTTCGTGTGCTGTCACATGATGTCACTTAACCTTCGTGTGCTGTCACATGATGTCACTTAACCTTCGTGTGCTGTCACATGATGTCACTTAACCTTCGTGTGCTGTCACATGATGTCACTTAACCTTCGTGTGCTATCACACAATGTCACTTAACCTTTGTGTGCTGTCACACGATGTCACTTAACCTTCGTGTACTGTCACACGATGTCACTTAACCTTCGTGTGCTGTCACACGATGTCACTTAACCTTTGTGTGCTGTCACACGATGTCACTTAACCTTTGTGTGCTGTCACATGATGGGTACTCGTGGGTCAGCTGAACCGACTAGGTGACTTGACATGGTATAAAACCCCATGTATTCTTTTCTCAATCATTTAGATCACCTAAAGGTACTTGATGTTTTGGTCTCAATCATTTAGATCACCTAAAGGTACTGGATGTTTTGGTCTCAATCATTTAGATCACCTAAAGGTACTTGATGTTTTGGTCTCAATCATTTAGATCACCTAAAGGTACTTGATGTTTTGGTCTCAATCATTTAGATCACCTAAAGGTACTTGATGTTTTGGTCTCAATCATTTAGATCACCTAAAGGTACTGGATGTTTTGGTCTCAATCATTTAGATCACCTAAAGGTACTGGATGTTTTGGTCTCAATCATTTAGATCACCTAAAGGTACTGGGTGTTTTGGTCTCAATCATTTAGATCACCTAAAGGTACTGGATGTTTTGGTCTCAATCATTTAGATCACCTAAAGGTACTTGATGTTTTGGTCTCAATCATTTAGATCACCTAAAGGTACTTGATGTTTTGGTCTCAATCATTTAGATCACCTAAAGGTACTGGATGTTTTGGTCTCAATCATTTAGATCACCTAAAGGTACTTGATGTTTTGGTCTCAATCATTTAGATCACCTAAAGGTACTTGATGTTTTGGTCTCAATCATTTAGATCACCTAACAGTACTTGATGTTTTGGTCTCAATCATTTAGATCACCTAAAGGTACTTGATGTTTTGGTCTCAATCATTTAGATCACCTAAAGGTACTGGATGTTTTGGTCTCAATCATTTAGATTACCTAAAGGTACTGGATGTTTTGGTCTCAATCATTTAGATCACCTAAAGGTACTGGATGTTTTGGTCTCAATCATTTAGATCACCTTAAGGTACTGGATGTTTTGGTCTCAATCATTAAGATCACCTAAAGGTACTTGATGTTTTGGTCTCAATCATTTAGATCACCTAAAGGTACTTGATGTTTTGGTCTCAATCATTTAGATCACCTAAAGGTACTGGATGTTTTGGTCTCAATCATTTAGATCACCTAAAGGTACTTGATGTTTTGGTCTCAATCATTTAGATCACCTAAAGGTACTTGATGTTTTGGTCTCAATCATTTAGATCACCTAACGGTACTTGATGTTTTGGTCTCAATCATTTAGATCACCTAAAGGTACTTGATGTTTTGGTCACAATCATTTAGATCACCTAAAGGTACTGGATGTTTTGGTCTCAATCATTTAGATCACCTAAAGGTACTGGATGTTTTGGTCTCAATCATTTAGATCACCTAAAGGTACTTGATGTTTTGGTCTCAATCATTTAGATCACCTAAAGGTACTTGATGTTTTGGTCTCAATCATTTAGATCACCTAAAGGTACTTGATGTTTTGGTCACAATCATTTAGATCACCTAAAGGTACTGGATGTTTTGGTCTCAATCATTTAGATCACCTAAAGGTACTGGATGTTTTGGTCTCAATCATTTAGATCACCTAAAGGTACTGGATGTTTTGGTCTCAATCATTTAGATCACCTAAAGGTACTGGATGTTTTGGTCTCAATCATTTAGATCACCTAAAGGTACTTGATGTTTTGGTCTCAATCATTTAGATCACCTAAAGGTACTGGATGTTTTGGTCTCAATCATTTAGATCACCTTAAGGTACTGGATGTTTTGGTCTCAATCATTTAGATCACCTAAAGGTACTGGATGTTTTGGTCTCAATCATTTAGATCACCTAAAGGTACTTGATGTTTTGGTCTCAATCATTTAGATCACCTAAAGGTACTTGATGTTTTGGTCTCAATCATTTAGATCACCTAAAGGTACTTGATGTTTTGGTCTCAATCATTTAGATCACCTAAAGGTACTGGATGTTTTGGTCTCAATCATTTAGATCACCTTAAGGTACTGGATGTTTTGGTCTTAATCATTTAGATCACCTAAAGGTACTTTATGTTTTGGTCTCAATCATTTAGATCACCTTAAGGTACTGGATGTTTTGGTCTCAATCATTTAGATCACCTAAAGGTACTGGACGTTTTGGTCTCAATCATTTAGATCACCTAAAGGTACTGGATGTTTTGGTCTCAATCATTTAGATCACCTAAAAGTACTTGATGTTTTGGTCTCAATCATTTAGATCACCTTACGGTACTGGATGTTTTGGTCTCAATCATTTAGATCACCTTAAGGTACTGGATGTTTTGGTCTCAATCATTTAGATCACCTAAAGGTACTTGATGTTTTGGTCACAATCATTTAGATCACCTAAAGGTACTGGATGTTTTGGTCTCAATCATTTAGATCACCTAAAGGTACTGGATGTTTTGGTCTCAATCATTTAGATCACCTAAAGGTACTGGATGTTTTGGTCTCAATCATTTAGATCACCTAAAGGTACTTGATGTTTTGGTCTCAATCATTTAGATCACCTAAAGGTACTGGATGTTTTGGTCTCAATCATTTAGATCACCTAAAGGTACTGGATGTTTTGGTCTCAATCATTTAGATCACCTTAAGGTACTTGATGTTTTGGTCTCAATCATTTAGATCACCTAAGGGTACTGGATGTTTTGGTCTCAATCATTTAGATCACCTTAAGGTACTGGATGTTTTGGTCTCAATCATTTAGATCACCTAAAGGTACTGGATGTTTTGGTCTCAATCATTTAGATCACCTTAAGGTACTTGATGTTTTGGTCTCAATCATTTAGATCACCTAAAGGTACTGGATGTTTTGGTCTCAATCATTTAGATCACCTAAAGGTACTTGATGTTTTGGTCTCAATCATTTAGATCACCTAAAGGTACTGGATGTTTTGGTCTCAATCATTTAGATCACCTTAAGGTACTGGATGTTTTGGTCTCAATCATTTAGATCACCTAAAGGTACTGGACGTTTTGGTCTCAATCATTTAGATCACCTAAAGGTACTGGATGTTTTGGTCTCAATCATTTAGATCACCTAAAAGTACTTGATGTTTTGGTCTCAATCATTTAGATCACCTTACGGTACTGGATGTTTTGGTCTCAATCATTTAGATCACCTTAAGGTACTGGATGTTTTGGTCTCAATCATTTAGATCACCTAAAGGTACTTGATGTTTTGGTCACAATCATTTAGATCACCTAAAGGTACTGGATGTTTTGGTCTCAATCATTTAGATCACCTAAAGGTACTGGATGTTTTGGTCTCAATCATTTAGATCACCTAAAGGTACTGGATGTTTTGGTCTCAATCATTTAGATCACCTAAAGGTACTTGATGTTTTGGTCTCAATCATTTAGATCACCTTAAGGTACTGGATGTTTTGGTCTCAATCATTTAGATCACCTAAAGGTACTTGATGTTTTGGTCTCAATCATTTAGATCACCTAAAGGTACTTGATGTTTTGGTCACAATCATTTAAATCACCTAAAGGTACTGGATGTTTTGGTCTCAATCATTTAGATCACCTAAAGGTACTGGATGTTTTGGTCTCAATCATTTAGATCACCTAAAGGTACTGGATGTTTTGGTCTCAATCATTTAGATCACCTAAAGGTACTTGATGTTTTGGTCTCAATCATTTAGATCATCTAAAGGTACTTGATGTTTTGGTCTCAATCATTTAGATCACCTAAAGGTACTTGATGTTTTGGTCTCAATCATTTAGATCACCTAAAGGTACTTGATGTTTTGGTCACAATCATTTAGATCACCTAAAGGTACTTGATGTTTTGGTCTCAATCATTTAGATCACCTAAAGGTACTGGATGTTTTGGTCTCAATCATTTAGATCACCTAAAGGTACTGGATGTTTTGGTCTCAATCATTTAGATCACCTAAAGGTACTGGATGTTTTGGTCTCAATCATTTAGATCACCTAAAGGTACTTGATGTTTGGTCTCAATCATTTAGATCACCTAAAGGTACTGGATGTGTTGGTCTCAATCGTTTAGATCACCTTAAGGTACTGGATGTTTTGGTCTCAATCATTTAGATCACCTAAAGGTACTGGATGTTTTGGTCTCAATCATTTAGATCACCTAAAGGTACTTGATGTTTTGGTCTCAATCATTTAGATCACCTAAAGGTACTTGATGTTTTGGTCTCAATCATTTAGATCACCTAAAGGTACTTGATGTTTTGGTCTCAATCATTTAGATCACCTAAAGGTACTGGATGTTTTGGTCTCAATCATTTAGATCACCTTAAGGTACTGGATGTTTTGGTCTCAATCATTTAGATCACCTAAAGGTACTTGATGTTTTGGTCTCAATCATTTAGATCACCTTAAGGTACTGGATGTTTTGGTCTCAATCATTTAGATCACCTAAAGGTACTGGATGTTTTGGTCTCAATCATTTAGATCACCTAAAGGTACTGGATGTTTTGGTCTCAATCATTTAGATCACCTAAAGGTACTTGATGTTTTGGTCTCAATCATTTAGATCACCTTAAGGTACTGGATGTTTTGGTCTCAATCATTTAGATCACCTTAAGGTACTGGATGTTTTGGTCTCAATCATTTAGATCACCTAAAGGTACTGGATGTTTTGGTCTCAATCATTTAGATCACCTAAAGGTACTGGATGTTTTGGTCTCAATCATTTAGATCACCTAAAGGTACTGGATGTTTTGGTCTCAATCATTTAGATCACCTAAAGGTACTGGATGTTTTGGTCTCAATCATTTAGATCACCTAAAGGTACTTGATGTTTTGGTCTCAATCATTTAGATCACCTAAAGGTACTGGATGTTTTGGTCTCAATCATTTAGATCACCTAAAGGTACTGGATGTTTTGGTCTCAATCATTTAGATCACCTTAAGGTACTTGATGTTTTGGTCTCAATCATTTAGATCACCTAATGGTACTGGATGTTTTGGTCTCAATTATTTAGATCACCTAAAGGTACTGGATGTTTTGGTCTCAATCATTTAGATCACCTTAAGGTACTTGATGTTTTGGTCTCAATCATTTAGATCACCTAAGGGTACTGGATGTTTTGGTCTCAATCATTTAGATCACCTTAAGGTACTGGATGTTTTGGTCTCAATCATTTAGATCACCTTAAGGTACTGGATGTTTTGGTCTCAATCATTTAGATCACCTAAAGGTACTTGATGTTTTGGTCTCAATCATTTAGATCACCTAAAGGTACTGGATGTTTTGGTCTCAATCATTTAGATCACCTAAAGGTACTGGATGTTTTGGTCTCAATCATTTAGATCACCTAAAGGTACTTGATGTTTTGGTCTCAATCATTTAGATCACCTTAAGGTAATGGATGTTTTGGTCTCAATCATTTAGATCACCTAAAGGTACTTGATGTTTTGGTCTCAATCATTAAGATCACCTAAAGGTACTTGATGTTTTGGTCACAATCATTTAGATCACCTAAAGGTACTGGATGTTTTGGTCTCAATCATTTAGATCACCTTAAGGTACTGGATGTTTTGGTCTCAATCATTTAGATCACCTAAAGGTACTGGATGTGTTGGTCTCAATCATTTAGATCACCTAAAGGTACTGGATGTTTTGGTCTCAATCATTTAGATCACCTAAAGGTACTGGATGTTTTGGTCTCAATCATTTAGATCACCTAATGGTACTTGATGTTTTGGTCTCAATCATTTAGATCACCTAAAGGTACTTGATGTTTTGGTCTCAATCATGTCACCTAAAGGTACTGGATGTTTTGGTCACAATCATTTAGATCACCTAAAGGTACTGGATGTTTTGGTCTCAATCATTTAGACCACCTAAAGGTACTGGATGTTTTGGTCTCAATCATTTAGATCACCTAAAGGTATTGGATGTTTTGGTCTCAATCATTTAGATCACCTAAAGGTACTTGATGTTTTGGTCTCAATCATTTAGATCACCTTAAGGTACTGGATGTTTTGGTCTCAATCATTTAGATCACCTAAAGGTACTTGATGTTTTGGTCTCAATCATTTAGATCACCTAAAGGTACTGGATGTTTTGGTCTCAATCATTTAGATCACCTTAAGGTACTGGATGTTTTGGTCTCAATCATTTAGATCACCTAAAGGTACTTGATGTTTTGGTCTCAATCATTTAGATCACCTAAAGGTACTGGATGTTTTGGTCTCAATCATTTAGATCACCTAAAGGTACTTGATGTTTTGGTCTCAATCATTTAGATCACCTAAAGGTACTTGATGTTTTGGTCTCAATCATTTAGATCACCTAAATGTACTTGATGTTTTGGTCTCAATCATTTAGATCACCTAAAGGTACTGGATGTTTTGGTCTCAATCATTTAGATCACCTAAAGGTACTGGATGTTTTGGTCTCAATCATTTAGATCACCTAAAGGTACTGGATGTTTTGGTCTCAATCATTTAGATCACCTAAAGGTACTGGATGTTTTGGTCTCAATCATTTAGATCACCTAAAGGTACTTGATGTTTTGGTCTCAATCATTTAGATCACCTAAAGGTACTGGGTGTTTTGGTCTCAATCATTTAGATGACCTAAAGGTACTGGATGTTTTGGTCTCAATCATTTAGATCACCTAAAGGTACTGGATGTTTTGGTCTCAATCATTTAGATCACCTAAAGGTACTTGATGTTTTGGTCACAATCATTTAGATCACCTAAAGGTACTGGATGTTTTGGTCACAATCATTTAGATCACCTAAAGGTACTGGATGTTTTGGTCTCAATCATTTAGATCACCTAAAGGTACTGGATGTTTTGGTCACAATCATTTAGATCACCTAAAGGTACTGGATGTTTTGGTCACAATCATTTAGATCACCTAAAGGTACTGGATGTTTTGGTCACAATCATTTAGATCACCTAAAGGTACTGGATGTTTTGGTCTCAATCATTTAGATCACCTAAAGGTACTGGATGTTTTGGTCACAATCATTTAGATCACCTAAAGGTACACAAGCTCCTCACTTGGTTTGAAAAGGCTAAGAAAAGGAAACTAAAAGAATGTGAAGATGTTCATGTAAAAAATAGCAAGAGCCGAAGTCTAAAAAAGTCGAAACTTTTGACCATCTTGTAATATCCAGGATGTGAGGTCCGGCAAATATGTGACGCCACCTTAGATAACTGCATGTGTGTACAGCCTGAAATAAAGTAATGTAGAGCCAAAAGAATAAGTACTGGAATAATCCAGCCTCACCTGTTCATCTATTTGGAAGGCCTGACTTTCTTCCCCATTTTGCCTTGTAATGCTCAGCTGACATGTCAATCAAATAATTTCGAGTGGAAAGCTGTGACGAGTTAGAACAAGGCTTCCAAACGGTGTCAGAATTTTTAAATTTCCTGATTTGATCAAATACACCTTGTTAACCCTAAGATCATTGAGCGGGTTCACACATGTACATGTTCTTGCAAAGTGGTTAAAAACTCCAGAGGTAATTTTTCTATAATAAAGTTGAAGGTGTATTAGAATATATAAAACCTTCTGCAATCTTCCTAATAACTTTTTCAGAGGGTCAGTCTCATTTCTTGGTGTTTTTCTTTTATTGTATTGCAGATGAAGAGATACGTAAGGAAGAATTTTATAAATCTAGAGGCTCCCTTAATACGAGAGGTTTGTATTTCAATCAATTTGAAGAATCTGAAGGGCTGTTTTATGTGAGTTCTTTGTTTGTCTGATGGGCTGTTTTATGTGAGTTCTTTGTTTGTCTGATGGGCTGTTTTATGTGAGTTCTTTGTTTGTCTGATGGGCTGTTTTATGTGAGTTCTTTGTTTGTCTGATGGGCTGTTTTATGTGAGTTCTTTGTTTGTCTGATGGGCTGTTTTATGTGAGTTCTTTGTTTGTCTGATGGGCTGTTTTATGTGAGTTCTGTGTTTGTCTGATGGGCTGTTTTATCTGAGTTCTTTGTTTGTCTGATGGGCTGTTTTATGTGAGTTCTTTGTTTGTCTGATGGGCTGTTTTAAGTGAGTTCTTTGTTTGTCTGATGGGCTGTTTTAAGTGAGTTCTTTGTTTGTCTGATGGGCTGTTTTAAGTGAGTTCTTTGTTTGTCTGATGGGCTGTTTTAAGTGAGTTCTTTGTTTGTCTGATGGGCTGTTTTAAGTGAGTTCTTTGTCTTTGTTTGCCCGACAGGCTGTGTTAGGTGAGTTCTTTGTTTGTCTGATGGGCTGTTTTAAGTGTGTTCTTTGTTGGTCTGAGTGGCTGTTTTGAGTGAGTTCTTTGTTTGTCTGATGGGCTGTTTGATGTAAGTTCTTTGTTTGTCTGATGGGCTGTTTTAAGTAAGTTCTTTGTTTGTCTGATGGGCTGTTTTAAGTCAGTTCTTTGTTTGTCTGACAGGCTGTTTTAAGTGAGTTCTTTGTTTGTCTGGTGGGCTGTTTTAAGTGAGTTCTTTGTTGGTCTGAGTGGCTGTTTTATCTGAGTTATTTGTTTGTCTGTGTAGCTGTTTTACCTGAGTTCTTTGTTTGTCTGTGTGGCAGTTTTAAGTGAGTTCTTTGTTTGTCTGACAGGCTGTTTTATGTGAGTTTTGTTTGTCTGAGTGGCTGTTTTAAGTGAGTTCTTTGTCTGATGGGCTGTTTTAAGTGAGTTCTTTGTCTGAGTGGCTGTTTTAAGTGAGTTCTTTGTCTGAGTGGCTGTTTTAAGTGAGTTTTTTGTTTGTCTGATGGGCTGTTTTAAGTGAGTTCTTTGTTTGTCTGATGGGCTGTTTTAAGTCAGTTCTTTGTTTGTCTGAGTGACTGTTTTTAGGGAGTTTTTTGTTTGTTTTAATAAAGAGCCTGAGTGGCTATAATTAGTGAGTTCTTTGTTTGTTTTAATAAAGAAAGTGTCTGTATTAAGTGAGTTCTTTGTTTGTTTTAATAAAGAAAGTGGCTGTTTTAAGTGAGTTCTTTGTTTGTTTTAATAAAGAAAGTGTCTGTATTAAGTGAGTTCTTTGTTTGTTTTAGTGGCAACTGAGTGTCTGTTTTAAGTGAGTTCTTTGTTTGTTTTAATAAAGAAAGTGTCTGTATTAAGGGAGTTCTTTGTTTGTTTTAATAAAGAAAGTGGCTGTTTTAAGTGAGTTCTTTGTTTGTTTTAATAAAGAAAGTGTCTGTATTAAGTGAGTTCTTTGTTTGTTTTAGTGGCAACTGAGTGTCTGTTTTAAGTGAGTTCTTTGTTTGTTTTAATAAAGAAAGTGTCTGTATTAAGTGAGTTCTTTGTTTGTTTTAGTGGCAACTGGGTGTCTGTTTTAAGTGAGTTCTTTGTTTGTTTTAATAAAGAAAGTGTCTGTATTAAGTGAGTTCTTTGTTTGTTTTAATAAAGAAAGTGGCTGTTTTAAGTGAGTTCTTTGTTTGTTTTAATAAAGAAAGTGTCTGTATTAAGTGGGTTCTTTGTTTGTTTTAGTGGCAACTGAGTGTCTGTTTTAAGTGAGTTCTTTGTTTGTTTTAATAAAGAAAGTGGCTGTTTTAAGTGAGTTCTTTGTTTGTTTTAGTGGCAACTGAGTGTCTGTTTTAAGTGAGTTCTTTGTTTCTTTTAGTGGAGACTCTTAGTGTCTGTTTGGGCACATTACAGAATCATCCAGAGGGCCATAGATATGAACATGATGAACAAGTCTGCATCTGTCTGGACCGACTAAGGTGAGATATGTCTTCTGTTCACAATACTACCCACATATATATACTGAACCGCAAAAAAAAACTCACTCCTTTTTGGATATTGATAATCAGTGTGTTTCAAATACTGTAGATGTAAACAACACACTTATCAATGGGATGATTCCAAATTTGACATAATCATCATCATTGGCAGACAAATTTTAAGTGAAAGTGGGGACAGGTGGCGCCACAGTGCGATCTGGAAGTCAATAATGTGTTTGGCCACCACGGGCGTTGATTACGGCGTTGCATCGTCTGAACATTGAGTGGATGAGACGGTTGATAAAGATGATAGGAACTTGGGCTCAAACTCAGTGATACGCCTGAGTGAGTTCAGCTGCAGTTGTCGGCCTTGGTCGTACGAGATTGAGCCTCCTCTGAATCTCGTCCCACAAGTGTTCTATCTAAGTCTGGACTGAGTGTTAATCCATAACATAACTGTGACAAACACCAGACATGTTAGTTCCAACTCAACATGTATTTCTCGGAGTCAACATACACTCTATTCAGGGGAGATAATTTACAAGGGGAGGTAATAAGAATGGGGGAATACAATGTTAAAACTACTTCAACATTCCTTACAATTTTTTTTTCTTTGTGCCACAAAAAGCATTTTAAAAAGAGAGAAAATGAAAAAATTTAAACTGAGAACAAAGCGTCATATAGCGAAGATAGTTCTTAACCGCCATAGAGGAGACCATCATTGGATTAGACTGTCCTCAGGTTCCGGGGATTATTATGCCCCATTTAATACATAATTTCACATGAATTCCTCTGGCATCTTTCCTCGATGCAGAACATTTAAAAGTTCAATACCAGATGCTCCGCGCTTTGTCCGTGAATTGGCAAGCTGTGATTTTCCAGGATACCATTTTATTTCTATATGATTATTTCTCTTCATTTCAACAATAGCTTCTATATCAACCCTCAGCCTTTTGTCATCAACAAGTTGTAGAGCTTCGATGACACTTTTGTTGTCTATGAATGCTGTAATAGGCAGGCTTTGTTTATGTAATCCACAGATATCTTCTATCACTTGTCTGTTGTAAATAGCAGATTCTAATCCCTCTACCAAGCTTAATGCCTCAGCGGCAATGGTAGACCTAACAACCCTTTTGATTTTGTTAGACTTCCATAAGATTGGACAGCAATTTCCCAGTCTGTCCTTTATCCACATGATGTAAGGTACTCCCAGTTCCATCACTGAGGTTTCTAAATGCGGCATCGCTAAACACAAAAATTTCCCAGTCTTCCTGTGGACTCCCTTGCAAAACTGGCAGTAATTGTATAGGACTTAATTCCTTTAGTTTCCCGATTGCTTTTATTGCACGTATTAAGTCCACAACAATGGCTTCAGTTAGCTTTGTGCTCAAGTCAAGTAGTTCAAAAGCCATATCTGGTCTGGAACCTTGCACAACCCAATTCAACTGTCCAACTAATCTCCGATATAGTGATTGCTCTTCAGCAGTTAATGGACTCAACTTTTCTGATGCTCGGTTTGGGTCAATGCAGGCATGACGAAGATTATCTATATAATGGGAATGGTCCAGCTGTATTCCATTTAAATCTTGCTTTAATTGAAAACCAATGTACCGAAAATTAACTTCCTTGACTTTTCCGGCCATAAATCTCTGACGAAGTTTATTCATTAAGTCTTCAAACACCTCATTACCAGCATGAAGAAAGTCATCAACATGACAACATATGACTCCAGACAATGTTCCACCAGTCATATATGTGAATACTGCTGGATCCAGTTTAATTTGTTTACATCCAAGCTGAAGAAGCTCCTCCTTCACACTCGTATAGAACTGCCCCATCCTTAAACCCATACAGGCTACAGTTTCCAAATGAAGCCTTTTGGTGTATCACTTTCTTTTGGTGGTATTACATATATGTTCTGCCCAATTTCATTCCCTTGCAAAAATGCGGACTTAATGTCCGTGGTTTTTACTTTCCATTTTTTATTAGCTATCATAGTAAGAACCATTCTCATGACCCCTTTTCCTACAGTGAGACTGTCTGAGGGAATAAATGAGTGTTCTTCACATCCTCTGGCTACTAAACGAGCTCTAGGGTTGCCATCTTTCATGGTAATAACCCACCTTGTAGATATCGCATTTTGTCCATCATCCTGCACCTCCTCATATGTTTCAAACTGTTCTAACGATTGAAGCTCCACTCGTTTCGTCATATGACTTAATTTGTCATCTATAGTTAATTGTATTTCCCGATGAGTTCTCCATTCTATTTGGCCAAGATCAATGCTTCTTTGTTCATAACTTTCATCATCTCTGACATTATACCAGGTTTTATTTTTGCCTGACGCCTTGCCGGCTCTACCCATCACAGTAGCAGTGATCCATTTATCTGAGGAAGGCAACTTGTATTCAATATGGTCGTTTTTCTTAACATTTTCCACACATTTAGGTCGAGTAGATACAAGTGTATTTGGAATATCTTTAATTTTTTCTGAGGATCCTAAAGACTCTGAAACTATACTTGGTTGATTGGTTGTGATGCCTTTACCTTCTATGTGACCAGAGTCAGTTGTATTTGGCTTTAATTTAGCATCCTTGGATCCACTTTACTTAACCTGTTTGGTGACACACAAACAAACACTCCTCCATGTCTGACAAAAACTACTTTTCCATCCTGAAACACAACCTTAGCAGTGCCAAGCCAACGCTCTTTGCCTTCGCGCTTATAAAACACAGTATCGCCATTTACACTTGTTCTGCAGCTCTCACCTTAGATCGTAGAGCTCGTCGGATCCTTTCTTCAGCCTCGGTCTGGATGTAGGCTTTACGTGCCTCGTGTAAGCTATTTAAATGAAATATATATGATTATACATATGCTTGAAAAATATTCTTTCAAAAACTTTACTTGTGCAGCTTAGGAGAGTTATCGGTCTATAGTTGGTATGTGCGTGTTTGTTTCCTGACTTGAATATGGGGGTAACATTACCCAGCTTCCACTGATAGGGAAAAACATCTTCGTCCAAAGCAAGATTAAACAGACGTGCGAGGACAGGAGCCAAGGCATGTTTACCGTGATATAAAAACCTGTGGCTAATATTATCAGGCCCAACAGCTTTATTTAGGACTAAGTTTTTTAACACATCTAAAACATCCACCACGGTAATATTCAAAGTATCTAAAATGTTGTCTTGTGTTTCTATTTGATTTGGGATTTCTGTTCCAGTGTCATCAACCTGTGATATAGAGGAAAATCATTCAGCATATTTGCCTTTTTTACCTCATCATATACATAATTGCCATTGTGTTCCAGTAAGGCAGGAATACCAAAAAGATTGTTAAAGGGGCATGAGCTGCCAAAATGTTGATATTTTGACGTAAACACAGAATGTTGAAATTATCGGCTATTTTTCTCAAGACGTATAATTCAGAAGCTTTTTAGTGCTTCTAGTCTCAAAAATGTACGATAAAGTATTGTTTTGAACTAACTTTGACTTAAAATGAATGAATGGTCGTCCCGGTTATTTAAATTTTGCTACTTTTCGAACACGTTTTCGGTTCGTACAGGGCACATACTGTATGGATTTTCCTCATTCCAACGCCAATCTTTTTTTTTTTTGATGGCCTTCAAATCCTCTTACTGTCGTGACGATCAGAAATTATGAAAAAAGTGTGAATTTCGGCAGCTCATGCCCCTTTAAATGAGGCCGGGGAAAAACATGACTTACAGATTTTCCACCACTCTTTAGACGTGATCTCTTTTGTCTTTATCTGTTCACAAATTTTTGATCTATAATTATTTTTAGCTTGTCTTACTAAGTTTACTACTAAGTTTCTCTGTTTTATAAAACTCATAAAGTCTTCAGCTAGTTTAGATTTCCTAGATTTTTTAAAAAGACGGTCACGCACTCGCATCTCGTATTTTATTGCAGAAGTTATCCATGGTTTGTCGGATGGTCGAATACGGACGTTCTTACTTGGGATATGGTCCTTAGCCTTATAATATTGTGTTAGAGATATGTTCTGCAATAATATCGACGTCACTACAATTAAAGGTGTCGTCCCAGTCAGTGGAAGCCAAGCTTTCATTAAATGAAACCCAATCCGCATTTTTAAAATCGTACACAGTTCGAGTAAAGGATTTTGTTTTTTGGATTTTTGATGATAAGATTAAGAAAGTAGGACAGTGGTCACTACAGAATGGGGCTAAAGTTCCGCTACTATTAACATAATTTGTATTATTACATATTATAGGATCAAGTAAGGTGTTAGAAACTGGGCGTGTGACATCAGTGATCACCTGACTAAAACCATACATGTTTATTATATCTATCAGGTGGTGGTGAGTTTGACTGAACAAGTCCTCATTTAAATCACACAAAATAACAACATTTTTGCCAGGATTATTGTCTAAAACAAAGTCAATATTGTCACTAAATAACTGCCACTTTTCAACATTTGAGTTTGGGGGTCTGTAAAAAACACATAGTAATGTATTTGGACGATCATTGATATCCAGCCATATCAGTTCGAGGTCAACATTTTCGTATTCTTGTCGGCGCCGTGCTATAGTTTGATTGGAGGTGTATATACATGTACATACTCCACCCCAAGCCT
This sequence comes from Lepidochitona cinerea, assembly GCA_963971465.1. Classification (NCBI taxonomy): domain Eukaryota; kingdom Metazoa; phylum Mollusca; class Polyplacophora; order Chitonida; family Tonicellidae; genus Lepidochitona; species Lepidochitona cinerea. Next base: position 447,954 of record OZ020553.1, on the reverse strand, counting down.
GATCTCGATATTTTCGAAGTGGCATGTCATACCCAAGGAGCAAAATTTCTGAACTATCTATACCTGCATGAAGATGACTTTCAGTTAACGCTATAATATCGTATGTTGATAGATGAGACTCTACTAAATCTATTTTACTTTTTAAACCAGAAACATTAACATGAACAATTGATAGGAAATTAACTACATTCTGTTGAGTCGGCCCAGGATTACTCTCTATATCCCCGCACAAAAGCAAAACAACTGTCGTATGTAACAACTGTACAAATGATGTCAGCTGTTTAATGATATACTTTAGGGATATCCTTCTACCCTTGTTAAGTTAGCTGTTTAATGATATACTTTAGGGATATCCTTCTACCCTTGTTAAGTCAGCTGTTTAATGATATACTTTAGGGATATCCGTCTACCCTTGTTAAGTCAGCTGTTTAATGATATACTTTAGGGATATCCTTCTACCCTTGTTAAGTCAGCTGTTTGATGATATACTTTAGGGATATCCTTCTACCCTTGTTAAGTCAGCTGTTTAATGATATACTTTAGGGATATCCTTCTACCCTTGTTAAGTCAGCTGTTTAATGATATACTTTAGGGATATCCGTCTACCCTTGTTAAGTCAGCTGTTTAATGATATACTTTAGGGATATCCGTCTACCCTTGTTAAGTCAGCTGTTTAATGATATACTTTAGGGATATTCTTCTACCCTTGTTAAGTCAGCTGTTTAATGATATACTTTATGGATATCCTTCTACCCTTGTTAAGTCAGCTGTTTAATGATATACTTTAGGGATATCCTTCTGCCCTTGTTAAGTCAGCTGTTTAATGATATACTTTAGGGATATCCGTCTACCCTTGTTAAGTCAGCTGTTTAATGATATACTTTAGGGATATCCTTCTACCCTTGTTAAGTCAGCTGTTTAATGATATACTTTAGGGATATCCGTCTACCCTTGTTAAGTCAGCTGTTTAATGATATACTTTATGGATATCCTTCTACCCTTGTTAAGTCAGCTGTTTAATGATATACTTTAGGGATATCCTTCTACCCTTGTTAAGTCAGCTGTTTAATGATATATTTTAGGGATATCCTTCTACCCTTGTTAAGCCAGCTGTTTAATGATATACTTTAGGGATATCCTTCTACCCTTGTTAAGTCAGCTGTTTAATGATATACTTTAGGGATATCCTTCTACCCTTGTTAAGTCAGCTGTTTAATGATATACTTGAGGGATATCCTTCTACCCTTGTTAAGCCAGCTGTTTAATGATATACTTGAGGGATATCCGTCTACCCTTGTTAAGCCAGCTGTTTAATGATATACTTGAGGGATATCCGTCTACCCTTGTTAAGTCAGCTGTTTAATGATATACTTTAGGGATATCCTTCTACCCTTGTTAAGTCAGCTGTTTAATGATATACTTTAGGGATATCCTTCTACCCTTGTTAAGTCAGCTGTTTAATGATATACTTTAGGGATATCCTTCTACCCTTGTTAAGTCAGCTGTTTAATGATATACTTTAGGGATATCCGTCTACCCTTGTTAAGTCAGCTGTTTAATGATATACTTTAGGGATATCCGTCTACCCTTGTTAAGTCAGCTGTTTAATGATATACTTTAGGGATATTCTTCTACCCTTGTTAAGTCAGCTGTTTAATGATATACTTTATGGATATCCTTCTACCCTTGTTAAGTCAGCTGTTTAATGATATACTTTAGGGATATCCTTCTGCCCTTGTTAAGTCAGCTGTTTAATGATATACTTTAGGGATATCCGTCTACCCTTGTTAAGTCAGCTGTTTAATGATATACTTTAGGGATATCCTTCTACCCTTGTTAAGTCAGCTGTTTAATGATATACTTTAGGGATATCCGTCTACCCTTGTTAAGTCAGCTGTTTAATGATATACTTTATGGATATCCTTCTACCCTTGTTAAGTCAGCTGTTTAATGATATACTTTAGGGATATCCTTCTACCCTTGTTAAGTCAGCTGTTTAATGATATATTTTAGGGATATCCTTCTACCCTTGTTAAGCCAGCTGTTTAATGATATACTTTAGGGATATCCTTCTACCCTTGTTAAGTCAGCTGTTTAATGATATACTTTAGGGATATCCTTCTACCCTTGTTAAGTCAGCTGTTTAATGATATACTTGAGGGATATCCTTCTACCCTTGTTAAGCCAGCTGTTTAATGATATACTTGAGGGATATCCGTCTACCCTTGTTAAGCCAGCTGTTTAATGATATACTTGAGGGATATCCGTCTACCCTTGTTAAGCCAGCTGTTTAATGATATACTTGAGGGATATCCGTCTACCCTTGTTAAGCCAGCTGTTTAATGATATACTTGAGGGATATCCGTCTACCCTTGTTAAGCCAGCTGTTTAATGATATACTTGAGGGATATCCGTCTACCCTTGTTAAGCCAGCTGTTTAATGATATACTTGAGGGATATCCGTCTACCCTTGTTAAGCCAGCTGTTTAATGATATACTTTATGGATATCCTTCTACCCTTGTTAAGTCAGCTGTTTAATGATATACTTGAGGGATATCCGTCTACCCTTGTTAAGGGACCGTTAACATAAATCGTTCGTGAATCAATCGTGATTTTAGCCTGAAAATCACGATATCATAAAATGTGAGTGTTCGTGAAATTGCTCATATCACCGTCTTAAATCACGATTGTTTCACGATTGAAACTGGTGAATCGTGATTTTTTTCACGTAGACGTGAAATGATCGTGAAATGCGACTCCGCTCAGTGTCAACCCAAATCTCCGTAAGGAGGGGGGCGCGAGTTCAGATCACGCCCGCTTTTGTTGAAGTCCGCTGTGAGAGGTTTACCACACGTGGCGTCGACCGGCTTTGAGCTGGTCTTTTGCTAGAGCGATCTTTGGTTTCTAATAATTGACTGTTCGTTTGTTAGCTGTTTATACTTGAGAATATTTCTCACTTTCGTAATTACTAAAATGCTTTTAATGACAATGCGATGTCTTTCATTCCGTAAAATAAACCCAAATGTCTCAACCCTCGCAATTTACCGCGGCAATCGGTAATGCCGCAGAGTTAGCCGTCGTAAAACTGCCGACAAAAAAATATTCATCTTGGGAAAAGCTGCTGGGTCATAATACTTTATATGTTTGGGGATTTTTACAAGTAAGAGTTTTACCTTTACTTCGCTCGTTGTACAAGGTGTATTTAATATAAAAACCACTCATTTGTTTGTATTTAATCTGGCCACAACAAAGCCAAGTACAGTGACGAAACCCAGACAACTTTGTAACAAAGCTTTATTCTCCAATTAGTACTCCCGAGTTCTCATTGGTCCAGATTGTGCTATAGCACTACAAGGTGGCGCCAGTGATTGTCAGTTAAGTCTCGTTGAGTGAACTCTATTCAATGTTGATAGGGATGTTTACTGTTGTTCGAGAAAAAGAGTAATTTAATTTTTTTAAAAGCAAAAACGCTTTACATAGGTTCTAACCCAATAATAAATATATTTCTTATTGATCATACTTGTAAATAAAAACCTTTAAAACTTTCACTCCACAGAAAGGTTAGAGATGGACTCAACCATGCTTTTTGATCGACCGTGCACTTGTCTGTATTTATTTTTTAAACTATATGCAGTATTACACAAACGGTGGCTATAACCGTTATGTTTTAGAGATTTATTGGAATAAACAGCTTTACCGAGTGAAGTGACTAATCACCAGGAATATACAATTAGCAACCAGTTATTTCCAAATACAAGCTATTTCACGTCTGCCTTTTCGCCTGTTGACGTCGTCAGTAATGTGGCCGTAGCACTTGTTACATCGCTATTGGACATTTGTTTTGTCTGTGTCGCGAATCCATATCATTGTTTATGAAGACTATGATCAAATAAATAGTTTAAAACTTTATAAAATTTGACCAAGAGCTGTTTGCATTGATAGCGGTGTTCAGACCTGTTTGCAAGTGCTATAATGAAGAGCCGGATTGATACAGTGAGGCACCAGGGTAAAGATTGTGAAGAGGTGCCTTTGGGGATTTCTGAAAACCGCAACATCTGAATAAGAGTGCCAAATAATGTAGACCGCAAGCCCGGTACATCATGAAATTTCACATTCTTATCTAATACAAAGCGTATGCTATATACGACGCTGTAGACTCTCAAAATCACAGCGACATTTAGACCTAATAGTTGTAAGGTTATTCAAAGTATTAAATTAATCGACGCTCTGCCGGTAGTCCTACACTCACTGAAGGGCCTCTTTTGCCTCAGCATGTTGTCTGTTGAGAACAAAAGACAGTTTTTACAAAGGCCGTCTATTTGCGCATGGGGAGAGTAGGAGGGGGACACATACGCTTCTGATAAATACATTTCACGATATCGTAATTTATAAACACGATTCGAATCGTGATCCATGAAACTTTAGAGAATAAACAAAAATCGATATCGTGAAAAAAATCACGATGCTATCATGATTTAATCGCAAAATTTGAGAAAAAATCACGATGTTTTCACTCACGATTTAGTGGAACGCTCCCTAAGTCAGCTGTTTAATGATATACTTTAGGGATATCCTTCTACCCTTGTTAAGCCAGCTGTTTAATGATATACTTTATGGATATCCGTCTACCCTTGTTAAGCCAGCTGTTTAATGATATACTTTATGGATATCCGTCTACCCTTGTTAAGTCAGCTGTTTAATGATATACTTTAGGGATATCCGTCTGCCCTTGTTAAGTCAGCTGTTTAATGATATACTTTAGGGATATCCGTCTACCCTTGTTAACCCAGCTGTTTAATGATATACTTTAGGGATATCCGTCTGCCCTTGTTAAGTCAGCTGACAACATGTTGGATGCTAAACAAATTGGACCAACTTCCGTGTTCTCATTGTGCTATTTAGTTGAATGCTCGGTACTATAAATCGCACCGTGAGAACTGGCTTTAACATGGCTGAGTAGGTAGAGCGATGGACGCTCAATCTAAACAGCCCACCACCAATGGGTTGCGGGTTTGAATCCCACTCAACGACCTATGTGGGATGGTTGTCACATGTACCACCGGAAGGTCGTGGGTTTCCTCCAGGCATAGAACCCAGTTTCCTCCCACAATAAAACTGGCAACACCACAATATACATTGTAAGTGAAATAATCTTGAGCGCGGCGTAAAACACCAAACAATCAATCAAGCTTTGGAACATAGGTTAAGATATTTTTTAACTTTGGTTAATACTAGTTTTACCAATATTTCCCTTCAAAGCATTTTAAGGTACTTCAAAGAGCTTAAATTCTCTTGACAATCACAAATTTATGAAAAAGTCAGCATTTTGACAGCTCATACCACTTCAAACTTTACCATTTTGATTGCACTGGTTCCAAGATCAATGAGTATAGATGTTGATGTAAGTGGTTATATTTAACATTAGAACAAGTGTCTCTGTTTTCTTTCCAGAAGAAATTTACTTCATACAAAATATAAATCTAGTCATCTGATGCCTGTGTTGGAATAAACTAGCTCTCTTGTGTTCTATCATGGACATTGGTAGATTGATTGATCTTTATTCACCAAAAACAAATTTGTACAGGTTTACATGATAACTTTGTAAGGCATTGGCTGGGTTAAAGCACCTAATGGAGCTTGATCTATCCAAAGTATAACAGAACGCCTCGATAAAATGATAAAGAATTAGCGAATTCTGTTTCAACAAAATTTTCACTACATTGGGCAGCTCATGCCCCTTTCAATGGGTCACATTTACTGTGCTATACTGGGTGTATTTGTTTTAACATTGTGATGTTGTCAGTATTTCTTATTTAGAGTGGAAACATATGTATTTTTACACTTGATTTCTATGTTTTCTTCCAGACAACAGTCTGTATTTTATAACGGATCCAATTTCGTTCTGAAAGTGCTGCAAAGGAAATTTGTCCGCTGCTCTGTCCGAGTACTGGTTACTCATATAAAGCATATGTTAAATCGAAAACTGAACGTGCCAACTGGACTTGAGGTGAGACTACTATATATTTTGTTTCCACCATTACTCTAATGTCTTGATTCGAAAAGGTTTACTGATGTGCGCGTCACTGGAACTCCCTACCTGTAGCTCTAAAACAAATACTGTCCATCTCCCTATTCAAATCCAAAGCAAAAAGTTACCTTTTAAATTCACAAGTCGGATCTCTCATCACCACTTTGTAAATATGTTGTAATTTATTAGAAATCCAAATATATAATTTCATCTACATAACCTTTAAAGAAATGCCACATAACCTTTCAAACACGAGATAGAACAAGCCCCATTGGGGCTTTATTCCCGCCAATATTTATTCCGATAAGATAAATTCTACATGATTGTATATATCAATTTTGGTGAATAAATATATTATTATTATTATTATGTCATTCACATGGTGTCATCCACTGATGCAATTTCATCATCACTCTAATGTCCTGATTCCAAGAGGTTTACTGATGTCATTCACATGGTGTCATCCACTGATGCAATTTCATCATCACTCTAATGTCCTGATTCCAAGAGGTTTACTGATGTCATTCACATGGTGTCATCCACTGATGCAATTTCATCATCACTCTAATGTCCTGATTCCAAGAGGTTTACTGATGTCATTCACATGGTGTCATCCACTGATGCAATTTCATCATCACTCTAATGACCTGATTCCAAGAGGTTTACTGATGTCATTCACATGGTGTCATCCACTGATGGAATTTCATCGTCATTCTAATGTCCTGATTCCAAGAGGTTTACTGATGTCATTCACATGGTGTCATCCACTGATGGAATTTCATCATCATTCTAATGTCCTGATTCCAAGAGGTTTACTGATGTCATTCACATGGTGTCATCCACTGATGGAATTTCATCATCATTCTAATGTCCTGATTCCAAGAGGTTTACTGATGTCATTCACATGGTGTCATCCACTGATGGAATTTCATCATCATTCTAATGTCCTGATTCCAAGAGGTTTACTGATGTCATTCACATGGTGTCATCCACTGATGGAATTTCATCATCACTCTAATGTCCTGATTCCAAGAGGTTTACTGATGTCATTCACATGGTGTCATCCACTGATGGAATTTCATCATCATTCTAATGTCCTGATTCCAAGAGGTTTACTGATGTCATTCACATGGTGTCATCCACTGATGGAATTTCATCATCATTCTAATGTCCTGATTCCAAGAGGTTTACTGATGTCATTCACATGGTGTCATCCACTGATGGAATTTCATCATCATTCTAATGTCTTGATTCCAAGGGGTTTACTGATGTCATTCACATGGTGTCATCCACTGATGGAATTTCATCATCATTCTAATGTCTTGATTCCAAGAGGTTTACTGATGTCATTCACATGGTGTCATCCACTGATGGAATTTCATCATCATTCTAATGCCCTGATTCCAAGAGGTTTACTGATGTCATTCACATGGTGTCATCCACTGATGGAATTTCATCATCATTCTAATGTCTTGATTCCAAGAGGTTTAATGATGTCATTCACATGGTGTCATCCACTGATGGAATTTCATCATCATTCTAATGTCTTGATTCCAAGAGGTTTACTGATGTCATTCACATGGTGTCATCCACTGATGGAATTTCATCATCATTCTAATGCCCTGATTCCAAGAGGTTTACTGATGTCATTCACAAGGTGTCATCCACTGATGGAATTTCATCATCATTCTAATGTCCTGATTCCAAGAGGTTTACTGATGTCATTCACATGGTGTCATCCACTGATGGAATTTCATCATCATTCTAATGTCCTGATTCCAAGAGGTTTACTGATGTCATTCACATGGTGTCATCCACTGATGGAATTTCATCATCATTCTAATGCCCTGATTCCAAGAGGTTTACTGATGTCATTCACATGGTGTCATCCACTGATGGAATTTCATCATCATTCTAATGTCTTGATTCCAAGAGGTTTAATGATGTCATTCACATGGTGTCATCCACTGATGGAATTTCATCATCATTCTAATGTCTTGATTCCAAGAGGTTTACTGATGTCATTCACATGGTGTCATCCACTGATGGAATTTCATCATCATTCTAATGCCCTGATTCCAAGAGGTTTACTGATGTCATTCACAAGGTGTCATCCACTGATGGAATTTCATCATCATTCTAATGTCCTGATTCCAAGAGGTTTACTGATGTCATTCACATGGTGTCATCCACTGATGGAATTTCATCATCATTCTAATGTCCTGATTCCAAGAGGTTTACTGATGTCATTCACATGGTGTCATCCACTGATGGAATTTCATGATCATTCTAATGTCCTGATTCCAAGAGGTTTACTGATGTCATTCACATGGTGTCATCCACTGATGGAATTTCATCATCATTCTAATGTCCTGATTCCCATAGATAGTACCTACAAACTGTACAAACACTTGCCTTTTGACCCTAGGAGAAAGAACAATCTGCATTTTACACAATAAAATCAAAAAATCTTGCCCTAACATCCTGTATAGTAATCTAGGCTAATGCCCTGTACTGGCTATCCGTTTGTACATACCGCGCATGCGCGAACCTTCCCTTCCGGTCTACCTCTTTCAACTCTGCAGAGAAGAGATCAACACTGCAAATTATACTAAGTATACTTTTCTTACTAATCCTTCTCTCTGAATCGTTTTAGGTAGGAAATTTTACTGTCCCTAGCGGTTAGATACCCTCCCCTAGATTACTAGAGGGTTTCTGACCAAAAAATGTCCTGTATTTTTTTGTTTTTGGAGAGTTTTCGGACTCAACCCATCTCAACCCACATATATGCTGTCGTGGGTCCAAAATTCGTCACCACGCGGTCGGGTTGTGGTGGCTCACCACCCTCCCATACAAACACTATTACATATTTTCATACGCGATTTTTTAAAGCGGGGTGCGTCCCTGTTTAAATAAATTACGTTCCATTACTAAATTTTAAATCTTTTTCGTTGTTATTTTTAGATTAAAAATTTGTGATGGAAAATGGTGTCTAGTGCCTGTGGAGGCACTTACCCCACGAATACCTGCCAAGAATATCATCAGCAGCGAAGCCTCAGAGGAAGAGTAGCAGGTCCCGAAGTTCTTCCTGGTCCAGTAAGGAGGGCAATTCTTCGAAACCGAGGAGGTCCTCGAAGGGGGGGGGGGCGATCACGCGATCTCCCCAGACTCAGCGGACGAGGTTAAACGGTCCAGGCAAGTCCTAAATCAATAACTATTATTTATTGTAATAAAAAGAAAAAAACGATATATAATATAACAGGAATGAGTAATTAATAACGAGTTAGTAAAAAAAAAAAAAAAAAAAAAAAATTTTTTTTTTTCTGTGTTCTCTTGTTGATTATCTCTTCTGATTTGGCTGTCGTTGATGCTTTGTTGGGATTAGCTCTCAACATATGTTCTGTTCATTTTGCTTATCTTTGACAGTTTGTCTCAAGCCAGCGACCGAACGTCAGTTACACCTTCCCATACGAAGTCTGCGTGTCGGAACACCCGCCAGCCGGAACCCACGCAGAGGTCAGACGCAGAACGTTTGTGTGCCATGGAACAAACGTTAGAGGGCGTTAAATTCTCAATTGCCAAGCTCGAGTAAATAAACAACTCAGGCGCGGCAATCGAGGGGCCCAGATCTTCACGATCTAAACAGGCTTCTGCGACCACGACTGTGCACCCAAGCACACGAGTCGAGTTGCCTGACGTCCAGGGCGGGTTGATCAGGCAACGACCGGCAACCTTGTCCCTGGATCAGTCGAACCGCCAGGAGGCGCTCCCTGAGACCAGGAGATGGGCGGACCAGTTCTTAGAGGGCGACTACCAGACTAAAACTTGGTCAGGGAACTACCTCCAGCCGAACGTCCAGTATCCCGAACCGGAGCCCACTGGAGAGGAGTCTCCGACGGATTCGGCGGAAGATACGGATGATCAGGGTTTCTCAACTACTGAACAAGGCGGTTCGACCACGTCTGTACGCCCAGGTACACGAGTCGAGCTGCCGGACATCTGAAGTGGTTTGAGCCTTCGGCGTCATCCCAACTTCTCGATCTGTGGAACCGCCAGGAGGCTTAAACATACAGCGGCCTCGACCACGAATGTACGCCCATGTACACAAGTCGATCCGCCTAGCAACTAGAGTGGGCGAGTCCTGCGGGCGTTACCCCAAGTCTGGATCTGTTGAGCCACCAGGATGCTTAAACATTCGACAGCCTCGACTAGGGTTGTACGCCCAGGCCCACGACTCGACCCGCCTGACATCCGGAGTGGGTTGGTTACCGTACGGGCCTCACCCCAACTCTGGATCTGTCGAGCCGACGGGAAGCCTCAACATACAACGGCCTCGACCACGACTGTACGCCCATGCACACGAGTCGATCCTCCTGACAACCGGAGTGGCTTTTTGGGCCTACGGGCGTCACCCCAGCTCTGGTATTGTCGATCCACCTGGGGGCTTAGCATACGGCGGCCTCGACCCTGACTGTACGTCCAGGTACACGAGTCGGCCACCTGACAACTAAAGTGGGCTGATTGTAATACTGGCGTCATCCCAAGCTCTGGATTTGTCAGTCCACAGGGGAGCCTCAAATTACGGCGCCTTCGATTACGACACTACCCACGGGTTCATGAGTCGATCGGCCTGACAACTAGAGTGGGGGGAAAGGCTAACAGCCCTAACCCAGGTTCTGGGTTTGTCAAAACGCCAAGAGGTGTTCCAAGAGGCCTAAACCTACCATGTTTCGGCCATGGATGTACGCCCAGGTGCGAGTCGAACCGCCGGCGGTTATCATCCCAACTGTCAAACCAACAGGAGACGGACGATCAATATTTGACTTTCTCTGAACTCCTGGACTATATCTACCAGCTGCTGCTCAATTTAGAGCGGGCCACTGGGGTGACCGGTCGACAGCGGGAAATCGCCCAAGCGTGGGAGTCTCCCCATCCGATAAGCTAGGCCCTGGACCCCGCCTGGTTGCCTTTGATTTTTTTTTAAATGTCAGCCCGGGGCCTACTTACACAAATCATGCGGCGCGGGTTCGAATCTTACTCAGAACAAATACATTTCTGAGAGGACTCGTCACTCAGTCGCCGTATGGAAAGGGGTTACCAGGTTCTCACTGAAGGTTGGGGGCTTCCTCCAGACGATGAGCCCGGTTTTCCTCCCCAACTTATCCTTGCAAAACTGCAGTATAAGTGGAATAAGCCGAAATGTAGCGTAAAGCATTAACCATGCAACCCTTTCCCCTGAGGATCGGGGATTCCCTCCCCCACTAAACCTGACAAGTTGCCCGGTTAGTGAAATAACATGGATTACGGCAAAAAATCAGCGATTAATACATTAATCAGATTTCCCCCCCCTTGGACCCGCAGGACGACCTGCAAGTTGTGTCATAGGACATGAGGGGGGGGGGGGGGGAGGTACGTAAACAGAAGACTATTAGCCGATCATGACGACTGGTAATATCTAGGAACCCCTGAGCCTGTTTTTATGCAAAAATTTTCCCTCGTCAACGAGCAACCTTGGCGAGGACTAATCTTCTTGGATTCAGGCTCTTGGCAGTATTGTGAGCCCTCATCCATAATTTATGGGATCAGGCTTTAGGAGGTTTGGTCTTGGGGGGTCCCCTACGACCTTCACAGTATACTACATATGAGACTTGACACTAGTGCAGGGCGAGGTTGCACTCGTCGGGCACACGTGCGTTGGCACAGCCTTCGTCAAGATGGGTATGTGGAAGACTCCCAAGGTACTTGCCGGAGTTCGGGGTTTACTCCGGACGGTAAGCCCGGTCTTCCTCCCCCACTAAACCTGGCTACGCCACCGTATAAACGGAATAGCTTTTGCGTGCAGCGTAATTCTTCGATCAATCAATCGTCAGGTTGGACTGCTCACCCGGCCTGCTCGCAGATTTCAAGGCTGACCAATAAATGATATCACTACTGTGCGGTTGTAAATTAATAACAGCCCGTTCGTAGTTTAAAATGGTGCGCTGTTTGTTATTTTCTTGTGGCATTGCGTCATGACAGCTTACTATTAAAGGGGTATGAGCTGCCAAAATGTTGATATTTTGACGTCACAACAGAATGTTGAAATTATGCTATTTCTCTCAAGGCGTATAATTCAGAATCTTTTTAATGCTTCTGGGCTCGAAAATGTACGATAAAGTATTGTTTGAACCAACTTCGGCTTAGAATGAATGAATGGTCGTCCCGGTTATTTAAATTTTGCTTACTTTCGAACACGTTTTCGGTTCGTACAGGCCACTTTAAATTATTACCCTGACAGTTTCCTCTCGCAGTTACCGTTGCAAAATGACAACTTTTACATTATGGCGGTTGCCGTATGCGGAGGAGTTGCCATGCCGAAGGTCGTGGGTTTCCTCCGGGCCCAGGTCCTTCCCCCACAATCTGGCTACGCCACCTTATAGGTTAAATAACTTCAGTGCGGCGCGAAGACCAATCATCAATCTAAGTACAAGACCGAGCTCCTAGTTCATTAGAATGTCATTATCTTCTAATCTTAGACGGACTTCTTGCCAACTGGTTTTCAAGTAAATTCCTTTTTTTCCAAAATGAGCAAAAGGAAAAAGTACCGTACCTGTTCTGACTACAGATATTAGGTTCGAACATAAACCATACTAGAGATGTTTTTCTCCCGTCAATTGCTGGAATTGTCCTCTTTCCGCCATCTTCATGATTTCCCATGCCGGGGAAAGAAAGGAGCTGTGATTGGCTAATCAGCAACGACTCCGCTGATAGGCCTGTTGGATAGTCGACTGTTACACCCTTTCGCCATTACGGGTCGACGGGATGTGAACGCAAGCCGACAGTACTTGTGTATATTACCGTAGTAAGAAATACACGAACAGTCGTTATTCCTAGTATGTACGGCCACTTGAGCCTGGGTGCTGACTTTGCTTGTCAAGACGCAGAAAGTCTGCAGATTTGAGCGCGGACCTTTGCGAAGACCATATGTCTTCCGTCGGTCTTCGAAGACCACCGGTCTTCGTAGCCGACACAGGAATGTTGCTTATTCCTTTCCGAGTGAAGTTTATTTCCAAGAAATAAATAAATCAGTAAAATAAAACACATTTCTCTAATAGAGAATATATTTCCTGTGCAATCTTCGTTTACCAAGCCCCTTGATAAACGATGATGTCCCTACACGATGTCCTCGGATTATGAGGGCTTATTTCTTGGAAGGCTTATTTCTTGGAAGGCTGGGGTCCGTGACTCAGTATGTATAGCGTTAGACGCTCAATCCAAACAGCCTTCCGCCAATGGGTCACGGGTTCGAATCCCACTCAGCCCAAAAAAAAAAAAAAAAAAAAAAAAAAAAAAAAAAAAAAATTTTTTTTTTTGACTGGGTTTTCACTCGAACGACCTATGTGGGATGGTTGCCAGTTTCCAGCGGAGGGTCGTGATTTTCCTCCAGGCACACAGCCCGTTTTCCTCCCACAATAAAACTGGCGACGCCGCAATATAAGTGAAATAATCTTGATCGCAGCGTAAAACACCAAACAACCTATCAATCTATCTGTCTTGGAAGTCACCGAGGACTTTCGCGGACTATTGTCTCCGCGACATGACTTTAGTACGCGGTGGGTTGTATTCACTCGGTCCGTTGGTAGCGGCCCACACAGCGTTCAGGGAAAGATCTAATTCATCCTGGCCCACTGGACACCTGAGGACGGATCCAGGAGAGTTCGAGGTGAGTAATACCGAGGTTACCATTCTTTACGCGGGAATCAAAAAAACTTGGTTAATGCTCTGTACGGCGTATTAGTCCCTCCTCCGGACTGTGGCATGCGAGGCAAGTGTTTGTACAGTTTGTAGGTACTATCTATGGGAATCTGAAGAATTGGAAGAATAATTCTCATATTCCTCCAAGATATACCTACCTGTACAAACAGTTAAACCCAGCCCATCCTCCCCTCACTATTACGCCTGCAAGCGTTGAAAGAAGTAGACCGGAAGGGAAGGTTCGCGCATGCGCGGTATGTACAAACGGATAGCCAGTACAGGGCATTAGCCTAGATTACTATACAGGATGTTAGGGCAAGATTTTTTGATTTTATTGTGTAAAATGCAGATTGTTCTTTCTCCTAGGGTCAAAAGGCAAGTGTTTGTACAGGTAGGTATATCTTGGAGGAATATGAGAATTATTCTTCCAATTCTTCAGATTCCAAGAGGTTTACTGATGTCATTCACATGGTGTCATCCACTGATGGAATTTCATCACCATTCTAATGTCCTGATTCCAAGAGGTTTACTGATGTCATTCACATGGTGTCATCTACTGATGGAATTTCATCATCATTCTAATGCCCTGATTCCAAGAGGTTTACTGATGTCATTCACATGGTGTCATCCACTGATGGAATTTCATCATCACTCTAATGTCCTGATTCCAAGAGGTTTACTGATGTCATTCACATGGTGTCATCCACTGATGGAATTTCATCATCATTCTAATGTCCTGATTCCAAGAGGTTTACTGATGTCATTCACATGGTGTCATCCACTGATGGAATTTCATCATCATTCTAATGTCCTGATTCCAAGAGGTTTACTGATGTCATTCACATGGTGTCATCCACTGATGGAATTTCATCATCATTCTAATGTCCTGATTCCAAGAGGTTTACTGATGTCATTCACATGGTGTCATCCACTGATGGAATTTCATCATCATTCTAATGTCCTGATTCCAAGAGGTTTACTGATGTCATTCACATGGTGTCATCCACTGATGGAATTTCATCATCATTCTAATGTCCTGATTCCAAGAGGTTTACTGATGTCATTCACATGGTGTCATCCACTGATGGAATTTCATCATCATTCTAATGTCCTGATTCCAAGAGGTTTACTGATGTCATTCACATGGTGTCATCCACTGATGGAATTTCATCATCATTCTAATGCCCTGATTCCAAGAGGTTTACTGATGTCATTCACATGGTGTCATCCACTGATGGAATTTCATCATCATTCTAATGTCCTGATTCCAAGAGGTTTACTGATGTCATTCACATGGTGTCATCCACTGATGGAATTTCATCATCATTCTAATGTCCTGATTCCAAGAGGTTTACTGATGTCATTCACATGGTGTCATCCACTGATGGAATTTCATCATCATTCTAATGTCCTGATTCCAAGGGGTTTACTGATGCCATTCACATGGTGTCATCCACTGATGGAATTTCATCATCATTCTAATGTCCTGATTCCAAGGGGTTTACTGATGTCATTCACATGGTGTCATCCACTGATGGAATTTCATCATCATTCTAATGTCCTGATTCCAAGAGGTTTACTGATGTCATTCACATGGTGTCATCCACTGATGGAATTTCATCATCATTCTAATGTCCTGATTCCAAGAGGTTTACTGATGTCATTCACATGGTGTCATCCACTGATGGAATTTCATCATCATTCTAATGTCTTGATTCCAAGAGGTTTACTGATGTCATTCACATGGTGTCATCCACTGATGGAATTTCATCATCATTCTAATGCCCTGATTCCAAGAGGTTTACTGATGTCATTCACATGGTGTCATCCACTGATGGAATTTCATCATCACTCTAATGTCTTGATTCCAAGAGGTTTACTGATGTCATTCACATGGTGTCATCCACTGATGGAATTTCATCATCATTCTAATGTCCTGATTCCAAGAGCTTTACTGATGTCATTCACATGGTGTCATCCACTGATGGAATTTCATCATCATTCTAATGTCCTGATTCCAAGAGGTTTACTGATGTCATTCACATGGTGTCATCCACTGATGGAATTTCATCATCATTCTAATGTCCTGATTCCAAGAGGTTTACTGATGTCATTCACATGGTGTCATCCACTGATGGAATTTCATCATCATTCTAATGTCCTGATTCCAAGGATTTACTGATGTCATTCACATGGTGTCATCCACTGATGGAATTTCATCATCATTCTAATTTCTTGATTCCAAGAGGTTTACTGATGTCATTCACATGGTGTCATCCACTGATGGAATTTCATCATCATTCTAATGTCCTGATTCCAAGCGGTTTACTGATGTCATTCACATGGTGTCATCCACTGATGGAATTTCATCATCATTCTAATGTCTTGATTCCAAGAGGTTTACTGATGTCATTCACATGGTGTCATCCACTGATGGAATTTCATCATCATTCTAATGTCTTGATTCCAAGAGGTTTACTGATGTCATTCACATGGTGTCATCCACTGATGGAATTTCATCATCATTCTAATGTCCTGATTCCAAGAGGTTTACTGATGTCATTCACATGGTGTCATCCACTGATGGAATTTCATCATCATTCTAATGTCCTGATTCCAAGAGGTTTACTGATGTCATTCACATGGTGTCATCCACTGATGGAATTTCATCATCATTCTCATGTCCTGATTCCAAGGGGTTTACTGATGTCATTCACATGGTGTCATCCACTGATGGAATTTCATCATCATTCTAATGTCCTGATTCCAAGAGGTTTACTGATGTCATTCACATGGTGTCATCCACTGATGGAATTTCATCATCATTCTAATGTCCTGATTCCAAGAGGTTTACTGATGTCATTCACATGGTGTCATCCACTGATGGAATTTCATCATCACTCTAATGTCCTGATTCCAAGAGGTTTACTGATGTCATTCACATGGTGTCATCCACTGATGGAATTTCATCATCATTCTAATGTCCTGATTCCAAGAGGTTTACTGATGTCATTCACATGGTGTCATCCACTGATGGAATTTCATCATCATTCTAATGTCTTGATTCCAAGAGGTTTAATGATGTCATTCACATGGTGTCATCCACTGATGGAATTTCATCATCACTCTAATGTCCTGATTCCAAGAGGTTTACTGATGTCATTCACATGGTGTCATCCACTGATGGAATTTCATCATCATGCTAATGCCCTGATTCCAAGAGGTTTACTGATGTCATTCACATGGTGTCATCCACTGATGGAATTTCATCATCATTCTAATGTCCTGATTCCAAGAGGTTTACTGATGTCATTCACATGGTGTCATCCACTGATGGAATTTCATCATCATTCTAATGTCCTGATTCCAAGAGGTTTACTGATGTCATTCACATGGTGTCATCCACTGATGGAATTTCATCATCATTCTAATGTCCTGATTCCAAGAGGTTTACTGATGTCATTCACATGGTGTCATCCACTGATGGAATTTCATCATCATTCTAATGTCCTGATTCCAAGAGGTTAACTGATGTCATTCACATGGTGTCATCCACTGATGGAATTTCATCATCATGCTAATGCCCTGATTCCAAGAGGTTTACTGATGTCATTCACATGGTGTCATCCACTGATGGAATTTCATCATCATTCTAATGCCCTGATTCCAAGAGGTTTACTGATGTCATTCACATGGTGTCATCCACTGATGGAATTTCATCATCATTCTAATGTCCTGATTCCAATAGGTTTACTGATGTCATTCACATGGTGTCATCCACTGATGGAATTTCATCATCATTCTAATGTCTTGATTCCAAGAGGTTTACTGATGTCATTCACATGGTGTCATCCACTGATGGAATTTCATCATCATTCTAATGTCCTGATTCCAAGAGGTTTACTGATGTCATTCACATGGTGTCATCCACTGATGGAATTTCATCATCATTCTAGTGTCCTGATTCCAAGCGGTTTACTGATGTCATTCACATGGTGTCATCCACTGATGGAATTTCATCATCATTCTAATGTCCTGATTCCAAGCGGTTTACTGATGTCATTCACATGGTGTCATCCACTGATGGAATTTCATCATCATTCTAATGCCCTGATTCCAAGAGGTTTACTGATGTCATTCACATGGTGTCATCCACTGATGGAATTTCATCATCATTCTAATGTCCTGATTCCAAGAGGTTTACTGATGTCATTCACATGGTGTCATCCACTGATGGAATTTCATCATCATTCTAATGTCCTGATTCCAAGAGGTTTACTGATGTCATTCACATGGTGTCATCCACTGATGGAATTTCATCATCATTCTAATGTCCTGATTCCAAGAGGTTTACTGATGTCATTCACATGGTGTCATCCACTGATGGAATTTCATCATCATTCTAATGTCCTGATTCCAAGGGGTTTACTGATGTCATTCACATGGTGTCATCCACTGATGGAATTTCATCATCATTCTAGTGTCCTGATTCCAAGAGGTTTACTGATGTCATTCACATGGTGTCATCCACTGATGGAATATCATCATCACTCTAATGTCCTGATTCCAAGAGGTTTACTGATGTCATTCACATGGTGTCATCCACTGATGGAATTTCATCATCATTCTAATGTCCTGATTCCAAGAGGTTTACTGATGTCATTCACATGGTGTCATCCACTGATGGAATTTCATCATCACTCTAATGTCCTGATTCCAAGAGGTTTACTGATGTCATTCACATGGTGTCATCCACTGATGGAATTTCATCATCATTCTAATGTCCTGATTCCAAGAGGTTTACTGATGTCATTCACATGGTGTCATCCACTGATGGAATTTCATCATCATTCTAATGTCCTGATTCCAAGAGGTTTACTGATGTCATTCACATGGTGTCATCCACTGATGGAATTTCATCATCATTCTAATGTCCTGATTCCAAGAGGTTTACTGATGTCATTCACATGGTGTCATCCACTGATGGAATTTCATCATCATTCTAATGTCCTGATTCCAAGCGGTTTACTGATGTCATTCACATGGTGTCATCCACTGATGGAATTTCATCATCATTCTAATGTCCTGATTCCAAGAGGTTTACTGATGTCATTCACATGGTGTTATCCACTGATGGAATTTCATCATCATTCTAATGTCCTGATTCCAAGAGGTTTACTGATGTCATTCACATGGTGTCATCCACTGATGGAATTTCATCATCATTCTAATGCCCTGATTCCAAGGGGTTTACTGATGTCATTCACATGGTGTCATCCACTGATGGAATTTCATCATCATTCTAATGTCCTGATTCCAAGAGGTTTACTGATGTCATTCACATGGTGTCATCCACTGATGGAATTTCATCATCATTCTAATGTCCTGATTCCAAGAGGTTTACTGATGTCATTCACATGGTGTCATCCACTGATGGATTTTCATCGTCATTCTAATGTCCTGATTCCAAGAGGTTTACTGATGTCATTCCCATAGTGTCATCCACTGATGGAATTTCATCATCATTCTAATGTCCTGATTCCAAGAGGTTTACTGATGTCATTCACATGGTGTCATCCACTGATGGAATTTCATCATCATTCTAATGTCTTGATTCCAAGGGGTTTACTGATGTCATTCACATGGTGTCATCCACTGATGGAATTTCATCATCATTCTAATGTCCTGATTCCAAGAGGTTTACTGATGTCATTCACATGGTGTCATCCACTGATGGAATTTCATCATCATTCTAATGTCCTGATTCCAAGAGGTTTACTGATGTCATTCACATGGTGTCATCCACTGATGGAATTTCATCATCCCTCTAATGTCCTGATTCCAAGAGGTTTACTGATGTCATTCACATGGTGTCATCCACTGATGGAATTTCATCATCATTCTAATGTCCTGATTCCAAGAGGTTTACTGATGTCATTCACATGGTGTCATCCACTGATGGAATTTCATCATCACTCTAATGTCCTGATTCCAAGAGGCTTACTGATGTCATTCACATGGTGTCATCCACTGATGGAATTTCATCATCATTCTAATGTCCTGATTCCAAGAGGTTTACTGATGTCATTCACATGGTGTCATCCACTGATGGAATTTCATCATCATTCTAATGTCCTGATTCCAAGAGGTTTACTGATGTCATTCACATGGTGTCATCCACTGATGGAATTTCATCATCATTCTAATGTCCTGATTCCAAGAGGTTTACTGATGTCATTCACATGGTGTCATTCACTGATGGAATTTCATCATCATTCTAATGTCCTGATTCCAAGAGGTTTACTGATGTCATTCACATGGTGTCATCCACTGATGGAATTTCATCATCATTCTAGTGTCCTGATTCCAAGAGGTTTACTGATGTCATTCACATGGTGTCATCCACTGATGGAATATCATCATCACTCTAATGTCCTGATTCCAAGAGGTTTACTGATGTCATTCACATGGTGTCATCCACTGATGGAATATCATCATCACTCTAATGTCCTGATTCCAAGAGGTTTATTGATGTCATTCACATGGTGTCATCCACTGATGGAATTTCATCATCATTCTAATGTCCTGATTCCAAGAGGTTTACTGATGTCATTCACATGGTGTCATCCACTGATGGAATTTCATCATCATTCTAATGGCCTGATTCCAAGAGGTTTACTGATGTCATTCACATGGTGTCATCCACTGATGGAATTTCATCATCATTCTAATGCCCTGATTCCAAGAGGTTTACTGATGTCATTCACATGGTGTCATCCACTGATGGAATTTCATCATCATTCTAATGTCCTGATTCCAAGAGGTTTACTGATGTCATTCACATGGTGTCATCCACTGATGGAATTTCATGATCATTCTAATGTCCTGATTCCAAGAGGTTTACTGATGTCATTCACATGGTGTCATCCACTGATGGAATTTCATCATCATTCTAATGTCCTGATTCCAAGAGGTTTACTGATGTCATTCACATGGTGTCATCCACTGATGCAATTTCATCATCATTCTAATGTCCTGATTCCAAGAGGTTTACTGATGTCATTCACATGGTGTCATCCACTGATGGAATTTCATCATCATTCTAATGTCCTGATTCCAAGAGGTTTACTGATGTCATTCACATGGTGTCATCCACTGATGGAATTTCATCATCATTCTAATGTCCTGATTCCAAGAGGTTTACTGATGTCATTCACATGGTGTCATCCACTGATGGAATTTCATCATCATTCTAATGTCCTGATTCCAAGAGGTTTACTGATGTCATTCACATGGTGTCATCCACTGATGGAATTTCATCATCATTCTAATGTCCTGATTCCAAGAGGTTTACTGATGTCATTCACATGGTGTCATCCACTGATGGAATTTCATCATCACTCTAATGTCCTGATTCCAAGAGGTTTACTGATGTCATTCACATGGTGTCATCCACTGATGGAATTTCATCATCATTCTAATGTCCTGATTCCAAGAGGTTTACTGATGTCATTCACATGGTGTCATCCACTGATGGAATTTCATCATCATTCTAATGTCCTGATTCCAAGAGGTTTACTGATGTCATTCACATGGTGTCATCCACTGATGGAATTTCATCATCACTCTAATGTCCTGATTCCAAGAGGTTTACTGATGTCATTCACATGGTGTCATCCACTGATGGAATTTCATCATCATTCTAATGTCCTGATTCCAAGAGGTTTACTGATGTCATTCACATGGTGTCATCCACTGATGGAATTTCATCATCACTCTAATGTCCTGATTCCAAGAGGTTTACTGATGTCATTCACATGGTGTCATCCACTGATGGAATTTCATCATCATTCTAATGTCCTGATTCCAAGAGGTTTACTGATGTCATTCACATGGTGTCATCCACTGATGGAATTTCATCATCATTCTAATGTCCTGATTCCAATAGGTTTACTGATGTCATTCACATGGTGTCATCCACTGATGGAATTTCATCATCATTCTAATGTCCTGATTCCAAGAGGTTTACTGATGTCATTCACATGGTGTCATCCACTGATGGAATTTCATCATCATTCTAATGTCCTGATTCCAAGAGGTTTACTGATGTCATTCACATGGTGTCATCCACTGATGGAATTTCATCATCATTCTAATGTCCTGATTCCAAGAGGTTTACTGATGTCATTCACATGGTGTCATCCACTGATGGAATTTCATCATCATTCTAATGCCCTGATTCCAAGAGGTTTACTGATGTCATTCACATGGTGTCATCCACTGATGGAATTTCATCATCATTCTAATGTCCTGATTCCAAGAGGTTTACTGATGTCATTCACATGGTGTCATCCACTGATGGAATTTCATCATCATTCTAATGTCCTGATTCCAAGAGGTTTACTGATGTCATTCACATGGTGTCATCCACTGATGGAATTTCATCATCATTCTAATGCCCTGATTCCAAGAGGTTTACTGATGTCATTCACATGGTGTCATCCACTGATGGAATTTCATCATCATTCTAATGTCCTGATTCCAAGAGGTTTACTGATGTCATTCACATGGTGTCATCCACTGATGGAATTTCATCATCATTCTAATGTCCTGATTCCAAGAGGTTTACTGATGTCATTCACATGGTGTCATCCACTGATGAAATTTCATCATCATTCTAATGTCCTGATTCCAAGAGGTTTACTGATGTCATTCACATGGTGTCATCCACTGATGGAATTTCATCATCACTCTAATGTCTTGATTCCAAGAGGTTTACTGATGTCATTCACATGGTGTCATCCACTGTTTGTAGCTTGATGTGCTGTGTGGGAATGAACATCTCTTTACATTGATGACTGGTTGTTTGTATTTGTCTGTAGCTTGATGTACTATGTGGGAATGGACATCTCTTTACATTGATGACTGGTTGTTTTTATCTGTCTGTAGCTTGATGTACTATGTGGGAATGGACATCCCTTTACATTGATGACTGGTTGTTTTTATCTGTCTGTTGATGTACTCTGTGGGAATGAACATCTCTTTACATTGATGACTGGTTGTTTTTATCTGGCTGTAGATGTACTGTGTGGGAATGAACATGTCTTTACATTGATGACTGGTTGTTTTTATCTGGCTGTAGATGTACTGTGTGGGAATGAACATCTCTTTACGTTGATGACTGGTTGTTTTTATCTGTCTGTAGCTTGATGTACTGTGTGGAAATGAACATCTCTTTACATTGATGACTGGTTGTTTTTATCTGTCTGTAGGTTGATGTACTGTGTGGAAATGAACATCTCTTTACATTGATGACTGGTTGTTTTTATCTGTTTGTAGCTTGGTGTACTGGGTGGAAATGAACATCTCTTTACATTGATGACTGGTTGTTTTTATCTGTCTGTTGATGTACTGTGTGGAAATGAACATCTCTATACATTGATGACTGGTTGTTTTTATCTGTCTGTAGCTTGATGTACTGTGTGGGAATGAACATCTCTTTACATTGATGACTGGTTGTTTTTATCTGTCTGTAGATGTACTGTGTGGGAATGAACATCTCTTTACATTGATGACTGGTTGTTTTTATCTGTCTGTGGCTTGATGTACTGTGTGGGAATGAACATCTCTTTACATTGATGACTGGTTGTTTGTATCTGTTTGTTGATGTACTGTGTGGGAATGAACATCTCTTTACATTGATGACTGGTTGTTTTTATCTGTCTGTGGCTTGATGTACTGTGTGGGAATGAACATCTCTTTACATTGATGACTGGTTGTTTTTATCTGTCTGTTGATGTACTGTGTGGGAATGAACATCTCTTTACATTGATGACTGGCTGTTTTTATCTGTCTGCTGATGTACTGTGTGGAAATGAACATCTCTTTACATTGATGACTGGCTGTTTTTATCTGTCTATAGATGTACTGTGTGGGAATGAACATCTCTTTACATTGATGACTGGTTGTTTGTATCTGTCTGTAGATGTACTATGTGGGAATGGACATCCCTTTACATTGATGACTGGTTGTTTTTATCTGTCTGTAGCTTGATGTACTGTGTGGGAATGAACATCTCTTTACATGGATGACTGGTTGTTTTTATCTGTTTGTAGCTTGGTGTACTGGGTGGAAATGAACATCTCTTTACATTGATGACTGGTTGTTTTTATCTGTCTGTTGATGTACTGTGTGGGAATGAACATCTCTTTACATTGATGACTGGTTGTTTTTATCTGTTTGTAGATGTACTGTGTGGGAATGAACATCTCTTTACATTGATGACTGGTTGTTTTTATCTGTCTGTAGATGTACTGTGTGGGAATGAACATCTCTTTACATTGATGACTGGTTGTTTTTATCTGTCTGTAGATGTACTGTGTGGGAATGAACATCTCTTTACATGGATGACTGGTTGTTTTTATCTGTCTGTAGATGTACTGTGTGGGAATGAACATCTCTTTACATGGATGACTGGTTGTTTTTATCTGTTTGTTGATGTACTGTGTGTGAATGAACATCTCTTTACATTGATGACTGGTTGTTTTTATCTGTCTGTAGATGTACTATGTGGGAATGAACATCTCTTTACATTGATGACTGGTTGTTTGTATCTGTTTGTAGATGTACTGTGTGGGAATGAACATCTCTTTACATTCATGACTGGTTGTTTGTATCTGTTTGTAGATGTACTGTGTGGAAATGGACATCTCTTTACATTGATGACTGGTTGTTTTTATCTGTCTGTAGATGTACTGTGTGGAAATGAACATCTCTTTACATTGATGGCTGGTTGTTTTTATCTGTCTGTAGATGTACTGTGTGGAAATGAACATCTCTTTACATTTATGACTGGTTGTTTTTATCTGTCTGTAGATGTACTATGTGGGAATGAACATCTCTTTATATTGATTACTGGTTGTTTGTATCTGTTTGTAGATGTACTGTGTGGAAATGAACATCTCTTTACATTGGTGACTGGTTGTTTGTATCTGTTTGTTGATGTACTGTGTGGGAATGAACATCTCTTTACATTGATGACTGGTTGTTTTTATCTGTCTGTAGATGTACTATGTGGGAATGAACATCTCTTTACATTGATGACTGGTTGTTTTTATCTGTTTGTAGCTTGATGTACTGTGTGGAAATGAACATCTCTTTACATTGGTGACTGGTTGTTTTTATCTGTTTGTAGCTTGATGTACTGTGTGGGAATGAACATCTCTTTACATTGATGACTGGTTGTTTTTATCTGTCTGTAGATGTACTATGTGGGAATGAACATCTCTTTACATTGATGACTGGCTGTTTTTATCTGTTTGTAGCTTGATGTACTGTGTGGAAATGAACATCTCTTTACATTGATGACTGGTTGTTTTTATCTGTTTGTAGCTTGATGTACTGTGTGGGAATGAACATCTCTATACATTGATGACTGGTTGTTTTTATCTGTTTGTAGCTTGATGTACTGTGTGGGAATGAAGTACTACCAGGAGGAATGTCTATGAAACAAATCTGCCTTATGGTTTGGGACAGAAAGGTAGGTTTTATGTTATTAGATGTTTGTTTGTATTATTATCTGTATTCCCCAGTATTATCAAATACACTTAGTAGAACTTGGTGATGACTAATTTTTCTAATCACGAAAATCTTGAAAAAATTGCTAGCAGACTGATTTGTTGCACTTGTACATAACTATTTAATGGCACACTCACACGATTTTTACTGTTTATTTCTTAGACAGAGGAAATCAGAAAATTTTACATCATTTCGATTTTTTTCATTTGGAAAGTTAATTTCCACAATATTAACTATGTTTATTTGTCTAAACAAGCTTACATTATTTTATGGAGTTTTCCTAAAAAGTACTGTCAAAGGATTCGGTTTAAGGGACACAAAAAAGTGTGTGATAAATTGAAAAGAAAATGGCTGTGAATGAGTGTAATCCAACATAGGATTTTTTGTGAACGAGCTATCTTATTTTCTTATATAACTATATGTTAGCCAGAACTCGGTTAAGTTCGATTTTCGTGAATGTCGGACCTTGGGGGCTGTACACAAAACAGAATTTGTATAGCCAAATAAACTGGGTTCCTTGGGGGCTGTACACAAAACAGAATTTGTATAACCGAATAAACTGGGTGCCTTGGGGACTGTACACAAAACAGAATTTGTATAACCAAATAAACTGGGTTCCTTGGGGACTGTACACAAAACAGAATTTGTATAACCAAATAAACTGGGTTCCTTGGGGGCTGTACACAAAACAGAATTTGTATAACCGAATAAACTGGGTGCCTTGGGGACTGTACACAAAACAGAATTTGTATAACCTAATAAACTGGGTTCCTTGGGGGCTGTACACAAAACAGAATTTGTATAACCTAATAAACTGGGTTCCTTGGGGACTGTACACAAAACAGAATTTGTATAACCGAATAAACTGGGTTCCTTGGGGGCTTTACTCAAAGCAGAATTTGTATAACCTAATAAACTGGGTTCCTCAGGGATTGTACACAAAACAGAATTTGTATAACCAAATAAACTGGGTTCCTTGGGGACTGTACACAAAACAGAATTTGTATAACCAAATAAACTGGGTTCCTTGGGGGCTGTACACAAAACAGAATTTGTATAACCTAATAGACTGGGTTCCTTAGGGGCTGTACACAAAACAGAAGTTGTATAACCTAATAGACTGGGTTCCTTACAGGCTGTACACAAAACAGAATTTGTATAACCGAATAAACTGGGTTCCTTGGGGGCTGTACACAAAACTGAATTTGTATAACTAAATAAACTGGGTTCCTTGGGGGCTGTACACAAAACTGAATTTGTATAACCAAATAAACTGGGTTCCTTGGGGGCTGTACACAAAACAGAATTTGTATAACCAAATAAACTGGGTTCCTTGGGGGCTGTACACAAAACAGAAGTTGTATAACCTAATAGACTGGGTTCCTAAGGGGCTGTACACAAAACAGAAGTTGTATAACCTAATAGAGTAGGTTCCTTAGGGGCTGTACACAAAACAGAATTTGTATAACCGAATAAACTGGGTTCCTTGGGGGCTGTACACAAAACTGAATTTGTATAACCAAATAAACTGGGTTCCTTGGGGGCTGTACACAAAACGGAATTTGTATAACCTAATATTAAACTGGGTTACTTGGGGACTGTACACAAAAGAGAATTTGTATAACCGAATAAACCTGGTTCCTTAGGGGCTGTACACAAAACAGAATTTGTATAACCTAATATTAAACTGGGTTACTTGGGGACTGTACACAAAAGAGAATTTGTATAACCGAATAAACCTGGTTCCTTAGGGGCTGTACACAAAACAGAATTTGTATAACCGAATAAACCTGGTTCCTTAGGGGCTGTACACAAAACAGAATTTGTATAACCAAATAAACTGGGTTCCTTAGGGGCTGTACACAAAACAGAATTTGTATAACCAAATAAACTGGGTTCCTTAGGGGCTGTACACAAAACAGAATTTGTATAACCAAATAAACTGGGTTCCTTGGAAGCTGTACACAAAACAGAATTTGTATAACCTAAAAAAACTGGGTTCCTTGGGAGCTGTACACAAAACAGAAGTTGTATAACCTAATAAACTGGGTTCCTTGGGGACTGTACACAAAACAGAATTTGTATAACCTAATAAACTGGGTTCCTTGGGGGCTTTACTCAAAACAGAAATTGTATAACCGAATAAACTGGGTTCCTTGGGGGCTTTGCTCAAAACAGAATTTGTATAACCAAATAAACTGGGTTCCTTGGGGACTGTACACAAAACAGAATTTGTATAACCAAATAAACCTGGTTCCTTGGGGGCTGTACACAAAACAGAATTTGTATAACCTAATAGACTGGGTTCCTTAGGGGCTGTACACAAAACAGAAGTTGTATAACCTAATAGACTGGTTTCTTTAGGGGCTGTACACAAAACAGAATTTGTATAACCGAATAAACTGGGTTCCTTGGGGGCTGTACACAAAACAGAATTTAAAACAGAATTTGTATAACCAAATAAACTGGGTTCCTTGGAAGCTGTACACAAAACAGAATTTGTATAACCTAATAAACTGGGTTCCTTGGGGACTGTACACAAAACAGAATTTGTATAACCTAATAAATTGGGTTCCTTGGGGGCTGTACACAAAACAGAATTTGTATAACTTAGTAAACTGGGTTCCTTGGGGACTGTACACAAAACAGAATTTGTATAACCAAATAAACTGGGTTCCTTAGGGACTGTACACAAAACAGAATTTGTATAACCTAATAAACTGGGTTCCTTGGGGCTGGGCACAAAACAGAAGTTGTATAACCTAATAGACTGGGTTCCTTAGGGGCTGTACACAAAACAGAATTTGTATAACCGAATAAACTGGGTTCCTTGGGGGCTTTACTCAAAACAGAATTTGTATAACCGAATAAACTGGGTTCCTTGGGGGCTTTACTCAAAACAGAATTTGTATAACCAAATAAACTGGGTTCCTTGGGGACTGTACACAAAACAGAATTTGTATAACCAAATAAACCTGGTTCCTTGGGGGCTGTACACAAAACAGAATTTGTATAACCTAATAGACTGGGTTCCTTAGGGGCTGTACACAAAACAGAAGTTGTATAACCTAATAGACTGGGTTCCTTAGGGGCTTTACTCAAAACAGAATTTGTATAACCGAATAAACTGGGTTCCTTGGGGGCTTTACTCAAAACAGAATTTGTATAACCAAATAAACTGGGTTCCTTGGGGACTGTACACAAAACAGAATTTGTATAACCAAATAAACTGGGTTCCTTGGGAGCTGTACACAAAACAGAATTTGTCTAACCAAATAAACTGGGTTCCTTGGGAGCTGTACACATCCAGAACTTGTATAACCAAATAAACTGGGTTCCTTGACGTTTTAGTGTTGAAAAGCTCTGTTTTATCCATTTCCTAACACTAACTTATCCATTTCCACTATTTATAGTTAACAAGTGTCCAATAAACTGTTCCAATTTGATATCTTTATATCTTTCAAAATGCCGAATTTGATCAAGTTTCAATTATGTAAC
Organism: Lepidochitona cinerea; assembly: GCA_963971465.1. NCBI lineage: Eukaryota > Metazoa > Mollusca > Polyplacophora > Chitonida > Tonicellidae > Lepidochitona > Lepidochitona cinerea. Next base: position 419,116 of record OZ020553.1, on the reverse strand, counting down.
CATGCATCCGATATATACATAATTTAAAAGATTTAGATATCCATATTAACTTTTGTTTCAATTTATATTTTCCAGCAATCACCGATGGTTCTTTTCTACACTCTCAAGTCTGCTGACCTGGGATTTAAGGATGAGCAGGAAGGGTCTTAGCAAGCCCACATCCAGGAAGGGTCTTAGCAAGCCCACATCCAGGAAGGGTCTTAGCAAGCCCACATCCAGGAAGGGTCTTAGCAAGCCCACATCCAGGAAGGGTCTTAGCAAGCCCACATCCAGGAAGGGTCTTAGCAAGCCCACATCCAGGAAGGGTCTTAGCAAGCCCACATCCAGGAAGGGTCTTAGCAAGCCCACATCCAGGAAGGGTCTTAGCAAGCCCACATCCAGGAAGGGTCTTAGCAAGCCCACATCCAGGAAGGGTCTTAGCAAGCCCACATCCAGGAAGGGTCTTAGCAAGCCCACATCCAGTCTGCCAATTGTTTTTACAGATAATACTATAATACATGTTTTTTGTATATCATAAGTACCACATTATTTTTTAATTTCCTACGGGATAATTGACTTCTGTTCAAAACAATTACCTCACTTTGAAGAGAGCTAGAGAAACGTGCATTTTAACCCTATAATTAAACCGAATGTGAATAGTAACCAGGAGTTGTCTCTGTTGCCCTTATCACAAGTACCGTCTTTCGTTCCTCCTATTGTGTCGTGCATCACAGAGAAGTAACATGGGTGTATACATCTCTCCAATGTTATTATTCTAATCTTATTGTTTGTATGTAATAATGAATTTAGAAGAAATATAAGCCACACCTAGACTTTAGTTACCATTATTTGTTTCTCATGCTTGGTAATTGAGTGGTTATAATCCCTAATTATGTTTTCCTCAACATATTTTGGGAGACATACTGTGGTTGTGCTGTCCGTCGTCTGTCAACATGGGCTTGTCTGCAAGATATCTCCAGAACCACTGGGCGGAATACGATGAAATTTTAATTACAGCTTATTGGTGAGAACGTTCAGAGTTGATCAAGTTTTTGGCGTTTTACGCTTGTCCGATCTTCAGTTAGCCTCAGAATCGGATATTTTTATTGAATGTTTTCATTGAATGTCATGCTGTGGAAATAGAGTCCCCATTAGTCACTATCTTCAACCTGTAGCGACCACCTAAATTACCATTACAGTACTTCAGACATTACCTACATCTGATGCTCTCAAGAACAAAGACAAACAGCATCATTGTCATTGGGGACTTCAATGTGGATTCTCTTCAGGGAGAAACACTCTCCTGCCTTTCAAATTTTGATTTTGTTAAAATACACTTTTGATTTGGCTAACGATATCCTGAATAAATTGTATAGCTTATTGCCATTAATGGTGATTTCTTGTCACCAGAATGTTGCCCTTTATGATCAATCGTTTCTGCTACATCAGTTTACCAACAATCTCCCTACACCAATGATTTTATCGGTTGGTGCAGACTTTCCAGGGAGCTGCTTAACTTTTTTCTCTGTGCATAGTATAAAGTACACAGGATGATATGGCAAAAAGTACATCTGATACTTGTCACTCTGCAGACTTTTCAACAGGACCTAGATGGTCCCCTTCAGTTCTAGCTATGCATGAAATCAAATCCAAAACTCCAGAAAGGCCTTGTCAACAAACAATTTTTATTTACATTGAGTTAATATTGACAGGACTGATATTTACAGAAATGAGTATAAATACATATAATACTTTATTGCATGCTTCCCAAAGACAAGATGGTCGTAATCAGTGCTGGAGTAAACTGGTTACAGTAATCAGTGCTGGAGTAAACTGGTTACAGTAATCAGTGCTGGAGTAAACTGGTTACAGTAATCAGTGCTGGAGTAAACTGGTTACAGTAATCAGTGCTGGAGTAAACTGGTTACAGTAATCAGTGCTGGAGTAAACTGGTTACAGTAATCAGTGCTGGAGTAAACTGGTTACAGTAAGGGATGATTCTAACATAATTCTACTTGAGGGGTAGTCATAAGTATCAATTAATAGAAGGACATACTATCAAACTCTAAACTGTTGGTGGAAATACTATGAAACCATTAACTGTTGGTGGACATACCAAGAAACCCATTAACTGTTGGTGGACATACCATGAAACCATTAACTGTTGGTGGACATACCATAGTGTGAAACCATTAACATTTGGTTGACATAGGTGAAACCATTAACATTTGGTTGACATAGGTGAAACCATTACCAGTTGGTTGACATAGGTGAAACCATTACCAGTTGGTTGACATAGTGTGAAACCATTACCAGTTGGTTGACATAGTGTGAAACCATTACCAGTTGGTTGACATAGTGTGAAACCATTAACAGTTGGTTGACATAGGTGAAACCATTACCAGTTGGTTGACATAGGTGAAACCATTACCAGTTGGTTGACATAGTGTGAAACTATTAACAGTTGGTTGACATAGTGTGAAACTATTAACAGTTGGTTGACATAGTGTGAAACCATTAACAGTTGGTTGACATAGGTGAAACCATTACCAGTTGGTTGACATAGGTGAAACCATTACCAGTTGGTTGACATATGTGAAACCATTACCAGTTGGTTGACATAGGTGAAACCATTAACAGTTGGTTCACATAGGTGAAACCATTACCAGTTGGTTCACAGTGTGAAACCATTAACAGTTGGTGGACAAAATGGGAAACCATTCCAAGTTGGTTGACATAGTGTGAAACCATTAACATTTGGTTGACATAGGTGAAACCATTAACATTTGGTTGACATATTCTCTTCAAAATATTGAGAATTCATTATTTCAACTTCAAACTGTCTTTAAACACAATGCAATAAAATTCCATAGAGAGCAAAAGTTTAACATTGTCCCAGGATCATGACCACCACGCCACTGGACAGTAGCCACACTTCATTTTAGAAGTATACAGAATTTACAATTAGGAAATCAACATTTCTAAAAATTGAGAAAGTAAAAGTGTTTGCATTATAATCCTATAAAATTTAAAACAGAGATACAGTGTTATTCCAACCTTGACCATAGCTTGCCCCCAATCATTTACCATCCAATAAATGAACGGTATACCTCTGCATCTTGTTTGAAAACACAGCACCAATCTGGGTGACAAAAGATGGTGAAATTCTCAGTGCCTTTATCCATTAGTTCCACTGATTAGTTTAACGTAATACACAAGTAGTGTTAACCCGAAAAACTAGCCTTATATTGACTCAATATTTCGGCATTTAATATACCATCATAAGGAGTGGCAAACAACACAGGTTATATATATAGAAATCATTTACATATCAAAGACACAAAAGCTAAAAGAGCATTTAAAGGATTTATGAACAACCTTTGGAAATATTTTCTAATTTGCGTTGTGTTGTAGAACATGTACCTTAGAAGCCTGACCGAAAAGAAAATTAAATTTCGGTCGCAGCACATACAAAATTCAAGCTACGTTTGCCGATCTACAATGCTTATGAAAGTTAGCTACCTCAGAGACTTATGACGTCACCACCTACGTTGTTTACTTACCCTAACAGGGATGACGTAATAAACGATTTCTGCTGTCTCAGTATGTCTTCGTGGCAGTTTGTACACATCAAAGGTCATCTATGACGTAATTTTTCCGAGTAGTTCCGAAAAATATGCATATTTCCTCCCCGTTCTCTTTTTGACTACCAGGGAACTAACGTGAAGCTTTGTTTGTTGTTTCATCTGATGTTTTTCAAATATATATTTAGTCCATAAACAAACACAAACTAGCTTTAAATCCTGTTCATAAATCTGTTAAAACCAAAACTGTTATAAAATAAGCTTAGCGACAGGGGGGTCAAGTTTCATGTCGCTAAGCTTATCTGATAACTATTTGGTTTTAAATGCTCTTTTAACTTATGTCTCTTTGATATATAAATGATTTCTATGTATATAACCTGTGTTTGCCAGTCAACTCACTCCTGATGTATATAACCTATGTTTGCCAGTCAACTCACTCCTGATGTATATAACCTATGTTTGCCAGTCAACTCACTCCTGATGTATATAACCTGTGTTTGCCAGTCAACTCACTCCTGATGTATATAACCTGTGTTTGCCAGTCAACTCACTCCTGATGTATATAACCTGTGTTTGCCAGTCAACTCACTCCTGATGTATATAACCTGTGTTTGCCAGTCAACTCACTCCTGATGTATATAACCTATGTTTGCCAGTCAACTCACTCCTGATGTATATAACCTGTGTTTGCCAGTCAACTCACTCCTGATGTATATAACCTATGTTTGCCAGTCAACTCACTCCTGATGTATATAACCTGTGTTTGCCAGTCAACTCACTCCTGATGTATATAACCTATGTTTGCCAGTCAACTCACTCCTGATGATGGTAGAATAAATGCTGAGATATTGAGTCAATATGAAAGTGTTGTTGCTCGGGTTAACACTACTTGTGTATTAACTATATACACTCCAATATAAGATACTTCCCATCCAGATGATGTATGTAGCTGTCACATAAAACAATAAAACAGCACAACATTATAAGCACAAAGTACAGGTCATTGAACAGATGATAAAATCATTGACAGGAAAAATAAAACTTAATATTTTGTTTTTCTCCAGAATGTTGAAAAAAAATTAGCCTCTTTTCCAGAACCTTATTAATTTTGCATGAGCTGCATTATTGTTGGTAGTTTTAAATTATCAGCTATTTTTCTCAAGAAAGACAAAATAAAAGCAATCAGAAATAAATGTGTAAGTGGGACATTTGGCAGTTCATGTCCATTTAAATAGCTTTGGGAGAGGAATTACTTTGGGAAGGAAAGGGTTGGTTTGGTGTCACAAGTCTATCCTCTGTGTGTAATGAAGAAGCAGGGGCACATCCTACAACATGAACAAAAAACAATTGTTTTCATTGAACTTACAATCACAATTTTAAAATAGATCCAAAATGTAGTACTGTTTAAATAATATTCAACTTTTGAAATTAGGCATAAAGGAAATGTGTTTCCACCGTCAATACGGGATAAAACAGGAAGGAAGGATACTGTTTCAGGCTGGAAGAGAACCTTCTAGAGGAGGAAGGAGGAAAGTTGAGGCTGATGGAGGAGACTGATAGGAGAGGCTGATAGAAGAGGCTGATAGAAGAGGCTGATAGAAGAGGCTGATAGAAGAGGCTGATAGAAGAGGCTGATAGAAGAGGCTGATAGAAGAGGCTGATAGAAGAGGCTGATAGAAGAGGCTGATGGAAGAGGCTGATGGAAGAGGCTGATGGAAGAGGCTGATGGAAGAGGCTGATGGAAGAGGCTGATGGAGGAGGCTGATGGAGGAGGCTGATGGAGGAGGCTGATGGAGGAGGCTGATGGAGGAGGCTGATGGAGGAGGCTGATGGAGGAGGCTGATGGAGGAGGCTGATGGAGGAGGCTGATGGAGGAGGCTGATGGAGGAGGCTGATGGAGGAGGCTGATGGAGGAGGCTGATGGAGGAGGCTGATGGAGGAGGCTGATGGAGGAGGCTGACGGAGGAGGCTGATGGAGGAGGCTGATAGGAGAGGCTGATGGAGGAGGCTGATGGAGGAGGCTGATGGAGGAGACTGATAGAGGAGGCTGATAGAGGAGGCTGATGGAGGAGGCTGATGGAGGAGGCTGATGGAGGAGGCTGATAGAGGAGACTGCTGGAGGAGGCTGATGGAGTAGGCTGATGGAGGAGGCTGATGGAGGAGACTGCTGGAGGAGACTGATGGAGGAGGCTGATGGAGGAGACTGATGGAGGAGACTGATAGAGGAGGCTGATAGAGGAGGCTGATAGAGGAGGCTGATGGAGGAGGCTGATAGGAGAGGCTGATGGAGGAGACTGATGGAGGAGACTGATAGAGGAGGTGATAGAGGAGGCTGATGGAGGAGGCTGATAGAGGAGACTGATAGGTGAGGCTGATAGAAGAGGCTGATGAAGGAGACTGATAGGAGAGGCTGATGGAGGAGGCTGATAGGAGAAACTGATGGAGGAGACTGATGGAGGAGGCTGATGGAGGAGACTGCTGGAGGAGACTGATAGAGGAGGCTGATGGAGGAGACTGATAGAGGAGGCTGATAGAGGAGGCTGATAGAAGAGGCTGATAGAAGAGGCTGATAGAGGAGACTGCTGGAGGAGACTGCTGGAGGAGGCTGATGGAGGAGGCTGATGGAGTAGGCTGATGGAGGAGGCTGATGGAGGAGGCTGATGGAGGAGGCTGATGGAGGAGACTGCTGGAGGAGGCTGATGGAGGAGACTGATGGAGGAGACTGATGGAGGAGGCTGATAGAGGAGGCTGATAGAGGAGGCTGATGGAGGAGGCTGATAGGAGAGGCTGATGGAGGAGACTGATGGAGGAGACTGATGGAGGAGACTGATAGAGGAGGCTGATGGAGGAGGCTGATAGAGGAGACTGATAGGTGAGGCTGATAGAAGAGGCTGATGAAGGAGACTGATAGGAGAGGCTGATGGAGGAGGCTGATAGGAGAAACTGATGGAGGAGACTGATAGAGGAGGCTGATGGAGGAGGCTGATAGAGGAGACTGATAGAGGAGGCTGATAGAAGAGGCTGATAGAGGAGGCTGATGGAGGAGGCTGATGGAGGAGGCTGATGGAGGAGGCTGATGGAGGAGACTGATGGAGGAGACTGATGGAGGAGACTGATGGAGGAGACTGATGGAGGAGACTGATGGAGGAGACTGATGGAGGAGACTGATGGAGGAGACTGATGGAGGAGACTGATGGAGGAGACTGATGGAGGAGACTGATGGAGGAGACTGATGGAGGAGACTGATGGAGGAGACTGATAGAGGAGGCTGATGGAGGAGGCTGATAGGAGAGATTGATAGAGGAAGCTGATGGAGTAGGCTGATAGGAGAGGCTGATGGAGGAGGCTGATAGGAGAAACTGATAGGAGAGGCTGATGGAAGAGGCTGATAGGAGAGGTTGATGGAGGAGGCTGATAGGAGAAACTGATAGGAGAGGCTGATGGAGGAGGCTGATAGGAGAAACTGATAGAAGAGACTGATAGAAGAGGCTGATGGAGGAGGCTGATAGGAGAAACTGATAGGAGAGGCTGATGGAGGAGACTGATAGGAGAGGCTGATAGGAGAGACTGATGGAGGAGGCTGATAGGAGAGGCTGATGGAGGAGGCTGATGGAGGAGGCTGATAGAAGAGGCTGATAGAGGAGACTGCTGGAGGAGGCTGATAGGAGAGACTGATAGAGGAGGCTGATAGAGGAGGCTGATAGAGGAGGCTGATGGAGGAGGCTGATAGGAGAAACTGATGGAGGAGGCTGATGGAGGAGGCTGATAGGAGAGACTAGAGGAGGCTGATAGAGGAGACTGATAGAGGAGACTGCTGGAGGAGGCTGATAGAGGAGGCTGATAGAGGAGACTGCTGGAGGAGGCTGATAGGAGAGGCTGATAGAGGAGACTGATAGGAGAAACTGATGGAGGAGGCTGATGGAGGAGGCTGATGGAGGAGGCTGATAGGAGAAACTGATGGAGGAGGCTGATGGAGGAGGCTGATAGGAGAAACTGATAGGAGAGGCTGATGGAGGAGGCTGATAGGAGAGGTTGATGGAGGAGGCTGATAGGAGAAACTGATAGGAGAGGCTGATGGAGGAGGCTGATAGAGGAGACTGCTGGAGGAGGCTGATAGGAGAGGCTGATAGAGGAGACTGATAGGAGAAACTGATGGAGGAGGCTGATGGAGGAGGCTGATGGAGGAGGCTGATAGGAGAAACTGATGGAGGAGGCTGATGGAGGAGGCTGATAGGAGAAACTGATAGGAGAGGCTGATGGAGGAGGCTGATAGAAGAGGCTGATAGAGGAGACTGCTGGAGGAGGCTGATAGGAGAGGCTGATAGAGGAGACTGATAGGAGAAACTGATGGAGGAGGCTGATGGAGGAGGCTGATGGAGGAGGCTGATAGGAGAAACTGATGGAGGAGGCTGATGGAGGAGGCTGATAGGAGAAACTGATAGGAGAGGCTGATGGAGGAGGCTGATAGGAGAGGTTGATGGAGGAGGCTGATAGGAGAAACTGATAGGAGAGGCTGATGGAGGAGGCTGATAGGAGAAACTGATAGAAGAGACTGATAGAAGAGGCTGATGGAGGAGGCTGATAGGAGAAACTGATAGGAGAGGCTGATGGAGGAGACTTATAGGAGAGGCTGATAGGAGAGACTGATGGAGGAGGCTGATAGGAGAGGCTGATGGAGGAGGCTGATGGAGGAGACTGATAGAAGAGGCTGATAGTGGAGACTGATGGAAGAGGCTGATGGAGGAGACTGATAGAAGAGGCTGATGGAGGAGACTGATAGGAGACGCTGATGGAGGAGGCTGATAGGAGAGGCTGATAGAGGAGGCTGATGGAGGAGACTGATAGAAGAGGCTGATGGAGGAGACTGATAGGAGACGCTGATGGAGGAGGCTGATAGGAGAGGCTGATGGAGGAGACTGATGGAGGAGACTGATAGAAGAGGCTGATGGAGGAGGCTGATAGGAGACGCTGATGGAGGAGGCTGATGGAGTAGACTGATAGAAGAGGCTGATGGTGGAGACTGATGGAGGAGACTGATAGGAGACGCTGATGGAGGAGGCTGATAGGAGAAGCTGATAGAGGAGGCTGATAGGAGACGCTGATGGAGGAGGCTGATGGAGGAGACTGATAGAAGAGGCTGATGGTGGAGACTGATAGAGGAGACTGATAGAAGATGCTGATAGAGGAGGCTGATGGAGGAGATTGATAGGAGAGGCTGATGGAAGACGCTGATGGAAGACGCTGATGGTGGAGACTGATGGTGGAGGCTGATAGGAGAGGCTGATAGAGGAGGCTGATAGAGGAGGCTGATAGAAGAGGCTGATGGAGGAGACTGATAGGAGTAGGCTGATGGAGGAGGCTGATAGAAGAGGCTGATGGAGGAGGCTGATAGAAGAGGCTGATGGAGGAGGCTGATAGAAGAGGCTGATGGAGGAGGCTGATATAAGAGGCTGATGAAGGAGACTGATGGTGGAGACTGATAGGAGAGGCTGATGGAGGAGACTGATATGAGAGGCTGATAGGAGAAACTGATGGAGGAGACTGATAGGAGTAGGCTGATGGAGGAGGCTGATAGGAGAAACTGATAGAAGAGACTGATAGAAGAGGCTGATTGGAGGAGGCTGATAGGAGAAACTGATAGGAGAGGCTGATAGGAGAAACTGATGGAGGAGACTGATAGGAGTAGGCTGATGGAGGAGGCTGATAGGAGAAACTGATGGAGGAGACTGATAGGAGTAGGCTGATGGAGGAGACTGCTGGAGGAGACTGATAGAGGAGGCTGATGGAGGAGACTGATAGAGGAGACTGATAGAGGAGGCTGATGGAGGAGGCTGATAGAGGAGACTGATAGAGGAGACTGATAGAAGAGGCTGATGGAGGAGGCTGATGGAGGAGGCTGATGGAGGAGGCTGATAGGAGAGGCTGATGGAGGAGACTGATGGAGGAGGCTGATGGAGGAGACTGATAGAGGAGACTGCTAGAGGAGGCTGATAGAGGAGGCTGATGGAGGAGGCTGATAGAAGAGATTGATAGAGGAAGCTGATGGAGTAGGCTGATAGGAGAGGCTGATGGAGGAGGCTGATAGGAGAAACTGATAGGAGAGGCTGATGGAGGAGGCTGATAGGAGAGGTTGATGGAGGAGGCTGATAGGAGAAACTGATAGGAGATGCTGATGGAGGAGGCTGATGGAGGAGACTGATAGGAGATGCTGATGGAGGAGGCTGATAGAGGAGGCTGATAGAAGAGGCTGATAGAGGAGGCTGATGGAGGAGACTGATGGAGGAGACTGATAGAGGAGGCTGATAGGAGAGGCTGATGGAGGAGACTGATAGGAGAGGCTGATGGAGGAGACTGATAGAGGAGACTGATAGAGGAGACTGATAGAGGAGGCTGATGGAGGAGGCTGATAGGTGAGGCTGATGGAGGAGACTGCTGGAGGAAACTGATAGAGGAGGCTGATGGAGGAGACTGATAGAGGAGGCTGATAGAGGAGGCTGATGGAGGAGGCTGATAGAGGAGACTGATAGAAGAGGCTGATAGAGGAGGCTGATGGAGGAGGCTGATGGAGGAGACTCATAGGAGAGGCTGATGGAGGAGACTGATGGAGGAGACTGATGGAGGAGGCTGATGGAGGAGACTGATGGAGGAGACTGATAGAGGAGACTGATAGAGGAGGCTGATAGAGGAGACTGATGGAGGAGGCTGATGGAGGAGACTGATAGAGGAGACTGATAGAGGAGGCTGATAGAGGAGGCTGATGGAGGAGGCTGATAGGAGAGATTGATAGAGGAAGCTGATGGAGTAGGCTGATAGGAGAGGCTGATGGAGGAGGCTGATGGAGGAGGCTGATGGAGTAGGCTGATAGGAGAGGCTGATGGTGGAGACTGATGGAAGAGGCTGATGGAGGAGGCTGATAGGAGAGGTTGATGGAGGAGGCTGATAGGAGAAACTGATAGGAGAGGCTGATGGAGGAGGCTGATAGGAGAAACTGATAGAAGAGACTGATAGAAGAGGCTGATGGAGGAGGCTGATAGGAGAAACTGATAGGAGAGGCTGATGGAGGAGACTGATGGAGGAGGCTGATGGAGGAGGCTGATAGGAGAGGCTGATGGAGGAGACTGATGGAGGAGGCTGATGGAGGAGGCTGATGGAGGAGGCTGATGGAGGAGGCTGATAGGAGAGGCTGATAGGAGAGACTGATGGAGGAGGCTGATAGGAGAGGCTGATAGGAGAGACTGATGGAGGAGGCTGATAGGAGAGGCTGATGGAGGAGGCTGATGGAGGAGACTGATAGAAGAGGCTGATAGAGGAGACTGCTGGAGGAGACTGATAGAGGAGGCTGATAGAGGAGGCTGATGGAGGAGGCTGATAGGAGAGACTGATAGAGGAGGCTGATGGAGGCGGCTGATGGAGGAGGCTGATAGGAGAAACTGATGGAGGAGGCTGATGGAGGAGGCTGATAGGAGAAACTGATAGGAGAGGCTGATGGAGGAGGCTGATAGGAGAGGTTGATGGAGGAGGCTGATAGGAGAAACTGATAGGAGAGGCTGATGGAGGAGGCTGATAGGAGAAACTGATAGAAGAGACTGATAGAAGAGGCTGATAGAAGAGGCTGATGGAGGAGGCTGATAGGAGAAACTGATAGGAGAGGCTGATGGAGGAGAGGCTGATAGGAGAGACTGATGGAGGAGGCTGATAGGAGAAACTGATAGGAGAGGCTGATGGAGGAGACTGATAGGAGAGGCTGATGGAGGAGACTGATAGAGGAGGCTGATGGTGGAGACTGATGGAAGAGGCTGATGGAGGAGACTGATAGAAGAGGCTGATGGAGGAGACTGATAGGAGACGCTGATGGAGGAGGCTGATAGGAGAGGCTGATGGAGGAGACTGATAGAAGAGGCTGATGGAGGAGACTGATAGGAGACGCTGATGGAGGAGGCTGATAGGAGAGGCTGATGGAGGAGACTGATAGAAGAGGCTGATGGAGGAGGCTGATAGAGGAGACTGATAGAAGAGGCTGATAGAGGAGGCTGATGGAGGAGGCTGATGGAGGAGACTCATACGAGAGGCTGATGGAGGAGACTGATGGAGGAGACTGATGGAGGAGACTGATGGAGGAGACTGATGGAGGAGACTGATAGAGGAGACTGATAGAGGAGGCTGATAGAGAAGACTGATGGAGGAGGCTGATGGAGGAGACTGATAGAGGAGACTGATAGAGGAGGCTGATAGAGGAGGCTGATGGAGGAGAGGCTGATAGGAGAGACTGATGGAGGAGGCTGATAGGAGAAACTGATAGGAGAGGCTGATGGAGGAGACTGATAGGAGAGGCTGATGGAGGAGACTGATAGAGGAGGCTGATGGTGGAGACTGATGGAAGAGGCTGATGGAGGAGACTGATAGAAGAGGCTGATGGAGGAGACTGATAGGAGACGCTGATGGAGGAGGCTGATAGGAGAGGCTGATGGAGGAGACTGATAGAAGAGGCTGATGGAGGAGACTGATAGGAGACGCTGATGGAGGAGGCTGATAGGAGAGGCTGATGGAGGAGACTGATAGAAGAGGCTGATGGAGGAGGCTGATAGGAGACGCTGATGGAGGAGGCTGATGGAGTAGACTGATAGAAGAGGCTGATGGAGGAGGCTGATAGGAGAAACTGATAGGAGAGGCTGATAGAGGAGGCTGATGGAGGAGGCTGATAGGAGAGATTGATAGAGGAGGCTGATGGAGGAGGCTGATGGAGGAGACTGATAGAGGAGGCTGATGGAGGAGACTGATAGGAGAGATTGATAGAGGAGGCTGATAGGAGACGCTGATGGAGGAGGCTGATAGGAGACGCTGATAGGTGAGGCTGATGGAGGAGACTGATAGAGGAGGCTGATGGAGGAGGCTGATGGAGGAGGCTGATGGAGGAGGCTGATGGAGGAAACTGATAGGAGAGGCTGATAGAGGAGGCTGATAGAGGAGGCTGATAGGAGAGGCTGATAGGAGAGGCTGATAGGAGAGGCTGATAGGAGAGGCTGATAGGAGAGGCTGATGGAGGAGACTGATAGAAGAGGCTGATAGGAGAAACTGATAGGAGAGGCTGATAGGAGAGGCTGATAGAGGAGGCTGATGGAGGAGGCTGATAGGAGAGGCTGATGGAGGAGGCTGATGGAGGAAACTGATAGGAGAAACTGATAGAGGAGACTGATAGAGGAGGCTGATGGAGGAGGCTGATAGGAGGAGGCTGATAGGAGAGGCTGATAGGAGAGGCTGATAGGAGAGGCTGATAGGAGACGCTGATGGAGGAGGCTGATAGGAGACGCTGATAGGTGAGGCTGATGGAGGAGACTGATAGAGGAGGCTGATGGAGGAGGCTGATGGAGGAGGCTGATGGAGGAAACTGATAGGAGAGGCTGATAGGAGAGGCTGATGGAGGAGACTGATAGAAGAGGCTGATAGGAGAAACTGATAGGAGAGGCTGATAGGAGAGGCTGATAGAGGAGGCTGATGGAGGAGGCTGATGGAGGAAACTGATAGGAGAAACTGATAGAGGAGACTGATAGGAGGAGACTGATAGAGGAGGCTGATGGAGGAGGCTGATAGGAGAGGCTGATAGGAGAGGCTGATAGGAGAGGCTGATAGGAGAGGCTGATAGGAGAGGCTGATGGAGGAGGCTGATAGGAGAGACTGATAGGAGAGGCTGATAGGAGAGGCTGATAGGAGAGGCTGATAGGAGAGGCTGATAGGAGAGGCTGATAGGAGAGACTGATAGAGGAGGCTGATGGAGGAGGCTGATAGGAGAGACTGATAGGAGAGGCTGATGGAGGAGGCTGATGAAGGAGACTGATAGGAGAGGCTGATGAAGGAGACTGGTGGAGGAGGCTCATAGGATAAGCTGATAGATAAAAAAAAATCTACCTTTTGTCTCCATCTTGTAACAGCTACAAATTTTAGAGTATGATCTTTACCCAAAATTTCATCATTGCATAGAATATCCACCTGGAAATGAGAAAAACAGAATGTTATAGAGAACTTTTTCCCTTGTGTTTTTCTCGCTTGCTCATTTCAGCTTCAAGATGTAGATTTAACACTAATCAATATTTGTCAACATTCTTTGAAGAGAAAATTATATTAAACTGTTGACCCACTTTGTAATCCTACAAACTGCTTAATAATTGAATAAATAAAAAAACAAACTGGGCAATATCATTATTATGATAACACTTAAAACAGCAATTTAATTATCTTTCTCTTTATGTAGCATTATATTTTTGTCAATTTATTGGACATCAATTCCAGTGAGATTTCAACACAGCTTGAATAATATAGATTTTAGAACAAGGGTTGGTGTAGCAGGACACGGACTGGTGTAGCAGGACAAGGACTGGTGTAGCAGGACAAGGGTTGGTGTAGAAGGACAAGGATTGGTGTAGCAGGACAAGGATTGGTGTAGCAGGACAAGGATTGGTGTAGCAGGACAAGGATTGGTGTAGCAGGACAAGGACTGGTGTAGCAGGACAAGGACTGGTGTAGCAGGACAAGGATTGGTGTAGCAGTACAAGGATTGGTGTAGCAGGGCAAGGATTGGTGTAGCAGGATAAGGATTGGTGTAGCAGGATAAGGATTGGTGTAGCAGGACAAGGATTGGTGTAGCAGGATAAGGATTGGTGTAACAGGACAAGGATTGGTGAAGCAGGACAAGGATTGGTGTAGCAGGACAAGGATTGGTGTAGCAGGACAAGGATTGATGTAGCAGGACAAGGATTGGTGTAGCAGGACAAGGATTGGTGTAGCAGGACAAGGGTTGGTGTAGCAGGACAAGGATTGGTGTAGCAGGATAAGGATTGGTGTAGCAGGACAAGGATTGGTGTAGCAGGATAAGGATTGGTGTAACAGGACAAGGATTGGTGAAGCAGGACAAGGATTGGTGTAGCAGGACAAGGATTGGTGTAGCAGGACAAGGATTGGTGTAGCAGGACAAGGATTGGTGTAGCAGGACAAGGGTTGGTGTAGCAGGGCAAGGATTGGTGTAGCAGGATAAGGATTGGTGAAGCAGGACAAGGATTGTGTAACAGGACACGGATTGGTGAAGCAGGACAAGGATTGGTGTAGCAGGACAAGGATTGGTGTAGCAGGACAAGGATTGGTGTAGCAGGACAAGGATTGGTGTAGCAGGATAAGGATTGGTGTAGCAGGACAAGGATTGGTGTAGCAGGATAAGGATTGGTGAAGCAGGACAAGGATTGGTGAAGCAGGACAAGGATTGGTGAAGCAGGACAAGGATTGGTTTTAACAGGATAAGGATTGGTGAAGCAGGACAAGGATTGGTGTAGCAGGATAAGGATTGGTGAAGCAGGACAAGGATTGTGTAACAGGACACGGATTGGTGAAGCAGGACAAGGATTGGTGTAGCAGGACAAGGATTGGTGTAGCAGGATAAGGATTGGTGAAGCAGGACACGGATTGGTGAAGCAGGACAAGGATTGGTGTAGCAGGACAAGGATTGGTGTAGCAGGACAAGGATTGGTGTAGCAGGACAAGGATTGGTGAAGCAGGACAAGGATTGGTGTGGCAGGACAAGGATTGGTGTGGCAGGACAAGGATTGGTGTAGCAGGACAAGGATTGGTGTAGCAGGACAAGGATTGGTGAAGCAGGATAAGGATTGGTGAAGCAGGACAAGGATTGATGAAGCAGGACAAGGATTGATGAAGCAGGACAAGGACTGGTGTAGCAGGACAAGGACTGGTGTAGCAGGACAAGGACTGGTGTAGCAGGACAAGGATTGGTGTAGCAGGACAAGGATTGGTGAAGCAGGACAAGGATTGGTGAAGCAGGACAAGGATTGGTGTAACAGGACAAGGATTGGTGTAGCAGGATCAGGATTGGTGTAGCAGGATAAGGATTGGTGAGGCAGGACAAGGATTGGTGTAGCAGGATAAGGATTGGTGTAACAGGACAAGGATTGGTGTAACAGGACAAGGATTGGTGTAGCAGGACAAGGATTGGTGTAGCAGGACAAGGATTGGTGTAACAGGACAATGATTGGTGTAGCAGGACAAGGATTGGTGTAGCAGGACGTGGGTTGGTGTAGCAGGACAAGGATTGGTGTAGCAGGACAAGGATTGGTGAAGCAGGACAAGGATTGGTGAAGCAGGACAAGGATTGGTGTAGCAGGATAAGGATTGTAGCAGGATAAGGATTGGTGTAGAAGGACAAGGATTCGTGTAGCAGGACAAGGATTGGTGTAGCAGGACAAGGATTGGTGTAGCAGGACAAGGATTGGTGTAGCAGGACAAGGATTGGTGTAGCAGGACAAGGATTGGTGAAGCAGGACAAGGATTGGTGAAGCAGGACAAGGATTGGTGTAGCAGGACAAGGATTGGTGAAGCAGGGCAAGGATTGGTGTAGCAGGACAAGGATTGGTGAAGCAGGACAAGGATTGGTGAGTGAGTGAGTGATTGGGGTTTTACGTTCTGCTCAACAGTATTTCGGTTATATGAAGACGTTGTCTCCTTGTGACAGGGCGGATTTCCACCGCTCTTTTAGGTGCTGTCTCACCGAGACGACTTGCCGAAGACAACCAGCAAGCCACCTCACCCAGTCACAGTATACTGACACCGGGCCAACCAGTCGCTGCTCTAACTCCTATTGCTGAGCGCCAAGCGAAGCAGTAACAGCTACCACTGTTAAAGTCTTTGGTCTGACTCGACCCGGGCTTGAACCCGGATCTCCCAGGCCTGAAGCAGACGCTCTACCGACTGAGCTATCGCAAGGATTGGTGAAGCAGGACAAGGATTGGTGTAGCAGGATAAGGCTTGTAGCAGGATAAGGATTGGTGTAACAGGACAAGGATTGGTGTAACAGGACAAGGATTGGTGTAACAGGACAAGGATTGGTGAAGCAGGACAAGGATTGGTGAAGCAGGACAAGGATTGGTGTAGCAGGATAAGGATTGTAGCAGGATAAGGATTGGTGTAGAAGGACAAGGATTGGTGTAGAAGGACAAGGATTCGTGTAGCAGGACAAGGATTGGTGTAGCAGGACAAGGATTGGTGAAGCAGGATAAACAATGGTGTAGCAGGACAAGGATTGGTGTAGCAGGGCAAGGATTGGTGTAGCAGGACAAGGGTTGGTGTAGCAGGACAAGGATTGGTGTAGCAGGACAAGGATTGGTGAAGCAGGATAAACAATGGTGTAGCAGGATAAGGATTGGTGTAGCAGGACAAGGATTGGTGTAGCAGGACAAGGATTGGTGAAGCAGGATAAGGATTGGTGAAGCAGGATAAGGATTGGTGTAGCAGGATAAGGATTGGTGAAGCAGGACAAGGATTGGTGTAGCAGGATAAGGATTGGTGTAGCAGGACAAGGATTGGTGAAGCAGGATAAGGATTGGTGAAGCAGGATAAGGAGTGTAGCAGGATAAGGATTGGTGTAGCAGGACAAGGATTGGTGAAGCAGGATAAGGATTGGTGAAGCAGGATAAGGATTGGTGTAGCAGGATAAGGATTGGTGAAGCAGGACAAGGATTGGTGAAGCAGGACAAGGATTGGTGTAGCAGGACAAGGATTGGTGTAGCAGGATAAGGATTGGTGTAGCAGGATAAGGATTGGTGTAGCAGGACAAGGATTGGTGAAGCAGGACAAGGATTGGTGAAGCAGGACAAGGATTGGTGTAGCAGGATAAGGATTGGTGTAGCAGGACAAGGATTGGTGAAGCAGGATAAGGATTGGTGAAGCAGGATAAGGATTGGTGAAGCAGGATAAGGAGTGTAGCAGGATAAGGATTGGTGTAGCAGGACAAGGATTGGTGAAGCAGGATAAGGATTGGTGAAGCAGGATAAGGATTGGTGTAGCAGGATAAGGATTGGTGAAGCAGGACAAGGATTGGTGAAGCAGGACAAGGATTGGTGAAGCAGGACAAGGATTGGTGTAGCAGGACAAGGATTGGTGTAGCAGGACAAGGATTGGTGTAGCAGGACAAGGATTGGTGAAGCAGGACAAGGATTGGTGAAGCAGGACAAGGATTGGTGTAGCAGGACAAGGATTGGTGTAGCAGGATAAGGATTGGTGTAGCAGGACAAGGATTGGTGAAGCAGGACAAGGATTGGTGTAGCAGGACAAGGATTGGTGTAGCAGGACAAGGATTGGTGAAGCAGGACAAGGATTGGTGTAGCAGGACAAGGATTGGTGTAGCAGGACAAGGATTGGTGTAGCAGGACAAGGATTGGTGTAGCAGGACAAGGATTGGTGAAGCAGGACAAGGATTGGTGTAGCAGGACAAGGATTGGTGTAGCAGGACAAGGATTGGTGTAGCAGGACAAGGATTGGTGTAGCAGGACAAGGATTGGTGAAGCAGGACAAGGATTGTGTAGCAGGACAAGGATTGGTGAAGCAGGATAAGGATTGGTGTAGCAGTAGGGGATCATTTCAAGTTCATTATAACTCTTTGTTAATATACTTACATCTTTAAATCTACATGTGTTGTTTAAAACTTTAAGGGCTACAAATTTTTTGATATGTGTAATGGTGGCATTGATTGAGAGACGTATAAACTTCCTCTTCAAGGTCTTCATGTGGTTGCCTTTACACTCCAGACAAATATTAACTTGTTCATCACTACGATGACAATCTTCGTCTTCAGTTGGTTGACTCTCCACTTCTTCTGGAACTTAAAATAAAATACAGATCAAAGATTACTTCTTCTGGAATTTAAACATGATACAGATGAAAGATTACTTCTTCTGGAATTTAACCATGATACAGATCAAAGATTACTTCTTCTGGAATTTAAACATAATACAGATCAAAGATTACTTCTTCTGGAATTTAAACATAATACAGATCAAAGATTACTTCTCCTGGAACTTAAACATGATACAGATCAAAGATTTTTGATCCACTGAATAGCTTAGCATAATGCAATAGCCAAGTAACTGTGTCTGTTCTTTTCTACACTGTTTCATTTTCTTTAAGATGACAAATATACCTTTGTCGAAATATTGAGATTGCCAATATGCGTTTGTTGAATTTATTCGGGGTTACTTTGCTATTGCATTATACAGATCAAAGATTATTTCATCTGGAACATCAACATAATACAGATCAAAGATTATTTCATCTGGAACATCAACATAATACAGATCAAAGATTACTTCATCTGGAACATCAACATAATACAGATCAAAGATTATTTCATCTGGAACTTCAACATAATACAGATCAAAGATTATTTCATCTGGAACATCAACATAATACAGATCAAAGATTATTTCATCTGGAACTTCAACATAATACAGATCAAAGATTATTTCATCTGGAACATCAACATAATACAGATCAAAGATTATTTCATCTGGAACATCAACATAATACAGATCAAAGATTATTTCATCTGGAACTTCAACATAATACAGATCAAAGATTATTTCATCTGGAACATCAACATAATACAGATCAAAGATTATTTCATCTGGAACATCAACATAATACAGATCAAAGATTATTTCATCTGGAACTTCAACATAATACAGATCAAAGATTATTTCATCTGGAACATCAACATAATACAGATCAAAGATTATTTCATCTGGAACATCAACATAATACAGATCAAAGATTATTTCATCTGGAACTTCAACATAATACAGATCAAAGATGACTTTTTACTTATTTAGACACCTGGTGGGGCTAAACTGATTTCCCTGCACATGAGTTTGATTCACAGCAAACCTTACCAATACGAAGGATATGTCAACTGCGTATGTGATTATTTTCTGTTGCAAGCTTACAAATAAGTAATGTTCTGAGGAATACACAATACAGGTTTGGCCAATTCAGGGGTGAATCTGAATGCCTTCATCAGGTGTCTTAGACAAACAATAGCCAGTTGTCAGCACACTGAAATCCCCCCAATCATATCTCTCATTGAACTGAACACACATCTCTTTAATGTTTAGTTATAAATATAAAGGAAAATTCTAGGCTGTTTTGTTGTTAACATTTTGTTCACAAGTAAATTCCTGGTTTTGACCTTAATGACCTCTGTGGTTGAACATTAAACATTAAGGCTAAGAATTACTTCATTATGAATTACAACTTCTTGGTTGATAGCATATTTTGGAAATCCTGTCATCAGTATATAAAAAGAAAATCATTTTGGAGTCAGAAAGCCGGGCTAAGCCGCAATCCGCTGATTGATAAATCCCCGTGGTTTCGGTTTACTTTCTAAATATATACCATGGCTTTTCAAGCCTTCGGCAATCTGATGGCATTTAATGGTTAACGTCTCAATCTGATGGCATTTAATGGTCAACATCTCAATCTGATGGCATTTATTGGTAACATCTCAATCTGATGGCATTTAATGGTCAACATCTCAATCTGATGGCATTTAATGGTTAACATCTCAATCTGATGGCTTTTAATGGTCAACGTCTCAATCTGATGGCATTTAACGGTTAACGTCTCAATCTGATGGCATTTAATGGTTAACATCTCAATCTCATGGCATTAAACGGTCAACGTCTCAATCTGATGGTATTTAATGGTTAACATCTCAATCTGATGGCATTCATTGGTTAACATCTCAATCTGATGGCATTTAACCGTCAACGTCTCAATCTGATGGCATTTAACGGTCAACATCTCAATCTGATGACATTTAACATCTCAATCTGATGGTATTTAATGGTTAACATCTCAATCTGATGACATTTAATGGTTAATATCTCAATCTGATGGCATCTAATGGTCAACATCTCAATCGGATGGCATTTAACGGTCAACGTCTCAATCTGATGGTATTTAATGGTTAACATCTCAATCTGATGGCATTCAATGGTTAACATCTCAATCTGATGGCATTTAATGGTTAAAATCCCAATCTGATGGCATTAAATGGTCAACATCTCAATCTGATGGCATTTAATAGTTAACATCTCAATCTGATGGCATTTAATAGTTAACATCTCAATCTGATGGCATTTAACATCTCAATCTGATGGCATTTAATGGTTAAAATCTCAATCTGATGGCATTTAATGGTTAACATCTCAATCTGATGACATTTAATGGTTAACATCTCAATCTGATGGCATTTAATGATTAACATCTCAATCTGATGGCATTTAATAGTTAACATCTCAATCTGATGGCATTTAATAGTTAACATCTCAATCTGATGACATTTAATGGTCAACATCTCAATCTGATGGCATTTAACATCTCAATCTGATGGCATTTAATAGTTAACATCTCAATCTGATGGCATTTAATAGTTAACATCTCAATCTGATGGCATTTAATAGTTAACATCTCAATCTGATGGCATTTAATAGTTAACATCTCAATCTGATGGCATTTAATGGTTAACATCTCAATCTGATGGCATTTAATCGTCAACGTCTCAATCTGATGGTATTTAACGGTTAACATCTCAAACTGATGGCATTTAATGGTTAACATCTCAATCTGATGGCTTTTACCGGTCAAGATCTCAATATGATGGCATTTCATGGTTAACATCTCAATATGATGGCATTTAATGGTCAACATCTCAATCTGATGGCATTTAATGGTTAACATCTCAATCTGATGGCATTTAATGGTTAACATCTCAATCGGATGGCTTTTACCGGTCAAGATCTCAATCTGATGGCATTTAATGGTTAACATCTCAATCGGATGGCTTTTAACGGTCAACATCTCAATCTGATGGCATTTAATGGTTAAAATCTCAATATGATGGCATTTAATGGTCAACATCTCAATCTGATGGCATTTAATACGTAACATCTCAATTTGATGGCATTTAATACGTAACATCTCAATCTGATGGCATCTCAATCTGATGCCATTTAACATCTCAATCTGATGGCATCTCAATCTGATGCCATTTAACATCTCAATCTGATGGCATTTAATGGTTAACATCTCAATCTGATGGCATTTAATCGTCAACGTCTCAATCTGATGGTATTTAACGGTTAACATCTCAAACTGATGGCATTTAATCTGATGGCATTTAATAGTTAACATCTCAATCTGATGGCATTTAATAGTTAACATCTCAATCTGATGGCATTTAATAGTTAACATCTCAATCTGATGGCATTTAATGGTTAACATCTCAATCTGATGGCATTTAATCGTCAACGTCTCAATCTGATGGTATTTAACGGTTAACATCTCAAACTGATGGCATTTAATGGTTAACATCTCAATCTGATGGCATTTAATGGTTAACATCTCAATCTGATGGCTTTTACCGGTCAAGATCTCAATATGATGGCATTTCATGGTTAACATCTCAATATGATGGCATTTAATGGTCAACATCTCAATCTGATGGCATTTAATGGTTAACATCTCAATCTGATGGCATTTAATGGTTAACATCTCAATCGGATGGCTTTTACCGGTCAAGATCTCAATCTGATGGCATTTAATGGTTAACATCTCAATCGGATGGCTTTTAACGGTCAACATCTCAATCTGATGGCATTTAATGGTTAAAATCTCAATATGATGGCATTTAATGGTCAACATCTCAATCTGATGGCATTTAATACGTAACATCTCAATTTGATGGCATTTAATACGTAACATCTCAATCTGATGGCATCTCAATCTGATGCCATTTAACATCTCAATCTGATGGCATCTCAATCTGATGCCATTTAACATCTCAATCTGATGGCATTTAATGGTTAACATCTCAATCTGATGGCATTTAATCGTCAACGTCTCAATCTGATGGTATTTAACGGTTAACATCTCAATTTGATGGCATTTAATACGTAACATCTCAATCTGATGGCATCTCAATCTGATGCCATTTAACATCTCAATCTGATGGCATTTAATAGTTAACATCTCAATCTGATGGCATTTAATAGTTAACATCTCAATCTGATGGCATTTAATAGTTAACATCTCAATCTGATGGCATTTAATCTGATGGCATTTAATAGTTAACATCTCAATCGGATGCCATTTGATGGTTAACATCTCAATCTGATGGCATTTAATGATCGACATCTCAATCAGATGGCATTCCAAAACTATTCTATTGTTTAATTACATTGTGGTGAGAAAGGTAGATCATTAAAACAGCTTCTAACTACATGTATGCAGCAGAATTCTCCAACTACACCATGTATCAATGTTTTCAAGGACAGTATGCCCTTTTAAGATAAAAAGGGTAAAACAGCGACAGAAACTTAAAATACTGAATAAAAGGTTTTCTATATTGCAGTCATATCAGTTGGATTATCACCTTACCTGAGATAGCTTCAGGACAAGGAATACCTCTGGATCGATAAAACTCCTCTTGACGCTTTTTTTCATCTGCATAAAAATAACAAGAACCACAGAACTTAATTGTGATCATTACTGTTTACATACTAATTCACTGATATTGTGATCATTACTGTTTACATACTAATTCACTGATATTGTGTTCATTACTGTTTACATACTAATTCACTGATATTGTGTTCATTACTGTTTACATACTAATTCACTGATATTGTGATCATTACTGTTTACATACTAATTCACAGATATTGTGATCATTACTGTTTACATACTAATTCACAGATATTGTGATCATTACTGTTTACATACTAATTCACTGATATTGTGATCCTTACTGTTTACATACTAATTCACAGATATTGTGATCATTACTGTTTACATACTAATTCACAGATATTGTGATCATTACTGTTTACATACTAATTCACATATATTGTGATCATTACTGTTTACATACTAATTCACTGATATTGTGATCATTACTGTTTACATACTAATTCACAGATATTGTGATCATTACTGTTTACATACTAATTCACTGATATTATGATCATTACTGTTTACATACTAATTCACTGATATTGTGATCATTACTGTTTACATACTAATTCACTGATATTGTGATCATTACTGTTTACATACTAATTCACTGATATTGTGATCATTACTGTTTACATACTAATTCACAGATATTGTGATCATTACTGTTTACATACTAATTCACTGATATTGTGATCATTACTGTTTACATACTAATTCACTGATATTATGATCATTACTGTTTACATGTACATACTAATTCACTGATATTGTGATCATTACTGTTTACATACTAATTCACAGATATTGTGATCATTACTGTTTACATACTAATTCACTGATATTGTGATCATTACTGTTTACATACTAATTCACAGATATTATGATCATTACTGTTTACATACTAATTCACTGATATTGTGATCATTACTATTTACATACTAATTCACTGATATTGTGATCATTACTGTTTACATACTAATTCACAGATATTGTGATCATTACTGTTTACATACTAATTCACTGATATTGTGATCATTACTGTTTACATACTAATTCACTGATATTGTGATCATTACTGTTTACATACTAATTCACTGATATTGTGATCATTACTGTTTACATACTAATTCACAGATATTGTGATCATTACTGTTTACATACTAATTCACTGACATTGTGATCATTACTGTTTACATACTAATTCACTGATATTATGATCATTACTGTTTACATACTAATTCACAGATATTGTGATCATTACTGTTTACATACTAATTCATTGATATTGTGATCATTACTGTTTACATACTAATTCACTGATATTGTGATCATTACTGTTTACATACTAATTCACTGATATTATGATCATTACTGTTTACATACTAATTCACTGATATTATGATCATTACTGTTTACATACCAATTCACAGATATTGTGATCATTACTGTTTACATACTAATTCACTGATATTGTGATCATTACTGTTTACATACTAATTCACTGATATTATGATCATTACTGTTTACATACTAATTCACTGATATTGTGATCATTACTGTTTACATACTTATTCACTGATATTGTGATCATTACTGTTTACATACTAATTCACTGATATTGTGATCATTACTGTTTACATACTAATTCACAGATATTGTGATCATTACTGTTTACATACTTATTCACATATATTATGATCATTACTGTTTACATACTAATTCACTTACATTGTGATCATTACTGTTTACATACTAATTCACTGATATTGTGATCATTACTGTTTACATACTAATTCACTGATATTGTGATCATTACTGTTTACATACTAATTCACTGATATTGTGATCATTACTGTTTACATACTAATTCACTTACATTGTGATCATTACTGTTTACATACTAATTCACAGATATTGTGATCATTACTGTTTACATACTAATTCACTTACATTGTGATCATTACTGTTTACATACTAATTCACTGATATTGTGATCATTACTGTTTACATACTAATTCACTGATATTGTGATCATTACTGTTTACATACTAATTCACTGATATTGTGATCATTACTGTTTACATACTAATTCACTTACATTGTGACCATTACTGTTTACATACTAATTCACTGATATTGTGATCATTACTGTTTACATACTAATTCACAGATATTATGATCATTACTGTTTACATGTACATACTAATTCACTGATATTGTGATCATTACTGTTTACATACTAATTCACAGATATTGTGATCATTACTGTTTACATACTAATTCACTGATATTGTGATCATTACTGTTTACATACTAATTCACAGATATTGTGATCATTACTGTTTACATACTAATTCACAGATATTATGATCATTACTGTTTACATACTAATTCACTGATATTGTGATCATTACTGTTTACATACTAATTCACTGATATTGTGATCATTACTGTTTACATACTAATTCACTGATATTGTGATCATTACTGTTTACATACTAATTCACAGATATTATGATCATTACTGTTTACATACTAATTCACTGATATTGTGATCATTACTATTTACATACTAATTCACTGATATTGTGATCATTACTGTTTACATACTAATTCACAGATATTGTGATCATTACTGTTTACATACTAATTCACTGATATTGTGATCATTACTGTTTACATACTAATTCACTGATATTGTGATCATTACTGTTTACATACTAATTCACAGATATTGTGATCATTACTGTTTACATACTAATTCACAGATATTGTGATCATTACTGTTTACATACTAATTCACTGATATTGTGATCATTACTGTTTACATACTAATTCACAGATATTATGATCATTACTGTTTACATTCTAATTCACTGATATTGTAATCATTACTGTTTACATACTAATTCACAGATATTGTGATCATTACTGTTTACATACTAATTTACAGATATTATGATCATTACTGTTTACATACTAATTCACTGATATTGTGATCATTACTGTTTACATACTAATTCACTGATATTGTGATCATTACTGTTTACATACTAATTCACTGATATTATGATCATTACTGTTTACATACTAATTCACAGATATTGTGATCATTACTGTTTACATACTAATTCATTGATATTGTGATCATTACTGTTTACATACTAATTCACTGATATTGTGATCATTACTGTTTACATACTAATTCACTGATATTATGATCATTACTGTTTACATACCAATTCACAGATATTGTGATCATTACTGTTTACATACTAATTCACTGATATTGTGATCATTACTGTTTACATACTAATTCACTGATATTGTGATCATTACTGTTTACATACTAATTCACAGATATTGTGATCATTACTGTTTACATACTAATTCACAGATATTGTGATCATTACTGTTTACATACTAATTCACAGATATTATGATCATTACTGTTTACATACTAATTCACAGATATTGTGATCATTACTGTTTACATACTTATTCACAGATATTGTGATCATTACTGTTTACATACTAATTCACTGATATTGTGATCATTACTGTTTACATACTAATTCACAGATATTATGATCATTACTGTTTACATACTAATTCACTGATATTGTGATCATTACTGTTTACATACTAATTCACTGATATTGTGATCATTACTGTTTACATACTAATTCACAGATATTGTGATCATTACTGTTTACATACTAATTCACTGATATTGTGATCATTACTGTTTACATACTAATTCACTGATATTGTGATCATTACTGTTTACATACTAATTCACTGATATTGTGATCATTACTGTTTACATACTAATTCACAGATATTGTGATCATTACTGTTTACATACTAATTCACTGATTTTGTGATCATTACTGTTTACATACTAATTCACAGATATTATAATCATTACTGTTTACATTCTAATTCACTGATATTGTAATCATTACTGTTTACATACTAATTCACAGATATTGTGATCATTACTGTTTACATACTAATTCACAGATATTATGATCATTACTGTTTACATACTAATTCACTGATATTGTGATCATTACTGTTTACATACTAATTCACGGATATTGTGATCATTACTGTTTACATACTAATTCACTGATATTGTGACCATTACTGTTTACATACTAATTCACTGATATTGTGATCATTACTGCTTACATAATAATTCACTTGCATTGTGATCATTACTGTTTACATACTAATTCACTGATATTGTGATCATTACTGTTTACATACTAATTCACTGATATAATGATCATTACTGTTAACATACTAATTCACTGATATTGTGATCATTACTGTTTACATACTAATTCACTGATATTGTGATCATTACTGTTTACATACTAATTCACAGATATTATGATCATTACTGTTTACATTCTAATTCACTGATATTGTGATCATTACTGTTTACATACTAATTCACTGATATTGTGATCATTACTGTTTACATACTAATTCACAGATATTGTGATCATTACTGTTTACATACTAATTCACTGATATTGTGATCATTACTGTTTACATACTAATTCACAGATATTATGATCATTACTGTTTACATTCTAATTCACTGATATTGTGATCATTACTGTTTACATACTAATTCACTGATATTGTGATCATTACTGTTTACATACTAATTCACTGATATTGTGATCATTACTGTTTACATACTAATTCACAGATATTATTATCATTACTGTTTACATACTAATTCACTGATATTGTGATCATTACTGTTTACATACTAATTCACAGAAATAACTTACTTTCCTGAAGGTTCGGTACCAACTTGAACACAATATCTTGCATTGTCCGATCATGGCTATGGCAATAAAAAAAATCAATACAATTTATGCATTTTTAAGTTAAATATCCAAAAGGAGTGCAGCAAATTTCAATTTCGAACCATAAATGTAACTAAGTAAAATTCATGCAAAAAAAACCTGAAGTATAGAAGGAATACTCTTCAAAAGCTGATAAATGACCCAGGCATGTGAATTCATTTGTCCATGGTAACTTTACCCTTGTGTATGGTAACCCATTTTAGGTTCCCTAGAAAAAATTATGGTAACTTATTTTGAAATGAGGAAACCTATTATTTATTTGGTTATTAATCAACAAAAATGCTGATTTTTAAAAAGTGGTGAGTTTATATACCAGGCAGCAAATGAAGAAAACCAGGTCAAAACGAAAATCCAGTGTAAACCTCTCTTAAAAATATTCATGAAATTGGCCACAGGAGAGATTTTCTTATCAAAATTAATATGGAGTTATTTCTGATACAGGTGCAGTAAAGAAACCTTTGACTTAGTGTTAGAATTCAGAAATCACATGTGTTGTAGTTGTCAGTTTTAAAGTATATTAACTTTCCTCGAAATATGTTGTGTGACAAACAATTGACACTGGGGTTGTTTCAGATCTGCATTTACTTCCGCTTTTCCTTGCAGCAATTGCTGTTAATGTCCTCAAAAGTAAAAGCTACTTTCAATCATCAAACTGTAAGGGGTTTTGAAGGTCTCATTTCAGAAATGCATGGAAACAAACTTAGGAAGTGGGTTAGTTTGATTCCTTACGGCGCTCATTGCTGATCTCACTTCCCAACAACCGCCATGATTACAGTTGACAACCACATGCAATCTAACTTAGTCTAACAAAAGTAAATAAATAAGAAAAACATGCTGAAAAAGTGCTAAATATCTCACAGTAGGTCGGATTTATTATTTCCGTAGTTATGTTTTTTTTCCATTGAGAAAGGTTTCTGTTACCCCGAAATTGATTTTGCGTAACCTCTTGGCCTGTTGACGGATTGCTTGATGACGTCACTTGGAATTTACGCGCAAAGCATTTCGGGGGATTAAGGAATGTTCATATAATTTGACAAAATAGCAAGAGGAATAATACTGTATAGAGACGGAGATATAAAAGCTTAGTTAATTAGTGTCTTTTAGAAAGTGGGTATAACAATATTCTCGTTATTTTGGGGATGACTCTAAAAGGCGCAAAGTTGCAAGAAAAAGTGTTGATAAAAACATGTTATGTCTTCAATGTTTTCCCAAAAAGTGAATTCTTGGAAGTAAGTACAGGTAAACAAAATGGCCAACTGAGGTACATAATTTACTCGGAAAGCTTTGCGTAAATCTATGTGATGTCATCAGGCTCGGCAGTAAGCCTATACATGTTTGTATACAGTTTGTCTGATTAAGGTTATTCAGACAATAGCCATGGAAATAATCAAGCGACAAATTTGGAATGCACAAATGCCCTATAGACTACATGTACATGGAATTCCACTGACACGCATGTAGATTGATTGATTCGTGTTTTACGCAGCACTCAAGATTATTTCCCTTATATGGCAACGTTGCCAGGTTTAGTGGGGGAGGAAACCGGGATCATTGCCCAGAGGACAACAATATAAGCCAAATTACCTGATATAATTCATGGGATGACTTACCTGATATAATTCATGGGATGACTTACCTGATATAATTCATGGGATGACTTACCTGATATCATTCATGGGATGACTTACCTGATATAATTCATGGGATGACTTACCTGATATCATTCATGGGATGACTTACCTGATATAATTCATGGGATGACTTACCTGATATCATTCATGGGATGACTTACCTGATATAATTCATGGGATGACTTACCTGATATCATTCATGGGATGACTTACCTGATATAATTCATGGGATGACTTACCTGATATCATTCATGGGATGACTTACCTGATATCATTCATGGGATGACTTACCTGATATAATTCATGGGATGACTTACCTGATATAATTCATGGGATGACTTACCTGATATAATTCATGGGATGACTTACCTGATATAATTCATGGGATGAATTACCTTATATAATTCATGGGATGACTTACCTGATATAATTCATGGGATGACTTACCTGATATAATTCATGGGATGACTTACCTGATATAATTCATGGGATGAATTACCTTATATAATTCATGGGATGACTTACCTGATATAATTCATGGGATGACTTACCTGATATAATTCATGGGATGACTTACCTGATATAATTCATGGGATGACTCTGATGGATAACACTCTTACATGTAGGACAGGTCTTGTTTTCTTCCAAATATTTCACCAAACATGATTTACAAACTGAATAAAAAAAGTTTCAATGAGGAGACACAGCATAGCTCAGTAAATTTTACCATATTAAACCAGTCTTTAAGAGAGTTAAACCAATGTACATGTATACCATTTGAAACTTATTTCAAGCAAATAGCCATTGTACGAAAGGAAAAATTTATTGATGCTTAAGGTCACACTAAAAATTATTTCACTTACTGAATATTTTGGGGTTGCTAAGTACTGGTGACCCAAACTTGGCCATGTAAAGGGTACTGATGACCCAATCTTGGCCATGCGAAGGGTACTGGTGACCCAATCTTGGCCATGCGAAGGGTACTGTTGACCCAATCTTGGCCATGTGAAGGGTACTGGTGACCCAATCTTGGCCATGTGAAGGGTACTGGTGACCCAATCTTGGCCATGTAAAGGGTACTGGTGACCCAATCTTGGCCATGTAAAGGGTACTGGTGACCCAATCTTGGCCATGTGAAGGGTACTGGTGACCCATTCTTGGCCATGTAAAGGGTACTGGTGACCCAATCTTGGCCATGCGAAGGGTACTGGTGACCCAATCTTGGCCATGCGAAGGGTACTGGTGACCCAATCTTGGCCATGTGAAGGATACTGGTGACCCAATCTTGGCCATGTGAAGGATACTGATGACCCAATCTTGGCCATGTGAAAGTACTGGTGACCAAATCTTGGCCATGTGAAGGTACTGGTGACCCAATCTTGGCCATGTGAAGGGTACTGGTAACCCAATCTTGGCCATGTGAAGGGTACTGGTGACCCTATCTTGGCCATGCGAAGGGTACTGGTGACCCAATCTTGGCCATGCGAAGGGTACTGGTGACCCAATCTTGGCCATGTGAAGGGTACTGGTGACCCAATCTTGGCCATGTGAAGGGTACTGGTGACCCAATCTTGGCCATGTAAAGGGTACTGGTGACCCAATCTTGGCCATGTAAAGGGTACTGGTGACCCAATCTTGGCCATGTGAAGGGTACTGGTGACCCATTCTTGGCCATGTAAAGGGTACTGGTGACCCAATCTTGGCCATGCGAAGGGTACTGGTGACCCAATCTTGGCCATGTGAAGGGTACTGGTGACCCAATCTTGGCCATGTGAAGGGTACTGGTGACCCAATCTTGGCCATGTGAAGGGTACTGGTGACCAAATCTTGGCCATGTAAAGGGTACTGGTGACCCAATCTTGGCCATGCGAAGGGTACTGGTGACCCAATCTTGGCCATGTAAAGGGTACTGGTGACCCAACCTTGGCCATGCGAAGGGTACTGGTGACCCAATCTTGGCCATGCGAAGGGTACTGGTGACCCAATCTTGGCCATGTGAAGGATACTGGTGACCCAATCTTGGCCATGTGAAGGATACTGATGACCCAATCTTGGCCATGTGAAAGTACTGGTGACCAAATCTTGGCCATGTGAAGGTACTGGTGACCCAATCTTGGCCATGCGAAGGGTACTGGTGACCCAATCTTGGCCATGCGAAGGGTACTGGTGACCCAATCTTGGCCATGTGAAGGATACTGGTGACCCAATCTTGGCCATGTGAAGGATACTGATGACCCAATCTTGGCCATGTGAAAGTACTGGTGACCAAATCTTGGCCATGTGAAGGTACTGGTGACCCAATCTTGGCCATGTGAAGGGTACTGGTAACCCAATCTTGGCCATGTGAAGGGTACTGGTGACCCAATCTTGGCCATGTGAAGGGTACTGGTGACCCAATCTTGGCCATGTGAAGGGTACTGGTGACCCAATCTTGGCCATG
Source organism: Lepidochitona cinerea (assembly GCA_963971465.1). Classification (NCBI taxonomy): domain Eukaryota; kingdom Metazoa; phylum Mollusca; class Polyplacophora; order Chitonida; family Tonicellidae; genus Lepidochitona; species Lepidochitona cinerea. The sequence continues at coordinate 387,246 of OZ020553.1, read as the reverse complement.
TGAAGGGTACTGGTGACCCAATCTTGGCCATGTGAAGGGTACTGGTGACCAAATCTTGGCCATGTGAAGGGTACTGATGACCCAGTCTTGGCCATGTGAAGGTACTGGTGACCCAATCTTGGCCATGTGAAAGGTACTGGTGACCCAATCTTGGCCATGTGAAGGGTACTGGTGACCCAATCTTGGCCATGTGAAGGGTACTGGTGACCCAATCTTGGCCATGTGAAGGGTACTGGTGACCCAATCTTGGCCATGTGAAGGGTACTGGTGACCCAATCTTGGCCATGTGAAGGGTACTGGTGATCCAATCTTGGCCATGTGAATTGTACTGGTGACCCAATATTGGCCATGTGAAGGGTACTGGTGACCCAATCTTGGCCATGTGAAGGGTACTGGTGACCCAATCTTGGCCATGTGAAGGGTACTGGTGACCCAATCTTGGCCATGTGAATGGTACTGGTGGCCCAATCTTGGCCATGTGAAGGGTACTGGTGACCCACTCTTGGCCATGTGAAGGGTACTGGTGACCCACTCTTGGCCATGTGAAGGGTACTGGTGACCCAATCTTGGCCATGTGAAGGGTACTGGTGACCCACTCTTGGTCATGTGAAGGGTACTGGTGACTCAATCTTGGCCATGTGAAGGGTACTGGTGACCCAATCTTGGCCATGTGAATGGCACTGGTGACCCAATCTTGGCCATGTGAATGGTACTGGTGACCCAATTTTGGCCATGTGAAGGGTACTGGTGACCCAATCTTGGCCATGTGAAGGGTACTGGTGACCCAATCTTGGCCATGTGAAGGGTACTGGTGACCCAATCTTGGCCATGTGAAGGGTACTGGTTACCCAATCTTGGCCATGTGAAGGGTACTGGTGACCCAATCTTGGCCATGTGAAGGGTACTGGTGACCCAATCTTGGCCATGTGAATGGTACTGGTGACCCAATCTTGGCCATGTGAATGGTACTGGTGACCCAATCTTGGCCATGTGAAGGGTACTGGTGGCCCAATCTTGGCCATGTGAAGGGTACTGGTGACCCACTCTTGGCCATGTGAAGGGTACTGGTGACCCACTCTTGGCCATGTGAAGGGTACTGGTGACTCAATCTTGGCAATGTGAAGGGTACTGGTGACCCAATCTTGGCCATGTGAAGGGTACTGGTGACCCACTCTTGGCCATGTGAAGGGTACTGGTGACTCAATCTTGGCCATGTGAAGGGTACTGGTGACCCAATCTTGGCCATGTGAATGGTACTGGTGACCCAATCTTGGCCATGTGAATGGTACTGGTGACCCAATCTTGGCCATGTGAAGGGTACTGGTTGCCCAATCTTGGCCATGTGAAGGGTACTGGTGGCCCAATCTTGGCCATGTGAACCAAACATTGTGTGCAAAATATCTTGGTTTAAGATTCACCCAATAATAGTGTTCTAGTTGGTCAAATTTGGCCAAGCAAAGCTACATGTATGTTACCATGGTGATGATAGTTTTAATACCTCTACATGTATATAACCAAAGTTTTCAACTGAAACCTATGAAATTTAAAGCATTTGTAGTTAATAAGTGTCTGACATCGTGTGAATTACATGTATAGCAGATATTTAAGTTTGAATTTTGAGTACAGCTTGCCGTTTCAGTAGCCAATAATAATAAACTTACATGTATGTAGACATTCTGTTATAGTGGTTGCATCTATCAAATATCCCTTACACAGTCTACACGTGATGTGAGAATTCACTGTCTTCAATTTAATCTTCCGCTCCATGATTATCATGATTATAATTCTAACCTCTCTGCAAAAACAAACATCAACATGTGTTATAATGATTATAATTCTAACCTCTCTGCAAAAACAAACATCAACATGTGTTATAATGATTATAATTCTAACCTGTCTGCAAAAACAAACATCAACATGTGTTATAATGATTATAATTCTAACCTCTCTGCAAAAACAAACATCAACATGTGTTATAATGATTATAATTCTAACCTGTCTGCAAAAACAAACATCAACATGTGTTATAATGATTATAATTCTTACCTTTCTGCAAAAACAAACTTTAACATGTGTTATAATAATAATAATTCTAACCTTTCTGCAAAAACAAATATCAACATGTGTTATAATGATTATAATTCTAACCTTTCTGCAAAAACAAACTTGTGAGTTAAATTAGTTCTTTTAGAAAGTGAGTATAACAGTATTCTCATTATTTTTGGGGATTCAATTTCTTGAAAAATGCCAGAAATTCTTCTACCGATTTTGGGTGAAACTGGGTCCCAGAGTATGGCACCAATCGCCAGCACTAAATGCTGGCTGCCTTATCCATTCAGCCAACCAGCCAAGAGGAGGTGTTACTTGTATAGTGCGAGAGGACAGCCTCCAGTTCAAATTTGAACAAGGGTTTAAGAAACTCATAATACGCCTGCAATAAAGACATGCTTTAAACAAAACTTCGGCTGGTAGAATCTTTCAGTCACCTAAAAAAGACTGTGGCTTGGTGAATTTTAGTATTTGACACATCGCCTACCTACATGTATAAGCTGCTACATGTACATATATCTGAAACTGTATCAAAGAGTCTACACTACATACATGTATGGGCATAGAACAGTAATTTCATTTAATTACAGATAAAACAATAGAAAAAAGGTTCTCCACAACTCATTTGGTCCTCATGGTTATAAAAAAAAGTTGTTTGGATACAATTAAGCCCCACTATGAAACCACAGACAGATTAACATCCATTTCCTCAATTACTGAATGTCAAAAGGCTGCCCAGGTGACCGTTTTTGGTTAATTTTGGTAAGGGACACACCATATACTCGTATTAAAGCTAGTTATAACTGAAAAAAAATTGATAATCCATGCAATAAGTACCAAGTTACTCAATGCCAATAGCCTGGTGACTGTTCTGGTCGCCACAAATATCAAGACCCCAATTTAATTTTGGTACATGACACATCATCTAACTATAAGCTTCACATATAGGAAGAAAAAAATTATAATTTATGAAATAATTACAGAATAACTCAATGCCAAAAGCCTGGTGACTGTTTTGGTCGCCGTAAATATCAAGACCCCAATTTAATTTTGGTAATTGACACATTATCTACTTATAAGCTAGTTGAATTTAAATCCATCGAATAGTTCTTGAATTATTAAATGCCAAAAGGCTGGGTGGCTGTTTTGGTCGCCAAAAAGATGTGATGACAAGCACTAATTGTCTATGTCTTTGTAGTATACTGTGTGAAAAGGGCAGTAACTCTAAAACTAACGAAACCAACGTAACCAGAATAAGAGGTGCACATCCTGGCATGGTATCCAACATGTCCACGAAGTTTCGAAAAAATTTGATGAAAACCGTGGGAGGAGATGCGATGACAAGCACTAATTGTCTATGTCCTTGTATACTGTATGAAAAGGGCAGTAACTCTAAAAATAAAAAATTTATGAAAACTTTGGGAGGAGATGCGATGACAAGAAATGATTATTGACAGACAGACAAGCTGGTCGCTATATCCCCCCCCCCCCCCCCCATTATATCAAGGAAGTCTCATGCTGTGAAGTAAAACATTGGTCTGGAGAGCAGGCTGTCTCATGCTGTGAAGTAAAACATTGGTCTGGGGAGCAGGCTGTCTCATGCTGTGAAGTAAAACATTGGTCTGGAGAGCAGGCTGTCTCATGCTGTGAAGTAAAACATTGGTCTGGGGAGCAGGCTGTCTCATGCTGTGAAGTAAAACATTGGAGAGCAGGCTGTCTCATGCTGTGAAGTAAAACATTGGTCTGGAGAGCAGGCTGTCTCATGCTGTGAAGTAAAACATTGGTCTGGGGAGCAGGCTGTCTCATGCTGTGAAGTAAAACATTGGTCTGGGGAGCAGGCTGTCTCATGCTGTGAAGTAAAACCTTGGTCTGGAGAGCAGGCTGTCTCATGCTGTGAAGTAAAACATTGGTCTGGAGAGCAGGCTGTCTCATGCTGTGAAGTAAAACATTGGTCTGGGGAGCAGGCTGTCTCATGCTGTGAAGTAAAACATTGGTCTGGAGAGCAGGCTGTCTCACGCTGTGAAGTAAAACATTGGTCTGGAGAGCAGGCTGTCTCATGCTGTGAAGTAAAACATTGGTCTGGAGAGCAGGCTGTCTCATGCTGTGAAGTAAAACCTTGGTCTGGAGAGTAGGCTGTCTCATGCTGTGAAGTAAAACATTGGTCTGGAGAGCAGGCTGTCTCATGCTGTGAAGTAAAACATTGGTCTGGAGAGTAGGCTGTCTCATGCTGTGAAGTAAAACATTGGTCTGGAGAGCAGGCTGTCTCATGCTGTGAAGTAAAACATTGGTCTGGAGAGCAGGCTGTCTCATGCTGTGAAGTAAAACATTGGTCTGGAGAGCAGGCTGTCTCATGCTGTGAAGTAAAACATTGGTCTGGAGAGTAGGCTGTCTCATGCTGTGAAGTAAAACATTGGTCTGGAGAGCAGGCTGTATTTAATTGTCACCTGGGTCACCTAAATTATTTCTGTTGTATTTTTCAAACTTAAATAACCTATGCATAATAAGGGGCTTTTTGGTAAATTATTCCCGTTTATTTTACCAACTTAAACAACCTATGCAAAATAAGGCGCTTTCGGGTAATTTTAGGGACCCATATAACAATCTAATAAACAACACCAAAAGCTTATATACTGGAATGTCTGGAAAAGTTCCTAGCCAAGGCTACATACTTTTGTCATTGTTTTCTTGTTGCCCTAGAGAAAGAGTGCCCTATTTTTGTTATTAAATTGACTGATTAAATCAGGAGATAGATCTATTAAAAAGGTAATTTTGCCAATATCGGACAAAGTGATGGGCATCAAGCGGACAGTACCGGACTGTGTCCAAACACATATGCCAAAGAAATACTGGGTATGATAACAGAATACAGGGCCCGCATTAGCCAGGAATTCAAAGTAGCACCTCCAAAGATCTGTAGAGTCAGGGGCACTTGACACGTCCCTCCCCTCCCCCTTGATCACATTGTGAACTTGTGAAGTGATTCAACTTTCCTTGACCGAACCAACAACAGTGCTGATGTTTTCGATAAATGCTTTTACTTCTAAAATCCCATTTAATTAGAAAGTATATGAAATATAAACAGTAAAAAAAAGGCATTTTAAGATTTAAGCTGCTTTTCAACAAACATTAAAACTACAGATTACAAGAGAAGGAGGCGCTAAACCCAGGGGTCGAAATGATCAAAAATTTCCACCTGTCACATGAGACAGGTAGATTTTTTTCCTACCTGTCACAAATATTTTCCACCTGTACAAGTATTTTCGTCGTATTAGTGTATGAGGTGGCACATGATAGTAATCTCTTGCCGTCTAAAATCTTAAATTGTTGATAATAACTGTGAAATAGTATTTACGTCAATTGTACTTGAAAATAAACTGAAAGCAAACAAAAAAATCCAAAATCGTTTTCTTTTTTATTGATGACAAATAGAACTTTTACAGATGACTTGCTTTTTTTACTTTATGAATTTTGTTCAAAGATGTACTGTTTTTTTCTGTTTACAGTTTCCTACATGCTCCCATTTTTTTGAAGAAAACAAATCTCTCGACAGATAACTATTTTGTGTTTAATAGTTTATTGTGATATTGGTACAATATCTCCATGAAGTGTTCTTTCCTTTTTTCACAAGTCAATTGGTTGTTGTTTTTTTCTCTCTCCGTTTTCTTCTTTTATTCTTTTTTCATATTTATTTATTAAGTTTGTATTTTTTTTATTTCTTTTTTAGTAGTTAGTTGCCTTTAGGGTTTCTAGGCAGATCATTTGTCAAATTGGCCCACTCACTAAATGGCTAACATTTGTACACCCCACCATTGTCTGCATGGAGCCTTCATCTGAGTGCTCCGATCAAACCGTATCCTTTTCAAAACAATTAACATGAATTTGAGCTTAATCAGCAAATATTTACATTAACCATGGTTAGAACTACGAACTATAAGCAAGGCACGGTAAGAACGATATTTTTTTTCTAATAATTTCATTCCGAGTAATTGTCTTCCATGTCTTATTCTGAGGAGGAATCTGAAGATACACGATCTGAAGCCTGTACCTCTCTTTGGCCATATTTGGAAACAAATCTACGTTTACGACTGATGCTAGTTTCGGACCACCAAAGCTCTATGGCTGGATCAGGATTAAACTCTGTTACTGATGTATCACTCATGGCTAACAGCATTAGGTCATTCAGGCTTTTTTCTTGAAGCCTTGATCTCCAATCAGATTTAATCCTTTTCATAAGACTAAATGATCTTTCAACCTTAGCAGTAGATAAAATCAAAACCAGCAAAATCTTAACCAAGCTCAAAATGTTTTTAAGATCAGGAGAATCACCTTTCTTTCTAATTATTTTGGGCCAAAATTTCTTTATGGTGCGACTGTCTTTGTTCGTGGTTTTTAGTACAGATTTTACATGTTGCCAAAGAGTAACCCTTTCACTTTCTATTTTGACTACATCATATCCTTTGTTTTGAAGCAAGGTGGCAAAATGAGCAGACAACTGCCTTATCTCATCTTTACCATACTCTTCCAAATTGTCATCATCAGAGTCAGGTAAGAGGGATAGATCAAACACAGAAAAGTGAGAAATCTCAGGGGACGAGCCTGTACTTCCATCACCAAGCTCCCCAAACCTCTCTACAATTGCTCTTTTCAAATTTTGTAATAATTCTTCCCCTTGTTCTACTAAACTTTTCCCCTGACCTCTACCACCTGTTCTTTTCTTCTTTAGTTGTACGTTTCTGAATAAACCGTCCTCAATATTGGCCTCTTTGAAATTATTTATTTCTTTGTTACAGTCGAAGTTGTTCAATATTTTTTTGGTTGACGAAATGGTGTTTTTCAAAGTATCTATACTGATTTGATCAGCCTGTAAAATGCAGCTTAAAGTGGCAAATATAGCTAACAATGGCTTTAAAATGGCTAACAAGAAGACGATCAAGTCTTCATCCATCAGTTTCTCTCTGAGTCCTAAAGCTTTTGCTCTTGTTTCAGCTTTTTGGGACTGGTCGAGGTGACACGCTTGAAGATGAGCCACAGATGCAGCATAATTTCTTTCTAGGGCCTTTAGTGCCTTTTCCCTATGTGCTAGCCAACGAGTGCCTTTAGCTTTTGGATGAACCAAAACACTTACATTTAAAACTAAACCAGCACTTAAAAGTGAACGCCATTGGAGACTGCTGTTGTGGTAAAAACTATATAACCCATCAAGCGTGGTATGTGCTTCTGATTCTAAGGCAATGGGCTTAACAGCGTCCTTAAAGGCTAGCTCGAGCCTATGATTAGAGCAGTGAAATGCTAAGGCCCATGGTATTGCATCTTGTATCAGTCGGCACATTTTCTTCATGACGGACGGACCGTCTGTGCCGAGATACACACAACTTTCAGTTACATTTATATCTAAATTCTGAAAGACCTCAAGAAACTCTTTCTGCAATTCATCGGCAGTTGCCCTGTCTTTGATCATGCTTGTCATTTTAATAAAATCAAACTGAGGTTGGCATTGGTCATCTAAGTAGGAGACTAAAAAACTCTCTTCTTCCAAGTTTGCAGAATCTGTACTGCCATCAAGTGCTACACCTATAAATTCAGATTCTTTAATAACGTTCAAAAGTTTCTCTCTGCTGCAGCAATGTAAGAAGTAAAAGTCTGAGCTTGTTTATCATTGTTGTAGTGTGTATTTAACAAAATTGGATCGGTGGGAAAATTAGCTGCCTGAAGTTCGTTTAATTTTACAAAATCAGTGAATGGTTTTTCACATTTAGCCAGGTAATAGGCAGTGCGAAAAAGTTTTTTCATATGTTCATGTTGATTTTTTTCTAAATTTATAACACACTTCATTATTGGTTGTTCGATATGGGGTTTTAAAGAATTTATGTATGCCGAATGGCTGTATTTGTGATCCGAACTTGTTTCGTGTGACCGGACATTTTCCAGACGTAGTGAACTGCAGCCAGTTACAAATTTATTTGTTTTACTTTGGGGTTTGAACTTACTGCAATAGGAGCAGGTCATGAACTCGTTTTGTGTATCAAAAACAAGCCAAGGTCTCTCTTTCGCCCAAGTCGCATTAAATTTGAACACTCGCTTTCTTTTTGAGTCATTTGCCGAATTCGACAGCGTTGTTGTTGTTACCTCGTCTGTCGCATTCGGTGTACCGTGGCTGTCAGTGTCAGTTTGTCCTTCATTTTGACTTTTAGATGACTCGGGAAGCCTCTCAGACTCCCCAGATTTGCGTTTTAAAAACCTGTACATTATTTATTGAAGGAAAAAAATAAAATACTTGAAGTTGTGAGCGAGTCGAGGGTCAGTGTTTTGAGCAAGTCATGCAGTTAATAATAGAACGGCCGATTACGTCACCGATCTAAAACAACACATGTTCATTCGGGAAAAAAAACTTCGATAGTTTCCGGTCGGTTTCAACATCGTATTTACGTACGGAAATTCCCGAGAATGATCGGAATGTGACAACACGTTTTGACTGCAATCTCCGACCCGTCCGGCTAAGCGAGGGAGGTTTTTAACGTCTAAACTTTAACAATTTTTCTTCAATTCTTCAAACAAATCTTATTTTTGAAATACTTTCCTTGTAAAATGCTAACTAATAATGATATAGCTATTCAACATGCACCTGTCGCATGCGACAGGTAGATTTTAGTTGGACCTGTCGCACGTCAAAACTACCTGTCATCGACAGGTGGACAGGCGGTTATTTCGATCCCTGGCTAAACCGAGGGTCGGGAAGCACGATTGGCTTTTTGAACTCCAGGTGGCCCTCTCGCAGTATAACACCAACCAGTAATTTGATAAACGAAATAATTGAGTCTTATTATCTAATTTAACGACATTACAGTTGACACATGAAGCGGGTCATGTCATTTTGAAAGTATTTTTGTCATTTTTCAGGTGTAAAAAATTTTTTTTTGCTCGTCCAAAACAGCCTGTTTTGGCAAATTGCCCATCCACTTGGACGTGTGTCTGGTTAACCCTATGACCGAATGTCTGACGTGTGTCTGGTTAACCCTATGACCGAATGTATACGTAATATCACCATAAGTTCGGTAAATTGAACTAGTTAACCCTATGACGGATGTCTGACTCTGACTGCAAGAATGCTCTGGAGAGCATAACTTTGTATAAAACCATCCTAAGAAAGAAGTTTCAAATATTATTTGCAAAATTTTAAACAAAACGGCAGATGAATACAGCTTAACATAAAAAAGACATCCTTAAAAATGCACTTTCTCCAATTTGAGCCAATTTTAAAATAAATACAAGGCCGTGTGTATCACCCACAAGAAAAGGAAATGCCTGGATGTCAATTGTCCTGATACACTTTGTATTAACTCGTTGCTATGTATTAGGCCTACTCATTGAGACCTATCTAGTGGTACCTTATTACCGGCAACGGATTAACAACAACAACAACACACAAAGTACTGCTCTTCACTTTTCAGTCTAGGTCTTCAAATCACGTTACAATGATTAGAAATAGAAGGATATCCGTTTGATATCCAAAAGAAAAAAATAATGCTCACCAAGAGAGAGATGAACATTCTCAGCATTCATAAGACTCAACAGTGACAAGAAAATAAAGACGAAATTTGGCCATCTTATCGTACACCGTTGAACTTTCCTTCTGATTGGTTGGTCATAAACAAACAGGGGGCATAACTACGTCCCCATAATAATATGATTGTTTGGTGTTTTACTCCGCGCTCAAGATTATTTCACTTAGGGCGTATATGGCGGCGTTGCCAGTTTTATTGTGAAAGGAAATCGGGCTCTGTGCCCGGAGGAAACCCACGACCTCAAATTGATTCGTCAAAATCAGGTTTTTGGGTAGGCCTATATACTTTAGGGATTCGGCAAAGGACACTTTTTCAGTGACTAATTTGCATACTCGATATGACGAGGAGTGAAAAAATTGAAAGTTCACGCATTTTGGTGAATCTATTTTTGGACAATCGTTATATTCGACTTTTTTAAGATCGTCTAAAATTTACGGTTCCATAACCCTCTCCACAATTCCATAAATAACTCCTCTGCTCTTAGATTTGGTTGTAACATGAACTCCAATGATAATGTTAAACTCGAGTAATTTTTTTACTTGACCGTGACTGTTACATGTTATGACCAACTCTTATGACTAGGTTTTTTTTTTGCTACCTTTACGTTTCCTACAACAAAAATCTATATAGAGCATGGCCTAACTTACTTGGACTTAATTTACCTACCTGTACGCCATCTACACGTGACATCACAACATTGAGACTTTTTGCTTGCCTGTCTTGGGAGTTGCTATTTGACTTTTCCCCTGCTCTCTATCTCTACTTTCAGATCTAGTTCTACCCCTCTTTCCGCCAGTCACTATATATATGTGATAGTTCCATGCTGTTTTCTTCCCCATCGTGAATAATTGACGTCTATAGGCCTACTGCACGATTCTACTATACTAGGCTTTAAACCTAAGTTCATATATACAGTGAATATAATATATAGACAAATATCTTTCTAAATTATATTAGCATTTAATAAATTTATAATTATTTTTATTTTCTTTTTTCGTCTGTAGTAAAACATTTTGATATTTACATTCGACGCCATTTTTATTCAGCCCAAAAATACGGTGATTTACCCAATGAACTATATGCGTGGAATGGACACGTCTCATTGGCTGGTTTGGAACGAACTTTGTAAAATGTGCCGCCATTGACAGTTGATAAGCGCGTGCAGAACAGATCTGGATGGACGCTCCACTATCTCCTGGTAATGGCGGCATTCGAAGCATATCAAGCACCACGTGACCTCCGTTCCACGCATATAGTTCATTGGATTTACCGTATAAAAAGCGCGGACTGTCAAAGCCGACCGGTAGCGAGCGAAGATAGCCGACGGATGTTCCGAGTGGCCTCTGACTCCACTCGGAACACACTTCGGCTATCTTCGCTCGCTACCGGTCGGCCTTGACACGCCTCGGGCAGTCTGCGCTTTTTATACGGCAAATCACCGTATTTTTGGGCTAAATAAAAATGGCGTCGCAAGTAAATATCAAAATGTTTCACTGCAGACGAAAAAAGAAAATAAAAATAACTTAAAATTTATTGAATTCTAATATCATTTAGAAAGATATTTGTTTATATATTTTATTTAGCCCGGAAAACCACATGTTGTAGACAGACGCATATCAGGAATCTTCCAATGCTTCAATTATATAACTGATCGAGTCTGAAAGTTAACAAACCGAGTATTTCGGTCCCTTACATTATCACGGGGACACTTTTGTAAGGTCCCCAAGAAGATTTGGAAATTGTACGGTTCACGGCTACTTATTTGGTCGCCATATTCAAAATGACATGCAGTCTATCAGAGGGTATTTCACGCACGTAAATCCCCGAAGTTTCAGATTGCTCTGACTCAGTCGGAACGTCCTTCGGCTGTCTCCGCTCGCTACCGGTCGGCTTTGACACGCATACGGTCACTCTGAAACTTCGGGGATTTACGTGCGTGAAATACCCTCTGATAGACTGCAGGTCATTTTGAATGTGGCGACCAAAAAGGTAGCCGTGTAACGTACAATTTCCATATCCTCTTCAGGGCCCATCGAAAGTGTCCTCGTGATAATGTGAGGGACCGAAATACTCTGTTTGTTAACTTTCAGGCGCGATCAGTTTTATATTTGAAGTATTGGAGGATTCCTGGAATGTACCGAAACTGCGTATCTTCTTTGCGTTATACAACATGTGCTTTACCGGCCTAAATATATTATATAAACAAATATCTTTGATATTAGCATTTCATAAATTTATAATTATTTTTATTTTCTTGTTTTGTCTGTAGTAAAACATTTTGATATTTACTTTCGACGCCATTTTTATTCAGCCCAAAAATACGGTGATTTACCCAATGAACTATATGCGTGGAATGGACACGTCTCATTGGCTGGTTTGGAACGAACTTTTGTAAAATGTGCCGCCATTGACAGTTGATAAGCGCGTGCAGAACAGATCTGGATGGACGCTCCACTATCTCCTGGTAATGGCGGCATTCGAAGCATATCAAGCACCACGTGACCTCCGTTCCACGCATATAGTTCATTGGATTTACCGTATAAAAAGCGCGGACTGTCAAAGCCGACCGGTAGCGAGCGAAGATAGCCGACGGATGTTCCGAGTGGCCTCTGACTCAGTCGGAACGTCCTTCGGCTGTCTCCGCTCGCTACCGGTCGGCTTTGACACGCATACGGTAAACCACCGTATTTTTGGGCTGAATAAAAATGACGTCGAAAGTATACATCAAAATGTTTTAGTTCAGACGAAAAAAGAAAACAAAAATAACCATTAATTTATTAAATGCTAATATCATTTAGAAAGATATTTGTTTATATAAGTTATTTAGCCCGGTAAACCACTTGTTTTTTTTTTACGCAAAGAAGGTAGAGGAAGGTAGGGAACCCACGACCTTCCTGTGGTCGCTCAAGTATAAACCCAGTCAAAGCATTTTTGAATTTTTTTTTTCGACTGAGTGGCATTCGAACTCGCGACCCATTGGTGGAAGGCTGTTCGGATTGAGCTGAATACTGGGAAACACGGGTACCTGAATACTGGGAAACATGGGTACTTGAAAACTGGAAAACATGGGTACCTGAATAAGTATCCAGGTACTTGTGTTTCCCCTTATCCAGGTATCTGTGTTTCCCCTTATCCAGGTACCTGTGTTTCCTCTTATCCAGGTATATGTGTTTCCGTGTTTCCCCTTATCCAGGTACCTGTGTTTCCCCTTATCCAGGTACCTGTGTTTCCCCTTATCCAGGTACCTGTGTTTTCCCTTATCCAGGTACCCGTGTTTCCTCTTATCCAGGTACCCGTGTTTCCCCTTATCCAGGTACCTGTGTTTCCGCTTATCCAGGTATCTGTGTTTCCCCTTATCCAGGTACCTGTGTTTCCTCTTATCCAGGTACCTGTGTTTCCCCTTATCCAAGTACTTGTGTTTCCCCTTATCCAGGTATCTGTGTTGCCGTGTTTCCCCTTATCCAGGTACCCGTGTTTCCTCTTATCCAGGTATATGTGTTTCCGTGTTTCCCCTTATCCAGGTACATGTGTTTCCCCTTATCCAGGTACCTGTGTTTCGCCTTATCCAGGTACCTGTGTTTCCCCTTATCCAGGTACCTGTGTTTTCCCTTATCCAGGTACCTGTGTTTCCTCTTATCCAGGTACCTGTGTTTCCTCTTATCCAGGTACCCATGTTTCCTCTTATCCAGGTACCTGTGTTTCCCCTTATCCAGGTACCTGTGTTTCCTCTTATCCAGGTACCTGTGTTTCCTCGTATGCAGGTACCCATGTTTCCCCTTATCCAGGTACTTGTGTTCCCCCTTATCCAGGTATCTGTGTTTCCGTGTTTCCCCTTATCCAGGTACCTGTGTTTCTCCTTATCCAGGTACCCGTGTTTCCTCTTATCCAGGTACCCGTGTTTCCCCTTATCCAGGTACCTGTGTTTCCTCTTATCCAGGTATCTGTGTTTCCGTGTTTCCCCTTATCCAGGTACCCGTGTTTCCCCTTATACAGGTACCTGTGTTTCCCCTTATCCAGGTATCTGTGTTTCCCCTTATCCAGGTACCTGTGTTTCCCCTTATCCAGGTACCCGTGTTTCCTCTTATCCAGGTATCTGTGTTTCCTCTTATCCAGGTACCTGTGTTTCCCCTTATTCAGGTACATGTACCTGTGTTTCCCCTTATCCAGGTACCTGTGTTTCCTCTTTTCCAGGTATCTGTGTTTCCGTGTTTCCCCTTATCCAGGTACCTGTGTTTCCCCTTATCCAGGTACCCGTGTTTCCCCTTATCCAGGTACCCATGTTTCCCCCTATCCAGGTACCTGTGTTTCCCCTTATCCAAGTACTTATGTTTCCCCTTATCCAGGTATCTGTGTTTCTGTGTTTCCCCTTATCCAGGTACCTGTGTTTCCCCTTATCCAGGTACCCGTGTTTCCCCTTATCCAGGTATCTGTGTTTCCCCTTATCCAGGTATCTGTGTTTCCCCTTATCCAGGTACCCGTGTTTCCCCTTATCCAAGTACTTGTGTTTCCCCTTATCCAGGTATCTGTGTTTCCGTGTTTCCCCTTATCCAGGTACCCGTGTTTCCTCTTATCCAGGTATCTGTGTTTCCCCTTATCCAGGTACCTGTGTTTCCCCTTATCCAGGTACCTGTGTTTCCTCTTATCCAGGTACCTGTGTTTCCCCTTATCCAAGTACTTGTGTTCCCCTTTATCCAGGTACCTGTGTTTCTTCTTATCCAGGTACCTGAGTTTCCCCTTATCCAGGTACCCGTGTTTCCTCTTATCCAGGTATCTGTGTTTCCTCTTATCCAGGTACCTGTGTTTCCCCTTATTCAGGTACATGTACCTGTGTTTCCCCTTATCCAGGTACCTGTGTTTCCTCTTTTCCAGGTATCTGTGTTTCCGTGTTTCCCCTTATCCAGGTACCTGTGTTTCCCCTTATCCAGGTACCCGTGTTTCCCCTTATCCAGGTACCCATGTTTCCCCCTATCCAGGTACCTGTGTTTCCCCTTATCCAAGTACTTATGTTTCCCCTTATCCAGGTATCTGTGTTTCTGTGTTTCCCCTTATCCAGGTACCTGTGTTTCCCCTTATCCAGGTACCCGTGTTTCCCCTTATCCAGGTATCTGTGTTTCCCCTTATCCAGGTATCTGTGTTTCCCCTTATCCAGGTACCCGTGTTTCCCCTTATCCAAGTACTTGTGTTTCCCCTTATCCAGGTATCTGTGTTTCCGTGTTTCCCCTTATCCAGGTACCCGTGTTTCCTCTTATCCAGGTATCTGTGTTTCCCCTTATCCAGGTACCTGTGTTTCCCCTTATCCAGGTACCTGTGTTTCCTCTTATCCAGGTACCTGTGTTTCCCCTTATCCAAGTACTTGTGTTCCCCTTTATCCAGGTACCTGTGTTTCTTCTTATCCAGGTACCTGAGTTTCCCCTTATCCAGGTACCCGTGTTTCCTCTTATCCAGGTATCTGTGTTTCCCCTTATCCAGGTTCCTGTGTTTCCCCTTATCCAGGTACCCGTGTTTCCCCTTATCCAGGTACCTATATTTCCAGGTATCTGGGTTTCCTCTTATCCAGGTATCTGTGTTTCCGTGTTTCCCCTTATCCAGGTATATGGGTTTCCCCTTATCCAAGTATCTGTGTTTCTGTATTTCCCCTTATCCAGGTACCTGTGTTTCCCCTTATCCAGGTACCCGTGTTTCCCCTTATCCAGGTACCTATATTTCCAGGTATCTGGGTTTCCTCTTATCCAGGTATCTGTGTTTCCGTGTTTCCCCTTATCCAGGTATATGGGTTTCCCCTTATCCAGGTATCTGTGTTTCTGTATTTCCCCTTATCCAGGTACCTGTGTTTCCCCTTATCCAGGTACCTGTGTTTCCCCTTATCCAGGTACCTGTGTTTCCCCTTATCCAGGTACCTGTGTTTCCCCTTATCCAGGTACCTGTGTTTCCCCTTATCCAAGTACTTCTGTTTCCCCTTATCCAGGTATCTGTGTTTCCGTTTTTCCCCTTATCCAGGTACCTGTGTTTCCATGTTTCCTCTTATCCAGGTACCTATATCTCCAGGTATCTGGGTTTCCTCTTATCCAGGTATCTGGGTTTCCTCTTATCCAGGTATCTGTGTTTCCGTGTTTCCCCTTATCCAGGTATCTGTGTTTCCGTATTTCCCCTTATCCAAGTACCTGTGTTTCCCCTTATCCAGGTACCCGTGTTTCCCCTTATCCAAGTACTTGTGTTTCCCCTTATCCAGGTACCCGTGTTTCCCTTTATCCAAGTACTTGTGTTTCTCCTTATCCAGGTACCTGTGTTTCCGTATTTCCCCTTATCCAGGTACCTGTGTTTCCGTATTTCCCCTTATCCAGGTACCTGTGTTTCCCCTTATCCAAGTACTTGTGTTTCCCCTTATCCAGGTACCTGTGTTTCCGTGTTTCCCCTTATCCAGGTACCTGTGTTTCCCCTTTTTTGAGGTACCTGTGTTTCCTTGTAAATATGTAATGGATGTTGTATTGTCTGTTGACACCCATGGTGAACTCTGTATTGTCTGTTGACACCCATGATGAACTCTGTATTGTCTGTTGACACCCATGATGAACTCTGTATTGTCTGTTGACACCCACGATGAACTCTGTACCGTCTGTTGACACCCATGGTGAACTCTTTATTCTCTGTTGACACCCATGATGAACTTTGTATTGTCTGCTGACACCCATGATGAACTCTGTATTGGCTGTTGACACCCATGATGAACTCTGTATTGTCTGTTGACACCCATGCTGAACTCTGTATTGTCTGTTGACACCCATGATGAACTATGTATTGTCTGTTGACACCCATGATGAACTTTGTACCGTGTGTTGACACCCATGGTGAACTTTTTATTCTCTGTTGACACCCATGATGAACTCTGTATGTCTGTTGACACCCATGATGAACTCTGTATTGTCTGTTGACACCCATGATGAACTCTGTATTGTCTGTTGACACCCATGATGAACTCTGTATTGTCTGTTGACACCCATGATGAACTCTGTATGTCTGTTGACACCCATGGTGAACTCTGTATTGTCTGCTGACACCCATGATGAACTATGTATTGTCTGTTGACACCCATGATGAACTCTGTACCGTCTGTTGACACCCATGGTGAACTCTGTATTGTCTGCTGACACCCATGATGAACTATGTATTGTCAGTTGACACCCATGATGTACTATGTATTGTCTGTTGACACCCATGATGAACTCTGTATTCTCTGTTGACACCCATGATGAACTCTGTATTCTCTGTTGACACCCATGATGAACTCTGTATTGTCTGCTGACACCCATGATGAACTATGTATTGTCAGTTGACACCCATGATGAACTCTCCTACCCATGCACAAAGGTCAGAAGATGGATCGTTATGAGGTCACTTATCATGACGATAGGAATAAGGATTGGTAGCCAGTTACAAGTGACGTCCTGCTTCAACACGAGTCCATTCTGAACACACTTTAAGGGGCTTTCACAATTGAGACTTTCGCCGCACG
The DNA here is from genome assembly GCA_963971465.1 of Lepidochitona cinerea. Classification (NCBI taxonomy): domain Eukaryota; kingdom Metazoa; phylum Mollusca; class Polyplacophora; order Chitonida; family Tonicellidae; genus Lepidochitona; species Lepidochitona cinerea. The sequence continues at coordinate 370,125 of OZ020553.1, read as the reverse complement.
GTCAAAATATTGAAATTGATCGCAAGGTGGAGATAAAATTTTTCGGGCCGCAGAAGAATCGGAAAAATTACCGCAAGAAAATAATCCATTTTACGATTGGCCGGGGCATCGTAAGGGCGTGGCAAGGTTTCCGCACGTTTTAATCCACGAATCTCTTGCGGCGAACCGCGCGGAGTGACGCAAGCAACGCGCGTCTAGCGCACGTGATCCGTGAGACAGTTGCGTGGAGGTAGTACGTGATTGGTTGGAACGTGCGGCGTGCCGCAAGATGCATCGTGCGTCATTGTTTTTCGCCGCGCACCAATGAGCGGGCGCCTTACGGCGTTTTGTCAAATCGTGCGGCGATTTTGGGCTCTGCAGACGTAATTGCAGTATAAATAGCCGCAGAGATAAAAAAAACCATTAGAAAAAGCACACCTAAGGGTATTTTTTGCACGGTGAACGCCAGGCGGTGCAAGACCGAGACGGCGAATCGTTCAACGGTTTACAACTGCGGCAAGGTTGGCGGAACAAGAAATTTCACCGTACGGAGCATCTTACGATACAAAAAAATCGTGCAACAACCGCGCGTCAAGATACAACGGTTTACGGTGAACATACTAGCGCCCGCACGGATCAGAGGTAATAAGAAAATTCGCACGGCCGAAAATTGGATTCCATGTGCACACCAAACTTTTCTGCGGCTCTTGCGGCACAAAAATTCCTCGCGGTAAGGTGCGGTTGCCCGCAAGGAAGGCTGCGGTCCATCGTACGGAAGGCCAAAATTCAGGACCGCAAGAGCCGTAAACCCGCCGTATCTCAATTGTGAAAGGGGCTTTAGATGCATCATCTTATAGCCCTACTGGTAGAACCTTTTCTTCGCGGTGGAAATGTTTTACGTTTGAATTGATTATATTTAAAGCGATTTTTTCGCAAATCGTTTCACTTAAAAGTATGAGTTTTACGATGGACATAATCCACCGTTTCAAAACCAAGTTTCTACTGGTGTAAACTTCGGATAAATACGAAATGTCCAACCATGGCACTCAGTCTTCTTGACCAACACTAATAGCCATTTGTGGAAGCACGTTTTGACTCAATAAAATAACGTTTTATTCTAACTTCTTTCTATAAACATATTTTCTGAAGTCTGTATATTTAAAATAATTTAATATAACCAGAAGTGTGGAGAAGTGTGAAACGTCCCATTACACCACATTTATGGGAGGCGTCAGTGAATATGAGGTAATGCAATCTTTCACACTTCCCCATTCATAAACTTCTGATAAAACTAAAGGTTTTTGACCAATATCTCAAAGGAAAAGTATCACAAACTCTGTGCCAAAACTATGATGAAAATATTTGGACAATTCCCTTTTCAGCCACAGTCACATCTGTTAGACTGTTAAGTATGTTCCCGAAAACGATCTTTTGAATCATTCTGTTTAGCTTTATGTTCTTGCAGTTGATGTATTTTCCATTCTTTATCTGAAGCCAGAACGGTTCCACAACTACAAACGAACTTCACATTTATGGGCCGCTTTGGTTGTTTGATATCGCCAGTCGGGTTAATGCCTAGGGATGAAAATCTTTGCTTTTCAGGGTGTTGTTCTTTTGAATGAGAACGGAATGCTGTCAAAGATGTAAACTCTTTACCACATTGGCATAAAAACTTTATAGTAGATTCTGGTTTATCTGGATTGGATTCCTTTCCCAAAACCGATGTTGGTACTCTGACAAATGAGAGTTTAGCCTTCATGGTCACATTAATTGTTTGCATAATATTGTCTACACAATAAGGCTTTGCTATCTTGTGTTGGATCCACTCTTCCTCCGACAAAAAATGTTGACCACAATGGCACACTATTTTAAACCAATCACGGCTCATAACTTCACAATCTGTAAAAAGAAAAGATCTTATGATCAAACTCACAATAAAACAATTTAACCAGAGATCTATAAAGCATAAGCTTGCATTGGCTGGAGGATTTTACAGATTCTTTACTACATGTATATGCAATTTATATATATTTTTATACTTTATGCTCAATGTTTCCGTTTAGTATAGCTCTTGGAAATTCAATACTCCATGTCCCTTTTCTCCTTGCCATACAATGAAGTTTTAAAGTCGCCATGCGATATCCTTTATGTGTTTTCAAGGATATAAGGGCGAACTAGTGTAGCCGACGGGTATGTATAACCTACAGACTGCGAAAATGATTTCATTAGTGGCTAATTACCCAAATATCATTAAAGCTTTTCCTTTGCATAAGACTCAACAAGGGTACCGCCATTTTGAAAAATCATTGCCTTCATGTTCTCAGCCGAACTGTGGTATTTTCAAAGAATGATTGATTGGTGTTTTACGAAGCACTCAAGATTATTTCACTTATATGGCGGAGTTGCCAGGTTAAGTGGGGGAGGAAACCGGGCACATTGCCCAGAGGAAACACCCGACCTTCGGCGAGTACCTGGCAACTCTTCCACATACGCGGCCGAGTGAAAATCCACTCAGAAATTGGTATTTGGTCGTAGTGTGATTCGAACCCACGCCGCATCGATGGAAGATATGTGAGAGACGACCGGGACACCTTTCAAAGAATGAAGAACGTCAATCGAATCTCTTGCGGCGAACCGCGCGGAGTGACACAAGCAACGCACGTCTAGCGCACGTGATCCGTGAGACAGTTGCGCGGAGGTGCTACGTTATTGGTTGGAACGTGCGGCGTGCCGCAAGATGCATCGTGCGTCATTGTTTTTCGCCGCGCATCAATGAGCGGGCGCCTTGCGACGTTTTGTCAAATCGTGCGGCGATTTTGGGCTCCGCAGACTTGATTGCAGTATAAAAAGGCGCAGAGATTAAAAAAAAAACCGTTATAAAAAGAACGTCCATCTGTTGCACTTGTTGTAATTGCAATCTCAAGTGTAGCAACCGCAGCAATCAACGAGGTCGCACAGGTAGAGCAGCATCCATTGTAAAAGCTTCAACTGTTGTGAAATAAAATGAAGCACCCCAAAATATATACCTGTAGCACACTTGAGGGTATTTTTCGCACGGTGAACGCAAGGCGGTGTAAGACCGAGATGGCGAATCGTTCAACGGTTTACGACAGCCGCAAGGTTGGCGGAACAAGAAATTTCACCGTACGGGGCATCTTACGACACACACAAAAATCGTGCAACAACCGCGCGTCAAGATACAACGGTTTACGGTGAACGTATACTAGCGCCCGCACGGATTAGATGTAATAAAAAAATTCGCACGGCCGAAAATTGGATTCCATGTGCACACCAAACTTTTCTGCGGCTCTTGCTGCACAAAAATTCCACGCGGTAGGGTGCGGTACATCGTACGGAAGGCCAAAATTCATGACCGCAAGAGCCGTAAACCCGCCGTATCTCAATTGTGAACTGCCCTTTAAGGTCCGCTCACACAGTGCAATTCATCGTACCGACTTGTAGCATGCGACAAAAATGGATGTATTTGATTGGTTGACAAGTAACACTTTAGTTATCCAATTATCTCAAGATTTTACTAGTTTCAAGCAAAACTTCAGCGATTAAAAAGTGGCTGATGACTTTCCACTGACGAGTTTTCAGGAGTCTACTGACACTGTTTATCAGTTTAATCTAGGCCCTGTTCAGTGTTAAACATTTTCATTTTTTTAATTTAAAAGCTGAAGACTGAGTCGTTATAGCAAATAGTTTTAAAACAATACAATCTCATATCTGAACTGAGTGCACTGACATTATTTTCGTGTTAACATGCAGTCGCTCAAGACTGTCCGATAAGTCTCCTGCTGCTACTACGGTGCACCGTACGGCGTACGTACATGTACTAGGGTCACAGTAGCTAGTATACTTCACTTAAACAAGGCATCGCAGACGATACTAATACCCTCGCTGTCGCCTCACCATGTCGTATAAGTAATGTCGCGAGGGTATATAAGGATCCCCCTACATATGTACGGATAAGAATTACAGCCAGTGGAGCGATGGCGTCAAGATTCTGGCGAATTTCTATGAATAGTAACAGTGACCTAGTTTTTGGCCGCAGGAAGTTGAAACGCGAACTTGTACAAGGGGTGATGGTTATGAAAATATGTATAAAGTTTCGTGACAATCGGATAAGAATTGCAGCCTGTAGAGCGATGACGTCAAGATTCTGGCCAATTTCTATTTATAGTAAAGGTGACCTTGTTTTTGACCGCAGGAAGTTGAAACGCGAACTTGTACAAGGGGTGATGGTTATGAATATATGCATGAAGTTTTGTGACAATCGGATAAGAATTGCAGCCTGTAGAGCGATGACGTCAAGATTCTGGCCAATTTCTATTAATACTTATAGTAACAGTGACCTAGCTTTTGACCGCAGGAAGTTGAAACGCGAACTTGTACAAGGGGTGATGGTTATGAATATATGTATAAAGTTTCGTGACAATCGGATAAGAATTGCAGCCTGTAGAGCGATGACGTCAAGATTCTGGCTAAGTTCTATTTATAGTAACAGTGACCTAGTTTTTGACCGCAGGAAGTTGAAACGCGAACTTTACAAGGGGTGGTGGTTATAAATATATGTATAAAGTTTCGTGACAATCGGATAAGAATTGCAGCCTGTAGAGCGATGACGTCAAGATTCTGGCTAAGTTCTAGTTATAGTAGGAGTGACCTAGTTTTTGACCGCAGGAAGTTGAAACGCGAACTTGTACAAGGGGTGATGGTTGTGAACATATGTATGAAGTTTCGTGACAATCGGATAAGAATTGCAGCCTGTAGAGTGATGAGGTCAAGATTCTGGCCAATTTCTATTGATAGTAACAGTGACCTAGTTTATTGACCGCAGGAAGTTGAAACGCGAACTTGTACAAGGGGTGATGGTTATGAATATATGTATAAAGTTTCGTGACAATCGGATAAGAATTGCAGCCTGTAGAGCGATGACGTCAAGATTCTGGCTAAGTTCTATTTATAGTAACAGTGACCTAGTTTTTGACCGCAGGAAGTTGAAACGCGAACTTTTACAAGGGGTGGTGGTTATAAATATATGTATAAAGTTTCGTGACAATCGGATAAGAATTGCAGCCTGTAGAGCGATGACGTCAAGATTCTGGCTAAGTTCTATTTATAGTAGGAGTGACCTAGTTTTTGACCGCAGGAAGTTGAAACGCGAACTTGTACAAGGGGTGATGGTTGTGAACATATGTATGAAGTTTCGTGACAATCGGATAAGAATTGCAGCCTGTAGAGTGATGAGGTCAAGATTCTGGCCAATTTCTATTAATAGTAACAGTGACCTAGTTTATTGACCGCAGGAAGTTGAAACGCGAACTTGTACAAGGGGTGATGGTTATGAATATATGTATAAAGTTTCGTGACAATCGGATAAGAATTGCAGCCTGTAGAGCGATGACGTCAAGATTCTGGCTAAGTTCTATTTATAGTAACAGTGACCTAGTTTTTGACCGCAGGAAGTTGAAACGCGAATGTGTACAAGGGGTGATGGTTGTGAGCATATGTATGAAGTTTCGTGACAATCGGATAAGAATTGTGGTCTGTAGAGCGATGACGCCATTTGGGATACGTACATCCGTACGGGCAGATCCCTATATACCCTCACGACTTTTGTCTCCGTTATTTAAAATTTATCATTTATTGGTCGTCGACCAATAAATATCCAAACACAAATAACGAGGTACCTGTAAGCATTCACTATCATTGAATTAGCTAAATTAGGTTAACACATTGTCAATATTATAGCACGCGTTAGAAAAGTAAAGGAACGGGTTTTTTATGAAGTGTGATCGACTTGTTTGTTTGAAGTCTTACACGTCGTTAAACCCACACTATGGGTACTGATGAGAAATCGTCATGTCTAATAAATTGTTCCACGCCACAATGTTATTATGCATGAAAGAAATACAAAGTGTCGTGTTTTTTTAAATTTATATACACGGTCTTCTCTTTATGACGCGATAATGAAAAGGGTATCGAAATAGAATGAAATGTATCGTTTGCCTAGATTTATTGAACCTGAAAGCTTTTTTTCTAATGTGATATATTTATCAAGATACTTGTAGTATAAGAACTGTCCATCTGATAAATCACATCTCAGCATTTTTAAGTTACCATTCAGAAACTGTATTACAAACAACCAAGAGCTAGAAAAGGAACTATACGGCTTTGTGATTCTTTTTTTATAACAATGTCAGGATGTGAATAAGTTCCCTTCATTTTCTTTTAGAACGCGTTAAAAAACCTTTTGGTTACTTTAACGACGCGTATGGTATATCTCTCACCTACGGAAGTCTATTAGTGCCAAGGAAAATTTTTTTTTTAAAAATCGTTTTAACGAATTTCTTGAGTTACTAAAAATAGAATCTAAAAATAAAATTCGTTATAACGATTTTCTATAAGAAAAAATCGTTTTAACGAATTTCTTGAGTTACTAAAAATAGAATCTAAAAATAAAATTCGTTATAAGGATTTTCTATGTGAAAAAATCGATTTAACGAATTACTTGAGTTACTAAAAATAGAATTTAAAAATAAAATTCGTTATTACGATTTTCTATGTGAAAAAATCGTTTTAACGTATTACTTGAGTTACTAAAAATAGAATCTAAAAATAAAATTCGTTATAACGAATTTCTTGTTTCTATTTTTAGCCCTTTAAGAAAATCGGAATAATGAATTTTATTTTTAGATTCTATTTTTAGTAGCTCAAGAAATTCGTTAAAACGATTTTTGATTTATTTTTTTCCCCTGGTACTAATAGGCTTCCGTACTCACCCGACATATTAATGCATGTCGTGTACAAACATAATTCTATCGTGTAAAAATGAAATTGAACATGATATTTGTTAAATATAACGCGTGGTTAATTTGCCAACAAGTTGAGGAGATAATGATACACGTATCGATTATTTAGCAACGTGTAAGGCTAAAAAGACCAGATTGAGAAGCACAACATATCATCCTTCAAAAGTTACCCTTCCTTTACTTTTATAACGCGTGCAACGCGTTCCTTAAAGTGGTATTAGCACCACTTCGGGGATTTACGTGCGTGCGTGTCAAAGCCGACCGGTAGCGAGCGAAGATAGCCGAAGGATGTTCCGAGTGTGGTATTAGCTGCCAAAATTCACACTTTTTTTTATCATTTCTGATCGTCACGACAGTAAGAAGCTTTGAAGACCATCGAAACACTAAATGATTGGCGTTGAAATGAGGAAAATTCATACAGTATATGGTCTGTACAAACCGAAAACATGTTCGAAAAGTAAACAAAATTTAAATAACCGGGACTACCATTCATTCATTCTAAGCCAAAGTTAGTTCAAAACAATACTTTATCGTACATTTTCGAGACTAGAAGCATTAAAAAGCTTCTGAATTACACGTCTTTACAAAAATAGCCAATAATTTCAACATCCTGTTTTAACGTCAAAATATCAACATTTTGACAGCTCATGCCACATCATAGTCCGCAATATGTTGAGTGGATTGAAGGATAAATTCTGATACGCCCGCACGGGCTTCTTCAATACCACGTCAACATAGGGTACATTTGAAAAATCTAAGAGTTGCTCTCGGAATTTTTAAAAAATGATAACTCGCAATTTTTAAACATTACTCACCTAAAATTTTGTCAGAAAGCTTCTTTGATAGTCCCTTCGTAGAGCTAAACCATCATTTGTGGCCATACACATCGCCAAACAACGAAATTCGCTAAGTTTAAATTCCCTTTGCGTTATCACCGACCTTCCCGACAGCCGTTACCGGTTGTAGTGGCGAGCATGATTTGAAAGTTCGCGGTAGATGGCAGTGTGATCGCCCGAGAAAATTTTTAGTCATCAGACGGAATTCAAACTTAGCGAAATTGGCTGCTAACAGATTTTAATGTCACATATGATGGTTTAGCTCTACAAAGGGATTATCAAAGAAGCTTTCTGACAAAATTTTAGGTGAGTAATGTTTAAAAATTGCGAGTTATCATTTTTTTAAAATTCCGAGAGCAACTCTTAGATTTTTCAAATGCACCCTATGTTGACGTGGTATTGAAGAAGCCCGTGCGGGCGTATCAGAATTTATCCTTCAATCCACTCAACATATTGCGGACTAGCCACATCAAAGCTTTAATTTCATTGGCTATTATAGTACACGTATCTAAAGTTAGTATACACCACATTAAATCAAAGTGGCGTGTTATGAAGCTTTTGGTTGGCTCTTATTGATACGTGTATCATTAATAAAGATACGCGTTGTATGAAGCAGCATTTTCATTGGCTATTATAGATACGCGTTACAAACTTTGGACTACAGTAGGCTACTCCAGTGTCGTGTAGTAAATGTAGGTATTTACTATTTATGTCCACATCCGCTAACCATACTCGTAAAACGAGAGCTATTGAGTATGATCAAAGTGTTGGCTAGCCTGAGGGGACCAGTTGCCGAGGGTAAATGTGACATATTTATCGATCGTCTAAGAAAATGGCTTGGAAGTGCACAGATGTACCTGTTTGTTACTTATTTAAAATAATTTGGCATCGCTGGGTGACTGTGTTTTCTTTATCGAAAAGGAAAAGTCAGCCTTGTGTCAGACTGAAATTTGTGAAAATTCAACAGCGAGGGAACCAGTTATGTCATGAGTTAATGAGTTATCGAGGGTTGAGGAAAAAGTCAGTTCTTGATATTTTTTTCCAAAAATTTACACACATAAGCACGCTTATCGAATATAATGGACATTCTGCAGTGAACTAGTAAAGTTCTTACTTTCTTTTGTATGAAAAAGGCCACTTTTAAATGCCAAAACCTCACACCGGTCAACGGAAATCATGAACAGAACGAATATTGTCAGGGAGCGGTCATTTTTGTTTTTGCCTATGTTAACCTATGCTATGAAAGTACTTGGATAACCAAATCAATCAATGGTCCCCGCTCGATCGACTGACCTAGATTCTAAAGTATCGCTTCAAACTCACTTTCCGCAAAACTTTAATAATTATTTTACATGCAGTATAAGGTTAAGTGATTTATGTTGTTTTAGGAGCTAATATTTGTTCAACTTTTTCATACTTTATGGATTTTTAAGACTTCTGTTGCAATGTCAATTTTTTGCCGATCGATTGATGACAACATCGTCTGCTCATAGTACAATTTAAATCGCGGACCATGAAAATGAAGGAAATTACGAATTGTAAATACGTGTGAAATTTTGTTTTATTTTGTTGCTTAGAAGACTGTTCTGTCTACAATGAATCAATAGTGTACCTAACCCTCGATAACTGGTACCCCTCGAAACTCGAAAGGCTCGTACCGTACGGTACGATGCATGCCTGGTCCGTCACTCACATAAACAATTAAAAGCATAGGCCTACATCATATTCAAGTAAAATGGTTTTGTTTTTATCTGTGTGGACTTAAAATGAACGTGCAATTTAGTCTGATGTTACAATTTCTTACAAACAAAAATCCAACCTGGATGTCAATCCAAAAGACAGGTTTACAAGTCAACGTCAGTCGTCTGCTGGATGTTTTTAACATAATCAAACGTTAGTTACAGCGACATCTATTGGTACCAGTATATCCTTATTAAGGGGCAACTACTCTGTCACATGTTGTCTCACTCTGAAACTTCAGGGATTTGCCGGAAGGTATATTGGAGAAAATATTAGATATATCTTAGATTTAATACAATTGTATGATGACGACGGGTGGTTATTATTTATAGACATCGAGAAGGCGTACGACTCGCTAGAGTTCAACTTCATGAAAAAGGTTTTGGAAAATTTTTATTTTGGTCCTATTATTTCGAAATGGATTTCGCTTAGGCCTATGTATTCGAATACCTACAGCAGCGTTTTAAATAACAATGTGTCAACAAACTGGTTTCCGAACAACCGAGGTGTAAAGTTAGTTAACTCGGCATTAAGACAGACCCATAATGTAGAGGGAATAAATATTAACGGAGAACAAGTCAAAGGCGTATATTTTGCTGACGACACAACGCTGACACTAAAAAATTTAGAATCTGTGACAGCTGCTTTTGAGTTTTTCAACAAGCAGAAAATTATAACCGGTCTCCAAATTAACACTGGAAAAGCTAAGCTGGTGGCACTGCGTAGAAATATTCCCACTCATACAAACTTGAACAACTTAGACGTAAGCATAACAAGGGAATATAAAATGCTCGGCATCAATGTATTTCAGAAATTTGATAAATTACAAAAAGAAAACATAGAATTTACTAAAGCTTAACAAACGCTTAAACATATGGAATGGACGTAATTTGACTTATTTTGGGAAAGTATTGCTGTCTAAGGCAGAAGGTATCTCGAGATTAATATATCAAGCCAGCGTTTTGCCTGTGAGTAGATTCTTTTGCAGTAAAATAAATCAACTTCTTTTTAATTTTATATGGAGTAATAAGAAGGATAAAATTAAGAGAACTACCATGATGAATACGTTTTCTGCAGGTGGTATCAATGCCGTGGATTTTAACATTATGAACAAAGCCTTGAAAGTTATATGGATTAAACGTTTCTTTAATAGGGAAAAATGTAGCTACTGAGCAAGTTTTGTGAAACAAATTTTCCGAGAAGTGGGGTCTTTAGAATTTTTACTCCAGTGTAACTTCAACTCCTCCAAGATGTGCATCCGAGTGCCAGAGTTTTATAAACAGCTATTAGAAGCATGGGGAACAAACTGGCGCAAATCAGATCATTTGGAATAATGAAAATATTCTTTATAGTAGGAAGTCATTATATTTTGATAACTGGAAATCATCAGGTATTGTACATGTCAAAGACCTTCTAAATAATGATGGTAAAATTCGGTCTCTCAGAGATTTACATGTGAAATTTAATATTCCTGATGGATTACCCAAATTATGTTTTATGGAATAAAGTAGATAACGCCCTCGGCCCTTTTTTAGAGGGGGAACAATTGAATAATTTATGTATTTTGTCTACAGGATGTAATCAACAGATAGATAACGTAAGCACAACAGTGGGGGGGGGGGGGGGGGGGGTTGAGTATAAGTGATCCCAAAGTTTGCACAAAATTCTTTTATACTCTTTTGAAGCAACAAATACAGACTCGTAAGAGTGTTAGTATGGAAAATTATACGGCGTTTCATAATTGAAATATAACTGAAGAGAATGTATGGCTTCTTCCATATTCTACGGTGGTGGATAGTAAAGTTAAACAGCTTCAGTTCAAAATTCTGCATGAAATCTATCCCACTAAGAAACTATTACATAAATATGGTATAGGCTACTGGATAACCCATTATGCATAAACTGTGAAACAGAGGTTGATACATTAAAACACCACTTTTTCACGTGTACAAAACTCAGGCAATTTTGGGATATTTTTGTTAAATGGTTATCGTCTATAGTAAAACTAACGGTGAATTTAACACATACAGATGTAGTGTTTGGTGTGTTTGATAAGAGTAAAAATCATTGTAAATTGATTAACTGCTGTGTCCTTCACGCAAAATGAACAGTCGCAGAATGCAACTGATTTTGTGGTGTGCTTCAATTGCTCTTACCCCCCTCTAGGCGAAATTTTCATCACGTGTTGCTCTTCGCGGGCTTTGTTTCATTTAATGTATTCTTATCCAATCATCTCACTGGATTCTTTCACGTGGGTGTCGTCTGCACTTCCATCCTTGTCCGGTCAACTTCGTAGCCATTTTTCAATTCGCGAGCGTTATTTTTGTCTTTAGTTTGGTTTAAAGTTCAGTCGAACTTTCATTTTCCAGTTATTTCATTCATTTGTCATAATCGGTTCGTGAATTAGTTTTTGTATACGTCGTCCTAGTTACGGTGGCCTGTTTCCTTTCTATCCGCTATTCAACTTTGTTTGGTTCACCAGCCGAAGTAACCTTCGCCGGGAGTATTTAAGGTAAGTGTTGTCATGAAGACTTTAATTCTGGGCCATTCTGTTGTAAGAAATTTACGGGATTATTTAAGCTCTTCGGATAACCGCATTCGGCCTGATTTTCGATTGTCCGAATCTACACAGGTAAAAGTATTTGGCGTTGGTGGTAGGACATTAGACAAGATAGTTGCCTTCGATTTGAATGTAGTTTCAGCCTACCAACCGGACATCGTTATTTTACAGGTCGGTTCTAACGACCTTGATCAGAACGAAGGTGTTTCTTTAGACTACTTGTTGGGAAAATTTGTTTACCTAATTGATCGCTTACACAATGATTTTAAGGTTAAGATGATAGGGGTATGTTTGATTTTACCTCGCATACGTCCTCGCACGTCTGATTTTAATGAACGGGCATCGACTGTAAACAGGATGCTTTGCGACCGGCTATACTCTCACCAATATGCTTTTACTTGGAAGTGCCCCTTTTTCTCTCGCCCCATAGAAAATATAGGGGACGCATTTAGAAGGGATGGGATTCATTTATCTGACAAGGGTAATTACCATCTTTACAAGTCGTTAAGGGGGGCAGTTCTCGCAGCCATGGCCAAACTGCGATAAATTCATTTGACCAATGTTGGGTGGAAAGTGATGTAGCATATGTGACTCAATTACCTTGTTATTTATTTATGTGCCTTTATTTATCTAGCCATTAAAGTGGCTGGCTTTATTTTTGTTGCCTGTGCGAAGTAACTTTTACCGCCTGTGCCTTTATTTATTTAGCCATTAACATGGCAGACTTTATTTTGTAGCCAGTGCGAAGTGACTTTTACCGCCTGTGCCTTTATTTATTTAGCCATTAACATGGCAGACTTTATTTTGTAGCCTGTGCGAAGTGACTTTTACCGCCTGTGCCTTTATTTATTTTGTCATTAAATTGGCCGACTTTATTTTGTAGCCAGTGCGAAGTGACTTTTACCGCCTGTGCCTTTATTTATTTAGCCATTAAAATGGCAGACTTTATTTATTTAGCCTGTGCGATGTGATATTTGCCGCCAGTGCCTTTATTTATTTAGCCATTAAAATGGCAGACTTTAATTATTTAGCCTGTGCGATGTGATATTTGCCGCCAGTGCCTTTATTTATTTAGCCATTAAAATGGCAGACTTTATTTATTTAGCCTGTGCGATGTGATATTTGCCGCCAGTGCCTTTAGTTTTTTAGCCATTAACATGGCAGACTTTATTTATTTAGCCTGTGCGATGTGATATTTGCCGCCAGTGCCTTTATATATTTAGCCATTAAAATGGCAGACTTTATTTATTTAGCCTGTGCGATGTGATATTTGCCGCCAGTGCCTTTATTTATTTAGCCATTAAAATGGCAGACTTTATTTATTTAGCCTGTGCGATGTGATATTTGCCGCCAGTGCCTTTAGTTTTTTTTTTTTTTTTTTTTTTTTTTTTTTTTTGTAGCCTGTGCGAAGTTACTTAGCCATTAAAATGGCAGACTTTATGTTGTAGCATGTGCGAATTGACTTTTAGCGCCTGTGCCGGTTATTTATTTAGCCATTAAATTGATAATTTTTATTGACAGCCTTATCCTCAGTCTTTTTCAGGTATGCCGAAACAGCCACGCCGTAAGGCGTCCAGTGGGGTCCGAGCTGCCGTAGATCGCGTTAAAGGAAAGGCTTCTCCGGCCTCTCCGGAGGGCCTTTCTCCAGGGCTCAAGGAGGAGGTTTGTAGGTTGGCAGCAGAAGCTGCCTCGCATGCAGCTCGCGAGGCAGTTCAGGAAGCCCTGTTGGCTTTTAATGGGCCGGGTCAATTGAACGAGGTACCGGTCCCATCTGTATCCACAATTCCAAACCCCACTGCAGATTTGACGTTGGCAGTTGGGGATGTGGTAGAGGAAATTCAGGCAAGAGGTAAGGATATATCTTCTTACCCACCCCCCCAAATTTCTTCAGTTTTTAATCAGGCCCCTTTATCTTCTCAGGTAAGTGATAAGCTTAAGAGCAAAATATGGGCCGGTGAGTTTGTCGATCTAACCACGTTGGATCATAATTTTAGGGCCCCAGAGAAACTCACTCTGAGTCTTGATCAGTCTGCGGATACACCCTCCTTGGCTCTAGTCTCCGATTCAAAAGGTAGGAAATTATCTTTTGACCAATGGTCTCATCTTTTTGCAATTTTTTGTGCGGTTATTACAGAACGTCAGCCGGAGCAAGCCCCACTGCTTTTTAAATATAGCGAGACCATCCGTCATATTTGGCACACGAAGGGCGATTGGTTAGGTTATGACCGTAAGTTCCGCGAGTTGAAGTCCAGAGAGGGCCATAACTGGGACACACTTCAGGGTGAATTCTACCTTGATAGTCGCTTAGATGTAACAGTAGATGTTCCAGTTAATTCCAGGCGATACCGCCCCTCTACTTTATCGGCACCAAAAGGTTTCTGTTTTCGTTTTCACAAGGGTAGTTTTTGCGGGGGGTGTAGGTGGTCACATTTGTGTTTTAAATGTAATGGATCACACTCATCCAACAATTGTAGACAGTCGTTTCGGGGCAACCCACCAGGGTCCAGGGGCACTCATAAAAACCAGTCCCCCCACCCTAAGTCTAATACTCTTGGCTTTCGTCACCACCAAAACACCCAATCCTTTCGTGTCCCCCCGCCCCCCCAGCCCTTTCGGAACAACACTCCCAATAGAGAGTCCATGGCATCCAGGCCAGTTTCCGGCCAACAGTTGGGCACAGCTTCCCACACCAATTAAGCCCAATCGCCTTAAAAGTTGGCTACAAGGGTATACCCCACACCAGTTACGTTTCTTGTTAGAGGGGTTTTCTTCCGGTTTTAGCATTGGTTACACCAAGGGTAATTTAATTTCAACTTTCGGCACTTTGTTATCTGCCACTGAATTTCCGAAGGTGGTGGACGATAAGCTAGCAAAGGAGATAAGGCTAGGGCGTGTGGCAGGCCCCTATTCCTCTCTTCCAGATAAATTACATTGCTCTCCTTTAGGTGTGGTCCCTAAGAAACAACCTGGTAAGTACCGGTTAATACACCATCTGTCTTTTCCTCATGGGTCATCAGTGAACGACAGCATCCCTGCAGCTGTGTCGACTGTCCGCTATGCCACGGTTGATGATGCAGTTGATCTTATTTTTTTGTCAGGTAGGGGTTGCTTCCTAGCCAAGTCTGATATAGAATCAGCTTTTCGTCTTATTCCAATTTCTCCCAGCCAATATTGGTTACTTGGTTTCATGTGGAGAGATGAATTTTATTTTGATCGCTGCTTACCGATGGGTTGTTCATCTTCATGTCAGATCTTTGAAGCATTTAGCACGGCTTTACAGTGGATAAGCCATAACAAGCTAGGTATTCTGAATATGGTTCATGTGCTTGATGACTTTCTCATAGTTCATCCTGAGGCCAAAGCATGTTCTTCTTTACTTGAATCTTTCTCTGCCATGTGTAGTGATATAGGAGTACCTCTGGCACCTGAGAAAACACAAGGGCCTAGTCAGGTCATAACATTTCTTGGCATCGATCTGGATACTGTGGCCATGGAGGCTAGGTTACCACTTGATAAAATCCAACGTTGCACTTTTCTCATTGAGGCTTGCCTGCAGAAGGAAAAAATTACCCTTCACTTCCTACAACAAGTGCTAGGTACCCTTAATTTTGCCTGTAGTGTGATAGTTCCAGGGCGGGCTTTCCTCCGTCGACTACACGATTTGACGATAGGCGTCTCTCGTCCTTACCATTACATACGCGTCACTACAGCCGCAAAAGAGGACCTTCGGCTTTGGTTAAGTTTTCTTTCCAGTTTCAATGGTAAGTCTCATTTTTTGCAGAAGGACTGGACTACATCAAATTCAATGTCATTATACACTGATGCCTCCGGATCACTTGGGTTTGGGGCTGTGCTAGGTAAGCGTTGGTTTTATGGTGAGTGGAATACCCAATGGCGTTACCTCAACATAACAATTCTTGAACTTTATCCTATTGTCGTAGCAATTGAAATTTGGGGTTATCTTTTGAAAGATCATAGAATTGAGTTTTATACTGACAACATGGCTCTCGTGGCTATAATTAACAATCAAACTAGCAAGGATAAACAAGTCATGTTCTTAATACGAAAACTTGTGCTGTGTTGCCTCAACAGTAATATTCAATTCTATGCAACACATATCCCTGGTAAGGAAAATATTCTGGCTGATTGTTTGTCTCGTTTACAGGTAGCAGAGTTCCGCAGACTTTCCCCAATGGCTCAGCCAGACCCGGACCCCATCCCACCATTACCAGAGCTGCCTTGGTAGAGAACGTGGGCAATTTACTTCGGGATTCTCTGGCTCCGTCTACACGTGCCGCCTACCAAAGAGCATGGCGCCAGTTTAATGAATTCTGTAAAGTATACTCCTTGCCATCTAATTTGCCTATTGCAGTATCTACCTTAACACTCTTTGTCTCACAGCTTAGCCTACGTTATTCACCAGCAACTACATCTTCCATTTTATCGGCCTTAAGCTATGTTCATAAATTAAAGACCCTACCAGATCCCACTTCTTCATTCATAGTGCGCAAGATGCTCGGTAGTCAGCGTAGCAAACAACCCTCTTATGATGCTCGTTTACCAATAACGAAAGAAATTTTGCATAAGTTGGTGGATGCCCTTCAGGCTACAGAAAATCTCCCATACCGAAGACACATGCTGAAGGCTATGTTCCTTTTAGCATTTAAGGCCTTCCTTAGGATAGGAGAAATGGTACCCAAGTCTCCAAGCCTTCAGAATCTTCTCCAATTAAACCAAGTTAGCATTCTGGGCACATCCCCCCACCAAACCATGACTGTTATTTTCAAACAATACAAGCATTCTGCTGGTAGGTCATTTAGTCTATCGATACCAAGGTCATTTGACAATTACTGTACAGTTACAGCCATGTGTGAGTATCTTAAGCTAAGGGGCAATCACCAGGACCTCTTTTTGCCTACCCACCCAACCTACCTGTGTCAGGTTCGGATTTTGCATCGGGGCTTAACTCTGCCCTTATCTATGCAGGCCTCCCAGTTGCACAATTTAAAAGTCATAGTTTTAGAATTGGAGCTGCCACAGAGGCAGCAGCTCAGGGTTTTTCTGATGCTCAAATTAGACACTTGGGTCGTTGGAAAACCGACAGTTTCCGCAGGTATATTAGAATACAAACACCTTTGAGTACTATTTGAGTACTCTTAAAGCCTTTTAGGACAGTACCTAACCAAATTTTGCTGTGTTAACGCCAAATTTTGCTGTGTTAACGCATTTAGTCTATTTACTGGACGCTTGACTTATATGTTTTCTTTGAGTTATATTTGCAGATTGTGTAGTACCAGGGTTTGTGCTTCCTGCGGAAGATTCTGATATCGGCCTGCTTACTATTCCTGTCAGCTTAATTCCTGTCGGCAGTTTCTGTTGTGCCTCCTCTCTTTCCTTGGGACTATCTACGCTGCTACTCTGCTGGTTTCCCTTGTCTTGCCCCTTGATGTTTGGATTATTTGGCGTTTGGACTCTGACCTCCTAGTGATCTTCAGTGAAGTGCGGGCTGCCTTCCCTTTGTTTTCCTTCCCTCCTTTCGTCGGATGCTGCGTGGGTCGACTGACTGTCTTATGAACTTTGACATTCATCTTCAGGATTATTTGTGTGCCTCCTACTTTCAGATATCATTGGGACTTGTTCCGTTCCCCTCGAACATTAACTTTAGGACTTCGGACATTAATCATCCCCCCCCCACCCATCACGTGAAGTGCGGGTTGCCTTCACTGCCTTGAGTTTAAACTGTACCCATCACCCATAATAGTTAGAATTTAATACACTGTGCTATGTCACTGAAGTGCGGGTTGCCTTCAATGGCTTGATTTGTAGTGCTATTTTTTAATAATAGAGTGAAGTGCGGGCTGCCTTCACTCATTATGCAATGAGAGTTGTATATTTTGTACATATTTGTATATTTTGCACATAGCTGTATATTGTGCACATAGTTTTTGTATAAAGGTTTCCAGTTCCAGTGTTGCTAATTTTCTCAATCAAACCCATGTGTTTAAATACCAGGCACCAATTCAAAATTATTTTTTCAATCCATACGGCCTACAACGCTTTTTCCAGTTTAACCCCTACTAACAGAGGTCTGGTTTTTTAATGCATGTATGCGGTATGGAGCACGGAGTTCGGTTACAGGAGGTTTTACGCGTTTCCCCGTCTTCGAAATCGTGTGACTAAGGCCATTCAGGTGGGGCTGCCACTTATGCCCATCCCACTGGGCATCAGTGGTTGTGGCGGTTCAGCCCCACTTCATTTACACTAGCCAGTAAATTTATTTGAAAATTCCTTTATTTAATGTCTAATTGGAAATTATTTATTTAATTGGGGTATTTTATTTTCCACTTTACGTTACCTTTCGCTTTCACTTTTTAATTGACAATATTTATTAAAAAGTCACTTTGTGGCCTTAGTCAACTCAATCTGGCTTCCTCGTTTTCTTGATGCTAAAGCACAAATGAACAGTCGCAGAATGCAACTGATTTTGTGGTGTGCTTCAATTGCTCTTACCCCCCTCTAGGCGAAATTTTCATCACGTGTTGCTCTTCGCGGGCTTTGTTTCATTTAATGTATTCTTATCCAATCATCTCACTGGATTCTTTCACGTGGGTGTCGTCTGCACTTCCATCCTTGTCCGGTCAACTTCGTAGCCATTTTTCAATTCGCGAGCGTTATTTTTGCCCTCCTCCAACCCCTTCTCCGCCTTCTTCTTGGTCAATTTATTGTCATAAATGAAATTGTTTTGTGGGGCGGTTCAGCCCCACTTCATTTACACTAGCCAGTAAATTTATTTGAAAATTCCTTTATTTAATGTCTAATTGGAAATTATTTATTTAATTGGGGTATTTTATTTTCCACTTTACGTTACCTTTCGCTTTCACTTTTTAATTGACAATATTTATTAAAAAGTCACTTTGTGGCCTTAGTCAACTCAATCTGGCTTCCTCGTTTTCTTGATGCTAAAGCACAAATATTACATTTATATTTGTCAACAAAGTTGCAGGTCTGTATTCTTTACAGGCTTCCGAAGCTACTTGCAAAACGCATTATGTGTTATGCATAAAATAAGTGGCTGTGATTATTTAAAGCCTATATTGTTAGAACTATAATAAGTGAATAATGCATATATATATGAAATTTATATATGAATCAGAACTAGTTCATTTAATAACACCCTACATAGGTAAGGTGCCTTATTTAAATGCTCAAGCATAGAATGTAAACTGTTATCAGTAATAGCTTATAGTAAGCAGAGAAAATGTCATTACGCCGCCAAATTTATGTATATTCTTAAGTTATTAGTTTTTTATTTCTATTTTTTTTATTGTTTTATTATTTGTATATTTTTCATATAGAATGTATTTTTTTATTATTACTAATTTCGACTTGTATTTCAAATGTAAACATTGCACTTGTAATTGAAACATTGTCTCAGTGTCAGGGATTTACGTGCGTGAAATACGCGTGTCAAAGCCGGCCGGTAGTGAGCGAAGATAGCCGAAATGAGTTCCGACTGATGTTGTCTTTTACCATTTTTTTTAATTTTTTTTTATAAATTTGAAATTTTTAGGAGTGCCCTTTTTCGATTATCAGTGCCCTTTTAAAAAAGAAATAAAAAGTTTCGCCTTATTGTATTATTCGAGTAAATTAAGTGAAGTCTACTAATACTATAGTAAAGCCTCATTTCATACGCTTCCTGGTGCATAGGCTAATCCCAGAACCTTGACTATTGTAATTAAGTATAAGATGGCCTGATAACTTCGGGGATTTACGTGCGTGAAATACCCTCTAATAGATTGCAGGTCATTTTGAATGTGGCGGTCAAAAAGGTAGCCGTGAAACGTACACCTTCCTATAACGTATGTCGTGATAAATACATATAGAAAAGTGGCACTGACGAATATTAAGAAGAAAACTTTATGACGCCCATGTTTACATATCTGTAGTGGCGCGCTCCGCCAAAGGTTAATACTAAAAGTCGGAACATAACATCTCTCCCCTTTTTTTAAAAAGGTTTAACTGTCCAAAATGTTTCATCTTAACATTATACTTAAAGACTTAAACAAAGTTCTTGTTTTAAAAATCAAACAATTAAAAGTAAGTTAAAGTTCAATGATGGCCAGTTAAAGTCCAGAGTTGGCGCATAAAAAAAGATCAAGTAGTTTAATTAAGTTGAGGTTGAACTTGTCAATAAGAGATATAATAGTTCAAAGTCAATAAATATTTGTGTTTACACTACATAGTCTTTAAAACGAACGGTGGTTTGCGGACACGTCCAGATTGTCGACGATCGGGGTTTTGACGTAAACAAGGTTTTAAAAGAGTAGTCGGTGAAACTGAAGTGGAATGTGAAGGTTGAGTTTTAATTTCAGAAGAAATGGAAGTAGGCCCTACTGAGGGAAGGGAATCAATGGAAGTACTGAGGGAAGGGAATCTAGGTAATTCGTCTTCTTCCTCCTCCTCTTCGAAATGGTAAGTACCTGTATCTACAACGTCATTGGGAATAGGCTTGAAGAAAGTTGAATTTCTCGTGATGGTCCGTTTTCCACGTTGTGCTGTTACCATACTGCCATTTTTGTTGATAACTCAAAATGGAGACGGATCAAATGGAGTAGTTAATTTGTTGGTTTTCTGTTGTCGGACCAGCACGTTGTCACCAATGTTGATTTTGCTACGCTGGGTGTGGCGTTTCTTATCGACGTGACTTTTCATTTTCTGTTTAGCAAGAGAGTCTTTTTCCATGATGTTACTGTGTTGTGATAGTTGACTGTTGTTGAATCCTGGGAAATTAAATGTAGGTAGGCCTAATGTTGTTTTCATCTTTCGCCCAGTTAAGGCTTCAAAGGGTGAAACTTGAGTAGTAGAATGTTGTGTAGCCCTGTATTGGCGTAGAAAGTGGTATAATTCTTGTTTCCAACTCTTTCTCTCAACTGTTGATGCTCTAATTGCCTTGTTAAGTGTTGACATAAATCTCTCAACGTGTCCATTAGATTCGGGCCAAAGAAGTGTGATTTTTCGATGGTGAAACCGTAATGAGTTGCAAAGTTTTTGAAATCTTGACTGTTAAAAGGCGGATCGTTGTCGGTCTTGACGATGTTTGGAATACCCTGTCGTGCAAATATAGCATCTAGGCGAGGTATGACTGTTCGGGCTGATGTAGAAGAAAGAATTTCAACTTCGGGAAAACGGCTGTAATCGTCGATGACTACTAAAAGATAATCTCCAGAAGAAAATGGGCCAGCGAAATCTAAGGAAACTTCGCCCCAAGCACAAAGGGGTAGTTTTGAAGGATTCAAAGGTTCGTGATTTTCAGATCGACTGCATGAAGCTTGACACGGAATGCATTTGCGTACTTTACTCTCAACTAGACTGTCGATACCAGGAAACCAGATTTTCTCACGGAGTAGACTTTTTGTTTTCACGGTGCCTTGATGTCCGGTATGAGCCAATTCTACAGCTCTGTCTTGAAGTAAGGTAGGTATAACCAATCGAGTGCCACGTAATATCAGTCCATTACACACAGAAAGTTCATGCTTTATATTTAGAAATTGTTGGATTTCTGGTAATTCGCCAGCTTCAATAGCGGTGACACGTTTGCAGTGTGGCGTCCGAATTGGTCGCCAGGCGAATTTCGTCCAGAGTCATGGCTTTTGGAACAGAGTTTTGGCACACATAGTTGATATATTGTTCGGCTACATTGTTTGGATCACATGGGTCAACAGGATGACGGCTAAGGTAGTCAGCAGGATTATTTGAATCTTTACCTGGTGATCTTGATGTATGTGATCTTTACATCATAGGGCATTATACGAATTCTCCATCTTTCGTTACGAGCTGAAGCAGGTTTTTTACTTTGAAAAATACCTAACAGTGGTTTGTGGTCTGTAATTATGGAAAATTTGCAACCATACACATAAAGGTGAAAGTGTTCACGACTCCGAGGATTTCGCGCTCCGTCTGTGAATATCGCATTTCTACATCGGAAAGTGCTCTGCTGCCGTAGCTGCTCATGTTCCCTTCTTGGCATAAAATTGCGCCTAACCCAACAGGACTTGTGTTACGTACAGCTGAACTGTTAACATATGTATCTATTTCGATTGTCTTAGAATTTTCTCGATTGTGACGTAATGTCTGTTTGTTTACGAAATGTTTCAATTTTGACCTAGTTCCCAACTGTTACTATGACGACTCCTTGGAAAGTTCTAGTCTCTATAATTTTAGTTCATAACCTGTTGTAATGCGTAGATCCAAGAAGATTCTCGAAATACTATATTTGTATGCAAATGCGCAGATCTTTCTGGAAGTACTGAGAGTGTATATAAGACGTTGTTTTACCGTTATTAGGCAGTCAGTTTTCCAACTGGTCTCGAGTCTATACAAGTTATATCTTGTTATAGTACAGATTTATATCTGGACTCTGTATGATACAGCTAGTAAGCTGCTATCTTGAATACGATATTCGTCTTATGACAGAGAGTCAGTTTTGAACTGGTCTCGATATACTTTGGATGCTACGGTCTGATATGAGTCAGATTTCTATCTGAACTCAGTTTACTATCTTTGAATAAGATATTCGGCCTGCTTTGTCAGTGATACCTGACTTGTGAATTCTGTCAAGAATTTATTCTATGGATATACCACCAGTGTGCTAAACCAGTGTGTTTTCAAATATTCTATCCTGCGGATTTACCATTGTGTCTTCAAGATTCATTCTGGGAATCTATATTTCGTCGATTCGTGGTCATCGGATTTAAACCAGTGAACTTTGTGAAGGATACAGATTTCTAGGAACTGTAATTACTTAACCTGTATAAGTAAGTCATATTGATATATGTTTTCTTTTCAACGTTTATGTAATATTTGCCTGTAAATAAGTTAGTCCGTTTGCTTTTTAATATAAATCAAAATTTGTACATAAAATCTGCTGGTTTGTTGTTACTTCTTTTTATTATCATTCGGTATCGTAACACTTGCGTCGACTTAAATTTCTGTGGACTTGTCTGGGTCAAAATAACTCATGACTTGAGCGCTTGTAGGGTAGTCTTCAGATTGTCCAAGGCTTGTTGTTCATTGTCTGTCCATGACCATTCCACACCTTGATGCGTCAATCTACGTAATGGCTCTGTGATTGTTGAGTAGTTTTGGATAAAGCGGGAAACATACTGTGCCATTCCAAGGAGTGATTTGACTTCACTTTTTGACTGAGGTGGTTGCGCTGTGACAATTGCTTTACAGACCACAAACCACTGTTAGGTATTTTTCAAAGTCAAAAACCTGCTTCAGCTCGTATCGAAAGATGGAGAATTCGTCTAATGCCCTATGATGTAAAGATCACATACAGACCAGGTAAAGATTCAAATAATCCGGCTGACTACCTTAGCCGTCATCCTGTTGACCCATGTGATCCAAACAATGTAGCCGAACAATATATCAACTATGTGTGCCAAAACTCTGTTCCAAAAGCCATGACTCTGGACGAAATTCGCCTGGCGACCAATTCGGACGCCACACTATAAACTTGTCACCGCTATTGAAGCTGGCAATAGGAACGAATTTCCAGAAATCCAACAATTTCTAAATATTAAGCATGAACTTTCTGTGTGTAATGGACTGATATTACGTGGCACTCGATTGGTTATACCTACCTTACTTCAAGACAGAGCTGTAGAATTGACTCATACCGGACATCAAGGCACCGTGAAAACAAAAAGTCTACTCCGTGAGAAAATCTGGTTTCCTGGTATCGACAGTCTAGTTGAGAGTAAAGTACGCAAATGCATTCCGTGTCAAGCTTCATGCAGTCGATCTGAAAATCGTGAACCTTTGAATCCTTCAAAACTACCCCTTTGTGCTTGGAGCGAAGTTTCCTTAGATTTCGCTGGCCCATTTTCTTCTGGAGATTATCTTTTAGTAGTCATCGACGATTTCTCCATCGTTCCCATCTAAGTTTTATTTCTTCGGGAAGAGGTGTGTCCCAAGCGGTTTTGTCTCGACAAAGTTGCTGGAGCATCTGTTTACCGGTCAAGATGACAGGGGCTAGATATCCCAGCGGATCATAGATGGAGCTGATTGTTGATAAAACTCCTCTCTTGGGTAACGGTTTGTCTTGGAGCATTATTCTGAAAGAATCTGATTCAACACACCAGAAGATGCCTATTGTTCTTTCTATTGGCAGTGGTTCGTTGAAGAGATCTATACTCTCCCAAAAAAGAAACGCAACATCCAATTTTTGTTCTTAAAAATATGAATTTTCAACAGCATTTTTAATACAGAAATAAGCATCACATTACACTGAAATTTGACAGATTGGTTGTTCAGACTTTAAAGTTCATTCACATGTAAAAAATTATCACATTAAAGTTCATAGCGCTCAGATGACGTCACTGCAACGTCAATATCTGTTGTGCCCACCATTATCCTTTAACACAGCACGGACCCGTCTCGGCATAGACAGAATCAATCGACGAATACGGTTTTTGCGGAATTCTCCTCTATTCTTGCTCAAGAGTCTGCTGCAGTTCTTGCAGAGTTTGCGGCGCTGGATGACGGCTGCGCACGCGTCTATCCAAATCATCCCACAAATGTTCTATTGGGTTCAAATCTGGTGATTTGGACGGCCAGGGGAGCACTGTTACGTTATGGTTGGCTAGAAATTCAACAGTGGCACGAGCTGTGTGCGGCCGAGCGTTGTCATGCTGAAAAATTTCCCTGCGGAGGTCCATTACGGGCAGCATATGTGGTGTCAAAACCTAATCTGTGTATCGAACGGCGTTAAGGTTGCCGGGAATGTGCACCAGTTGAGTTTTTCGGGCACAGGATATGGGACCCCACACCATCACACTTCCTCCGCCGAAATTGTCGACCTCAAGGACGCAGTTCCTTGCGAACCTCTCATTCCGGCGTCTGTAAACACATGTACGACCATCTCTTCTCTGCAGCTGGAATCTTGATTCATCGCTGAACCAGACTCGCCTCCAGTTTCGCAGATTCCAGTCCCTTAACCTGTTGCACCATCGGACCCTTGCAAGTCGATGCTGGCGTCTCAATACTACGCCAAAGTAAGGACGTCTGGCGCGTAACCCGTTTTGACGGATACGTTTTCTGACTGTCTGTGCCGATATTCGACGGAGACGTGGGATATTTGATGCTGTTTCTGTTACTGTTTTGGTCCGGTTTCGCAGGTGAAGTAACCGTATGTAGCGATCTTGGGCTGCTGATATGATCGGCCAGAACGATGACGATCAGCTGTTGAACCGGATTGCTGGTGCCGTTGCAACAGTCTGGAAATCGTGATCCGGTCAACATTTTAAAGTCTAGCGACTGCATTCTGTGATTCGCCGCCAGGAGACGCCCAATGACGACATTTTGGGTAGCTGCGTCTAGTCTTGGCATATTGTAGCAAACAATTTAACGACTGAATTCAATTGAACGGTTGTGTGTATTTTATACCCATTAAACCCGCATAAAGATAAGACTTGATTCGCACGTGCAACTGCCCTACTTTTTTCCCTACGCCTTCCTCGTGTAGCGTTACACAAAGGCTGACCCGAAAGTCACGTGCGATCAACAGCCACTATCAGGGGCTTAAATTAAATTATCGGACATTTACATTATAACATGACCCCGTTGTCATGTGTCAATCACGCACATTTTAGGAAAAATTCATGTTTAAAAAACAATTTGGATGTTGCGTTTCTTTTTTGGGAGAGTAAATGTCTTGGACTTCTTGTACTCGTTCTTCTATTGGTATCGAAGAGATGACTTGGCGTTCATTGGATATGAATTTGTGTAGATGAAGACAAGCTCTTTTACATAATGCTCGACTCTGTCTGATTAACTCCACGGCATCGGGAATCGAAGGAACTGATGCCTCTCATGTTTTGGGAATCCCACCAAAGGAATCGAAGTAAATTTCTGTGACCTTCGTTTATTCGGAATTGGAAAAACATTTGCTCAATGTCACAGACGAAGGCGATCTTCTCTTGTCGAAATCTACAAAGTACACCAACAAGTTTATTAATAAGTCTGGGCCTGGTAAAATGTTGTCGTTCAATGATTCTTCTTTGCATTTTGAGCTACAATCGAACACAACTCGAATCTTGTTAGGTTTTTTGGGATGGTGTACCCCATGATGAGGGATACACCAAATCTGTTGGCCATGCTCAATCTCGTTTTCTGGAATCCGCTCTGCATATCCATCGTTGATAATCCTTTCCATAAATGTCCAATAGTCAGACTTGTAGTTTTCATCTCGCCGGAATCTAGCTTCAAGCTGTCGCAATCGTCGAAGAGCAGGATGTCGGTTATTTGGCATAATATGGTCCGGATCTCTAAGGAATCGGCATTTCGTAATGATTATCAGGAGTAATGTGTATTCCTTTTTTCAATAGTTTGAGGGATCGTAGATCATCAAAGGAAGGCCCTTGTTCATCGGAACTTCTTTCATTGAAGTCTAACTCAAACATACGACCAACTTCAAGTGGGGTAATTTCTTCCTTAACCTTTGATTGTAGGGTGATGTGAAGATCTGGCTGGAGTGGCTCTGTTACGGTGTGGGTAAGTATGTGATGACTTAGATCTATTTGGTCATCGTCGTTTTCTTCATTTCTGTGAACAACACCAACAATACCCCAACCAAGGTCGGTCAACTGTGCATATGGTTTATCATCAGGAGGGGCAATAACTTGACGTGGTGCTAGTGCTCTTGAGCAGTTGTATCCAATTAATAATCCAACGGGAATGTCTTTGAATGGCATAAGCTTATTGGTAATTTGCTTTAAGTGGGGCCCTTTCATTGCTATTTCTGGAGTTGAAATGTGTTCGGCAGTTAAGGTTGACAAAAGAAGCTTGACTTCAACACCATCTATCCCCAGTTCTTCACAGATAGAATTAAGTACAAATGTTGTGTCTGACTGAGTGTCGAGAAGGGCGTACACTAGAATCTCATGGTCGGGTGTTTTAGCGTGGGGCAGCCAAACCGGAACGATCTTAGAGCATTTACATGTAATCTGGTTTTCTTCGTTTATTCCTGCACACGAAACGGCCTTTGGCGAATCTGGCAAATTAGTCTTGTTCTGGGGTTTAGTGTCACCATGGAAGCAGGTGGGATGGTGTTTGGAACAAGTTTTGCAAGTGCGCCTGTTCGTGCAATTTCGTGAAAGGTGCTCGTGTTGGAGGCAGCCGAAACAGAGTCCATTTCTTTTAACAAATTCCTCTTTCTTTTGGGGGCTCTTGAAGAGAATGGGATTTATGGCAGAATTTACATGATTTCGGTTCAAGATTTTTGTTAGAGGAGAGAGATACTTCTGTAGCGAAAGCTCGAGGTTTATCTGGTGTTGTCATGGTAGGTGGCTTCAGGCTTTGGAGAGAAGTAACTGGGTCACATGCAATTTGGGCTTCTCGGAAAATGAAATGGGCAAATTCAGTAAAAGGAGGAAACTCGTGTCGGGAAACCCGCCAATCTGCGACAATTCTACCCCATCGTAAAGTTAACCATTCGGGTAATTTCATTAACATCTTTCGGTTTTCTTGGTCGTCATTTTAAGTACCTTCAGACTGGTGATTATTTGCATAGCCATGGCACATTGGGTTAAAAAGTCAGAAAACTTGCAAAGAGCGGTTCCATCTCTAGGTGGTATTTGGGGCCAAGAATCAAGTTTCTTGCGAAATCCGTTGGCTATGGCAAAAGAGTCTCCATAACGTTGATTCAAAAGATTCATGGCTTGATCGTATCCACCAGACGTTGATAAAAGGAGGAAACCTTCCACACATTCCTTAGCCGGCCCTCCCAGGTATTTCTTTTAATAGTATATCTTTTCATTACATGGACTACTCTTTGCGCCAATTAGTTTCGAATGCTGTTTTCCAGGATGGATAAAATATTGGGTCTCCATAGAAAATGCCTGGTTCTGGTGGGGGAAGTCTGCTTATTGTAAATTGTTTTGTGAGAGTCGATATAACTTCTTTGAGTTCGTTGGGAGATTGAGTGGAGGAAACAATTGGGTCAGACATGTAATCATTGAGTGGATAAGGCGTTCTTGGAGAAGGTAAGTATTGCTGGTTGGTGTGGTGAGTTGGTATATAGGAGTCTGTGATGTTTGATCGAGGGGCCATATGTGAAGTGAATATGGGCGCCGTGGGGTTAAGATTACTTCCTCCAGTAGATAGATCATAATTAGATTTCTTAATTTCGGCAGTGTTTGTTAGTTCACAATGTTTTTTCAATATATTGAGCTACACGTTCTTTCTTTATCTCAATTGGGAGTTTTAATTCTGTTGCTTGATAATTAGATTTCTTTATTGAATTGTGTGAAGTTTTACCGCGCATGCTCCTTAAACTGGCCTTTGCATATGTATCGCTGTTATCCACTTCTAATGATCTTATTTGGGTAGAAATGATTTTACAAAGTTCACAGTTTTCTTGTTCTATTTTGTCATAAGTTTCAAATTCGTCAGAGTCTTTCTCCATAGGTACTAATTCTTCAAATTCTTTCACGATATCGCTCATTTTCTCTTCCAGTAGATCTCTCGCTGATCGCAGTTGTTCAACATCGCTCGAGTCGGACAACAGCCTTTCGAGGACATTGCCTTGTCTACGCCAAGATGACACGCATTTTTGAAACGTTTGAAATACGTTTCCGCACGCCATTCCGAAAATTTCTCGGTTTGTTTAATATCACGTGAATCTCTTACCTCCATTTACATCATTAGTTTTCTCTTAGTTAGTTTTAACGGGTGATTCATTTGTTGCCATCATTTGTTATCTTAAATTTACCAAGCTTATAAATGTACCAAAATATTACGTTTAAAGCTGTTTCTACTTTTGAGAATATTGGTCAATTTATCTTTATCCTATGAGAAAATGTGTTTGTCAAGACAAAGAATAAAAAGGTGAGTTTAAAGTAAGTGATATTCCATACTTGTAACAACACATAAAATTACTATAATTCAATTTGCTTAGATGAGTTAATTTTTCTAAAGAAATTGTATCCAATACTGGTATGAAGTTTCAAATTCATTAGGTCAAAGTTCATGTACGTGATTGTCAGAGTTTATTATCGAATAGGCCTACTCGTTGTTTCTTGATAACTCGTAGTTTTTTTTGAAACGCCGTCAGGCTCTGCAGATCGCTGCCTGGGCCCTGTTCTACTAAGCTGGCGTAGAGTTGCGCATAAGCTTACAGCATGGAGTTGCGCCTCGAAATTGCGAAATTGCGATCATTTAACATGCCATTGCGACAGGCGTAACTTACGCCACATTAGTAGAACGAGCCCCTGGCATAGATAAGTTTGACTTCACACAGACTGCCAGGTAAGTTTACTTTCGACAAAAAAATAGGATTTTGAATTTTTTCCTTCCAATATTTCTTCCGCACAGAAGCTCAACGTATCACCAATAAGGTATTATTATTTCACTATTCATGTCTTTTATTTTCATCAAGAGCGTCAAACCAGTTAGTTTGTTGTTTCATTAAAGCTCAGCATTTTACTTTGATTATTCATCAAAGCCGGGTGTTTTACTGAGACGAATGTTCATTTGTTACACAGGGAAATGAACAGACGTTGGGTGTCGTAATTCGGACTTCGGTGTGTTCTTCGTTGAGAGAAAGACTTAGCTAACGCAAGTCGTCATCCAATCCATATGTTTATTAGAAACAGAAGCCACATATATCAACATCGCATTTTGAGTCGGTTTTGTTAATATAATTAAGCTCCGTAAAACTGCAAAAACACAAGAACGGGAGCATTACAATTTTACCATCCTAACGAAAACTGTCGGCAAGTAATGCTTTAGTATGGCCATAACGTTTTCAAGTTATCTCGAAAAAATAAATGACCTGCAATCTATCAGGGTATAAACGCGTAAATCCCTTACACGTAAATAGACCCTAAAAGGTCAGCGGTACGCGAATCCTTGTGACGTCACATTTTGTGTGCAGCATGCCCTAACCGAGGTGAACTATCCTCGACCGAAAATACCAGTGTTTCATTTGGTTCTTAGATATAGAAAACACGCAAAAGAGATTAGCTCTAGATCTTTCAAACTCTTGTTATTTTGATAAGCAATAACTAGATGTTTGCTCAAAGGTCGAGCCCTTTTACTCTTAAGTAGTTTGCATTCTTCTATTACAATCTGGGCCATTTTCATATACTCTTTGTCGTAGAAAATTTCTCCAACGCATTACTTGCGACATTTTATGTACGTGATTACGTGCGTTACTGATTCTATCTCTCTGTCACGAGGTCACTTCGGGATCCAATGAGATTGCGCCAGAGCTAGCCAACAGTCAATGCGTTGGTAACCCTCAAGCTAGCCGGATGCATTTTTTTAGCTCTGCATTTTAAGCCTGGTAAGCTGACTCAATCATTGGAACATCAGGGTTTTCATTGAATTCTCCTTTTCAAACACAGGGCATACGTGTAAATACTTGGTTTAGGCGTCTCGCTTGAAATTTAAGTATTTTTACCTCTTTAACCTGTCACAGGTTTCGTCAAACCGGTTTTGCTCCAGAAGCACATGTACAATGGCGTCACACCACCGGGAGGACGGGCTACAGCTTACACCGGTAGAATCCTTCCTAGACACTGGGAATGAAATTAAATCTAGCCAGGCCGAAAGCCCAGGCAGACGGACTCGTGCCAATGCGGCCACACCGAAACCTGAATCACGGGCTATTAACCTGGGCGACACGTCCATGCATTGTCCTGAATCTACTCTCGCAAAGGCAAATAAAGGCAAATCTTCTAAAACCCCTAATCCAACAGAGTTGAATATGCTTATGCAAATTCAGAAACAAAATCAAACTCAACTGGCCCAACTGACCACTGTAGTACAGTATATTCAGTCAGCAATGTCACGAAGTGATCATAAAATCAGCGACAGCGAGTCAGTAAAATCCTATCGTTCAGATTCTGAACATGACTTTCAGATACCAGCTAGTCAGAAATGTGACTCTTACGATGGCGATAGACTGGCTGATTTGCTTCTGAATGACGACCCAGCATGTCAAAATGACAGGCCTAGTATTGCAACAAACAACTCGCCACATAACACTGAAGATGATGATTATCTTGATGAACTATCTAAACACTATGGCAACGATGAGGATAAAGCAGGTCACCCGCTCTCCTCGGACAAGCTGGCAAATGTTGTCACGCGCATTGCCAAAAGTAAGTTACCTGAAGAGAAAAGCAAGTCTCTACTAAGTCAATACTCAAGGCCTGAGAATGTTGATGGATTCAACGATGTCAAAATCAATAGAGAATTTTGGGACTATATTTCTCGTGGGGCCAGGTCCAGAGACCTGCGTTTGCAACGGATTGTTCATTCCCCTTAATTGTGTCACGCCGCTGTTCCCCTGATGAGGTTGGCTGACAACATCCATCAAGCCTTCGACTTCAAGTCCATTATGTCTCTTTATTGGATAGCTTGACTTTGATGTGCAGGCTGACAGTGTCACCAACTCCATTAAGGAAATAAACGAAGTAAATAAAGTGGGCTAAAGTGGGCTACCGCATCCACTCGTCACTATGATGCCGGCAACCGATACCAGCCCTATAAATCAAGCCGCTCCTATACGAGAAACTCTGGCTATAAGAATAAAATGCCAAAAAAACTATCGTCGCCAACAAAGCTCCTCCAAAAAGAAGAGAGAGGGGGGCGCAGACCGATAGAAACCTCGACATCGGAACAGAGTCACTCACAGGTGAAGTGAAGTGGCTAACAATTCTGACACAGAATATAAACGATTGAATGTTGATTCGCTTCAATTCTCAGCAGGCAATACACAACACTTTAAACCCGCTTGGGAGGGTATAACGTCTGACAGATTTCACTGATTCTCATATAAACGTAACAAGGCTGAAGAAGAGATTATTTGCTCTGAAATTACCAACTTACTCAATAAAGGTGTTTTGGAGAGAACGGCACATACGTCAAATCAATTTCTTTCTAAAAATTTTTTTAAAAAGAAAAAGAATGGTAAATATCGAATGATACTGAACCTTAAACAATTGAACGTAAATGTGGAGTATAACCACTTCAAAATGGATTCCATTAACACAGCTATTACCCTGATGTCTAAGGCCTGCTACATGACTGTAATTGACTTACAAGATGTGTACTATTCCATACCTATATGTAAGGCTCATAGGAAATATCTCCGATTTGAATGTAAAGGCTCTTTTTCAGTACACTTGCCTCGCTCAGGGCCTATCGAGTGCGCCCCGCCTTTTTACAAAAATTGCTAAGCCTATCTATTCCCATTTATACGCAAACAAGGCATTAAATGTATGGGATATATGGACGATACCCTGAGCTTTGTAAAAGCCATACCCATCTGGCGATGACATTGTTCCAAAAACTGGTCTTCGTGGTCAACAGCACGAAATCGGCTTTATTGCCTTCACAACAGTCGACATTTCTAGGATTTGAGCTGAATTCATTGGACATGTCAGTTAGTTTACCTAAAATCAAAACAACAGCATATCCACGACACGGGTATGAAGCTACTATTGAGTGCTTCTCCAAACATTCGGACCGTGGCAAAATTCATAGGTACTACGGTATCAAATTTCCAAGCCGTCAGACACGGGCCGTTGTTTTATCGACAGCTTGACATAGAAAAATGCTTAGCCCTAAAACACAACAATGGTGATTACGATGCTCCGATGGAAATCAGCGAACAAGCCAGGAGTGACATACTCTGGTGGTGCATCCTGGGATGAATATGAAAGGGATATGAAACACCTTTGTTTTGCAGTCAGTCTACTGGCAGTTGTTTGGCTCGCTATTGTTCTGGTCAGATACCCCGTGACGGCATTCCGATCCGCTCCTAGAATAGCCGAAAGCCGTGTTGTGTATTCCGATTCATTCCGAACCATACCAATGTAGTTGATATATGGGCTGCGCATGCCCGTTTGTAAGCTAGCAACAGAAAACAATCGCCATTTTTGTTCGCCATCTGTTGCTAGCTTATAAATAGGCATGCGCAGCCCATATCGGTATGGTCGGTATCGGTATGGTTCGGAATAAATCGGAATACACACGGCTTTCGGCTATTCTAGGAGCGGATTGGAATGCCGTCACTGGATGTCTGACCAGAATAATAGCGAGCCAAACAACTGCCAGTAGACTGACTGCAAAACAAAGGCGTTTCGTATTCCTTTCATATTCATCCCAGGTGCAACAAAGCAAAGGGTGATATTTTTATATCGAACAAAACCCCCTTAGTGTAATCCTTGTATCCGATGCGTCACTGATTGGATGAGGCGGAACATTCGGTAGCCGACATACTGGTGGCAATTGGTCACATTTAGAGTCTCAGCTACATATCAATCGCCTCGAGTTACTGGCTGCATATCTCACCTTGAAATCTTTCTGCAGTAATCTGACAAACGTTCATGTTAGAATGCAGATAGATAACACCACAGTAGTGGCATACATTAATAACATGGGTGGTATAAAACAAACTTGTTATACATCCTGTAGAGAAATATGGGACTGGTGCATAGTGCGAAATATATGGCTGAGCGCAGTACATATTCCGTCTGCAACCAATGTTGTCGCAGATCGTGAATCTAGAATATTTCACGACAATACGGAATGGAGACTTAAGGTACGTTCACACTATACCCCGAATTCGGTCCGGGGGCCGGACCGAATTTCGGACAGGATTCAGTTTCCGGTGTGTTGCGTTCACACCTGACGTTTTCGTAACGAATATTCGGATGTTTTCTGCCACGTGGTTTTTTCTTCTGAGAAACAACAACAACACAACACAACTAAAATGGAAAGCAGCAGCGAAGACGAGATCCTTTTCCTGGATTTGTTGAGAAGGAGGGCAAAACGAAAGAGAAGCGAATGGGTCAACTGTGTCAACCAAAACAGACAAGCCAAAGGGCAATTTACTCAACTGGTTTCAAGAGAACTACTATCCGACCAGGATAAATTTTTTAATTATTTTCGGTACAGTATGTCTATAACATAATATAGGCCTATATATACATATATATATATCTCACATTTTTTCCGAAATAAAAATGAGATAACCACCATAATAAGATTCGATTCTCAAATTGATCAATGTCGCATTTTAAGGACCTTTTAAAATTCGTACATTTCAATATTAAATCCAGAGTCTCCGGAGCCGGTCGAATTTGAACCCCAAAGTGAAATCATTCCCGACAAACAATCTGTGATTACAATGGTTTTAAGTGTATTCTATAAATCAATCAATCAATGATGACAGTGACATATATACAGTCTACATAAGCTCCTTTCATTTTGATTAAACGTTTTGTAAATATTGTACGAAAAAGACAAATTGCTTACGCCTTTTACAATTTGGCGTAGGTCTATCAATAATTGTTCTCTTTTTGGTCTATTTTAGGATGAATCAGGATCAGTTCCATTCCCTCTTAGATATGATAAAAGTCGATATCAGCAAACAAGACACAACCTTTCGACATAGCATCAGTGCTAGAGAGCGCCTTGCAATTTGTCTTAGGTAGGCCTAATGAATTTTCTAGGGTTATCATGTAAATTAACATTTCTTAACGAGTTATGGTATATAGAATTTTCAATTTAAACAAAAAAAAACTATTTGTTTAATATAAGGAGTGCATGATTTACCGTAAATATATACTACTTTTAATTCCGTTGCATTTGAATTCATTTAGATTTCTTGCCAGTGGTGATTCGTATGCATCGCTCCATTTCAACTATCGCATGGGCAAAAGCACTATAAGTGGAATTATTAAAGAGGTTTGTGAGGCAATTTGGGTTCGGCTCCAACCTCTATATTTGGCTGAACCTAAGAAATCCGAATGGGAGAAGATGGAATTTGTTTTCCGGACCAAATGGAACTTGCCTAACTGTATTGCGGCCATTGATGGGAAACATGTTGTTATCAAGGTAAAAAAAAACATACACTTAAAAGTGGGACCGTTTGTTTTAAATTATTCAGAACTGAAGTGGGACTCTTTGTTTTAAACTATCCAGTACTGAAGTGGGACTGTTTGTTTTAAACTATCCAGAACTGAAGTGGGACTGTTTGTTTTAAACTATCCAGTACTGAAGTGGGACTGTTTGTTTTAAACTATCCAGAACTGAAGTGGGACTGTTTGTTTTAAATTATCCAGAACTGAAGTGGGACTGTTTGTTTTAAACTATCCAGAACTGAAGTGGGACTGTTTGTTTTAAACTATCCAGTACTGAAGTGGGACTGTTTGTTTTAAACTATCCAGTACTGAAGTGGGACTGTTTGTTTTAAACTATCCAGAACTGAAGTGGGACTGTTTGTTTTAAATTATTCAGAACTGAAGTTGGACTGTTTGTTTTAAACTATCCAGAATGGAACCGCTCTTCGTAAATAACCAGGATTTAACTATAATTAGCCCATTGTCCCACTTCATTTTATATGATATTCATATTTGAAAGTTTAAGAAAAAAAAGACAAGCCATTGTAATTTCCATTCTTCTTTCCTTAGTCACCGGACAACAGCGGTTCCTTGTATCATAACTACAAGGGTACCCATTCTATCGTGCTGATGGCGTTAGTGGATCCAGAATATAACTTTGTTGTAGTGGACGTTGGAAGCTATGGTTCCAGTAGTGATGGAGGGATATTCTCTCGAATGACGTTGAGCACGCTGTTGGATTCAGATAAACTTAATATTCCGCCAGCAAAAGAACTACCGAACATGCCAGAATTGGGACCTGTGCCTCACTTCATTGTTGGGGACGAAGCCTTCCCCCTCAAGCCTTATCTAATGCGACCATACCCTGGTATATTTATTTTATTATAGTTCTAGTTTTTTTTTACAAGTACATAGTACAGGAAAAAAGGCAGAGCTTAATATATCAATATCCTATAACATATTATCTTTATAATGCTAAACGAGATGAAGGGTTATTTTTATCATTATTCTATTTACAGGGAGAAACCTCCAGAAGCGCCAAAGAATCTATAACTATCGACACTGCAGAGCAAGAAGGATATCTGAAAACGCGTTTGCAATCCTAGCTAACAAATTCCGGCTTTATCATCGGAAACTGGAACTGTGTCCTGACAACGCAGACAGGGTTGTTTTAGCGACTTGTGTCCTGCACAACTTCATTAGGAAGACAAGTCCTTCTATCCAGTTACTTATGGATAACATGGAAGAAGCTGAAGAGGTATATGGCCTACAGAATTTAGAGCGGACGGGATACCATAGTTCCAAGGATGGCCTTGAAGTCAGAGAAGCCCTTACTAAATATGTTAACAGCGCCACTGGGGTTGTTAATTGGCAAGATGCACGATGCTTCGGCCACGCCCAGTGATTAAAAGCACAATGCAAGGAGACTCAGTATAAATTGGAAAATAAAATATGTTGAACCAATGACTTAAAGTGGCATGAGCTGCCAAAATGTTGATATTTTGACGTTAAAACAGAATGTTGAAATAATTGGCTATTTTTCTCAAGACATATAATTCAGAGGCTTTTTAGTGTTTCTAGTCTCAAGAATGTACGATAAAGTATTGTTTTGAACTAACTTTGGCTACGAATGAATGAATGGTTATTTAAATTTTGCTTACTTTTCAGAAACTTTTTCGTTTCGTACAGGCCACATACTGTATGGATTTTGCTCATTCCAACGCCAATCATTTAGTTTTTCGATGGCCTTCAAAGTCTCTTACTGTCGTGAAGATCAGAAATTATGAAAAACGTGTGAATTTTGGCAGCTCATGCCACTTTAACTTGTGTGTATGGACAGTAATATATACATTTATAAGTAAATATCCGCATATCCTACCAGATAGACTGAGATCCAATCAAAATACCATGGACTTTGTCTTAAAAGCTGGCCTATGTTAATTCGGCAGTTAAAGTGGCATGAGCTGCCAAAATTCCAACTTTTTTCAAGATTTCTGATCGTCACAACAGTAAGAGACTTTGAAGGCCATCGAACAACTAAATGATTGGCGTTGGAATGAGGAAAATCCATACAGTATGTTGCCTGTACGAACCGGAAACGTGTTCGAAACGTAAACAAAATTTAAATAACCGGGACGACCATTCATTCATTCGTAGCCAAAGTTAGTTAAAAACAATACTTTATCGTACTTTTTAGAGACTAGACGCACTAAAATGCTTCTGAATTATACGTCTTGAGAATAATAGTCAATAATTTCAGCATTCTGTTTTAACGTCAAAATATCAACATTTTGGCAGCTCATGCCACTTTAAGAAAAAATATTAAAAACTATAAGAACGCACGCTCTGGTCGTATGTTGTATATGCACATTTTACGCCAGCTTTGTAAGACAGGCCACTGGGGGTATGTTTTGGACAGTAGGTATCAGAATGGTGGAGGTTTCGATTGAAAAACAAAACACTTAAATGAAGCATAAGAACCTATATATTTTGTGTTTCATAACAGTCATGTTCAGATTTATTTGATACAACTGGAGGACCACTAACAAGACACACAAAATCATATTTTCATATATTTGATGAGCCTAATTAAGACTTCCAATCACTTATGTATGAGTTGAACTGAATAAAAAAGTCATCAATCAGAGTGAATCTTGAATAATCATGAATCATGAAAAACATTTGGCCAACGGCTACCTGCTTTATGTCCATATACAGACCGACCCCTTATTTTTTAACTTTATTTTCAAATAGTAATCAATGGAAAAACAAATACTTAGGTATATAAGTTTTGCGCTATTGCTGCCATTTTCCCCTTAATTCTGATAACCAACAGATTTGAAAAACTGAATGATTGATGTTGGAATAAGTGTACGAAAAGTCAACAAAAATTAAATAACCTGGACGAATGCCTAAGTAGTTCAAGTAAAATATCATTTTAAGTTTTAACATACTTTCTCAATAATAGTAGCACTAAAAATTTGTACTGCTTGAGTAAAATAGTGGAACATTTTAAAGTAAATATATTAATATTTTGACAGCTCATGCCACTCTTATTTTATGGTGACGCCGATTCACCCAGCAACTCCTCTTCAATGCTAAGAATAATACTGCTAATTTTTCTTTTAGCTTCTAATTGTCGAGCTAGAGGGAATGTCCGCACAGTTGCTAAACTGGATTGAAAAAACAATGACAATGGGTCCCTAGTTTCCTCTTTACTTTTTTTAGCATTTAAATATTCTATAATTTTGTTATTTACATCACTGTCCTTTATTTTCCTTTTTCTTTGATGAGAAGTTACAGGCGAAACTGTTGGGGGGGTGTACTTCTTCCTCCTCCGCTGTGTCTTCAGTTTCTTTCGGGGATTCCCCTACAGCCAGTGCCAATTCACTCTCTGATAGGTCCAGTGAAATATCTGCTTCTTCACCTGAAATCTCCCCATCTTCAATGCGCCTGAGGAGAGAGTCTGTGTCAAGATTGCTGCTACTCCTGATAAAAAAATATACCAATGCTATAATTAGTGATATCTTAAAGAAATAGAACATTCAGCTGTACAAAAAACCATACAAAAAAGAACAGGGCCCATACTGATCAAACGATCTGATGGGAAAAAACAAACATGAATACATATAATGTTGTTTGTTATAACTAATCGTAGGTTGTGAGATGAAGCTTATAACCATGTTGTTTGTTATAACTGTCCTGTTTGTCATAGCCGTGTTTTTGACTGAGGGTTGTGAGATGGAGTTGATAACCATGTTGTTTGTTATACTGTGCTGTTTTGTCATAACCGTGTTGTTTGTTAATCATAGGTTATGAGATGGTATTGTTGGTTGTAGGTTATGAGATGGAGTTTGATAACCTTGTTGTTTGTTGGTTGTAGGTTATGAGATGGAGTTTATAACCTTGTTGTTTGTTGGTTGTAGGTTATGAGATGGAGTTTATAACCTTGTTGTTTGTAGGTTATGAGATGGAGTTTTAAACTTTATAGTCTTGTTGTTTGTAGGGTATGAGATGGAGTTTATAACCTTGTTGTTTGTTGGGTGTAGGTTATGTTTTGTTTGTTGTTTGTTACATAGTTTTGTCTGTGCTGGGGGAGGGGGGGGGGCAAAATTTATGGGGTTCAATCTCAGTCCACCGACGTTCTTGCCATAGTTAAGATGTGTAACCATTGTCAATGTGTTACGAATGGATTTGACAGAAAATTCTACTGATCAAAGCTAAGCTCCTGTCAGTCGTCAACCTAATGAAATATCATAGGTTTGGTTTGTTACAACACGTTATGAGGTATAAAGGTCTAAATGATGTACCTCTTTTTAACACAATTAGTAACTTGTTTCCATGGTTATTTTAGACAAGAAGATCTTCCCTGTGCCCGTGTGTTTTAGTGATCATAAATACAATATGATGCCAGTTATTGTGTGTTTACCGTTTACTGAAGTTGTGTATTTATGTAATACACCTTTTCAGATTTGCATACACTTTCTAATTCAATAACCACTATAAAACAAAGATTTTTCTCATAAGGAGAACAATAGCTGGTCAGATTTGGGTTATTATTAAGGTCCAGCCGTATGATATTTACCTCCGTGGTGTAGTGAAGTCATTCAGGAAACGTAGCTGATCTGCCCACTTGTACTTAGTTAGTTTCCCCTGTAGGCCTTGTCCGCTTCGGGTTTTGAGTTTTCTGGTGTAGGCAACATAAGCATCTTTTAAATTCGTCCATTTTTTGGATGCTGCTTCTCCTGAAAAGGATAAAAAAGTTTGATGTTAAACAGGACATAGTCTTTTTACATTTCATAAACGCTCGATAATGATGAAGCGAAAGAGAGATGATAGGCTACTCCTTCAAATTAAATTCAGTAATTAAATAAAACTTAAATTCAGCCCAGCTAAAATTCGTGTCCGTTAAGGTTTACCTTTTCTGAAATTATTCTGGTTATAAAGCTTGAAGAGTAGTACAATTTTCATGCAATTTAACCTACCAGTGAGTATCATAACTACATAAGCCGAACCACAAAATCAGTGATCTCGATCGAGTGCAACACAACATAACATTTACCACCGATTTTTTTTATTTTTTGAAGTTTTTATTCATTGTAAAAGCCATTCTTTCCTTAGCTTTGATAAATATAACATTTTCTTGCATTTAAGTCAATCTTTAAAACTTATTAGCGTGACATTTGATCGCAAAATGACCCAAATATACATAATGTATTTAAAGTTTGATATCATCCAGGGATCATTTTCCGCTACCATAGAAAGTTGTATACCCGGGAAAATTATGAAATTTGATAGTTACCACTTGTAAATCCAATGCGTTGTGCTATTTCCGTCCATATATCGCCTTTTCTCTTTACATCTTTGTAATCAGGCGACCTTAAATCATATAGCATCTTGTTCTTTTCCACCTCTGTGATCAGTTTTTCCACAATTTCGTCTGACGCCATGTTTTACAGAGGTCGATGTTGATTGGTCAGAAAGAAAAATCGTGCACCGATTTTGATTCCGGAGCGAAAAAAATGGCTCATGTAGCCATTTATATTCGTGCTGTCCGAATCCGGGGGCCGGACCGAATTCGGAGAAAGCTAATGTGAACAAATATACTGATTAACATTAAACCCATTTTTGCACGGAAATCGGTCCGGCCCCCGGACCGAATTCGGGGTATAGTGTGAACGTACCTTTAACCCTGAAATCTTTCACAATATAATTACTCTTTTTGGCAAGCCCACAATAGATATGTTTGCCTCAAGGCTCAATACGCAACTTAATAATTATGTATCATGGCAACCTGACCCAGGGGCCATAACTACGGATGCCTTCTCAATAAGTTGGCTTGGTCACTATTTTTATACGTTTCCACCTTTTTCTCTAATTGGCAGGATGCTGCAGAAAATAGAAATGGAGGGAAGAGAAGGCATAGTGGTCGTACCAGTGTGGACAACTCAGTCTTGGTTCTCCAAGCTCCTTCATATGTTGGTGATGTGCCCATTGTTATTACCGAGAGACAAGTCAACACTTCTCCTTCCTTTCAAGCCGGCACACACACTCTCCCCCCCCTCTCTGGTGGCACAGCCTGTGTATGACGCAAGCGTGTCGGAAGCAAGGAGTTTCAAGCAGGGCTACAGAAATCATATACTGCAAAGTTGGAGAGCGTCTACACGAAAACAGTATTGCACATACATTCGTCGGTGGTTCACCTGTTGTCGTGAACGGAACACAGATCCATTCACACGTCTTTGGGAAATGTCCTGGATTTCCTGACAGATCTGTATGACCAATAGACACAAATATCCCTATGTCGTAATCAAATCTAATTATGTCTTCATCTAATAGACCCATATGATCTACTGTCATAATCAAATCTAATTATGTCTTCATCCAATAGACCCATATGACCTACTGTCGCAACTAAATCTAATTATGTCTTCATCCAATAGACCCATATGACCTACTGTCGTAATCAAATCTAATTATGTCTTCATACAATAGACCCATATGACCTACTGTCGCAACTAAATCTAATTATGTCTTCATCCAATAGACCCATATGACCTACTGTCGTAATCAAATCTAATTATGTCTTCATCCAATAGACCCATATGACCTACTGTCGCAACTAAATCTAATTATGTCTTCATCCAATAGACCCATATGACCTACTGTCGTAATCAAATCTAATTATGTCTTCATCCAATAGACCCATATGACCTACTGTCGCAACCAAATCTAATTATGTCTTCATCCAATAGACCCATATGACCTACTGTCGCAACTAAATCTAATTATGTCTTCATCCAATAGACCCATATGACCTTCTGTCGTAATCAAATCTAATTATGTCTTCATACAATAGACCCATATGATCTACTGTCATAATCAAATCTAATTATGTCTTCATCCAATAGACCCATATGACCTACTGTTGCAACCAAATCTAATTATGTC
Organism: Lepidochitona cinerea; assembly: GCA_963971465.1. Taxonomy (NCBI): domain Eukaryota; kingdom Metazoa; phylum Mollusca; class Polyplacophora; order Chitonida; family Tonicellidae; genus Lepidochitona; species Lepidochitona cinerea. The sequence continues at coordinate 328,322 of OZ020553.1, read as the reverse complement.
TTCATCCAATAGACCCATATGACCTACTGTCGTAATCAAATCTAATTATGTCTTCATCCAATAGACCCATATGACCTACTGTCGCAACTAAATCTAATTATGTCTTCATCCAATAGACCCATATGACCTACTGTCGCAACTAAATCTAATTATGTCTTTATCCAATAGACCCATATGACCTACTGTCGTTATCAAATCTAATTATGTCTTCATACAATAGACCCATATGATCTACTGTCATAATCAAATCTAATTATGTCTTCATCCAATAGACCCATATGACCTACTGTCGTAATCAAATCTAATTATGTCTTCATACAATAGACCCATATGATCTACTGTCATAATCAAATCTAATTATGTCTTCATCCAATAGACCCATATGACCTACTGTCGCAACCAAATCTAATTATGTCTTCATCCAATAGACCCATATGACCTACTATCGCAACTAAATCTAATTATGTCTTCATCCAATAGACCCATATGACCTACTGTCGCAACCAAATCTAATTATGTCTTCATCCAATAGACCCATATGACCTACTGTCGCAACTAAATCTTATTATGTCTTCATCCAATAGACCCAAATATCCCACTGTCGTAATCAAATCTAATTATGTCTTCATTCAATAAACCCAAATATCCCACTGTCGTTATCAAATCTAATTATGTCTTCATTCAATAGACCCAAATATCCCACTGTCGTAATCAAATCTAATTATGTCTTCATTCAGTAGACCCAAATATCCCACTGTCGTAATCAAATCTAATTATGTCTTCATTCAATAGACCCAAATATCCCACTATCGTAATCAAATCTAATTATGTCTTCATTCAATAGACCCAAATATCCCACTGTCGTAATCAAATCTAATTATGTCTTCATTCAATAAAACCAAATATCCCACTATCGTAATCAAATCTAATTATGTCTTCATTCAATAGACCCAAATATCCCACTGTCGTAATCAAATCTAATTATGTCTTCATTCAATAGACCCAAATATCCCACTATCGTAATCAAATCTAATTATGTCTTCATTCAATAGACCCAAATATCCCACTGTCGTAATCAAATCTAATTATGTCTTCATTCAGTAGACCCAAATATCCCACTGTCGTAATCAAATCTAATTATGTCTTCATTCAATAAACCCATATGACCTACTGTCGTAATCAAATCTAATTATGTCTTAATCCATTAGGCCCAAATATCCCACTGTCGTAAGCAAATCTAATTATGTCTTCATTCAATAGACCCAAATATCCCACTGTCGTAAGCAAATCTAATTATGTCTTCATTCAATAGACCCAAATATCCCACTGTCGTAAGCAAATCTAATTATGTCTTCATTCAATAGACCCAAATATCCCACTGTCGTAAGCAAATCTAATTATGTCTTCATTCAATAGACCCAAATAGCCCACTGTCGTAAGCAAATCTAATTATGTCTTCATCCAATAGATCCAAATATCCCACTGTCGTAATCAAATCTAATTATGTCTTCATCCAATAAACCCACATGATAATCGGCGTGAAGGGAGCCGTTTCACAAAGCCTTCGCAAAATGCGATCAATCGCTGTTGCAATGACGTATCTCTACACATAAGGTTTATTTTGCGATGGAACGGCCTTACAAAACTATCCCTTGGTATATTCCTTAGAATTTTAGAAATATTCCATTATGTTTTTCGTTTAAGGACTTATTCCTTAAAATACTTAGGACAAATCCTCAAGAGTTAAAGGATTTATTCCTTTAAAAAAAGTTTACGGAAAAAAGTAGGTCATTCCTTAAAATTTAAGGAATATTCAACTGGTGCTATATTGAAGGAATGTTCCAAAAGAAATCCCTGTGTGTATAAGGAATATATTCAAAGAACTTACGCTTTTCCAGCCTGGTTAAAACTACAACTGAAAACATATAAAGAACATTTCCAACCTTATCAAGACACTACAACTGAAATCATATATAGAACATTTCCAACCTTATCAAGAAACTACAACTGAAAACATATATAGAACATTTCCAACCGTATCAAGAAACTACAACTGAAATCATATATAGAACATTTCCCACCTTATCAAGACACTACAACTGAAGTCATATATAGAACATTTCCAACAGTATCAAGAAACTACAACTGAAATCATATATAGAACATTTCCAACCTTATCAAGAAACTACAACTGAAATCATATATAGAACATTTCCAACCGTATCAAGAAACTACAACTGAAATCATATATAGAACATTTCCAACCTTATCAAGACACTACAACTGAAAACTTATATAGAACATTTCCAACCGTATCAAGAAACTACAACTGAAATCATATAAAGATGATTATCACTTTACACAAAATAGAAATGCATTAAAACTACATTACACATTGCAGTCCATGTTATTCATCACCCACAATACAAGTGCGCAGATACTGAGAAAAAAAACAACATATGCACAGAATCAATGGTAAAGACTTTTATTATCAATCTCTCTTACATAATCCAAAACCTTTCAATAAATTTAATGAAAACTTATTTAATCTTATTATAGGCACACTCGCACTATAACCCACAATACAGTTATAAGGAACAGAAATTAGGAACTTCTTATTTTTGCTAAAATTTATTTTGTGTTTTTAATTTAAAATTGTTAAGAAGAAGAAATGTCAATGCCTAAGGATTTGAATCATGTCATATATCTTATGAGAAATACAGAGAAGGGAGTGATACAAAACATACCACATTTACAACACCATCTAGGTATTATAAACATCACTGAACATGTATAACGTCTCCAATATCCTGGTTTTAAGCCGAGCAATATCTTTTTGTATAAATGCCAGAAAGCCTATGGTTGCGAGCATGCATTGAAATCAAATGCCGAAATTCTTTGTAATTGTAACCTTTGACTACCAAAAACTATGTGGAGCGGACAAAACATTATACATTGGAAACAAAGTAAATTGGCCGTGACACCTGGCGTAAAATCCAGCAAAGCAATGCCATCCGTCTTTTTGCTGAACTCAACACATTAACTAAGTGAGACTACAAAGCATTCATTATTGAGAAGAGAGATGTACAGACGGACAGAGGCTATCCCTATATCTCCAAATTCATTCCAGCAGGATAAAGGAAACAAAACAATTGTAATATCTTTTGATCATAGGGCTTAATCTGCCCATATGGTAAAAGGGTTAAAATGAACATTATGGCTTTAAATGATATTTAGGATAATAATCTGAACGGTAGAATGAAGTCTACATCAACATCTGTTGTATAATATGTCATATACAAAATGTAACCCCCGCCCGTTGTTACAACATATTCCTCTTAGATAGCCATTTCAAATAAACTCAAAATCATGATTTTGGCTGGGGTAAGAACAAAACATAAGAAATTTTGCTTGAGTAAAAATTTGGACTAAATCTGACAGAGACATGAATTAATCCGAATCCTTCTTTTTCTTCTTTTTCACTTTTTTCATGGGTGGTCCCTCCCCGTCATTTGTCTCCATGGAAACATCTCCATTAACATCTCCACTACTTTTTTTTCTTTTCTTTTTCTTAGGAGTGGGTTCATCAGGTTCCATCGTGGCATTAGCTTCACTCTCTTCCTTCTTTTTGTCTTTCTTTTTCTTCTTTTTCTCTTTTTTTGCCATTTTAATTTGAACATCCGTTGCCTAAAAGATAAATAATATTCATCATAAAAATAATTACTTTTTACAGTTTCAATGATATAGCTACTACTGTCTCCTACAGTTAAATAAGGGTTGGGAGAGGGGAGGGCCTGAAGATCTATAACTGTAGGGAAAGGGGAGGGCCTGAAGATCTATAACTGTAGGGAAAGGGGAGGGCCTGAAGATCTATAACTGTAGGGAAAGGGGAGGGCCTGCAGATCTATAACTGTAGGGAGAGGGGAGGGCCTGAAGATCTATAACTGTAGGGAGAGGGGAGGGCCTGAAGATCTATAACTGTAGGGAAAGGGGAGGGCCTGAAGATCTATAACTGTAGGGAAAGGGGAGGGCCTGAAGATCTATAACTGTAGGGAGAGGGGAGGGCCTGCAGATCTATAACTGTAGGGAGAGGGGAGGGCCTGAAGATCTATAACTGTAGGGAAAGGGGAGGGCCTGAAGATCTATAACTGTAGGGAGAGGGGAGGGCCTGAAGATCTATAACTGTAGGGAGAGGGGAGGGCCTGCAGATCTATAACTGTAGGGAAAGGGGAGGGTCTGAAGATCTATAACTGTAGGGAGAGGGGAGGGCCTGAAGATCTATAACTGTAGGGAGAGGGGAGGGCCTGAAGATCTATAACTGTAGGGAAAGGGGAGGGCCTGAAGATCTATAACTGTAGGGAGAGGGGAGGGCCTGAAGATCTATAACTGTAGGGAGAGGGGAGGGCCTGCAGATCTATAACTGTAGGGAAAGGGGAGGGTCTGAAGATCTATAACTGTAGGGAGAGGGGAGGGCCTGAAGATCTATAACTGTAGGGAGAGGGGAGGGCCTGAAGATCTATAACTGTAGGGAGAGGGGAGGGCCTGAAGATCTATAACTGTAGGGAAAGGGGAGGGCCTGAAGATCTATAACTGTAGGGAGAGGGGAGGGCCTGCAGATCTATAACTGTAGGGAAAGGGGAGGGCCTGAAGATCTATAACTGTAGGGAAAGGGGAGGGCCTGAAGATCTGTGTCCTTTGAGAAACCCTTCAGTGTCTCTAAACAAACACAGGACCTTCTGTGTCCCCAATCAAAACACCACCTTGTGTGTCCCTAATCAAAACATCACCTTGTGTGTCCCTAATCAAAACATCACCTTCTGTGTCCCTAATCAAAACACCACCTTCTGTGTCCCTAATCAAAAAGCATCACCTTCTGTGTCCCTAATCAAAACATCACCTTGTGTGTCCCTAATCAAAACATCACCTTGTGTGTCCCTAATCAAAACATCACCTTGTGTGTCCCTAATCAAAACATCACCTTCTGTGTCCCTAATCAAAAAGCATCACCTTCTGTGTCCCTAATCAAAACATCACCTTCTGTGTCCCTAATCAAAACATCACCTTCTGTGTCCCCAATCAAAACATCACCTTGTGTGTCCCTAATCAAAAAGCATCACCTTGTGTGTCCCTAATCAAAAAGCATCACCTTCTGTGTCCCTAATCAAAACATCACCTTCTGTGTCCCCAATCAAAACATCACCTTGTGTGTCCCTAATCAAAACATCACCTTCTGTGTCCCTTATCAAAAAGCATCACCTTCTGTGTCCTTAATCAAAACATCACCTTCTGTGTCCCTAATCAAAAAGCATCACCTTCTGTGTCCCCAATCAAAACATCACCTTGTGTGTCCCTAATCAAAACATCACCTTCTGTGCCCCTCATAAAAACATCACCCTCTGTGCCCCTAATCAAAACATCACCTTCTGTGCCCCTAATCAAAACATCACCTTCTGTGTCCCTAATCAAAACATCACCTTGTGTGTCCCTAATCAAAACATCACCTTGTGTGTCCCTAATCAAAACATCACCTTGTGTGTCCCTAATCAAAAAACATCACCTTGTGTGTCCCTAATCAAAACATCACCTTCTGTGCCCCTAATCAAAACATCACCTTCTGTGCCCCTAATCAAAACATCACCTTCTGTGCCCCTAATCAAAACATCACCTTCTGTGTCCCTAATCAAAACATCACCTTCTGTGCCCCTAATCAAAACATCACCTTCTGTGTCCCTAATCAAAAAGCATCACCTTCTGTGTCACTAATCAAAACATCACCTTCTGTGTCCCTAATCAAAACATCACCTTGTGTGTCCCTAATCAAAACATCACCTTCTGTGTCCCTAATCAAAACATCACCTTGTGTGTCCCTAATCAAAACATCACCTTCTGTGTCCCTAATCAAAACATCACCTTGTGTGTCCCTAATCAAAACACCACCTTCTGTGTCCCTAATCAAAACATCACCTTCTGTGCCCCTAATCAAAACATCACCTTGTGTGTCCCTAATCAAAACATCACCTTGTGTGTCCCTAATCAAAACATCACCTTCTGTGTCCCTAATCAAAACATCACCTTGTGTGTCCCTAATCAAAACATCACCTTGTGTGCCCCTAATCAAAACACCACCTTCTGTGTCCCTAATCAAAACATCACCTTCTGTGTCCCTAATCAAAACATCACCTTCTGTGCCCCTAATCAAAACATCACCTTCTGTGCCCCTAATCAAAACATCACCTTGTGTGTCCCTAATCAAAAAGCATCACCTTCTGTGTCCCTTATCAAAAAGCATCACCTTCTGTGTCCTTAATCAAAACATCACCTTCTGTGTCCCTAATCAAAACATCACCTTCTGTGTCCCTAATCAAAACATCACCTTCTGTGTCCCTAATCAAAACATCACCTTGTGTGTCCCTAATCAAAACATCACCTTCTGTGCCCCTAATCAAAACACCACGTTCTGTGTCCCTAATCAAAACATCACCTTCTGGGTCCCTAATTTAAACATCACCCTTTGCGTCCATTTGCAGCCTTAATGTAACACAGGACTGTCTGCAGTGCTAATCTAACACGGAACTGTCTGCAGCCTTAATCTAGCACAGGACTGTCTGCAGCCTTAATCTAACACAGGACTGTCTGCAGCCCTAATCTAACACAGGACTGTCTGCAGTCCTAATCTAACACAGGACTGTCTGCAGCCTTAATCTGACATGACTCTCTGCAGTCCTAATCTAACACAGGACTCTATGCAGTCGTAATGTAATACAGGACTGTCTGCAGTCCTAATCTAACACAGGACTGTCTGCAGCCTTAATCTAACACAGGACTGTCTGCAGTCCTAATCTAACACAGGACTCTCTGCAGCCTTAATCTGACAGGACTGTCTGCAGCCTTAATCTGACAGGACTCTCTGCAGTCCTAATCTAACACAGGACTGTCTACGGCCTTAATCTAACACAGGACTGTCTGCAGCCTTAATCTAACACAGGACTGTCTGCAGCCATAATCTGACATGACTCTCTGCAGCCCTAATCTAACACAGGACTTTCTACGGCCTTAATCTGACAGGACTGTCTGCAGCCTTACTCTGACACAGGACTGTCTGCAGCCTTACTCTGACACAGGACTGTCTGCAGCCTTAATCTAACACAGGACTGTCTGCAGCCCTAATCTAACACAGGACTGTCTGCAGCCCTAATCTAACACAGGACTGTCTACAGTTGTAATCTAACACAGGACTCTCTGCAGTCCTAATCTAACACAGGACTCTCTGCAGTCCTAATCTAACACAGGACTGTCTGCAGTTGTAATCTAACACAGGACTCTCTGCAGCCCTAATCTAACACAGGACTGTCTGCAGCCCTAATCTAACACAGGACTGTCTGCAGTTGTAATCTAACACAGGACTGTCTGCAGTCCTAATCTAACACAGGACTGTCTGCAGTTGTAATCTGACAGGACTCTCTGCAGTCCTAATCTAACACAGGACTGTCTGCAGCCCTAATCTAACACAGGACTGTCTGCAGCCTTAATCTGACAGGACTGTCTGCAGTCCTAATCTAACACAGGACTGTCTGCAGCCTTAATCTAACACAGGACTGTCTGCAGCCTTAATCTAACACAGGACTCTGCAGTCCTAATCTAACACAGGACTGTCTGCAGCCCTAATCTAACACAGGACTGTCTGCAGTTGTAATCTAACACAGGACTCTCTGCAGTCCTAATCTAACACAGGACTGTCTGCAGCCTTAATCTAACACAGGACTGTCTGCAGTTGTAATCTAACACAGGACTGTCTGCAGCCCTAATCTAACCCAGGACTGTCTGCAGCCTTAATCTAACACAGGACTGTCTGCAGTTGTAATCTAACACAGGACTGTCTGCAGTCCTAATCTAACACAGGACTGTCTGCAGTTGTAATCTAACACAGGACTCTCTGCAGTCCTAATCTAACACAGGACTGTCTGCAGTTGTAATCTAACACAGGACTCTGCAGTCCTAATCTAACACAGGACTGTCTGCAGTCCTAATCTAACACAGGACTGTCTGCAGTCCTAATCTAACACAGGACTGTCTGCAGTCCTAATCTAACACAGGACTGTCTGCAGTTGTAATCTGACACAGGACTGTCAGCAGCCTTAATCTAACACAGGACTGTCTGCAGTCCTAATCTAACACAGGACTGTCTGCAGTCCTAATCTAACCCAGGACTGTCAGCAGCCTTAATCTAACACAGGACTGTCTGCAGTCCTAATCTAACACAGGACTGTCTGCAGTCCTAATCTAACCCAGGACTGTCTGCAGTCCTAATCTAACACAGGACTGTCTGCAGTCCTAATCTAACACAGGACTGTCTGCAGTTGTAATCTGACACAGGACTGTCAGCAGCCTTAATCTAACACAGGACTGTCTGCAGTCCTAATCTAACACAGGACTGTCTGCAGTCCTAATCTAACACAGGACTCTGCAGTCCTAATCTAACACAGGACTGTCTGCAGTCCTAATCTAACACAGGACTGTCTGCAGTCCTAATCTAACACAGGACTGTCTGCAGTCCTAATCTAACACAGGACTGTCTGCAGTCCTAATCTAACACAGGACTGTCTGCAGTCCTAATATAACACAGGACTGTCTGCAACCTTAATCTAACACAGGACTGTCTGCAGCCTTACTCTGACACAGGACTGTCTGTAACCTTACTCTAACACAGGACTGTCTGTAACCTTACTCTAACACAGGACTGTCTGCAACCTTACTCTAACACAGGACTGTCTGCAACCTTACTCTGACACAGGACTGTCAACAGCCTTACTCTGACGCAGGACTGTCTGCAACCTTACTCTGACACAGGACTGTCAACAGCCTTACTCTGACACAGGACTGTCAGCAGCCTTACTCTGACACAGGACTGTCAACAGCCTTACTCTGACGCAGGACTGTCTGCAACCTTACTCTGACGCAGGACTGTCTGCAACCTTACTCTAACACAGGACTGTCTGCAACCTTACTCTGACACAGGACTGTCAACAGCCTTACTCTGACACAGGACTGTCAACAGCCTTACTCTGACACAGGACTGTCAACAGCCTTACTCTGACACAGGACTGTCAACAGCCTTACTCTGACGCAGGACTGTCAACAGCCTTACTCTGACGCAGGACTGTCTGCAACCTTACTCTGACACAGGACTGTCAACAGCCTTACTCTGACACAGGACTGTCAACAGCCTTACTCTGACACAGGACTGTCTGCAACCTTACTCTGACGCAGGACTGTCAACAGCCTTACTCTGACGCAGGACTGTCTGCAGCCTTACTCTGACACAGGACTGTCAACAGCCTTACTCAGACACAGGACTGTCAACAGCCTTAATCTAACACAGGACTGTCTGCAACCTTAGTCTAACACAGGACTGTCTGCAGTCTTAATCTGACACAGGACTGTCAGAAGCCTTACTCTGACACAGGACTGTCTGCAGTCTTACTCTGACACAGGACTGTCTGCAGTCCTAATCTAACACAGGACTGTCTGCAGCCTTACTCTGACACAGGACTGTCTGCAGTCTTAATCTATAATCTGACACAGGACTGTCTGCAGTCTTAATCTATAATCTGACACAGGACTGTCTGCAGTCTTAATCTGACACAGGACTGTCAGCAGCCTTACTCTGACACAGGACTGTCTGCAGTCTTAATCTATAATCTGACACAGGACTGTCTGCAGCCTTAATCTGACACAGGACTGTCAGCAGCCTTACTCTAACACAGGACTGTCAACAGCCTTACTCTGACGCAGGACTGTCTGCAACCTTACTCTGACACAGGACTGTCAACAGCCTTACTCTGACACAGGACTGTCAGCAGCCTTACTCTGACACAGGACTGTCAACAGCCTTACTCTGACGCAGGACTGTCTGCAACCTTACTCTGACGCAGGACTGTCTGCAACCTTACTCTAACACAGGACTGTCTGCAACCTTACTCTGACACAGGACTGTCAACAGCCTTACTCTGACACAGGACTGTCAACAGCCTTACTCTGACACAGGACTGTCAACAGCCTTACTCTGACACAGGACTGTCAACAGCCTTACTCTGACACAGGACTGTCAACAGCCTTACTCTGACACAGGACTGTCAACAGCCTTACTCTGACGCAGGACTGTCAACAGCCTTACTCTGACGCAAGACTGTCTGCAACCTTACTCTGACACAGGACTGTCAACAGCCTTACTCTGACACAGGACTGTCAACAGCCTTACTCTGACACAGGACTGTCTGCAACCTTACTCTGACGCAGGACTGTCAACAGCCTTACTCTGACGCAGGACTGTCTGCAGCCTTACTCTGACACAGGACTGTCAACAGCCTTACTCAGACACAGGACTGTCAACAGCCTTAATCTAACACAGGACTGTCTGCAACCTTAGTCTAACACAGGACTGTCTGCAGTCTTAATCTGACACAGGACTGTCAGCAGCCTTACTCTGACACAGGACTGTCTGCAGTCTTACTCTGACACAGGACTGTCTGCAGTCCTAATCTAACACAGGACTGTCTGCAGCCTTACTCTGACACAGGACTGTCTGCAGTCTTAATCTATAATCTGACACAGGACTGTCTGCAGTCTTAATCTATAATCTGACACAGGACTGTCTGCAGTCTTAATCTGACACAGGACTGTCAGCAGCCTTACTCTGACACAGGACTGTCTGCAGTCTTAATCTATAATCTGACACAGGACTGTCTGCAGCCTTAATCTGACACAGGACTGTCAGCAGCCTTACTCTAACACAGGACTGTCTGCAGTCCTAATCTAACACAGGACTGTCTGCAGCCCTAATCTAACACAGGACTGTCTGCAGCCCTAATCTAACACAGGACTGTCTGCAGCCCTAATCTAACACAGGACTGTCTGCAACCTTACTCTGACACAGGACTGTCAGCAGCCTTACTCTGACACAGGACTGTCTGCAGCCTTACTCTGACACAGGACTGTCTGCAGTCCTAATCTAACACAGGACTGTCTGCAGTCCTAATCTAACACAGGACTGTCTGCAGTCCTAATCTAACACAGGACTGTCTGCAACCGTAATCTAACACAGGACTGTCTGCAACCGTAATCTAACACAGGACTGTCTGCAACCTTAATCTAACACAGGACTGTCTGCAGTCTCCCACACCTGGGAGGTCCCCTGTGTTCCTGTCAAAAACCGCCCATATCTGGGAGGTCTTCTGTGTTCCTGTCAAAAACATCCCATATCTGGGAGGTCTTCTGTGTTCCTGTCCAAAACCGCCCATATCTGGGAGGTCCCGGTGTTCCTGTCAAAAAAAGCCCATATCTGTGTAGCACATACCTGCTCAATAGCTTTCTTCATAACATCTACGTTTTTCTCAGGGGTCTCTCCCGTTTCATAGAACTTCAATCGGTCTTCAACTTGTTGTTTTAAATGCTCACCAAACACTTGAGTTGGGTACTCTTGAAACAGAAAAGAAAACTACTGTTACATTGTTGACATCAAACCAACTCAATTATTGTGTGCAGCTAAACCAGCCCTCCACAAAATTAGTCAAGTAAGTGAAAATATGAACAGTAAAAAAAACTTGCAAATCCATCTTTGATTGAGTGTCAAGTTTCTGGAATATGAGTTTGTACGATTTAAGTGCCGCAACAATATAAAGTTGCAAATAAAATCGTGTGGAATACCCCCTAGTGGTTCTGAAGAATCTGAGACTAACTGAAGACAAGACGGACGTTTTGAGGCCAAAACTTGATCAACTCTAAATGTCTTAATAAATAAGCAGTTAATAAAATTTCATGAAATTTCGCCAAGTGGTTCTGGAGATATCTGACAGCAAATAACAAGAGTTCAGTGAACTGATCTTGGCGACCACCATACAACACTATCAGAAAGTGAGGCTGCTTGTAAACGGATCGCAAATTTGATATGTGAAATTGATTTCTTCAGTTGGTGGCTGGCTGGAAAAGAAGAAAGTTTCTTCGGTAGAAAGTGGCTGTTATCTGAAAACCCCAAACCAACTTTCTTCAAAGAGGCCTCACATTAACGCTACTTACAGGAGCTACATGTACTTGCACACAGGCCAGTCAGTGATATCGATTGTTTGAGTCCTGTGCACAATTAAAATTTACTCTATTTAAACATCAAGATTTTAATTTTAAAGGAACTTCAAACACTCATGCAACATGAAGTATTTAACAACTTCCAATAGAACATCTCAATACTGTATTTACCAGAGAAACAATCAATTCTTGACGCAATGGAACATTTGTTGGCCAAATAACGTGAAATTCGTCCTTTATTCTTTGCACCTGCTCGCCCAATAAAAGTGGAGTGAAAAATGAGACCATATTTGGGAGTGTTTCCTTTGGTCTTCAGAGCTCTGAAAAAAAAAGAACCAATAAGATAAAATCATATCAATTTATGTTTAAAATGTTTTATTATTAGTTATATGACGCCCTTGCGTGGGTATACGGGTAGATATTTGGTGTCTGACATTAATATTTTTTCCGAGGCGAAGCCGAGGAAAAATATCTGTCAGACACCAAATATCTACCCGTATACCCACGCAAGGGCGTCATATAACGAATTTATCACCATCCAGAGCAGTTTGTTTACTCAAAAAAAGAGTATATTCAGCTGTTCTCTATTCGATTAGTTCACAAAATGTCATGGATTGAGTGTTGAGCAAGGCCTAAATCACGTCGCGAAATAAAAAAATTCTATTGTGACGTTGCAAAGTTATATCGGTTTTCACGATCTTTGAGACAAGCATAGCGTTCAATGCTGACGAAACAACATTCTAAACTGACGTCACAATAGGATTTCGTCTTGACTGAAGAATGCTGTGACGCACCAAGACCTTCACTCCGTGGTAATAACAGCGCGTGAGATCTTAACTCCGGGGTTATACAGAATCAAATATATACCCGGAAAGCACTGGGATGCAGACTCACATTCCGGGCGTTTCGACCAATCAAATGCCAAGAAATTTCTCTCAATGGTGATAATATTTTACATATACTTGTCTCCATTTGCTAGATTCTAACCTAAGGCAACTACAAGGTCGCCATGATAAAATAAAAACAAAACATGAGTTTGGGGAAACACAGTGACTGCGACCATATCAAAACAAATCCTTCCATAAATTTGAATTTATGCTGTGACAACAAAAAGAAAAAACCTAAAGCCATTTGTATCAAATTCACATGGGCTACTTAGATCAACAATCATTAACTGGAATTGTACTCGGTACAAGTTCTCCATTACTTCTAAATCAACATGTTATACAATCAACATGTTGTTTGTTCACATTGTCTATACAATCAACATGTTCTTTGTTCACATTGTCTATACAATCAACATGTTCTTTGTTCACATTGTCTATACAATCAACATGTTCTTTGTTCACATTGTCTATACAATCAACATGTTGTTTGTTCACATTGTCTATACAATCAACATGTTCTTTGTTCACATTGTCTATACAATCAACATGTTCTTTGTTCACATTGTCTATACAATCAACATGTTGTTTGTTCACATTGTCTATACAATCAACATGTTCTTTGTTCACATTGTCTATACAATCAACATGTTCTTTGTTCACATTGTCTATACAATCAACATGTTCTTTGTTCACATTGTCTATACAATCAACATGTTGTTTGTTCACATTGTCTATACAATCAACATGTTCTTTGTTCACATTGTCTATACAATCAACATGTTCTTTGTTCACATTGTCTATACAATCAACATGTTGTTTGTTCACATTGTCTATACAATCAACATGTTGTTTGTTCACATTGTCTATACAATCAACATGTTCTTTGTTCACATTGTCTATACAATCAACATGTTCTTTGTTCACATTGTCTATACAATCAACATGTTGTTTGTTCACATTGTCTATACAATCAACATGTTCTTTGTTCACAATGTCTTTAAACAAGCATTAAATCCACTTTCTCAATATAGCTTAGATTATGACGTTCCATTTTTTTTCTCCAGAAAACATTTCATAATTTTCTCTTACTTAAACAAATGTAATTGGCAATTACGCAGCTCGAGTAGATTTGAAAACTTTTTAATAATGTTGTTTATCAACTTGATTATGGACAAATAGAAGTGCTGTTTATTACAGATCATATGAAGCAGTGTGTTGAGACAGAGGTCTATGGAGTGGAATAGAAATTGGTATAAGGATAAAAAAGGTATGTCGGAGCGGCTATGGACATGTCTTTTTACAGTTGGCAAAAATTCAAGTATTTGTTTCAGCACTAATACTTATACCAAGATTACCTGAAAAGAGCTTTTTCTGCACCCAGAATTTGTACTGTGGATGCTGGGTATTTAGCCAGATTAGTTAAACTACCAGCATGGGAAATCAGGCGGGCACCAACCTGGAAAAATAAAACTTATTATAACAAATATTTATGTGTCAATATGTCTTATTAGAAATCAACAAGTTAATGGAATAATGTTATTAACTGAGCAAATTAAGTGTTTATAGAAAAATCAACGAAGGTGATCACCCATGAGGTGGTCTGTATGTGTAGGTGATCACCCATGAGGTGGTCTGTATGTGTAGGTGATCACCCATGAGGTGGTCTGTATGTGTAGGTGATCACCCATGAGGTGATCTGTATGCAGGGCTCGAAATTAAGATTTTTTAATTTGTTGTTTCAGGGGCAACCACAGCAACAGATCTGCTTGTCCCAGGAATAAAGCAATTGTCCGAAAAAAATTTTAACCCGCGACTAGATCTTTTAAACGCGTGTCGTGCAGTTTGTCGACGGGTTGGCCATATTTTGCTCTACCTGCGTCTGTTTTGCTCTAGCTTCTAATTTCTCTTTGTGGCGTTTCATCTGTATTGTCGTCTTGTATCTGTATTGGCCTCTATTCGCTCCTATCATAGCACGGCATATATATAAGTGTATACAATTAGAAACTTGTCTCCATGGTTGTTTTAGACAAGAAGATTTTCCCTGTGCTCGTGTGTTTCAGTGATCATAAATATATATATGAGTGTTTAGAGTTGAGAAAGTCTAGACAAATGGGAAGGCCTGATCTTCACCCAGGATAAAATGTTAGGCCTAGTCTATATATACTATATATTATGTTTAAATAGGCCTAGTCTATATATACTATATATTATGTTTAGTTTTCATATCTCATTAATCTGCATATGTAATAGCTATATAGTACATAACCTCTTGTAAATTTGTATTGATATAATGTTATCGTTTACTTTGTCATTGTTGTAGTACACTGCCACATATTTGGTGTTTTGTACAATACAATTGAATTGAATTGTCACTCTGGCTTAGCTTTCCACGCGTGAATCCGCTTTTTAAAAGTAACGTTTCGACTGTCAGACAGCAGCGCTGTAGCAGATGTTTACCTGACTATGCACACGCACGCATTTATACCGAAAAATAAGCAGTTGTCATGCGCGCTGACCTTTATTAGGTGCGGGATCAAGCGCATGTGTTGTGCGAGAGCCGGAATTTAGACAGGAGTACCTCCCTTAATTGAAAATGGCGACCGTTAGACGCACTGATTTCGGAGGCAAATCAACAAGTGACAGTTTTCTCAGTTTTGGGCTTATGCGCTTGGCCTGAAAAAACACTTGTCCCGGACTGTCAATACTGGTTGCTCCTAATAAAAATTGCTTGTCCAGGGCAAGCGGACAATCGCTAATTTCGAGCCCTGGTATGTGTAGGTGATCACCCATGAAGTGATCTGCACCTGTGGGTGATCACCCAAGAAGTGATCTGTATGTGTAGGTGATCAACCACGGAGTGATCTGTATGTGTAGGTGATCACCCATGAAGAGATCTGCACCTGTGGGTGATCACCCAAAAAAAGATCTGTATATGTATGTGTAGGTGATCACCCATGAAGTGATCTACATGTGTAGGTGATCACCCATGAAATGATCTGTATATGTAGGTGATCAACCATGTAGTGATCTACATGTGTAGATGATCACCCATGAAGTGATATGTACGTGTAGGTTATCACCCATGAAGTGATCTGTATGTGTAGGTGATCACCCATGAAGTGATCTGTATGTGTAGGTGATCACTCAAGTGATCTGCACCTGTGGGTGATCACCCAAGAAGTGATCTGTATGTGTAGGTGATCACCCATGAAGTGATCTGTATGTGTAGGTGATCACTCAAGTGATCTGTATGTGTAGGTGATCACCCATGAGGTGATCTGTATGTGTAGGTGATCACCCTTAAGTGATCTGTATGTGTAAGTGATCTGTATGTGTAGGTGATCACCCAAGAAGTGATCTGTATGTGTAGGTGATCACCCATGGAGTGGTGTGTAGGTGATCACCAATGAAGTGGTCTGTATGTGTAGGTGATCACCCATGGAGTGGTCTGTATGTGTAGGTGATCACCCATGAAGTGATCTACATGTGTAGGTGATCACCCATTAAGTGATCTGTATGTGTAGGTGATCACCAATGAAGTGATCTGTATGTGGAGGTGATCACCCATGGAGTGGTCTGTATGTGTAGGCGATCACCCATGAAGTGTTCTACATGTGTAGGTGATCACCCAAGAAGTGATCTACATGTGTAGAAGATCACCCATGTAGTGATCTACATGTGTAGGTGATCACCCATGAAGTGATCTGTATGTGATGGTGATCACCCAAGAAGTGATCTACATGTGTAGGTGATCACCCAAGTGATCTACATGTGTAGGTGATCACCCAAGTGATCTGTATTTGTAGGTGATCACCAATGAAGTGATCTGTATGTGTAGGTGATCACCCATGAAGTGATCTGTACGTGTAGGTGATCACCCAAAAAGTGATCTACATGTGTAGGTGATCACCAAAGTGATCTGTATGTGTAGGTGATCACCCATGAAGTGATCTACATGTGTAGGTGATCACCCATGTAGTGATCTGTATGTGTAGGTGATCACCCATGTAGTGATCTGTATGTGTAGGTGATCACCCAAAAAGTGATCTGTATGTGTAGGTGATCACCCATGGAGTGGTCTGTATGTGTAGGTGATCACCAATGAAGTGATCTGTATGTGATGGTGATCCCCAATGAAGTGATCTGTATGTGTAGGTGATCACCCAAGAAGTGATCTGTATGTGTAGGTGATCACCCATGAAGTGATCTACATGTGTAAGTGATCACCCAAGAAGTGATCTGTATGTGTAGGTGATCAACCATGTAGTGATCTACATGTGTAGGTGATCGCCTGAGTGATCTGTATGTGTAGGTGATCACCCATGAAGTGATCTGTATGTGTAGGTGATCAACCATGTAGTGATCTACATGTGTAGGTGATCACCAATGAAGTGATCTGTATGCGTAGGTGATCAACCATGTAGTGATCTACATGTTCAGGTGATCACCTATGAGGTGATCACCCATGAAGTGATCTACATGTGTAGTTGTAGTTAGTGTAGGTGATCACCCATGTAGTGAGTGTAGGTGATCACCCATGTAGTGAGTGAGTGTAGGTGATCACCCATGTAGTGAGTGAGTGTAGGCGATCACCCATGTAGTGATTGAGTGTAGGTGATCACCCATGTAGTGAGTGTAGGTGATCACCCATGTAGTGAGTGAGTGTAGGCGATCACCCATGTAGTGAGTGAGTGTAGGCGATCACCCATGTAGTGATTGAGTGTAGGTGATCACCCATGTAGTGAGTGTAGGTGATCACCCATGTAGTGAGTGAGTGTAGGTGATCACCCATGTAGTGAGTGAGTGTAGGCGATCACCCATGTAGTGAGTGAGTGTAGGTGATCACCCATGTAGTGAGTGTAGGTGATCACCCATGTAGTGAGTGAGTGTAGGTGATCACCCATGTAGTGAGTGAGTGTAGGTGATCACCCATGTAGTGAGTGAGTGTAGGTGATCACCCATGTAGTGAGTGAGTGTAGGTGATCACCCATGTAGTGAGTGAGTGTAGGTGATCACCCATGTGTTGAGTGAGTGTAGGTGATCACCCTTGTGGTGAGTGAGTGTAGGTGATCACCCATGTGGTGAGTGAGTGTAGGTGATCACCCATGTGGTGAGTGAGTGTAGGTGATCACCCATGTGGTGAGTGAGTGTAGGTGATCACCCATGTGGTGAGTGAGTGTTGGTGATCACCCATGTAGTGAGTGAGTGTAGGTGATCACCCATGTAGTGAGTGAGTGTAGGTGATCACCCATGTAGTGAGTGAGTGTAGGTGATCACCCATGTAGTGAGTGAGTGTAGGTGATCACCCATGTAGTGAGTGAGTGTAGGCGATCACCCATGTAGTGAGTGAGTGTAGGCGATCACCCATGTAGTGATTGAGTGTAGGTGATCACCCATGTAGTGAGTGTAGGTGATCACCCATGTAGTGAGTGAGTGTAGGCGATCACCCATGTAGTGAGTGAGTGTAGGCGATCACCCATGTAGTGATTGAGTGTAGGCGATCACCCATGTAGTGAGTGAGTGTAGGCGATCACCCATGTGGTGAGTGAGTGTAGGCGATCACCCATGTAGTGAGTGTAGGTGATCACCCATGTAGTGAGTGAGTGTAGGTGATCACCCATGTGGTGAGTGAGTGTAGGTGATCACCCATGTGGTGAGTGAGTGTAGGTGATCACCCATGTGTTGAGTGAGTGTAGGTGATCACCCTTGTGGTGAGTGAGTGTAGGTGATCACCCATGTGGTGAGTGAGTGTAGGTGATCACCCATGTGGTGAGTGAGTGTAGGTGATCACCCATGTGGTGAGTGAGTGTAGGTGATCACCCATGTAGTGAGTGAGTGTAGGTGATCACCCATGTAGTGAGTGAGTGTAGGTGATCACCCATGTAGTGAGTGAGTGTAGGTGATCACCCATGTAGTGAGTGAGTGTAGGTGATCACCCATGTAGTGAGTGAGTGTAGGTGATCACCCATGTAGTGATTGAGTGTAGGTGATCACCCATGTAGTGAGTGAGTGTAGGTGATCACCCGTGTAGTCAGTGAGTGTAGGTGATCACCCATGTAGTCAGTGAGTGTAGGTGATCACCCATGTTGTGAGTGAGTGTAGGTGATCACCCATGTAGTGAGCGAGTGTAGGTCATCACCCATGTAAATCGGCAGTAACCAGGTTTTCAGGTCAAGTGTTGGCTAAATATTCACAAGTCGGCAGTAACCAGGTTTTCAGGCCTCGTATTGGCTATATATCCATAAGTCGGCAGTAACCAGGTTTTCAGGCCTCGTATTGGCTATATATCCATAAGTCGGCAGTAAGCAGGTTTTCAGGTCAAGTGTTGGCTAAATATCCATAAGTCGGCAGTAAGCAGGTTTTCAGGTAAAGTGTTGGCTAAATATCCATAAATCGGCAGTAAGCAGGTTTTCAGGCCTGGTGTTGACTAAATATCCATAAGTCTGCAGTAACCAGGTTTTCAGGTCTCGTGTTGACTAAATATCCATAAGTCGGCAGTAACCAGGTTTTCAGGCCTGGTGTTGACTAAATATCCATAAGTCTGCAGTAACCAGGTTTTCAGGTCTCGTGTTGACTAAATATCCATAAGTCTGCAGTAACCAGGTTTTCAGGTAAAGTGTTAACTATATATCCATAAATCTGCAGTAACCAGGTTTTCAGGTAAAGTGTTAACTATATATCCATAAATCTGCAGTAACCAGGTTTTCAGGTAAAGTGTTAACTATATATCCATAAATCGGCAGTAACCAGGTTTTCAGGCCTCGTGTTGGCTATATATTCATAAGTCTGCAGTAACCAGGTTTTCAGGTAAAGTGTTGGCTAAATATCCATAAATCTGCAGTAACCAGGTTTTCAGGTAAAGTGTTAACTATATATCCATAAATCTGCAGTAACCAGGTTTTCAGGTAAAGTGTTGGCTAAATATTCATAAGTCTGCAGTAACCAGGTTTTCAGGTCTCGTGTTGACTAAATATCCATAAGTCTGCAGTAACCAGGTTTTCAGGTCTCGTGTTGACTAAATATCCATAAGTCTGCAGTAACCAGGTTTTCAGGTCAAGTGTTGGCTAAATATCCATAAGTCTGCAGTAAGCAGGTTTTCAGGTCAAGTGTTGGCTAAATATCCATAAGTCTGCAGTAACCAGGTTTTCAGGTAAAGTGTTGGCTAAATATCCATAAGTCTGCAGTAAGCAGGTTTTCAGGTAAAGTGTTAACTAAATATCCATAAGTCTGCAGTAAGCAGGTTTTCAGGCCTCGTGTTGGCTAAATATCCATAAATCGGCAGTAAGCAGGTTTTCAGGCCTCGTGTTGAACATCCATAAGTCGGCAGTAACCAGGTTTTCAGGTCAAGTGTTGGCTAAATATCCATAAGTCGGCAGTAACCAGGTTTTCAGGCCTCGTGTTGGCTAAATATCCATAAGTCTGCAGTAACCAGGTTTTCAGGTCAAGTGTTGGCTAAATATCCATAAGTCTGCAGTAAGCAGGTTTTCAGGTCTCGTGTTGGCTAAATATCCATAAGTCTGCAGTAACCAGGTTTTCAGGTCAAGTGTTGGCTAAATATCCATAAGTCGGCAGTAACCAGGTTTTCAGGCCTCGTGTTGGCTAAATATCCATAAGTCGGCAGTAACCAGGTTTTCAGGTCAAGTGTTGGCTAAATATCCATAAATCTGCAGTAACAAGGTTTTCAGGCCTCGTGTTGGCTAAATATCCATAAGTCGGCAGTAACCAGGTTTTCAGGCCTCGTGTTGGCTAAATATCCATAAATCTGCAGTAAGCAGGTTTTCAGGTCAAGTGTTGGCTAAATATCCATAAGTCTGCAGTAAGCAGGTTTTCCGGAAGTGCACAAGAATACCATACGAAACACATGCGGGTGAAATTTATCAACATTCATGTGCAATAGCTCTCTTTATAAACAGGAAAATAAGAAATCGTTATTTATAAAAATGAATTAAAAAGGGGTGGAGTAAAACTAAATCAAACGTGAAAAAACTACAAAGCTGAAGTGATTTTCATAAACTTAAAATATGGTTGCCCCAAAGCAAAAGAGTGAAAGGCTAATTTCTCAAATAAAAGACATGTGTGTGGCAGACTGGATTACCTGTTCTCCAATCAAGGTTGATAAGTTAGGAGCTACTTGATTCATTTTACTCTGGAGATATTCATGTAAACTGCGTCGGTACTCAGCCAGGGCAATCACTCGACTAGCAAACATTTCTATATTGATCAGATCTACTGGAGAAATATCCATACCTGTAATATATAACACAGTTAAATTTGACATTTTCCTGTCAGTATAAGAACTACTGTAAAACATAACACAGTTAAATTTGACATTTTCCTGTCAGTATAAGAACTACTGTAAAACATAACACAGTTAAATTTGACATTTTCCTGTCAGTATATGAACTACTGTAAAACATAACACAGTTAAATTTGACATTTTCCTGTCAGTATATGAACTACTGTAAAACATAACACAGTTAAATTTGACATTTTCCTGTCAGTATAAGAACTACTGTAAAACATAACACAGTTAAATTTGACATTTTCCTATCAGTATATGAACTACTGTAAAACATAACACAGTGAAATTTGACATTTTCCTGTCAGTATAAGAACTACTGTAAAACATAACACAGTTAAATTTGACATTTTCCTGTCAGTATAAGAACTACTGTAAAACATAACACAGTTAAATTTGACATTTTCCTATCAGTATATGAACTACTGTAAAACATAACAAGGAAGGCTAGTGTACAGGCAGTGGGTGGAGTCGCTCGAGGTAAAGAATGAGATTTGGAAAAATATATCATTGTTGTTTATTTTTCGATACTTCAGGCACCTTTTAAAAACGGTTTGAGTTAATTACCCACCCATTGAAGATCTGGAAGCATCCCAAATGGCCTTCACCTTTCCACTATCCATTACTATTTCCTCCAACTGTTCCAAGCTGTCTTCAGTCATTTCCTTACGGTTTTTGATGAACTTCACCACACAAGCATACATGTAGTTATCAGGGACAATCTTAACCAGTTCTGGGAAGTGGTAAGAATACCACTCTCTGTAATTAGAACATTATAAACAATCAGAACTAGTTACCCCAGTTCTGGGAAGTGGTAAGAATACCACTCTCTGTAATTAAAACATTATAAACAATCAGAACTAGTTACCCCAGTTCTCTGGAAGTGGTAAGAATACCACTATCTGTAATTAGAACATTATAAACAATCAGAACTAGTTACCCCAGTACTGGGAACTGGTAACAATACCACTCTCTGTAATTAGAACATTAGAAATGACCAAGAAATAATTCGATAACCCATTCCAAATACATTGGCCAGTTTTGAGCCACTCAGAAAATGGCATGGTCTAAGGGAGATAATCCATTACACATACATTGGCCAGCTTTGAGCGAGTTAGAAAATGGCATTGTCTAAGGGAGATAACCCATTCCAAATACATTGACCAGTTTTGAGCGAGTCAGAAAATGGCATTGTCTAAGGGAGATAATCCATTACACATACATTGGCCAGTTTTGAGCGAGTTAGAAAATGGCATTGTCTAAGGGAGATAACCCATTCCAAATACATTGACCAGTTTTGAGCGAGTCAGAAAATGGCATTGTCTAAGGGAGATAATCCATTACACATACATTGGCCAGTTTTGAGCGAGTCAGAAAATGGCATTGTCTAAGGGAGATAATCCATTACACATACATTGGCCAGCTTTGAGCGAGTTAGAAAATGGCATTGTCTAAGGGAGATAACCCATTCCAAATACATTGACCAGTTTTGAGCGAGTCAGAAAATGGCATTGTCTAAGGGAGATAATCCATTACACATACATTGACCAGTTTTGAGCGAGTCAGAAAATGGCATTGTCTAAGGGAGATAATCCATTACACATACATTGACCAGTTTTGAGCGAGTCAGAAAATGGCATTGTCTAAGGGAGATAATCCATTACACATACATTGGCCAGTTTTGAGCGAGTCAGAAAATGGCGTTGTCTAAGGGAGATAATCCATTACACATACATTGACCAGTTTTGAGCGAGTCAGAAAATGGCATTGTCTAAGGGAGATAATCCATTACACATACATTGACCAGTTTTGAGCGAGTCAGAAAATGGCATTGTCTAAGGGAGATAATCCATTACACATACATTGACCAGTTTTGAGCGAGTCAGAAAATGGCATTGTCTAAGGGAGATAATCCATTACACATACATTGACCAGTTTTGAGCGAGTCAGAAAATGGCATTGTCTAAGGGAGATAATCCATTACACATACATTGGCCAGTTTTGAGCGAGTCAGAAAATGGCATTGTCTAAGGGAGATAATCCATTACACATACATTGACCAGTTTTGAGCGAGTCAGAAAATGGCATTGTCTAAGGGAGATAATCCATTACACATACATTGGCCAGTTTTGAGCGAGTCAGAAAATGGCATTGTCTAAGGGAGATAATCCATTACACATACATTGGCCAGTTTTGAGCGAGTCAGAAAATGGCATTGTCTAAGGGAGATAATCCATTACACATACATTGGCCAGTTTTGAGCGAGTCAGAAAATGGCATTGTCTAAAGGCCCGTTCACACTGTGCCATTTGTCGTATCGACTTGTAGGATGCGATGAAAATAAATGATTCTAATTGGTGAATAAGATTTAACAACCAATCAAAAGCATCCATTTTAATCGCATCCTACAAGTCGATACGACAAATCGCACAGTGTGAACGGGCCTTAAGGGAGATAATCCATTACACATACATTGGCCAGTTTTGAGCGAGTCAGAAAATGGCATTGTCTAAGGGAGATAATCCATTACACATACATTGGCCAGTTTTGAGCGAGTCAGAAAATGGCATTGTCTAAGGGAGATAATCCATTACACATACATTGGCCAGCTTTGAGCGAGTTAGAAAATGGCATTGTCTAAGGGAGATAACCCATTCCAAATACATTGACCAGTTTTGAGCGAGTCAGAAAATGGCATTGTCTAAGGGAGATAATCCATTACACATACATTGGCCAGTTTTGAGCGAGTCAGAAAATGGCATTGTCTAAGGGAGATAATCCATTACACATACATTGGCCAGTTTTGAGCGAGTCAGAAAATGGCATTGTCTAAGGGAGATAATCCATTACACATACATTGGCCAGTTTTGAGCGAGTCAGAAAATGGCATTGTCTAAGGGAGATAATCCATTACACATACATTGGCCAGTTTTGAGCGAGTCAGAAAATGGCATTGTCTAAGGGAGATAATCCAGAGGCTAACCTGATTCTCATGGAGAAAGTATTGATGTCCTTATCCAACTGGTCGAGTAGATTGATACTCTGTATAATCATATTGTCGATTCTATTCACATTGAACTTGACCTTTGCCCTGGAGTAACTGTGACCCAGACCTAGTTGAGCTTTAGAGGAGGACAGTTCTGTCAGACTGTTCACTAAGTTAGGGAAGTGTGCCCGTATACCTGCAGAAAATAACATGAAGAACTTCATTCTGATGGTACAACGTAAAGGAAAATTCACTCACAAAAGCTGAAGCAGTTAGCAAATGAAACAAGAATATTGTATCAACTATGTGAATGGGATAAGTTATATATGTAAAACGTAAAAATCTATGTGAATGAGATAAGTTATATGTAAAACGTAAAAATCTATGTGAATGGGATAAGTTATATATGTAAAACGTAAAAATCTATGTGAATGGGATAAGTTATATATGTAAAACGTAAAAATCTATGTGAATGGGATAAGTTATATGTAAAACGTAAAAATCTATGTGAATGGGATAAGTTATATATGTAAAACGTAAAAATCTATGTGAATGGGATAAGTTATATATGTAAAACGTAAAAATCTATGTGAATGGGATAAGTTATATATGTAAAACGTAAAAATCTATGTGAATGGGATAAGTTATTTGTAAAACGTAAAAATCTATGTGAATGGGATAAGTTATATATGTAAAACGTAAAAATCTATGTGAATGGGATAAGTTATATATGTAAAACGTAAAAATCTATGTGAAAGGGATAAGTTATAAGTAAAACGTAAAAATCTATGTGAATGGGATAAGTTATATGTAAAACGTAAAAATCTATGGGAATGGGATAAGTTATATGTAAAACGTAAAAATCTATGTGAATGGGATAAGTTATAAGTAAAACGAAAAAAATCTATGTGAATGGGATAAGTTATATGTAAAACGTAAAAATCTATGTGAATGGGATAAGTTATAAGTAAAACGAAAAAAATCTATGTGAATGGGAAAAGTTATGATTTTTTTTTATACGAATCTCTTTAGAGCATATTTAGTTGTATTTTTGTATTGTTATAACAAAATTATTCTGTCTTGGGAATACCCTCATACTTAGCAAGTATTTATCAATAATCTGATGTTCAGTAGCTGCTTAGGATATCAACATGTGGTCAGTATCCAGAGGCTTTTCTGATAACATTCCGTGGAAAATCTCGAACACAGCTTGAAAATTGTTAACATTGGTGACGTGGTGAAGTTCACAATTTTGTGCACACTCATAGCGACACACTTCAATATGTCAACACAAAAACTTGTCTTGAAAAGTCTGAATGCATGGAAATGTGGATTGGAAACCTTATTTTTCTTAACCAACGGAATAGAAGGTGGAAGGAATATCGGAACTGTATATAGGTACCGTTAATTTTGTGTTTTATTGAATAGACAGAGTCTGTTTGTAATATGACTATAGCTGATTTTGTGTTTGTCATCAATTTTTAAATCCAATCACATGGGAGAGTTTTGGCTTGCAGAAATCTGATCGGATACAAGTGCTTTAGTTAAGCCAATCAAAAGCACATAGATGTAATATATTCAATAAAACAACCTGAGTATTTGAAGTCAAATTGAATATATATTTCTTATAAATTGACAATTTGCTGCTGGATTTGGCTTCAACTTGAATATTTTGTAAGATTTTCACACCTAA
Organism: Lepidochitona cinerea; assembly: GCA_963971465.1. Lineage (NCBI taxonomy): Eukaryota > Metazoa > Mollusca > Polyplacophora > Chitonida > Tonicellidae > Lepidochitona > Lepidochitona cinerea. The sequence continues at coordinate 302,379 of OZ020553.1, read as the reverse complement.
TAACGGTGTTAAAAAATCGACGTCTATGAATCCCTGAAAAATATACTTGTTTATTTACACATTGAGGTAGTTCATATTTATTTGTGTATAGCATTATGCGGTTACCCACCTCTTATTTATTTGTGTATAGCATTATGCGGTTACCCACCTCTTATTTATTTGTGTATAGCATTATGCGGTTACCCACCTCTTATATAGCATTATGCGGTTACCCACCTCTTATTTGTGTATAGCATTATGCGGTTACCCACCTCTTATATAGCATTATGCGGTTACCCACCTCTTATTTGTGTATAGCATTATGCGGTTACCCACCTCTTATTTATTTGTGTATAGCATTATGCGGTTACCCACCTCTTATTTGTGTATAGCATTATGCGGTTACCCACCTCTTATTTATTTGTGTATAGCATTATGCGGTTACCCACCTCTTATTTGTGTATAGCATTATGCGGTTACCCACCTCTTATTAATTCAGGGATCACTCCAGAAAACTGACTCGTTATCCCCAATTCTTCAGATATGGAATCCCCCATCTTGCGGTCACCAATACCAAGTACAGACTTCAGCTTTTTTGTCCCTTTCGGAATGTTAGTTTCCAGAAAAAGTCTCAAGTCTTCATGAAGGACACCTTAAAGGAAATGTGATGAGCAGAATTTATATTCCAGTACAGAAACAAATCTCAGTGAAAATAGAATTGTTTTTTTAAAATAAGAAAATAATTTCTAAACAAAATATAACCAGGCTAACTTGGTTGACAGCATTGCCATTTTTGTGGAGTGAGACATCCCTACTCCCTAAATTGATTGGACAAATAGTAGGACATTCCTACTCCCCAAATGACCTACTTCCCAAATGACCTACTCCCCAAATGACCTACTTCCCAAATTGATTGGGCAAATAGTAGGACATCCCTATTCCCCAAATTGATTGGACAAATAGTTGGACATCCCGGCTCCCCCAGATTGATTGGACAAATAGTAGGACGTCCCTACTCCCTAAATTGATTGGACAAATGGTAGGACATCCCTACTCCCTAAATTGATTGGACAAATAGTAGGACATCCCTACTCCCTAAATTGATTGGACAAATAGTAGGACATCCCTACTCCCCCAAATTGACTGGACAAATAGTAGGACATCCCTACTAACCCAAATTGATTGGACAAATAGTAGGACGTCCCTACTTCCTAAATTGATTGGACAAATAGTAGGACGTCCCTACTCCCCAAATTGACTGGACAAATAGTAGGACGTCCCTACTCCCTAAATTGATTGGACAAATAGTAGGACATTCCTACTCCCCCAAATTGATTGGACAAATGGTAGGACAGCCCTACTCCCTAAATTGATTGGACAAATAGTAGGACATCCCTACTCCCTAAATTGATTGGACAAATAGTAGGACATCCCTACTCCCCCAAATTGACTGGACAAATAGTAGGACATCCCTACTCCCCCAAATTGACTGGACAAATAGTAGGACATCCCTACTAACCCAAATTGATTGGACAAATAGTAGGACGTCCCTACTTCCTAAATTGATTGGACAAATAGTAGGACGTCCCTACTCCCCAAATTGACTGGACAAATAGTAGGACATTCCTACTTCCTAAATTGATTGGACAAATAGAAGGACGTCCCTACTCCCCAAATTGACTGGACAAATGGTAGGACATCCCTACTCACCCAAATTGATTGGACAAATAGTAGGACATTCCTACTCCCCCAAATTGATTGGACAAATAGTAGGACATTCCTACTCCCCCAAATTGATTGGACAAATAGTAGGACATTCCTACTTCCTAAATTGATTGGACAAATAGAAGGACATCCCTACTCCCCCAAATTGATTGGACAAATAGTAGGACATCACTACTCCCCCAAATTGATTGGACAAATAGTAGGACATTCCTACTTCCTAAATTGATTGGACAAATAGAAGGACATCCCTACTCCCCCAAATTGATTGGACAAATAGTAGGACATTCCTACTTCCTAAATTGATTGGACAAATAGTAGGACATCCCTACTCCCCCAAATTGACTGGACAAATAGTAGGACATCCCTACTCCCCCAAATTGATTGGACAAATAGTAGGACATTCCTACTCCCCCAAATTGATTGGACAAATAGTAGGACATCCCTACTCACCCAAATTGACTGGACAAATAGTAGGACGTCCCTACTCCCCAAATTGACTGGACAAATAGTAGGACATTCCTACTCCCCTAAATTGATTGGACAAATAGTTGGACATCAATACTCCCTCAAATTGATTGGACAAATAGTAGGACATCCCTACTCCCTAAATTGATTGGACAAATAGTAGGACATCCCTACTCACCCAAATTGATTGGACAAATAGTAGGACATCCATACTCCCCAAATTGATTGGACAAATAGTAGGACATCCCTACTCCCCAAATTGATTGGACAAATAGTAGGACATTCCTACTCCCTAAATTGATTGGACAATTATTAGGACATCCCTACTCCCCAAATTGATTGGACAAATAGTTGGACATCCCTATTCCCCAAATTGATTGGACAAATAGTAGGACATCCCTGCTCCCCTAAATTGATTGGACAACTAGTAGGACATCCCTACTTCCCCAAATTGACTGGACAACAAGTAGGACATTCCTACTCACCAAAATTGATTTGACAAATAGTAGGACATCCATACTCCCCAAATTGATTGGACAACAAGTAGGACATTCCTACTCCCCAAAATTGATTTGACAAATCGTAGGACATCACTACTCCCCAAATTGACTGGACAAATAGTAGGACATCCCTATTCCCCAAATTGACTGGACAAATAGTAGGACATCCCTATTCCCCAAATTGACTGGACAAATAGTAGGACATCCCTATTCCCCAAATTGATTAGACAAATAGTAGGACATCACTACTCCCCAAATTGACTGGACAAATAGTAGGACATCCCTACTAACCCAAATTGATTGGACAAATAGTAGGACATCCCTACTCCCCCAAATTGATTGGACAAATAGTAGGACATCCCTACTCCCCAAATTGATTGGACAAATAGTAGGACATCCCTACTCCCCAAAATTGATTGGACAAATAGTAGGACATCCCTATTCCCCAAATTGATTGGACAAATAGTAGGACATCACTACTCCCCAAATTGACTGGACAAAAAGTAGGACATCCCTACTAACCCAAATTGATTGGACAAATAGTAGGACATCCCTACTCCCCCAAATTGATTGGACAAATAGTAGGACATCCCTACTCCCCCAAATTGATTGGACAAATAGTAGGACATCCCTACTCCCCCAAATTGATTGGACAAATAGTAGGACATCCCTACTTCCCCAAATTGATTGGACAAATAGTAGGACATCCCTACTCCCCCAAATTGATTGGACAAATGGTAGGACATCCCTACTCCCCAAATTGATTGGACAAATGGTAGGACATCCCTACTCCCCCAAATTGATTTGACAAATAGTAGGACATCCCTATTCCCCAAATTGATTTGACAAATAGTAGGACATCCCTACTCTCCAAAATTGATTGGACAAATAGTAGGACATTCCTACTACCCCAAATTGATTGGACAAATAGTAGGACATCCCTACTCCCCAAATTGATTGGACAAATAGTAGGACATCCCTACTCCCCAAAATTGATTGGACAAATAGTAGGACATCCCTATTCCCCAAATTGATTGGACAAATAGTAGGACATCACTACTCCCCAAATTGACTGGACAAAAAGTAGGACATCCCTACTAACCCAAATTGATTGGACAAATAGTAGGACATCCCTACTCCCCCAAATTGATTGGACAAATAGTAGGACATCCCTACTCCCCCAAATTGATTGGACAAATAGTAGGACATCCCTACTCCCCCAAATTGATTGGACAAATAGTAGGACATCCCTACTTCCCCAAATTGATTGGACAAATAGTAGGACATCCCTACTCCCCCAAATTGATTGGACAAATGGTAGGACATCCCTACTCCCCAAATTGATTGGACAAATGGTAGGACATCCCTACTCCCCCAAATTGATTGGACAAATAGTAGGACATCACTACTCCCCCAAATTGATTGGACAAATAGTAGGACATCCCTACTCCCCCAAATTGATTGGACAAATAGTAGGACATCCCTACTCCCCCAAATTGATTGGACAAATAATAGGACATCCCTACTCCCCCAAATTGATTGGACAAATAGTAGGACATCCCTACTTCCCCAAATTGATTGGACAAATAGTTGGACATCCCTACTCCCCCAAATTGATTGGACAAATAGTAGGACATCCCTACTTCCCCAAATTGATTGGACAAATAGTAGGACATTCCTACTACCCCAAATTGATTGGACAAATAGTAGGACATCCCTACTTCCCCAAATTGATTGGACAAATAGTAGGACATCCCTACTTCCCCAAATTGATTGGACAAATGGTAGGACATCCCTACTCCCCAAATTGATTGGACAAATGGTAGGACATCCCTACTCCCCCAAATTGATTGGACAAATAGTAGGACATCCCTATTCCCCAAATTGATTGGACAAATAGTAGGACATCACTACTCCCCAAATTGACTGGACAAATAGTAGGACATCCCTACTCCCCCAAATTGATTGGACAAATAGTAGGACATCCCTACTAACCCAAATTGATTGGACAAATAGTAGGACATCCCTATTCCCCAAATTGATTGGACAAATAGTAGGACATCACTACTCCCCAAATTGACTGGACAAATAGTAGGACATCCCTACTCCCCCAAATTGATTGGACAAATAGTAGGACATCCCTACTCCCCCAAATTGATTGGACAAATAGTTGGACATCCCTACTCCCCCAAATTGATTGGACAAATAGTAGGACATCCCTACTTCCCCAAATTGATTGGACAAATAGTAGGACATCCCTACTCCCCCAAATTGATTGGACAAATAGTAGGACATCCCTACTCCCCCAAATTGATTGGACAAATAGTAGGACATCCCTACTCCCCCAAATTGATTGGACAAATAATAGGACATCCCTACTCCCCCAAATTGATTGGACAAATAGTAGGACATCCCTAGTCCCCCAAATTGATTGGACAAATAGTAGGACATCCCTACTCCCCCAAATTGATTGGACAAATAATAGGACATCCCTACTCCCCCAAATTGATTGGACAAATAGTAGGACATCCCTACTTCCCCAAATTGATTGGACAAATAGTAGGACATCCCTACTCCCCCAAATTGATTGGACAAATGGTAGGACATCCCTACTCCCCCAAATTGATTGGACAAATAGTAGGACATCCCTACTCCCCCAAATTGATTGGACAAATAGTAGGACATCCCTACTCCCCCAAATTGATTGGACAAATAGTAGGACATCCCTACTCCCCCAAATTGATTGGACAAATAGTAGGACATCCCTACTCCCCCAAATTGATTGGACAAATAATAGGACATCCCTACTCCCCCAAATTGATTGGACAAATAGTAGGACATCCCTACTTCCCCAAATTGATTGGACAAATAGTAGGACATCCCTACTCCCCCAAATTGATTGGACAAATAATAGGACATCCCTACTCCCCCAAATTGATTGGACAAATAGTAGGACATCCCTACTTCCCCAAATTGATTGGACAAATAGTAGGACATCCCTACTCCCCCAAATTGATTGGACAAATGGTAGGACATCCCTACTCCCCAAATTGATTGGACAAATGGTAGGACATCCCTACTCCCCCAAATTGATTGGACAAATAATAGGACATCCCTACTCCCCCAAATTGATTGGACAAATAGTAGGACATCCCTACTCCCCCAAATTGATTGGACAAATAGTAGGACATCCCTACTCCCCCAAATTGATTGGACAACTAGTAGGACATCCCTATCCCCCAAATTGATTGGACAAATGGTAGGACATCCCTACTCCCCCAAATTGATTGGACAGTGTTTTATGGGATTTATTAGATTGGACATGGAGACATATTGGTGACTTCATTAGCTCTAATGGGTGACCAAAAAATAATTCACATGGATGAGGTATTACTCAAGATTATCCCACTTTTATCCCTGGTTTAGTAGGGGAGGAAACCGGGCTCTTCGTCCGGAGAAAATTTGGGACATTTGGCAAGTACCTGCAAACTCTTCCACTTTATGGTGATCAATAAAAAAACTCTTAAGAAAGAAATTTTATTTCAGTTTATATCCTGCAATGCAGCGATGGAAGGCATGCGAGGGACTGAGAGACAACTAAGCCCCCAGCCCAAGTTGCGGCTTAAACTTCTATTTTCGGATAATGAAAATAATCAGACCACTATATAATATATTGGTGTGGACAAGAAATCTGTGTTAGTGCGGACAAGAAATCTGTGTTGGTGCGAACAAGAAGTCTGTGTTGGTGCGGACAAGAAGTCTGTGTTGGTGCGGACAAGAAGTATGTGTTGGTGCGGACAAGAAGCCCGAGTTGGTGCGGACAAGAAATCTGTGTTGGTGCGAACAAGAAGTCTGTGTTGGTGCGGACAAGAAGTCTGTGTTGGTGCGGACAAGAAGTATGTGTTGGTGCGGACAAGAAGTCCGTGTTGGTGCGGACAAGAAGCCCGAGTTGGTGCGGACAAGAAGTCTGTGTTGGTGCGGACAAGAGGTCTGTGTTGGTGCGGACAAGAAGTCTGTGTTGGTGTGGACAAGAAGTATGTGTTGGTGTGGACAAGAAGTATGTGTTGGTGTGGACAACAAGTCTGTGTTGGTGTGGACAAGAAGTATGTGTTGGTGCGGACAAGAAGTCTATGTTGGTGTGGACAAGAACTCTGTGTTGGTGCAGACAAGAAGTCTGTGTTGGTACAGACAAGTCTGTGTTGGTGTGGACAAAAAGCCTGTGTTGGTGCGGACAAGAAGTCTGTGTTGGTGTGGACAAGAACTCTGTGTTGGTGCAGACAAGAAGTCTGTGTTGGTACAGACAAGAAGTCTGTGTTGGTGCAGACAAGAAGTCTGTGTTGGTGTAGACAAGAAATCTGTGTTGGTGTGGACAAGAAATCTGTGTTGGTGTGGACAAGAAGTCTGTGTTGGTGTGGACAAGAAGTATGTGTTGGTGTGGACAAGAAGTCTGTGTTGGTGTGGACAAGAAGTCTGTGTTGGTGCGGACAAGAAGTCTGTGTTGGTGTGGACAAGAAGTCTGTGTTGGTGCGGACAAGAAGTCCGTGTTGGTGTGGACAAGAAGTCTGTGTTGGTGCAGACAAGAGGTCTGTGTTGGTGTGGACAAGAAGTCTGTGTTGGTGTGGACAAGAAGTCTGTGTTGGTGCAGACAAGAGGTCTGTGTTGGTGTGGACAAGAAGTCTGTGTTGGTGTGGACAAGAAGTCTGTGTTGGTGCGGACAAGAAGTCTGTGTTGGTGCGGACAAGAAGTCTGTGTTGGTGCAGACAAGAAGTCTGTGTTGGTGCGGACAAGAGTTAAGTAATATTATTGAAATAATGTTTTTCAAGAGGTGGTGTGAAGTGATCTTGGAATATTTTGACAATAAACATTTTCAAAAAGTGGTTTTACATACCCTCGGACACACTGTTCATATTCTCCAGAGCATTAGTTCCACTTTTAAAGGGGGAGAAAGCCACTAGCTTTACAATAGAATGGAATTTTGTGAGTTCTGTAACGCTTCGTTCAACTTCAGGTAACATCATCGCAATTTCTTCAAATTCTTTAACTCTGAACAAGGCATATCCAGAGGCATGCTCAAAAAGAACATGTAATAACTGGGCCTACAATTAGAGAAAAAATAATTCAGTCAGCCAGAGACAATCCAGTTTTTAGGATGATCAAAAATAAATTGGTAAAGGAGTCTAACTTGGGGAAATATTAGTTTTAACACTGAACACAAATACACTAAGTTAACCTGGAGATATTTCTGGCACTTACAAAGACATTATACTTCAAATGAAATTCAAAAAATTAAATTCCCATCTTTTATTGATATAAATAAAATCTAAAAAAATTGGCAATTCTGCAAAAATAAGGAATTTTTCAGGGAACAATGTTGCTACAGTAGAGAAGTGAATCATTCTCTGGTCAATGGTATGTTTCAGTTCGTTGAAGATCCACTCCAAATCACTGGCACAAAATCAATTTCCCCATACCACGGATACCAGTATTATTGGTTTTATCCTGAAATAGGATTCCAAGCGATCAGCCTTTTTGAAAACGAAATTAAAGATTCAACAAAACCCGGTCAATGATCGATGGATAATATGTGGATTGACTCTTGGCAATCAACAGTTTAAACCAGACTTTTTTTTTTTACAGTAAATGAAGCTTTCAAAAGTCACAATAGTTATTGCATTAGTTCAAAATTCAATACTTGGGTGTGAGCTGGACCTCTGAGACAGAGGTGTAGTCCATGTGTATACAGCCGCCAGATTGGAAAGTCTGACAGGTTAGTAGCAGGAAAATTCGGCCACTCTTGTAATTGATTAACTGCTATTTATTTTTTTGTTTGAGGTTTTTTTTTTCACAAGAACAGTCAGAATTTCCCTACACAAAATATGACGGTTCCCATGGTTTTATGTTTGCATGGTTTGCGTGAAAAAATACGGCCCATATTTCGTGTAAAAATCATAATGATGGGCTCAAAACTCTCCAAGTTATGGAGCAGAACGGAACGAAGACATAGACAAGAGATATTACATAATCCAATATAGATGACATGTTAGTCAACAGAAGATGTCATGAATGGTTCATGACACATCTATAAAGTTAACACTGTGAAAGAATTGCAAAGAGCTGATCGAAACTCTTCAAGTTATTGAGTGGAATGGAAATCGTGAAGGAGGCGCTGGTATTAGTATAATGCAACCAATTTTTTTAAGCCGTCACGCATGCGTATATTATAAACATTACCTGGCATTTAAAGAGAGAAAATCCTGCCTAACGTTTACTTTCACTATATAGAGCAACATAATAGCTTTTGATAAACGTGTGAAGACATTCAGCATTACAGGTATAGGTGATAATGAAACTAGATAATCCTTGTTGGCTTTGGAAGGCAGCCTGCTAATGCAACCGCCCAATAGGAGTAAGTTTCAGTCAAGGGTCTCTCTTCAGCTCCAGTTGGCTTTGAATCCTCCACATGGAAACGTGTGCACTGATTTCTATATTCCATTAAAATCGCCATATTCGATCGTTGAAGTGTTTTCAAACTTAATTCCACTATTCGCAACGAAGTTTACACTACATTGGACCCAATTACAGAGTTGATAACCATTTAATAAGAAGGAGAAAAACAGAGGTTCAATAGGACAACGATAATAAATATAAAAGTATTCTAGTGACCCAGCAGCTTTTCCTAAGATGTATACTCTTTTTTGTCTGCGGCATTTTTGATTGCCGTGGAAAAGGAGTTTTATGGCGGCAATCTCTGCGGCATTGTCGAGGTGAATTACGATGCTCATGACTGACCACCGCATAATGGTGCTGACTAGCACCATTTAAAGACCTGAAATTCGCGCAACAGTCAGTAGCTTGCAGGGCTCGAAATTAGCGGTTGTCCGCTTGTCCCGGACAAGTAATTTTTTATTGGGACAACCAGTATTGACGGGAGCGGTTGTCCCGGGACAAGTGGTTCTACAGGCCACGTATGTAAGCTTTAAACTAAGAAAACTTAAAAGACATTTGATAAATGACGCCCTCCAAAGTATTTGACTTTACAACCGCCATCTTAGACTTTTACTCGATAACGGCAAATGGATGTAATCTCGTCTGACCGTCCGTGTTATTTTTAGATCTGGATGGTTTATTCCAATGAACTATATGCGTGGAATGGACACGTCTCATTGGCTGGTTTGGATCGGAGTTTGTAAAATGTGCCGCCATTGACAGTTGATAAGCGAGTGCAGAACAGATCTGGATGGACGCTCCACTATCTCCTAGTAATGGCGGCATTCAAAGCATATCAAGCACCACATGACCTCCGTTCCACGTATATAGTTCATTGGTTTATTCTCCCTTTATCCCAGAACACACATGCGCTTGACAACGGCTTAGCTTCCGCCCAAAACGTACATGCGCAGACAGGTTTAATGTAAACATTCGCCACAACGCGGCAAATTTGTTATTTGACAGCCAAAATGTCACTTTTAAAATTGGGATTTACGTGTGGAAAGCGGAACCAAAGCAACGATACAGATGCATCGGCACCGAAGCAATTAAAAATACCAACATCAGTGGAAGGAGAAGCTGATTCAGCCACAGTAGAACAGACGCATGTGGAGGGAAGTTTGGCAAGCCCGTCATCAAGCTGCACGACACGTGTCCAAAAGTTCCAATCACAATGGGCAGACGGGCGACCCTGGTTAGTGTGCACTGACAACAAAATGTTTTGCACAATGTGTTCAAAATATAACCCGAAAGAACAAAATAAGTTTGTTACAGGGTGCACAAGTCTACGAATTGATTCAATAAAAACTCACTAGAAAAGTGATAAACAATGCAGATATTTTACTGAATTCATTTACAGAGTTATAGAAAGTAAAAATTCTGAAAAAATAAAGTCGTCTGAATTTTTATCAGTGATAACAGACGGGGCGACTGATAGTGCAACACTTGAAGAGGAAATAGTTTATGTTCGTATTCTCCACATTAATCGTCCACAAACAATGTTTCTTGCAATACAGCACGTTGAAAAAGCAGATGCAGCCGGGATACACCGCGCAATATTGAAGTCACTTGAAGAAACCGCAACATGCCCAGAATGGAAGGAATCCATCGTTGGTTTCAAAGCAGATGGAGCCCCAGTAAACATGGGCAAAAACAAGGGAGTAAAAGCCTTGTTAAAAGCCGAAATCCCATACCTAATCGACATAGCGTGCACTGCTCATAGGCTGGAATTGTGCAATCAGTTTTCAAATTTTATCATTATTCCCCTCTAAATAAACAGGGATTAAAGGATGCTGGACAAGTAAAAAACATCAAAGTAGAAATTCCAGTGAAAGCAACCGGTACTAGATGGGTAGAACATCGTCAAAAGGCACTCTCAATTGTAATAAAAGACTGGCCAGCACTTATCGAACATCTCTCACAGATGGCAGAGCGAGGTGACAAGGATCGACGAGGGGAACAGATGGACAAAGCAAAGGCCATTCTAGGTACACTGAACAACATCAAGTTCATTCTTTTCATGCACCTGTACCTGGAGTTCCTCACCATTATTACCTCTCTGAGCATGGTTTTTCAAACTAACGAATCTACAATCCACACAGTATTTGAAAAAGTAAGAGCAACATGGGTTAAACTGACAAAACTTTCAGATTCTATGTATAATAAACTGGCACAAACAATGGTAAAAGTCAATGATAACACATACAAAGGTTACAAAACCAGTGAGAAAATCAGACAAACACGAGAGGCATCAGCTAGTGACAGATCCAACATTTCTACTGCAGGGCAAGTTGAAGCTGTAATGCAGTCTTTAATTGTTAAAACAGCTGAACAAATAGAAGCAAGATATTCTTCATTTTATGATAATCCAGTCATGGAATCCACACAGGTGTTTGATGTGAACAATTGGCCACAAGGTGATGAGGCCTTGGAGAATTACGGGGACAGGGAAATTGAAATATTGACAGAACACTTTTCCACCATACTTGAAAGAAAAGCAATAGACATATCAAAAGCAAAGGATGAGTGGCTCGAGCTAAAATGGCAGATCAGAAGATTTCAGCAGAATATTTCAAAACCACTACCCCATCTGGATTTATGGCAGAGAACATTAGAGGAGTCCGGGAATAGGTTTAAAAACATACTGGCTGTTGTTAAAATCATCCTTGTCCTTCCGATTCACTCGTCTGAGTGTGAGAGGGGATTTTCCATGATGAGAAGGGTGAAAAGCGACTGGCGATCTTCTTTGAAACCAACAACATTGACGCAACTAATGGCTGTGGTTCTTTCCGGCCAAACCATGGATGACTTTGACGCCAATCCAGCTATACAGCTCTGGTGGAAGAGTGGGAAGAGAACCCCAATTTTAATTTCAAGCCCTGAGCTTGGGTGAACAACGGATTCAGATTGTCACCACATGCAACACTACAGACACCAATCTTTAATTTGTAACATCAGTCATCAATTGCTAAGGTAAATATTTATTTTGACGCTGCTGTGGCTTGTTGAAAAGGGTGAATTTACTTTTTGCAGTTTGAGTGAATTTCTTTGAAGCAGTCAGCATATGAGACGATAAAAAAATTTAAAGAAAAAAAACACACAGATGCAAAGCTAGCGGCACACTAGTTCAATTTACCGAACTTATGGTGATATTACATATACCAACGTTCAGTCTACGAATTTTGAAATGCTGGTCGGTAAAGTCCGACGCACTTTTGTCGGAAATTACAAGCCATGAAAATAATATTGTAACTGCTCTGTATGGACAATTCCTACCCCAGACTTCTTTAAAACCCATAAAAGATTATTCTTGTCCTCTTTTATTTATTTTATTTATTTGGCATGCACCGTTTTACTCAGTTGGAACGTCACGCAAAATGGCGGCAAAGTCTCCAAGAAATGACAGTTTGTTGTTGTTTAAGACCAGGTGTAGGCCTACGCCCTTTGGAATAGCTACATGTTATAAAAGCGGACAAGAATAATCTTTTATAAGTTTTAAAGAAGTCTGAGGTAGGAATCGTCCATACCGAAGAGTTACAATTTTATTTTCATGGCTTGTAATTTAAGCATCATTTCCACCTTGTATTTCAAATTCGTATAGCGAACGTTGGTATATGTACTAATATCACCATAAGTTCGGTAAATTGAACTAGCGGCACACATGTTTCTCATCCTGCTTCACTTAGGACTACTTGCCATTCAGGAAAAAATGAAACGTGTTGTTGTTGCTATGCCAGGCATGCATTACGGCAGCGGTAGCCGCACACATGTGTCTCTATCCTGGTTTACTTACTTTGACGGTCAGGTAGAGCCACACATTAGACCACCATTATATCCGTTGGCTCGATCGACAGGCTGTTCAAAAGCAAGGAGTCACGGGATGCGAGGATTCGTGTCGTGTGCAAAGGCCAGTTATTTTAAGATCTCGATGGGGAAGCCCCAATGAACTATATGCGGGGAATGGACACGTCTCATTGGCTGGTTTGATCTGACTTAGTAAAATGTGCCGCCATTGGTAGTTGAAGCGCGCGTGCATAACAGACCTGTATAGAAGTCGCATCATTTCCTAGTAATGGCGGCATTCGATGCATATCAAATACCACGTGACCTCCATTCCACGCATACAATTCATTGGGAAGCCCTCCGAAAAAAGGTCACGTTACTTGGAAAAGTACTGGAAAAACCCGAATCATGTGATATGTTGTCGTTGTTCGATGAGAGTTTGAAATCTGAGGGACAAATTTTTTACACCGGTTTTTGAATCGAGGGATTTAACAGTTTAACAACGGAATTCGAAGAAATCAACGGGTTCGGTGAAAAGAGGAATGTTTCAAAGGTATAACAGGAGGTAATAACTGAAAGGTAAGTGAGATTAAGGATAGTTAAGACTTAGCTCGAATGTGTAATGCGAATAACCTCGACATATTTCATTTAAAAGCTGTAACTACGGCAGCGGTTGAGGAGACCGACGGCGCATTTTGTTTTTTTCACCCACCTACCGTATTTTCACGCAAATAACCCGCGGGTTATACGTAAAATAAGTGTTGTGAAATACGCCCTGCGGGTTATAGTCGTGTGCGGGTTATATGTGCATTGCTGCTTATTTTGGCGAGAATAGGCGTGATTATATTACCAAATTGATTACAAAAGTAAATTTGTAAACAATAAATTACTTTCATTCTTCTCTTTTCTTTTTACAGCGATCGTATTGTATGAATATTTTCATCATTGTTTTCAACTTTTTGCGCTTTATTCTATAGACCTACAGCCGGGCCGTAGTGTAGAAGCGGCAACAACGTCCGTTACGGAGCTAGCTACATTTATGCCATGCGGTCAAAGATTGTGGGGAAAACTAAAGTTTTTTCTCGCGAGTACAATATTCCCGTTGTAAAAAGATGGTTATTGAAAATGATCATGAGGAAATAAAGTTTTAAAGACGGAAATCTTGCTTGTTATACATTGAGCTGCAGAATACCCAAGTATGAACGGAACGGTCTACTTAATAATAGGGGTGATGGCTCAGTCCAAATTAGAAAACCACAAGAATTAAATTCACGGAGTACGGCGTACAACAACCCACTCGATCAATGGAATTTAGAATTTTTAGAGCTAGTATCATTAAAAGCACAAGCGTACCTTTTTATCAAAATTTAAAAAGAAAGAAAAAAGCAGTTACTGGCTTGAAGTTTGAACTTGACTCTTGACACGACTTGAGATCAACTCAGTCGACTTCGAAGTCAAACTCAAACTCGAGTCGAAGTTTCGTCAGGAACAGATTATTAAAAATAATTCCCTTATATTGGAACAAACTTGGATTCTCCTTTACAAAAACATCAATTATGGAAAATATTTTTTAATAAAATCAATAAAAATGTACAAGTAATCGCTAATTTGAACAGTTTTTTTTTCACTCTTCCTATTTACGGATAACGTACGCCGTAGTGTGACAGCGTGATCCGGCTTTGTAAAAACCTTACACCTCAAACATGTGTGATTTTCCTCGCTGACGGGACTGCAACAACAGATTTGTTTGGATTTTAAATGTCATCAGACTTTATCACCATAACATTCTTATGATTATGTAATTTTACGTCATACTATGGAGATAGTATGGTCAAAACGGATTGCCAGGCTGTCTACCGGTAACTCTGTACTAGTGTATACATGTACAATGTAGGCTACGTAATGTAAACGACATGCCGGTAAGTCTGTTTACCAACAGAGCCGCTCGCCGCGGGTTATACCCGTGTGCGGCTTATCTGAACATTTTTTTTCCCGAAAACATACTTTCTGCATGGTGCGGGATATACGAGGGGGCGGGTTATTTGCGTGAAAATACGGTAACTCCCGATCGAGAGTGCGATCTTAGGTCTATGGCTCGTTCGGCAGTGGACTCCCGATAGGTACATTTCCCCAACCTGATCACTAGTAGTAGGGGTTATTTAGAACCCAGTTATCGTGAGGGTTGACTTTCTATGACGCATTACAATTCATTTTTTGTCAACATTAATTTTTTAAGTTCAGTTTAAGAGACAGCATGTTTGATATGAGACTATTTTGAATCCCCAAATGCAATTGAAGGTGGTTGTTTTTCCTTAAATTCGCTGTAATATCACCCAATTCAAAACCACGTGCACTTACCATTTTCTTGTATTGGTGTAAGGATGCAGCTGAGCGGTAAATTGAAAAGGCGATCTGATTGGCTAAAAATGTTTACTCCCTTCTTTGTGAATTTTTCGTCCAATTAAAATAGACGTATTAAGAACGACTAAATTACTTTTCTAAGTAGAGAAGGCGAAGATGGCGACGGCCGGTGTGAGTGCGATTCAAAACGTTTGATATTTTAATCTACGGCCAGAATACGTCTGACAACTTGATTATTAATTCCATTTACTAGCACGTACGGACAGGATATAGAATACGTCCGTCACTTTGAAAACTTCTTCTGTCAATAAGAAATGGTCCGTGATCGTAAATATTTTATGATAGCCAGGGGGGCAAGCCCCCCTAGAACCCCCTAAGTTTTTCTTTTTCTTTTTTTAAATGAATTTTTAATAACGAAGAAATTAAAAAGGACAGGGTATAGAATACGTACGTTGAAGTTGAACACTGGCGGAGAGACTCGTATTTAGGCAAGCTCGTACATTGTCCTGTCTCATACATTAAACGAAGCAAAGATGGCGAGACGAGTGTTTGGAATTGCCTGTGTGTAGAGTGAAATCGGCGAATTTAGTAAATGTAGGCAAATTTTTTGCAAGTAAAGACGGATTTTCCGATTAGGGAGTTCCTTAAGGTATTGCACAGAATATTTGAAAGGAAACTATGTGTTTTACTGTAAGTTCCAGGTGACGGACGTATTCTATATTCGCACCGCACGTACTTTTAAGAGCTGATTCGACATTGAAAATATTGGATTGTTCCATAGATCAAATAAATGGCGTACACAAATACAATTTATAGTAGGCAGGTCGGGTCAATTTTAATCATCCATAGTTTGTTTCTAAAACCGATACCAAACTATTCTTCACATAGTTATAAGATGTAATAAGAATTCCGTTTGCCATGTATAATCATATTTACTTAGAAAAATGATATAAAATAAATCAGGGGAGACAACTTTTGTCTCTAAATATGGGCCTTTTCAAAGCATTTTTATGAATGGTAGTTATTTTTCTGTTCAAGCGAAAATGAGCAAACAGGGTCCAGTGAAAGGGCCCTGAAAAAATATACAGACTACACTTTTTGTTTCATTTTTAACTTTTGAGACTCACATTTGCTTTTTAACTTTTATGATCTAATACCTTGAACCAACATTTGATGACGTCACCGACCTGCCTATTTATAGATTAGAAAATTTAGGGCATATATTATTATTATGGTTATGAACTTATGTTTATGATTAGCCTTGTAGTTGTAGTGTACGTAGCCGCACTCGTGTGTCTCTATCCTGGTTTACTTACTTTGTCGGTCAGTGTAGATATAGTGTACGTTGTTGGCAAAGCCTACGGGTATGATGTATCCGATCAGTTATCGTACACTTTTGCCGGGTTTTCACTGCTAAAATTTACAGCTGTGTTTGCTTTGACAAGATATTCCACAGAAGTGAAGCTGGGCTCAGCCGACTTTTGTTAAAATACTTAATGTTCTCAAGACTCTGAAATGAAGTTTTAGGGACAGGACATTCACCCGCTCGTCTGCATGTTTTTGTAGAGTGACTGGGACCAGTTATCGTACATCCAACGTTAAACTAAAGCTGTTGTGATGTCATTTCCCGTGTTCAAAATTTTGCAAAAACATGCCTCGATAAGTAAGCCGGCTGTAATCGGCGGGAAAGCCTGATCGTTTGGGCTAAACACGCATAAGTGTTGGGTGTACGATAATTGGTTCTGTACGATAACTGATCGGGTACTTGCAAAATTTCAACCTCCAAATATAAATATTTTATGGAGTTACATTTGTCAGCCGACCCAAGAATAGGCGCCTTCTGCCGTGTCAGGGACTTTTCGAAAACGACAAATGACGTCACATCAGCTTTAACGTTGGATGTACGATAACTGGTTCCCGTCACTCTACAAAAATATGCAGACGAGCGGGTGAATAACCGGTCCCTAAAACTTCATTTCAGAGTCTTGGGAGAAATTAAACTACCCTGTCAGTGGCAAGTTCAGACCTTACATGTATGTGTACCAACTGTGTCTGTGGCAAGTTCAGACCTTACATGTACGTTTACCAACTCTGCCAGTGGCAAGTTCAGACCTTACATATATGTGTACCAACTCTGTCAGTGGCAAGTTCAGACCTTACATGTATGTGTACCAACTCTGTCAGTGGCAAGTTCAGACCTTACATGTACGTGCATCAACTCTGTCAGTGGCAAGTTCAGACCTTACATGTACGTTTACCAACTCTGTCAGTGGCAAGTTCAGACCTTACATGTACGTGCACCAACTCTGTCAGTGGCAAGTTCAGACCTTACATGTACGTGCACCAACTCTGTCAGTGGCAAGTTCAGACCTTACATGTACGTGTACCAACTCTGTCAGTGGCAAGTTCAGACCTTACATGTACGTGTACCAACTCTGTCAGTGGCAAGTTCAGACCTTACATGTACGTGTACCAACTCTGTCAGTGGCAAGTTCAGACCTTACATGTACGTGTACCAACTCTGTCAGTGGCAAGTTCAGACCTTACATGTACGTGTACCAACTCTGTCAGTGGCAAGTTCAGACCTTACATGTACGTGCACCAACTCTGTCAGTGGCAAGTTCAGACCTTACATGTACGTTTACCAACTCTGTCAGTGGCAAGTTCAGACCTTACATATATGTGTACCAACTCTGTCAGTGGCAAGTTCAGACCTTACATATATGTGTACCAACTCTGTCAGTGGCAAGTTCAGACCTTACATGTACCAGACCCCTAGCTAGGATTTGGGAGGGGCAGGGTGCTGTCCAAAAAAAAGGGGCACTTTAAGAGAAAAAGGGGCACCTGATCGTCGATTACTTCATTTGGTCTGAGCGTCTCACTGAACGTCTTAATTTATATGGTAGTGAAATTGCAAAACTGATAGCCACTTACATGCAGATTGATTCTTATTCAATTTTACTTTTAGGAAAGAAAAAAAAAATACGTTGGTAGTTTTTTCATTAGGTTCAATGTTTTGGTCTAACTATGATACCTTAAACTTCTTAAGCCATTTCTGCTGGGATAATAACAAGAGTAGGGAATGGCAATAGGAAAATTGTGTAATCCACTTTATGAAATTAAAAATGCAGGGAAAGTCCATTTTTTAAATCTATTTAATTTTTATAGGCATAATTCTAGTAGGGTATTTTTTGCAATGTATCATTAATGCTAAGTTGCCTTGGGGTGTTTTTATCAGAAAACACTCTTAACAAATTATTAGTACAAATTAAAGTTTTAAATGAAGTTTGACACTGCGAATGTGACATTGACTGACTGTAGACAGTGTTTGCTGAACTTGGCGGTGTAACAATCCAATAAAAAAATCCAAAACTAATTGCTATGAAACTGTCAAATTTCTTTCAAAATGTCCCAAACTATCCTCTATTTCTAGTATTTTGTACAATTTCTAATGTGTTTGTGTGTCTCTTTTTCGTTTGCCTTAAACTCCAACTGTAACACGATTTCATTTGATAAAGAGGATCGTGTTGTTGTTGTTGTTGTACAATCGATTCAACTGAATACCTTTGGCAATGGCAGCTTTCTGTGTCCAGGCAGGGGGCTAAATTCTATTATTAACTTCTTTTATTTGAGTGAATTCTATCCACCATTTGAAGACTGTGCAGTGCTTGATGTTAGGCACTTTCCCCTGGTAAATTATTACGGTGAACGAGGTCACTATTTTCAGACATGTTGAAGTGATGCAATACCCGCCACAACAAGTGGCCCATGGGAATGAGGTTGACTCTCCGTAGCATATGTCTGTTTTTCTCTAAGGTTTCATAACACGTATGTCTGCAAGGAGAGCATCAATGACTGATGCATTGTGGGAAGCTGAATTTCCGGAATAATTGACCTGAATGGAAGTGTGTAATGTGTTGGTGTTGTACACGTTTTTGACAGCAGTTAAATAAATTTTGGTCAGGGAAGGACTGATGTGGAGACAGTGGGTAGTCATACTTGGTCTTTGGGGCACAAAGGGCGCAATGAAAGGGCACAGGGGCGGGAGAAATAAGGGGCAGGGCGCTGCGCCCCTCTAAAAACGCCTAGCGAGGGGTCTGTGTACGTTTACCAACTCTGTCAGTGGCAAGTTCAGACCTTACATATATGTGTACCAACTCTGTCAGTGGCAAGTTCAGGCCTTACATGTACGTGCACCAACTCTGTCAGTGGCAAGTTCAGACCTTACATGTACGTTTACCAACTCTGTCAGTGGCAAGTTCAGACCTTACATGTACGTTTACCAACTCTGTCAGTGGCAAGTTCAGACCTTACATGTACGTGCATCAACTCTGTCAGTGGCAAGTTCAGACCTTACATATATGTGTACCAACCCTGTCAGTGGCAAGTTCAGACCTTACATATATGTGTACCAACCCTGTCAGTGGCAAGTTCAGACCTTACATGTACGTTTACCAACTCTGTCAGTGGCAAGTTCAGGCCTTACATATATGTGTACCAACCCTGTCAGTGGCAAGTTCAGACCTTACATATATGTGTACCAACCCTGTCAGTGGCAAGTTCAGACCTTACATATATGTGTACCAACCCTGTCAGTGGCAAGTTCAGACCTTACATATATGTGTACCAACCCTGTCAGTGGCAAGTTCAGACCTTACATGTACGTGTACCAACTCTGTCAGTGGCAAGTTCAGACCTTACATGTACGTTTACCAACTCTGTCAGTGGCAAGTTCAGACCTTACATGTACGTGTACCAACTCTGTCAGTGGCAAGTTCAGACCTTACATATATGTGTACCAACTCTGTCAGTGGCAAGTTCAGACCTTACATGTACGTGCACCAACTCTGTCAGTGGCAAGTTCAGACCTTACATGTACGTTTACCAACTCTGTCAGTGGCAAGTTCAGACCTTACATGTACGTTTACCAACTCTGTCAGTGGCAAGTTCAGACCTTACATGTACGTTTACCAACTCTGTCAGTGGCAAGTTCAGACCTTACATGTATGTGTACCAACTCTGTCAGTGGCAAGTTCAGACCTTACATGTACGTTTACCAACTCTGTCAGTGGCAAGTTCAGACCTTACATGTACGTTTACCAACTCTGTCAGTGGCAAGTTCAGACCTTACATGTACGTTTACCAACTCTGTCAGTGGCAAGTTCAGACCTTACATGTACGTTTACCAACTCTGTCAGTGGCAAGTTCAGACCTTACATGTACGTGCACAAACTCTGTCAGTGGCAAGTTCAGACCTTACATATATGTGTACCAACTCTGTCAGTGGCAAGTTCAGACCTTACATGTATGTGTACCAACTCTGTCAGTGGCAAGTTCAGACCTTACATGTACGTGCACCAACTCTGTCAGTGGCAAGTTCAGACCTTACATGTACGTTTACCAACTCTGTCAGTGGCAAGTTCAGACCTTACATGTACGTGTACCAACTCTGTCAGTGGCAAGTTCAGACCTTACATGTACGTTTACCAACTCTGTCAGTGGCAAGTTCAGACCTTACATGTACGTGTACAGGGACTGATCCAGTGAAAATTTGGGCATACCATTCCGGTTCAAAATGTTCCAACAATAAGACAAAAACAACACCTCTGGCCCAAAATTCAACATTAAATGCTATTTTGACATTAAAATCTGTTGGTTTTAAGAATTTGGGCGGATTTTTTGCTTGTGAGTTTGGGCGCCCATACCTGTATACAGGTATCAAAATGTCTCTGGATCAGTCTATGGTGTACCAACTCTGTCAGTGGCAAGTTCAGGCCTTACATACATGTACGTGTACCAACCCTGTCTGTGGCAAGTCTAGGCCTTACATACATATGTATTTAATGTTAACTATACCATGATGGAAGTAGAATAGGAAAATACAAAATCATGTTCTTTATTTTTTACCAGCTTTTGATAAAATTGAATGAAGTATTGTTATATTTTCAGTTTTCTTCGAGTGGTGAGATTCCTTTTGCCTCTGTCAGTTCACTCGAAATTCTTGGCCTGAAACCAAAAGCTGATGTTCCTGTAGAATTACCAATACGAGAATTAAATCCCTTTATTACTTGTGGAATATGTAATGGCTATTTATATGAAGCTGCGACTATCACAGAATGTATGCACACATGTAAGTCATTACTCTTCTGTCATAGAATGAATACACACATGTAAGCCATTACTCTTCTATCACAGAATGTATACACACATGTAAGTCATTACTCTTCTGTCACTGAATGTATACACACATGTAAGCCATTACTCTTCTATCACAGAATGTATACACACATGTAAGTCATTACTCTTCTATCACAGAATGTATACACACATGTAAGTCATTACTCTTCTATCACAGAATGTATACACATATGTAAGTCATTACTCTTCTGTCACTGAATGTATACACACATGTAAGCCATTACTCTTCTATCACAGAATGTATACACACATGTAAGTCATTACTCTTCTATCACAGAATGTATACACACATGTAAGCCATTACTCTTCTATCACAGAATGTATACACATATGTATAAAGTCATTACTCTTCTATCACAGAATGTATACACCCATGTAAGCCATTACTCTTCTGTCACAGAATGTATACACATATGTATAAAGTCATTACTCTTCTATCACAGAATGTATACACACATGTAAGTCATTACTCTTGTCACAGAATGTATACACATATGTAAGTCATTACTGTTCTATCACAGAATGTATACACATATGTATAAAGTCATTACTCTTCTATCACAGAATGTATACACACATGTAAGTCATTACTCTTCTATCACAGAATGTATACACACATGTAAGCCATTACTCTTCTATCACAGAATGTATACACACATGTAAGTCATTACTCTTCTATCACAGAATGTATACACACATGTAAGCCATTACTCTTCTATCACAGAATGTATACACATATGTATAAAGTCATTACTCTTCTATCACAGAATGTATACACCCATGTAAGCCATTACTCTTCTGTCACAGAATGTATACACATATGTATAAAGTCATTACTCTTCTATCACAGAATGTATACACACATGTAAGTCATTACTCTTGTCACAGAATGTATACACATATGTAAGTCATTACTGTTCTATCACAGAATGTATACACATATGTATAAAGTCATTACTCTTCTATCACAGAATGTATACACACATGTAAGTCATTACTCTTCTATCACAGAATGTATACACACATGTAAGTCATTACTCTTGTCACAGAATGTATACACATATGTAAGTCATTACTGTTCTATCACAGAATGTATACACATATGTATAAAGTCATTACTCTTCTATCACAGAATGTATACACACATGTAAGTCATTACTCTTCTATCACAGAATGTATACACATATGTAAGTCATTACTCTTCTGTCACAGAATGTATACACACATGTAAGCCATTACTCTTCTATCACAGAATGTATACACACATGTAAGCCATTACTCTTCTATCACAGAATGTATACACACATGTAAGTCATCACTCTTCTATCACAGAATGTATACACACATGTAAGTCATTACTCTTCTATCACAGAATGTATACACACATGTAAGTCATGACTCTTCTATCACAGAATGTATACACACATGTAAGCCATTACTCTTCTATCACAGAATGTATACACACATGTAAGTCATTAATTACTCTTCTGTCACAGAATGTCCGGGACTGATCCAGGGAAAATTTGGGCATACCATTTCGGTTCAAAATGTTCCAACATTAAGACAAAAACAACATCTCTGGCCCAAAATTCAACATTAAATGCAATTTTGACATTAATATCTGTTGGTTTTAAGAATTTTGGCGGATTTTTTGCTTGTGTGTTTGGGCGCCCATACCTGTATACAGGTATCAAAATGTCTCTGGATCAGTCTATGAATGTATACACACATGTAGGTCATGATTATATCAATTCATTCTTATGTTTCTTAATCCTAATTTAAATTTAAAGTTGTAATATTTTATTAAACGAGGCATAATTTTGCTATGTACATATATCACTGTAAAATACTCTGGTGCGCCTTTTTTCTGGAGCACTGTATAATAACAAGAATTTACTTTTAAGCTTTTGTTAAGGACTTATTATTTGTGTATGGATCGCTGTTTTTTTTTCAGTTTGTAAAAGCTGTATTGTGAAACACACTGAAAGGAATACTACATGTCCTGTATGTAGTGTTATTATCCACCCAACAGAACCCCTCTGCAATATTAAGTAAGTTCCCCATTGTGCTGTGTAGTGTTGTCATCCACCCAACAGAACCCCTCTGCAATTTTAAGTAAGTGCCTCACTGTGCTGTGTAGTGTTATCATCCACCCAACAGAACCCCTCTACAATATTAAGTAAGTCCTTCACTGTGCTGTGTAGTGTTATCATCCCCCCAACAGAACCTCTCTACAATATTAAGTAAGTACCTCACTGTGCAAGTGTAGTGTTATCATCCACCCAACAGAACCTCTCTACAATATTAAGTAAGTCCCTCACTGTGCTGTGTAGTGTTATCATCCACCCAACAGAACCCCTCTGCAATATTCAATAAGTCCCTCACTGTGCTGTGTAGTGTTATCATCCACCCAACAGAACCCCTCTACAATATTAAGTAAGTTCCTCACTGTGCTGTGTAGTGTTATCATCCACCCAACAGAACCCCTCTACAATATTAAGTAAGTCCCTCACTGTGCTGTGTAGTGTTATCATCCACCCAACAGAACCTCTCTGCAATATTAAGTAAGTCCCTCACTGTGCTGTGTAGTGTTATCATCCACCCAACAGAGCCCCTCTGCAATATTAAGTAAGTCCCTCATTGTGCTGTGTAGTGTTATCATCCACCCAACAGAGCCCCTCTGCAATATTAAGTAAGTGCCTCATTGTGCTGTGTAGTGTTATCATCCACCCAACAGAGCCCCTCTGCAATATTAAGTAAGTTCCCCACTGTGCAAGTGTAGTGTTATCATCCACCCAACAAAGCCCCTCTGCAATATTAAGTAAGTGCCTCATTGTGCTGTGTAGTGTTATCATCCACCCAACAGAACCTCTCTGCAATATTAAGTAAGTCCTTCGCTGTGCTGTGTAGTGTTATCATCCACCCAACATATCCCCTCTACAATATTAAGTAAGTCCCTCACTGTGCTGTGTAGTGTTATTATCCACCCAACAGATCCCCTCTACAATATTAAGTAAGTCCCTCACTGTGCTGTGTAGTGTTATCATCCACCCAACAGAACCCCTCTACAATAATAATTAAGTGCCTCACTGTGCTGTGTAGTGTTATCATCCACCCAACAGAGCCCCTCTGCAATATTAAGTAAGTTCCCCACTGTGCAAGTGTAGTGTTATCATCCACCCAACAGAACCCCTCTGCAATATTAAGTAAGTCCCTCACTGTGCTGTGTAGTGTTATCATCCACCCAACAGAGCCCCTCTGCAATATTAAGTAAGTCCCTCACTGTGCTGTGTAGTGTTATCATCCACCCAACAGAACCTCTCTGCAATATTAAGTAAGTCCTTCGCTGTGCTGTGTAGTGTTATCATCCACCCAACATATCCCCTCTACAATATTAAGTAAGTCCCTCACTGTGCTGTGTAGTGTTATCATCCACCCAACAGATCCCCTCTACAATATTAAGTAAGTCCCTCACTGTGCTGTGTAGTGTTATTATCCACCCAACAGATCCCCTCTACAATATTAAGTAAGTCCCTCACTGTGCTGTGTAGTGTTATCATCCACCCAACAGAACCCCTCTACAATAATAATTAAGTGCCTCACTGTGCTGTGTAGTGTTATCATCCACCCAACAGAGCCCCTCTGCA
This sequence comes from Lepidochitona cinerea, assembly GCA_963971465.1. NCBI lineage: Eukaryota > Metazoa > Mollusca > Polyplacophora > Chitonida > Tonicellidae > Lepidochitona > Lepidochitona cinerea. Next base: position 277,235 of record OZ020553.1, on the reverse strand, counting down.
ATATTAAGTAAGTTCCCCACTGTGCAAGTGTAGTGTTATCATCCACCCAACAGAACCCCTCTGCAATATTAAGTAAGTCCCTCACTGTGCTGTGTAGTGTCATCATCCACCCAACAGAGCCCCTCTGCAATATTAAGTAAGTTCCCCACTGTGCAAGTGTAGTGTTATCATCCACCCAACAAAGCCCCTCTGCAATATTAAGTAAGTGCCTCATTGTGCTGTGTAGTGTTATCATCCACCCAACAGAGCCCCTCTGCAATATTAAGTAAGTCCCTCATTGTGCTGTGTAGTGTTATCATCCACCCAACAGAGCCCCTCTGCAATATTAAGTAAGTCCCTCACTGTGCTGTGTAGTGTTATCATCCACCCAACAGAACCCCTCTGCAATATTAAGTAAGTCCCTCACTGTGCTGTGTGATTATCATCCACCCAACAGAACCCCTCTGCAATATTAAGTAAGTCCCTCACTGTGCTGTGTAGTGTTATCATCCACCCAACAGATCCCCTCTACAATATTAAGTGAGTCCCTCACTGTGCTGTGTAGTGTTATCATCCACCCAACAGAACCCCTCTGCAATATTAAGTAAGTCCCTCATTGTGCTGTGTAGTGTTATCATCCACCCAACAGAACCCCTCTGCAATATTAAGTAAGTCCCTCACTGTGCTGTGTGATTATCATCCACCCAACAGAACCCCTCTGCAATATTAAGTAAGTCCCTCACTGTGCTGTGTAGTGTTATCATCCACCCAACAGATCCCCTCTACAATATTAAGTGAGTCCCTCACTGTGCTGTGTAGTGTTATCATCCACCCAACAGAACCCCTCTGCAATATTAAGTAAGTCCCTCATTGTGCTGTGTAGTGTTATCATCCACCCAACAGATCCCCTCTACAATATTAAGTGAGTCCCTCACTGTGCTGTGTAGTGTTATCATCCACCCAACAGAACCCCTCTGCAATATTAAGTAAGTCCCTCACTGTGCTGTGTAGTGTTATCATCCACCCAACAGAACCTCTCTGCAATATTAAGTAAGTCCTTCACTGTGCTGTGTAGTGTTATCATCCACCCAACAGATCCCCTCTACAATATTAAGTAAGTCCCTCACTGTGCTGTGTAGTGTTATCATCCACCCAACAGATCCCCTCTACAATATTAAGTAAGTCCCTCACTGTGCTGTGTAGTGTTATTATCCACCCAACAGATCCCCTCTACAATATTAAGTAAGTCCTTCACTGTGCTGTGTAGTGTTATCATCCACCCAACAGAACCCCTCTGCAATATTAAGTAAGTCCTTCACTGTGCTGTGTAGTGTTATCATCCACCCAACAGAACCCCTCCACAATATTAAGTAAGTCCTTCACTGTGCTGTGTAGTGTTATCATCCACCCAACAGAACCTCTCTACAATATTAAGTAAGTCCCTCATTGTGCTGTGTAGTGTTATCATCCACCCAACAGAACCCCTCTGCAATATTAAGTAAGTCCCTCACTGTGCTGTGTAGTGTTATCATCCACCCAACAGAGCCCCTCTGCAATATTAAGTAAGTCCCTCACTGTGCTGTGTAGTGTTATCATCCACCCAACAGAACCCCTCTGCAATATTAAGTAAGTCCCTCACTGTGCTGTGTAGTGTTATCATCCACCCAACAGAACCCCTCTACAATATTAATTAAGTGCCTCACTGTGCTGTGTAGTGTTATCATCCACCCAACAGAGCCCCTCTGCAATATTAAGTAAGTTCCCCACTGTGCAAGTGTATTGTTATCATCCACCCAACAGAACCCCTCTGCAATATTAAGTAAGTCCCTCACTGTGCTGTGTAGTGTTATCATCCAACCAACAGAGCCCCTCTGCAATATTAAGTAAGTCCCTCACTGTGCTGTGTAGTGTTATCATCCACCCAACAGAACCTCTCTACAATATTAAGTAAGTCCCTCACTGTGCTGTGTATTGTTATTATCCACCCAACAGAGCCCCTCTGCAATATTAAGTAAGTCCCTCACTGTGCTGTGTAGTGTTATCATCCACCCAACAGAACCCCTCTACAATATTAAATAAGTCCCTCACTGTGCTGTGTAGCATTATCATCCACCCAACAGAGCCCCTCTGCAATATTAAGTAAGTCCCTCACTGTGCTGTGTAGTGTTATCATCCACCCAACAGAACCCCTCTACAATATTAAATAAGTCCCTCACTGTGCTGTGTAGCGTTATCATCCACCCAACAGAGCCCCTCTGCAATATTAAGTAAGTCCCTCATTGTGCTGTGTAGTGTTATCATCCACCCAACAGATCCCCTCTACAATATTAAGTAAGTCCCTCACTGTGCTGTGTAGTGTTATTATCCACCCAACAGATCCCCTCTACAATATTAAGTAAGTCCCTCACTGTGCTGTGTAGTGTTATCATCCACCCAACAGATCCCCTCTACAATATTAAGTAAGTCCCTCACTGTGCTGTGTAGTGTTATCATCCACCCAACAGAACCTCTCTGCAATATTAAGTAAGTCCCTCATTGTGCTGTGTAGTGTTATCATCCACCCAACAGATCCCCTCTACAATATTAAGTAAGTCCCTCACTGTGCTGTGTAGTGTTATCATCCACCCAACAGATCCCCTCTACAATATTAAGTAAGTCCCTCACTGTGCTGTGTAGTGTTATCATCCACCCAACAGAACCTCTCTGCAATATTAAGTAAGTCCCTCACTGTGCTGTGTAGTGTTATCATCCACCCAACAGAACCCCTCTACAATATTAAGTAAGTCCCTCACTGTGCTGTGTAGTGTTATTATCCACCCAACAGATCCCCTCTACAATATTAAGTAAGTCCCTCACTGTGCTGTGTAGTGTTATTATCCACCCAACAGAACCCCTCTACAATATTAAGTAAGTCCCTCACTGTGCTGTGTAGTGTTATTATCCACCCAACAGATCCCCTCTACAATATTAAGTAAGTCCTTCACTGTGCTGTGTAGTGTTATCATCCACCCAACAGAACCCCTCTACAATATTAAGTAAGTCCCTCACTGTGCTGTGTAGTGTTATTATCCACCCAACAGATCCCCTCTGCAATATTAAGTAAGTCCCTCATTGTGCTGTGTAGTGTTATCATCCACCCAACAGATCCCCTCTACAATATTAAGTAAGTCCCTCACTGTGCTGTGTAGTGTTATTATCCACCCAACAGATCCCCTCTACAATATTAAGTAAGTCCCTCACTGTGCTGTGTAGTGTTATCATCCACCCAACAGAACCCCTCTACAATATTAAGTAAGTCCCTCACTGTGCTGTGTAGTGTTATTATCCACCCAACAGATCCCCTCTACAATATTAAGTAAGTCCCTCACTGTGCTGTGTAATGTTATCATCCACCCAACAGATCCCCTCTACAATATTAAGTAAGTCCCTCACTGTGCTGTGTAGTGTTATCATCCACCCAACAGATTCCCTCTGCAATATTAAGTAAGTCCCTCACTGTGCTGTGTAGTGTTATCATCCACCCAACAGAACCCCTCTGCAATATTAAGTAAGTCCCTCACTGTGCTATGTAGTGTTATTATCCACCCAACAGATCCCCTCTACAATATTAAGTAAGTCCTTCACTGTGCTGTGTAGTGTTATCATCCACCCAACAGAACCCCTCTACAATATTAAGTAAGTCCCTCACTGTGCTCTGTAGTGTTATCATCCACCCAACAGAGCCCCTCTGCAATATTAAGTAAGTCCCTCACTGTGCTGTGCTGTGTAGTGTTATCATCCACCCAACAGATCCCCTCTACAATATTAAGTAAGTCTCTCACTGTGCTGTGTAGTGTTATCATCCACCCAACAGAACCCCTCTACAATATTAAGTAAGTCCCTCACTGTGCTGTGTAGTGTTATCATCCACCCAACAGAGCCCCTCTGCAATATTAAGTAAGTCCCTCACTGTGCTGTGTAGTGTTATCATCCACCCAACAGAGCCCCTCTGCAATATTAAGTAAGTCCCTCACTGTGCTGTGTAGTGTTATCATCCACCCAACAGAACCCCTCTGCAATATTAAGTAAGTCCCTCACTGTGCTGTGTAGTGTTATTATCCACCCAACAGATCCCCTCTACAATATTAAGTAAGTCCTTCACTGTGCTGTGTAGTGTTATCATCCACCCAACAGAACCCCTCTACAATATTAAGTAAGTCCCTCACTGTGCTCTGTAGTGTTATCATCCACCCAACAGAACCCCTCTACAATATTAAGTAAGTCCCTCACTGTGCTGTGTAGTGTTATCATCCACCCAACAGAACCCCTCTACAATATTAAGTAAGTCCCTCACTGTGCTGTGTAATGTTATCATCCACCCAACAGATCCCCTCTACAATATTAAGTAAGTCCCTCACTGTGCTGTGTAGTGTTATCATCCACCCAACAGAACCCCTCTGCAATATTAAGTAAGTCCCTCACTGTGCTGTGTAGTGTTATCATCCACCCAACAGAACCTCTCTGCAATATTAAGTAAGTCCTTCACTGTGCTGTGTAGTGTTATCATCCACCCAACAGATCCCCTCTACAATATTAAGTAAGTCCCTCACTGTGCTGTGTAGTGTTATCATCCACCCAACAGATCCCCTCTACAATATTAATTAAGTGCCTCACTGTGCTGTGTAGTGTTATCATCCACCCAACAGAGCCCCTCTGCAATATTAAGTAAGTTCCCCACTGTGCAAGTGTATTGTTATCATCCACCCAACAGAACCCCTCTGCAATATTAAGTAAGTCCCTCACTGTGCTGTGTAGTGTTATCATCCACCCAACAGATCCCCTCTACAATATTAAGTAAGTTCCCCACTGTGCAAGTGTATTGTTATCATCCACCCAACAGAACCCCTCTGCAATATTAAATAAGTCCCTCACTGTGCTGTGTAGTGTTATCATCCACCCAACAGAACCTCTCTGCAATATTAAGTAAGTCCCTCATTGTGCTGTGTAGTGTTATCATCCACCCAACAGATCCCCTCTACAATATTAAGTAAGTCCCTCACTGTGCTGTGTAGTGTTATCATCCACCCAACAGATCCCCTCTACAATATTAAGTAAGTCCCTCACTGTGCTGTGTAGTGTTATCATCCACCCAACAGAACCTCTCTGCAATATTAAGTAAGTCCCTCACTGTGCTGTGTAGTGTTATCATCCACCCAACAGAACCCCTCTACAATATTAAGTAAGTCCCTCACTGTGCTGTGTAGTGTTATTATCCACCCAACAGATCCCCTCTACAATATTAAGTAAGTCCCTCACTGTGCTGTGTAGTGTTATTATCCACCCAACAGAACCCCTCTACAATATTAAGTAAGTCCCTCACTGTGCTGTGTAGTGTTATTATCCACCCAACAGATCCCCTCTACAATATTAAGTAAGTCCTTCACTGTGCTGTGTAGTGTTATCATCCACCCAACAGAACCCCTCTACAATATTAAGTAAGTCCCTCACTGTGCTGTGTAGTGTTATTATCCACCCAACAGATCCCCTCTGCAATATTAAGTAAGTCCCTCATTGTGCTGTGTAGTGTTATCATCCACCCAACAGATCCCCTCTACAATATTAAGTAAGTCCCTCACTGTGCTGTGTAGTGTTATTATCCACCCAACAGATCCCCTCTACAATATTAAGTAAGTCCCTCACTGTGCTGTGTAGTGTTATCATCCACCCAACAGAACCCCTCTACAATATTAAGTAAGTCCCTCACTGTGCTGTGTAGTGTTATTATCCACCCAACAGATCCCCTCTACAATATTAAGTAAGTCCCTCACTGTGCTGTGTAATGTTATCATCCACCCAACAGATCCCCTCTACAATATTAAGTAAGTCCCTCACTGTGCTGTGTAGTGTTATCATCCACCCAACAGATTCCCTCTGCAATATTAAGTAAGTCCCTCACTGTGCTGTGTAGTGTTATCATCCACCCAACAGAACCCCTCTGCAATATTAAGTAAGTCCCTCACTGTGCTATGTAGTGTTATTATCCACCCAACAGATCCCCTCTACAATATTAAGTAAGTCCTTCACTGTGCTGTGTAGTGTTATCATCCACCCAACAGAACCCCTCTACAATATTAAGTAAGTCCCTCACTGTGCTCTGTAGTGTTATCATCCACCCAACAGAGCCCCTCTGCAATATTAAGTAAGTCCCTCACTGTGCTGTGCTGTGTAGTGTTATCATCCACCCAACAGATCCCCTCTACAATATTAAGTAAGTCTCTCACTGTGCTGTGTAGTGTTATCATCCACCCAACAGAACCCCTCTACAATATTAAGTAAGTCCCTCACTGTGCTGTGTAGTGTTATCATCCACCCAACAGAGCCCCTCTGCAATATTAAGTAAGTCCCTCACTGTGCTGTGTAGTGTTATCATCCACCCAACAGAGCCCCTCTGCAATATTAAGTAAGTCCCTCACTGTGCTGTGTAGTGTTATCATCCACCCAACAGAACCCCTCTGCAATATTAAGTAAGTCCCTCACTGTGCTGTGTAGTGTTATTATCCACCCAACAGATCCCCTCTACAATATTAAGTAAGTCCTTCACTGTGCTGTGTAGTGTTATCATCCACCCAACAGAACCCCTCTACAATATTAAGTAAGTCCCTCACTGTGCTCTGTAGTGTTATCATCCACCCAACAGAACCCCTCTACAATATTAAGTAAGTCCCTCACTGTGCTGTGTAGTGTTATCATCCACCCAACAGAACCCCTCTACAATATTAAGTAAGTCCCTCACTGTGCTGTGTAATGTTATCATCCACCCAACAGATCCCCTCTACAATATTAAGTAAGTCCCTCACTGTGCTGTGTAGTGTTATCATCCACCCAACAGAACCCCTCTGCAATATTAAGTAAGTCCCTCACTGTGCTGTGTAGTGTTATCATCCACCCAACAGAACCTCTCTGCAATATTAAGTAAGTCCTTCACTGTGCTGTGTAGTGTTATCATCCACCCAACAGATCCCCTCTACAATATTAAGTAAGTCCCTCACTGTGCTGTGTAGTGTTATCATCCACCCAACAGATCCCCTCTACAATATTAATTAAGTGCCTCACTGTGCTGTGTAGTGTTATCATCCACCCAACAGAGCCCCTCTGCAATATTAAGTAAGTTCCCCACTGTGCAAGTGTATTGTTATCATCCACCCAACAGAACCCCTCTGCAATATTAAGTAAGTCCCTCACTGTGCTGTGTAGTGTTATCATCCACCCAACAGATCCCCTCTACAATATTAAGTAAGTTCCCCACTGTGCAAGTGTATTGTTATCATCCACCCAACAGAACCCCTCTGCAATATTAAATAAGTCCCTCACTGTGCTGTGTAGTGTTATCATCCACCCAACAGAACCTCTCTGCAATATTAAGTAAGTCCTTCACTGTGCTGTGTAGTGTTATCATCCACCCAACAGATCCCCTCTACAATATTAAGTAAGTCCCTCACTGTGCTGTGTAGTGTTATTATCCACCCAACAGATCCCCTCTACAATATTAAGTAAGTCCCTCACTGTGCTGTGTAGTGTTAGCATCCACCCAACAGAACCCCTCTGCAATATTAAGTAAGTCCCTCACTGTGCTGTGTAGTGTTATCATCCACCCAACAGAACCTCTCTGCAATATTAAGTAAGTCCTTCACTGTGCTGTGTAGTGTTATCATCCACCCAACAGATCCCCTCTACAATATTAAGTAAGTCCCTCACTGTGGTGTGTAGTGTTATCATCCACCCAACAGATCCCCTCTACAATATTAAGTAAGTCCCTCACTGTGCTGTGTAGTGTTATTATCCACCCAACAGATCCCCTCTACAATATTAAGTAAGTCCTTCACAGTGCTGTGTAGTGTTATCATCCACCCAACAGAACCCCTCTGCAATATTAAGTAAGTCCCTCACTGTGCTGTGTAGTGTTATCATCCACCCAACAGAACCTCTCTACAATATTAAGTAAGTCCCTCACTGTGCTGTGTAGTGTTATCATCCACCCAACAGATCCCCTCTACAATATTAAGTAAGTCCCTCACTGTGCTGTGTAGTGTTATCATCCACCCAACAGAACCCCTCTACAATATTAATTAAGTGCCTCACTGTGCTGTGTAGTTTTATCATCCACCCAACAGAGCCCCTCTGCAATATTAAGTAAGTTCCCCACTGTGCAAGTGTATTGTTATCATCCACCCAACAGATCCCCTCTACAATATTAAGTAAGTCCCTCACTGTGCTGTGTAGTGTTATCATTCACCCAACATATCCCCTCTACAATATTAAGTAAGTCCCTCACTGTGCTGTGTAGTGCTATCATCCACCCAACAGAGCCCCTCTGCAATATTAAGTAAGTCCCTCACTGTGCTGTGTAGTGTTATCATCCACCCAACAGAACCCCTCTGCAATATTAAGTAAGTCCCTCACTGTGCTGTGTAGTGTTATCATCCACCCAACAGAACCCCTCTACAATATTAATTAAGTGCCTCACTGTGCTGTGTAGTTTTATCATCCACCCAACAGAGCCCCTCTGCAATATTAAGTAAGTTCCCCACTGTGCAAGTGTATTGTTATCATCCACCCAACAGAACCCCTCTGCAATATTAAGTAAGTCCCTCACTGTGCTGTGTAGTGTTATCATCCACCCAACAGAGCCCCTCTGCAATATTAAGTAAGTGCCTCATTGTGCTGTGTAGTGTTATCATCCACCCAACAGAACCCCTCTACAATATTAAGTAAGTCCCTCACTGTGCTGTGTAGTGTTATCATCCACCCAACAGAACCCCTCTACAATATTAAGTAAGTCCCTCACTGTGCTGTGTAATGTTATCATCCACCCAACAGATCCCCTCTACAATATTAAGTAAGTCCCTCACTGTGCTGTGTAGTGTTATCATCCACCCAACAGAACCCCTCTACAATATTAAATAAGTCCCTCACTGTGCTGTTTAGTGTTATCATCCACCCAACAGAACCTCTCTGCAATATTAAGTAAGTCCTTCACTGTGCTGTGTAGTGTTATCATCCACCCAACAGATCCCCTCTACAATATTAAGTAAGTCCCTCACTGTGCTGTGTAGTGTTATCATCCACCCAACAGATCCCCTCTACAATATTAATTAAGTGCCTCACTGTGCTGTGTAGTGTTATCATCCACCCAACAGAGCCCCTCTGCAATATTAAGTAAGTTCCCCACCGTGCAAGTGTATTGTTATCATCCACCCAACAGATCCCCTCTACAATATTAAGTAAGTCCCTCACTGTGCTGTGTAGTGTTATCATCCACCCAACAGATCCCCTCTACAATATTAAGTAAGTCCCTCACTGTGCTGTGTAGTGCTATCATCCACCCAACAGAGCCCCTCTGCAATATTAAGTAAGTCCCTCACTGTGCTGTGTAGTGTTATCATCCACCCAACAGAACCCCTCTGCAATATTAAGTAAGTCCCTCACTGTGCTGTGTAGTGTTATCATCCACCCAACAGAACCCCTCTACAATATTAATTAAGTGCCTCACTGTGCTGTGTAGTTTTATCATCCACCCAACAGAGCCCCTCTGCAATATTAAGTAAGTTCCCCACTGTGCAAGTGTATTGTTATCATCCACCCAACAGAACCCCTCTGCAATATTAAGTAAGTCCCTCACTGTGCTGTGTAGTGTTATCATCCACCCAACAGAGCCCCTCTGCAATATTAAGTAAGTGCCTCATTGTGCTGTGTAGTGTTATCATCCACCCAACAGAACCCCTCTACAATATTAAGTAAGTCCCTCACTGTGCTGTGTAGTGTTATCATCCACCCAACAGAACCCCTCTACAATATTAAGTAAGTCCCTCACTGTGCTGTGTAATGTTATCATCCACCCAACAGATCCCCTCTACAATATTAAGTAAGTCCCTCACTGTGCTGTGTAGTGTTATCATCCACCCAACAGAACCCCTCTACAATATTAAATAAGTCCCTCACTGTGCTGTTTAGTGTTATCATCCACCCAACAGAACCTCTCTGCAATATTAAGTAAGTCCTTCACTGTGCTGTGTAGTGTTATCATCCACCCAACAGATCCCCTCTACAATATTAAGTAAGTCCCTCACTGTGCTGTGTAGTGTTATCATCCACCCAACAGATCCCCTCTACAATATTAATTAAGTGCCTCACTGTGCTGTGTAGTGTTATCATCCACCCAACAGAGCCCCTCTGCAATATTAAGTAAGTTCCCCACCGTGCAAGTGTATTGTTATCATCCACCCAACAGAACCCCTCTGCAATATTAAGTAAGTCCCTCACTGTGCTGTGTAGTGTTATCATCCACCCAACAGATCCCCTCTACAATATTAAGTAAGTTCCCCACTGTGCAAGTGTATTGTTATCATCCACCCAACAGAACCCCTCTGCAATATTAAGTAAGTCCCTCACTGTGCTGTGTAGTGTTATCACCCACCCAACAGAGCCCCTCTGCAATATTAAGAAGGTCTCTCACTGTGCTGTGTAGTGTTATCATCCACCCAACAGAACCCCTCTGCAATATTAAGTAAGTCCCTCACTGTGCTGTGTAGTGTTATCATCCACCCAACAGAACCTCTCTACAATATTAAGTAAGTCCTTCACTGTGCTGTGTAGTGTTATCATCCACCCAACAGAGCCCCTCTGCAATATTAAGTAAGTCCCTCACTGTGCTGTGTAGTGTTATTATCCACCCAACAGAACCCCTCTACAATATTAAGTAAGTTCCCCACTGTGCAAGTGTATTGTTATCATCCACCCAACAGAACCCCTCTGCAATATTAAGTAAGTCCCTCACTGTGCTGTGTAGTGTTATCATCCACCCAACAGAGCCCCTCTGCAATATTAAGTAAGTCCCTCACTGTGCTGTGTAGTGTTATCATCCACCCAACAGAACCTCTCTACAATATTAAGTAAGTCCTTCACTGTGCTGTGTAGTGTTATCATCCACCCAACAGAACCCCTCTGCAATATTAAGTAAGTCCCTCACTGTGCTGTGTAGTGTTATCATCCACCCAACAGAACCCCTCTGCAATATTAAGTAAGTCCCTCACAGTGCTGTGTAGTGTTATCATCCACCCAACAGAACCCCTCTACAATATTAAGTAAGTCCCTCACTGTGCTGTGTAGTGTTATCATCCACCCAACAGAACCTCTCTGCAATATTAAGTAAGTCCATCATTGTGCTGTGTAGTGTTATCATCCACCCAACAGAGCCCCTCTACAATATTAAGTAAGTCCCTCACTGTGCTGTGTAGTGTTATTATCCACCCAACAGATCCCCTCTACAATATTAAGTAAGTCCCTCACTGTGCTGTGTAGTGTTATCATCCACCCAACAGAACCCCTCTGCAATATTAAGTAAGTCCCTCACTGTGCTGTGTAGTGTTATTATCCACCCAACAGATCCCCTCTACAATATTAAGTAAGTCCCCCACTGTGCTGTGTAGTGTTATCATCCACCCAACAGAACCTCTCTACAATATTAAGTTTATGTTGTTGAAAATAATTGTCCCATGTTTGTTTTATTTCTTCGTAAAAGCGTAACATTCATACCGTATCGTGACTCTGAGTGACATGTAATCAGCTGCAGTGAAATGGAAAGTGCAAACAACACTCGGATTCGGCTCCCAACAATTACGTTTTATGGCAATAAGCCACTTTTTAGAAAGCTCTTGGTTCTTTGGCCATCGATGCCCACCTTTGTTAGAACATTTGGGAACACAACACGACATATCTCGCGGCATATGGACTTCCAACAGTAGGCAAAGTTGAGTTATGATTATTAGGCGAGGCGACCAGCATGAAAACATGATGTCACGTGACAACAGCAGCCCTATCGATTGTGGCTCCCCCTGGTAGTGTATTTATAAAAAACAAACAGGTCCATGGTCCATTCACAAGACCGCTACCATATTTTCATTAGTTTTATTCAATCAATGGCAAATAAAATTGTGAGATAAGGTAGTCATGGAATGCAATATAATTAACATGGGATCGATGTAGTTTGATGGTAATTTCAAAGTTAAAACATATGTATTTCTAGAGATTTCCCATCCTTTAATTAAGTTCCTTACTGTCGTTCAGTCTAATTTTCACGAACCTTGGTGGCTTTTTAGGCAAAGTAATGGTTCCTTAGTCCCACAGAGGACTTCCATCGATTTGCCGTGCTCTTGAATTGAAACATTTCTGAATAGATTTTTCACTCGATCATACTTTGCAAAGGTCATGCGTTTTTCCTGGCAAACAGCCCTTTTTCCTTGCCATATAAGTGAAATAATCTTGAGTGCTGTGTAAAACACCAATTAAAGTGGCATGAGCTGCCAAAATTCTGATTCGGATTGTCACGACAGTAAGAGGGTTTGGAAGTAATCAAAAAACTTAATGATTGGCGTTGGAATGAGGAAAATCTATACAGTACGTCGCCTATACAAACCGAAATAGTGTTCAAAACAAAATTTAAATTACCGGGACGACCATTCATTTATTCTAAGCCTAAGTTAGTTGAAAACAATGCTTTTATCTTACATTCTCGAGACTAGAAGCACTAAAAAGCTTCTAAATTGTAAATCTTGAGAAAAATAGCAAATAATTTTAACATTCTGTTATAATGGTCAAATATCTCAATTTTGGCAGCTCACGCCACTTTAATCAATCAATCAATCAATCACCGTGCCATGTAATGTTATTATCCCCCCAACAGAGCCAAATTTTAGTGGTATTAAACATTTTAAGGTGTGCCCTAAAAATATCATTTCATTGTTTTAAAACTCAAAATGTCTCCCCCATAACCTTTAAATCTCACTCAGATAAAACGAAATTTAAATCGGTTGATTCTTTCACTCGATCGTTGTATATGAAAGAGATACCAAGTCGGGGTATTTTCTCCAGGCAAAACTTGGTTTCATCTCCTTCTAAACTTTGTAACGCTGCCATATAAGTGATCTTGAGTGTGGCCTAAAACATCAATTACTCAATCCATACCGTCATAAACTCGTGTTATTTGCATCCTTGCATTATATTATAGTAAGATGAATTATGATTTCAGACATGATGGAACTTTACAAGATATTGTATATAAATTATTACCCGCTCTTGCTGAAGGTAAGACTCTCCGCTTCTTTATCATCGACTCACTGTCCATCTAATACCATCCTTCTGTATGGACTGCACATGTCCCATGGGCTATGTTTTAACTCACTGTCTATCTGATACAATCCTTCTGTATGGACTGCACATGTCCCATGTGCTATGTTTTAACTCACTGTCCATCTGATACCATCCTTCTGTATGGACTGCACATGTCCCATGGGCTATGTTTTAACTCACTGTCCATCTAATACCATCCTTCTGTATGGACTGCACATGTCCCATGAACTATGTTTTAACTCACTGTCCATCTAATACCATCCTTCTGTATGGACTGCACATGTCCCATGGGCTATGTTTTAACTCACTGTCCATCTGATACCATCCTTCTCTATGGACTGCACATGTCCCATGGGCTATGTTTTAACTCACTGTCCATCTAATACCATCCTTCTGTATGGACTGCACATGTCCCATGGACTATGTTTTAACTCACTGTCCATCTGATACCATCCTTCTGTATGGACTGCACATGTCCCATGAACTATGTTTTAACTCACTGTCCATCTGATACCATCCTTCTGTATGGACTGCACATGTCCCATGAACTATGTTTTAACTCACTGTCCATCTGATACCATCCTTCTCTATGGACTGCACATGTCCCATGGGCTATGTTTTAACTCACTGTCCATCTGATACCATCCTTCTGTATTGACTGCACATGTCCCATGGGCTATGTTTTAACTCACTGTCCATCTGATACCATCCTTCTGTATGGACTGCACATGTCCCATGGACTATGTTTTAACTCACTGTCCATCTGATACAATCCTTCTGTATGGACTGCACATGTCCCATGGGCTATGTTTTAACTCACTGTCCATCTGATACCATCCTTCTGTATGGACTGCACATGTCCCATGGGCTATGTTTTAACTCACTGTCCATCTGATACAATCCTTCTGTATGGACTGCACATGTCCCATGGGCTATGTTTTAGCTCACTGTCCATCTGATACCATCCTTCTGTATGGACTGCACATGTCCCATGGGCTATGTTTTAACCCACTGTCCATCTGATACCATCCTTCTGTATGGACTGCACATGTCCCATGGGCTATGTTTTAACTCACTGTCCATCTGATACAATCCTTCTGTATGGACTGCACATGTCCCATGGGCTATGTTTTAACCCACTGTCCATCTGATACCATCCTTCTGTATGGACTGCACATGTCCCATGGGCTATGTTTTAACTCACTGTCCATTTGATACCATCCTTCTGTATGGACTGCACATGTCCCATGGGCTATGTTTTAACTCACTGTCCATCTAATACTATCCTTCTGTATGGACTGCACATGTCCCATGGGCTATGTTTTAACTCACTGTCCATCTGATACAATCCTTCTGTATGGACTGCACATGTCCCATGGGCTATGTTTTAACTCACTGTCCATCTGATACCATCCTTCTGTATGGACTGCACATGTCCCATGGGCTATGTTTTAACTCACTGTCCATCTAATACCATCCTTCTGTATGGACTGCACATGTCCCATGGGCTATGTTTTAACTCACTGTCCATCTGATACAATCCTTCTGTATGGACTGCACATGTCCCATGGGCTATGTTTTAACTCACTGTCCATCTGATACCATCCTTCTGTATGGACTGCACATGTCCCATGGGCTATGTTTTAACTCACTGTCCATCTAATACCATCCTTCTGTATGGACTGCACATGTCCCATGGGCTATGTTTTAACTCACTGTCCATCTAATACGATCCTTCTGTATGGACTGCACATGTCCCATGGGCTATGTTTTAACTCACTGTCCATCTAATACGATCCTTCTGTATTGACTGCACATGTCCCATGGGCTATGTTTTAACTCACTGTCCATCTAATACCATCCTTCTGTATGGACTGCACATATCCCATGGGCTATGTTTTAACTCACTGTCCATCTGATACCATCCTTCTGTATGGACTGCACATGTCCCATGGACTATGTTTTAACTAACTGTCCATCTGATACCATCCTTCTGTATGGACTGCACATGTCCCATGGACTATGTTTTAACTCACTGTCCATCTGATACCATCCTTCTGTATGGACTGCACATGGGCTATGTTTTAACTCACTGTCCATCTAATACCATCCTTCTGTATGGACTGCACATGTCCCATGGGCTATGTTTTAACTCACTGTCCATCTGATACCATCCTTCTGTATGGACTGCACATGTCCCATGGGCTATGTTTTAACTCACTGTCCATCTGATACCATCCTTCTGTATGGACTGCACATGTCCCATGGGCTATGTTTTAACTCACTGTCCATCTGATACCATCCTTCTGTATGGACTGCACATGTCCCATGGACTATGTTTTAACTCACTGTCCATCTAATACCATCCTTCTGTATGGACTGCACATGTCCCATGGGCTGTTTTAACTCACTGTCCATCTAATACCATCCTTCTGTATGGACTGCACATGTCCCATGGGCTATGTTTTAACTCACTGTCCATCTAATACCATCCTTCTGTATGGACTGCACATGTCCCATGGACTATGTTTTAACTCACTGTCCATCTGATACCATCCTTCTGTATGGACTGCACATGTCCCATGGGCTATGTTTTAACTCACTGTCCATCTAATACCATCCTTCTGTATGGACTGCACATGTCCCATGGACTATGTTTTAACTCACTGTCCATCTGATACCATCCTTCTGTATGGACTGCACATGTCCCATGGGCTATGTTTTAACTCACTGTCCATCTGATACCAGCCTTCTGTATGGACTGCACATGTCCCATGGGCTATGTTTTAACTCACTGTCCATCTGATACCATCCTTCTGTATGGACTGCACATGTCCCATGGACTATGTTTTAACTCACTGTCCATCTGATACCATCCTTCTCTATGGACTGCACATGTTCCATGGGCTATGTTTTAACTCACTGTCCATCTAATACCATCCTTCTGTATGGACTGCACATGTCCCATGAACTATGTTTTAACTCACTGTCCATCTAATACCATCCTTCTGTATGGACTGCACATGTCCCATGGGCTATGTTTTAACTCACTGTCCATCTGATACCATCCTTCTGTATGGACTGCACATGTCCCATGGGCTGTTTTAACTCACTGTCCATCTGATACCATCCTTCTGTATGGACTGCACATGTCCCATGGGCTATGTTTTAACTCACTGTCCATCTGATACCATCCTTCTGTATGGACTGCACATGTCCCATGGGCTATGTTTTAACTCACTGTCCATCTGATACCATCCTTCTGTATGGACTGCACATGTCCCATGGGCTATGTTTTAACTCACTGTCCATCTGATACCATCCTTCTGTATGGACTGCACATGTCCCATGGGCTATGTTTTAACTCACTGTCCATCTGATACCATCCTTCTGTATGGACTGCACATGTCCCATGGGCTATGTTTTAACCCACTGTCCATCTGATACCATCCTTCTGTATGGACTGCACATGTCCCATGGGCTGTTTTAACTCACTGTCCATCTGATACAATCCTTCTGTATGGACTGCACATGTCCCATGGGCTATGTTTTAACTCACTGTCCATCTGATACCATCCTTCTCTATGGACTGCACATGTCCCATGGGCTATGTTTTAACTCACTGTCCATCTGATACAATCCTTCTGTATGGACTGCACATGTCCCATGGGCTATGTTTTAACTCACTGTCCATCTGATACCATCCTTCTGTATGGACTGCACATGTCCCATGGACTATGTTTTAACTCACTGTCCATCTGATACCATCCTTCTGTATTGACTGCACATGTCCCATGGGCTATGTTTTAACTCACTGTCCATCTGATACCATCCTTCTGTATGGACTGCACATGTCCCATGGACTATGTTTTAACTCACTGTCCATCTAATACCATCCTTCTGTATGGACTGCACATGTCCCATGGGCTATGTTTTAACTCACTGTCCATCTGATACCATCCTTCTGTATGGACTGCACATGTCCCATGGACTATGTTTTAACTCACTGTCCATCTGATACCATCCTTCTGTATGGACTGCACATGTCCCATGGGCTATGTTTTAACTCACTGTCCATCTGATACCATCCTTCTGTATGGACTGCACATGTCCCATGGGCTATGTTTTAACTCACTGTCCATCTGATACAATCCTTCTGTATGGACTGCACATGTCCCATGGGCTATGTTTTAACTCACTGTCCATCTGATACCATCCTTCTGTATGGACTGCACATGTCCCATGGGCTATGTTTTAACTCACTGTCCATCTAATACCATCCTTCTGTATGGACTGCACATGTCCCATGGACTATGTTTTAACTCACTGTCCATCTGATACCATCCTTCTGTATGGACTGCACATGTCCCATGGGCTATGTTTTAACTCACTGTCCATCTGATACCAGCCTTCTGTATGGACTGCACATGTCCCATGGGCTATGTTTTAACTCACTGTCCATCTGATACCATCCTTCTGTATGGACTGCACATGTCCCATGGACTATGTTTTAACTCACTGTCCATCTAATACCATCCTTCTGTATGGACTGCACATGTCCCATGGGCTGTTTTAACTCACTGTCCATCTAATACCATCCTTCTGTATGGACTGCACATGTCCCATGGGCTATGTTTTAACTCACTGTCCATCTAATACCATCCTTCTGTATGGACTGCACATGTCCCATGGACTATGTTTTAACTCACTGTCCATCTGATACCATCCTTCTGTATGGACTGCACATGTCCCATGGGCTATGTTTTAACTCACTGTCCATCTAATACCATCCTTCTGTATGGACTGCACATGTCCCATGGACTATGTTTTAACTCACTGTCCATCTGATACCATCCTTCTGTATGGACTGCACATGTCCCATGGGCTATGTTTTAACTCACTGTCCATCTGATACCAGCCTTCTGTATGGACTGCACATGTCCCATGGGCTATGTTTTAACTCACTGTCCATCTGATACCATCCTTCTGTATGGACTGCACATGTCCCATGGACTATGTTTTAACTCACTGTCCATCTGATACCATCCTTCTCTATGGACTGCACATGTTCCATGGGCTATGTTTTAACTCACTGTCCATCTAATACCATCCTTCTGTATGGACTGCACATGTCCCATGAACTATGTTTTAACTCACTGTCCATCTAATACCATCCTTCTGTATGGACTGCACATGTCCCATGGGCTATGTTTTAACTCACTGTCCATCTGATACCATCCTTCTGTATGGACTGCACATGTCCCATGGGCTGTTTTAACTCACTGTCCATCTGATACCATCCTTCTGTATGGACTGCACATGTCCCATGGGCTATGTTTTAACTCACTGTCCATCTGATACCATCCTTCTGTATGGACTGCACATGTCCCATGGGCTATGTTTTAACTCACTGTCCATCTGATACCATCCTTCTGTATGGACTGCACATGTCCCATGGGCTATGTTTTAACTCACTGTCCATCTGATACCATCCTTCTGTATGGACTGCACATGTCCCATGGGCTATGTTTTAACTCACTGTCCATCTGATACCATCCTTCTGTATGGACTGCACATGTCCCATGGGCTATGTTTTAACCCACTGTCCATCTGATACCATACTTCTGTATGGACTGCACATGTCCCATGGGCTGTTTTAACTCACTGTCCATCTGATACAATCCTTCTGTATGGACTGCACATGTCCCATGGGCTATGTTTTAACTCACTGTCCATCTGATACCATCCTTCTCTATGGACTGCACATGTCCCATGGGCTATGTTTTAACTCACTGTCCATCTGATACAATCCTTCTGTATGGACTGCACATGTCCCATGGGCTATGTTTTAACTCACTGTCCATCTGATACCATCCTTCTGTATGGACTGCACATGTCCCATGGACTATGTTTTAACTCACTGTCCATCTAATACCATCCTTCTGTATGGACTGCACATGTCCCATGGGCTATGTTTTAACTCACTGTCCATCTAATACGATCCTTCTGTATGGACTGCACATGTCCCATGGGCTATGTTTTAACTCACTGTCCATCTAATACGATCCTTCTGTATTGACTGCACATGTCCCATGGGCTATGTTTTAACTCACTGTCCATCTAATACCATCCTTCTGTATGGACTGCACATATCCCATGGGCTATGTTTTAACTCACTGTCCATCTGATACCATCCTTCTGTATGGACTGCACATGTCCCATGGACTATGTTTTAACTAACTGTCCATCTGATACCATCCTTCTGTATGGACTGCACATGTCCCATGGACTATGTTTTAACTCACTGTCCATCTGATACCATCCTTCTGTATGGACTGCACATGGGCTATGTTTTAACTCACTGTCCATCTAATACCATCCTTCTGTATGGACTGCACATGTCCCATGGGCTATGTTTTAACTCACTGTCCATCTGATACCATCCTTCTGTATGGACTGCACATGTCCCATGGGCTATGTTTTAACTCACTGTCCATCTGATACCATCCTTCTGTATGGACTGCACATGTCCCATGGGCTATGTTTTAACTCACTGTCCATCTGATACCATCCTTCTGTATGGACTGCACATGTCCCATGGACTATGTTTTAACTCACTGTCCATCTAATACCATCCTTCTGTATGGACTGCACATGTCCCATGGGCTGTTTTAACTCACTGTCCATCTAATACCATCCTTCTGTATGGACTGCACATGTCCCATGGGCTATGTTTTAACTCACTGTCCATCTAATACCATCCTTCTGTATGGACTGCACATGTCCCATGGACTATGTTTTAACTCACTGTCCATCTGATACCATCCTTCTGTATGGACTGCACATGTCCCATGGGCTATGTTTTAACTCACTGTCCATCTAATACCATCCTTCTGTATGGACTGCACATGTCCCATGGACTATGTTTTAACTCACTGTCCATCTGATACCATCCTTCTGTATGGACTGCACATGTCCCATGGGCTATGTTTTAACTCACTGTCCATCTGATACCAGCCTTCTGTATGGACTGCACATGTCCCATGGGCTATGTTTTAACTCACTGTCCATCTGATACCATCCTTCTGTATGGACTGCACATGTCCCATGGACTATGTTTTAACTCACTGTCCATCTGATACCATCCTTCTCTATGGACTGCACATGTTCCATGGGCTATGTTTTAACTCACTGTCCATCTAATACCATCCTTCTGTATGGACTGCACATGTCCCATGAACTATGTTTTAACTCACTGTCCATCTAATACCATCCTTCTGTATGGACTGCACATGTCCCATGGGCTATGTTTTAACTCACTGTCCATCTGATACCATCCTTCTGTATGGACTGCACATGTCCCATGGGCTGTTTTAACTCACTGTCCATCTGATACCATCCTTCTGTATGGACTGCACATGTCCCATGGGCTATGTTTTAACTCACTGTCCATCTGATACCATCCTTCTGTATGGACTGCACATGTCCCATGGGCTATGTTTTAACTCACTGTCCATCTGATACCATCCTTCTGTATGGACTGCACATGTCCCATGGGCTATGTTTTAACTCACTGTCCATCTGATACCATCCTTCTGTATGGACTGCACATGTCCCATGGGCTATGTTTTAACTCACTGTCCATCTGATACCATCCTTCTGTATGGACTGCACATGTCCCATGGGCTATGTTTTAACCCACTGTCCATCTGATACCATCCTTCTGTATGGACTGCACATGTCCCATGGGCTGTTTTAACTCACTGTCCATCTGATACAATCCTTCTGTATGGACTGCACATGTCCCATGGGCTATGTTTTAACTCACTGTCCATCTGATACCATCCTTCTCTATGGACTGCACATGTCCCATGGGCTATGTTTTAACTCACTGTCCATCTGATACAATCCTTCTGTATGGACTGCACATGTCCCATGGGCTATGTTTTAACTCACTGTCCATCTGATACCATCCTTCTGTATGGACTGCACATGTCCCATGGACTATGTTTTAACTCACTGTCCATCTGATACCATCCTTCTGTATTGACTGCACATGTCCCATGGGCTATGTTTTAACTCACTGTCCATCTGATACCATCCTTCTGTATGGACTGCACATGTCCCATGGACTATGTTTTAACTCACTGTCCATCTAATACCATCCTTCTGTATGGACTGCACATGTCCCATGGGCTATGTTTTAACTCACTGTCCATCTGATACCATCCTTCTGTATGGACTGCACATGTCCCATGGACTATGTTTTAACTCACTGTCCATCTGATACCATCCTTCTGTATGGACTGCACATGTCCCATGGGCTATGTTTTAACTCACTGTCCATCTGATACCATCCTTCTGTATGGACTGCACATGTCCCATGGGCTATGTTTTAACTCACTGTCCATCTGATACAATCCTTCTGTATGGACTGCACATGTCCCATGGGCTATGTTTTAACTCACTGTCCATCTAATACCATCCTTCTGTATGGACTGCACATGTCCCATGGGCTATGTTTTAACTCACTGTCCATCTGATACAATCCTTCTGTATTGACTGCACATGTCCCATGGGCTATGTTTTAACTCACTGTCCATCTGATACCAGCCTTCTGTATGGACTGCACATGTCACATGGGCTATGTTTTAACTCACTGTCCATCTGATACCATCCTTCTGTATGGACTGCACATGTCCCATGGACTATGTTTTAACTCACTGTCCATCTGATACCATCCTTCTCTATGGACTGCACATGTTCCATGGGCTATGTTTTAACTCACTGTCCATCTAATACCATCCTTCTGTATGGACTGCACATGTCCCATGAACTATGTTTTAACTCACTGTCCATCTAATACCATCCTTCTGTATGGACTGCACATGTCCCATGGGCTATGTTTTAACTCACTGTCCATCTGATACCATCCTTCTGTATGGACTGCACATGTCCCATGGACTATGTTTTAACTCACTGTCCATCTGATACCATCCTTCTGTATGGACTGCACATGTCCCATGGGCTATGTTTTAACTCACTGTCCATCTGATACCATCCTTCTGTATGGACTGCACATGTCCCATGGGCTATGTTTTAACTCACTGTCCATCTGATACCATCCTTCTGTATGGACTGCACATGTCCCATGGGCTATGTTTTAACTCACTGTCCATCTGATACCATCCTTCTGTATGGACTGCACATGTCCCATGGGCTATGTTTTAACTCACTGTCCATCTGATACAATCCTTCTGTATGGACTGCACATGTCCCATGGGCTATGTTTTAACTCACTGTCCATCTGATACCATCCTTCTGTATGGACTGCACATGTCCCATGGACTATGTTTTAACTCACTGTCCATCTAATACCATCCTTCTGTATGGACTGCACATGTCCCATGGACTATGTTTTAACTCACTGTCCATCTGATACCATCCTTCTGTATGGACTGCACATGTCCCATGGGCTATGTTTTAACTCACTGTCCATCTGATACAATCCTTCTGTATGGACTGCACATGTCACATGGGCTATGTTTTTACTCACTGTCCATCTGATACCATCCTTCTGGACTGCACATGTCCCATGGGCTATGTTTTAACTCACTGTCCATCTAATACCATCCTTCTGTATAGACTGCACATGTCCCATGGACTATGTTTTAACTCACTGTCCATCTGATACCATCCTTCTGTATGGACTGCACATGTCCCATGGACTATGTTTTAACTCACTGTCCATCTGATACCATCCTTCTGTATGGACTGCACATGTCCCATGGGCTATGTTTTAACTCACTGTCCATCTGATACCATCCTTCTGTATGGACTGCACATGTCCCATGGGCTATGTTTTAACTCACTGTCCATCTGATACCAGCCTTCTGTATGGACTGCACATGTCCCATGGACTATGTTTTAACTCACTGTCCATCTGATACCATCCTTCTGTATGGACTGCACATGTCCCATGGGCTATGTTTTAACTCACTGTCCATCTAATACCATCCTTCTGTATTGACTGCACATGTCCCATGGGCTATGTTTTAACTCACTGTCCATCTGATACAATCCTTCTGTATGGACTACACATGTCCCATGGGCTATGTTTTAACTCACTGTCCATCTAATACCATCCTTCTGTATGGACTACACATGTCCCATGGACTATGTTTTAACTCACTGTCCATCTGATACCATCCTTCTGTATGGACTGCACATGTCCCATGGACTATGTTTTAACTCACTGTCCAACTGATATCATCCTTCTGTATGGACTGCACATGTCCCATGGACTATGTTTTAACCCACTGTCCATCTGATACCATCCTTCTGTATGGACTGCACATGTCCCATGGGCTATGTTTTAACTCACTGTCCATCTGATACCATCCTTCTGTATGGACTGCACATGTCCCATGGACTATGTTTTAACTCACTGTCCATCTGATACCATCCTTCTGTATGGACTGCACATGTCCCATGGGCTATGTTTTAACTCGCTGTCCATCTAATACCACCCTTCTGTATGGACTGCACATGTCACATGGGCTATGTTTTAACTCACTGTCCATCTAATACCATCCTTCTGTATGGACTGCACATGTCCCATGGACTATGTTTTAACTCACTGTCCATCTGATACCATCCTTCTGTATGGACTGCACATGTCCCATGGACTATGTTTTAACTCACTGTCCATCTGATACCATCCTTCTGTATGGACTGCACATGTCCCATGGGCTATGTTTTAACTCGCTGTCCATCTAATACCACCCTTCTGTATGGACTGCACATGTCACATGGGCTATGTTTTAACTCACTGTCCATCTAATACCATCCTTCTGTATGGACTGCACATGTCCCATGGACTATGTTTTAACTCACTGTCCATCTGATACCATCCTTCTGTATGGACTGCACATGTCCCATGGGCTATGTTTTAACTCACTGTCCATCTGATACCATCCTTCTGTATGGACTGCACATGTCCCATGGGCTATGTTTTAACTCACTGTCCATCTGATACCATCCTTCTGTATGGACTGCACATGTCCCATGGGCTGTTTTAACTCACTGTCCATCTGATACCATCCTTCTGTATGGACTGCACATGTCCCATGGGCTATGTTTTAACTCACTGTCCATCTGATACCATCCTTCTGTATGGACTGCACATGTCCCATGGGCTATGTTTTAACTCACTGTCCATCTGATACCATCCTTCTGGATGGACTGCACATGTCCCATGGGCGATGTTTTAACTCACTGTCCATCTAATACCATCCTTCTGTATGGACTGCACATGTCCCATGGACTATGTTTTAACTCACTGTCCATCTAATACCATCCTTCTGTATTGACTGCACATGTCCCATGGACTATGTTTTAACTCACTGTCCATCTGATACCATCCTTCTGTATGGACTGCACATGTCCCATGGGCTATGTTTTAACTCACTGTCCATCTGATACCATCCTTCTGTATGGACTGCACATGTCCCATGGGCTATGTTTTAACTCACTGTCCATCTAATACCATCCTTCTGTATGGACTGCACATGTCCCATGGGCTATGTTTTAACTCACTGTCCATCTGATACCATCCTTCTGTATGGACTGCACATGTCCCATGGGCTATGTTTTAACTCACTGTCCATCTGATACCATCCTTCTGTATGGACTGCACATGTCCCATGGGCTATGTTTTAACTCACTGTCCATCTGATACCATCCTTCTGTATGGACTGCACATGTCCCATGAACTATGTTTTAACTCACTGTCCATCTGATACCATCCTTCTGTATGGACTGCACATGTCCCATGGGCTATGTTTTAACTCACTGTCCATCTGATACAATCCTTCTGTATGGACTTTGAAATAAAATTTAAATATATATAGAAGGATTTGTTTTGGTATGGCCGCAGTTACTGTGCCGTTCCGGGCGTATTTTTGGTTTTCCAGGCGTATTTTGGGTTTTCCGAAACTTTTGTTTTGCATCTAGTGCTATTGAATACCTACACAGGTTTGGATAGGTACAGTACGTGGGCACCAATATTGGAAAACAATTGCCAAGATTTCTGTGGTGAGCATCGGCATAATATATTGTTGTATAGGGCATATTGGTGGCCCTGTTATTAGATATCCCATACAGTGTACACATTTTTGTATTGATACATTTCAAATTATTTGAGATACTAAAATCTACTCTACATCGAACCACCCGATGTCCTAAATGCATGGGTCTATTCTAAATTGACAACTATTTTGTTAGTTCTTATTCACATACACATACTTTAACATGTATTATTTGTTTTCAGAGGAACGCCATAGGAGAGAAATATTCTACAGAGAATGGTTCAAGCATCATAAAAAAGACATGTTAAAAACTCAAGGTAAAATATTAATTTTATAAACACTATATCAAAACATTATAAACAGAAGGAACTGTGTTAAAAACTCAAGGTAAAATATTCATTTTATAAACACTATATCAAAACATTTTAAAAAGACAGTGGCATTAAAAACACACGACCCCAAGAATGTAAAATATTTCGAGAAATGTAAAGTGTAAAATATTGTAAGTACTCTTAAATTGAAGAACAAGGCATTGGTCACAATGAGACAAAGAATTGACAATATGTGAAACCCTGGTGACTTTTATTCCTTGCAAACAAATCATTGATACAGAAATTGAAGGTGTCATCATTCAATAATGGGTATGTCCACCTCGGGCATCAACGCAAGCAGTACATCTGCAACGCAAGGACCTGAAGAGTGTGGCTATTCTGTGCTGTGGGATCCGGTCCCACTCTTCCTGCACTACCTGGATCAATTCACGTTGGTTGCTTGGCCTGGGTTGACGTTGTGCAATGGCATTTTTAAGCTGATCCCACAAGTGCTCTATGGGCGATAGATCTGGGGAGTAAGCTGGCCATTCCATGATGTTCACATTATTCTGTTGCAAGAAGTCTTGTGTCAACCTTGCAGAGTGTGGGCGCGCATTGTCTTGCTTAAACGTCTTGACACCAGCATTGGCTTGGAGGAATGGAAGCAGCACATGTCGAAGGATGTTATCCACGTAACCCTGAGCATTCAGGTTGCCATCAACAATGACAAGGGGAGTTCGTCTGCAAGAAGTGATGCCTCCCCACACCATAACACTACATCCATTTTCCTTCCCTCACACATGCATTTGCAAAACGTTCACCACGTCTACGCCACACACGTTGACGTCGGTCAGGACGATCAAGGCAGATACGAGACTCGTCAGAGAAAAGGACAGAGTTCCAATCATTGATGCGCCATCTCTGATGATTTCGAGCCCATCGTAAATGGTTCTGCCGTGCTGCGGGTGTCAATATGGGCCCCCGGTAGGGGATGCATCTGTATCTGTTGGAGACGGCGTCGGATGGTGCTGAGGCTTACCCTGGGCCTTCCAATTCCCACTGTCTCACGAGCAGTCTGTGTCGCGGTGCGAAATCGGTCACGTGTGTGCAACAAACCGATGTACCGATCCTGGCGGGCTGTAGTTGCCAGTTTCATGTTCCCTGATTCTGAGGCGACTAATTGTGGAGGGATGACACTGCATGTGACGTCTTACGGCGGCACAACTGAGACCTGCCTGTAACATGCCAATGGCACGTTCCCTTTGTTGTGTCGTAAGTCGGGGCATGGTAACGTTTTATGATATTTTTTTTCGTCT
Organism: Lepidochitona cinerea; assembly: GCA_963971465.1. Classification (NCBI taxonomy): domain Eukaryota; kingdom Metazoa; phylum Mollusca; class Polyplacophora; order Chitonida; family Tonicellidae; genus Lepidochitona; species Lepidochitona cinerea. The sequence goes on along the minus strand of OZ020553.1, from coordinate 250,376 downwards.
TTATGCTGAGCTTCGTGTAAAGTGTTGAACCCACGACAAATGAACCCTGAAAGCTATTCTCGGTGAAACACTCAATGGACGTTATTAGGAAATGTTGCGTAATGTTCATGACAGGCGCGTCGGGAACACCACAGGTTATCCAGTTATTGCAACTCAACTCGAACTAACAATAAACAACAAAACGTAAATGGCCAATAGCCTTACTGGGGTAGAAACATAAAATTCAACCGTGCGTTTTTAATGGCGCTAAGTATAAAAAGACAGAGCCGTGTTTACAACTCAAGGTAAAATATTAATTTTATGAAAACTATATCAAACATTATAAACAGACAGAGCCGTGTTAAAAACTCCAGGTAAATTATTCATTTTATGAACACTATATCAAAACATTATAAACAGACAGAGCCGTGTTAAAAACTCCAGGTAAATTATTCATTTTATAAACACTATATCAAAACATTATAAACAGACAGAGCCGTGTTAAAAACTCCAGGTAAATTATTCATTTTATAAACACTATATCAAAACATTATAAACAGACAGAGCCGTGTTAAAAACTCCAGGTAAATTATTCATTTTATAAACACTATATCAAAACATTATAAACAGACGGCGCCATTAAAAACGCACGACCCAAAGAATGTAAAATATTTTGAGAAATGTAAAGCGTAAAATATTGTAAGTACTCTTAAATTGAAGAACAAGGCATTGGTCACAATGAGACAAAGAATTGACAATATGTGAAACCCTGGTGACTTATTCCCTGCAAACAATTTGTTGATACAGAAATTGAAGGTGTCATCATTCAATAATGGGTATGTCCACCTCGGGCATCAACGCAAGCAGTACATCTGCGACGCAAGGACCTGATGAGTGTGGCTATTCTGTGCTGTGGGATCCGGTCCCACTCTTCCTGCACTACCTGGATCAATTCACGTTGGTTGCTTGGCCTGGGTTGACGTTGTGCAATGGCATTTTTAAGCTGATCCCACAAGTGCTCTATGGGCGATAGATCGGGGGAGTAAGCTGGCCATTCCATGATGTTCACATTATTCTGTTGCAAGAAGTCTTGTGTCAACCTTGCAGAGTGTGGGCGCGCATTGTCTTGCTTAAACGTCTTGACACCAGCATTGGCTTGGAGGAATGGAAGCATCACATGTCGAAGGATGTTATCCACGTAACCCTGAGCATTCAGGTTGCCATCAACAATGACGAGGGGAGTTCGTCTGCGAGAAGTGATGCCTCCCCACACCATAACACTACATCCGTTTTCCTTCCCTCACACATGCATTTGCAAAACGTTCACCACGTCTGCGCCACACACGTTGACGTCGGTCAGGACGATCAAGGCAGTTACGAGACTCGTCAGAGAAAAGGACAGAGTTCCAATCATTGATACGCCATCTCTGATGATTTCGAGCCCATCGTAAATGGTTTTGCCGTGCGGCGGGTGTCAATATGGGCCCTCGGTAGGGGATGCATCTGTATCTGTTGGAGACGGCGTCGGATGGTGCTGAGGCTTACCCTGGGCCTTCCAATTCCCACTGTCTCACGAGCAGTCTGTGTCGCGGTGCGAAATCGGTCATGTGTGTGCAACAAACCGATGTACCGATCCTGGCGGGCTGTAGTTGCCAGTTTCATGTTCCCTGATTCTGAGGCGACTAATTGTGGAGGGATGACACTGCATGTGACGTCTTACGGCGGCACAACTGAGACCCGCCTGTAACATGTCAATGGCACGTTCCCTTTGTTGTGTCGTAAGTCGGGGCATGGTAACGTTTTCTGATATTTTTTTTTCGTCTTTATGCTGAGCTTTGTGTAAAGTGTTGAACCCACGACAAATGAGCCCTGAAAGCTATTCTCGGTGAAACACTCAATGGACGTTATTAGGAAATGTTGCGTAATGTTCATGACAGGCGCGTCGGGAACACCACAGGTTATCCAGTTATTGCAACTCAACTCGAACTTACAATAAACAACAAAACGTAAATGGCCAATAGCCTTACTGGGGTAGAAACATAAAATTCAACCGTGCGTTTTTAATGGCGCTAAGTATAAAAAGACAGAGCCGTGTTAACAACTCAAGGTAAAATATTCATTTTATGAACACTATATCAAACATTATAAACAGACAGAGCCGTGTTAAAAACTCCAGGTAAATTATTCATTTTATAAACACTATATCAAACATTATAAACAGACAGAGCTGTGTTAAAAACTCAAGGTAAAATATTCATTTTATGAACACTATATATCAAAACATTATAAACAGACAGAGCCGTGTTAAAAACTCAAGGTAAAATATTCATTTTATAAACACTATATCAAAACATTATAAACAGACAGAGCCGTGTTAAAAACTCAAGGTAAAATATTCATTTTATAAACACTATATCAAAACATTATAAACAGACAGAGCTGTGTTAAAAACTCAAGGTAAAATATTCATTTTATAAACACTATATCAAAACATTATAAACAGACAGAGCCGTGTTAAAAACTCAAGGTAAAATATTCATTTTATAAACACTATATCAAACATTATAAACAGACAGAGCTGTGTTAAAAACTCAAGGTAAAATATTCATTTTATAAACACTATATCAAACATTATAAACAGACAGAGCTGTGTTAAAAACTCAAGGTAAAATATTCATTTTATAAACACTATATCAAACATTATAAACAGAAAGAGCTGTGTTAAAAACTCAAGGTAAAATATTCATTTTATAAACACTATATCAAACATTATAAACAGACAGAGCCGTGTTAAAAACTCAAGGTAAAATATTCATTTTCTAAACACTATATCAAACATTATAAACAGACAGAGCCGTGTTAAAAACTCAAGGTAAAATATTCATTTTATAAACAATATATCAAAACATTATAAACAGACAGAGCTGTGTTAAACAGATGTTATATTAAATGTAAAGTTGTCAATCGTAGCGGTGCGACTTTGCCACGGCGGGCGTATGTTGAGTTTACTAAAACTCTTGTATAAACACTATATCAAAACATTATAAACAGACAGAGCTGTGTTAACGGCGGGTGTATGTTGAGTTTACTAAAACTCTTGTATAAACACTATATCAAACATTATAGAGCCGTGTACAAAAAAAGGTAAACTAGAAATTGCGGAAAGCAATTGCAATATTCAAACTGTGAAGTCGAATAGAGCAGCATTTCTAGAACTCCTCGAAGTTTTTGCGAAAAGAAATTTCAGCACCAAAAGCAGTTCATGTACATGTCTATGATAATGTTAATAATAAAGAGGAAATTGTTTTTTTACTTATTCCAGGACCTGATTTTTGGTTTGGAAGGAAAAGGGGTTTTCTGAAGAAAAAAAATAGTGTTGTGACATCATCAAGAGTTAAATTAAAAAAAGCGATGAAACCGTTCAAAGTTCGCCAACTACGCCCTGCTCCTGTCAATGTTCCTTTGGTATCCCTGATGCTAGAATGTACTGGGTAAGTTCACCAACTACGCCCTGCTCCTGTTAATGAATGTTCCCTTTGTATCCTTCATGTCCGAATCTACTGGATAAGTTCCCCGACTACGCCCTGCCCCTGCATATGTTTGCTTGGTATCTCTGATGTTGGAATGTTCCCGATAAGTTCCCCGACTACGCCCTGCCCTGGTTATGTTTCCATGGTATCTCTGATGTTGGAATGTTCCCGATAAGTTCCCCAACTACGCCCTGCCCCTGGTTATGTTTCCATGGTATCTCTGATATTAGAATGTACTGGATGAGTTCCCCAACTACACCCTGCCCCTGGTTATGTTTCCATGGTATCTCTGATATTAGAATGTTCCTGATAAGTTCCCCAACTACGCCCTGCCCCTGGTTATGTTTCCTTGGTATCTCTGATGTTAGAATGTTCCTGATAAGTTCCCCAACTACGCCCTGCCCCTGGTTATGTTTCCAATGGTATCTCTGATGTTGGAATGTTCCTGATAAGTTCCCCAACTACGCCCTGCCCCTGGTTATGTTTCCATGGTATCTCTGATGTTGGAATGTTCGCGATAAGTTCCTCAACCACGCCCTGCCCCTGGTTATGTTTCCTTGGTATCTCTGATGTTAGAATGTACTGGAGAAGTTCCCCAACTACGCCCTGCCCCTGGTTATGTTTCCATGGTATCTCTGATATTAGAATGTACTGGAGAAGTTCCCCAACTACGCCCTGCCCCTGGTTATGTTTCCATGGTATCTCTGATATTAGAATGTACTGGAGAAGTTCCCCAACTACGCCCTGCCCCTGGTTATGTTTCCATGGTATCTCTGATGTTAGAATGTTCCTGATAAGTTCCCCAACTACGCCCTGCCCCTGGTTATGTTTCCATGGTATCTCTGATGTTAGAATGTACTGGAGAAGTTCCCCAACTACGCCCTGCCCCTGGTTATGTTTCCATGGTATCTCTGATATTAGAATGTACTGGAGAAGTTCCCCAACTACGCCCTGCCCCTGGTTATGTTTCCATGGTATCTCTGATGTTAGAATGTACTGGAGAAGTTCCCCAACTACGCCCTGCCCCTGGTTATGTTTCCATGGTATCTCTGATGTTAGAATGTACTGGAGAAGTTCCCCAACTACGCCCTGCCCCTGGTTATGTTTCCATGGTATCTCTGATATTAGAATGTACTGGAGAAGTTCCCCAACTACGCCCTGCCCCTGGTTATGTTTCCATGGTATCTCTGATATTAGAATGTTCCCGATAAGTTCCCCAACTACGCCCTGCCCCTGGTTATGTTTCCATGGTATCTCTGATGTTAGAATGTACTGGAGAAGCTCCCCAACTACGCCCTGCCCCTGGTTATGTTTCCATGGTATCTCTGATGTTAGAATGTACTGGAGAAGCTCCCCAACTACGCCCTGCCCCTGGTTATGTTTCCATGGTATCTCTGATGTTAGAATGTACTGGAGAAGCTCCCCAACTACGCCCTGCCCCTGGTTATGTTTCCATGGTATCTCTGATGTTAGAATGTACTGGATGAGTTCCCCAACTACGCCCTGCCCCTGGTTATGTTTCCATGGTATCTCTGATGTTAGAATGTACTGGATGAGTTCCCCAACTACGCCCTGCCCCTGGTTATGTTTCCATGGTATCTCTGATGTTAGAATGTACTGGAGAAGTTCCCCAACTACGCCCTGCCCCTGGTTATGTTTCCATGGTATCTCTGATATTAGAATGTACTGGATGAGTTCCCCAACTACGCCCTGCCCCTGGTTATGTTTCCATGGTATCTCTGATATTAGAATGTACTGGATGAGTTCCCCAACTACGCCCTGCCCCTGGTTATGTTTCCATGGTATCTCTGATGTTAGAATGTTCCCGATAAGTTCCTCAACTACGCCCTGCCCCTGGTTATGTTTTCATGGTATCTCTGATGTTAGAATGTACTGGAGAAGCTCCCCAACTACGCCCTGCCCCTGGTTTTGTTTCCATGGTATCTCTGATGTTAGAATGTACTGGATGAGTTCCCCAACTACGCCCTGCCCCTGGTTATGTTTCCATGGTATCTCTGATGTTAGAATGTACTGGAGAAGTTCCCCAACTACGCCCTGCCCCTGGTTATGTTTCCATGGTATCTCTGATGTTAGAATGTTCCTGATAAGTTCCCCAACTACGCCCTGCCCCTGGTTATGTTTCCATGGTATCTCTGATGTTGGAATGTTCCTGATAAGTTCCCCAACTACGCCCTGCCCCTGGTTATGTTTCCAATGGTATCTCTGATGTTAGAATGTTCCTGATAAGTTCCCCAACTACGCCCTGCCCCTGGTTATGTTTTCATGGTATCTCTGATGTTAGAATGTTCCTGATAAGTTCCCCAACTACGCCCTGCCCCTGGTTATGTTTTCATGGTATCTCTGATGTTGGAATGTTCCTGATAAGTTCCCCAACTACGCCCTGCCCCTGGTTATGTTTCCATGGTATCTCTGATGTTAGAATGTACTTGAGAAGTTCCCCAACTACGCCCTGCCCCTGTTTATGTTTTCATGGTATCTGTGATATTAGAATGTACTGGATGAGTTCCCCAACTACGCCCTGCTCCTGGTTATGTTTCCATGGTATCTCTGATGTTAGAATGTTCCTGATAAGTTCCCCAACTATGCCCTGCGCCTGGTTATGTTTCCATGGTATCTCTGATGTTAGAATGTACTGGAGAAGCTCCCCAACTACGCCCTGCCCCTGGTTATGTTTTCATGGTATCTCTGATGTTAGAATGTACTGGAGAAGTTCCCCAACTGCCCCCTGCCCCTGGTTATGTTTCCATGGTATCTCTGATGTTAGAATGTACTGGAGAAGCTCCCCAACTACGCCCTGCCCCTGGTTATGTTTCCATGGTATCTCTGATGTTAGAATGTACTGGATAAGTTCCCCAACTACGCCCTGCCCCTGGTTATGTTTCCATGGTATCTCTGATGTTAGAATGTACTGGAGAAGCTCCCCAACTACGCCCTGCCCCTGGTTATGTTTCCTTGGTATCTCTGATGTTAGAATGTACTGGATGAGTTCCCCAACTACGCCCTGCCCCTGGTTATGTTTCCATGGTATCTCTGATGTTAGAATGTACTGGAGAAGCTCCCCAACTACGCCCTGCCCCTGGTTATGTTTCCTTGGTATCTCTGATGTTAGAATGTACTGGATGAGCTCCCCAACTACGCCCTGCCCCTGGTTATGTTTCCTTGGTATCTCTGATGTTAGAATGTACTGGAGAAGTTCCCCAACTACGCCCTGCCCCTGGTTATGTTTCCATGGTATCTCTGATGTTAGAATGTACTGGAGAAGTTCCCCAACTACGCCCTGCCCCTGGTTATGTTTCCATGGTATCTGTGATGTTAGAATGTACTGGATGAGCTCCCCAACTACGCCCTGCCCCTGGTTATGTTTCCATGGTATCTCTGATGTTAGAATGTACTGGAGAAGCTCCCCAACTACGCCCTGCCCCTGGTTATGTTTCCATGGTATCTCTGATGTTAGAATGTTCCCGATAAGTTCCCCAACTACGCCCTGCCCCTGGTTATGTTTCCTTGGTATCTCTGATGTTAGAATGTACTGGAGAAGTTCCCCAACTACGCCCTGCCCCTGGTTATGTTTCCATGGTATCTCTGATGTCCGAATCTACTGGATAAGTTTGCTAACTACGCCCTTCTCCTGGTTATGTTTCCTTGGTATCTCTGATGTTAGAATGTACTGGAGAAGTTCCCCAACTACGCCCTGCCCCTGGTTATGTTTCCATGGTATCTCTGATGTTGGAATGTTCCCGATAAGTTCCTCAACTACGCCCTGCCCCTGGTTATGTTTCCTTGGTATCTCTGATGTTAGAATGTACTGGAGAAGTTCCCCAACTACGCCCTGCCCCTGGTTATGTTTCCATGGTATCTCTGATATTAGAATGTACTGGAGAAGTTCCCCAACTACGCCCTGCCCCTGGTTATGTTTCCATGGTATCTCTGATGTTAGAATGTACTGAAGAAGTTCCCCGACTACGCCCTGCCCCTGGTTATGTTTCCATGGTATCTCTGATGTTAGAATGTACTGGAGAAGTTCCCCAACTACGCCCTGCCCCTGGTTATGTTTCCATGGTATCTCTGATGTTAGAATGTACTGGAGAAGTTCCCCATCTACGCCCTGCCCCTGGTTATGTTTCCATGGTATCTCTGATATTAGAATGTACTGGATGAGTTCCCCAACTACGCCCTGCCCCTGGTTATGTTTCCATGGTATCTCTGATGTTAGAATGTACTGGAGAAGTTCCCCAACTACGCCCTGGCCATGGTTATGTTTCCATGGTATCTCTGATGTTAGAATGTACTGGAGAAGTTCCCCAACTATGCCCTGCCCCTGGTTATGTTTCCAATGGTATCTCTGATGTTGGAATGTTCCTGATAAGTTCCCCAACTACGCCCTGCCCTTGGTTATGTTTCCTTGGTATCTCTGATGTTAGAATGTTCCTGATAAGTTCCCCAACTACGCCCTGCCCCTGGTTATGTTTTCATGGTATCTCTGATGTTAGAATGTACTGGAGAAAATCCCCGACTACGCCCTGTCCCTGGTTATGTTTCCATGGCATCTCTGATGTTAGAATGTACTGGATGAGTTCCCCAACTACGCCCTGGTCCTGGTTATGTTTCCTTGGTATCTCTGATGTTGGAATGTTCCTGATAAGTTCCCCAACTACGCCCTGCCCTTGGTTATGTTTCCTTGGTATCTCTGATGTTGGATTGTTCCTGATAAGTTCCCCAACTACGCCCTGCCCCTGGTTATGTTTCCATGGTATCTCTGATGTTGGAATGTTCCTGATAAGTTCCCCAACTACGCCCTGCCCCTGGTTATGTTTCCTTGGTATCTCTGATGTTGGAATGTTCCTGATAAGTTCCCCAACTACGCCCTGCCCCTGGTTATGTTTCCTTGGTTTCTCTGATGTTAGAATGTTCCCGATAAGTTCCCCAACTACGCCCTGGTCCTGGTTATGTTTCCTTGGTATCTCTGATGTTGGAATGTTCCTGATAAGTTCCCCAACTACGCCCTGCCCTTGGTTATGTTTCCTTGGTATATCTGATGTTGGAATGTTCCTGATAAGTTCCCCAACTACGCCCTGCCCCTGGTTATGTTTCCATGGTATCTCTGATATTAGAATGTACTGGATGAGTTCCCCAACTACGCCCTGCCCCTGGTTATGTTTCCTTGGTATCTCTGATGTTAGAATGTTCCCGATAAGTTCCCCAACTACGCCCTGGTCCTGGTTATGTTTCCTTGGTATCTCTGATGTTGGAATGTTCCCGATAAGTTCCCCGACTACGCCCTGCCCCTGGTTATGTTTCCATGGTATCTCTGATGTTGGAATGTTCCCGATAAGCTCCCCAACTACGCCCTGCCCCTGGTTATGTTTCCTTGGTATCTCTGATGTTAGAATGTACTGGAGAAGCTCACCAACTACGCCCTGCCCCTGGTTATGTTTCCTTGGTATCTCTGATGTTAGAATGTTCCCGATAAGTTCCCCAACTACGCCCTGCCCCTGGTTATGTTTCCTTGGTATCTCTGATGTTGGAATATTCCCGATAAGTTCCCCAACTACGCCCTGCCCCTGGTTATGTTTCCATGGTATCTCTGATGTTGGAATATTCCCGATAAGTTCCCCAACTACGCCCTGCCCCTGGTTATGTTTCCATGGTATCTCTGATGTTAGAATGTTCCTGATAAGTTCCCCGACTACGCCCTGCCCCTGGTTATGTTTCCTTGGTATCTCTGATGTTAGAATGTACTGGATGAGCTCCCTGACTACGCCCTGCCCCTGGTTATGTTTCCTTGGTATCTCTGATGTTAGAATGTACTGGATAAGTTCCCCAACTACGCCCTGCCCCTGGTTATGTTTCCATGGTATCTCTGATGTTAGAATGTACTGGAGAAGTTCCCCAACTACGCCCTGCCCCTGGTTATGTTTCCATGGTATCTGTGATGTTAGAATGTACTGGATGAGCTCCCCAACTACGCCCTGCCCCTGGTTATGTTTTCATGGTATCTCTGATGTTAGAATGTACTGGAGAAGCTCCCCAACTACGCCCTGCCCCTGGTTATGTTTCCATGGTATCTCTGATGTTAGAATGTTCCCGATAAGTTCCCCAACTACGCCCTGCCCCTGGTTATGTTTCCTTGGTATCTCTGATGTTAGAATGTACTGGAGAAGTTCCCCAACCACGCCCTGCCCCTGGTTATGTTTCCATGGTATCTCTGATGTTAGAATGTACTGGATGAGTTCCCCAACTACGCCCTGCCCCTGGTTATGTTTCCAATGGTATCTCTGATGTTAGAATGTACTGGATAAGTTCCCCAACTACGCCCTGCCCCTGGTTATGTTTCCATGGTATCTCTGATGTCCGAATCTACTGGATAAGTTTGCTAACTACGCCCTTCTCCTGGTTATGTTTCCTTGGTATCTCTGATGTTAGAATGTACTGGAGAAGTTCCCCAACTACGCCCTGCCCCTGGTTATGTTTCCATGGTATCTCTGATGTTGGAATGTTCCCGATAAGTTCCTCAACTACGCCCTGCCCCTGGTTATGTTTCCTTGGTATCTCTGATGTTAGAATGTACTGGAGAAGTTCCCCAACTACGCCCTGCCCCTGGTTATGTTTTCATGGTATCTCTGGTGTTAGAATGTTCCCGATAAGTTCCCCAACTACGCCCTGCCCCTGGTTATGTTTCCATGGTATCTCTGATGTTAGAATGTACTGGAGAAGTTCCCCGACTACGCCCTGCCCCTGGTTATGTTTCCATGGTATCTCTGATGTTAGAATGTACTGGATGAGTTCCCCAACTACGCCCTGCCCCTGGTTATGTTTCCATGGTATCTCTGATGTTAGAATGTACTGGAGAAGTTCCCCAACTACGCCCTGCCCCTGGTTATGTTTTCATGGTATCTCTGGTGTTAGAATGTTCCCGATAAGTTCCCCAACTACGCCCTGCCCCTGGTTATGTTTCCATGGTATCTCTGATATTAGAATGTACTGGAGAAGTTCCCCAACTACGCCCTGCCCCTGGTTATGTTTCCATGGTATCTCTGATATTAGAATGTACTGGATGAGTTCCCCAACTACGCCCTGCCCCTGGTTATGTTTCCTTGGTATCTGTGATGTTAGAATGTACTGGATGAGTTCCCCAACTACGCCCTGCCCCTGGTTATGTTTTCATGGTATCTCTGGTGTTAGAATGTTCCCGATAAGTTCCCCAACTACGCCCTGCCCCTGGTTATGTTTCCATGGTATCTCTGATATTAGAATGTACTGGAGAAGTTCCCCAACTACGCCCTGCCCCTGGTTATGTTTCCATGGTATCTCTGATATTAGAATGTACTGGATGAGTTCCCCAACTACGCCCTGCCCCTGGTTATGTTTCCATGGTATCTCTGATATTAGAATGTACTGGATGAGTTCCCCAACTACGCCCTGCCCCTGGTTATGTTTCCATGGTATCTCTGATGTTAGAATGTTCCCGATAAGTTCCCCAACTACGCCCTGCCCCTGGTTATGTTTTCATGGTATCTCTGGTGTTAGAATGTTCCCGATAAGTTCCCCAACTACGCCCTGCCCCTGGTTATGTTTCCATGGTATCTCTGATATTAGAATGTACTGGAGAAGTTCCCCAACTACGCCCTGCCCCTGGTTATGTTTCCATGGTATCTCTGATATTAGAATGTACTGGAGAAGTTCCCCAACTACGCCCTGCCCCTGGTTATGTTTCCATGGTATCTCTGATGTTAGAATGTACTGGAGAAGTTCCCCGACTACGCCCTGCCCCTGGTTATGTTTCCATGGTATCTCTGATGTTAGAATGTACTGGATGAGTTCCCCAACTACGCCCTGCCCCTGGTTATGTTTCCATGGTATCTCTGATGTTAGAATGTACTGGAGAAGTTCCCCAACTGCCCCCTGCCCCTGGTTATGTTTCCATGGTATCTCTGATGTTAGAATGTACTGGAGAAGTTCCCCAACTACGCCCTGCCCCTGGTTATGTTTCCTTGGTATCTCTGATGTTAGAATGTACTGGATGAGTTCCCCAACTACGCCCTGGTCCTGGTTATGTTTCCTTGGTATCTCTGATGTTGGAATGTTCCTGATAAGTTCCCCAACTACGCCCTGCCCTTGGTTATGTTTCCTTGGTATCTCTGATGTTGGATTGTTCCTGATAAGTTCCCCAACTACGCCCTGCCCCTGGTTATGTTTCCATGGTATCTCTGATGTTGGAATGTTCCTGATAAGTTCCCCAACTACGCCCTGCCCCTGGTTATGTTTCCTTGGTATCTCTGATGTTGGAATGTTCCTGATAAGTTCCCCAACTACGCCCTGCCCCTGGTTATGTTTCCTTGGTTTCTCTGATGTTAGAATGTTCCCGATAAGTTCCCCAACTACGCCCTGGTCCTGGTTATGTTTCCTTGGTATCTCTGATGTTAGAATGTTCCCGATAAGTTCCCCAACTACGCCCTGGTCCTGGTTATGTTTCCTTGGTATATCTGATGTTAGAATGTACTGGAGAAGTTCCCCAACTACGCCCTGCCCCTGGTTATGTTTCCATGGTATCTCTGATATTAGAATGTACTGGAGAAGTTCCCCAACTACGCCCTGCCCCTGGTTATGTTTCCATGGTATCTCTGATGTTAGAATGTACTGGAGAAGTTCCCCAACTACGCCCTGCCCCTGGTTATGTTTCCATGGTATCTCTGATATTAGAATGTACTGGAGAAGTTCCCCAACCACGCCCTGCCCCTGGTTATGTTTCCATGGTATCTCTGATGTTAGAATGTTCCTGATAAGTTCCCCAACTACGCCCTGCCCCTGGTTATGTTTCCTTGGTATCTCTGATGTTGGAATATTCCTGATAAGTTCCCCAACTACGCCCTGCCCCTGGTTATGTTTCCTTGGTATCTCTGATGTTAGAATGTTCCCGATAAGTTCCCCAACTACGCCCTGGTCCTGGTTATGTTTCCTTGGTATCTCTGATGTTGGAATGTTCCCGATAAGTTCCCCGACTACGCCCTGCCCCTGGTTATGTTTCCATGGTATCTCTGATGTTGGAATGTTCCCGATAAGCTCCCCAACTACGCCCTGCCCCTGGTTATGTTTCCTTGGTATCTCTGATGTTAGAATGTGCTGGAGAAGTTCCCCAACTGCCCCCTGCCCCTGGTTATGTTTCCATGGTATCTCTGATATTAGAATGTACTGGAGAAGTTCCCCATCTACGCCCTGCCCCTGGTTATGTTTCCATGGTATCTCTGATGTTGGAATGTTCCTGATAAGTTCCCCAACTACGCCCTGCCCCTGGTTATGTTTTCATGGTATCTCTGATGTTAGAATGTACTGGAGAAGTTCCCCATCTACACCCTGCCCCTGGTTATGTTTCCATGGTATCTCTGATGTTAGAATGTACTGGAGAAGTTCCCCATCTACGCCCTGCCCCTGGTTATGTTTCCATGGTATCTCTGATATTAGAATGTACTGGATGAGTTCCCCAACTACGCCCTGCCCCTGGTTATGTTTCCATGGTATCTCTGATGTTAGAATGTACTGGAGAAGTTCCCCAACTACGCCCTGCCCCTGGTTATGTTTCCATGGTATCTCTGATGTTAGAATGTACTGGATGAGTTCCCCAACTACGCCCTGCCCCTGGTTATGTTTCCATGGTATCTCTGATGTTAGAATGTACTGGAGAAGTTCCCCAACTACGCCCTGCCCCTGGTTATGTTTCCTTGGTATCTCTGATGTTAGAATGTACTGGATGAGTTCCCCAACTACGCCCTGGTCCTGGTTATGTTTCCTTGGTATCTCTGATGTTGGAATGTTCCTGATAAGTTCCCCAACTACGCCCTGCCCTTGGTTATGTTTCCTTGGTATCTCTGATGTTGGATTGTTCCTGATAAGTTCCCCAACTACGCCCTGCCCCTGGTTATGTTTCCATGGTATCTCTGATGTTAGAATGTTCCTGATAAGTTCCCCAACTACGCCCTGCCCCTGGTTATGTTTCCTTGGTATCTCTGATGTTGGAATGTTCCTGATAAGTTCCCCAACTATGCCCTGCCCCTGGTTATGTTTCCTTGGTTTCTCTGATGTTAGAATGTTCCCGATAAGTTCCCCAACTACGCCCTGGTCCTGGTTATGTTTCCTTGGTATCTCTGATGTTAGAATGTTCCCGATAAGTTCCCCAACTACGCCCTGGTCCTGGTTATGTTTCCTTGGTATATCTGATGTTAGAATGTACTGGAGAAGTTCCCCAACTACGCCCTGCCCCTGGTTATGTTTCCATGGTATCTCTGATATTAGAATGTACTGGAGAAGTTCCCCAACTACGCCCTGCCCCTGGTTATGTTTCCATGGTATCTCTGATGTTAGAATGTTCCTGATAAGTTCCCCAACTACGCCCTGCCCCTGGTTATGTTTCCTTGGTATCTCTGATGTTGGAATATTCCTGATAAGTTCCCCAACTACGCCCTGCCCCTGGTTATGTTTCCTTGGTATCTCTGATGTTAGAATGTTCCCGATAAGTTCCCCAACTACGCCCTGGTCCTGGTTATGTTTCCTTGGTATCTCTGATGTTGGAATGTTCCCGATAAGTTCCCCGACTACGCCCTGCCCCTGGTTATGTTTCCATGGTATCTCTGATGTTGGAATGTTCCCGATAAGCTCCCCAACTACGCCCTGCCCCTGGTTATGTTTCCTTGTATCTCTGATGTTAGAATGTACTGGAGAAGCTCACCAACTACGCCCTGCCCCTGGTTATGTTTCCTTGGTATCTCTGATGTTAGAATGTTCCCGATAAGTTCCCCAACTACGCCCTGCCCCTGGTTATGTTTCCTTGGTATCTCTGATGTTGGAATATTCCCGATAAGTTCCCCAACTACGCCCTGCCCCTGGTTATGTTTCCATGGTATCTCTGATGTTGGAATATTCCCGATAAGTTCCCCAACTACGCCCTGCCCCTGGTTATGTTTCCATGGTATCTCTGATGTTAGAATGTTCCTGATAAGTTCCCCGACTACGCCCTGCCCCTGGTTATGTTTCCTTGGTATCTCTGATGTTAGAATGTTCCCGATAAGTTCCCTGACTACGCCCTGCCCCTGGTTATGTTTCCTTGGTATCTCTGATGTTAGAATGTTCCCGATAAGTTCCCCAACTACGCCCTGCCCCTGGTTATGTTTCCATGGTATCTCTGATGTTAGAATGTACTGGAGAAGTTCCCCGACTATGCCCTGCCCCTGGTTATGTTTCCTTGGTATCTCTGATGTTAGAATGTTCCTGATAAGTTCCCCAACTACGCCCTGCCCCTGGTTATGTTTCCTTGGTATCTCTGATGTTAGAATGTTCCTGATAAGTTCCCCAACTACGCCCTGCCCCTGGTTATGTTTCCATGGTATCTCTGATGTTAGAATGTACTGGAGAAGTTCCTCAACTACGCCCTGCCCCTGGTTATGTTTCCATGGTATCTCTGATGTTAGAATGTACTGGATGAGTTCCCCAACTACGCCCTGCCCCTGGTTATGTTTCCAATGGTATCTCTGATGTTAGAATGTTCCCGATAAGTTCCCCAACTACGCCCTGCCCCTGGTTATGTGTCCATGGTATCTCTGATGTTAGAATGTTCTGGATAAGTTCCCCGACTACGCCCTGCCCCTGGTTATGTTTCCTTGGTATCTCTGATGTTAGAATGTACTGGATGAGCTCCCCAACTACGCCCTGCCCCTGGTTATGTTTCCTTGGTATCTCTGATGTTGGAATGTTCCTGATAAGTTCCCCAACTACGCCCTGCCCCTGGTTATGTTTCCAATGGTATCTCTGATGTTGGAATGTTCCTGATAAGTTCCCCAACTACGCCCTGCCCCTGTTTATGTTTCCTTGGTATCTCTGATGTTAGAATGTTCCCGATTAGTTCCCCAACTACGCCCTGCCCCTGGTTATGTTTTCATGGTATCTCTGATGTTAGAATGTTCCCGATAAGTTCCCCAACTACGCCCTGCCCCTGGTTATGTTTCCATGGTATCTCTGATGTTAGAATGTACTGGAGAAGTTCCCCAACTACGCCCTGCCCCTGGTTATGTTTCCTTGGTATCTCTGATGTTAAAATCTTCCTGATAAGTTCCCCAACTACGCCCTGCCCCTGGTTATGTTTCCATGGTATCTCTGATGTTAGAATGTTCGCGATAAGTTCCCCAACTACGCCCTGCCCCTGGTTATGTTTCCTTGGTATCTCTGATATTAGAATGTTCCTGATAAGTTCCCCAACTACGCCCTGCCCCTGGTTATGTTTCCTTGGTATCTCTGATATTAGAATGTTCCTGATAAGTTCCCCAACTACGCCCTGCCCCTGGTTATGTTTCCATGGTATCTCTGATGTTAGAATGTACTGGAGAAGTTCCCCAACTACGCCCTGCCCCTGGTTATGTTTCCATGGTATCTCTGATGTTAGAATGTTCCCGATAAGTTCCCCAACTACGCCCTGCCCCTGGTTATGTTTCCATGGTATCTCTGATGTTAGAATGTTCCCGATAAGTTCTCCGACTACGCCCTGCCCCTGGTTATGTTTCCATGGTATCTCTGATGTTAGAATGTACTGGAGAAGTTCCCCAACTACGCCCTGCCCCTGGTTATGTTTCCATGGTATCTCTGATGTTAGAATGTTCTGGATAAGTTCCCCGACTACGCCCTGCCCCTGGTTATGTTTCCTTGGTATCTCTGATGTTAGAATGTACTGGATGAGCTCCCCAACTACGCCCTGCCCCTGGTTATGTTTCCTTGGTATCTCTGATGTTGGAATGTTCCCGATAAGTTCCCCAACTACGCCCTGCCCCTGGTTATGTTTCCAATGGTATCTCTGATGTTGGAATGTTCCTGATAAGTTCCCCAACTACGCCCTGCCCCTGGTTATGTTTCCTTGGTATCTCTGATGTTAGAATGTTCCCGATAAGTTCGCCAAGTACGCCCTGCCCCTAGTTATGTTTTCATGGTATTTCTGATGTTAGAATGTTCCCGATAAGTTCCCCAACTACGCCCTGCCCCTGGTTATGTTTCCATGGTATCTCTGATGTTAGAATGTACTGGAGAAGTTCCCCAACTACGCCCTGCCCCTGGTTATGTTTCCTTGGTATCTCTGATGTTAGAATGTACTGGATAAGTTCCCCAACTACGCCCTGCCCCTAGTTATGTTTTCATGGTATCTCTGGTGTTAGAATCTACTGGATAAGTTCCCCAACTACGCCCTGCCCCTGGTTATGTTTCCTTGGTATCTCTGATGTTAGAATGTTCCTGATAAGTTCCCCAACTACGCCCTGCCCCTGGTTATGTTTCCATGGTATCTCTGATGTTAGAATGTTCCTGATAAGTTCCCCAACTACGCCCTGCCCCTGGTTATGTTTCCTTGGTATCTCTTATGTTAGAATCTACTGGATAAGTTCCCCAACTACGCCCTGCCCCTGGTTATGTTTCCTTGGTATCTCTGATGTTAGAATGTTCCTGATAAGTTCCCCAACTACGCCCTGCCCCTGGTTATGTTTCCATGGTATCTCTGATGTTAGAATGTTCCCGATAAGTTCCCCAACCACGCCCTGCCCCTGGTTATGTTTCCTTGGTATATCTGATGTTAGAATGTACTGGAGAAGCTCCCCAACTACGCCCTGCCCCTGGTTATGTTTCCATGGTATCTCTGGTGTTAGAATGTTCCCGATAAGTTCCCCAACTACGCCCTGCCCCTGGTTATGTTTCCTTGGTATCTCTGATGTTAGAATCTACTGGATAAGTTCCCCAACTACGCCCTGCCCCTGGTTATGTTTCCTTGGTATATCTGATGTTAGAATGTACTGGAGAAGCTCCCCAACTACGCCCTGCCCCTGGTTATGTTTCCATGGTATCTCTGATGTTAGAATGTACCGGATAAGTTCCCCAACTACGCCCTGCCCCTGGTTATGTTTCCTTGGTATCTCTGATGTTAGAATCTACTGGATAAGTTCCCCAACTACGCCCTGCCCCTGGTTATGTTTCCTTGGTATCTCTGATGTTAGAATGTACTGGATAAGTTCCCCAACTACGCCCTGCCCCTGGTTATGTTTCCTTGGTATCTCTGATGTTAGAATGTTCCCGATAAGTTCCCCAACTGCCCCCTGCCCCTGGTTATGTTTCCTTGGTATCCTTGGGGGCCCCGGTGCCTTAGTCCAACACAGGCCTTTCATCAATGCAACACGGGTTCAAATAAAGATTTCTGAATGGACTGTATATGGAAGACTTGTGAGCTTCTTATCAAAGGTCATGGGTTTATTCTTGACAAAGAGCCTTGTTTCTTTCCCCACAAAACCTGGCAATGTTGCCATATAAGTGAAATAATCGTCAGTGTGACTTAAAACATCAATCAATCATTTTTTTCTGCTCATTTTTTGGCTGGAATTATATTCCGAATTGGGATTGAGGAAAGTTTTAGAACCTTGAAAGTTTTCTCCACAATCCATTTATAAATAATACTTATGTATGTACAGTGCCTTCCAATGATGGGTCAAATCCAACTCAGATAAAAAAAAACAAATTGACAAATTTCTGAGTGTATATTTGCTTTTTCTCTCTAAGTGGAAGAGTTGTCAAGGTTAAGGTTTTCCTTTGGGCAAAGAGCCGATTTCCTTGCCCACAAAAATATGCCAACGCTGTGATATTAGTGAAATAATCTGCAGTGCGGCATCAGACTTCCATCTATCAAAGTTAAAAACTGCAAGCAATTGACCAATCTTAATGCAGCAACAAAAGTGTCAGAGTATTAAAACAATCATAAATAGCATCCTATAAACCTGATTATTAATGTGTCATTGTCCACATTTTGTCAGGGTACCTGGCTCAAAGTTCAAGGTATGTTCATCTTTTTTTTTCTCTCACACTTAAGAATTATTGATGAATTTAAAGTTGTGATAGAGCTCTTATTGCCTTTGTATCTCTTCTCTTGTTGGAATTGCTGGATATCATGCGAGGATGTGCACCTCCGATTTTGATTGCGATGGTTTTATTATTTTTAGAGGTCCGCACTGATTTTCATTCTCCATTTGAAATACATGAGTGCTAAGTGAGCATCCCCGATTATCATTCGTTTGCTCACAGTTTGATTATGAAAATACGCATGCTAAGAGAAATGGTACGCGATGCCAGTGGTCGTTTTATGTTTGGCCAACTGATAGCTGACCCATGCAGTGAAAACACTCACTGCCTGTGAGCGGATCTCAATAACATAACCTCTGCAGCAAGTCTGGATTAAAGGCCCACTTTAACACCAACCAGCCTAGCACTAATAAACTTTCACCTGGGTAGACAACAGTATTCTCGTTATTTTGGGATTACACTTTCTTAAAAAATATATGTGGAAATTCTTCTACCGATTTTTGGGTGACGCCCTAAATGGGAATCAAACCCAGGTCCCAGAGTATGGCACCTATCGCCAGCACTAAATGCCGGCTGCCTTATCCATTCAGCCAACCGGCCTCCTCTAAAAAAAGGAGGTAGTTGACTGGTAGATACTACAGCGGACATCTAGTACCCCTCTGGTAACGTAATTGACACAGCTCCCATTGCTGAATGCATGACTTTAATTAGTTAGTGTCTTTTAGAAAGTGAGCATAACAGTATTCTCGTTATTTTGGGATTACACTTTCTTGAAAATATGGTAGAAATTCTTCTACTGATTTTTGGGTGACGCCCGAAACGGGAATTGAACCCAGGTCCCAGAGTATGGCACCTATCGCCAGCACTAAATGCCGGCTGCCTTATCCATTCAGCCAACCGGCCTCCTCTAAAAAAAGGAGGTAGTTGACTGGTAGATACTACAGCGGACATCTAGTACCCCTCTGGTAACGTAATTGACACAGCTCCCATTGCTGAATGCATGACTTTAATTAGTTAGTGTCTTTTAGAAAGTGAGCATAACAGTATTCTCGTTATTTTGGGATTACACTTTCTTGAAAATATGGTAGAAATTCTTCTACTGATTTTTGGGTGACGCCCGAAACGGGAATTGAACCCAGGTCCCAGAGTATGGCACCTATCGCCAGCACTAAATGCCGGCTGCCTTATCCATTCAGCCAACCGGCCTCCTCTAAAAAAAGGAGATAGTTGACTGGTAGATACTACAGTGGACATTTAGTACCCCTCTGGTAACGTAATTGACACAGCTCCCATTGCTGAATGCATGAGTTTAATTAGTTACTGTCTTTTAGAAAGTGAGCATAACAGTGTTCTCGTTATTTTGGGATTATACTTTCTTGAAAATATGATAGAAATTCTTCTACCGATTTTTGGGTGACGCCCGAAACGGGAATCGAACCCAGGTCCCAGAGTATGGCACCTATCGCCAGCACTAAATGCCGGCTGCCTTATCCATTCAGCCAACCGGCCTCCTCTAAAAAAGGAGGTAGTCTTTCTAAAAGACACTAACTATTTAAACTCATGCATTCAGCAATGGGAGCTGTGTCAATTATGTTACCAGAGGGGTACTAAATGTCCGCTGTAGTATCTAAATTTTGGGATTACACTTTCTTGAAAAATGGCAGATAATAATTATTGGTATACGGGAACCCGGGTCCCAGAGTGTGACACCTATCGCCAGCACTAAATGCCGGCTGTCTTATCCATTCAGCCAACCGGCCTCCACTAAAAAAGTAGGTAGCTGACTGGTAGATACTCAGGCCTTATTTTTTCACGTGAACTGTGGTTCAGGTTACGTGAAGGTTGCGTAAAGTATAATTCCCGCGAACCATCACAGTTCGCGTAGGCTAAAAGCAAAGGTTCTCGTGAAAAAAAAATATGTATGTTTTCTGGCGTCCGACTTTGAGGCATTAGTGCCAAATGCCACTTCCTAAAAGTTCAAAAAGTACAAAGCCCGCCCCACCGTGCAGACGAAAAGTCGCGTCTGGGAAAACAGGCGGTCACAGCGAGAAGCCAAATTTTCCTCACTAGCGACGTGAGCATGTGAATTGGCGGGAGAACTCTTTACAAGTCTTTCGAGTATTAGTTACGAAGTGTCTAAAAAGCTTGCTTTGCGTAAAGAATTTGTGCGAATAAAGAGCTCACCAACAGAAAAAAAACTTTTCTGAACAAAGGTAGGGAGGTTTTTTTGACAAGTTTCACTGTATGATTATCGGTACTGGTTTTATTCATTTTATCGTCCGTAATAAGTGATGTCTGACAGCAAGAGAGTGAGACGGATGAGCCTACTCAAAAGCCTTGTAATTTTGAATTTTGAATTTTATACGCCAATTTTTTTACTTGGCTTTATCAGTATGGGCAAATGAGCTTAAGCTTCCGAAGTTCTGATGGACGTAAGTTCAGAAACATAGGTTTACTTTATTACAACAATTTATGATGGGGTATAAAGGTCTAAATGATATACCTCTTCTTAACACAATTAGAAACTTGTCTCCGTTATTATTTTAGACAAGAAGATTTTCCCTGTGCCCGTGTGTTTTAGTGTTCATAAATATACTTACGAGAACCGTGGGTTACGTGACAATAAAACCACGCGAACCGTCCGCAAACACGGTTCACGACAGGTTTTGAAAAAATAAGGCCTGGATACTACAGCGGACATTTAGTACCCCTCTGGTAACGTTGACATTGCTCCCATTGCTGAATGTATGAGGTTAAAT
This sequence comes from Lepidochitona cinerea, assembly GCA_963971465.1. Taxonomy (NCBI): domain Eukaryota; kingdom Metazoa; phylum Mollusca; class Polyplacophora; order Chitonida; family Tonicellidae; genus Lepidochitona; species Lepidochitona cinerea. Next base: position 229,219 of record OZ020553.1, on the reverse strand, counting down.
TAGTTTAAACACAGACAAACTAATTTAACCTGTCTACAGTTGACCAACTAGTGTCTTTTTAAAAACATAAGAAACCATACAACAGAAATTTGGTATGACGGAAAAACTTTGAAAGCTCCTTTGTCAAATTAAATTAGTCGAAAGTATTCTGATGTATTTAGCTCTACAACTAAACGTTTTTCACTCAACCTTCGAGTTCTAAACCTGATTAAAGACGCACTTGCCGCCGTAGCCTGTTTGACATTTGTTAAGAAAGCCAATTTGCACGAGCTTACTACAGCTAAAACCACTCAAATAAAACATAGCTCACATAAGGCATGTCCAATTAGGTTTAGAATGTATAAATGGGGGTGAAAAACAAACAAAGAATCGAAGCTTAATTACAACAACACTGATCAGTGTTGGTTAACCCTGGGATGAATATGAAAGGGATATGAAGCGCCCTTGTATTATGGTTAGTCTACGAGCAGCAGTTTGGCTCGCTATTGTCTGTCCCAGACACCCCGTGAAGGCATTCCGATCCATTTGCAGTCCATATCTTCACGACATCGATAAGGTTCGGAATGAATCGGAATACACAACACGGGTTTCGCCACTCTAAAACTTTGGGGATTTACGTATGTGCGTGTCAAAACCGACCGGTAGCAAGCGAAGATAGCCGATGTGTGTTACGAATGGGGTTTCGTCCATTCTCGAGGCTGATTGGAATGCCGTCACGGGGTGTCTGAGATAAACAATAGCGAGCCAAACGTTCTGGGAGTAGACTGCCTATAATACAAAGGCGTTTCATATCCCTTTCATATTCATCCCAGGTTAACCTCAGTGTTGGATTACCCTCGTTCAAGCGTTTTTGTCTGTGGTTTGCACTCGGCAGGCTTTTATAGTCCCTCTTACTCGATCGTTAGTATGTATTTCTTAGATAAAGTTTGTAAAATTATACTGTGTCGTTAGATCGTCCACACGACTCCATACGTAAATGATGTCAAAACTGTCCATTTCTGGTAAAAATAGAAAGTTCCTAACTTCTTCTGTCTGAGAAAAATACAGAAAACCGTCCACTGTTTTTAATGTAAACAGCCTTCTGGATTTTCGCGGCAAGTGTGCCTTTAAAATATGTTATCCCTAACTTTAATGAATGTTTCATTGCAGTTCCCAAGTAAATCTTCTTCATTACTTTATAGTATATGTCGAATGTGATGAAACCGGTTGTTATTAAAAATTGATTTACCACGTTGTTTTTAGACCACCATGATCTCATGGTGGTCTTATCAAAGCGAGATTTGTCCGTGGTCTGTCGTCCGGTGTCTGCATCTACATTAGATTGTGTAATATTCTCTTGTAGTCCATATCCTGACCAGATCTTTTGGCCAGATCCTGACAATTTTGTAGAGAATTTATACCTAATGGGTAGATGGTGTGTCGGAACTCCTAAGGATATCCCTGGTTACATAATACGACATCCATATAAGTTCATCAAATAGAGAAATGAAAATCTTATATATGAACATAGGATTTCAATTGCTGAAATTTAAAGAAATAGGTTCTATGATGTAGATTACTCAGTCATAGCGGAGGGCGTATGTTGAGTTTACTAAACTCTTGTTGATACAGTGATAGATGATAGACAAAAATTCAGGTAAAACAATCTCATAAGGGATATTATTCGTGTAAAACACCATTGGATAAATAAATCATGTTTTTTGTTTTTTAGAATTTACAAAAGAAGTATGTTAGAGTGAGGTCTGATGCCAGAATCTTGGATGTCAAACATTTTCTTCACAGAAAACTGGATTTAGCTAATATTGATGTAAGTAAACTTGAAAAAGCTCAATTCAGCTACAGGAATGAGAGTGGCAAAATTTCATTATTGGAGATGTATTATTTTTAATAAGAAAGTAAAATTAATTTACATTTGAATGAAAAATAGCAGAATAACATTTGAAAATGGCGGAATCCTTACACGGTTTTGCTTTTTGCCCCTGTTCCACTTGACAGAGTTATTCATTTGGCAAGCACAGGAAGCCTATTGAAATCAGCATGTTTTTTTCAAGAGTTATACCCCTTATGTTTATAATATCGTCTGTAAAAAGATTTTCTTTGAAATTTTGTTGGGGTCCTCGGTGGTCCAGTTGGGTACAGTGATCAGTACCACCTTCCCAATGAGGAAATGTATGTTTGTCTACCGTCTGATGCGGGAAACTGCTATATCGCAGGTTAGAATCACACTCAGAGCAAATGAAAATTGAAAAATGGATTTTTCACTCGTTCATTGTAAGTGTAGAAGAGTTGCCAGGTACTCGCCGAAGGTAGGGGGTTTCCTCCCCCATTAAACCTGGCAACGGCGCCATTTAAGTGAAATAATCTTGAGTGCGGCGTAAAACATCAATCAATCTTTGAAATTTCACACATTGTTTAATACGACATGCACTGAAAGCCTATCAAAAATGGGCGTGATAGGATTTTTTTTCTTAAATTATGCCCTTAATTAAATTACCAAATGTAATTAATATTCTCCTAAATATTTGGAAGTTCAACAAGAAATATATTAATTCTTCTATTTCTTGAACAACAGTAAGCATGTAATTAGGGTAACACCCCTATCAAACTTGAAAAGGGTTTACCCAATGAGACATAATTGACAATTCTGACGAGCCAGCCACCCAGGGCCGTTTCTAGAAAAAAAATCAAGCTTCCGATCCCAAACTCATATAAAGGCGAATTTCGCCGGCCCCCCCCCCCCCCCCCCTTCCAGTGTAAGACATTATTTTCAATATGAATTCTAGTAAATAATTCTGTCGCAGAACTTCGTTGTTTGAGCTGTTTGTACATGCCATATTTTTCCCAAAGGACGTATAAAACGCTGTTTTTGAGAAAACTCAACGCCGAGCCGTACGGGTATCCGATCAGTTATCGTACACTTTTGCCGGTTTTTCAATGCTAAAATTTACATCAGTGTTTGCATTGACAAGAAATTCCACAGAAGTGAAGTTGAGCTCAGCCGACTTTTGTTGAAATAGTTTAATTTCTCCCTGGACTCTGAAATGAAGTTTTAGGGACCGAACATTCACCCGCTCGTCTGCATGTTTTTGTGACGGGAACCAGTTAATAGTTATCGTACATCCAACGTTAAAGCTGTTGTGACGTCATTTCTCGTGTTAGAAAAGTTCCCGACACGGCCAAAGTCGACTATTCTTGGATCGGCGGACAAATGTAACTCCATAAAAAGTTTTATTTTTATTTGGAGGTTGAAATTTTCCGAGAAGATGCCTCGATACGTAAGCCTGTTGTCATCGACGGGAAAGCTTAATCGCGCATACGTGTTGGGTGTACGATAATTGGTTCTGTGCGATAACTGATCGGATACCCGTACCAGCTTCGCTTAAATAATGTTATTTTTTTTTACACCATCATATCAGTGGTCAGCTTGAAGATTGTTGGCTTTGTACTAAACTATTACAGCTAAGTCCAATAGAACAGTGTCCAAGTCAAAACTGTTAAAATTCAAGAATTGTAAGCCATTGCATTGATTGCTCCTTCCCAATTATGGAACATAACAGTAATGTCAAAACAGCCACAATATTTCAGTTTTTGCAAATAAAATGTGATTGAATTTACCTGAACAGATAACATATGTGTACTATAACGTGCTGGTATATAGTTGCAGCTTCATCAAATTCAGAAAAGAAAAACTTCTAATGTGAACAAGAAATTTCAATTGATGAAATTTAAACAAATGTTATAATAAATGTAAAGTTGTTAATCGTAGCCGTTCGACTTTGCCAGGCGGGCGTATGTTGAGTTTACTAAAACTTGTTTTTTGTCGGCGTCATTTTTGATGAAAAGTAGCTGGCAGTCTCTGCAGCATTGCTGATTGCCCTGGTGAATTGTGAGGGCTGTGATGGTGACTGTGATTTGAATATTTGCCCAAAGGCACATCATTATAACGGCATAAGTACCTGAAATTTGTGGAATTCTAGCCTGCCTACCTGGTCCTGTTTTTGTAATGATAATTAATTTATTTTAAATATATAGATTGAGATTTTTTGTGATGGAGAAAAACTGTTGGAGACTGTTTCTCTTGCTGAGGTTGAACGGCACTTTTTCTTGTCAAATGTAAGTTGATATATACATGTTCATTCATAATCCCATGTTTGATAGATTCCCATAGATATAACCTACAACTGTACAAACACCTGCCTTTCGACCATAGGAGAGAGAGCAACATGCATTTTACACACTAAAATTAAAAAATCTTGCCCTAATGTTATGTATATACTATCTTAGTCTAATACCCTGTACTGGCTGTCCATTTGTACGCACTGCACATGCGCGACCCTTGCTGTTCAACGTCCTCTTTTTCAACCTGCAGTGATGAAGCAACAGCTAAAATTTACTGAGTATACCTTATACTAAATCCTTCTTTCTAAGTCGTTTTTAGTACAAAATTTATCTGTCCCTAGCGGCTAGATACCTTCCTTTACGTTACGGAAGGTTTTCTGGCCACACAAAATGTTGTATTTTTGGATATTTGAAGGGTTTTGAAATAATTGAAATAATTCTTATTGTTTTTCTTTTGATTTGTTTGTTCGGCGGTATGTGTTTTTTTTTATTTTATCTACGGAATCGGGTACACTGGTGCTGCTTACTTTAAATGAATACATTAGGGTTGGGGTTGTCACCACATGTATTTCTTTTTGTTGTTCAACACTTGATCACAGATGGGTGACCGGGCGTCGTCTGTGTCTACCCATATAAAGCCGTCGTCACACGGACGAGTGTCCCGGCCAGTGGACGTTCATGCACGTTCGGATACAAAATGTTTGAGTGCCATGGAGCAAACGTTGAGGGCGTTAAAGTCTTCATTGCTAACCTCCTTTCGGGAAGCAAGGCAATGGAGCGGCCCACGTCTTCACGACCTGAACTTAAGGCAGCTGCGGCCACGACTACGCCCAGGTACACAAGGTGATCAGCCGGACAACCAAAGCGGTTTGAGCCCTCGGGCCTCATCCCAGCTTCTGGATCTGTCGAACCACCATGCCGGACGATCCATCCCCCCACCAAGCGGAGCACAACCGCGGGTCGGATACAAAATGTTTGAGTGCCATGGAGCAAACGTTGAGGGCGTTAAAGTCTTCATTGCTAACCTCCTTTCGGGAAGCAAGGCAATGGAGCGGCCCACGTCTTCACGACCTGAACTTAAGGCAGCTGCGGCCACGACTGTACGCCCAGGTACACAAGGTGATCAGCCGGACAACCAAAGCGGTTTGAGCCCTCGGGCCTCATCCCAGCTTCTGGATCTGTCGAACCACCATGCCGGACGATCCATCCCCCCACCAAGCGGAGCACAACCGCGGGTCGGATACAAAATGTTTGAGTGCCATGGAGCAAACGTTGAGGGCGTTAAAGTCTTCATTGCTAACCTCCTTTCGGGAAGCCAGGCAATGGAGGGGCCCAGGTCGCCACGACCTGAACAAAGGCGGTTCAACCACGACTATACGCCCAGGTACACGAGTCGAGCTGCCTGACAACTGAAATGGTTTGAGCCTTCGTTATCCGCCTGGTAACCAGAGTGGGCAAGTCCTGCGGGCGTTACCCCAACTCGGGATCTGTCGAGCCACCAGGATGCTTAAACATTCGGCAGCCTCAACCACGATGTACACCCAGGTTCACGAGTCGATCCGCCTGACATCTGGAGTGGGTTAGTTACCCTATGGGCGTCACCCCAACTCTGGATCTGTCGAACCGCCAGGAAGCCTCAACATACGATGGCCTCGACCACGACTGTACGCCCATGTACACGAGTCGATCCTCCTGACAACCGGAGTGGGTTGGTTGGCCTACGGGCGTCACCCCAAATCTGGATTTGTCGATCCACCAGGGGGCTTAGCATACAGCGCCCTCGACCACGACTGTACGTCCAGGTACACGAGTCGCCCACCTGACAACTAGAGTGGGTGGAAAGGCTAACATCCCTAACCCAGGTTCTGGATTTGTCAATATGCCAAGAGGTGTTCCAAGAGGCCTAAACCTACCACGTTTCGACCACAGATGTACGCCCGGGTGCATGAGTCGAACTCTGTGTCTGTAGCGGAGACGGATGGTCAATATTTGACTTTCTCTGAACTCCTGGACTATATCTACCAGCGGCTGCTCAGTTTAGAGCCGCCACCTGAGAGGCGGTCCACTAGGATCCCCACCATGACAGGGATGGCGGCCACATCCAAGCAGTGGTGCTCCCTCCCCCTATCAGCGGGTGGATGGAGGTCGTTAATCGGATTAACACAGGTTTCGACCTGTCCCGAGTGTCACCCACAGACGGGTTGCCCTTCGAGCGGGCTTTCATTGAAGCAGGGGGCTACGGACGGAGCACCTAAGAGGAAGCGGATTGCTTTGGGGTGGCCGTATATGTGTTGGGCAACGCACGGTCGATGAAAGATACGCCCAGCAGGCAATGTCTCCTTTGTGCTTAGTTAGGGGGTTAGAATCTTGCTCAGACCAAATACATTTTCTGAGGAGACTTGTCACTCGGTCGCTGTATGTAGAGGGGTTACCAGGTTCTCACTGCAGGTTGGGGGCTTCCTCCAGACGATGAGCCCGGTTTCCTTGCAAAACTGCAGTTTAAGTGGAATAAGCCGAAGTGCGGCGTAAACAGAAGACCATTTGTTAACTTGTATATGGCATGTATTTGTATTGTGGCTGGTCAGTATGATATAGTGGGTTATGTCCCTTGGTAGAGGGACAAGGTTGTGTACAGGTGTAGCTGGACCTTAGGAAGGTCAGTTGACCATGTGGCATGAAGTTTGTTACATGTAGATGTAACATTATGAGTTGAAGTCAATATATGTATGGCAAAGAGAACACGCCTTCTGAGTTCTAATTTAACATAGTAGCAGAGCGTGGTTCCGGTTTCATATATTTTGTTTGGAAATGAAATAATTCTGTCCTGGACATATGTTATTTTTTGCCTGGAAATCCGGTATGGTGTTGTTGTTGTTTCTCTTGGTGTTGGTCCTGAAAATTAATTTTAAACATTGCACCATGGCAGCCTTTGGAAATTATAGAGCTTCCCCAACATTTCTTGAGTCAAAGCCTTACTTGAGATGGGTAGAAGAAATTAAAGTTTGGCAATCTGTGACTGATTTACCAAAAGAGAAACAAGGCCCTGCTATTGCCTTAACATTGCCTGAGAATGAGGGGTCTATAAGAGACAAAGTTTTTAATGAGCTGGGAATTGATAGTCTGTGTAAAGAGAATGGTGTGGAGACCCTTTTGACTTTTATGGACAAATTCTACAAAAAGGACAACTTGTCTCAAGCTTATGAGTGCTATTGTGATTTTGAACTTTTTCGTAAAAAATCTGACATGACTATGGAAAACTACCTTATGGAATTTGAAAAATTGTACAATAAGACAGTAAAGTATAAAATGAATTTACCAGAGTCTGTGCTAGCTTTTCGACTTTTAGAGGCCGCTGATTTACAACATAAAGACAGACAGCTTGTACTTACAGCAGTAGACTATAATCAAATGGATTCCCTATTTAGTTAAATGTCCCAATCTCTAATCAAATTCTTTGGAAAGCACTCCATGCCTAATAAAGAGCCTTTCTCGAACATAAAGGTTGAACCCGCTTTCATAGCAGACTGTGTTGAACAGGATGTGTTTTATTCTGGTCAAAGAGATTGTTTTAGACCGGGTAGTTTTAGGGGACGTTTCAAGAGCATTTGGAAGAGGGAACGTTGATAAATATGGACCTCAATTTAATTATATGCCTGGGCAAATCAGAAGACCCATTAAAACCAAATGGTCAACCCCTGAGATGCAGAATATGTGATTCTGTATGTCACTTTGCTGGAAATTGTCCAGATTCACAATATTATGATAAGCGTAAATCTGATATGAACGACGAACACGCAGTTTTGTTTACAGGGAATCAATATAACGAGATGCAGGTACTCATGTGCGAATCTATAAATTCTGCTGTCCTTGACAGCGCATGTACTTCCACCGTGGCTGGAGAAGCCTGGTTAACAAAGTATTTAGAGACCCTTTCACCTGAACGTAGAGAAAAAGTTAAGTGGGAAAACAGTGACAGTGTATTCAAATTTGGTGGGGGTAATCGCCTGAAATCTAAAGGGAAAGCATTTTTGCCATGTGAGCTAGCAGGAGTAGAGTGCACCATTATGGCAGATATAATTGAAAGTGACATTCCTCTGTTATTGGGAAAACCATCTATGAAAATGGCAAAAATTGTTTTGGACCTAGAACATGACAGTGCTACCATTTTTGGCAGACATGTGGACTTGGACTGTACACCTTCAGGACACTATTGTGTACCAATTGATGACTCTCAAATTGTGAACAATATCTCTGAAATCTATTTCACAATGCATGATAAAACTGATTCAGATAAGATTAAAATTGTAAAAAAACTTCACAAACAGTTTGCACACCCAAATGCTCGTAGACTTTCTCAACTTTTGAACGATGCAGGAATTTCGGACAGTATTTCTCACGATTTAGTGCAAAATGTGACACAAAATTGTGATATTTGTAAAAGATTTAAGAAAACTCCCCCTAAACCTGCAGTCTCTTTGCCTTTAGCCACAGAATTTAATGAAACTGTAGCAATGGATTTGAAATTATGGAAGCCTGGCATTTATTTTTTACATCAATCATGACGACTGGTAATATCTAGGAACCCATCCTGTTTTCATACAAAAATCTTCCATCGTCAACGAGCAACCTTGGCGAGGACTTGGCAGTATTGTGAGCCCTCATCCGTAATTTATGGGATCGTGCGTTAGGAGGTTTGGTCTTGGGTGTCCCCTATGACCTTCGCAGCATACTACCTTTGAGACTTGACACTAGTGCAGGGCGAGGTTTGCACTCGTCGGACACACGTGTGATGGCACAGTCTTCGTCAAGATGGGTATGTGGAAAACTCCCAAGGTATTTGCCGAAGTTCGGGGTTTACTCCGGACGATAAGCCGGGTTTCCTCCCCCACTAAACCTGGCGTCCCCACCATATAAGCGAAATAGCTTTTGAGTGCAGCGTAATTCATCGATCAATCAATCGTCAGGTTGGACTGCTCACCCGGCCTTCACACAGATTTCAAGGCTGACCGATAAACTATATCACTACTACGCGGATGTAAATTAATAACAGCCCGTCCGTAGTTTAAAATGGTGCGCTGTTTGTTTTTGTGGCATTGCGTCATGACAGCTTACTATTAATTATTGGTCTGACCTTTTTTTCTCGCATTTACCGGTGCAAGATGACAACTCCTGTACATTATGGCGGTTGCCGTATTTGGAGGAGTTGCCATGCCGAAGGTTGTGGGTTTCCTCAGGGCACTGGGCCCGGGTTCTTCCCCCACAATCTGGCAATGCCACCATATAAGTGAATAGCTTCAGTGCGGCGCGAAGACCAATCAATCAATCAATCTACAAGACCGAGCTCCTAGTTTATTAGAATATCGTTGCCTTCTTATCTAGACAAACTTCTCGCCAACTAGTTTTAAAGTAAATTCTTTTGCTGTTTCAAAACGAGCAAAAAGGAGAAGTATCGTACCTGTTCTGACTACAAATCTTAAGCTCCAACGTCAACCATACTAGAGATGTTTTTTTCTCTCGACAGTTGCTGGAATTGTCCTCTTTCCGCCATCTTCATGAATTCCCATGCCGGGGAAAGAAAGGAGCTGTGATTGGATAATCAGTAACAACTCGGTTGATAGGCCTGTTGGATAGCCTACTGTTACACCCTTTAGCCATTACAGGTCGATTGGATGTGAACACTGAAGTCGACAGTGCTTATTTATTATACCCTCGCGACAAAAGTCGTTTGCCCGTATGTACGGATGTACAATTCTTATTCGATTGTCACGAAACTTCATACATATGTTCACAACCGTCACTCCTTGTACAAGTTCGCATTTCAACTTCCTGCGCTCAAAATTAGGTCACTGGTACTATAAATAGAACTTAGCCAGAATCTTGACGTCATCGCTCTACAGGCTGCAATTTTTATCCGATTGTCACGAAACTTTATACATATATTCATAACCATCACCCCTTGTACAAGTTCGCGTTTCAACTTCCTGCGGTCAAAAACTAGGTCACTGTTACTATTAATAGAAATTGGCCAGAATCTTGACGTCATCGCTCTACAGGCTGCAATTCTTATCCGATTGTCACGAACTTTATACATATATTCATAACCATCAGCCACTTGAGCTTGGGTGCTGACTTTACTTGTCAAGAGGCAGAAAGTCTGCAGGTTTGAGCGCAGACCTTTGCGAAGACCACCATCCTTCATAGCCGACACAGGAATTTTGTTTCTTCCCTTCCTAGTGAAGTTTATTTCCGAAATAAAAAAAAATAAAATAAATTAAAAAACATTTCTCTAAATAGAGAATATATTTCCTGTGCAGTCTTCGTTTACCAAGCCGCTTGATAAACGATGTTGTCCTCACACAATGTCTTCGGCAGAACGAGGATTTAGGCGAACGGATCGAACGTCCCACAGTCCTTTGGGGACTGGGTCTGATTTCTGATTTCATATGGAATACCGTCTACATCTACATTGTACAGTGGAATTTCATTCGTAGTTTTTGGCAAACTACCTAAGGAAACTCCACTTTATCAGGGATCGTTACATCAGATAATATCCAACGCGGATCAGTTTCGGGCCGCTTTCAAACCGTCCGCCAATGTATATGTGCCTATTGCTCTGGCGGGCAGACTCACTACCTTTGTCACCCCGGGGCCGCCGTCTCAGCCCCGGAGTGACTAAGGCTGGTTGTCAATGAACAGTATGTTACCGGAAGAGAATCTTCTAATGCTTTGTACTGCATATTAGTCCCGTCTCCATACTGTGGGATTCATAGGTTATATCAATGGGAATCTGAAGAATTGGGGGGTAATTCTCATATTTCCCCAAGATATACTTACCTGTACAAACAGACTATTACGCGAGCGTTGAAAAAGAGGAATAGTCGCGCATGCGCAGTGCGTACAAATGGACAGCCAGTACAGGGTACAATATGTATTAGACTAGGATAGTATATACAGAACATTAGGGCAAGATTTTTTAAATTTTAGTGTGTAAAATGCATGTTGCTCTCTGTCTTAGCTCAGTTCGTAGAGCGTCAGCTTCAGGGCTGGGAAATCCAGGTTCAAGCCTGGGTCGAGCCAGATCGAAGACTTTTACAGTGCTGCTGATTGGCCCGGTGTCAGTATAATGTGATTGGGTGAGGGGACTTGCTGGTTGTCTTCAGCAAGTTGTCTCGGTGAGGCAGCACCAAATAAAAGAGCAATCTGCCCTGCCACAAGGAGACGTCTTCATATGACTGAAATACTGTTAAGCAGGACGTAAAACCCAAATCACTCACTCACTTACTGATATGATTCCATGTTTGCTAGTTTAACTTATATAGTCCCCTGTTTGATAGTTTCAATTATAGGGCCCCATGTTTGATAGTTAAATTTATATGGCCCCATGTTTGATAGTTAAATTTATATGGCCCCATGTTTGATAGTTTCTCTTATATGGCCCCATGTTTGACAGTTTAACTTATATGGCCCCATGTTTGATAGTTTAACTTATATAGTCCCCTGATTCATAGTTTCACTTATATAGTCCCATATTTGATAGTTTCACTGATATGGTTCCATGTTTGATAGTTTCTCTTATATAGTCCCATGTTTGATAGTTTAACTTATATGGTTCCATGTTTGATAGTTTCACTGATATGGTTCCATGTTTGATAGTTTTACTGATATGGTTCCATCTTGATAGTTTCACTGATATTGTTCCATGTTTGATAGTTTCACTGATATGGTTCCATGTTTGATAGTTTCACTTATATGGTTCCATGTTTGATAGTTTCCATTATATGGTTCCATGTTTGATAGTTTCCATTAGATGGTTCCATGCTTGATAGTTTCACTGATATGGTTCCATGTTTGATAGTTTCACTGATATGGTTCCATGTTTGATAGTTTCACTGATATGGTTCCATGTTTGATAGTTTCACTGATATGGTTCCATGTTTGATAGTTTCACTGATATGGTTCCATGTTTGATAGTTTCCATTATATTGTTCCATGCTTGATAGTTTCACTGATATAGTTCCATGTTTGATAGTTTCACTGATATGGTTCCATGTTTGATAGTTTCCATTATATTGTTCCATGCTTGATAGTTTCTCTTATATGGCCCCATGGGGGGGGGGGAGGGGGGGTTGTTTGTATTGGCGCTTTCCATCAAAATGTGATGAGTTGCGCCTTATATGGCCCCATGTTTGATTGTTTAACTTATATGGCCCCATGTTTGATTGTTTAACTTATATGGCCCCATGTTTGATAGTTTCACTTATATGGCCCCATGTTTGATAGTTTCACTTATATAGTCCCATATTTGATAGTTTCACTGATATGGTTCCATGTTTGATAGTTTCACTAATATGGTTCCATGTTTGATAGTTTCCATTATATTGTTCCATGCTTGATAGTTTCACTGATATGGTTCCATGTTTGATAGTTTCACTGATATAGTTCCATGTTTGATAGTTTCACTGATATGGTTCCATGTTTGATAGTTTCCATTATATTGTTCCATGCTTGATAGTTTCACTGATATGGTTCCATGCTTGATAGTTTCACTGATATGGTTCCATGCTTGATAGTTTCCATTATATTGTTCCATGCTTGATAGTTTCACTGATATGGTTCCATGTTTGATAGTTTCCATTATATTGTTCCATGCTTGATAGTTTCACTGATATGGTTCCATGCTTGATAGTTTCACTGATATGGTTCCATGTTTGATAGTTTCACTGATATGCTTCCATGCTTGATAGTTTCACTGATATGCTTCCATGTTTGATAGTTTCACTGATATGGTTCCATGCTTGATAGTTTCACTGATATGGTTCCATGTTTGATAGTTTCACTGATATGGTTCCATGTTTGATAGTTTCACTGATATGGTTCCATGCTTGATAGTTTCCATTATATTGTTCCATGCTTGATAGTTTCACTGATATGGTTCCATGTTTGATAGTTTCCATTATATTGTTCCATGCTTGATAGTTTCACTGATATGGTTCCATGCTTGATAGTTTCACTGATATGGTTCCATGCTTGATAGTTTCCATTATATTGTTCCATGCTTGATAGTTTCACTGATATGGTTCCATGTTTGATAGTTTCCATTATATTGTGCAATGTTTGATAGTTTCACTGATATGGTTCCATGCTTGATAGTTTCACTGATATGGTTCCATGTTTGATAGTTTCACTGATATGGTTCCATGTTTGATAGTTTCACTGATATGGTTCCATGTTTGATAGTTTCACTGATATGGTTCCATGCTTGATAGTTTCCATTATATTGTTCCATGCTTGATAGTTTCACTGATATGGTTCCATGTTTGATAGTTTCCATTATATTGTTCCATGCTTGATAGTTTCACTGATATGGTTCCATGCTTGATAGTTTCACTGATATGGTTCCATGCTTGATAGTTTCCATTATATTGTTCCATGTTTGATAGTTTCACTGATATGGTTCCATGTTTGATAGTTTCCATTATATTGTTCCATGCTTGATAGTTTCACTGATATGGTTCCATGTTTGATAGTTTCACTGATATGGTTCCATGCTTGATAGTTTCACTGATATGGTTCCATGTTTGATAGTTTCACTGATATGGTTCCATGTTTGATAGTTTCACTGATATTGTTCCTTGTTTGATAGTTTCACTGATATGGTTCCATGTTTGATAGTTTCCATTATATTGTTCCATGCTTGATAGTTTCACTGATATGGTTCCATGTTTGATATTTTCACTGATATGGTTCCATGCTTGATAGTTTTACTGATATGGTTCCATGTTTGATAGTTTCACTGATATGGTTCCATGTTTGATAGTTTCACTGATATGGTTCCATGTTTGATAGTTTCACTGATATGGTTCCATGTTTGATAGTTTCACTGATATGGTTCCATGCTTGGTAGTTTCACTGATATGGTTCCATGTTTGATAGTTTCACTGATATGGTTCCATGCTTGATAGTTTCACTGATATGGTTCCATGTTTGATAGTTTCACTGATATGGTTCCATGTTTGATAGTTTCACTTATATGGTTCCATGCTTGATAGTTTCACTTATATGGTTCCATGTTTGATAGTTTCACTTATATGGTTCCATGTTTGATAGTTTCACTTATATGGTTCCATGTTTGATAGTTTCACTGATATGGTTCCATGTTTGATAGTTTTACTGATATGGTTCCATGCTTGATAGTTTCACTGATATGGTTCCATGTTTGATAGTTTCACTGATATGGTTCCATGTTTGATAGTTTCACTGATATGGTTCCATGTTTGATAGTTTCACTGATATGGTTCCATGCTTGATAGTTTCACTGATATGGTTCCATGTTTGATAGTTTCACTGATATGGTTCCATGCTTGATAGTTTCACTGATATGGTTCCATGTTTAATAGTTTCCATTATATGGTTCCATGTTTGATAGTTTCACTGATATGGTTCCATGTTGGATAGTTTCTTTACTGATATGGTTCCATGCTTGATAGTTTCACTGATATGGTTCCATGTTTGATAGTTTCACTGATATGGTTCCATGCTTGATAGTTTCACTGATATGGTTCCATGTTTGATAGTTTCACTGATATGGTTCCATGTTTGATAGTTTCACTGATATGGTTCCATGTTTGATAGTTTCCATTATACTGTTCCATGCTTGATAGTTTCACTGATATGGTTCCATGTTTGATAGTTTCACTGATATGGTTCCATGCTTGATAGTTTCCATTATATTGTTCCATGCTTGATAGTTTCACTGATATGGTTCCATGTTTGATAGTTTCCATTATATTGTTCCATGCTTGATAGTTTCACTGATATGGTTCCATGCTTGATAGTTTCACTGATATGGTTCCATGCTTGATAGTTTCCATTATATTGTTCCATGCTTGATAGTTTCACTGATATGGTTCCATGTTTGATAGTTTCCATTATATTGTTTCATGCTTGATAGTTTCACTGATATGGTTCCATGCTTGATAGTTTCACTGATATGGTTCCATGTTTGATAGTTTCACTGATATGGTTCCATGCTTGATAGTTTCACTGATATGGTTCCATGTTTGATAGTTTCACTGATATGGTTCCATGCTTGATAGTTTCACTGATATGGTTCCATGTTTGATAGTTTCACTGATATGGTTCCATGTTTGATAGTTTCACTGGTATGGTTCCATGCTTGATAGTTTCCATTATATTGTTCCATGCTTGATAGTTTCACTGATATGGTTCCATGTTTGATAGTTTCCATTATATTGTTCCATGCTTGATAGTTTCACTGATATGATTCCATGCTTGATAGTTTCACTGATATGGTTCCATGCTTGATAGTTTCCATTATATTGTTCCATGCTTGATAGTTTCACTGATATGGTTCCATGTTTGATAGTTTCCATTATATTGTTCCATGTTTGATAGTTTCACTGATATGGTTCCATGCTTGATAGTTTCACTGATATGGTTCCATGTTTGATAGTTTCACTGATATGGTTCCATGTTTGATAGTTTCACTGATATGGTTCCATGTTTGATAGTTTCACTGATATGGTTCCATGCTTGATAGTTTCCATTATATTGTTCCATGCTTGATAGTTTCACTGATATGGTTCCATGTTTGATAGTTTCCATTATATTGTTCCATGCTTGATAGTTTCACTGATATGGTTCCATGCTTGATAGTTTCACTGATATGGTTCCATGCTTGATAGTTTCCATTATATTGTTCCATGTTTGATAGTTTCACTGATATGGTTCCATGTTTGATAGTTTCCATTATATTGTTCAATGCTTGATAGTTTCACTGATATGGTTCCATGTTTGATAGTTTCACTGATATGGTTCCATGCTTGATAGTTTCACTGATATGGTTCCATGTTTGATAGTTTCACTGATATGGTTCCATGTTTGATAGTTTCACTGATATTGTTCCATGTTTGATAGTTTCCATTATATTGTTCCATGTTTGATAGTTTCACTGATATGGTTCCATGTTTGATAGTTTCACTGATATGGTTCCATGCTTGATAGTTTCACTGATATGGTTCCATGTTTGATAGTTTCACTGATATGGTTCCATGCTTGATAGTTTCACTGATATGGTTCCATGCTTGATAGTTTCACTGATATGGTTCCATGTTTGATAGTTTCACTGATATGGTTCCATGTTTGATAGTTTCACTGATATGGTTCCATGTTTGATAGTTTCCATTATACTGTTCCATGCTTGATAGTTTCACTGATATGGTTCCATGTTTGATAGTTTCACTGATATGGTTCCATGCTTGATAGTTTCCATTATATTGTTCCATGCTTGATAGTTTCACTGATATGGTTCCATGTTTGATAGTTTCCATTATATTGTTCCATGCTTGATAGTTTCATTGATATGGTTCCATGCTTGATAGTTTCACTGATATGGTTCCATGCTTGATAGTTTCCATTATATTGTTCCATGCTTGATAGTTTCACTGATATGGTTCCATGTTTGATGGTTTCCATTATATTGTTCCATGCTTGATAGTTTCACTGATATGGTTCCATGCTTGATAGTTTCACTGATATGGTTCCATGTTTGATAGTTTCACTGATATGGTTCCATGCTTGATAGTTTCACTGATATGGTTCCATGTTTGATAGTTTCACTGATATGGTTCCATGCTTGATAGTTTCACTGATATGGTTCCATGTTTGATAGTTTCACTGATATGGTTCCATGTTTGATAGTTTCACTGGTATGGTTCCATGCTTGATAGTTTCCATTATATTGTTCCATGCTTGATAGTTTCACTGATATGGTTCCATGTTTGATAGTTTCCATTATATTGTTCCATGCTTGATAGTTTCACTGATATGGTTCCATGCTTGAAAGTTTCACTGAAATGGTTCCATGCTTGATAGTTTCCATTATATTGTTCCATGCTTGATAGTTTCACTGATATGGTTCCATGTTTGATAGTTTCCATTATATTGTTCCATGTTTGATAGTTTCACTGATATGGTTCCATGCTTGATAGTTTCACTGAAATGGTTCCATGTTTGATAGTTTCACTGATATGGTTCCATGTTTGATAGTTTCACTGATATGGTTCCATGTTTGATAGTTTCACTGATATGGTTCCATGCTTGATAGTTTCCATTATATTGTTCCATGCTTGATAGTTTCACTGATATGGTTCCATGTTTGATAGTTTCGATTATATTGTTCCATGCTTGATAGTTTCACTGATATGGTTCCATGCTTGATAGTTTCACTGATATGGTTCCATGCTTGATAGTTTCCATTATAGTGTTCCATGTTTGATAGTTTCACTGATATGGTTCCATGTTTGATAGTTTCCATTATATTGTTCCATGCTTGATAGTTTCACTGATATGGTTCCATGTTTGATAGGTTCACTGATATGGTTCCATGCTTAATAGTTTCACTGATATGGTTCCATGTTTGATAGTTTCACTGATATGGTTCCATGTTTGATAGTTTCACTGATATTGTTCCATGTTTGATAGTTTCCATTATATTGTTCCATGTTTGATAGTTTCACTGATATGGTTCCATGTTTGATAGTTTCACTGATATGGTTCCATGCTTGATAGTTTCACTGATATGGTTCCATGTTTGATAGTTTCACTGATATGGTTCCATGCTTGATAGTTTCACTGATATGGTTCCATGTTTGATAGTTTCACTGATATGGTTCCATGTTTGATAGTTTCACTGATATTGTTCCATGTTTGATAGTTTCCATTATATTGTTCCATGTTTGATAGTTTCACTGATATGGTTCCATGTTTGATAGTTTCACTGATATTGTTCCATGTTTGATAGTTTCCATTATATTGTTCCATGTTTGATAGTTTCACTGATATGGTTCCATGTTTGATAGTTCCACTGATATGGTTCCATGTTTGATAGTTTCACTGATATTGTTCCATGTTTGATAGTTTCCATTATATTGTTCCATGTTTGATAGTTTCACTGATATGGTTCCATGTTTGATAGTTTCACTGATATTGTTCCATGTTTGATAGTTTCCATTATATTGTTCCATGTTTGATAGTTTCACTGATATGGTTCCATGTTTGATAGTTTCCATTATATTGTTCCATGCTTGATAGTTTCACTGATATGGTTCCATGTTTGATAGTTTCACTGATATTGTTCCATGTTTGATAGTTTCACTGATATTGTTCCATGTTTGATAGTTTCCATTATATTGTTCCATGTTTGATAGTTTCCATTATATAGCTCCCTGTTTGATAGTTTAACTTATATGGTACCATGTTTGACAGTTTCACTGATATGGTTCCATGTTTGATAGTTTCCATTATATTGTTCCATGCTTGATAGTTTTACTGATATGGTTCGATGTTTGATAGTTTCCATTATATTGTTCCATGCTTGATAGTTTTACTGATATGGTTCGATGTTTGATAGTTTCCATTATACTGTTCCATGTTTGATAGTTTCACTGATATGGTTCCATGTTTGATAGTTTCACTGATATGGTTCCATGATTGATAGTTTCCATTATATTGTTCCATGCTTGATAGTTTCACTGATATGGTTCGATGTTTGATAGTTTCCATTATATTGTTCCATGCTTGATAGTTTCACTGATATGGTTCCATGCTTGATAGTTTCACTGATATGGTTCCATGTTTGATAGTTTCACTGATATGGTTCCATGTTTGATAGTTTCACTGATATGGTTCCATGTTTGATAGTTTCACTGATATGGTTCCATGTTTGATAGTTTCACTGATATGGTTCCATGTTTAATAGTTTAACTGATATGGTTCCATGTTTGATAGTTTCACTGATATGGTTCCATGTTTGATAGTTTCCATTATATGGTTCCATGTTTGATAGTTTCACTGATATGGTTCCATGTTTGATAGTTTCACTGATATGGTTCCATGTTTGATAGTTTCACTGATATGGTTCCATGTTTGATAGTTTCCATTATATGGTTTACCATTGACTCTTATGAATATTACAAATTCCCAACTGGGCCATACAAATGATATTACTTAAAGCTGGAAATAGTCCAGTTATTCCAGCTTTGGCAATGACATGTATGCAAGTTAGACTGGGTAGTTTTTGCATCATTATCGATGTACATGAAAACATCACTCAATAAACCAAAAAGGTGTTATCCATAAGTAATTCTTCACCCTTATTTGTACATAAGCATTTACAAAAGCTATTTTATGCTTGATTTTCAATTAATTTTACTTTGAACAGGACGATGTTTTATTACTCTCCTACTCCATTGGGCATCCTGATGATCAGAATTGGTGTGAAGAAGATTTGTAAAAGAAATGATAGAAAGTACCATATCATACAGGTCGTACATGATAGATTTCAGAAAGAAGTGATACAAAATGTAACTACTTTTGTCTCTTACTTGATACATCAATAACATGGTAGAAAGTGTAACTTTATATTTCATACATGGCATGCTGAGTGCCGAAAAAAATGACTAAGCACAAAATTGCGGATTGGAACAGGTTGTTTTGTATAAAAACTTTGTATTTTTCTCCTTGAAATTGAGTGAATTTTCCTTTTTTCTGTATTAGAATAGAAATATAGTGGTAAATTCCACAACTGACCCTTAATTCAACAACACACAGGTCACCAGGACGGCCTTTATTTCTTAAATACAGCATCTATATTAGATATTGTTATATTTTCTTTTACTCCATATTTTCTTAAGTTTTCACCTGATCCTGACAATTTTTTTAGAGTATTTATACCTGGTGAGTATAGATGGTGAGTCAGGAACTATTCAGGATATCCCTGATAAAAAAGTACCATGAATTACAACAGGTACATGTACCTTAGATTAAAGTATGGTAATATATGGTAAAATATGGCAATTCGTAATATGGTAGTTTAAACTCTGTTAAAGTAAGGTAAACTGTGTTAGAACCCTGGTAAAGTAAGGTAAACTGGGGGAGAACTATAGCAAAGTAAAGTTTACTGTGGTAGAACTATAGTAAAGTAAGGTAAACTGTGGTAGAACTTCAGTAAAGTAAGGTAAACTGTGGTAGAACTATTGTAAAGTAAGGTAAACTGGGTAGAACTGTAGTAAAGTAAGGTAAACTGTGGTAGAACTATAGTAAAGTAAGGTAAACTGTGGTAGAACTATAGTAAAGTAAGGTAAACTGTGGTAGAGCGATAGTAAAGTAAGGTAAACTGTGGTAGAGCTATAGTAAAGTAAGGTAAACTGTGGTAGAGCTATAGTAAAGTAAGGTAAACTGAGTAGAACTATAGTAAAGTAAGGTAAACTGTGTAGAACTATAGTAAAGTAAGGTAAACTCTGGTAGAACTATGGTAAAGTAAGGTAAACTGTGGGAGAACTATGGTAAAGTAAGGTAAACTGTGGTAGAACTATACTAAAGTAAGGTAAACTGTTTAGAACTATAGTATAGTAAGTTAAACTGTGGTAGAACTGTAGTAAAGTAAGGTAAACTGTGGTAGAACTTTAGTAAAGTAAGGTAAACTGTGTAGAACTATAGTAAAGTAAGGTAAACTGTGTAGAACTATAGTAAAGTAAGGTAAACTGTGGTAGAACTTTTAGTAAAGTAAGGTAAACTGTGGTAGAACTATAGTAAAGTAAGGTAAACTGTGGTAGAACTATAGTAAAGTAAGGTAAACTGTGGTAGAACTATAGTAAAGTAAGGTAAACTGGGTAGAACTATAGCAAAGTAAGGTAAACTGAGTAGAACTATTGTAAAGTAAGGTAAACTGGGTAGAACTGTAGTAAAGTAAGGTAAACTGTGGTAGAACTATTGTAAAGTAAGGTAAACTGAAGTAGAACTATAGTAAAGTAAGGTAAACTGAGTAGAACTATTGTAAAGTAAGGTAAACTGAGTAGAACTATAGTAAAGTAAGGTAAACTGAGTAGAACTATAGTAAAGTATGGTAAACTGTGGTAGAACTATAGTAAAGTAAGGTAAAGTGAGTAGAACTATAGTAAAGTAAGTTAAACTGAGTAGAACTATAGTAAAGTAAGGTAAACTGAGTAGAACTTCAGTAAAGTAAGGTAAACTGTGGTAGAACTGTAGTAAAGTAAGTTAAACTGAGTAGAACTATAGTAAAGTAAGGTAAACTGTGGTAGAGCTATAGTAAAGTAAGGTAAACTGTGGTAGAACTATAGTAAAGTAAGGTAAACTGAGTAGAACTATAGTAAAGTAAGGTAAACTGAGTAGAACTATAGTAAAGTAAGGTAAACTGGGTAGGACTATAGTAAAGTAAGGTAAACTGTGGTAGAACTATAGTAAAGTAAGGTAAACTGAGTAGAACTATAGTAAAGTAAGGTAAACTGAGTAGAACTATTGTAAAGTATGGTAAACTGTGGTAGAACTATGGTAAAGTAAGGTAAACTGTGGTAGAACTATAGTAAAGTAAGGTAAACTGAGTAGAACTATAGTAAAGTAAGGTAAACTGAGTAGAACTATAGTAAAGTAAGGTAAACTGTGTAGAACTATAGTAAAGTAAGGTAAACTCTGGTAGAACTATGGTAAAGTAAGGTAAACTGTGGGAGAACTATGGTAAAGTAAGGTAAACTGTGGTAGAACTATACTAAAGTAAGGTAAACTGTTTAGAACTATAGTATAGTAAGTTAAACTGTGGTAGAACTGTAGTAAAGTAAGGTAAACTGTGGTAGAACTTTAGTAAAGTAAGGTAAACTGTGTAGAACTATAGTAAAGTAAGGTAAACTGTGTAGAACTATAGTAAAGTAAGGTAAACTGTGGTAGAGCTTTTAGTAAAGTAAGGTAAACTGTGGTAGAACTATAGTAAAGTAAGGTAAACTGTGGTAGAACTATAGTAAAGTAAGGTAAACTGTGGTAGAACTATAGTAAAGTAAGGTAAACTGGGTAGAACTATAGCAAAGTAAGGTAAACTGAGTAGAACTATTGTAAAGTAAGGTAAACTGGGTAGAACTGTAGTAAAGTAAGGTAAACTGTGGTAGAACTATTGTAAAGTAAGGTAAACTGAAGTAGAACTATAGTAAAGTAAGGTAAACTGAGTAGAACTATTGTAAAGTAAGGTAAACTGAGTAGAACTATAGTAAAGTAAGGTAAACTGAGTAGAACTATAGTAAAGTATGGTAAACTGTGGTAGAACTATAGTAAAGTAAGGTAAAGTGAGTAGAACTATAGTAAAGTAAGTTAAACTGAGTAGAACTATAGTAAAGTAAGGTAAACTGAGTAGAACTTCAGTAAAGTAAGGTAAACTGTGGTAGAACTGTAGTAAAGTAAGTTAAACTGAGTAGAACTATAGTAAA
This sequence comes from Lepidochitona cinerea, assembly GCA_963971465.1. Lineage (NCBI taxonomy): Eukaryota > Metazoa > Mollusca > Polyplacophora > Chitonida > Tonicellidae > Lepidochitona > Lepidochitona cinerea. The sequence continues at coordinate 206,810 of OZ020553.1, read as the reverse complement.
GTAAGGTAAACTGTGGTAGAGCTATAGTAAAGTAAGGTAAACTGTGGTAGAACTATAGTAAAGTAAGGTAAACTGAGTAGAACTATAGTAAAGTAAGGTAAACTGAGTAGAACTATAGTAAAGTAAGGTAAACTGGGTAGGACTATAGTAATGTAAGGTAAACTGTGGTAGAACTATAGTAAAGTAAGGTAAACTGAGTAGAACTATAGTAAAGTAAGGTAAACTGAGTAGAACTATTGTAAAGTATGGTAAACTGTGGTAGAACTATGGTAAAGTAAGGTAAACTGTGGTAGAACTATAGTAAAGTAAGGTAAACTGAGTAGAACTATAGTAAAGTAAGGTAAACTGTGTAGAACTATAGTAAAGTAAGGTAAACTCTGGTAGAACTATGGTAAAGTAAGGTAAACTGTGGGAGAACTATGGTAAAGTAAGGTAAACTGTGGTAGAACTATACTAAAGTAAGGTAAACTGTTTAGAACTATAGTATAGTAAGTTAAACTGTGGTAGAACTATAGTAAAGTAAGGTAAACTGTGGTAGAACTTTAGTAAAGTAAGGTAAACTGTGTAGAACTATAGTAAAGTAAGGTAAACTGTGTAGAACTATAGTAAAGTAAGGTAAACTGTGGTAGAACTTTTAGTAAAGTAAGGTAAACTGTGGTAGAACTATAGTAAAGTAAGGTAAACTGTGGTAGAACTATAGTAAAGTAAGGTAAACTGTGGTAGAACTATAGTAAAGTAAGGTAAACTGGGTAGAACTATAGCAAAGTAAGGTAAACTGAGTAGAACTATAGTAAAGTAAGGTAAACTGTGGTAGGACTATAGTAAAGTAAGGTAAACTGTGGTAGAACTATAGTAAAGTAAGGTAAACTGTGGTAGAGCTATAGTAAAGTAAGGTAAACTGTGGTAGAGCTATAGTAAAGTAAGGTAAACTGTGGTAGAACTATAGTAAAGTAAGGTAAACTGTGGTAGAGCTATAGTAAAGTAAGGTAAACTGTGGTAGAACTGTAGTAAAGTAAGGTAAACTGTGGTAGAGCTATAGTAAGGTAAGGTAAACTGTGGTAGAACTATAGTAAAGTAAGGTAAACTGTGGTAGAACTATAGTAAAGTAAGGTAAACTGTGGTAGAACTATAGTAAAGTAAGGTAAACTGTGGTAGAACTATAGTAAAGTAAGGTAAACTGTGGTAGAGCTATAGTAAAGTAAGGTAAACTGTGGTAGAACTGTAGTAAAGTAAGGTAAACTGTGGTAGAGCTATAGTAAGGTAAGGTAAACTGTGGTAGAACTATAGTAAAGTAAGGTAAACTGTGGTAGAACTATAGTAAAGTAAGGTAAACTGTGGTAGAACTTTAGTAAAGTAAGGTAAACTGTGTAGAACTATAGTAAAGTAAGGTAAACTGAGTAGAACTATAGTAAAGTAAGGTAAACTGTGGTAGAACTATAGTAAAGTAAGGTAAACTGTGGTAGAACTATAGTAAAGTAAGGTAAACTGTGGTAGAACTATAGTAAAGTAAGGTAAACTGTGGTAGAACTATAGTAAAGTAAGGTAAACTGTGGTAGAACTGTAGTAAAGTAAGGTAAACTGTGGTAGAACTATAGTAAAGTAAGGTAAACTGTGGTAGAATTATAGTAAAGTAAGGTAAATTGTGGTAGAACTATAGTAAAGTAAGGCAAACTGCGTAGAACTATAGTAAAGTAAGGTAAACTGTGGTAGAACTGTAGTAAAGTAAGTTAAACTGAGTAGAACTATAGTAAAGTAAGGTAAACTGAGTAGAACTTCAGTAAAGTAAGGTAAACTGTGGTAGAACTGTAGTAAAGTAAGTTAAACTGAGTAGAACTATAGTAAAGTAAGGTAAACTGTGGTAGAGCTATAGTAAAGTAAGGTAAACTGTGGTAGAACTATAGTAAAGTAAGGTAAACTGAGTAGAACTATAGTAAAGTAAGGTAAACTGAGTAGAACTATAGTAAAGTAAGGTAAACTGGGTAGGACTATAGTAATGTAAGGTAAACTGTGGTAGAACTATAGTAAAGTAAGGTAAACTGAGTAGAACTATAGTAAAGTAAGGTAAACTGAGTAGAACTATTGTAAAGTATGGTAAACTGTGGTAGAACTATGGTAAAGTAAGGTAAACTGTGGTAGAACTATAGTAAAGTAAGGTAAACTGAGTAGAACTATAGTAAAGTAAGGTAAACTGTGTAGAACTATAGTAAAGTAAGGTAAACTCTGGTAGAACTATGGTAAAGTAAGGTAAACTGTGGGAGAACTATGGTAAAGTAAGGTAAACTGTGGTAGAACTATACTAAAGTAAGGTAAACTGTTTAGAACTATAGTATAGTAAGTTAAACTGTGGTAGAACTATAGTAAAGTAAGGTAAACTGTGGTAGAACTTTAGTAAAGTAAGGTAAACTGTGTAGAACTATAGTAAAGTAAGGTAAACTGTGTAGAACTATAGTAAAGTAAGGTAAACTGTGGTAGAACTTTTAGTAAAGTAAGGTAAACTGTGGTAGAACTATAGTAAAGTAAGGTAAACTGTGGTAGAACTATAGTAAAGTAAGGTAAACTGTGGTAGAACTATAGTAAAGTAAGGTAAACTGGGTAGAACTATAGCAAAGTAAGGTAAACTGAGTAGAACTATAGTAAAGTAAGGTAAACTGTGGTAGGACTATAGTAAAGTAAGGTAAACTGTGGTAGAACTATAGTAAAGTAAGGTAAACTGTGGTAGAGCTATAGTAAAGTAAGGTAAACTGTGGTAGAGCTATAGTAAAGTAAGGTAAACTGTGGTAGAACTATAGTAAAGTAAGGTAAACTGTGGTAGAGCTATAGTAAAGTAAGGTAAACTGTGGTAGAACTGTAGTAAAGTAAGGTAAACTGTGGTAGAGCTATAGTAAGGTAAGGTAAACTGTGGTAGAACTATAGTAAAGTAAGGTAAACTGTGGTAGAACTATAGTAAAGTAAGGTAAACTGTGGTAGAACTATAGTAAAGTAAGGTAAACTGTGGTAGAACTATAGTAAAGTAAGGTAAACTGTGGTAGAGCTATAGTAAAGTAAGGTAAACTGTGGTAGAACTGTAGTAAAGTAAGGTAAACTGTGGTAGAGCTATAGTAAGGTAAGGTAAACTGTGGTAGAACTATAGTAAAGTAAGGTAAACTGTGGTAGAACTATAGTAAAGTAAGGTAAACTGTGGTAGAACTTTAGTAAAGTAAGGTAAACTGTGTAGAACTATAGTAAAGTAAGGTAAACTGAGTAGAACTATAGTAAAGTAAGGTAAACTGTGGTAGAACTATAGTAAAGTAAGGTAAACTGTGGTAGAACTATAGTAAAGTAAGGTAAACTGTGGTAGAACTATAGTAAAGTAAGGTAAACTGTGGTAGAACTATAGTAAAGTAAGGTAAACTGTGGTAGAACTGTAGTAAAGTAAGGTAAACTGTGGTAGAACTATAGTAAAGTAAGGTAAACTGTGGTAGAATTATAGTAAAGTAAGGTAAATTGTGGTAGAACTATAGTAAAGTAAGGCAAACTGCGTAGAACTATAGTAAAGTAAGGTAAACTGTGGTAGAACTGTAGTAAAGTAAGGTAAACTGAGTAGAACTATAGTAAAGTAAGGTAAACTGTGGTAGAACTATAGTAAAGTAAGGTAAACTGTGGTAGAGCTGTAGTAAAGTAAGGTAAACTGAGTAGAACTATAGTAAAGTAAGGTAAACTGTGGTAGGACTATAGTAAAGTAAGGTAAACTGTGGTAGAGCTATAGTAAAGTAAGGTAAACTGTGGTAGAACTGTAGTAAAGTAAGGTAAACTGTGTTAGAACTATAGTAAAGTAAGGTAAACTGTGGTAGAACTATAGTAAAGTAAGGTAAACTGTGGTAGAACTATAGTAAAGTAAGGTAAACTGAGTAGAACTATAGTAAAGTAAGGTAAACTGAGTAGAACTATAGTAAAGTAAGGTAAACTGTGGTAGAACTATAGTTAAGTAAGGTAAACTGTGGTAGAACTATAGTAAAGTAAGGTAAACTGAGTAGAAATATAGTAAAGTAAGGTAAACTGTGGTAGAACTATAGTTAAGTAAGGTCAACTGTGGTAGAACTATAGTAAAGTAAGGTAAACTGTGGTAGAACTATAGTAAGGTAAGGTAAACTGTGGTAGAACTATAGTAAAGTAAGGTAAACTGTGGTAGAGCGATAGTAAAGTAAGGTAAACTGTGGTAGAGCTATAGTAAAGTAAGGTTAACTGTGGTAGAGCTATAGTAAAGTAAGGTAATCTGTGGTAGAGCTATAGTAAAGTAAGGTAAACTGTGGTAGAACTGTAGTAAAGTAAGGTAAACTGTGGTAGAACTATAGTAAAGTAAGGTAAACTGTGGTAGAACTATAGTAAAGTAAGGTAAACTGTGGTAGAGCTATAGTAAAGTAAGGTAAACTGTGGTAGAGCTATAGTAAAGTAAGGTAAACTGAGTAGAACTATAGTAAAGTAAGGTAAACTGTGGTAGAGCTATAGTAAAGCAAGGTAAACTGTGGTAGAGCTATAGTAAAGTAAGGTAAACTGTGGTAGAGCTATAGTAAAGTAAGGTAAACTGTGGTAGAACTATAGTAAAGTAAGGTAAACTGGGTAGGACTATAGTAAAGTAAGGTAAACTGAGTAGAACTATAGTAAAGTAAGGTAAACTGTGGTAGAGCTGTAGTAAAGTAAGGTAAACTGTGGTAGAGCTATAGTAAAGTAAGGTAAACTGTGGTAGGACTATAGTAAAGTAAGGTAAACTGTGGTAGAGCTATAGTAAAGTAAGGTAAACTGTGGTAGAGCTGTAGTAAAGTAAGGTAAACTGTGGTAGAGCTGTAGTAAAGTAAGGTAAACTGTGGTAGAGCTATAGTAAAGTAAGGTAAACTGTGGTAGAACTATAGTAAAGTAAGGTTAACTGGGTAGGACTATAGTAAAGTAAGGTAATCTGTGGTAGAACTATAGTAAAGTAAGGTAAACTGTGGTAGAACTATAGTAAAGTAAGGTAAACTGGGGTAGAACTATAGTAAAGTAAGGTAAACTGGGGTAGAACTATAGTAAAGTAAGGTAAACTGTGGTAGAGCTATAGTAAAGTAAGGTAAACTGTGGTAGAGCTATAGTAAAGTATGGTAAACTGGGTAGGACTATAGTAAAGTAAGGTAAACTGTGGTAGAGCTATAGTAAAGTAAGGTAAACTGGGGTAGAGCTATAGTAAAGTAAGGTAAACTGTGGTAGAGCTATAGTAAAGTAAGGTAAACTGTGGTAGAACTATAGTAAAGTAAGGTAAACTGTGGTAGAGCTGTAGTAAAGTAAGGTAAACTGTGGTAGGACTATAGTAAAGTAAGGTAAACTGTGGTAGAACTATAGTAAAGTAAGGTAAACTGTGGGAGAACTATAGCAAAGTAAGGTAAACTGTGGTAGAGCTATAGTAAAGTAAGGTAAACTGTGGTAGAGCTATAGTAAAGTAAGGTAAACTGAGTAGAACTATAGTAAAGTAAGGTAAACTGGGTAGGACTATAGTAAAGTAAGGTAAACTGGGTAGGACTATAGTAAAGTAAGGTAAACTGTGGTAGAACTATAGTAAAGTAAGGTAAACTGTGGTAGAGCTATAGTAAAGTAAGGTAAACTGTGGTAGAACTATAGTAAAGTAAGGTAAACTGTGGTAGAGCTGTAGTAAAGTAAGGTAAACTGTGGTAGAGCTATAGTAAAGTAAGGTAAACTGTGGTAGAACTATAGTAAAGTAAGGTAAACTGTGGTAGAGCTATAGTAAAGTAAGGTAAACTGTGGTAGAGCTATAGTAAAGTAAGGTAAACTGAGTAGAACTATAGTAAAGTAAGGTAAACTGGGTAGGACTATAGTAAAGTAAGGTAAACTGGGTAGGACTATAGTAAAGTAAGGTAAACTGTGGTAGAACTATAGTAAAGTAAGGTAAACTGTGGTAGAGCTATAGTAAAGTAAGGTAAACTGTGGTAGAACTATAGTAAAGTAAGGTAAACTGTGGTAGAGCTGTAGTAAAGTAAGGTAAACTGTGGTAGAGCTATAGTAAAGTAAGGTAAACTGTGGTAGGACTATAGTAAAGTAAGGTAAACTGTGGTAGAGCTGTAGTAAAGTAAGGTAAACTGTGGTAGAGCTATAGTAAAGTAAGGTAAACTGTGGTAGAACTATAGTAAAGTAAGGTAATCTGTGGTAGAGCTATAGTAAAGTAAGGTAAACTGTGGTAGAGCTATAGTAAAGTAAGGTAAACTGTGGTAGAGCTATAGTAAAGTAAGGTAAACTGTGGTAGGACTATAGTAAGGTAAGGTAAACTGTGGTAGAACTATAGTAAAGTAAGGTAAACTGTGGTAGGACTATAGTAAAGTAAGGTAAACTGTGGTAGAGCTATAGTAAAGTAAGGTAAACTGTGGTAGAGCTATAGTAAAGTAAGGTAAACTGTGGTAGGACTATAGTAAAATAAGGTAAACTGTGGTAGAGCTATAGTAAAGCAAGGTAAACTGTGGTAGAGCTATAGTAAAGTAAGGTAATCTGTGGTAGAGCTATAGTAAAGTAAGGTAAACTGTGGTAGAGCTATAGTAAAGTAAGGTAAACTGTGGTAGAGCTATAGTAAAGTAAGGTAAACTGTGGTAGAACTATAGTAAAGTAAGGTAAACTGGGTAGGACTATAGTAAAGTAAGGTAAACTGTGGTAGAACTATAGTAAAGTAAGGTAAACTGTGGTAGAACTATAGTAAAGTAAGGTAAACTGTGGTAGAGCTATAGTAAAGTAAGGTAAACTGTGGTAGAGCTATAGTAAAGTAAGGTAAACTGTGGTAGAGCTATAGTAAAGTAAGGTAAACTGAGTAGAACTATAGTAAAGTAAGGTAAACTGTGGTAGGACTATAGTAAAGTAAGGTAAACTGTGGTAGAGCTATAGTAAAGTAAGGTAAACTGTGGTAGAACTATAGTAAAGTAAGGTAAACTGTGGTAGAACTATAGTAAAGTAAGGTAAACTGTGGTAGAACTATAGTAAAGTAAGGTAAACTGTGGTAGGACTATAGTAAAGTAAGGTAAACTGTGGTAGAACTATAGTAAAGTCAGGTAAACAATGGGAGAACTATAGTAAAGTAAGGTTAACTGTGGTAGATCTATAGTAAAGTAAGGTAAACTGTGGTAGAAATATAGTAAGGTAAGGTAAACTGTGGTAGAACTATAGTAAAGTAAGGTAAACTGTGGTAGAAATATAGTAAGGTAAGGTAAACTGTGGTAGAACTATAGTAAAGTAAGGTAAACTGTGGTAGAACTATAGTAAAGTAAGGTAAACTGTGGTAGAGCTATAGTAAAGTAAGGTAAACTGTGGTAGAGCTATAGTAAAGTAAGGTAAACTGTGGTAGAGCTATAGTAAAGTAAGGTAAACTGAGTAGAACTATAGTAAAGTAAGGTAAACTGTGGTAGGACTATAGTAAAGTAAGGTAAACTGTGGTAGAGCTATAGTAAAGTAAGGTAAACTGTGGTAGAACTATAGTAAAGTAAGGTAAACTGTGGTAGAACTATAGTAAAGTAAGGTAAACTGTGGTAGAACTATAGTAAAGTAAGGTAAACTGTGGTAGGACTATAGTAAAGTAAGGTAAACTGTGGTAGAACTATAGTAAAGTCAGGTAAACAATGGGAGAACTATAGTAAAGTAAGGTTAACTGTGGTAGATCTATAGTAAAGTAAGGTAAACTGTGGTAGAAATATAGTAAGGTAAGGTAAACTGTGGTAGAAATATAGTAAGGTAAGGTAAACTGTGGTAGAACTAGTAAAGTAAGGTAAACTGTGGTAGGACTATAGTAAAGTAAGGTAAACTGTGGTAGAACTATAGTAAGGTAAGGTAAACTGTGGTAGAACTATAGTAAAGTAAGGTAAACTGTGGTAGATCTATAGTAAAGTAAGGTAAACTGTGGTAGAAATATAGTAAGGTAAGGTAAACTGTGGTAGAACTATAGTAAAGTAAGGTAAACTGTGGTAGAACTATAGTAAAGTAAGGTAAACTGTGGTAGAACTAGTAAAGTAAGGTAAACTGTGGTAGAACTAGTAAAGTAAGGTAAACTGTGGTAGAACTAGTAAAGTAAGGTAAACTGTGGTAGAACTAGTAAAGTAAGGTAAACTGTGGTAGAACTAGTAAAGTAAGGTAAACTGTGGTAGATCTATAGTAAAGTAAGGTAAACTGGGGAGAACTATAGTAAAGTAAGGTAAACTGGGGAGAACTATAGTAAAGTAAGGTAAACTGTGGTAGAACTAGTAAAGTAAGGTAAACTGTGGTAGAACTAGTAAAGTAAGGTAAACTGTGGTAGAACTATAGTAAAGTAAGGTAAACTGTGGTAGAACTATAGTAAAGTAAGGTAAACTGTGGTAGAACTAGTAAAGTAAGGTAAACTGTGGTAGAACTATAGTAAAGTAAGGTAAACTGTGGTAGAACTAGTAAAGTAAGGTAAACTGTGGTAGAACTATAGTAAAGTAAGGTAAACTGTGGTAGAACTATAGTAAAGTAAGGTAAACTGTGGTAGAACTATAGTAAAGTAAGGTAAACTGTGGTAGAACTATAGTAAAGTAAGGTAAACTGTGGTAGAACTATAGTAAAGTAAGGTAAACTGTGGTAGAACTATAGTAAAGTAAGGTAAACTGTGGTAGAACTATAGTAAAGTAAGGTAAACTGTGGTAGAACTAGTAAAGTAAGGTAAACTGTGGTAGAACTATAGTAAAGTAAGGTAAACTGTGGTAGAACTATAGTAAAGTAAGGTAAACTGTGGTAGAACTATAGTAAAGTAAGGTAAACTGTGGTAGAACTATAGTAAAGTAAGGTAAACTGTGGTAGAGCTATAGTAAAGTCAGGTAAACAATGGGAGAACTATAGTAAAGTAAGGTAAACTGGGGAGAACTATAGTAAAGTAAGGTAAACTGTGGTAGAACTATAGTAAAGTAAGGTAAACTGTGGTAGAACTAGTAAAGTAAGGTAAACTGTGGTAGAACTATAGTAAAGTAAGGTAAACTGTGGGAGAACTGTAGTAAAGTAAGGTAAACTGTGGTAGAACTAGTAAAGTAAGGTAAACTGTGGTAGAACTATAGTAAAGTAAGGTAAACTGTGGGAGAACTGTAGTAAAGTAAGGTAAACTGTGGTAGAACTAGTAAAGTAAGGTAAACTGTGGTAGAACTATAGTAAAGTAAGGTAAACTGGGGAGAACTATAGTAAAGTAAGGTAAACTGTGGTAGAACTAGTAAAGTAAGGTAAACTGGGGAGAACTATAGTAAAGTAAACTGACCCAAAACACCATGGATTTACTATAATTGTTACCATGGATTTTTCATGGTACTTTTTTATCACAGATCTCTGGTTACATAATACGCATCCATACACCTTACATCCAACTAATAGAGAAATAAAAAACTTTAATATGAAAATAGAATTTCGATTGCTTTATATTTTTATAAGGTAGAGTAATCAGTCATAGCGAAGGGCGTATGTTGAGTTTACCAAAGCTCTTGTTATAAAACAGTATAAAATACAGATAAGATTTTGCTTTATATGCTTAGTTTGATATGCAACATAAAAACCCAAAATATACTGATATATATATTAGTCTAGCGTAATAGAGCAACATAAGCAATCCGAGGAATGACAATGACACTCAAACAGTTAAACATGAAGTCATTCCTCGGAGTGCTTACGTTGCTCTATACTGATATATATCACAGGTATTTTGTCCATTATTTGCTAATACCTTCTGTTCATACAGACAATCGTAATTTATGAAACAAAGTTTAATCAATCAATCTATTACTGAAGTTCATGTACATTGTAAAGCCACGCATCTATCAATATGAAACAATGAAAGCTATGCCTGCTATTTTATTGTACTTTCTTTAAAGCCAACCTGTTGAGAGAAGCTTTGTGTAAATAAATGTATGTTGGTAGAAACTTTGTGTAAATTAATGTATGTTAGGAGAAACTTTGTGTAAATAAATGTATGTTGGGAGAAACTTTGTGCAAAATGAATAGAGAAACTTTGTGTAAATAAATGTTTGTTGGGAGAGACTTTGTGTAAATAAATGTATGTTGGGAGAAACTTTGTGTAAATAAATGTATGTTGGGAGAGACTTAGTGTAAATAAATGTATGTTGGGAGAAACTTTGTGTAAATAAATGTATGTTGGGAGAGACTTTGTGTAAATAAATGTGTGTTGAGAGAAACTTTGTGTAAATAAATGTGTGTTGGGAGAAACTTTGTGTAAATAAACGTGGGTTGGGAGAAACTTTGTGTAAATAAATGTGTGTTGGGAGAAACTTTGTGTAAATAAATGTGTGTTGGGAGAAACTTTGTGTAAATAAATGTGTGTTGGGAGAAACTTTGTGTAAATAAATGTGTGTTGGGAGAAACTTTGTGTAAATAAATGTGTGTTGGGAGAAACTTTGTGTAAATAAATGTGTGTTGAGAGAAACTTTGTGTAAATAAACGTGGGTTGGGAGAAACTTTGTGTAAATAAATGTGTGTTGGGAGAAACTTTGTGTAAATAAATGTGTGTTGAGAGAAACTTTGTGTAAATAAATGTGTGTTGGGAGAAACTTTGTGTAAATAAATGTGTGTTGGGAGAAACTTTGTGTAAATAAATGTGTGTTGAGAGAAACTTTGTGTAAATAAATGTGTGTTGGGAGAAACTTTGTGTAAATAAATGTATGTTGGGATAAATTTTGTGTAAATAAATGTGTGTTGAGAGAAACTTTGTGTAAATAAATGTATGTTGGGAGAAACTTTGTGTAAATAAATGTGTGTTGAGAGAAACTTTGTGTAAATTAATGTGTGTTGGGAGAAACTTTGTGTAAATAAATGTGTGTTGAATGAAACTTTGTGTAAATAAATGTGTGTTGAGAGAAACTTTGTGTAAATAAATGTTTGTTGAGAGAAACTTTGTGTATATTAATGCACATTTATGATATGTGGAAATTAAATTATTTGGCTAGAATAAAGGATTTGAAAAAAGAACTACAAAAATGGAAAATACGAAGTGTTTCGCTGCTAGGTTAAGTGACAGTGATCAAATCTTTGGCTTTATCCAAATTAATACATCTTTTTTTATCCCTGCCTCCATTAGATATTATACAAGAAATAAATACCATCATGTACAAATTTATATGGAATAATTGACCAGATTGCATCAAGAGAGCAATCCTGACATGAGATTACAGTTATGGGGGATACGTATGGTAAGCCTACTGCCCTTTATAAAAGCCCTCACGGTAACATGGACTCGCAGATTGATGGTAGTTACGGTAAGTGGAAAACATTAGTTCTAAAAGAAGAAAATATACGCAAGATATTTACATTAGGGAGCGACTATATTAGAGTACTACTCCGTGAAACTAAAAATCGGTTTTGGAGGGATACATTTAAAGCTTGGGAATTGATGAATACAAAAATGAAAGTAAACACCTCATCAGACATACTGACACAGCATCTATGGTACAACTCCCACTTTAAGAAAAGACTCCCTTCTGTAGAACATTGGTATAAAAATAACATAGGGTATATACAGGACATAGTAGATCATAGGGGTATCTGTCTAACATTTACAGAATTTAAACAAAAGTAAAAGGAGCAACACTAGATTATAACAGAATGATTAGGCCTACCAGCATACCAAAGCTTTGGTTGGATCATTTGCTAACGTAGGGCAAAGTAGATGTAATTTCACCAGTCATCCCTGAATGTATTTCACTTCTCATAAAAACAGCAAAAGGTACAAAACCATTTAGTGATATTCTGCTTTCCGAAACAACAAATATAGAAATGCCAAGAGGGGGGGGGGGGGGGGGGGGGGGAAGTAAAGTATAGCTCAGCGTGTGTTGAAATATATGTATCTGCCTTATCCAAACGGTTTAACCTGAAACCTGTCTCTATACGCTTCCAGGGGCCGAATCAAATCATAGACTGCAATAGCCGCGCCCATGTGTCTCTTTCCTGGTTTACTTACTTGCCAGTCAGGAAGATAAGACCCCAAGTGTAGTGTGCGGTTGGCGTTTTTGATTTAGTGATTGGTCCTATGACGCACTCAGGATTTTGTTTAGATGAAAGCGATGTCAGGTTAAATGGAAACCTCCATCTTTCATTGGTGAGATCACAGTCAGCAAAAGGGGCCAAGTGCGATTGGATCCCAACCCTGCATTTGCTTTGAAATTAAAGAATGTTAGGGACATGAGCTGCCAAAATGTTGATATTTTGACGTTTAAACAGAATGTAATTGAAGTTATTGCCTATTTTTCTCAAGACGTATAATTCAGAAGCTTTTTAGTGCTTCTAGTATCGAAAATGTACGATAAAGTAATGTTTTGAACTAACTTTGGTTTATAATGAATGAATGGTCGTCCCGGTTATTTAAATTTTGTTTACTTTTCGAACACGTTTTCCGTTCGTGCAGGCCACATACTGTATGGATTTTCCTCATTCCAACGCCAATCATTCAGTTTCTCGATGGCCTTCAAAGCCTCTTACTGTCGTGACGATCAGAAATTATGAAAAAAGTGTGAATTTTGGCAGCTGATGTCACTTTAAAGTACATATAGAAGTCCAAATTTTTAATGCCGTCAGTTAGACGATTAAGAAGAACTAGTAGCATATTGACTACCGTCATTTAAAGTAGCATGAACTGCGAAAATTTTGACTTTTTTTTCATAATTTTTTATTGTCAAGTTAAGATCAGTGGATTGAATAACTAAAGGATTAACAATGAAATATAACATATTTGAAAAAGTAGCCCATACGAACCGCGAAAACGAACAAAATTCATTCAGACAGGATGCATATGACTTCGTGTGGGCTTTTGGCTTATAAAACTCCCTAAAGGCACATCTGCAAGATTAGTATCAACAGAAAGCTCTTATTTTGTACTCCTTGACAGAAATGACCAACAATTAGCTAATTCTGTTTCAACGAATGTTTTCCTATATCTGGCATCATCCACTTTAATATTAATAAACATATTTAACTTTACCCCTGATAATATCAAATTTAGCCACTTTAAAGTACGCGTAATTCACTGATAACTTTGTCAAAGTTAGAACAGACACTTCAAGCATAGGCTACGTATATTACAAGAAAATGTTAAATTTGATAATTAAAGCTTGTGAAATTCCTTATATTTACAGCTTCAGATCTTAATATATATTTTCCTTGTCTTCATTATACTGACAGTGAGTGAGATATTTAAATATCTAGGATTAAAAAGTGCTAAAATCGTATGGTGAAATTAGTTTGCGAGAACGATTTCCGGCTGTCAATCACACCGCCCCTACAGGCGGATTTTAATAGGCTTCTCAGGCATGACCCAACTAAAGGCAAGTAGGCCTAAGTTCTTTTGACACTGAGGACATTATTCGGAGTCCAGAGTAGTGAAAAAAGACATTTATCGGAGCTTTATTGAACCTCAGTATGAACTTGCAATCCTCGGGTCATTTTAAAAGGTATAAATCGACTCCTTTCAGGTTTCCAAGGGCGACTATAAGAAATAGTTTATCTATGCGTGTTGCCGGTCACCACGGCCTGTTCGAGGTCAGTAAAATGGCCTTCTCGAATTTGGATTTTAACACCTAAATTCTTTCCAAAAATGTAACAATAATAAATATTTTTGAAGGAGAATGTTCCCTAAGACACTTAAGAAGATCCATATTGTCTTTTTCCGAGCTTGAAAGAAAGGAATATTTCAAAATGAAATGAAATACACGGCAACGTAGAATCACTATTTTGCCGATCGAATTTGCGTTCAGGCCGGTATGTAAAGCAAATGACATCGCAACTGTAAATGTTGTTTACCAATAAAGTAAACTTAAATGTTTTTATTCAATCCTATATTTATATCAAATCGTGCATGAAATTTTTTTTATAAAACTACACTAATTTCTGCACAAATCGGGAAATTTTTTGCCATTAATTTTTAAACTGACTTTCGTCATGTTTAAATTTTTACTCATCAGACTAGTGTATTCTTCACTTTCCCCTAAACCCTCTAACTAATACTTATAATATATATGTATATTTATATATTATTAGCGTCCAATTTGGTGTCGGAAGTAAAATAATAAACACTACGGTTTCTTGAGACAAATCATTGTTCGCACGCACCTTCATGGCAGATTCCAGTTTCAATCGACCATTGCACGCATTGCCGAATCCAATCGGCGTGTTTTGCGTCTCTGTATATTCGATTTGGCAATGCTGCAATGCTATTTTCAATTCAGGACTAGCTTCAATATTGCAGCCTCCGCCGTACAATCGCGGATAGATGATCTTATAGAACCTGCCGAGTGTAAGCCGACAATGCTTCTTGTAATTGTGTAAAATTTATACTTTGTTTTGACGTATGATATAACAGTTACACAATACAATTGTTCCTTGCTTTATGAAAACTAATGTCTTGATGCGGTCAAGGTTGTATCGATTTTAATGGTGGACAAATGTATTTCGAAGGAAGATGAACACTTTATCAGGAGTTCGAAGCATCCTTCATTTCAATCTTAGTAAATTGGAATCGAACATCCTCTGCAGTTATTAGTTGTCGTTATAGGATCTTACATTCTCAAATCCATTTTGGCATTGAACAATCATTTATGAAATTTGGTTTGGAGTTTTCAGATTACAGCCACTTTCTACCAAAGAAACTTTGTTCTTGTCCAGCCAGCCACCAACTGAAGAAATCAATTTCACATATCAAGTTTGCCCTCTAATTTTGAAAATGAACAAATAAAATCACATGTTGCATCTGTTTGCGTTGTGACAAATTTTTTCAATCTTCGAATACGGTAAAAGAGGTTTAATTTACGTTTAATTCACTGATAACTTCCAACTTTGTCCAAGTTAGAACAGACACTTTAAGCATACGTATATAACGAAAACAGGTTAAATTTGACAATAAAAGCTTGTGGAATTCCTTATATTAACAGCTTCAGATCTTAATATAGATTTTCCTTGTCTTCAATATACTGACAGTGAGTTAGATATTTAAATATCTATGATAAATAAATGCTAAAATCCCGAGGGTATGGAAGATATTCTGGTTTGATTTGAGATAACATTTCCTCTTGGTCGTCGAGGGCGTGAAGGCCTCCGTGATTTGAGGCCTGATTCATTCATTTTTTCTCGGGATGACGTTGGAGTAGAGTTTGTTGCGATGGCTTTCAAGGAATCAGCTAAAAATTCCAATGGGGGGGTAACAGTAAGGAAATAAACAAACACCCGCGAATGTATGCTTCTCGTATTGACAGATGTCCGGTAACCAGTTTGAAGCTGTACATTGAAAAGCGTAATACAGAATGTCCAGCTTTCTTTCAACGCCCACAACAAAACTTTGGTTCGGGCCCTTGGTATGCAAATCGAGCGATGGGTCCAACACACTGGGTAATCTGATGTCGGAAATTTCCAAAGACGCAGAATTGTAATCTCTGTGTTGGATGTCATGTCAGTAACCGGCCATCGTAACGAAGGAAGTATGCGAGCTCTATGTCACCAAACCACCAGTAAGTAAGTGGCGGGAATTAAGTAGCATTTTACATTCGTCATCTACCGATCACACATCCGCTGAGGTTGTCCCTGATTATCATTCTTAGCTGTTAAGTATGGAACTTATGGTAAATCATGAAGTCGGATATCGATGATTAATAACAAGAACATATATTTCACTTCCACATATTTACAATCACATCTCCCAGCCTCCTTCTCTCGATTACCCAGTCTGCCTCTCGAGAGTTACAATACCATATAAGGTCATGATAATTGATAAGGAATTATTTCCCTTGGAACATATATAGTTTAAAGGGTCAACATCACATCTCCCCCTTTCTCGAAAGAGCAATTCTAACTGCATATTGTTTAATTTAAATGGGAGAGGTAACAGTTAATTAATTGTTAACGATAACAAACGTGATTACAACTAAACCAGAGAGAACCTTAAAAGTTGCATTACCAAATATTGATTAGACAACGTATACAATAATGAAACACAGTTAACAATAAGTTGTAAACAAAACACTCTACGAGTCCAACAAAATCAATGCGTACCTAGAAAAAGTAACCTTAAAATTTAACAGATATCTCAGCAAAGGTGCAGTGAATTAGCACTAAAATATAAGAGTAACAAAGTAATTTTACCGAACAGTCAGCAATACAAATAGAGTGAAGAATACATAATATTATCAAATTTGATAGATGGCAAATCATGACATTTAATAAAGAACATAGTCCTGTTGCCATCTTGGAACTCAGCGCTGTCTAAGTGGTCTGCGTATAGGAGGAGATTGACAGATCGTACATGATTTAATCAATGTTTCCACTTGAGCATCTAATCCAGACCACCAATAAAGTTCACGCAAGCGCTGTTTAGTGCAAACCATTCCCTGGTGGGATTCGTGAGCAAGATTAATTACGCGTGTTTGTAAGGCAGTCGGTACGACAACTCGTTCGCCGCGCCTAACAATATTGTCCTTGACAGATAATTCATCGCGAAGACGAAAAAAAAGGCATTAAGGGCGCCGAAACATGGCGTTTATCAGGCCATCCATGTTGAATATGTGACGCGACCCGAGGCAAGAATTCGTCGCTTTGAGTTGCGGCTTGTAAGTCTTGTTTAGTCATAGACGAATCTTCGAAAATGAAGTTGCAAATAAGTTTTTCCTCTACATCTGCACCACTGGTATCGGATAATGGTAAACGCGATAACGCATCAGCAACGTTATTTTGGGAGCCCTGTTTGTACTCAACCGTGAAGTTGTAATTCAATAATCGCGCGGACCATCGAGCAATTCTCATAGGTTTTCTTCCGTTACCTTTGCAAGAGAGAAGAGTAGTCAGTGATTTGTGGTCAGTCCTTAGCGTAAACTTCTTTCCACACAAGTAAGAATGCCATTTCTCGCAGGTCCAGATACATGCAAGGGCCTTGCGTTCTCCAACAGAGTAAGATCGCTCGCGTTCGGTTAAAGTGCGAGAAGTGAATGCAATGGTCTGCTCAGTACCATTCTTAATTTGAGTCATTTGAGCACCAATTCCATATCCGGAGGCGTCGGTAGTAACGATTACGTCTGAGTCGGGGTCAAAAAGTTGTAAACTTGTACCTTCTGAAATTAATCGTTTCACAGTGTTAAAACTTTCTTGTGCGTCTTCATTCCATTCGAAGGCAACTCTATTGCGTAAAAGTGAACGCATCGGTTCAACGGTAGTTGAGAAGGACGGCAAAAATCGCTGATAATATCCAACAAGGCCAAGGAATGAACGAAGCGCTGTCATGTCGGTAGGGGGTGGGGCGTTGACAATAGCGCTAACCCGATCCGGATCAGGCTGTAAGCCAGACGGGGTAATGACATGACCTAAAAAGGCAACTGAGGACAGGTGAAATTTACATTTGTCATTAAGTACGATACCCTTATCGCGCAAACGCGTAAGTACGGCACGAAGGTTTTTATCGTGGGATGCCTGGTTTTTCCCATAAACTATAACGTCATCCATATAGCATTGAACACCGGGTAACCCACAAAGGATCATAGACATGGTTTTTTGAAATGCTGAAGGCGCGGACGCGATACCAAAACAAACTCGACGATAGCGGTATAGACCCTCGTGTGTAATAAAGGCGGTTACGTCACGACAATCAGGTGTAAGTTCTAACTGATGATACGCCATAGTAAGATCAAGGCGAGAAAATACATTTGCGTCACGCAGTTCAGAGAACAATTCTTCAATATTTGGCAGGAGCTTTTGCTGAACGGGTACTACGTTTTCTTTAAGGCGTATGCGATGTTGAAACCCTTTAATTGTACCAAGTTTATCCGAAAATAGTTCAGAAAATTCAACTTTAGGGTTTAAAGGCTTAACTTGGTTAAGTGAATCAGGTGTAGATTTAGTATGAAAACATTGCAATTTACCACATTCAATTTGAAGCTCAAGCTTTTGTAATAAATATCTACCCATTAAACATGAACCAGATTTAACGACATAAAATGTGTTGGAAACAGTCTGAAGGTTGTAGGTTATGTCTGTTGAAACGCACCCAATAGCTGATATAGCGTTATTTGAAAATGAAGTGAGTTTAGACAT
Source organism: Lepidochitona cinerea (assembly GCA_963971465.1). Classification (NCBI taxonomy): domain Eukaryota; kingdom Metazoa; phylum Mollusca; class Polyplacophora; order Chitonida; family Tonicellidae; genus Lepidochitona; species Lepidochitona cinerea. The sequence goes on along the minus strand of OZ020553.1, from coordinate 188,744 downwards.
AGAAGGCTGAAGTGGGTGGTTACTTAATACCTGATAGTAAGTTTCTTAATTTAATATGGATACAGGGGAGCCCGTGTCCACAAGTAATGAAATAACCTTATTTTGGACCATAATGTCACAGTACATAGGCTCATTCGGGGAGGTCTTGTTATTCACAGAGAGTACAAAAATATCGTTCGAGTCACTTTCATCTGTAAGAAGGTCAGAACGAGCAACAAAACTCACAGATTTCCTTTGGCGGGAGCGTGTTGATCGACAAGACCCAGCAGTAGGCCTACTCACATTTGTATTTGTATGCTTAGAACGTTTCGCCGGGCATACAGTTTCATAATGTCCTGATTTGTGACAGAAACCACATGTAGCACTCTTGGCGGGGCATTGGGAATTTGAAGCCACGTGATCAGGAGATCCACAACGAAAGCAATTCTTTTTCAATGTCAGAGAATTTTTGGAAGCTTTCCGGTAGTGATTTCGATTAATAAAATGAACAGGATTAGATGTAGAATTTCCTGTGTTTTTAGACATACCTTTAGCTTCAGCCATAGCTTGTTCCACACGTCGAGCAATAGTCAGTGTTATGTCCAGAGTAAGTTGAGATTCCATAAGAAATCTTTCCTGCACACGAGTATTATTAGTATCCTCAACAATTTGATCTCGAATAAATTCATCTGATCTATCACCAAAATCGCAAGACAATGCTAATTCTCGCAAATCTGAGACATAATGATTGATGGTTTCTTGGGGAAATTGTAGACGTTCGCGGATTTTTTTTCTCTCTGACACGACGTTGACTTCATAGTCATGAGAATTTTCGTGTACGGCAGGTAGAGAGTAGTAAATACGTTGTCCTTCAGTACCCAGGCAGTGTAAAAGTAAAGCACGTTTTCTTAATGATGGTAGAGAGTCATTTTCAGAAGCCAGCATGTAGTTTTCAAAAACTTTCCGCCATTGCGACCAAGGCATTGTAGGTTGGCCAGGGGCAGGTAGAAAAGCGGGTGGTGGTGGAATATTTGCAAAAGAAGCAGCCATCGTAGAAAATAACTATAGGTTCGAACGTACCTCGTCGCCAAATGTTAAGTATGGAACTTATGTTAAATCATGAAGTCGGATGTCGATGATTAATAACAAGAACATATATTTCACTTCCACATATTTACAATCACATCTCCCAGCCTCCTTCTCTCGATTACCCAGTCTGCCTCTCGAGAGTTACAATACCATATAAGGTCATGATAATTGATAAGGAATTATTTCCCTTGGAACATATATAGTTTAAAGGGTCAACATCACATTAGCAACAACAAAATCTGTCCGAGATGGCCGTTGATCGCCAATTAAACGTAAACTACAAACTTTCTCAAGCTTAAAAAGACATCTCACTGTCATAGAAATACGTTCACTTCGGAGCAGCACCGTTACTCAACAGTTCCAGCGTTACGGAATTACACGAACTTCCAGCGTTACGGAATTACACGAACGCCCTGGACACGATTTTAAATCATTGTCTATACTAACATACTTATCTCGGTGAGAGAAAGGACATGCGCAAATTAAGTATGCAATTCTCAGGTGAATCAACGGTGAGAAAAACGAACTATTTCGATGCAGCTATAGGGCCTATTACTGACGCGGCATCTAACGACAGTGTTACGGAATTACACAGAATCAACCTCGTTTTCCATGCAGTGTCTTTCATCCAAAAATCCAAGAAAAGAGACGGCTACATAGAATGAAACGATCTTATGAAGTCTGATGTTGCCTCCTTCTGCTAAGGCTTGTTGAGTTCGTTTGGCTAAATCTATAGTTTCACTTGGAGTGGGGTGAGATGTCAACGCATTGTCCACGTAGAAGTTTCGGTTGACGAAGTCGACGACGTCATCGCCGTAATCTGTCTTGACTGTAACAGCTGCCTTTCTTAGGCCGTATGTGGCAACGGCAAGGGGAATTCCCAAACACGTACACTGTCATGCGGTAGTCTGCTAAGGGTTTGTTGATGTCATTTTATACCATATAAAGCGTAAATAGTTCCTGTGTTCTCTTGAACTTGAAAGCAAATACGTTCAAAGTCTGCTGTTAAGGCTACGGCGTGTTTTGGGAAACGTAGAAGAATTCCAAGTAAGCGGTTTGTGAGGTCTGGGCCTTTAATTAGCACATCGTTCAATGTCGAAGAAATAAGTTATTACACTCTCTACGGAGAATAGAATCACCGTCTTTATGTAAATTTAAACATTCATTGTTCGATGTACTCTCTGTAAATATGTTATTTTAAATTTTTATTTTTCAAAAGATGTCACCATGTTCACAACAGTTGTGTTAAAAAACATTTTTTATGGGATAGAACAAGCTCCATTGAGTTTTATTCCCGCCTGTAAGTAATTTTTGTCATCCAAATTTCTGTTATTTTAAGGTGAATAAAAATATTCAATATTCAATTCAGGTACCCCTTGATGTGCTGCAGACGAGTCAAAGACGACTCGTATTTGTCCGGGCTTTTTAAGGGGATATACTCCGAACAGGGGGAGGAACCAACACTCTTCGTTGGGTTTCAGTGGTGGAGCTAGCGCGGTGCTGCTGTTCTCAAATATAGTGTGCATGAATTTGAAGAAATGTTCTTTCTTGAGAGGATTTGAAGTAAAGCTACGATGAAGGATCATCGCACGTTTCATAGCCTGTGGTTTGTTGTTCGGTAGTCTAAGGCGATTGGATTTAAAGGGAAGTGGGACTGTCCAATTTCCTTGAAGTCCTTTGACAAATTCTTTGTCCATGATACGATGAAATTCTCTGTCTTCTACCGAGGTCCCAATCTTGTTGTCTAATGCAGTAGTTAGAAACACATCTGATGACAAGTCGGCCATGTTGGATTTCTGGTGGTTTTCAATGTTCAAAGTAGGTTGGTCCTTGACGTTAAATTCACCATGGAGGAAAACACGGCCATTTGGGAGAAGGAAAGTTTTATTTACGACAATGTCTGAATGGTGTACTTTACCGAGGCATGTCTCACCAACAATGACCCACCCTAGGTGTAGCTTCTGAGCGTAGGGATCAGTTTGTCCACCAAGATGTTGAGATAAAACGTGATGAGGGAACATCTCTGCCAATTAACAACAGGATTTCCGAGTTGTCATCCAAAGGAGGAAGTTGTTTGGCGACATCTCGTAGGTGTGGATACTGCTTGGCGACTTCTGGAGCCGTCCAGTGCTTGAATCACATAACCTTTGGCACGGCGGCTGGAGGTTTGCATTCGCCCATTACATGACGATAAGGTGTATGGCCGAGTTTCACCTTCCTCATCAAAAATATCAAAGAATCTGCTCGTCCAAGATAACGTACATACGTTTCGCCTGTTGTCGGAGCCCATTTGGGTAAACTTCAACCCATATGTTTTTGCTGCAGGATTTTCCAGGAAATCGCTTGTCACATATTTGAGTACACTTTGAGTCCACTTTAGGGAGCTCTTTCTCCCCGTCATAACTACTTGAGGATTTGGCTGGTTTTGTGTGATAGTTTGTGCGATTTTCAACATGGAGCGCCATTGGGTGCTTGTCGCTGTGACAAAGCGAACACTCAATATCAACTTTACAGGCAATCACAAGATGATCGTTCGCAGCACAACGTCGATAACAAATTCCGTTAGTCCGTAAAAATTCCTTTCTTTCTTGTATAGTTTTCTTTCTAAATACCCGACAGTTATTGAGAGGATGGTTGGAGTTGTGAACTAGGCACTAGTTTTGGGGTGTAGCTGAATGCGTAGGTTTATTTCAGTTTTCTTTACAAATAAGATGTTCTTTGGTTGGCAGTTTTTATTTGTGAGTTTGTCTCTTTTTTGAGCCACATTGTCCTGGTCGTGGGCAAAGCTCGGGTCGTTTTTTATACGACTCATATCACGAACAAAGTTCACAAGAAGGGAGAAAGGTGGAAAGGAAACTCCGTGATCAATCTTATATTTGGAAGCGTGTGATGTCCATCGCTCTTGTAGGTTATAGGGTAGCTTTCTTACTATGGGAATAACGCCGGTCGATGAATCAAAGTATGATAGAGAAAGTTCGTATTTGGAATCAGCCTTGAGAGATTGTATTTCTAACAATAGATCTTAGTCCGGCTTCAATAAGCTCTGGGGCGCCGTAACGTTCGTCTAGTCTGTCCCGCATTAACTGAAGGCCTGGATTAGATATATTGGACGATTTGTCGAGTCCGAGCCGAGCCATCTAATCAATAAGGCTGTCTCTTCGACAGGGCTTACATTCAGGTCATTTGTGATGCCTTTAAAACCTGCCTTTCAACTGGCGTAACATTCTGGGAGGTCGTTGAAGTTGACAAATCTGGATAACACAAGTCAGTTCTGAAGTAAACGGGACTGTAGTTTTATCATTAGGGGGTATGACGCCATATGTTTGATTTGGCACATATACGAAACCTCGTGCGTTGTGATTTAAATTATAGGCACCTGTTTGAGGATTGTTCACAGCAGTTAAAATTATACAATTCTTGATCTGTGTGGGCCGCCTGCTCAGGTGAGCTGGCCCTAGGCATGCCCAAATTGCCCGTGGAATATTGAATGACGGAGTTTATTGTTTATTTACAGTAGGGAACGTATCACACTGTTTCACATACTCTAACGTGCGTTGTTGGGGACTTTCTACAGGTAGATTTACTTTAGGTGGATTGTTGCTGGCTTCAAGTAACGCATTGTTGATTTGTTCGAGTGTTTTAACTTCAGCGGTTGCCTGGGCAACCAGTCCCTGGGTTTTAACCATCTCAAGTTCGGCATCGAACTGGGCCACAGTTGTGGCCTTGCGTTTCTTTAGTTCAATTTCTTTATTTACAAACTCTAATTTTGCCAAGGCCGCCTCAGCCTTAGGGTTTTTTTTTCTGGGCGACGAGGGAACTGATGTTGGAAACGTTACTGCCTGCACTGTGTTCAGATTTTTCACGGGACCCATACGAAAATTGACATGCTGTCTCTAAACGATTTTGGATGAAATCATCCAGTTGAATGGCCCTTTGAACTAGGCAGTCTCTTGCCTCAGATATAGACACATGAACTTTTAAGTCTTGTTGGCTCACAACGGTATTTGTCCTTGTTAAAAAGTCGGAGTATACAGATGATAATTCTGTATATTTATTGAAGGCTTCATTAATTTCTTTAGGTCTGTTTGATTTTCGAATTTTATTGATAGTTTATTTTCCACAAATTTCCATGAATTTTTCAGCATACTGTTGTTTCGCCGTTTCGTAGAGGTCCGTACCTTTTTCCGTGAGGGAACATACTTTCTTAGCTTCTGAATCGAATGTTTTCGTTTTCTGATTTTTTGGTGTCAGACATTTTCGCTGGTTAACTGTAATAATCCTACAAGAGTTGCCTCGCAGGATGCAGGATGTAAGCCTAAGCCGATACTTTATTGGGTTTGAATCTTGACTAATGCAGGAGGGGGGGGGGGGGGGGGGGCGTCACCTGTTGAGGTTTCTATCTCACAGCGTTTCTCTGGACCGGAGCAGACTGAATACTGTGTCTTGAATTCTTCTTCGTTTGTTACCCTGTGTTCTGGCGTGGAAGTCTAGCTATAGCAATAGTATATTTACTGTTCTGTCCACTCCGCCGGAACGGAGTGACAGATAGCTAACGTCTTCAAAGATCCCACACGGACAACCAAAGTAAAATTTACGGGAAAATCTTTAATAAGTTGCTTGTGCATGGACTTATGTAGATTACAAGATGTACGTATATGTTGGTAAATATCTGTTAAAGAAACAAAAGGCGAAACATTAGAATACGGTTGACAAACAAAGAAATCGTTACAAAGAGTAAGATATGGTGCAAGGGAGACAACTTTGACATATCAAGAAAACACTACAAATAGAGTTAGTTCCCTTGGAACATAAATATTGGCATGACCCCTGGGACAAAGATGGATAAACGCGAAAAAAGAATTCTAAACGTTTTAGAGTTAAAAAATCTTAGAAAATAAACTGCCTCGAATAGGCCAACGAGGAAATCGCCAAAAGGAATTAAACGGTAAATCAATAAGCGAAGGTTAGTGGCAAAGAGCGTAGACTAATAAGGCGAAGATGTCGTAGGATTATCTAAAGTTCAAAGTTCAAACAGTCCAAATAAACACTTGAGAACGAATGTTCATGAGTCCTAAGTAAAAGAAAAACATACTAACACTGTTCTCGCTGAAGGTAAGTATTGAAGAAAAGAAGAAAAAGGTGTTCAAGTCCGGTGGTCAAATGATACACGTGACTCTGTTGATAGTGTAGCCGCGAGTAAAGAATAAAAGAGTTCGCGAATAAAGGGCGGTAACTGCGCAATCATATCGAAAGTACACTGGCATGGGTGTGACAGTACAGTTTCATCAAACGTCAGTCTTCCTGGTCTGTCCAATTTCGCGCGCCATTTTGAATGTGGATCATGTCCGTCGAACAGTGCACGTGACAACTGAAAATTTGTCACATGATTAGGTATTGGTCGCTGATTGGCTGCGACCTTAACCCTTTGATGCATGAAACATGATTTGGGGATTCCTCGTAGATGAAATTTGGCAATTTGGTTCGTTAATGGCCCATTTGAAAGTATTTTATGATTAGTTCAGGTGTCTGTCGGATTAAGATTGTCCAATATTTTGGACGCCATGCATTAATGGAGTCAGAAGTCAGCATATACCAAGGTACATGTAACCTTGGGGTGCACTTTATTGACAAATCTGGTATATAAGTTGAGCATTCAGTAGAAATATGAGTGACTTGGTTTAGTAATTAACTATGAGGAAAAGCCAAGAAGCAGTCTTCATCGCTATCATTCTTGGGGAAGCTGAAGTTAGCACCAGATTCGGGATTCGGGATTCGAATCCGAATATGGGGCGAAGTTATCACCGGATTCGAGAATCGAATCCTGAATCCCGAAGTTAGCACAGGACTCTGGATTTGAATCCCGAAGCTAGCACCGGATTCGGGATTTGAATCCTGAAGTTAGCACCGGATTCGGGATTCAAACGAAAAATCGTAAGACAAGGTTCGGGATTAAAAATTCGAACACGAAATAAGATTCGGGGTGTAAGTCTGTATGCTGCTTTATTCTTTTGTTTTTAAACTACAGTACACTGACACAGAGGATCGAATCCCGCAGAAAAGTACGGGATTCGGGATTCGAACCTGAGGTAAAATTCGGGGTTTGGAAAAGTAACACTATTGGTTGTTTGGACCATAGTTACTTCATTCTATTTATTGTGTTGAGTTAAAACACTCTGGTACAGAAAATCGAATCCGGGATGTAGGTACGGAATTCGGAATTCGAATCCCGAATCCCGAAGTTAGCCCCAGATTCGGGATTCGAACTAAACAAATCTTAGGACAATTTTTGGGATTCGAACACTAAATAAAGTTCTGGGTCTGGAAGAGAAATTATCATGGCTTGCGTATAAGTCTATATGCGGCTTTATTCTTTTGTTTTTAAACTATAGCACACTGAAACAGAGAATCGAATCCCGTATCTAGATACGGGATTCGGGATTCGAACAAAGCATCTCAAGACAAGGCTGGGGATTTGGAATTCGAACCTGAAGCAGTTCTGGGTTTGGAAAAGTAACACTATTGGTTCATTCTATTTATTGTGTTGAGAAAACACTCTGGTACAGAAAATCGAATCCCGGATATAGGTACGGGTTTCGAAGTTAACACCGGTTTATCACCGGATTCAGGATTCGATCCCGAATCCCGTATGCAACATTGAGATTCGATTTTCTCCACATCGGAGTTTTTAAGTTATGAAAATGAATAGAAAGAAGTTACTTTAGTTTAAAGTGACATGAGCTGCCAAAATGTTGATATTTTGACGTTACAACAGAATGTTGAATTTATTGCCTATTTTTCCCAAGACGTATGATTCAGAAGCCTTTTAGTGCTTCTTGTCTCGAAATTGTACGATAAAGTATTGTTTTGAAGTAACTTGGGCTTAGAATGAATGAATGGTCGTCTCGGTTATTTAAATTTTGTTTACTTTTCGAACACGTTTTCGGTTCGCACAGGCGACATACTGTATGGATTTTCCTCATTCCAACGCCAATTATTTAGTTTTTCGATGGCCTTCAAAGCCTCTAACTGTCGTGACGATCAGAAATTATGAAAAAAGTGTGCATTTTGTCAATTCCTGCCACTTTAAACAACCGATGATGTGACTTTTCCAAACCGCGAACTTTATTTCAGGTCGAATTCGAAATCCCAAGCCTTGTCTACAGATGTTTTGTTCGAATCCTGAATCCCGTACCTAACTTTGGGATTCAGGTTTCGAATCCCGAATCCCGTATGAAAATACACTGTTTGGGGGTCAAATATGACCCCTTGGGTATAAAGGACTGCTGCTTACGTTTCTTCTGTTTTTTATTTACATAGTAATCTAACGTTTTTTTTCTGTCTTCATGCAGTTTGGGTAGTTGGATGACAGTATTTGGTATTTAATCTATAATTTTAGTCCATTTGGTGTATTCAAAGAAACTTTTTGGTGTATTTTGTATTAGCAGTATGAGTTCGAGGGAAATCCGTAAACCACTGCTTCATGTAAAACTAAAATATGTCTTGGAAATGCTGGATAATGGAGATGACAGTTACTTTGAAGATAATAGCGAAAACGATGACGATTATTCTGTTCCAGCAATTTTTTTTCCTAAATTTAGCGCCTCATGCCACTTTAAGTTGAACAAATTTGAAAGGCAGTAGTTCCACATGCATGAGAACAAATTTTACTGGCAATTTCAGTTTTATAGTGCAAGTTTATATTTTAATCCGTTGTATTTCACATTTATTACAATCCGTAAAGTAGAAATGTAAATATATGAATAAATTGTTTACATATATTCTGCATATGTTGTATCTATTACAACCCAACGGGTCACAGATGACCCCTAATTAAAATGTACTATAAAATAATTTTTTCGCGAAAATGTTGTTATATTTTATTTATTGAAGCATTAATGGACACGAATCCCAGAAGTATAATTTTTTCGTAAGCAGTATTCTGTATGCGGGCTCTAGAGGGTTAAACAACCGATAATGTCACTTTTCCAAACCGCGAACTTTATTTCAGGTTGGATTCGAAATCCCAAGCTTTGTCTAGAGATGTTTTGTTCGAACCCCGAATCCGGTATATATACTTACCTGCAGGATTCGTTTCTTTGTACCAGTGTGTCCTAAAAACAAAAAAATAAATCAACATATACTATGGTGGCGGATTTGTGCCATTTTGCGTTCTCGCGTTTTCGCTGCGAGATGTAGGAGGCGAAAACACGAGAATACGAAATTAAAATAAAATCTTGCCGCAAGAATGCGAAAACACGAAATAAGATAAAATCTCGCCGCGAAAATGCAAGAAGACGATACCAAATAAAATCTCGCCACGAGAATGCGAAAACTCGAGAATTAGCAAAAAGTGCTTTATTTGTGCCATTTCTTATTTTCGAGTTTTCGCCGGGAGAACGCGAATAAATTAAAATCTCGCCACAAGAAATAAGCCAATAGAGCAATTGTGATGACGCGACTACCTTTGCATAGCAAGACTAGCATCACAGTTTGACATTGGTAATACATTTTCAACCCCACCTGTAAACAGAAGGAAAATAAACATTAGTTAATGAAGATATATATGTTCAAAATAGTACTTTACAGAATGATATTGACAGCACTAAATGGAAATTTTAGTTTAAAAAATTAATTCCCAGAATAATCTACTGATTTATTATAATTGGAAATGTTTAAGTGTTTAAGAAATGTTAAAGAAATTTAAATAACTTTGTTGCAGTAGCATGTTACTTATAATAATTAATTAATTCATCCTATGCCTACATGTAATTTACACACACCTTACTTGAAAATCTCTTTATAGGGAGTTAAGTTTCTGGCTTTGTTTCAAGGACAAAAGATATCAAAATTTTGGCAGCTCATGCCACTTTTATTTTTAATACAATTGCTAATTAACAAAAGTAACATTTAGAGTATTTCCTGTTCACTGGGTCCAACTGTAAAGCAATAACAATTGCTAAATGGAAATGGAGAAAATTTACTAACCTAGCCCCTTACACAAACCCAAACACTTTTTAAAAATTTCTGAATACCGTAGCCCCAGGTGACTCTACTTCTACTACATGTACTACTACTAGTACTAGTACTGTTGAGTCTGTTGAGTGTTGTATACAACATAATCTATTACTAGTATTAATCACTATCAGATAGTTAAATTAGCAGGTTGTAATTTAGACACTCGACTGCAGACAGTGTAAATGTATGTGGCCAAAGAAGAAAGTGGTTGTCGCTTAGACTTACCTGTAAATACATAGCAGTTTACTTGATCAAGCCTCATGGTGTTCCCAGGCTAACTTAACAGCTGAACACCGCCTTACGAAGTTACGATCATACACGCCGTACGTTGACAACCAGTCTGAACTGCCGAGAAAGCAAGCTTTTTCAATGCCAATATGGAAAGGACTGTAAGGACATCTTGTCCAACAAATGCTTTTCACAGGACTCCAATCTACTTATCATATAGATCAACAGCCGGCTCAAATAAACTGTATTAAACGTCTCCTGTGTCGTCACCCTATTGTTCGAGCGGACGATTATTTTTCACGAATCGTCTGCAGATTCTAACAAGCAACACAGTCCTTCACATGTAAATGATTTACCACACATGCGCATTGGAAACGAACAATACCTGCTTCATAAGAAAGAGTGATGTTTGCCTTATAAAAGGGGATCACAGCCGGTTTGTCTTAATGGAGCGCTTTAAGGATTCAGTTTGTTGGCTATGTACGATTTTAAATAAACGAGTAAATAAATGCGGATTGTTTGCAATTGGAAACACAATTTGTAGATTTTTTTAATACAATAAATATTTTTAAATACAATAAAAAAATATTTAAATTACCGTATTTTATCAAATCGTTCAGTTAAGAGAAGCCAATATAGCTAGACGTGAAGATTTAAGTCAGATTTAAAACAAAGCAGACTTGTTCTTTGGTCAAATTAATACCTCACTTAAATGTTTTCCTTCGTTAAAAAAAAAGCATTGTACCGTAACGCCATTCAAACGAAATCATAGCGAAATGGCTAGAGTAGGTTTGCAGTAAAATTGAATCCCCACTCTAAAATATTCAGAAAAAATATTTTATTTTTCCCACACATGATAAACTTGACAAGTATAAATGAACTGACAATCTGGCAATATTTTTGGACACCTAATAAAATAATATTTTTGGAAAATTATTTCCCAATATTTACAGCTCAAGTCATACCATATCAGAGCTTACTTGAAGTGAACTTCGTGTAACACTGCACCAGGCTCAGATTGTACCAGACGATTCTTAAAAAATAATCGGCAGGGGCAAAACAAAGGGTCTGACGTTAAAGCCGGATAAACGCCTCGCCACTGCCGATTCTTAAAAAATAATCGGCAGTAGCTTGGCATTTATCCTATACCTAAACATGCGATGACGTCCACGATCGTTTGTTTTCATCTGTCAAATGTGGACGCCGCCATGTTGAATGTGACGAGAATGACGTAGGGACTATTTTTGTATTTTCACATTTTGATTTCTTTTTTTAGAACAAACTAAATCCAAAAATAAAAACTGGAGCAGAATACACTTATAACTTCTTCGTTTTACTTCCCCGTAATTTGTTAAAAATCGGACGGCCACTGAGACTCAGTGATGGATGGCTGGTCAATACACACGAGTCTAGTACTTGTCAGTACTTGGGTACACAAATATAGGCTCGTCATCACGATTGCCAATAGAGCCACAATAAATAAGCCAATAGCATTCTCCAGGCGAGATTTTAGTTTTATTTCGTATTCTCCCGTTTTCGCCTCCTAATTCTCGCAGCGAAAACTCGAGAACGCGAAATGGCACAAATCAGTCACCATAATATAGGCTTATTCAAGCCAAGAAAATGTCTCTACCATACCCCGATTTTTATTTCGTATTCAAATTCTGAATCCCGAACCTTGTCTTGAGAGATTTCGTTCGAATCCCGAATCCCGTAGGCCCTACACAACATCGGGATTCGGAAATCATTTCATTTCATTTATTCACCGTAAAAATAACATTAAATACATGGTTTCCTTTGGTGTATACATTGGCGGGAATAAAGTTCCAAGGAACTTATTCTATCCTAAAATTTGTAAGGTAATTACAAGTTATATTATAATTTAATATGGCGAACGTATGTACATATACCTTTAGTATATAATAACAGTGCTATGGTTTACGAGGAGAGTAAATGTTGTTTCACTTTGGTTTTAAAGAGAGATGTTGATTTTAGATTTCAGGTGATCAGGAAGTTTATTCCACTTGAATTTTTATCGTATGCAGAGATAGGTTACTGTTGTAGAATGGTCTGTAGAGGTTGTAGCTACGTGAATTTAGCGTATGCAGAGATAGGTTACTGTTGTAGAATGGTCTGTAGAGGTTGTAGCTACGTGAATTTAGCGTATGCAGAGATAGGTTACTGTTGTAGAATGGTCTGTAGAGGTTGTAGCCACGTGAATTTAGCGTATGCAGAGATAGGTTACTGTTGTAGAATGGTCTGTAGAGGTTGTAGCTACGTGAATTTAGCGTATGCAGAGATAGGTTACTGTTGTAGAATGGCCTGTAGAGGTTGTAGCTACGTGAATTTAGCGTATGCAGAGATAGGTTACTGTTGTTGAATGGTCTGTAGAGGTTGTAGCTACGTGAATTTAGCGTATGCAGAGATAGGTTACTGTTGTAGAAAGGTCTGTAGAGGTTGTAGCTACGTGAATTTAGCGTATGCAGAGATAGGTTACTGTTGTAGAATGGTCTGTAGAGGTTGTAGCTACGTGAATTTAGCGTATGCAGAGATAGGTTACTGTTGTAGAATGGTCTGTAGAGGTTGTAGCTACGTGAATTTAGAAGTGATGAACAGGAAACTATGTCATTTATGTATATGAGAAAGAAAATAAGACCAAGAATGGAACCCTGGGGAATACCCGTAGAAATAGAAGATAGACAAGAAGAGAACCATTATAGTTGACTACTTGTTTTCTGTTCGAAAGGTAGTCGCCAAACCAAGGAGAATGAAAACCGTAATGCTGCAACTTAAAAGATATGGTCAACAGTGTCAAAAGCTTTAGAGAGATCAAGAAAGGTTAATATGTTGTAGAGGTTATTATCTTTTGTTTGTACTAGTTTATGGTATAAAGAGGATGCCGCTGAAAGAGTAGAATGGTTGGATCGAAAGCCATGTTGATTGGAAGAAAATATATGATTTGTTTTAAGATGCTCTAAAACCATATCGCATGTAAGCCTCCCTATGATCTTACTAAATGATGGTAATACAGATATAGGGCGATAGTTTTGCATTAGTTGGGCGTCCCCAGCTTTAAAGATAGGTGATACTTTGGCAATTTTTAGTGAGTTAGGAACAGAACCAGAGAGGAAATAGAGATTTATGATATGCGCAAGAGGTGCGGAGATGAGATGAGAAACGCGTTTAAGTGAAGATACAGCAAATCCCGTCCAGTCCTGCAGCAGTAGACTTGAGATTATCAATCGTGGATTGTACGTCAGAACGGGTTTACTTTCAAAATTGAAAGTTGGTGTCTGGTATTTCGGGTAAGTAATCAGTAATTTTTGTTCTAGGTTTGGGTATCTGTGATTTTACTAGGTTATCTGCAGCTGTTGTAAAGTATTCGTTTGAGATTTGGTTGTCATCTATAAGGAATGAATCGGGCAGTGGGGAGTGTTTTTTTTCGTTGCAGGAGTTGATTTAATACTTTCCATGTTTCTTAGATGTTATTGTTCGACCTATTAAATTGATCTTCAAAGTATGCTTTTCGTGAGTTTGTTAACAATTTGTTCAATTTATTTTGAAATGAGCGGTATTTCTGTTTAGTTATAGGGTTATTGGTAATCAGTTGTTCCCGATAGAGTTTATTTTTACTATGAATAGATTTGAGTATGGCTGGTGTTACCCAGGGTTTTATAATGGGGCATTTTGGAAGGGTTATTGTAGATAACGGAAAAGAGGAGTTGTATATGGAGGTGAACACATCATTGAATGACGCAAAAGCGTCGTTAACGTTGTCTTTGGTTGTATTTTGGATTGTTTCCTTAAATCTGTTTTTGTGTTGGTCGTTCATTTTACGAAATGTTATTTTTTTTATCAATTTGTTTTGGTGGCAAAGAACTCGATGTAGATTTATGAACGTGAATAATGGGGAAATGATCGGTGATATCAGTAAGTAATAAAGCAGAAAAGGCGTGATCGTCATGAACATTTTTGATTATATTATCAATTAAGGAGGCGGAACTATGCGTTACACGGGTGGGTTTTGTTATGTGTGGGAAAAAATAATGGCATTTCATGAGGTTAAGGAGTTCTTGAGACGGGGTATGGTCATTAGTTTTAAATAAGTCGATATTGAAGTCTCCCAGAAGTATACACTTACGTGAAGATGGAATTTGTTGCAGGGTGTTAAATAGATGGCCATTAAAGGAATGTATGCCTTTCCCGGTATACGATTCCAACAATATACGTTACATTAGAGTGGGTAATTTCTACAAAGAGTGTTTCGCAGTTGTCATCGTTTTTGTTGAATGAAAGATCTTCTCTAACTCTGCAGGACTGAACGGAGTTACTGACAAAGAGATTGACACCACCCCCTTGCCTGTTTGTCCTAGATCGTGAATAAGATGTATAGCCGGGGAATTGGTGAAGATGTTCAGTGGAAGGATTCAGCCAGCTTTCAGAAAAACCTAGCACTGTAAAAGTATGATTGAGGTTGTTTAGCAGGCCAGATATTTCATCAAAGTGCTCATTTAAACTTCGCGCATTCATGTGAAAAACAGAAAATTGTTCAGATTTTGAGTCAGAAGATGAAAGTTTGTGTTTTAGAGAGGATTCTGAAAAGCAATTTGATGGTTGTGAATTTATTACGGACCAGTGTTGTTGTTCATGTTGATTGTCGTCTGTCAGAGTCTTACAGTCATCTATTGTATTAAGTCGGAGTCTTACAGTCATCTATTGTATTAAGTCGGAGTCTTACAGTCATCTATTGTATTAAGTCGGAGTCTTACAGTCATCTATTGTATTAAGTCGGAGTCTTACAGTCATCTATTGTATTAAGTCGGAGTCTTACAGTCATCTATTGTATTAAGTCTGAGTCTTACAGTCATCTATTGTATTAAGTCTGAGTCTTACAGTCATCTATTGTATTAAGTCGGAGTCTTACAGTCATCTATTGTATTAAGTTCAACTGGGTTAAAACACATATTTTCTATAAGTTGCAGATCTATATAGTTGGCAACAGGGGGTGGTGTAAGAAACGGCAAAGTGAAAACAGTAGAGAGGGGGAGGGTGGTGAACTAACCCGAGTAATGGCAGTAAAAGTGGCAGAATTAGTGATGAAAAGAAAATAATAAAATTTGTGAATGGTCGAAAGTTGTAACTAATATATATGTATGTATCTCTTATGGTTATTGTTAATGCTTGTATATTATTGCTTAATCTATGTTTCTTGCTAATACACCTCACTTCTGATGATGTCTGAATAATTCGAAATATCAAGCAAATATGAACTTAAAATATGAATACTTAAGCCGTTTGACAAACTTTGTTTACACTCATTAGATGGTTAAAAAAAACTAACACCATGGACGCTTGAATACTAATTGAGCTATGGTGGGAGCTATGGTGGGAGCTATGGTGGGAGCTATGGTGGGAGCTATGATACTTATCGTCTATAGAAGTTTGGTATAGTTGACAGACAGAAAGCCTACCTATCCTAGTTAGTTAATAGCAGAATTTAAATTCTTCCCTATCTATTCCCCCAAAGCTCTTAATATTGTTTTTCTATTGAAGTATGTTGCCTACAGACCATTAACCCATATTGGACTGTTTGATAATTGTTGAGAAGATCAATCCAAACGGAGACTCTCGAACTTAAACATGCAATACTTGCGTTTCCAGGAGTTTAATTTATGCTTGAGACAAATTTCACCTTAGCAATAAATTTGCCAACTTACGTATACAACGATTGACAATCACAGAGTGAAAAGACAACTCGCATTGGAGACCACGAGTTCAGACCTACATGTATAGGCTCTATTTTCTGTAGAATATTCTTTATTACTTTTACTGACAAGGAAAAAGTATTCGATAGGGACTTAAAAAAGGTAAGAGCATTTCTATTCTGAGTGGCAAAAATGACGAGTGTGTTTTATGATAATAAGTATTTTATAAATAGTCAGATGTCTTTTCTGTAGGGTATAATAAAGTAATTTAATACATTCTTCAATGGTCAGTTCAAAATACATCAAAATCGAAAATTTTCTTCTGTATCAGAAATGCGCTGAACGCACTTGATTGAACTACAGACTTTCACCTTGACCGTACTTGATTGAACTACAGCACTTTACTTTGACCGTACTTGATTGAACTACAACACTTTACGTTGACGTACTTGATTGAACTACAACACTTAACGTTGACCGTACTTGATTGAACTACAACACTTAACGTTGACCGTACTTGATTGAACTACAACACTTTACATTGGCCGTACTTGATTGAACTACACCACTTTACTTTGACCGTACTTGATTGAACTACAGCACTTTACTTTGACCGTACTTGATTGAACTACAGCACTTTACTTTGATCGTACTTGATTGAACTACAACACTTTACTTTGATCGTACTTGATTGAACTACAACACTTTACTTTGACCGTACTTGATTGAACTACAACACTTTACTTTGATCGTACTTGATTGAACTACAACACTTTACTTTGATCGTACTTGATTGAACTACAGCACTTTACATTGACCGTACTTGATTGAACTACAACACTTAACATTGACCGTACTTGATTGAACTACAACACTTTACATTGACCGTACTTGATTTAACTACAGCACTTTACATTGACCGTACTTGATTGAACTACAACACTTAACATTGACCGTACTTGATTTAACTACAACACTTTACATTGACCGTACTTGATTGAACTACAGCACTTTACTTTGACCGTACTTGATTGGACTACAACACTTTACTTTGACCGTACTTGATTTAACTACAACACTTAACGTGGACCGTACTTGATTGAACTACAACACTTAACGTGGACCGTACTTGATTGAACTACAACACTTTACTTTGATCGTACTTGATTGAACTACAACACTTTACTTTGACCGTACTTGATTGAACTACAACACTTTACATTGACCGTACTTGATTTAACTACAACACTTTACTTTGACCGTACTTGATTGAACTACAACACTTTACTTTGACCGTACTTGATTTAACTACAACACTTTACTTTGACCGTACTTGATTGAACTACAACACTTTACGTAGACCGTACTTGATTGAACTACAACACTTTACATTGACCGTACTTGATTTAACTACAACACTTTACTTTGATCGTACTTGATTTAACTACAACACTTTACTTTGATCGTACTTGATTGAACTACAACACTTTACATTGACCGTACTTGATTTAACTACAACACTTTACTTTGATCGTACTTGATTGAACTACAACACTTTACATTGACCGTACTTGATTTAACTACAACACTTTACATTGACCGTACTTGATTTAACTACAACACTTTACATTGACCGTACTTGATTTAACTACAACACTTTACTTTGATCGTACTTGATTTAACTACAACACTTTACTTTGATCGTACTTGATTGAACTACAACACTTTACATTGACCGTACTTGATTTAACTACAACACTTTACTTTGACCGTACTTGATTGAACTACAGCACTTTACGTTGACCGTACTTGATTGAACTACAACACTTTACTTTGACCGTACTTGATTGAACTACAACACTTTACATTGACCGTACTTGATTTAACTACAACACTTTACTTTGATCGTACTTGATTGAACTACAACACTTTACATTGACCGTACTTGATTTAACTACAACACTTTACTTTGGCCGTACTTGATTGAACTACAACACTTTACTTCGACCGTACTTGATTGAACTACAACACTTTACTCTGACCGTACTTGATTGAACTACAACACTTTACTTCGACCGTACTTGATTGAACTACAACACTTTACTTCGACCGTACTTGATTGAACTACAACACTTTACATTGACCGTACTTGATTGAACTACAACACTTTACTTTGACCGTACTTGATTTAACTACACCACTTTACGTTGACCGTACTTGATTGAACTACAACACTTTACTTTGACCGTACTTGATTGAACTACAACACTTTACATTGACCGTACTTGATTGAACTACAACACTTTACGTTGACCGTACTTGATTGAACTACAACACTTTACTTTGATCGTACTTGATTGAACTACAACACTTTACGTTGACCGTACTTGATTGAACTACAACACTTTACTTTGATCGTACTTGATTGAACTACAACACTTTACGTTGACCGTACTTGATTGAACTACAACACTTTACTTTGACCGTACTTGATTGAACTACAACACTTTACTTTGACCGTACTTGATTTAACTACAACACTTTACGTTGACCGTACTTGATTGAACTACAACACTTTACTTTGACCGTACTTGATTGAACTACAACACTTTACGTTGACCGTACTTGATTGAACTACAACACTTTACTTTGACCGTACTTGATTGAACTACAGCACTTTACTTTGACCGTACTTGATTGAACTACAACACTTTACGTTGACCGTACTTGATTGAACTACAACACTTTACGTTGACCGTACTTGATTGAACTACAACACTTTACTTTGACCGTACTTGATTGAACTACAACACTTTACGTTGACCGTACTTGATTGAACTACAACACTTTACATTGACCGTACTTGATTGGACTACAACACTTTACTTTGATCGTACTTGATTGGACTACAACACTTTACTTTGATCGTACTTGATTGAACTACAACACTTTACGTAGACCGTACTTGATTGAACTACAACACTTTACTTTGATCGTACTTGATTGAACTACAACACTTTACTTTGACCGTACTTGATTGAACTACAACACTTTACATTGACCGTACTTGATTGAACTACAACACTTTACATTGACCGTACTTGATTGAACTACAGCACTTTACTTTGACCGTACTTGATTGAACTACAACACTTTACTTTGACCGTACTTGATTTAACTACAACACTTTACTTTGATCGTACTTGATTTAACTACAACACTTTACTTTGACCGTACTTGATTGGACTACAACACTTTACTTTGACCGTACTTGATTTAACTACAACACTTTACTTTGATCGTACTTGATTGAACTACAACACTTTACTTTGATCGTACTTGATTGAACTACAACACTTTACATTGATCGTACTTGATTTAACTACAACACTTTACTTTGATCGTACTTGATTGAACTACAACACTTTACATTGATCGTACTTGATTGAACTACAACACTTTACTTTGATCGTACTTGATTGGACTACAACACTTTACGTTGACCGTACTTGATTGAACTACAACACTTTACTTTGATCGTACTTGATTGAACTACAACACTTAACGTTGACCGTACTTGATTGAACTACACCACTTAACGTGGACCGTACTTGATTGAACTACAACACTTTACTTTGATCGTACTTGATTGAACCACAACACTTTATATTGACCGTACTTGACTGAACTACAACACTTTACATTGACCGTACTTGATTGAACTACAACACTTTACGTGGACCGTACTTGATTGAACTACAACACTTAACGTGGACCGTACTTGATTGAACTACAACACTTTACTTTGATCGTACTTGATTGAACTACAACACTTTACGTAGGCCGTACTTGATTGAACTACAACACTTTACATTGGCCGTACTTGATTGAACTACAACACTTTACTTTGATCGTACTTGATTGAACTACAACACTTTACGTAGGCCGTACTTGATTGAACTACAACACTTTACGTTGACCGTACTTGATTGAACTACAACACTTTACGTTGACCGTACTTGATTGAACTACAACACTTTACGTTGATCGTACTTGATTGAACTACAACACTTTACTTTGATCGTACTTGATTGAACTACAACACTTTACGTTGATCGTACTTGATTGAACTACAACACTTTACTTTGATCGTACTTGATTGAACTACAACACTTTACATTGGCCGTACTTGATTGAACTACAACACTTTACATTGACCGTACTTGATTGAACTACAACACTTTACGTTGACCGTACTTGATTGAACTACAACACTTTACTTTGATCGTACTTGATTGAACTACAACACTTAACGTGGACCGTACTTGATTGAACTACAACACTTTACTTTGATCGTACTTGATTGAACTACAACACTTTACATTGACCGTACTTGATTGAACTACACCACTTTACTTTGACCGTACTTGATTGAACTACAACACTTTACTTTGATCGTACTTGATTGAACTACAACACTTAACGTTGACCGTACTTGATTGAACTACAACACTTTACTTTGACCGTACTTGATTGAACTACAACACTTTACTTTGACCGTACTTGATTGAACTACAACACTTTACTTTGATCGTACTTGATTGAACTACAACACTTTACATTGACCGTACTTGATTGAACTACAACACTTTACATTGATCGTACTTGATTGAACTACAACACTTTACTTTGGCCGTACTTGATTAAACTACACCACTTTACTTTGACCGTACTTGATTGAACTACAACACTTTACTTTGACCGTACTTGATTGAACTACAACACTTTACTTTGACCGTACTTGATTAAACTACAACACTTAACGTTGACGTACTTGATTGAACTACAGCACTTTACTTTGACCGTACTTGATTGAACTACAGCACTTTACGTTGACGTACTTGATTGAACTACAGCACTTTACTTTGACCGTACTTGATTGAACTACAACACTTTACGTTGACGTACTTGATTGAACTACAACACTTAACGTTGACCGTACTTGATTGAACTACAACACTTAACGTTGACCGTACTTGATTGAACTACAGCACTTTACTTTGACCGTACTTGATTGAACTAAAGCACATATGTTTTAAACATATAAATCTAATAGACCCATGGTTTTCCAGTTGAGGCGTGTGTTTCAATCATATGTTCAATAGACCCATGTTGTTCAAGTTGAGGAGTGTGTTTCACTCATATGTTCAATAGACTCATGTTGTTCAAGTTGAGGAGTGTGTTTCACTCATGTGTCCAATAGACTCATGTTGTTCAAGTTGAGGAGTGTGTTTCACTCATATGTCCAATAGACTCATGTTGTTCAAGTTGAGGAGTGTGTTTCAATCATATGTCCAATAGACCCATGTTGTTCAAGTTGAGGAGTGTGTTTCAATCATATGTTCAATGCACCCATGTTGTTCAAGTTGAGGAGTGTGTTTCAATCATATGTCCAATAGGCCCATGTTGTTCAAGTTGAGGAGTGTGTTTCAATCATATGTCCAATAGACCCATGTTGTTCAAGTTGAGGAGTGTGTTTCAATCATATGTCCAATAGGCCCATGTTGTTCAAGTTGAGGAGTGTGTTTCAATCATATGTCCAATAGACCCATGTTGTTCAAGTTGAGGAGTGTGTTTCAATCATATGTTCAATAGACTCATGTTGTTCAAGTTGAGGCGTGTGTTTCAATCATATGTCCAATAGACCCATGTTGTTCAAGTTGAGGAGTGTGTTTCAATCATATGTCCAATAGGCCCATGTTGTTCAAGTTGAGGAGTGTGTTTCGATCATATGTCCAATAGACCCATGTTGTTCAAGTTGAGGCGTGTGTTTCAATCATATGTTCAATAGACTCATGTTGTTCAAGTTGAGGAGTGTGTTTCAATCATATGTCCAATAGACCCATGTTGTTCAAGTTGAGGAGTGTGTTTCAATCATATGTCCAATAGGCCCATGTTGTTCAAGTTGAGGAGTGTGTTTCAATCATATGTCCAATAGACCCATGTTGTTCAAGTTGAGGAGTGTTTCAATCATATGTCCAATAGGCCCATGTTGTTCAAGTTGAGGAGTGTGTTTCAATCATATGTCCAATAGACCCATGTTGTTCAAGTTGAGGAGTGTGTTTCAATCATATGTCCAATAGGCCCATGTTGTTCAAGTTGAGGAGTGTGTTTCAATCATATGTCCAATAGGCCCATGTTGTTCAAGTTGAGGAGTGTGTTTCAATCATATGTCCAATAGACCCATGTTGTTCAAGTTGAGGAGTGTGTTTCAATCATATGTCCAATAGACCCATGTTGTTCAAGTTGAGGAGTGTGTTTCAATCATATGTCCAATAGACCCATGTTGTTCAAGTTGAGGAGTGTGTTTCAATCATATGTTCAATAGACTCATGTTGTTCAAGTTGAGGCGTGTGTTTCAATCATATGTCCAATAGACCCATGTTGTTCAAGTTGAGGAGTGTGTTTCAATCATATGTCCAATAGACTCATGTTGTTCAAGTCGAGGAGTGTGTTTCAATCATATGTCCAATAGACCCATGTTGTTCAAGTTGAGGAGTGTGTTTCAATCATATGTCCAATAGACCCATGTTGTTCAAGTTGAGGAGTGTGTTTCAATCATATGACCAATAGGCCCATGTTGTTCAAGTTGAGGAGTGTGTTTCAATCATATGTCCAATAGACCCATGTTGTTCAAGTTGAGGCGTGTGTTTAAATCATATGTCCAATAGACCCATGTTGTTCAAGTTGAGGCGTGTGTTTCAATCATATGTCCAATAGACCCATGTTGTTCCAGTTGAGGAGTGTGTTTCACTCATATGTCCAATAGACCCATGTTGTTCAAGTTGAGGAGTGTGTTTCAATCATATGTTCAATATACTCATATTGTTCAAGTTGAGGCGTGTGTTTCAATCATATGTCCAATAGACCCATGTTGTTCAAGTTGAGGAGTGTGTTTCAATCATATGTCCAATAGACCCATGTTGTTCAAGTTGAGGAGTGTGTTTCAATCATATGTCCAATAGACCCATGTTGTTCAAGTTGAGGAGTGTGTTTCAATCATATGACCAATAGGCCCATGTTGTTCAAGTTGAGTAGTGTGTTATGTCAAATAATTCATCTTTGAAATACTACATGTAGGTTTTTTTAAGATTTTATCAAAATTTGGATGAACGATCGTTTTTAAAACGCTTCAAGATATTGACTTCAAATTTCACATGAGTATAATTTAGATACAGGTTTATATACTGTTTAAAAGCTTATTTTAATAGTATTAGTAAAAAACTGTCTAACACAAAAGGTCAATAATATGATGGTATAGTTTGTTCGAAATATCCAAATATCGCACACAAACAAATTTCTTTCAGTATGCAACAGTAAGGTAAAGTTTTGAACTAAAATGTTTTTTTGCGTGATTTAGAATTTTGCAATCCGCGGATGAGCCTGGTAGCAGGTAGCCAAAATGAATGTGAATGAATACAATATATATCTATGAACTGATAAAAACATGGATCTCGACCCTTGAAGTTGTACTGTTGCAACGTGTTTAACCTTCAGTTTTTGTTTTTTTATACCCCTAAACACATTTAAAATATTACTCGCCTGAATTTTAAAGTAAATTTCTCCTCATGAAGTAAAATTAAGGCACTTTGTATCTTTGTCTTATTCATGCCAGTAGCAGACTAAATTTTTGCACCCCCAATATATTGTTAAATCCTGTGTTTTTACTGCTTCTTATAGGAAGACGATGGATCTGAAGGCTATCCTAGACGCCAGAAGGGATTCCTGTCCTACGTGTCAGAACATAGAATCGATAAGGAGTCTACCTAAACGTTCTGATTCTGTCCAATCGGATATTCTCATTAACACAATAAACTACGCAAAGAGACGGACGCCGGCCGAGAAATGGTTACTGAGGACTCAAACCCAGAGGAGTGAAAGTGTCAGTCATAGATATTGTTTCCCATGTCTTGCCAAATACCGGAAACCCAGCGCAGACGCCCCATTGCAGTTAAAACTCCGTTACCTGTTTTCGTGTCCCCCACATGGTAAAATGGCCCTTTGGCTAACACTTGCCCTTCAAGCTATCCTCCTTTGGGGTACCCTCTGGGCAATACTGGGAGCTGATGTCCTGCCTGGAGGAAATATCTTCAACATTGTCGTTCTGTTTCTGGTTTGCGCCTTCCTCGGTCTCCTAGTGGAATCATTAGGCTTCCCTCGACTATTAGGTGAGAAAATAGTATTGGTATTGCTTGTTTTTTATTCCCATGCACTCGCTTGAGCTCATCAAGAAACAATTTCACAGATCTTTAGGAGGTAGGGGGGGGGGGGCAAAAAAAAAAACACAACAAAAGAAGGAAATACAAACATTGAATACAAAACATTTGTACCATATAAATAATTGAGGAGAGATTTTTTCCTGAGAAATTGTTCACTGCCACTGTATTTTCTGCACATAGTATTTCCACTAGTTGAAGTATACTAGGTCTTTCAGAATACTGTTTTAGTATACTTTTGTCTTTAGTCTAGACGTACATAAGCAGGGCATTCAAGGATGAAATGAAATTTCTTATTCATACACCACGCGATCTATCTTTCATTTCTTTTCCTTTATATCTGCATTTCAATTTCTAGTTGAGAAGATGATCTAATTTTACATATGATTTGCCCATTCTTAAATTTAAAGTTATATACTAAATATTACTGAACTTTATGAGAGTCTTCTAGGTAACGTTACAGGGTGAGCAAATAAGAAAGTAAATTGTAAGCCGAATAATATATGGGCAACTAGGAAAGTAAAGTGTAAGTCGAATATTAGATGAGCAACTAGGAAAGTAAAGTGTAAGTCGAATATTAGATGAGCAACTAGGAAAGTAAAGTGTAAATAGAATATTAGATGAGCAACTAGGAAAGTAAAGTGTAAGTCAAATATTAGATGAGCAACTAGGAAAGTAAAGTGTAAGTCGAATATTAGATGAGCAACTAGGAAAGTAAAGTGTAAGTCGAATATTAGATGAGCAACTAGGAAAGTAAAGTGTAAGTCGAATATTAGATGAGCAACTAGGAAAGTAAAGTGTAAGTCGAATATTAGATGAGCAACTAGGAAAGTAAAGTGTAAGTCGAATATTAGATGAGCAACTAGGAAAGTAAACTGTAAGTCGAATATTAGATGAGCAACTAGGAAAGTAAAGTGTAAGTCGAATATTAGATGAGCAACTAGGAAAGTAAAGTGTAAGTCGAATATTAGATGAGCAACTAGGAAAGTAAAGTGTAAGTCGAATATTAGATGAGCAACTAGGAAAGTAAAGTGTAAGTCGAATATTAGATGAGCAACTAGGAAAGTAAAGTGTAAGTCGAATATTAGATGAGCAACTAGGAAAGTAAAGTGTAAGTCGAATATAAGATGAGCAACTAGGAAAGTAAAGTGTAAGTCGAATATTATATGAGCAACTAGCAAATTAAAGTGTAAGTCGAATATTAGATGAGCAACTAGGAAAGTAAAGTGTAAGTCGAATATTAGATGAGCTACTAGGAAAGTAAAATGTAAGTCGAATATTAGGTGAGCAGCTAGGAAAGTAAAGTGTAAGTCGAATATTAGATGAGCAACTAGGAAAGTAAAGTGTAAGTCGAATATTAGATGAGCAACTAGGAAAGTAAAGTGTAAGTCAAATATTAGATTAGCAGCTAGGAAAGTAAACTGTAAGCCGAATATTAGATGAGCAACTAAGAAAGTAAAGTGTAAGTCGAATATTAGATGAGCAACTAGGAAAGTAAAGTGTAAGTCGAATATTAGATCAGCAACTTGGAAAGTAAAGTGTAAGCCGAATATTAGGTGAGCAACTAGGAAAGTAAAGTGTAGGTCGAATATTAGATGAGCAGCTAGGAAAGTAAAGTGTAAGTCGAATATTAGATGAGCAACTAGGAAAGTGAACTGTAAGTCGAATATTAGATGAACAACTAGGAAAGTAAAATGTAAGTCGAATATTAGATGAGCAACTAGGAAAGTAAAGTGTAAGTCGAATATTAGATGAGCAACTAGGAAAGTAAAGTGTAAGTCGAATATTAGATGAGCAACTAGGAAAGTAAACTGTAAGTCGAATATTAGATGAGCAACTAGGAAAGTAAAGTGTAAGTCGAATATTAGATGAGCAACTAGGAAAGTAAACTGTAAGTCGAATATTAGATGAGCAACTAGGAAAGTAAACTGTAAGCCGAATATTAGATGAGCAACTAAGAAAGTAAAGTGTAAGTCGAATATTAGATGAGCAACAAGGAAAGTAAAGTGTAAGTCGAATATTAGATGAGAAACTTGGAAAGTAAAGTGTAAGCCGAATATTAGATGAGCAACTAGGAAAGTAAAGTGTAAGTCGAATATTAGATGAGCAACTAGGAAAGTAAAGTGTAAGTAGAATATTAGATGAGCAACTAGGAAAGTAAAATGTAAGATTAGATGAGCAACTAGGAAAGTAAAGTGTAAGTCGAATATTAGATGAGCAACTAGGAAAGTAAAGTGTAAGTCGAATATTAGATGAGCAACTAGGAAAGTAAAGTGTAAGTCGAATATTAGATTAGCAGCTAGGAAAGTAAACTGTAAGCCGAATATTAGATGAGCAACTAAGAAAGTAAAGTGTAAGTCGAATATTAGATGAGCAACTAGGAAAGTAAAGTGTAAGTCGAATATTAGATGAGCAACTTGGAAAGTAAAGTGTAAGCCGAATATTAGGTGAGCAACTAGGAAAGTAAAGTGTAAGTCGAATATTAGATGAGCAACTAGGAAAGTAAAGTGTAAGTCGAATATTAGATGAGCAACTAGGAAAGTAAATTGTAAGTCGAATATTATATGAGCAACTAGCAAATTAAAGTGTAAGTCGAATATTAGATGAGCAACTTGGAAAGTAAAGTGTAAGCCGAATATTAGGTGAGCAACTAGGAAAGTAAAGTGTAAGTCGAATATTAGATGAGCAGCTAGGAAAGTAAAGTGTAAGTCGAATATTAGATGAGCAACTAGGAAAGTAAAGTGTAAGTCGAATATTAGATGAGCAACTAGGCAAGTAAAATGTAAGTCGAATATTAGATGAGCAACTAGGAAAGTAAAGGTGTAAGTCGAATATTAGATGAGCAACTAGGAAAGTAAAGTGTTAGTCGAATATTAGATGAGCAACTAGGAAAGTAAAGTGTAAGTCGAATATTAGATGAGCAACTAGGAAAGTAAAATGTAAGTCGAATATTAGGTGAGCAGCTAGGAAAGTAAAGTGTAAGTCGAATATTAGATGAGCAACTAGGAAAGTAAAGTGTAAGTCGAATATTAGATGAGCAACTAGGAAAGTAAAGTGTAAGTCGAATATTAGATGAGCAACTAGGAAAGTAAAGTGTAAGACGAATATTAGATTAGCAGCTATGAAAGTAAACTGTAAGCCGAATATTAGATGAGCAAATAAGAAAGTAAAGTGTAAGTCGAATATTAGATGAGCAACTAGAAAAGTAAAGTGTAAGTCGAATATTAGATGAGCAACTTGGAAAGTAAAGTGTAAGCCGAATATTAGGTGAGCAACTAGGAAAGTAAAGTGTAAGTCGAATATTAGATGAGCAGCTAGGAAAGTAAACTGTAAGTCGAATATTATATGAGCAACTAACAAAGTAAAGTGTAAGTCGAATATTAGATGAGCACCTAGGAAAGTAAACGGTAGGTCGAATATTAGGTGAGCAACTAGAAAAGTAAACGGTAAGTCGAATATTAGATTAGCAGCTATGAAAGTAAACTGTAAGCCGAATATTAGATGAGCAAATAAGAAAGTAAAGTGTAAGTCGAATATTAGATGAGCAACTAGGAAAGTAAAGTGTAAGTCGAATATTAGGTGAGCAACTAGGAAAGTAAAGTGTAAGTCGAATATTAGATTAGCAGCTATGAAACTAAAGTGTAAGCCGAATATTAGATGAGCAAATAAGAAAGTAAAGTGTAAGTCGAATATTAGATGAGCAACCAGGAAAGTAAAGTGTAAGTCGAATATTAGATGAGCAACTTGGAAAGTAAAGTGTAAGCCGAATATTAGGTGAGCAACTAGGAAACTAAAGTGTAAGTCGAATATTAGATGAGCAACTAGGAAAGTAAAGTGTAAGCCGAATATTAGATGAACAACTAGGAAAGTAAACGGTAAGTCGAATATTAGGTGAGCAACTAGGAAAGTAAAGTGTGAGTCAAATATTAGGTGAGCAACTAAGAAAGTAAAGTGTAAGTCAAATATTAGGTGAGCAACTAGGAAAGTAAAGTGTAAGTCGAATATTAGATGAGCAACTAGGAAAGTAAAGTGTAAGTCGAATATTAGATTAGCAGCTAGGAAAGTAAACTGTAAACCGAATATTAGATGAGCAACTAAGAAAGTAAAGTGTAAGTCGAATATTAGATGAGCAACTAGGAAAGTCAAGTGTTAGTCGAATATTATATGAGCAACTAGCAAATTAAAGTGTAAGTCGAATATTAGATGAGCAACTAGGAAAGTAAAGTGTAAGTCGAATATTAGATGAGCAACTAGGAAAGTAAAATGTAAGTCGAATATTAGGTGAGCAGCTAGGAAAGTAAAGTGTAAGTCGAATATTAGATGAGCAACTAGGAAAGTAAAGTGTAAGTCAAATATTAGATGAGCAACTAGGAAAGTAAAGTGTAAGTCGAATATTAGATTAGCAGCTAGGAAAGTAAACTGTAAACCGAATATTAGATGAGCAACTAAGAAAGTAAAGTGTAAGTCGAATATTAGATGAGCAACTAGGAAAGTAAACCAAAAGTGGTTAAATAGAAAAGTAAATGAAAAGCCGAATATTACGTGGACAAATAGAAAAGTAAATCAACAGCCGACTATTACATGGGCAAATAGAAAAGTGAATCAACAGCCAAATATTACATGGGCAAATAGAAAAGTAAATCAACAGCCAAATATTACATGGGCAAATAGAAAAGTAAACCAACAGCCGAATATTAGGTGTGCAAATAGAAAAGTAAATCAACAGCCGAATATTTGGTGGTTAAATAGAAAAGTAAATCTAAAGCCGAACATTACATGGGCAAATAGAAAAGTAAATCAACAGCCAAATATTACATGGGCAAATAGAAAAGTGAACCAACAGCCGAACATTACGTGGGCAAATATAAAAGTAAATCAACAGCCGAATATTAGGTGGGCAAATAGAAAAGTAAATCAACAGCCGAATATTACGTGGGCAAATGGAAAAGTAAATCAACCGCTGAATATTAGTTGAGCAAATAGAAAAGTGATTCAAAAGCCGAATATTACATGGGCCAATAGAAAAGTAAATCAACAGCCGAATATTAGGTGAAAAATAGAAATGTGATTCAAAAGCCGAATATTACGTGGTTAAATAGAAAAATATGTCAACAGCCGAATGTTAGGTGAGCAAATAGAAAAGAAACTCAAAAACCGAATATTACGTGTTTAAATAGAAAAGTAAATCAAAAGCCGAATATTACGAGGGCAAATAGAAAAGTAAATCAACAGCCGAATATTACGTGGGCAAATAGAAAAGTAAACCAACAGCCGAATATTAGGTGGGCAAATAGAAAAGTAAATCAACAGCCGAATATTACATGGGCAAATAGAAAAGTAAATCAACAGCCGAATATTACGTGGACAAATAGAAAAGAGAATCAACAGCCAAATATTACGTGGTTAAATAGAAAAGAGAATCAACAGCCGAATATTACGTGGTTAAATAGAAAAGAGAATCAACAGCCGAATATTACATGTGCAAATAGAAAAGTGAATCAACAGCCGAATATTACATGTGCAAATAGAAAAGTGAATCAACAGCCGAATATTACATGGGCAAATGGAAAAGTAAATCAAAAGCCGAATATTACATGGACAAATAGAAAAGTAAATCAACACCCGAATATTACGTGGACAAATAGAAAAGTAAATAAACAGCCGAATATTACATGGGCAAATAGAAAAGAGAATCAAAAGCCGAATATTACATGGGCAAATGGAAAAGTAAATCAACAGCCGAATATTACGTGTGCAAATAGAAAAGTGAATCAACAGCCGGATATTACGTGGGCAAATAGAAAAGTAAATCAAAAGCCGAATATTACATGAGCAAATAGAAAAGTAAATCAAAAGCCGAATATTACGTGTGCAAATAGAAAAGTGAATCAAAAGCCGAATATTACGTGGACGAATAGAAAAGTAAATCAACTGCCGAATATTACGTGGGCAAATAGAAAAGAGAATCAACAGCCGAATATTACATGGGCAAATAGAAAAGTAAATCAACAGTCGAATATTACATGGGCAAATAGAAAAGTAAATCAACAGCCGAATATTACGTGGTTAAATAGAAAAGAGAATCAACAGCCGAATATTACATGGGCAAATAGAAAAGAGAATCAACAGCCAAATATTACGTGGTTAAATAGAAAAGAGAATCAACAGCCGAATATTACATGGGCAAATAGAAAAGAGAATCAACAGCCAAATATTACGTGGTTAAATAGAAAAGAGAATCAACAGCCGAATATTACATGGGCAAATAGAAAAGAGAATCAACAGCCAAATATTACGTGGTTAAATAGAAAAGAGAATCAACAGCCAAATATTACGTGGTTAAATAGAAAAGAGAATCAACAGCCAAATATTACGTGGTTAAATAGAAAAAAGAATCAACTGCCGAATATTACGTGGTTAAATAGAAAAGAGAATCAACAGCCGAATATTACGTGGTTAAATAGAAAAGAGAATCAACAGCCAAATATTACATGGGCAAATAGAAAAGTAAATCAACAGCCGAATATTACGTGGACAAATAGAACAGTAAATAAACACCGAATATTAGGTGGGCAAATAAAAGAGTAAATCAAAAGCCGAATGATACGTGGACGAATAGAAAAGTAAATCAACAGTCGAATATTACGTGGACAAATAGAAAAGTGAATCAACAGCCGAATATTACATGTGCAAATAGAAAAGTGAATCAACAGCCGAATATTACATGGGCAAATAGAAAAGTAAATAAACAGCCGAATATTACATGGGCAAATAGAAAAGTAAATCAAAAGCCGAATATTTGGTGGTTAAATAGAAAAGTAAATCAAAAGCCGAACATTATATGGGCAAATAGTAAAGTGAATCAACAGCCAAATATTACATGGGCAAATAGAAAAGTAAATCAACAGCCAAATATTACATGGGCAAATAGAAAAGTGAATCAACAGCCGAATATTACATGGGCAAAGAGAAAAGTGAATCAACAGCCCAATATTACGTGGGCAAATAGAAAAGTAAATCAACAGCCGAATAATACATGGGCAAATAGAAAAGTAAATCAACAGCCCAATATTACGTGGGCAAATAGAAAAGTGAATCAACAGCCGAATATTACATGGGCAAAGAGAAAAGTGAATCAACAGCCGAATATTACATGGGCAAATAGAAAAGTTAATAAAAAACCGAATATTACGTGGTTAAATAGAAAAATAAATCAACAGCCGAATATTACATGGGCAAATAGAAAAGTGAATCAAGAGCCGAATATTACGTGGTTAAATGGAAAAGTGAACCAACAGCCGAATATTACGTTGGCAAATAGAAAAGTAAATCTACAGCCGAATTTTAGGTGTGCAAATAGAAAAGTAAATCAACAGCCGAATATTACATGGGCAAATATGTGGGCAAATAGAAAAGTAAATCAACAGCCGAATATTACGTGAACGAATAGAAAAGTAAATCAACAGCCCAATATTACGTGGGCAAATAGAAAAGTGAATCAACAGCCGAATATTACATGGGCAAATAGAAAAGTGAATCGAAAATCGAATATTACATGGGCAAATAGAAAAGTAATTCAAAAGCCGAATATTAGTGGGCAAATAGAAAAGTAAATCAACAGCCGAATATTACGTCGGCAAATAGAAAAGTGAATCAAAAATCGAATAGATCAGTAATTTAAAAGCCGAATATTACGTGTGCAAATAGAACAGTAAATCAAAAGCCGAATATTACGTGGGCAAATAGAAAAGTAAATCAACAGCCGGATATTATGTGGGCAAATAGAAATGTGAATCCAAAACCGAATATTACGTGTGCATATAGAAAAGTAATTTAAAAGCCGAATATTACGTGGGCAAATAGAAAAGTAAATCAAAAGCCGCATATTACGTGGGCAAATAGAAAAGTAAATCAAGAGCCGAATGTTAGGTGGGCAAATAGAAAAGCAAATCAAAGGCCGAATATTACGTGGGCAAATAGAAAAGTAAATGAACAGCCGAATATTACATGGGCAAATAGAAAAGTGAATCAACAGCCGAATATTACGTGGGCAAATAGAAATGTAAATGAACAGCCGAATATTACGTGTGCAAATGGAAAAGTGAATGAACAGCCGAATATTACATGGGCAAATAGAAAAGTAAATCAAGAGCCGAATATTACGTGGGCAAATAGAAAAGTGAATCAACAGCCGAATATTACGTGGTTAAATGGAAAAGTGAACCAACAGCCGAATATTACGTGGTTAAATAGAAAAGTGAATGAACAGTCGAATATTACATGGGCAAATAGAAAAGTGAACCAACAGCCGAATATTACGTGGGCAAATAGAAAAGTAAATTAACAGCCGATTATTAGTGAGCAAATAGAAAAATAAATCAACAGCCGAATATTACATGGGCAAATAGAAAAGCCGGATAATTTATTCAACCAGGAACGATCTTTTTATTTAGATTAATGCGTATTGACTCTCTGTAATTTATATTAATACTGTTTTTTTAATTAGCTTAAGTAGAATACTTTCTCCATTCTTCGTATCCGAATTGATATATTGGTTATTGAATTTCCAACAGTTACATGACTGTTAGGTTTGTGATTATAGTTTTAAAGTAATTTCTTGAGAAAACCTTTTTTACAATCCAATCAAACGTCGTTCAAATAAAATTTCAGACCCACTACTAAAGCTTCAAAATGAAATAGATTTTTGAAGAATAGAATGTTTAAAATGAAACAAAGAAGTTCATAAATTTTTAAAGAATAGAAAAAAGTATGTAACAAGTGATTTGAAATGAAACAAAAAATTCCCATATATTTTTGAAGAATAGAAAGTGATTTATAACAAGTGAATCAAAAAGACCCTTAAATTTTGAAAGAATAGAAAATCGTGTATTACCAAGTGAATCAATAACGCCCATTGGTTTTTTAAGGATAGAAAATGATGTATCACGAGTGAAACAAAAACACCAGTATTAACTAATCCAGTACAACTCACCAATCGATGATGATAATGTTAAGTGTTTTTAAATGAAATATGATAGGTCTAGGACAAATGAAAATAGGAATGAAAAACTGGCAAGATATAAAACAATATTAAGTGAATATCATGCGCTACCAAACAAGCTATTGATTTCATTTCTAATTGGTCTATGGAAAATTAAGCTAGGAACAAAAAACTGGCAAGATGAAAAATTAAATTTCTTCATTAAATAGTAGGTGAGTATCCTCCGCGACAGAAAAGCTAGTGATTTTATTTCTAATATGTCTATTAGTTATCTATGTGGGCTGTTTAAAGGACATAAATCTGTCAGAGTGAACGAGGTATTGTGCCAGATAAAGTCAGGTAAAATTAGGTTGGACAAACACTTGTTCACTTGTCACTTTGGTCAATCTAGCACATAGGAACGAAAATAGTTGAACTAAAAGTCTTTATGACTGAATTTCATATCATTCAGTTCAGCTATCTATTTTGATTTTCGTAATTGGTAATAAAAAAACCCCCAAATACATGCTCTCTGTTAGCTGCCAAATTAGGCCGGTTTCGTCATACTTTTGGATTCTGAAAAAAAAATGAGGGGTGATTTGGAGGTCATTGAAAAGCTAAATTATTTACGTTGGAATAAAAAAAACACAGTAAGCTTGTCTGCATTTAACTCTGTTTAAAAAAGTAAACTTTAGCCTGATAACCAGAAGGGATGACGCCCAACTTCTGATAGTTACTTAAACGTACACATTGAAATCACCAAAAGCCTTCTAATTTGTACTTCTTTAAAAACATATCAAACAATTTTCAAATTTTGTTTAGACGACAAATATTAATATTTGGGCAGCCCAACCATTTCTGTGGGCTCATATCCTAATTTAAAATTACACATCGAACATGTTTTAATGCACGACATGTAACTAATATCATCTGATTTTTGTTAGGTTGTACATTTCATTCCCAATTAGGATTACTTGCGCTGCAAATTAAGGACTTCTTATTACAGGTGTTTTGTTGGGCGGTATTCTGCTTGGGAATGTGCCTCATATTGATATAGCCAAAAACATCGATCGGGATTGGTCATTTGCCATAAGGTAAGGTTAAATGGTTAGAAATTGTACTGCTATATAGATGATCACCATGGTAACAGTACTGTAATATAGATGATCACCATGGTAACAGTACTGTTATATAGATGATCACCATGGTAACAGTACTGTTATATAGATGATCACCATGGTAACAGTACTGTTATATAGATGATCACCATGGTAACAGTACTGTTATATAGATGATCACCATGGTAACAGTACTGCTATATAGATGATCACCATGGTAACAGTACTGTTATATAGATGATCACCATGGTAACAGTACTGTAATATAGATGATCACCATGGTAACAGTACTGTTATATAGATGATCACCATGGTAACAGTACTGTTATATAGATGATCACCATGGTAACAGTACTGTTATATAGATGATCACCATGGTAACAGTACTGTTATATAGATGATCACCATGGTAACAATAATGTTATATAGAGGCCCACCATGGTAACAGTACTGCTATATAGATGATCACAATGGTAACAGTACTGTTATATAGATGACCACCATGGTAACAACACTGTTATATAGAGGCTCACCATGGTAACAGTACTGTTATATAGATGACCACCATGGTAACAACACTGTTATATAGAGGCTCACCATGGTAACAGTACTGTTATATAGATGACCACCATGGTAACAACACTGTTATATAGAGGCTCACCATGGTAACAGTACTGTTATATAGACGATCACCATGGTAACAGCACTGTTATATAGAGTCTCACCATGGTAACACTACAGTTATAAAGAGGCTCACCATGGTAACAAAACTGTTATATAGAGGCTCACCATGGTAACAGTACTGTTATATAGAGGCTCACCATGATAACACTACTGTTATGTAGAGGCTCACCATGGTAACACTACAGTTATAAAGAGGCTCACCATGGTAACAAAACTGTTATATAGAGACTCACCATGGTAACAGTACTGTTATATAGAGAATCACCA
Organism: Lepidochitona cinerea; assembly: GCA_963971465.1. Classification (NCBI taxonomy): domain Eukaryota; kingdom Metazoa; phylum Mollusca; class Polyplacophora; order Chitonida; family Tonicellidae; genus Lepidochitona; species Lepidochitona cinerea. The sequence continues at coordinate 153,403 of OZ020553.1, read as the reverse complement.
TGGTAACAGTACTGTTATATAGAGTCTCACCATGGTAACACTACTGTTATATAGATGATCACCATGGTAACAGTACTGTTATATAGATGATCACCATGGTAACAATAATGTTATATAGAGGCCCACCATGGTAACAGTACTGCTATATAGATGATCACCATGGTAACAGTACTGTTATATAGATGATCACCATGGTAACAAAACTGTTATATAGAGGCTCACCATGGGAACAATACTGTTATATAGAGGCTCACCATGGTAACAGTACTGTTATATAGATGACCACCATGGTAACAACACTGTTATATAGAGGCTCACCATGGTAACAGTACTGTTATATAGATGACCACCAAGGTAACAACACTGTTATATAGAGGCTCACCATGGTAACAGTACTGTTATATAGATGATCACCATGGTAACAACACTGTTATATAGAGTATCACCATGGTAACACTACAGTTATAAAGAGGCTCACCATGGTAACAAAACTGTTATATAGAGGCTCACCATGGTAACAGTACTGTTATATAGAGGCTCACCATGATAACACTACTGTTATGTAGAGGCTCACCATGGTAACACTACAGTTATAAAGAGGCTCACCATGGTAACAAAACTGTTATATAGAGACTCACCATGGTAACAGTACTGTTATATAGAGTCTCATCATGGTAACAGTACTGTTATATAGAGACTCACCATGGTAACAGTACTGTTATATAGAGACTCACCATGGTAACAGTACTGTTATATAGAGACTCACCATGGTAACAGTACTGTTATATAGAGACTCACCATGGTAACAGTACTGTTATATAGAGTCTCACCATGGTAACAGTACTGTTATATAGATGATCACCATGGTAACAACACTGTTATATTGAGGCTCACCATGGTAACAGTACTATTATATAGAGGCTCACCATGGTAACACTACTGTTATGTAGAGGCTCACCATGGTAACACTACAGTTATAAAGAGGCTCACCATGGTAACAAAATTGTTATATAGAGGCTCACCATGGTAACAGTACTGTTATATAGAGACTCACCATGGTAACAGTACTGTTATATAGAGGCTCACCATGGTAACAGTACTGTTATGAAGAGGCTCACCATGGTAACAGTACTGTTATATAGAGACTCACCATGGTAACAATACTGTTATATAGAGTCTCACCATGGTAACAGTACTATTATGTAGAGGCTCACCATGGTAACAGTACTGTTATGTAGAGGCTCACCATGGTAACAGTACTGTTATATAGAGGCTCACCATGGTAACAAAACTGTTATATAGAGACTCACCATGGTAACACTACTGTTATGTAGAGGCTCACAATGGTGACACTACTGTTATGTAGAGGCTCACCATGGTAACAATACTGTTATATAGATGCTCACTATGGTAACAGTATTGCTATATAGAGGCTCACCATGGTAACAGTACTGTTATATAGAGGCTCACCATGGTAACACTACTGTTATGTAGAGGCTCACCATGGTAACACTACTGTTATGTAGAGACTCACCATGGTAACAGTACTGTTATATATGGCTCACCATGGTAACAGTACTGTTATACAGAGGCTCACCATGGTAACAGTACTTTTATATAGAGGCTCACCATGGTAACAGTGTTGTTGTACAGAGGCTCACCATGGTAACAGTACAGTTATAAAGAGGCTCACCATGGTAACAAAACTGTTATATAGAGATTCACCATGGTAACAATACTGTTATGTAGAGGCTCACCATGGTGACAATACTGTTATGTAGAGTATCACCATGGTAACAGTACTGTTATGTAGAGGCTCACCGTGGTAACAGTGCTGTTATATAGAGGCTCACCATGGTAACAATATTGTCATGTAGAGGCTCACCATGGTAACAGTGCTGTTATATAGATACTCGTCATAGTAACAGTTCTGTTATATAGCGGATCAAAAAGTTATCAGTATTGTGATACAGAAGCTATCCTTGGTAACAACACTGTGTCTTTAACAACACTGTTATAGAGAGGCTCACAATGGCAACATAACTGTAACAATACTGTTACATTAAGGATCGCCATGGTAATAGTACTTTTTAAAAACTACACCGAAAGGTCGTCATCCAATAAACCAAGTTGTTATCCATAAATAATTCGTCACCTTATTGTAACCTTCTAAATGCCATTGAATGATTGGACAATGGTAGAAGTGACGTTGTATGGAGGATTATTATGGAAACAGTGATATTATTTACAAGCTCAACATGGTAACAGTACAGTTATATAGAGGGTCACCATGGTAGCAGTACTGTGATATAAAGGATAACTATGGCAACAGTACTGTTATATAGATGATCATTATGGTAACAATGCTGTTATATACAAGCTCCACGTGGTAACAGCACTGTTCTATAGATGGTCATTATGGTAACAATGCTGTTATATACAAGCTTCACGTGGTAACAGTACTGTTATATAGATGGTCATTATGGTAACAATGCTGTTATATACAAGCTTCACGTGGTAACAGTACTGTTATATAGATGGTCATTATGGTAACAATGCTGTTATATACAAGCTTCACGTGGTAACAGTACTGTTATATAGATGGTCATTATGGTAACAATGCTGTTATATACAAGCTCCACGTGGTAACAGTACTGTTATATAGATGGTCATTATGGTAACAATGCTGTTATATACAAGCTCCACGTGGTAACAGTACTGTTCTATAGATGGTCATTATGGTAACAATGCTGCTATATACAAGCTTCACGTGGTAACAGTACTGTTATATAGAGGAAACTCCCGACCTGCCAACTCTTCCACATATGTGACAGAGAGAAAAATCCACGTAGAAATTTTTCCATTTTTATTAGGTCTGAGTGTGATTCATAGTCGCGCCGCATCGATGGAAGGTCTGTGTAGGACTGATGGACGATCACTCTAAACTACTCAACCACCAACGCCTCCTTCCCGATAGGAAGGGGGAATTCTAACTAAGAAATAAAGGACGCGCTGGTGAGCTGTGTGTTGCTGAATAAAGGGTCAGTTGCGGGAAATACCACTATTTGAGGGCGAGGGGCGAAGCCCCGAGTCTTCAAATAATAGTGGTATATCCGCCACTGACCCTTTATTCAGCAACACACAGCTCACCAGCGCGTCCTTTATTCCTATTCTAATGCATACCATATGTAAATTAATTCAATTTCAGTATTCCAAACGTAAGAATTGTAATCAGAAAACCAGCCTTTCCAACCTGCATAGGAACATTTAGACCCTCCCTTGGGTAACCAGAGTCAATCAGAAATGTTTTGGACCAACCCATTTATGTAGAACGTATAGCGGTTGAAATCAGGGCTGTCAGCTCAAACGCGATGACGTCATAATTCCGGAATTTTGTGACGTTATCGAACACTGCTCTCTCTCTCTCCCTCAAGTGACTTGTCAACGACGCAAGTAATCAAATGACGTCATGCAGTTTAAATCCTATGACGTGTTAGAACACAGCTGTCACTCAGGGCGTTCGGCAATCTCATTCTCGCGAGGTCCACTGTTACTACGTGAATGCGACGGACCTCTCGGGCCGTCCCAAGCCATTTTACCCAAAATTTGGGTAATCAAACTTACTTCCAATATTGATTTGTACGAGATCTTTACCTGATTCTATATGTTGGCTTGTATTTCGTTTTTGGTACACGCCCTTAAGTTTTGAATTATCGTTGAGAAAATACAGGGACTATATTTCTACCCTCCGCAATTGTGAGCAGGCCAGCGTATAACATGCTATTTTGTATGTCTACGTCATGTGATTGTAGTGAGAGTATTCCTCCGCAGCACTGGCAAAAGGGGATTCCCCTTAGCAGACTACGGCAAATGGCCTGGGACGGCATGAGAGGTCCGTCGCGTTCACGTAGTAGCAGGGGATCTCTCGAGAATGAGATTGGGCGTTCGGTTCAAGATTATTCTACACCAACTCACCCCTAATTTATAGCACAACGTGGTTGAAACCAGCAGGAACCCTTTATTGCATCAGATAATGGGTCCCTGGCTTCCCTATCTCTGTAATGTTAAACGAGTTGGAGGTGTATTAGAATTTCAAATTGTTGAGCCACCCTTTCGATACAGTTTTCCGAGACCGGACAACATCGATAATGACCACTGTTGATTTCAGCTTTTGCAAAGCCATCTGTCCTAAGATTTTCTTACATATGCACGATTTACTTTATGTCGATCGCCAATAGCAATTAGGGAAAGTGCACCGCACCGCACCTTCTCTAATTTTCGTTTTGGTGGTGCTTTCAGCAGCAACTCGGTAGCAAACCATTTAAAAACAAAAGAAATTCTTATCGAGTTAAAGTGCCTCAAAATAAAAATAGATAGGCCTACTGTCAGTCTTCAAAATCACCTTTAATGGATAGCATAACTTTTTTTTTTAATTTTTATTTTTTTTAATTCTTTTCATAGAGTACACAGCATGGCAATGGCATTATAGGTATAACAGACATTTGACAGTAGTCTTTTTTAATTGGACAGCATTTAACCCATTACTAAATTCACTTGTTTCATCTGTGTACAATGAATTAGATATATATATATATATATATATATATATATATAAAATATTTTATAAGGGAACAAAATACTACCAGAAAAGAAAATTTTTTAAGCGGTCCATAGAAGTTCATCTTATAATTATTTTTCCAAAATGCTCCATTTAAAGCAAAGATATTCTTAAACCAAGACACATATACTAAGGGGCAATTCTTTCGAAATCTACAAAAACCTGCAGACATTCTGGGGGACATTTTGATATTCATAAAGATGAATCTTTCTATGGATGCCTTATTTATATAATAAACAATTCAAAAACAGCCCAAGGGAAACAAAAAAAGAAAAAAAAACATGGACATTTCAGAGTATGCAGATTTGTATACTAATGTTTACAAAAAAATTGAAAATAAAATGAAATCCTATTATTGCTGTGCCAATCTACTCCATTTAACATTGAAATGGGCTTCTTTCATATTTGATTGGCAGATATACCTTTCAATCTTTAACATGTCTTTAATTATGCGGATACAACCAACTGCATAGGGAACCCTAGAGCCTACTTTATAATTGTAAATATAGTTTTTACAAATCAACATGATGTGATTCAAGGCACTATGGCCATATTCAAAGCCAAATAAAATTGTTTTTTTTGAGAACAAGTATCTTTGTTGAGTTTTATTTGTTATCCATGAACTTAATTCAAGCCACAGTGTTTTTACAATTGGACACTCTACAAAGAGGTGTTCTAAGCTCTCAGGTTCCGAACCACAGAAGTCACATACATTATCATCAATTATCTTCATTTTGGTAAGAAGTACATTAGTTGGAAGATATCTATGGAGGATCTTAAATTGTAAATTCCATAATTTTGTATCATCTGTACACTTTTTAGCCATTTGATAGGCCGAAGGCCAATTTAAAGTCTGACCTACCATAGTATCTTCCCACTTTTTGTGACTTTTCGGGACCAAGCTGGTGGACACCAGCACATCATATATATTTCTAGAGCCCTTTTTAAATTGCAATAAGATTTTTAACGCAATCGGATATATGGGAGCAAATTGGTCAAAACACTGGTTAGCCATATAAATCCATTCCTTTGGGATGTTCCGTATTACTTTTTCATGGTCTAGATAAGTACCTCTTAAATTATAACGGGTTTTTAAATCCTCAAAATTGAGAAGCTTTCCTTCACCATCCAATAAGTCTTTAAAATGGTTAAGCCCTTTTTGTGACCATACATTTATAAAAAGTTCTTTATCACCCAGTCTAGGGTTTTTCCACAAATGTTCCCTGAAGACATTTCCTTTCGTGGGGTTAAGCTTGGAGTTAAAAGACTGCCAGGCTGTAAGAACATCAGACCAGAATGGATTTTTTATTGCTTTACAAACTTGTAAGTTGTATAGATTACCCCCAAAATTAACAAAAATGTCTTTTGGGCAATACTTTAAAAAAAGATTGCGCCATTTGCAAGATGTGGCAAATAACCGTCTTACCGAAGTGACTTTTAAAGCACATATAAAATTACCAACATCTATCATGCGAACACCACCTTCTTTATAATCTTTCAGAGTTTGTTGTCTTTTTACCTTACCCGGTTTACCATTCCACAGAAAGTTGATACGATGAATGTATTCTATTGGTGGATTAGGCAAGCTAAGGAAAAGATGTGTTAGCTGCGATAAGGCTAATGATTTAATTACAGTAACTTTTCCAAATATTGTTAATATTCTCATCTTCCATACATTAAGTAATTTTTCCATTTTATCTATCTTTGGTTTATAGTTTGCTTCGTGGATTTTTTCCAAATCAGTTTGAAAAGTTACTCCTAACACATGAAATTGAGCTGGGTTCCACTCCAGCTTGGCCCCTAACTTTAATTCAGTAGTAGAATTTTTATTTCTGCCAATCCAGACAGCCACTGTTTTACTTTCATTAACTTTTAGGCCAGACATTGAAAAATATAGATCAAGCATTTCGAAAGCTTCCCGCAGAGACTCCTCACTACCATCTAAAAAAAGAGTTGTATCGTCGGCGTATTGAGACATTTTGTATTGTTCACCGTCGATAAAGATTCCTTTAATTTGGTGATTTTGTCTAATCATTATTGCAAGAATTTCCGCACATATTATGAAAAGGTACGGCGACAAGGGATCCCCTTGTCTACAGCCCCGATTTATACAAAAATACCCAGAGAGGTGGCCATTTTGCAAAATACAGGATTCTCCATTATTGTATAGCGTTTTTACCCATTTTATGAGTTCTGGGCCAAAGCCAAAAAAATCTTAACACTCAAAAATAAAGTCATGGGAGATAGTATCAAAGGCTTTTTCAAAATCAATAAGCACCATTAACCCAGGAATGTCTTGGACTTTAGTTTCGAAGAGGATATCATAAATGAGCCGTATGGTTTCGCCAATATATCTGTTTTGAACAAAACCTTTTTGGTCTTCATTTATCAAGTGAGTTAGTTTTGGTTTGATTCTATTAGCGATGCATGCAGCTGTCATTTTATATAGAACATTCATTAAGGAGATGGGTCGCCAATTTTTTAGGTGTCTCCTATCTTTATCTCCCTTGGGTATACAAACAATTGCACCCCTTCGCTGATTAACTGACAGTTGACCTTTATCATAGGATTCGTTTATGGACATCAAAATTAATTGCCCCAAATATACCCAAAAACATTTGAAGACGCTGAACCCATCTAGACCGGGGGATTTGTTATTTTTCATATTTGCTACAGCCGTTTTTAACTCATGATATGTTATTAGACCTTCAAGGCATTCAGATTCTGTTTTAGAGAGTGTTCATCTTTTACTTTGGATTGCCACGAATTTTCTTGATAAACTTTGTTAGATTTATACAAGCGAGAATAGAAGACCCGTTGTTGTTGAACTATTTCTAATATGTTTTCAATTTCGCGGCCGTCTTCGCATATTAATTTGTTTATATTTTTATCTGTGAATCGGCGGTTTTCTAAATTCAAAAAATAGTTGTTTGACTTTTCCCCTTTCTCTATCCAACGTGCTCTCGAGCGTATCATTAACCCATCTATTTTTTTCTTCCTGTAGCCTTCTAAATCTTCCTTTTTTTCCCTTATAATTAACCAAAGTCATATCATCGATGGTATCAAAATGTTCACGAATTTCCACTTCTAAATCATCTAAGTCAGACTCTAAAATCTTTTCTTCTTTTTCACTCTCCTTTTTACGCCATGTAGAATAGGAAATACTCTTCCCTCGTACCTTCATTAGAAAGGTTTCCAGAAATAGTTGAGCACTTATCATTAAATCTATATTTGATATTTGACAGCTGTTGCTTAAGAAGTATTCTCTATCATAAGGGGTTACTGCATATTCTACCATACATTCAAACAAAATAGCTTTTACTTCTTTTACAAAATCAATATCCTTCAGTAAACTATTGTTAAATTTCCAACATCCCCTCCCTCTGGCTTCTGAATTATCTGAAAGTATTAACATTATTGGAGAATGGTCAGACCTATAGCTCTGTAGTATACGACTATCAATTGCTAAATTTATAATATCTGAGGAGACTAGAAAAAAATCAAGACGAGCTTGTTGTTTTTTAGTTCTCCAGGAATAATGTTTTTCCGATTCATGTTGGCTTCTCCAAATATCACACAAATTGCAAGATTCTATTTTGTTTATAACAAAGTCTCTTGCTCTGGGATTGTTGACATGTTTGTAGTTATGGTAGTCTTTATTTGTATCTAACACAATATTCCAATCACCACCAAATATATACGACTTTGATTCATAGTTTTCCAATAAACTCCAGATATTTTCATAAAATATCGGTTCATCTACATTAGGCCCATAAATATTAATAAGGACATATTTATTCTCGTTTATCGTAATCTCAGTTATGGTAAAATTTCCTTCTCCATCGATATCAGTCCTACCAATTGAGAATTGGAAATTATTGTTGAAGAGAATGGCAACGCCTCTAGAGTTAGATCTAAAGGGGGCAAATATTCCCTCATATCCCCACTCTGCTTTGAATATTCGAGTTTTGTTTTCATCTACATGTGTATCTTGCAGCATAACTATCGACGGCTTTTGTTTTCTTAGGTAGTGAAGGAAGTCTCTGCGTTTAGCTCGATCGCCTAGCCCTTTGACAATTTGCGGATATTATTATTAATTTATCCATGATGTTTATGCTTAGCACCATAAAGCGTATTAAAGGCACTCAATAGACAGACACAGCCGTTGTAGGGTTCAAAGAAAAATACTTGACTTAACATTCTTATTACAGCATAAAATGAAATTATTCTAGAAAAATAATTCTTAAACTTAGTACATAAAATATACAGATCTAAAATTTGATTTCTATTTCCAAGGCATACCTGACACCTAAGGCATTGATACAGCTTTTCATATAAAGCATTTGCCATCCTCTAGGAGGGGGGAGGGGGTGGTGAATTTGACCGATTGCGTCTTGACGTAACCCACATAAAGTAAATAAGTTAAAAACAAAATAAATAGATAAAGAAAAAAAAAAAAAAATAAAAAGGAAAAAAAAAAATAAATAAATAAATAGAAAAAAAGGGCATGAATATTAGATGGACAAATCAGAAGAAAAAAATAAAATAAAAAATGAATTAATTGATCGGTGTTTTACATTGCACACGATAAATGATTGAAATGGAGATCAAATAATAAACTAAAAAGCAATAAACTGTATACACTATGACTGTACAATTATCATGGTCATTACAAATTAGTTTACTACTATTAGTAATATACAGTATATTTGTTAAACATAAAAAATAAAAACACAAAAAAGAAAAAAAAAACAGAAAAAAAAATAACAATAAAAACTTGTGAAGAGTGTAGAGTGGAAGAACACATTCTAGATAATAAAGCCGAATAGGATTTTTTTTTTAAACAATCCAATAAATAACTTTATATCACATGGTAGGAACTAAATGATTGAATTAAAGTTAAAAGCCATGTTGTCTGTCGCTTCTCGCGATTTCAAGCATATATCTGGCGTAGAACTCCTATTCCTTAAATACAAAATGTAAGTGCACACTGTAGCTCGACGTAGATTAGAATCCAGGGATTTTTTCCACTAACATAATAGATAATTTCACAGAGAAATCAAAAGAGAAAAGTTATCCGATTTGCCCATTTCACCCGGGGCGGAGTCGATTTAAGTAACAAACACAGCCCTATCACTACTGGTTGAAGCAGAAACTGAAGTCACACAATCGAGACTAAAGTAGTTAACATAAAAATACATCTTTCTGTTGCGATTTGTGCTCCCACGTAACAGACACAGGCCCTATCACAATTTCAACTGAATGTGATTACTACTTTGTGAAGGCCAACTGAAGAGATCGAAGCAGAAATAAACTCCAAGAACACACAATGAAATGATTCACTTGAAATGCATATATATGTTGAGGATCGCCTTTCGCAACACCAAACTGGACTTCATGCAGAACGGAATTCACTGAATATTCCATAATTTAGAATCCACGAAATTTTTCAACTGAAATTATTGGATAGCATAACTTGATAGGATGCTCTGGCTTCACATTTGGTCTTGTTAGATGTATTTATCCATGAACACATAGCAGGCTTGTTGGCGGAAATGTGTTCCAACCAGTGCCAGATAAGCCTCTCGACAATAAGTGATAACATGGCACGAAAGAGGATATCAGAGGGGCAAAAATGGCAAATTGTCGGTCTGCACTCCGCAGGGATGTCGAACAAAGCTATCGGGCGTCAATAAGGCTACCATTATACAGTGATAAGCAGATTGGTGAGAAAACACGGTGAAACTGGTGTGTGAAAGACCGCCCACGCTCGGATCGACCACCTGTAACATCCCAGGGTGAAGATAGGGCACTGATCCGACTGGTACGACGTCATCCATTGGCATCAAGTCCATCTTTAACACGACAATGGCTACCCAACCGACGTCTGTGCACAAGAACCGTGAGAAACCGATTTAAAGCTGCAGGCCTGGGGGCAAGGAGAGTCATCAAACGTCCCCTATTGTCAGATCGCCATCAACAGATACGTTTGCGTTGGTGTTTAGCACGACGAGGTTGGAATTCGAGGACCTGGTGAAGAATCCATTGGTCGGACGAAAGTCGTTTCTTGTTCAAAGTCACGGATGGGCAAACGAGGGTTTGGAGGCACAAAAACACAGCGTATACACCCAAGAACATCTATCGATATGTTCCTTATGGAGGGAGCTCTGTAATGGTTTGGGGGTGCATCTCTCACGACTGCAAACTGGACTTGGTCACTATACGAGGAAACCTCACAGGTGACCGGTACACTCGGGAGGTCCTGCAACCAGTTGTCGTGCCTCATTTTGAGAACCACCCATTAGGCTCAAGACCTGTGTACATGGATGACAACGCCAGACCTCATCGTTCCCGGGCAGTAATAGCCTACTTCCAAAACGAAGCTGTAACAACTCTGCCTTGGCCCGCCGTGAGTTCAGATTTAATAATAATAATAATAATAATAATACTTTATTTCAGACGAAAATTACGTCCATACAGTTGTAGGTACAGTCTGCTCAATAGAACAAATACATGTAGAATATGGATTATCAAGATACATGCAACAGATTAAACCAATTTGCTCGCAGTGGAGAGCTGAAAAAAAGATCAGATCGCATGATCGTGATCAGAATGGTATTGTCAGAGTTTTCCACACGGTTTCTAAAATTAAAAATACTCTTACGAAGTACCTCACCAAATGACAATATATTGTTTATAACAAACATAAAGCTTGCAGAGCAGTCTCGCCTATACGACATCAGCCATCTAAAAGCGTTGTTATAGGTAACACGTATTTTTTTAACAGTTGTTTTTGAGTACGAATACCACAGTTCACAGCAATATATTGTCTTACAATAACATGAGAAAAGAAATTTCTTTACACTATCAGTACACGTACGGAATTTCCTGATTAGCACATTTGCCCTAACACACAATTTTCTCCTCTGATTTTCAATATCCAAAATGTCACTAAGATCTGAAGAAAGTATATGCCCAAGATACACATAATGGTCAACATAACTTAGTACAGTTTCACCCAATTTAACAGATGGGTAGCAGCATATTTTGTATTTAACTGGTCTACATAACATACACACAGTCTTTTTTGGGTTAAAAATTATATCATGAGAGACAGCATACTCGTTACATATATTCAAAAGAAGTTGCAAGGAATTAGCAGATGGACAAAGTAGACATAAATCATCTGCATAAATAAGGTGATTAATAAACAATCCAGCAATATTACATCCAACCATAGCTGAGGAAAGACTCTTGTCAAGGTCATGTAGGTACAAGGCAAACAGGAAGGGGGAGATAACTCCACCTTGCCGTACCCCGTTACAAGCTCCGAATAATGGGGAACAAGAGCTACCCCATTTCCCGGTAAACAATTGCGTGTTGCACCACATATAAATAAAATAGACAATATAGATAGGTACATTTCTATCAAGGAGTTTTTTAAGTAACGCCCAATGGTTGACTCTATCAAAGGCCTTGGAGGCGTCCATAAAACAGACGAAAGTTGGGCTACCATTTGTACAATAAAAATTTACAACTTCTTTAAGAGCATATATACATTGATCAGTTGATCTATTAGCTTTAAATCCAAATTGGAAGTCAGTGGTATAAAGTAAATCGCCACATAGTTGTAATATTACCCGCTCAACAATCTTAGAAACGACAGTTGCAACAGCAATTGGACGATAGTTATCAGAATTTGTGATGTCAGCATTTTTATTTTTCACAACAGGGCTTATCGTAACATAAGTAAGCTCCTTTGGTAATGAGCCATGCTGAAGCATACAGTTAATACAAAGAGAGAGGTGAACATAAAGTTGGCTACTGGCGTATTTAAGATGTTCCGCAGACAAGCCGTCATGTCCAGCAGACTTGTTAAGTTTCATACCTTGGACAATATCACGAATAACAGTTGGTGATTGAACAGGTGTTACATTACATGAATTAGATTTATCGGAGAGTATATTCAACACTTCATCCTTAAACTTAGAAGAAGTTACAGAATTAAGTAGGGAGTTATATTTATGCCCCCACATGTCAGCAATTGCAGCTTCCCCATTAGAGCCATCTATTCTACCAGGTAGCAATGTGGACTTTCTGTTACTGTTTTTAATTTCTTTCCAGAAGTCACCATTGGACAGACTGCCATACGCTTCAGCTATCTTATCAGCTCGTATTGTTTCCTCAGACTTCTTACATTTTCTAAGGGCATATTTAAATTTGCGCCGCGTACTTTGCATATAGTCCGCAAAGGGCCCAGAGCGTGGGCTACCATGTTCGCGCCATAATAGAAATGCTATACGGGCGTGACTATGTAACTCACTGACATTTTCATTCCAACCGGGGACAATATTCTTTTTAGTGGATTTTTTCTTACCTAAAATGAGTTTACCAGCTGAGGATAAAGACTTAATAATATCATTGTAATACGCACTGATGGCTTCGTGGTGACCATTACAATTAGGGTCGCCACAACTTAGGGCCTCATGGGGCACTTCTATTTTGTTCAGATAGACTTCAGTCAGATGTTTGTACTTAGAGAGATCATTCTCGGACAGCCTACTCCAATCAATAACACTGCTCAATTTACTATTTTGGTTGTTTTCTAAAACAGGTAAGCTATCCCAAAGTAATGATACATGTAATGGTAGATGATCGGAAGAAACAAAGTCATAAAGAATATTTATGTCACATATAGCAGAATGTACATGTTCAGTGGTAATACAATGGTCTAACCAAGAGGTAGTTAAGTGTGCTTCGCTAAGGAACGTATAGCTATCAACAGGTAACTTCCGTAAGTCCGACTGACAAAGGCTATTTAATTCACAAAATTTGGTAAGCTCCTTGCCAAAGTTTTTAGATGGGTGAGCATTAAAGTCACCAATGACAAGAACGTTTGGGATATCACATTCATCAATTATAACATTTAATTTACCGAGATAGTCGAAAAAAAACTTATTATTTTCTAAACAATCAGTAGGAAAATATATACAAATGAGAAGAATTTTCTGTGTCTTCCCTTCTATACGAAGACCAATAATTCTATTATCGTCATAATGAACGACTGTGGCACTATTACCAAGGCACTTTTTCCACAGGATAGCTATGCCTCCATGAGGGCGGCCTATAGACAAGGTGTCATCACTGACGGCCGAAACACCACGACCATAAAACTCAGGGTGTATTGTGTTTAAAACATCTAATTCTGAATTGGTTAGCCAGGTTTCCTGTAATAAACACACGTCGCTTATATTGCACAATGATATTATTTCATTAACTGAGGATTTCAGTGACTTACAGTTAAAACTTGAAACATTAAGATTCATACTGGGTGGATTGAATTTAGAGCAGTTCAGTTATACATGTCATCATTTAACCACCTATTGTCATAATCCCTGTCCATGTCATAATCATACCTGTTCTTGTTTCGGTCATGATAACCATTCTTGTGACGCTCTCCTGACTGACGTCTACGGTAGTAGCGTCGCACTAGTACCTCCTCTGGCCAGTAGTCAGACGCAAGAAGCTTCTTGGAATATCGGCCATTAACGGTCACAAGATAGGAAGAATAGGATTGGAATTTCGTTTCTAGCCTTTCACATTGTACCTGGATACCAGAATGGTATTTAACATACTCACACAAATCGCCTGCAGATGTGTCCGGATGTAAACGGGTGACAAAAAGCTCCACTGGTGGAAAGGATCGTATGCCTCGTAGGTTTGAGCGGTAACTAGAGTTCTTTGTGTTCTGAACAGTACTAAAAGCGTTAGACGTTTTCCTATGCACGGTTGAAAGCACTTCTGCGTAGGACCCAGTGGTTATGGGTGGACTGATTATCTCTTCCTGGACATTACACGACGTTGGCGTCATATCGTCACATTTTCCATCACTCAAGAGTGAGACAGTTTCAGTAGATCGGCTAGGAATGGGGTCTACATTTTCTTTACACGGAGGTTTGTCGACTGGGCTACAATTTGGAACCATCGGCTCATGCATATGCTGTTTGGGACTTGGTGTCGAAGGTCGTTTGGATGAGGAGTTCATCTTACTTTCCAATTTGCTCAGTTTTTTTTCAAGGTTTCCAAGTTTTATTTCCACGGGATTGAATTTTGTGGTCAACAGTGTGATGTTATCATTAGCATCCGATAACTGGCATTTCAGGCCATGAAGTTCTCTCACTAGGGTTGACACGTCAATATGGCTAGCTGAGACTGGTGGCAACTTGCTAAGCTTTCTAGCTACAAAACATGGAATATTAGCCGGATCTAGCTCGTGTAACATCTTCGCTATGTCGTGCAAAGTTGCTCCTTTTTTATTCTGGCCATTACGTTTTCTATATTTACCATGGAGTAGGTGACCAATGCATTTGGCTAGCATTGATTTAGCCTCCTGTACTTCGCCTTCGGTATATACATCCTCACACAGTTTGACTATGGAATCCACTGGTAAGACATCAAGTTTATCCACGAAAAAGCATAATAGCTCGCATATCACAGGCTGGGATGGATTGAATCGTACCGCATTAGACACCGATTGATTTGCTTCATCGGACGTTGGGTCGGTTTCAATAGTAATCACAGTTTCAGATTCAACATTAGAGTCATGTGCATCAGGTTCGACACCCCCCTCATCCATGTTAAAATCAGGCTGTACAGAGCCTCACCTCAATAACACCGGTAGCCAGGGACGCTACAAAAATGGCGGGCTACTCAACAGTGAGTGAAATCATGCCGGTCAACCAGAAATCAATGTAATCACATACAAATATCCGACAGTTTCATTTGATGTAAGAGACAATCCCCTCTCTGTACATAAACTTACTTCTCAGTAGACTGTGGGACTTCACAGTTTAGAGGAACCATTATAAACTTGTCTAATTCACACCTCGGTCTACGAGCACGTCCACGAGCCTCGGTCCACCTCGGTCTACGAGCATTTGAATCCCTTACAGCACATTTGGGATAGGATATTTTATTCCTCTGAGCTATTTTGTATTCCTCTGAGCTATTTTTTAAATATGTAAAATCACCTTTTCTTCGTTCGCGTTTTATTTTGTTTCATTTAAATTTTGTTGAGAATACCAAGTGTTTTTTGTTTGATATTTTTATCAGTTGCATTTTTCTTTTGAGAATAAGTTTTAATTAATTGGCAACCCTCGGCCACTTTACATGTCGTATCCATTCTCCGTTTGCCAACAGATTTTAGAATATCAAGTTTTGGAACGAAACTCACTTTCTAAGCGTCTTTCAGAGCTCAGATTAAGGCCAATAAACATTCTACTCAAAATAACCCCAGTCTTTTTTCGCTTAATACGCATCTCCGGTTATGTAGAAGCTCAGAGCTCATGATGCCTACGCGAGTCTGACCCTTGGGTCACTTTTGGCTGGATCTGGCCATGTTAGCTATATGAGAAAAAACAAACAATCGTTTTAAATATAAATTGATACCACCAATGGATACGCTCTTAAGCTGAACATGGCTTGATATTGTGCTATTGTTTCTTTCTGCTGTTAGGAAGATAGCAGTGGTGGTTGTTCTCATCAGAGCTGGAATTGGATCTGATCCTCGGGCACTGGTTCAACGTAAGTGGATGATATTTCGACTGACTCTGTTCCCCGCATTGGTGGAAGGTGTGATAGTAGCTGTGGCAACTCACTATCTTCTGCATTTCCCATGGCTTTGGTCATTTATACAAGGGTAAGTCATTTTAATGTTCAAGTGGTTCTAACACTAAACAAGGTGCAGAATTGTTGTATAAGTTAAGAGTTATTGAATGGCTTCCCGATGGTATGGAAGATATTTTGAGAGGTTGGACGAGTGCGAAGCACGAGGCAAACATCTAAGAATTTCTTCCATACTCGAGGGAGCCATTCAATAACGTGCTTGTATCATGGTACGAGCGATTGACGTTGTCAATCAACTAGCACGTGTTTAAATGCTGGCCAATCAGAAAAGTTGTCAACATTGGCCAAAATGAAATTCGGTGATTTGGTGCAAGATGTTAGTTCAGAGTAGAAAATCCAGATGTCCTAAATAGTCGTGTGCATCGAAATGTTTGATCAACCAAAGAATTGTGATGACATACAATTATCGCAGATTTGTGTCGAGATAGAGGATCGGCATGCCACCTTCGAAGGTTTTGAACGTTTGAGTCTAACATAGACTATCCAAAAATACGAGTTAAGTGATCTATTACTTTTCTTTCAGACTAGATAAGAAATGTTTGTTGCCCTTTCTTTTGTTTGGTCGCCTTCAAGTAAGCCTAAATTGGTGGGGTTTTTTTTTGGGGGGGGGGGGGGGGGGCATTTAGCAAAAAAATATATAGGCCTATTATATATCGTTGCCTTCAAGAAAAGCCTAAATTGGTGCTTTTTCTTGGCTTTTAACCCTCATCATATAGCAAATAAAATGTCTGTTTCTACATCTTTTCAATTATATCTTTTCTCTTCGTATTTTTCCTTCTTTCATTGGTTTCAGTACCGGTATTTTTCAGGCACACACGCCGCTTTAATAAGGGAAGGGGGAGAAAACATAAGTGTTCAATTTCAAATTAAAATATGATGTTCTAGGTTTTGCTTTTTGATTACAACTTTACTCTCTGATACCCAGACAAGACCAAAATCGGGAAGTTATTCAACGCTTTTAAGCCCCGCCCACTCTCTGTCCATTGGGTATCGGATTTGTTGAGGACAGCTCATCAAAAGAAAAAAAAAACGCTGCAACCATGACACAAAGAGTATTATGAATTGTGTAATGAAAAAAAAAACGCGTCCATTGAAGTATGCCGTACGCTTAGTCCTTTATAGATAGATAGATTAAAACAAAATCTATGTAACACGAATACGTAATATTTCCACCAAGGAAAAGTTATACCCCTTATTGTGCTTTCTATTTAACGGAGCAAACATTTCCCTACTCTTGCGAGATTTCTGTGACGGGCTTATGCTTAATACATGGGGAATTGTAGCGGAGAGGTAGGAGTTTATTTGACAGTATCAGGCATATTTACAGTTGCTCGTGAAAACATGGGGATTGCTAAAGAGAATTACACTTCAAAACTCATATCATTAAGCAAATTAGAATAGACTAAACTAAAATAATAAGAGAGTTAAATCAGAATGGACATGCGGAAATTGTACTTAATTTGTGGCCGCTAATACTAAAGTAGACACTATAGTAGACAAGCATGTCCGAATCCACAAATCAAAACGTTAAAGTGGCATGAGCTGCCAAAATTCACACTTTTTTCACAATTTCTGATCGTCATGACAGTAAGGGACTTTGAAAGCCATCGAAAAACTAAATGATTGGCGTTGGAATGAGGGAAACCCATAAAGCCTACGGTCTCTACGAACCGAAATAGTGTCCGAAAAGTAAAAAAAAATTAAATAACCGGAACGACCAATTCATTCATTCTAAGCCATAGTTAGTTCAAAACAATATTTTATCGCACAAATTTCGAGACTAGGAGCACTAAAAAGCTTCTGAATCATACTTCTTGAGAAAAATAGCCAATAATTACAACATTCTGTTTTAACGTCAAAATATCAACATTTTGGCAGCTCATGCCACTTTAACATTACCACAAAGGGAAATAAAAATGTACCCTATAACCTATAACAATGTAGTAGTGTAAAAAGTAAGTATTTTGTGTTTAATCTGCAAACAACCAACATTCTTTGTGCCGTTGTATCTGTACTAGATATTTGAAATATAAAATAGATGAAATCAGTAGATTTAAAAAAAAATATTCACCACTATTTCTGAAAATCAGGCTTTTGTAGACCAGGGGGGTATTTCATAAACCACATATAGCCGACTACGGTCAGATAGTCGACTAAGCAGTAATGTTAAAGCATTGCTATTCTAGTCGGCTAGGTCAGTTTAGCCGTCTAAACCTGTTTATGAAATACCCCCCAGGGCTAGGTTTGAGCAGATACAAGATTCTGAATTTAGGGTATACTTGTTATGCCTCAATAGTGGTCTATTTACATTAATGAGGCTTAGGAATGACATTTCTATGGTGTTCTATTTGGGCCATTTCTCCGTCGCGCGTCGATCTACACAAACGCGAGGCGAGGCGGTACTCGACGTCAACCTCCGCGTCGCACGCCCAGTTTTATAATGTTGAAAGATAGACAGTGAACTCGACGTCGCGTTTTAGAGCACGACGTCACGTTTTCCTTGCGCGACGTCGCGTTCCGCGTCGCGTTCCGCGTCGCGCGTCGAGTTGGAAAGTTCAAGGCTTTATGTCCTTTGCGCATGTGTGGGGACCATTCATTATTGTAGACTTACTATCAAACCGCCATTTGTACCCATTTAATGTGTGTTTATACACCAGATTTCGATGTGACCGTCAGCCAACCTGTCTTTTCATTTTAAATTGAACAATATATCAATAATCATTATGACTCACCGTATGAATTTAGCTCAGTGAATAAATCTGATCGATGATATTTATATACTTCGCTTTTTGTGAATGAACCCTGGAATTAAATTCTCAGTTTTTCAAGATGAAAGTTAATTTGCTTCCAAAACAAACAAACAAACGGCGTACCTTAAAATAGCGGTTTGACCGGTAATTTTTTAATAGCTTACACACTGGAAAAGACGTTTGATTATAATTATTGATAAATAATAATGAATGGTCCCCACACATGCGCAAAGGACATAAAGCCCTGAACTTTCCAACTCGACGGGTTGATCTCATGGCGGTCTTATCAAATCGCTTTTTGTCCATGGTCCGTCGTACGTCGTCCATCGTCCGTCGTTCGGTGTCTGTAAACTTTTCTTGTGATTGCGATTCCAAGAGAACTACTATTCGGATCTTCATCAAATTTTACAGACGTGTTCCCATTATGGTCTAGTTGTGCAGCATCTATTTTGTTTGCTCATTTGCATATTTAAATCGCCGCTGGCGGCCTTTTTTTATTTTTAGTTACATAGTGTGTGATCGCGGAATCTAGAAAACCACTGGCCGATCTTGATGAATTGTTTTGTGTTGGTTCCCCATATGGTCTAGTTGTGCAACATCTATTTTTCTGGGCTCATTTGCATATTAAAATGGCCGCTAGGCGACCATTTTGTTTTTCTTCTGTTTATCACTTCTCTCTCTTGTGATCTCGATTCCAAGAGAACTGCTAGTCGGATCTTCTTTAAATTTCACACGCACGTTTCTCCTATGGTCTAGTTGTGCAAGATTTATTTCTATCCTCATTTGCATATTCAAAATGGCGGCCATTGGCCATTTTGTGTTTCGTTTTATCACTGTTCTCCTAAAGTAATGAAAGGATCTTCGTAAAACTTTGTACGTAGATTAACCCTATGGCCTCGTTGCGTACTATGTACTTTTTTTGCTAATTTGCATATCAAATTTTGTACGCAGGTTAACCCTTTGGTTTCGTTGTGCACTATGCATTTTTTTGCTCATTTGCATATTCAAAATGGCGGCCGATAGCTATTTCTGTGATTTTTACCTACATTGTTTGTGATCGCGGAATCAGGAAAACTACTGGGCGGATCTTGATGATTTTTTTTGTGTTGTTTCCCCATATGGTCAAGTTATGCAATATGTATTTTTTTCGTCGTCGTTGTTTTCATTTAACCCATTCGGTACCGCTGTCACCATATGGCGTTAGAACTTCAGAGTGCTAGCCTGCTTCATTACAGAAGATATCGTATGGTGTTACGTAACGGTGCTGGGCAGCTGTAGGGCTTATCGTTTCTTGCCAAAACAACCCAGCTTCGCTCGCAACGTAATGAAAGTTATAAGATTATCAACCAAGAAAAAGGCTGAATTCCAATTGCATCACAATATCAAATATATTGACAATCAATTTACAAGGAAAAAAGAATAAATATGCTGGACTGAGAGGGGAGGAAAGTTACTCACAACAAGTCAATAATTAAATGTTTGTGCACACATCCGGGTACGTGGACGATCACGGGGAATGTTCCAACGATGGTTCGGGTGATGGTTCCAACGATGGTTCGGGTGATGGTTCCAACGATGGTTCGGACGATGGTTCGGGTGATGGTTCCAACGATGGTTCGGGTGATGGTTCGAGTGATGGTTCGGGTGATGGTTCCAACGATGAGGTGGCGACAAAATTCAGATAATCGGGAGTTGCTGAGAAGTTGTGGACATCAATCGGTAAATCCGAATCCAGTTGGCGCTATCACGCTCTCGGGCACACACATTGGAATTATAGGCCTGGTATCGGCCAACAAACACTAACGTGCTTTAGGCATGTTCAACCTTACAGGAATTTTCAGGTGTTCAACTAACGTTGATGTCAACACTCTGAAGACCAAAACTGTCTCAGTTTCAGTTGCCAACGTTATATCACCAGAACCAGCAGTAAGATAAATTTCAAAATGTTGCACTGCCATCATTAAACTTAGCGATTCTTTCTCAATTGTGGAAAAGACTTTTTGATGTTTGATTAGCTTTTTAGAAAAATAAGCTATTGGTCTGTCAATGCCATTCGAATCCTCCTGTACTAACACGTTCCCCAACGAATTTCCTATAAAATCCACTCATCCCCAAGAATCGCATTAATACCCTTTTATTTATGGACACTAAAACACACGGGCACAGGGAAAATCTTCTTGTCTAAAATAACCATGGAGACAAGTTTCTAACTGTGTTAAAAAGAGGTATATCATTTAGACCTTCATACCCCATCATAAATTGTTGTAATGAAGTAAACCTATGATATTTCATTAGGTTGACGACTGACAGGAGCGTGGTCTTAGTCAGTAGAATTTTCTGGAATGCTTACGTATCTTAAGCTATGGTAAGAATATCGTCAGACTATATATTATAGGGTCATGGGAAAAGACAGTGAAAATTTGCCCCCCACCCGACCCCACCCCTTACCCAGAAAAACCTAGGTAGAAGGCAGACAGGGGAGTTTAGCCCTGACCAGTATGTCTTTCAAACTCTTGTTCTTTTTATAAGCAATGACTGGCCTTTGGGTCAGAGGCCGAGCAAGTTTACTTTGAAGTAGTTTGTATTCTTCTACTATAATCTTGGCCATAGCGATGCTAGCTTTGTTATACTGAAAGACAAATGGTATTATAGTTTTTTCACGACATCTTCCTGGGTCCAAGTTCAAACCCAAAGGATAAATAGTTTGTAATGTTTGAATCCAAAAACTTTCCCTTTCCAAACGTTTGTGCTTGGTATCTGCAGCGGAAGTGAGAAAAGGGATTTTCTCAATAGGCATGATTTCAAAATGGTCCTTGACCGAATGACCTAGAGTATTGAAATGTTGTGCCACAGGTCTAATACTAGCTAAATGGTTGGCTGCTCTTTGTCGTAGAGAATTCTGAGTTTCTCCGACATACTGTTTGCGACATTTTTTACATGTGATAACATACACGATATTAGAGGAGTCGCAATTAAGATTCTCTGCCATTTGATATTTGTCGCGAGATTGTTCTCCGAAAAAGGTTCCGCGATCGGGTACGTATATATCGAGTTTGCATCGCGTCTTAAGGCATTTCATTGATGTACCTGAGAGAAATGTTGGACGGTAATGGTACACCCGTGAAGGGGAGGTAAGCGTTTCGGGGGCTGAAGGGGGAAACATGATTTGTCTTACTGTGGTAGATTTGATCGTTCGGAGTAATCTAAAAAGAATACCTCCTAGGGAGGAGAGCTTTAAAAAGAACAGAACAAGCCTGGTTAAAGAAATCTGAAGAACTACAGTTTCTATAGAATCTAAAAATCTGAGACTTAATGACTCCATTGAAAGTGTGAGGAGGATGGTATGACCCAGCATGTAGCAGCTGATGCGTGTCAGTAGGTTTGAAGAATACTTTGTAATCTGCCCAGTAGTATGATATGTATGACCCTTGTAAATAGTTACATCCAAAAAATCCACAGAATTGTGATCAATAGTAGGCTGTAACTTAATGCTTGAGTCGTGAGAATTAAGAGTATCAATGAAAATATGAAGGTCTTCCAATGTATGCTGCCAAATGATAAAAATGTCATCCAGATACCGAAGGTAAATAAAAGGTTGTTTGTGACATTTGTGAAGAATATCACTCTCCCACTCAGCCATAAAAATAGAGGCAAAGTTAGGACTAAAACGTTTCCCCATAGCACACCCTTTAATTTGCTGAAAGATCTCCCCATTGAATTCAAAATCGTTACCTTTTAAGCTAAGTTCCAGCAATTCTAAAATGTCTTTGTCCGGACGACGGTGGTCAGGATATCTTTGGAATGCTGATTTTATGGATTTAAGCCCCAAATCTATGTCAATGTTTGTATACATAGACTCCACATCCAGAGTGACCAAAATCACATCTTGTGAGATGGATTTCTCAGACAATTTGGCCAATAAATCATCCGTGTTTTTGATAAAGCTAGGATGCCGATTCGCTATAGGTTTTAGATAGTAATCAATTAGCTCTGATATTCTATAACTTTCACTGCCACAATCTGAGATAAGAGGACGCCCAGGGGGCATTGTAGGCTTGGGCCATTTTTCAATGGGTTTGTGAATTTTCGGAAGAATATAGAAGACCCTGTTTTTAGAGTTATGATCAGATTCCAAATAGCGATACTGTTTTTCATTAAGTAAGCCTTTATCTTGAAGAGAAACAAGAATTTTATTAAACTTCCTAACATTTTCAGGCCAAATTTCCTTATCAAGTTTTTTGTAATGATGAGGGTACAGGAAAATCGAGGATGGCTTTGACTTTGGCCTCTCTAGGCACAATTTGACCTTGGCCTATTACATGGCCCAAGTATGTAACATGAGCTTTGGCAAATTCACATTTGTTAAGATTAACAAGGTTGGCTTCGGACAACTTTTCAAATAAATTAACAAGATCTATAAGATGTTCAGACCATGATGAGCTATAACATATAACGTCATCAATGTAAACTACTGAATGATCTAAACAACGTGTAATCGTATTCATGAGACTTTGGAAGCTCCGCCCACTATTTTTCATTCCAAACGGAGTAACTTTACAGTCAAACAGACCTTTAGGGGTTACAAAGGCGGAAATTTCCTTAGGTCTATCTAGTGGCACTTGTCAATAGCCCTTCATTAAGTCAATTTTGGTTAAATATTGAGCGTTGCCAAGGCGATCAATACAATCTTCGATTCTAGGAATCGGGAAAGAATCGTTTTGGTTACAGAATTTACTTTACTGTAGTCGACACAAAACCTATGAGAACCATCTGGTTTTGGTAATTGGGCTACTCCACGGACTTTGACTGAACTTCTTTACGAACGATATCTGCTTTCAGAGGATTCAGTCGGTATGGGCTCTGCTTAATTGGCTTAGCGTCGCCCACATCGACATCATGTATAACAAGTGAGGTGCGGCCAAGCTTATCCGCACATACTTTAGGAAAATTTGAGAGAACTTGCTTAATGTCGGATTTTCTCTCTTCATCTAAGTAACATAGATTACGATCGATATCTGCCAAAAATCTAGAGTTAGTTAGTTTGGGTTCTATGGGTGGGTCACGAAAAACATTCCGTTCATTACAGTTACAATCAGTGTCATCTAAAATTTGGTTGCTTGTATTTAGTGCAACCTTCGATAGGCCAAGAGCAGTGTTTTCTTTACGCTCATGGTATTTTTTAAGCATGTTAATGTGGCAGACTCGGGTGGATTTTCTTCGGTCTGGCGTTTTGATTACATAGTTGACCTGATTAACTTTACGTTCTACAATGTATGGCCCACTGAATTTAGAGGCTAGAGGTTCGCCAGGTACTGGCAACAACACTAAAACTTTGTCGCCTGGTGCCAAACTACGAAATTGTGATTTAACATCATACTGTTTTTTCATAATGTCTTGGGACGCTTTTAAGTGCTCCCTAGCGACCTCACAAGCTTTGTTAAGCCTTTCATTGAAACTAGAAACGCAGTCGAGTAAGTTTGTTTGAGATTTTTCAGAAAGAAATCTTTCTTTTACCAACTTTAAGAGGCCTCTTACTTTATGACCGTAAACCAGATCAAATGGACTGAATCCGGTCGACTCGTTCAGCATATCCCGAGAGGCAAACAAAACAAAGGCTATGCCATTATCCCAGGTTTCCGGATACTCTAGACAGAATGCCCTAAGCATAGTTTTCATTGTCTTGTGATAACGCTCCAAGGAGCCCTGGGATTGAGGATGGAACGCAGTCGACCGAATTTGTTTAATTCCTAACCCTTTCATAACAGATTTAAACCTTCCTGACATGAAGTTAGTGCCCCGGTCGGATTGGGTTTCTTTTGGAAGACCATAGCGGGTAAAGAATTTAAGTAATTCGTCAAATACTGACTTTGATGTTACAGTTTTTAATGGTATAGCTTCGGGAAACCGTGATGTGATATCCATGATAGTAAGTAAAAATTTGTAACCCGACTTGGTTCTCGGTAGGGGTCCAACCACGTCAACTAAAACGTGACGAAAGGGCTCTTCGAACTCTGGGGGGTATTTCATAAACAGATTTAGAAGGCTAAAATGACCTAGCCGACTAGAATAGCACTGCTTTAACATTATTGCTTAGTCGACTATCTGACCGTAGTCGGCTATATGTGGTTTATGAAATACCCCCCTGGTATGGGAATTAATGGCGCAGGTTTAATAGCTGGCTGTGGCTTCCCTATAACCTGCCAAGTGTGGCAAGTTTTACAGTGTTGGACCACATCTTTATGTAATTTAGGTCAAAAGAAATGTTTAATTACTCTAGCTTCTGTTCTTCTTGTGTAACCTCTAGGCTTATTTCTTTCATCATTATCAATAGAGAACCTGTTTGACGGTATTCCTGACCATTGCAACACGACTCTTTTATATTCATATTTATATTTATAAACACTAAAACAAAATCTTCTAGTCTAAAATAACCATGGAGACAAGTTCCTACTTGCGTTAAAAAGAGACATGTCATTTATATTTCCTATATATATATACGATTTATTTTGCACATTAAGAACATGACTTGTAAATAGTAACGTTATTCGGAACTAATCCAACTGAATACTGCTTGAAAAAGATCACAATAGCGGACAACACCATCAACAGGATATTTGAATTCACACAGATGCCTTAACAGAAATAGTTTATTTAGTTTTGGTTTCTTTTGACAGATTTGTTTTAGCTCCAATGTCTGCCGCCGCTGCCATTCCTTTCATGCTTCAGTTTCAACAAGCCGGATATGGTGTAACAAAGGGAATTCCTACAGCCATCAAGTTTGGAGCCTGCTTTGATAATGTTCTAGCCATTAGTATATTTAGTGTTCTGTTGGACGTGGCATTCGATAAGGATAAAGGTATGTCATGATAGGTAGGAGCCTCTTAAAAATGTATTTTTATCAATACAGTTTGACTGTTAGAACGGGGTTATTAACGAGTCACAACTGCAACTTATTCATTCGCATACTGTATTTTTGTGTTCCTTTGTTTGGTTATGTTTCCTTCTACAAAAACAGTTCGAGTATTTAGTAACGAAGCGTTCACTTTAAAGTGCCGACGGCATCTAACCTTACCCGCAGAAATCCTCGCCCAGCACAGAAAATTGGGTCACCTGGCGAAACCCGAGTCGCTGAATAACTGACGCTCCGCTGTCTGACAGTCTGTCAACATCAATTCACCAAAAGTTTTTTTCGTTAAAATAATTCACTAACTGATCTCTGTCCGTTGACACTCCCAAATAACGATATTCTTCCCAAAGGAAGAATCAGAAAACACAAATAATATTCAAAGTAGTGGAATATGTCCGTAATCGTCGAAAACTCACCGTAAAGTCGGTCAAAAATCACTGTGCCACAAACATGGTTAGTATTTTACGTGAACAAGGAATAAGAGTGAACACGTCTCTGCTGTTTTCCATTTCATGAGGTTATATTAATCTTCTAGTTGTCAAACTACCCCAATATTTGTGTACAAAATGTGTTACAGAAAACCAATTAACCAGGTGTAACCGTGCACGTAACCAGGTATAACCAGACTGACTGAAAAGCAACAATAAAAAAGCTTCATGCTACACCATATTTTTATCTTTACTTTCAACACTCTAAATGTTGCAGTTAATGCCTTCGCACTTTCAGTTTTATCAGAAGTCTATGAATGGGGAAATGTGAAACGTCCTAGTACACCATATTCAGTGCATTGGCGCCTTTTGACCCAAAAGTCACCATAAAGAGCACCCTCTCTCTTTTAGCCAAACCGTGGATTTTCCTCTGTACCTCGTATGAACTATTGTGGGATGCGTAAAAAAGAAGATGGAGACCGTTTTAGATGTGATCAACATACGTGGAATGGACACGTCTCATTGGCAGATTTGAATCTGACTTTGTACCGCCATTGATAGTTGATGCGCGAGCCTTGTAATGGCGACGTTTGATGGAAATCAAATACCACATTCCACTCATATAGTTCATTGGATGTGGCAGCAGTACTTTATGGTCCAAAAGTTAAAGTTTCCAAAGAACTTCATGTAGTTGAAAATGAGAAAAGAAGCTTTGTTTGGAACGATTTGCTTTGGACTTTAGATATCGGAGTCGCGTGCTCGGTAAAGCTTCTTCACTGGGATTGCCGATATATAGGATAGTTCAGTAAGCGGGGAATTATTTTTTTTTCTGATTTGAAATTGCGCAACCGTTGACAGTTTCAAAATCTACCGCTCATAAACGTCACATAATGTTGTATAAGCAATGCCCAATCGAGATCTCGTGCCATTCTACGAGATCTTCAACACGAGACATGGCTCGAGAGCCGTCGCACTCCATTTTCGCGCATAGTGAACTGTAAGAATCTTACTGAGAATTTATAATGTGTATGATATTTAATTCTCTGTTCTATACTGTTCCCAAACATGTAACCCTACAATAATAACATGTAGTGCAGGGCCTTTGGGCAGAAATACTTCCTAAAAATCAAAAATATAATCGGCACTACATCAGCTCATATATACATTCTTAAACAAGATGGCAGCGCCCATGGATGTCAAGGCAAAATATGATATGGACTTCAAGGCATTTCAAGGTATTTCGTATGTATTAGGAGAGTAGCAATCAATATAACAAAACAGGTTATCGGCGGCTTAAACGTTACCTACCAGAATAATATCGGATATCTCTCCACACAACCGAGTCAACTATCAGTGTCACGTGTCGTTGTTTACAATGTTAAGGACGTCGACAGCAGTGGCCTCCCTTTGTTCAAGCAACATGTCACTCAATCGTTTTAGAGTTGATATCTCAACGAATGGCAGAAGGATCAATCTCTATTTTAGATTGAGCAATGCCCTGGACATGGGGTAATGCGACCTTTCACACTTCCCCAGCCTACACGGTAGTCACAAACTCCATTCAAACAAAATAGGTAAATAACCGCTTTGTATGTACATGTTTTACATGCAGACTACGACAGAAAAGTACTTGTAATACTAATGATAAAAAATTAAATCACCACGTAGTTAGTTGTTTTCGAAAGCTCGTGTTGTTCAAAAACAACTAACTACGTGGTGATGTTTTTATCATTAGTATGAAACCCACGTTTAAAGAGAGTTTAAAAAATTTCTTACAACAAAATAAATGATGATAAATCAATATTACGTCATATTGTCCGAGGATTTGGGATGTGGATAAGTTTCCGGACAAGAAGGCAGCTTTAGCAGATGGCACTATAAGGGGCTCTAATGATCTTCAGAAGAATTTGTAAAACTCTGCAGGGAATCCATCTAATCTGGAGCTCTTATTATTTTGTATATTTTTTAAACACTATCTTAAAGTGATAGAGCGCCATTTATATGTTTAGGTTCATCTTTCGTTAGATTGCTAATATCAATGCTCTGGAGAAAGTTAAGTGTGTCTAACTGGAACTCAGTAGTTTTGAAATACAACTAGGTGAAACAAATGTGTTGTGCCTCCAGTATGTCAACAGTGTTTGTTATTTGGACACCGCTTTTTTACTCTTAATTTATTTATTACCTTTTGTGTGTCTTCTTTCTAATGATAAGAAACATTCTGAGAGGGTTTCGATTAATTCGACGAGTTTTGCTTGAGTTTCTGATGAGAATTGTATCTATTTTTTTTTTAGAAAAACTTCGTATTCTAATCTTTTTAATTCTTTGTTCTCAATTTTGCCTAAAAATTTTGGATTTATCTTTCAAGATCGCTGTTTGCAATTTAGCCTCACGTGCTATTTCTTTTTTTTCGATGAGAATCGGATGGTTTTTCCTCGAATTTCCATAAGCCAGCAGGTCGTCTATACAAAAGTGTAATTTGGTTTTCCATGTAAGTGTCTCTCATTTTCATTCCATAATTCTCCATATATCTACAAGGCCTTTCGTTTGTAAACATTTTCAGTTTGGGTGGTTTTTGTTTATATGATCACAAGTATCTTCTAATGAATCTAGAACAGGGTTCCAGTCACCCCAGATTATAAGTGAGGCGTTACCTATTTTGTTTAATAGAGTATTGTAAAATGAAGATGTATCGTTGTTTGAACCATATAATGCCACCAACGTCACATGTACTTCATTCATTTCCATATCTAGAATGAGGTAATTGCCATTTGAAGCAATACCTGTTCCATTTATTTTATAATCAAAGTTACTATTCATAAGAATTATTACTCCTTTTGAATGAGAATTGACAGGGATTATGCAGACATCATGGTCCCAATCATTTCTAATAACATTCCGCTATTCGAGTGTTCTGTAGACAAATGAAATAAAATATGTTATCAGCAAATCCTCAGTTCATGGAAACATTTTTGGCATCAGCTAAAGCGATATAGCGAGGAGTAAAATATTTGGACCTAAGCATTCTGCAAGTTATTTCAGTATTATGGACAATGGTATATAGAAAAACATATAGGTTGACCCATTTGGCAAAATCAACTATTATTTCGCAAAGGTTTCATATAGGAAGACTGCTGCTGGATCTTCCAGAATAGATATAAACATTATTTTCTTAAAAAATGGGTTTTCGTATTAAATTATTTTACAGTGATAGGGCGTCAGATTCAGATTTCAGTAAGTACAGAAAAAAAACACATGTAAATAAATTATCAGAATTTGTGCCGGGGAAATATATATATATAACGCTATGTAATCGGCGGGAATAAAACCCCGAAGTGTTTGATGTATCCCTTCATAGAAGATCAAGAACTTTTGCCATAGGGTAAAGACAGTGTATCAAAGTGTACAGAATGAGTAGAAACAAATAGAGAGAAATATCCTCTCCCGTCATCTGTTTCGGAGCGTCATCTGTTTCGGAGCGTCATCAGTTTCGGAGCGTCATCTGTTTCGGAGCGTCATCTGTTTCGGAGAGGATTTCTTAATTTGATGGTATCACGTGATCGCTCGCATAATTGACGTAATTTTTGGGGGATCTCCCTGCTGTTTTAATTTGTCGAGCTGTCGTGAAAGAAAAATCCGAGAATTCGCATGGACGCCGTATGTAACTTAACAAAATTGTCAATCTATATATAAAATGATATACGCTTAATGCCGGTATTCAGTTGCGAAAATGTGTTTTAGGCTGAAGGTCAATTTTTTGCCACAGTTTAGGTCCAGTTATGCTACAGCAGTGGAGAGATAACATAGAACAATAAATTGGACGGTATGAATTATGAGCAGCAAAGCGAGTACAATTGGAGTGCATTACAGAAACAAAAGTGTATAGGTTTGGAAACTGGGAGGTATATTGTACATATGATGACAAAAAGTATGTGTAAACAAGATATTTTGCAGTTTAGATAAACAAGAGAATAGTACGAATATCAATAGTAAGAGTCAACTATCTGGGATATACAAATTGATGGGAGATTTTTTCTAACAACCATTTCCATGTCCAGTTTTCCGCATGCGTGGAGTTGTGCTGAACTATAAATTTTAATCTGGATTCTAGCTAGAAGTTCTGGATCCAAATAACATTAGTGTATCCCAAGTCAAAATCTATGTATTTGTGTTCCTTTGGTGCTAATCTTTAGCATTGCAAGCATTGCCATATACCGCAGAGCGAATTAATACTTTGACATAAAAAAAAACATATCATCCAAATTGTTGAAATTTGGCAGGAATCAAGCCTACTATATGTAAAACTAGTGCGCAAAGTATGACATTAATGCGCCAAGTAGAACTCTTAAAATATATGCTTAGTTGACAGCTCCTCCAAATACATACTGACTCCCATTGACAGCTATTCATAAATCATAGTTTACTGAGGTTTCTCCCCTAGAGCTATGATCTGAATTTTGAATTTTTTTTACTCACTTTTCATATAAATACAGCATAAATGAGTACAAAGAAAAAAATTACATATATATATAATTGGAAGGAGGGAATAAAGTCTGGTGGACTTGTTCTATCTCAGTCATGTACAATGTATTAGACAATTAACAGGGTGTATAAAACTGTTTTGAGTGAAGTTGTGAAAATAACGAATTGAGGGAAAAACCGAGGGATAAGTATTTTGGATATACTAGCATATGTTAGAATATAATGTTACTCAATTATTCACTACAAACAGTATTTCGTATATAGTAATATGTTAAGTCTCAGATACAATATATTTTCTTACCATACATTTAAAAAGAGAAAGTGAATTGATACTGTTTGTATGGAAATCCAGTTTGTTTCATGCATCTGGTCCAGAAAATCGTAATGAAAAAGCAGTATAGTTACAGATACAAAAAGGTCTATATAAATTAAGGTTATGGTTTCTGGTTTGATAAAAATGCGTGTCTGATTGTCTGATAAATAAGCTTTGAAGGTCATGGGGTAGTTGTCAGGGGGTATACATAAACTTATGGCAACTCCCTTGGGTCTTATATACATGAATCTGTCTTATGGGCAGGATGTTCAAAATGGGTGCTGTGTGATCTAAATATCACCACAACTTTCACTGATTATCGCTTCGCATGGAATATTAGTGAGAATGGGGCTTTTGGATTAATGTTAATTGCTGTCATAAGTAAGATGCTTGCCAGTAATTAACAGAAGGGCTAAGTCATGACATTTAATTCACAAGTAAAAGTATTTGTACAGAAAGGTTAGCTTATCAATTATTAAAGCTGGTCTAAAGCAATTATCTAATGGATTACAATGAGGCTGTTGATAAAATTGAATAAAAGGTCATAAATGTAAAGTTTCTATTATTATTTATTTAACAGTTTAACTCCTGCTTATACTTTTAAGTTGAATTACACTTTTCTTCCAAACAATGTCTTCTTATATTTAAAATTTATTGATTTTTAAAAGAAAATCTTTGATATTCTTAAGCATTGGAAGATAAATGTGCAATTATTTTTTCAGAAATAGGACAACCTCTAGTAGAGTTTCAATTTACAAAATTTGGGGACTGGAGATGCTATCCACCACATCGAAGTGTTTGGTAAATATTTCCACAAGAATGACATGGTATTACCAAAGATCTACAAGAATAGGATGGTGTGCACAAAAGCAATGAGATTGTTTATCATTTTAAGTGTTTTATGATAAATATTTGGAGAGAAAATATGGACATTTGAAATATGCTGAATTGAATTGAATTTTTGAATTTAATTTTATTAACCTATGTTTTTCACATGCACAAAAAATAATAGACCATAAATAAAATTTGGCGGGAGTAAAATCAGATGACTTGTTCTATCCCAATGAGTTCAAATGTGTATAGTTTAATTTAGGTATGAAGGTGACAACTATTGGCAGTGTTTAGTTCAGTATAAAATAAGACATAAGATATCTCCATCCCATCGAGTATTAGTGTAGGATTAGGTTAATTGAGTTCTGCGGTTAATAAGCTTGTAGTTCGTTTTAGCTATTTTGAGTGAGAGACGGTTGCAGTCTAACCAACCTTTTATATTTTGGAGTTCATGTGTCATTATTTAGAAGGTATCTTTTTTGTTTTTTGACGAATAACAGACGGTCGTATCATCAGCAAATGAAATGAACTTTAGAAGAGCGGATGTGCTAATCAAATCATTGATGTAAATCAACAACAAAATAGGACCAAGTATGGTACCTTGGGGAACACCACAGTTAACAGAATGTTGAGGAGATAGAAAAGAATTAAAATAAACAGTCTGGAAGCGAGAAAATAAGTAGGTAGTAAAGCAATCTAGAGTTTTGTGACGAAAGCCATAGTGTTTTAGTTTAGATAAAAGAATAGAATGGTTGACGGTATCGAACGCTTTTGAAAGATCCAGAAAAGTAGTAATGCTAAATAAATTTTTACCTTTGGCAGAAAGCAGTTTAATACAATGATATGGCAGCATGTACTGTAGAATGATTAGATCGGAATCCATAAAGGTCGTTTCTTAGTATGTTATTCAACTCAATAAAATCGTTCATTCTATTTCCTACTAATCTTTCATATATACTGAACCGCAATAAAACGTCACTCCGTTTTGGATATTGATAATCAGTGTATTTCAAATAGATGTAAACAACACGCTTATCATCGGAATGATTCCAAAGTGGACATGATCAATCATCATCGCTGGCAGGCAAATGTTAGAGAATTTCAAGTGAAATTGAGGACAGGTGGCGCCACAATGCGATCTGGAAGGCAATAATGTGTATGGCCACCACGGGCGTTGATTACAGCGTTGCATCGTCGGAACATTGAGTGGATGAGACGGTTGATAAAGATGATAGGAACTTGAGCCCAAACTCTGTGATACGCCTGAGTGAGTTCATCTGCAGTTGTCGGCCTTGGCCGCACGAGATTCAGCCTCCTCTGAATCTCGTCCCACAAGTGTTATATCGGATTTAAGTCTGGACTGAGAGCAGGCCATTGAAGTCTCTGTATGTTGTTTTGGCGGAGGAAGTAGTCTCCCGTTGCTCTGGCGGTATGGGCTCGTGCGTTGTCTTGCTGGAAGACATGATTTCCATGACGAGCAAAATGGGGTGAAGGGTCTCAGCGCCTGATCGATAAAGCGGGCAGCTGTTACACCGTTTCCTCAACCAGGACCAACCAGGAACACCATAACGCCTAGTTTTTGATTCAGTGTTATAGCACCCCATACCATAATGCTGGGACCTCCCCACGCGTTTCTTTCCAGAACACACTCATCTGCAAAACGCCCCCTCGTCTAGTACACACTCTCATTCGCCCATCAACTGTCGAGATGCAATACCGGCTTTCATCGGAGAAGACTACAGTTCTCCACTACCGGTGACGCCAATTCCGATGCCGTGTGGCCCATTGCAGATGAGCGCGGCGATGTCGAGCAGTGAGGATCGGACCCCTGTAAGGCCTGTGACATCTGACCTTTGCCTGTCTCAAACACCTGCGCACCGTGTCGTTGCTGGTCGCTGGTGATTGCCAATGGTTGTACTTGCAGTTTACGCAGCTGTAGCGAAGCGGTTTTGCAGGTGTTGACGGACAATCTGTCGATCTTGCCTCACCGTTGTTACGGGCGGTCTTCCACTACGAGGATGGTCTGCTGTGCTTCGAGTGGCTTGAACCCGTTGCTGCAGGCGGTATATTGTTCAGACAAGAACTTTGAAGTGGTTTGACACATGTCTTGCAGTCTGACCAGCATGACGTCTTCCCAAGGCTTGGTCTCTCTGCTCCCGTGGCACTCGTGGCAGGTCACTACCGTCAAACTGTGAATGATTCTGTGCATGCTCGGTGGCTTTTTTTATAGGGATGACACCTCGAAACACACGTGCATTGTGACCTTCATGCAATACGAAACGAAAAAGCACCCCATCATTACTTTAGTAACTGTGCTTTGACGACATTTTTTGCATATTAGAAACATGATGAGAAACCAAACTTTCCTGACCACTGGCTTCAAAACAGGTCTAGCAAGGATATCAAAGAAGAAAAATTATTATAATTTATGCATTTGGCAACATTTGAAGAAGGTGACGTTTCTTTTGCGGTTCAGTATAAAAGCCCCAACTAACTGTGAAAGTAGGCATTGTACTTAGCAGGGATTTTAGTCACAGATGTTTGCTTCATATATTAGCCTGGCTAGGTATTATGGCTGCCCTTTGAGACCCTGGTCTATTGTAACAGAAATTAATCTCCGATGCCTTCTTAGTGTCAACCATTCTTGTACATGTATTCTGTCTTTTCTATCAAGATCGATCAAGATGGCGGCGTGAGAAGGCGAACTCCAATAATCTACTAGATTTCAATGCTACTCTGTGCCATCCGAATGATATTTTCTCGTTTAACCATTCTAAAGTGCACATTCTATTTGGCCACCTGTTTATTTTCTTTTATCTCGCCAAGTTATGAACTTAAGAAGCACAAAAAAGACATTTTCGAGTGATAAACACATGTCTTATCCAACAACAACAACGACAACCAGTATCGAATAAATGCCTACATCTCCAGAACTTCCAGATGCCCAGCTTACTGTAAAATACAAGGTAAATGATATCTCTGACATTTCTGCGTGTTTCGTGACTCTTCACGAAGCAGTCCAATAAAAAACTTGGAGCTATTTTAGTAGATACCCATGATGTTCAGCGTGAGTTATCAGATGTTTCCTCTTACATGAAAGATATTGATAAACGAGTGAATGAAATTGTAGACGTCAAATTACCAACCCTTGAATCAGCCATTTCAACCGAGATGAACGAACGCCTGAAACTAGTCCGGGCTTCTGACTCCAAAATCACTATTTTTTATACTGACGGTCGTAATTTGGAGTCAGGGTTCACTGCAATCAAAAACCCGGAGTTGGCTGCCCGCTCAAAAGCGATCGTGTCTAAACAGATCGTGTCTAAACGGTCATAATCACGTTCTTGGATAATTTCGCTACCTTCACATGCCTGATATGGATGAGCAGGATCGGCCAGTAAACATAATTCTTCCTCTGAATTCCCTTTTGCCTTCTCCAAATCTCAAACTCTCCGCCATTGATGACGTAACACTGTTTAGCGGTTTTCAGTGTTTAAACGGTAAATTCGCTTTAAAAAAGGCAACATTAATAATGAATGTCGTACTGACACAATTTGAGTTAGTTATGTTATGCTATTTACTGTCTAAATCTGTCCGCAAACTGCCCGATCAGAAGCGTGCAGTCCACTCCAGCTTTTTGATTGCAATGACCCCTGATTGCAAAATACGGCCGTCAGTAAATAAAAATAGTAATTTTGGAATCAGAAACCCGGACTAACCTGAAATTGGATCTTTGGGGGAGAAAATGGAATATAATTGTAAAGGGTGTAGCCGGTCAAGTCAATGAAAATGGTAAAGTTACAGATGATCGTGTTAGGGCAAACTTCATCGATACTTTAAAATTGGCGAAAGTACAAGTGGACAGCATGCTATTCCAAGCAGTGCATCGACTCCTGATGGAAGAATAAATATCTTGGTGCGTGTTGTGCAGTTAGCTGATCGAGAAATGATTTTGTCTGCAGCTTGTAAACTACAGCGAGGTAATGGATTTAGTGCTCTACCTGATGTTCCTCCATCCGTTGCAAAGCTCCGATATGATCTTTCGAAAAAACTTCGATCTATGACACCTGAGGATCAATCCAAGCATAAGATCATTTACATGAAAGATGCTCCCTTTGTGGCCCTGGTGGCTAAGAAATAATAAAATTTTGAATTGTGCTTGTGGTTCGCGTGTGGTAATATATACATATACTCTCTCAAAAAAGAAACGCAACATCCAGTTTTTTTTTCAAACATGAATTTTTCCAAAAATGTGCGTGATTGACCCATGACAACACGATCATGTTATAATGTAAATGTCCGATAATTGAAGTTAAGCCCCTGATATTGGCTGTTGATCACACGTGACTTTCGGGTCAGCCTTTGTGTAATGCTACACGAGGAATGTGTAGGGAAAAACGTAGGGCAGTTGCACGTGCGAATCACACCTTACCTTTATGCGGGTTTAATGGGTATAAAAGGCACACAACCGTTCAATTGAATTCAGTCGTTAAATTGTTTCACAAAGTTGCTACAATATGCCAAGACTAGACACAGCTACCCGGAACGTCGTCATTGATCGTCTCCTGGCCGGCGAATCACAGAATGCAGTCGCTAGACTATAATGTTCACCGAAGCACTATTTCCAGACTGTTGCAACGGCACCAGCAATCCGGTTCAACAGCTGATCGTCAACATTCTGGCCGACCTATGATCACATCAGCAGCCCAAGATCGCTACATCCGGTTACTTCACCTGCGAAACCGGACCAAAACAGCAACAGAAACAGCATCAAATATCCCAGGTCTCCGTCGAATATCGGCACAGACAGTCAGAAACCGTCTCCGTCAAAAAGGCTTACGCGCCAGACGTCCTTACTTTGGCGTAGTACTGAGACGCCAGCATTGGCTTGCAAGGGTCCGATGGGGCAACAGGTTAAGGGACTGGAATCTGCGAAACTGGAGGCGAGTCTGGTTCAGCGATGAATCAAGATTCCAGCTGCAGAGAAGAGATGGTCGTACACAAGTTTACAGACGCCGGAATGAGAGGTTCGCAAGGAACTGAGTCCTTGAGGTCGACAATTTCGGCGGAGGAAGTGTGATGGTGTGGGGTCCCATATCCTGTGCCCGAAAAACTCAACTGGTGCACATTCCCGGCAACCTTAACGCCGTTCGATACACAGATGAGGTTTTGACACCCCATATGCTGCCCGTAATGGACCTCCGTAGGGAAATTTTTCAGCACGACAACGCTCCGCACACAGCTCGTGCCACTGTTGAATTTCTAGCCAACCAGTACGTAACAGTGCTCCCCTGGCCATTCAAATCACAAGATTTGAACCCAATAGAACATTTGTGGAATAATTGGGATAGACGCGTGAGCAGTCGTCACCCAGCACCGCAAACTCTGCAAGAACTGTAGCAGACTCTTGAGCAAGAATGGAGAATTCCGCAAACACCGTATTCGTCGATTGATTGTGTCTATGCCGAGACAGGTCCGTGCTGTGTTACAGGTTAATGGAGGGCACAACAGATATTGACGTTGCAGTGACGTCATCTGAGCGCTATGAACTTTAATGTGATAAATTTTTACATGTGAATGTACTTTAAAGTCTGAACAACCAGTCTGCCAAATTTCAGTCTAATGTGATGCTTATTTCTGTATTAAAAATGATGTTGAAAATTCATATTTTGAAGAACAAAAATTGGATGTTGCGTTTCTTTTTTTGGTATATATATATTTACTACATCCCTTCATTTGAAATTGACATTAAGGAGATGTTGATTTCATGGTTACTCAAGTAATCTTTTATTTTGAAAAATTGTCTAAACTTACTGGTCAGTTCTAGTGATCCTTTATATCCTGGATCTTAGAAAATGTCTGACCTGATGGGTTACGTTTGCATTCCATTAATTATGACTTTATCGTCCGGGAACTTAATAAACACTGATTAACATCTGTGTGGCATGGTGCTGAGCTTCATCTGATTGGACAGCTAATATACTTTGTTTTAAACTATTTCCTTTAGTTTTATTTCTTGTCAACTGAGTATACCTTGAAAACAATCTCAAGATAACTAGTCTAGGTTTATCATAAACAAATCGGAACTGTTATGTTTTATAAATTTGGGTTCTTTGTTTTACTTTTCTAATTTATCTCCGACTTTAATACATTTATTGTCAAGAAATTCGGGATTTGTCTTTTAATTGTAATTTTCTCAAGATTATGCTAATTAAGCTTCATATTCTCTTTTTTTATTTAGCTTACAAATTATTTTGATAACTCTATTAGCTTACCTGGACTTTATCCATATTTAAATTATTTCCCTGACTTGTAACTGATAACTTAATCAGCCACTTTTTTAGTTGATGTGATTGTACTGTCCGAAATGTACAAAATGACAAATTGGTTAATGTTTAATTTTTCTATGTTTTGTTGTATTTTTTACTGTTTAATGTGTACCAGCTTCCACTCCCGTGATCTCATTATCAATTCTTATGGCTGATAATACCATAAGTAATTCCTTACCAGATCTTAGAGAATTACCATTTTTTGAGATGAATGAAGATGATCTAAATTTAGAACTAAATGTGTCACTAACTTCACCATTATATTTGAATGGTTTTGAAAACCTGTGTATAAACCCTTTTTCTAAAAGATTACCAGACCCTCTCGAGTTACTCAATTTACGGCAAGACTTATTGATAACATATTTCTTTAATAATTTTCATGAAGATTTGTCATCTGGTGATATCAGTGATCATTTCCCTGTGTTTCATGTCTGTAAAGGTCACACACATGTAAAAATTGATGACTGCTATGTAAGAACTTCAAGAGTAATAACAGGTGATCGTTTAGAAATATTTAAAACTAAGATAAGTAATCACCAATGCGATGATGTTTTATTGATAGAAAATGATGTAAATTTGGCTTTTGAAAGTATTACCGAAAAAAAATATTATTAAAAAACCTTGGATTTCTGCCAGTATTTTAACATCAATACATGAAGAAAAAAAAAACGTTTGTATAGAAAACATCTAAAAGATAAAAATTCCAATTCGTCAAATATTTATAGAAAATATAGAAACAGATTAACTCATACTATAAGACTAGCTAAACAAAGGTATTATGAAAGTAAACTCCATGATGTGAAAAACGACATATAAAAACTTGGAAAGTGTTAAATGATTTACTGAATAAACGAGATTACTAATACGTTCAACATCAATGGTATAGAGACATCTGACAATAATTTAATAGCCAATGGTTTCAACAATTATTTTACAAGTATAGCAAAGGACTTGAATGATAATCAACCTGAAGCTAACAGTAGTTATGATGAATATTTAAATCAACCTAGCTTACTCAAATTCTCTGCGAGTAATACAACTCCAGCAGAAATTATCTCGACTATTTCTAAGTTAAAAAAATAGCTCTGGTGGTATTGACGGTGTTAAAACAACTATAGTAAAGTCTGTATCAACTGGTATAGCTGATGCTCTTAGTCACATAGTTAATATGTCCTTTGAATCTGGAATATTCCCAGATTCCTTAAAGATTGCAAGAGTTCGTCCTCTTTTTAAATCTGGGGATCCAAGTTTAATAACAAATTACCGACCCATATTTATGTTGCCCTGTATGAGCAAAATACTTCAAAACTTGATGTCTGTTAGATTAGTTGATTACCTGGAAGTAAATAATTTATTGTCGTTTCAACAATTTGGATTTCGAAACAATCATTCGACCACTTCTGCTTTGTTATCTCTGCAACAAATTTTAATCGAAGCTAAAGAACGTAAACAGTTTAGTTTGTTGACTTTTTTGAAGCAAGGCATTTGATACAGTGAATCACTCTATTCTCTTGCATAAGCTTACCTATTACGGCGTAACTGACAATGCTTATCTATGGTAAAACCATTATTTATCAACTCGAAAGCAATGTGTCACCTTTAGAGCCACTTATTCCTCAATGTTACCAATTTCATGCGGAGTTCCTCACGGGTCTATTTTAGGCCCCATACTGTTTATTCTCTTTATAAATGATTTAAGCCATGTTTCTAAGTTATTTAACACTATATTGTTTGCTGATGACACTTGTTTACATGCCTGTGACCCAGAGCCTAAGAGATAATGTGATAATGTTAATTCTGAGTTAGGCCATATTGTTGCATGGTTAACCGCTAATCGTTTAACGTTAAATATTCTTAAGACGAAGTGTATGGTAATTTCTCCAAAAAAAAAATGATTGCAAATTTTGTGATCTTAATTTCTGATATAGGAATTGAACAAGTAAACTGTTTTAAGTTTCTAGACATTCTCATAAACAGACCGAGGTTTTATTACCCGGCCAGACCGAGTCTTCACTGGTCTGGCGGTTATCGGAACTAGTGGGCGTAGACTCACTAGGGACATTATGGCTTACTTTATCGTTATTGTCTATTGTCAGCTTAACATCAATATCAAAAAACAAAAACTGTAATTTTTGGGTCACGTAAAACAGACCACTTACGCTTCACCATTGGTCGACTACAGATGGAAATAGCCACTGAATATAAATATCTTGGTGTAAAAGCAAAAAAGGAACTAATTCAATGTGCCAACAGAGCTCTGTTTATTCCGAAAACTAGAATTACGAAGATTGAAATACCCATTGATCTGCAACTAATGTTATTTGATAAAATGATTTTACCTATTTTGTTATACGCATGCGAGATTTGGGGCGTGGAAAATAACAGCCTTATAGAAAAGGTCCACACTGATTTCTTACGTTATGTGTTGGGAGTCAAGAAATCTACACCTTTTTATATGTTATATGGGGAACTAGGGAGGTATCCTATAGATATTCAAATAAAACTACGTGTTTTAAGTTACTGGGGCAAATTGACTGACAGTAGTTCAAAAAACAAATTATGTCATTTATGTTACAATTATCTGCTATCTGACACGGAATCTGGTCGATAGAATCATAAATGGATTCTATTTGTACGCAATTTGTTATATACTTTGGGAATGGGTTATATTTGGACAACCAATTCACTCAGTCCTGCTTATCGACACGTTATTCATACTAGAATGAAAGATCATTTCTTGCAGGTGTGGAGCAATAATTTAGCTTTGTGATCTAAGGGAATTATGTATCGAACAATGGAAAGTTATAGCCACTCCTTTGAATCATATTTGATAGATTTACCGAAGGATCTAAGAAATGTTTATGTTAAATTTAGACTTTCAAACCACATGTTTCCCATTGAAACAGGTCGATGGAGCGATGAGCCACTAGAAAATAGAATATGTCATCTTTGTAACCTGAATGAAATAGCAGATGAATATCATTATTTATTGCGGTGCCCTTTCTTTGCAAAATTAAGAAAAGAAACTTTGCCAGAATATTGTTTAAGATACCCATCTCTTCAAAAATGTTCCCCCTTAATGAATATGAATTATAGGCCTCATCTTGTGAAATTATGCAAACTTGTTAGGTCTCTTATACAGTTCTTCAAAAACCCTATGTATAAAAACCTACGCCATGTTCAATGCATTGCATAGTTTAAATGTCCTCTTATGTCACTGTAAGTGATCTGAGTGAAATAAAACCTACACCATGTTCAATGCATTGCATAGCTTAAATGTTCTCTTATGTCACTGTAAGTGATCTGAGTGAAATAAAGTTGAACTTGAACTTGTCTATTATTGTTATAAACTTTCTATAAGGGGAAGGATGTCACGTGATCTATATAGCCCTACGAAGCCATCTCTCATGTATTGAGTTGTAGTATCCAGTAAAGCTAGTGTACAGTTTATCTATACAAGTCTCTGTTCTTCTTATATGTCCCATCGCTTCTGCGTCTCCTATCGTATACGGCACGTAACACCCCCGTCCCCCCAATTTACAAACAGTGGCTTTTATAATGGAAAAGCAATCTTATTTGTTTTTAGCCAAAAGAACAATAGACGTTTCAAGTTTTAAATACGACAAAGCGCATACCAAAATCATAGATTGAGAGTACGGTAAGTTGACTGTAGCGCCATACTTTTCAAGTTTCAAACTGATGCGGTAAAGCGTTATCAAGTTCATGAGCGGACAACGCATTATACATTGGGAACAAGGTAAATTGGCTTTCAATGAATTGGGACTACAAACACGTTCTCAAGTTACTGAGCAGACAGACAGACTGACAGACGGACGGAGACTATTGCTATATCGTTCCACACCCCCTCAAATTCTTTCTATTTCTTAATTTGCTGAGTAAAAAGGACAAAAAAAATAATAATAATCAATTATTTTTTATTTTCTGGTGGAATCTGAGATTTGAATTTTCTATTTGTTCTAAAACTTCCATGTAATCCATTTTCAATTGCTACTTTAATACTGAGTGGAACCAGTCAGTCAACTTGACTTCATCCAACAATTAACTACAATTGGTTAAAACGGGAATGTAACCAGGTCTAAAGAAACTTGTGGCTTGTGTGATTTCAAGTGAGGTCTACACGAACTTAACAACAGTTAACCAACAACACAATACGTCTAAATATGTTATAGTCAAACATTCTACTTAAATTCAGAAAGGATTACATAAGCCTAACTGCCTTGCACGTTGTGAAAATCAACACTTTTCTCAACCGTTGTTAGAGAATGTAGAGGGTATCATTAAGTTTTTTAAAACTAAGTCACATGACTTAACACCTGGGTAAAAAGTACTATCAGTTGGAAATACTGTTATTTTAGCCAAGAAGGTATTCCCTGTTTTATATCGAAAGACGACGGTTATACACACATTAACAATACGTGTAAATCCGAATATTTTGGTTGATTTGTAAGCAACTTTATTTTATACAGGTAATTTGACAACGACGATCCTGATGAAAGGACCAGTCCAGCTGTTACTAGGCCTTGCCGTCGGTGTAACCTGTGGTCTGATTCTCTGGTATTTGCCACATAGAAACAGTGTAAGTTATTACCTCTCATTCTAACTCTAAACAACTTGAGTATTTCACACTAGTACAAAAAATATTACACTCAAAACTGGGATAAAACAAACATACAGTCATCAGTTTTTTAAAGCTCTTATATTTCTATATCTGCTTTAGGGCAAAGTCGCATCTTATGTTAATAATTCTTCAACAAAAAACTACCGGTACCCAAAAAAAACCTATCACTCAAAGATTTGCACCAAATAGCGCTGTCTTCAAACAACTACAAATCTTAGACTACGTACTTCATGTCTTCCAGTCTACCATCTTCGATGCAAGTACATTGATCTAGTACGAGTAAGAGCAATTTTTAGTTTTACAGTTCGTTTTTTAGACCACCATGATCTCAAATCGCTTTTTGTTCGTGGTCCGTCGTCCATCGTCCGTCGTCCGTCGTCCAGTTATCGCGATTCCAAGAGAACTACTACTCGGATCTTCATCAAATTTTACAGAAATGTTCCCTTTTT
Organism: Lepidochitona cinerea; assembly: GCA_963971465.1. Classification (NCBI taxonomy): domain Eukaryota; kingdom Metazoa; phylum Mollusca; class Polyplacophora; order Chitonida; family Tonicellidae; genus Lepidochitona; species Lepidochitona cinerea. Next base: position 109,975 of record OZ020553.1, on the reverse strand, counting down.
GTTTGCTCACTTGCATATTTAAATCGCCACTGGCGGCCATTTTGTGATTTTTACTTACATAGTTTGTGATCACGGAATCTAGAAAACAGCCAGGCCGATCTTGATGAAATGTTTTTGTGTTAGTTTCCCATATGGTCTAGTTGTGCAGCATCTATTTTTCTGGGCTCATTTGCATATTAAATAGGCCGCTAGGCGACCATTTTGTTTTTCTTCTTTTTATCACTTCTCTCTCTTATGATCGCGATTCCAAGATAACTGCTGGTCGAATCTCCTTTAGATTTCACACACACCTTCCTCCTATGATCTAGCTGTGCAACATTTATTTCTATCCTTTCTATCGGTTGCTAGGCGACCATTTTGTTTTTCTTCTTTTTATCACTTATCACATTATTCTCCTCAAATAATGAGAGGATCTTCTTAAAACTTTTTATGTAGATTAACCCTATGGCCTCCTTGCGTACTATGTACCTTTTTGCTCATTTGCATATTATAATGGCCGATATGCGACCATTTTGTTTTTCTTCTTTTTGTCACATTTCTCTTAATATAATCTAAGGTTATGATTTTCGTAAAAAAATGACTCCTGTTAACCCTACGGCCTTGTTGCACAATACACACTTTTTGCTCATTTGCATATTCGAAATGGCGGCCACTGGTCGTGTTTCTTTTTATCACTGTTCTCCTAAAGTAATGAAATGTTCTTCGTAAACTTTTGTACGCAGGTTAACCCTATGATCTCACTATGATCTTTTTTGCTCATTTGCATATTCAAAATGGCGGCTGGTAGCTGTTTCTCTGATTTTTACCTACATAGTTTGTGATCGCGGAATCAAAAAAACTACAAGGCGGATCTTGACGAAATTTTTTTTTGTGTTGTTTCCCTATATGGTCAAGGTATGTAACATGTATTTTTTCGTCGTTGTTTTTATTTAACCCATTCGGTACTGTTGTCGCCATATGGCGTTAGAACGTAGAGTGCTAGCCTGCTTCATTACCGAAGACATCGTATGGCGACATCAGAAACGTCGGCTAAAACCCCACTGTCGCCGTATGGTTATTTTTTCTTATAACTTCAACTAATTTTGAAAATGAACAAATAAAATCACATGTTGCATCTGTTTGTTGCTTTGGGTTTTGTTTTTTCAATCTTCGAACACGGTAAAATAGGTTTAATTTGCTTTAAAGTAAGCGTAATTCACTGATAACTTCCAACTTTGTCCAAGTTAGAACAGATACAGAACAAGCATACGTAAATAATAAAAAAATGTTAAATTTGACAATAAAAGCTTGTGGAATTCTTTTTATTTACAGCTTCAGATCTTAATATATATTTTCTTTGTCTTCAATATACTGACTGTGAGTGAGATATTTAAATATCTATGATTAAAAAGGTCTAAAATCGGGTGGTGAAATTAGTTTGCGAAAGCGAGTTCCCGCTGTCAATCACGCGGCCCCTACAAATGGATTTTAATAGGCTTTTCAGGCTTTTGGCAATGAGGACGTTATTTGAAGTTTCGGAGTCCAGAGTAGTGAAAAAAGACATTTATCGGAGCTTTATTGAACCTCAGTATGAAATTGCAATCCTCGGGTCATTTTAAAAGGTATAAAAATCGACTCCTTTCAGGTTTCCAAGGGCTAGTATAAGAAATAGTTTATCTTTGCGTGTTGCCAGTCGTTCGAGGTCTCGAATTTGGATTTTAAACACCTACATTTTTTCCAAAAAACTCGTTTTGATTTTAATAGGACACAAGTTTTGATACAAAGAGTCAACAGCTTTTGTCCCAAAATGTCAGCTGTAGGCAATTTGATAGTGGCTGATAACTTTGCTCTCCGAAAACGGAACATTTAGTCGCCACCTTGTATTTCGTGAGTCCGTCCGTGAGTCCATCCGTCATTAATTCTTGTCCTGCCGATGTCTCAGTTAATATTCTGAGGATTGCTCTGACATTTGGCTGGTATATACTCACACTCAAGTAGTGCAATGTTACTTGTTTGAGCATTTATTCAGAGTTTTTGTTCTTTTTTTGTGGCAATGATCACTTTCTGCAGATAATTTTTGTCTTGGTCATATTTCGTTTAATGTTTAGAGGATTACTTTGAAACTTTGCTGGTACATACTCACTGCCAAGCAGTTGTGTCATGTCTCATTTTCCAGTGATGTTGATATTTTAGAGTATTTGTCGTACTTCGTCAAATGTGTTTAGCGTATATAAGCCTCGTCCTAATGGAATTTAGATGTTGTGGGCTTTTGTCTTGGAACAAATTGTTTCTCAACTAATGCAGCACTCAGGACGTAGATTGCAAAATAAGTGGGATGGTTTCATGGCTTCATGTCCAGATCGATCATTAAAGCGGGTGATCGTCATAACTTCAATTGGAACAAATCACCGTTCCGTTGGTAAAAGGATATTGCTACCTCTTTATTAAACTTACACGAGATTACAAAACAATGCATTCGAGCTCATTTTTATTTCGGTTTTCATCCCGGGGTTTCAACAGGAATTAAGTGGGTTTAAAGGCCTATAGGAACGTCTATCTTAGTCCACCGATGTTCTTGCCATAGTTAAAGTGGCATGAGCTGCCACAATGTTGAAATTTTGACGTTAAAACAGAATGTTGATATTATTGGATATTTTTCTCAAGACGTATAATTCAGAAGCTTTCTAGTGCTTCTAGTCCCGAAAATGTACGATAAAGTGTTGTTTTGAACTAACTTTGGCTTATAATGAATGAATGGTCGTCCCGGTTATTTAAATTTTGTTTACTTTTCGAACACGTTTTCGGTTCGTACAGCCTACATACTGTATGGATTTTCCTCATTCTAACGCCAATCTTTTATTTTTTCGATGGCCTTCAAAGCCTCTTACTGTCGTGACGATCCGAAATTATGAAAAAAGTGTGAATTTCGGCAGCTCATGCCACTCATAGTTAAGATGCGTAACCATCGCCAATGTGTTACAAAAGGATTCCAAAAAAGTCTACTGATCAAGGCTAAGCTCCTGTCAGTCGTCAACCTAATGACATATCATAGGTTTGGTTTGTTACAACAATTTATGGGGTATAACGGTCTAAATGATATACCTCTTTTTAATACAATTAGAGACTTGTCTCCATGGTTATTTTAGACAAGAAGATTTTCCCTGTGCCCGTGTGTTTTAGTGATCATACATATAGTAACAAGAGATCGGTGAACTGACCTTGGCGACCACCATAGAACAGTATCAGAAAGTGAGGCTGCTTGTAAAAAGAAGAAAAACAAAAATGACCCGTGGCCGCTATTTTGAATATGCAAATGAACAAAAAAGTGCATAGTCTGTAAGGAGGACATAGGGTGAACATGCGTACAAAATTTTACGAAGATCCTTTCATTACTTTAGGGAAAAGTCATAAAAAGAAGAAAACAAAATAACCAGCGGCCGCCATTTTCAATATGCAAATGAGCAAAAAAGTGCATAGTGCACAGTGAGGCCATATGGTTAACCTGCGTACAAAATGTTATGACGATCCTTTCATTACTTTAGGAGAAAAGTAATAAAAAGAACGAAAATAAAATGGTCACTTAGCGGCCAATTTAATATGCAAATGAGCCCAACAAATATTTCTTTACACAACTAACCCATAGAGGGAACTTGTGTGTGAAATTTAAAGAAGGTTCTCTTGGAATTGCGATCACAAAAGAGAAAAGTCATGAAAAGAAGAAAAACAAACTGGTCGCCTAGCGGCCATTTTTAAATGAAAAAAAGAACGGCCAAAACAATAAATGTTGCACAACTAGACCATATACGGAACGAACACAAAAACATCTCATCAAGATCGGCCTGGTGGTTTTCTAGATTGCGCGATCACAAACTATGTAGGTAAAAATCCCTAAATGACGGCCTGCGGTCATTTTAATATGCAAATAAGAAAAATAAATAGATGTTGCAAAACTAGACCATATGGGGAACCAACACAAAAACATGTCATTAAGATGGGCCGGCGTTTTTCTAGATTCTGCGATCACAAACTATGTAAGTCAAAATCACAAAATGGTCGCCAGCGGCTATCTTATTATGCAATTGGGCGAAAAAGATAAATGTCGCACAACTAGACCATAGGGGAAACGTGGGCGTGAAATTTAAAAGATCCGACCAGTAGTTTCTTTGTAATCGCGACCACACGAGAGAAAAGTGATCAAAAAGGTCGCCTAGCTGGCCATTTTAAATGAAAAAAATTAAAAAAAAATAAATAATAAAAATAGATATTGCACAACTAGACTTTATGGGGAACCAACAAAAAAACGTGTCATCAAGATCGGCCTGGTGGTTTTCTAGATTCCGCGATTACAAACTATGTAGGTAAAATCACAAAATGGTCGCCAGCGGCCATCTTATTATGTAAATGGGCGGAAAAAAATGTTGCACAACTAGGCCATAGAGGGAACCTGACTGTGGAGATGCGACCAGTAGTTTTCTTGGATTCGCGATGTGGTATGCCAATCACAATTTTACCCTAATGCACACGTCTGTTTATTTAGACCATTTTATTTACAGGCGTAAATTATTTTACATCGCGAGTTCAATTCATGGAAAGGGTTTTTTCGTTCTTTTGGTTAAAGTTGTATTCATGTGGGTAATTCAATTCGGCATTTTTTTACATGCAGTGTAATCCCTTCATATCGTATCCGACTTTATGATAGATTTAAGAGAAAAAACAAACAATAAAACTTATCGCCAGTTGCAAGTTCCCAGTGTCACCATGATTAGGCCTATATATAACTGATTGGTCAATCATATGAAAATCAATAATCAGCATTTGAATTTTTTCTTTTTCTTGATTTAACGACGTTCCCAAAATAAATTATGATAAATTAACTCCATTTACTTTTTTAAAAAAAGGTTATAAACATTTGTTAGGAATCCTGTCGACTGTTTTGTGATTTTTAACTACATAGTTTATGACCGCGGAATCTAGAAAAACAACAGACCGATCTTGATGAAATGTTTTTGTGTTGGTTCCCCATCTATTTTTTGTCGTTTTTTCATTTAAAACGGCCGCTAGGCGACCATTTAGTTTTTCTTCTTTTTATAACTTTTCTCTCTTGTAATCGCAATTCCAAGAGAACTGCGGATCGGATCTTCTTTACATTTCTCACGCAGATTCCCCCTATGGTCTAGTTGTGGAACAAATATTTTTTTGGACTCATTTGCATAGTCAAATGGCTACTAGGCGACCATTTTGTTTTTCTTCTTTTTATCCATTTCCTCCTAAAGTAGTGAGAGGATCTTGTGTACGCAGGTTAATCTTATGGTCTTGCTGCGTACGATGCACCTTTTTTGCTCATCTGCATATTAAAATGGCGGCTGCTGGCCATTTTTTTCTTTTTGTTCACTGATTTGTATATTCAAAATGGCGGATCTTGATGATTTTTTTGTTGTCAAGTTATGCAACATGTATTTTCGTCGTTTCTTTTCATTTAAATTAGTCGCCTAGCGACCATTTTCTTTTTCTTCTTTCTATCACTTTTTTCTCTTGTGATCGCGATTCCAAGAAAACTTATGGTCGCATCTTCATTAAATTTCACAGACAGGTTCCCATTGTGGTCTAGTTATGCAGCATATATTATTTCCTTCATTTGCGTATTGAAATGGTCGCATTGATATATTGACCATTATTAGCGTCAAATTTAGTCAAGCAATGTAAGCGTTTGGTGTCGGAAGTAAAATAATAAACACTACGGTTTCTTGAGATACATCATTGATCACACTCATCGTCATGACCGAAGCCAATTTCAATATACCATTGAACGCATTGCCAAATCCAATCCGGGATTTTGCGAAGGGAGATATCAGGAGCACCGCACACTTCATTTCAATATTAGTAAATTGAAATCGAACATCCTCTTCAGTTATACTTGTTGTCGTTATAGGATATTACTTTCTCAAATACATTTTGGCATCCAATAGTTTTTTCATCTTCATCAAAGCGTGTCGTCATGTTTGACAGTACTTCGTCCATAGCTTCATTATCTACTACCTCCTCAGGGTACAAAGAATTTCACACCCCGAATATCATCAGCTCCATAAATTGTATTCCCAGAGATAGTCGTTAACTGATCTATAACTTTAGTATCTTATTTATAGTCGTTAACTGATCTATAACTTTTTTATCTTATTTACATTTTTCCAAACTTAAAGAATTTTGTGTTTTGTGACCATCAACAGTCCATTTAGCCTTTGACCTTTGACTGATATTAGTTTGGTCATAGTTTGTGATGCTAGAAGCCTCTCCAGTTTACATTGTAATTTAAACATAATTTGATTTTTATCCTGTTTGACTTTTCTACCATGGAGTATGGATTATCTTCCATATTTTATACTTGATTGTCCCATCAAACGTCGACCTCATTCTTGTATAGAGTACACAATTGCTCATTTGTAATCGGATTACATACCTTTTTGCAAAATGTTTCATCTCTAAGAAGTAAATTATTACAAACAAAAATTCCCGGCCCCCTTTCATCAGTGCTTACGTGAAACCTTAAAAAGGTTGTGCTATGATCACTCAGTCTATTACGCCTATGATACACAATTTTACGACGCCCTGTATTGTTCACATCCATGTAAAACTTATCTTTTCGCAGTGCAGTTATCGCCAGATGTCCATAAAATGTAGGTATATAACTAAAGTAAAAAAATTATCACGTGATGAATCAGTTTAAAAAATGTCATGTTTAGATCTCCTAAAAATACAGTATGGACATTTTACATTTAAATATATGCATCTTTAAGTTATTGGATTTGGCGCATAGCAATTCGACATATCCTATTCACTACCATTTTATATTTATATAGTTATTCGCAGAATTCTATCATCTTTATCTCCAGTGGGTATACATCTTCTTTTCTTGGAAATGTTACAGAAAAGGAAGGTTTTGTACCGGACTACTTTTCTTTTTGGACTGTGCTTGTTTGGCGCCTTCGCTACTGGCACGGCTAGCTTTTCATCTGCAGGACCACTAGGAGTGATCAGTACAGCTTTAGTTGCCAGACTTAAATGGCGTTTTCAAGGATGGACTGGTGTTAGTGTAAGTGAAAACGACGATGTATACATGTATTACTTTGATTTTTATATAAAAAAAATATGTTTTAAGTTTTATGTTATACAGAGAACAAGTAAAGGGATTTTAATAATACAAATCAAATAGCATATTGTTTTTTGTTAATTTGTTTACAGACAAGTGAAGAACGACTTTTCAAATATTTGAATCACAATCAATGACAAGTTTAAACAGACGTGCCCCGATCGAATCTCGTAAAATGTGTGATGTTCTATCGTTGTCTGTATAAAGCTGAGGTTTCAAGATGGCCATTGGTAACTTTCTCAGTTCCCACGGACCACTGGATAGGAAATTTTATTTGAGGGTTCCAATGTCTGCTTTGTTGTAGTCAAAAGAATCGAGTCGCGCAGTAGAGCCCTTTCTGGCTATGCGTTTGGTCTACTTTTGGCTGTTGGTTTCCTGGCTGTCAGACACAAAACAATAACAGCACGAGATTCCCTAAATAATTCAATAAATGTACATTTTTGGCGGAAAGTCTACTTGCAGTCTCTTATCCCAGATTGATCACTCTGTATTTTCTAATAATCTGAAGGTCAACGGAGATCCAACAAACTTAAGCGATATCTCCCTTTAAGCTGATATCAATGGCTGTTGTTCAACCCGATGGCGATCTTTCTGTTTGTATCTATTCTGGATGGACAATAACACTGAAACAAGGATTTTAAAAATGACTTTATGGCAGAATCGAATTGCGGTCCTTCACCAGAGATTCATTTTTGCTTTTTTGTCTGGTACACAGGAATACGAACATTCATGAAGCACTATGTCAGGTCGTTGCTTTACTGTTCCCACCAACCCCTAATCTCATACGACAAAAAATTCCTGTTCGCTAAAATGTATTATTAGTCATTTGCATGAAAATTCGTGCAGAAAGTTTTCACATGGTTGGCTTTAGTGGGCCACCCTTTTGTAGAGGAAAGAAATTGAAAATAAGAATGGATGATGCACCAAAACAATGTTGCGTTATTTTTTTTAATGATAAAAAATTGACATCTTCACGTAGTTAGTTGTTTTTAACAACACGAGCTTTCGACACCTGTACCGGTGTCTTCTTCAAGTTTTGAATTTAATGTTTCAAAATGTTGACATAAATACTAAAGAAAAGAATATGTAAAGTGGCCAATCATTGAAATTGTTTACAAGAGTAAATATGTTAATAATATTCTTCTAACGTCGGAATCTAGAAAAGAACGACATCAATCAAGAATGACGTAAAACTGTGAACGTTATAATACAAATTGACGTGATAAGTTAAAGAATCGAATTGCGCCACTTCACCAGAGATTTAGTTTTGCTTTTTTCGCCTGGTAAACAGGACCACGAACATTCATGAAGCACTATGTCACCTCGTCGCTTTAATCATGTTTAATGTTTTTGTTTTGTCTAGGACCCCATACCACCGATATTTGCTCACATTTGGAAGATATGTCAGATTATGTTAGCTGGTTTGATCGGTGCACAATTGGATGTCAGAGATCTAGATTGGAAAGTTGTAGGTAATTCTTGTTTTAATTGCTGTTGAAGTTTGGTTTGGAATACGACAAAATAAAATTGATTAATGGTTCGAGCTTGCACAGTGTACTTTAGATTATTCATTTTATGTTTTCATTTTTAAAGCCAACGTGCACTCAGTGAAAATTTGTGTTGTGCCGAATTGTATTCGAATTAGGGAGGGCTTATAGATGGCTTATTGTCATCCGCCACGTAAGTGGAAGGACTGCCCGCTCTTCCTTCCGTCCGTTCCGCTTTGTAGTGAACACAATAGTTTGAGAACCGCTAAATGTAGATCTTAAATTTTTGGTATATAGAGCCACATTAGAGAGAGCTTGGTCAAGTTCGATTTTCGGTCACAGAGGTCATTGAGGTCAAAGTCTGGAATTTGCTTGTGAACGTGATAGCCTAAGAACCGCTAGATGCAGATCTTTCATTTTTGGCATATTATTAGTTATATGACGCCCTTGAGTGGGTATACGGGTAGATATTTGGTGTCTGACATTAGATAAGTTAACTAAAATGCCTTTGGTTGAGTGTATTGATCTAGGTCTAACTGACGTCGCGAAACAAATAAATTCTATTGTTACGTTGCAAATTTATATCGGTTTTCATGATCTTTGAGACAAGCATAGCGTTCAATGCTGACGAAACAACATTCTAAACTTACGTCACAATAGGATTTCGTCTTGACTGAAGAATTCTGTGACGCGCCAAGACCTTCACTCCGTGGCAATAACAGCGCGTGAGATCTTAACTCCGGGGTTATACAGAATCAAATATATACACGGAAAGCACTCCGATGCTGACTCACATTCTGGGCATTTTGACCAATCAAATACCAAGACATTTCTCTCAATGGTGATAAAGAGACACATTACAGAGACCTTGGTCAAGGTTGGTTTTCGGGGATGTCGACCCATATTTTTAGGTCACAGAGGTCATTGAGGTCAAAGTTTGAAGTTTGCTTGTGAACGCTGCTAGATCCCATCCATCCCAATATTGGCTACGTCAATATAAAGTCACTGAACTGGCACGCTTCAGATCTACAGACTGATCTGTCCATGCAGAACCTATCAATAATCGGTGTTAAAGATACCCATGTAGAGACGGCAACAGAGAAACATCACCTTCAAGGTTACACAATCTACCCCAAACCCACACAGCATGGACTTGCACTTTACATGCAAGGACACTCGGGTCATTATTCACATGAAGATTCAAATGTTTTCCAGAGCACTTCCAATGTCCTCCAAGAAACCTCTCCTTGTGGCAGTCACATGCAGACCACCAAACATTGACACACAGGTGTTCATGAGAGACTTAAAATAAATGTTGCTCAAAGTACCTCAAACATTTGACATTATACCGGGTGGAGACTTTAACTTGTAATGATCCTCTCGCAGTTGACCTCTGTGAACAGTTCAACTTCAGACAGTTAATAACTCACCCCACCCATCACCATAGAACTCTCGATCTGATTTTCACCTCACTTGTATGTGCCACATGTGGAGTCTTTCCCCTTCCTTACACAGATCACTGCATCACATGGGCCTCCATATCATTTTGATCAGTGAATACCTTTGTACAATTTGTGGTGAGAAAAAAGGTCACATAATTTTGTATGACAAATAATCATATTAAATATTTTGAATGTTTTATTTCCCATATAATGGAAGAACCAGTCTCCTGAACAATAGCATTCAATACTTACGACTTCTAAATTTCTTACTCTTCTTTCACATCAACACCGCACTAATAGCAAAAATCATTGAGAAGATGAAATTGTTTCTCTCTAAACTAAACATTCAATAACATTAACAGTGGTTACAACTTTCAACTTCCGGGTGTTTTCACACAAACTTTTCCGTACTTGCTCGGAGTGCTGTTGTTTTGTGAATGCCATCATCAGCCATTTCAGATTTCATCTACACTTGTGATCAATTCATCTTACAAACGCGATATCTCGAGAACAATTCATAAACTTATTTTCAAACATTTTTGGCCACGACTATCACCGGATGATCTCTCGGAATTGTTCTCTCCTCTTTCTTCTGTGGACAACTTCGTTCACATATTTAAGACCACACTCCCACAATCATTTAACATTAGATATATGGTGATTATACCCAATGTATAATGAGCAACTAGTTTCCAAACAACATTTATGGACCTGTTAGCTTGTTAATTCTTGTTATTACCGACGATTTCAAACTTCATGAGCGTCGTCTGGTGATGAAATACTTTTGTCCCAAGAATTTGCTTGGATGGACAATACACTGACAGTGTACCATGGCTGAGTAAAACTGGAAAAATAAAATATACTTATTACTTACGCAAAAGTGACACGAGTTATTGAAACAGAATTAGTTTTCTTTCATAATTTTGTTTTTAGGACTGGTCGTTGCTGTGATAATCATTGGCCTGACATTCCGACTACTGACTGCATACATGGTAGTGCAGTGCACCGATCTTAATATTCGGGAACGTTTGTTTGTCATGATTTCATGGATTCCAAAAGCCACAGTTCAGGTGACGTTCCATTTGACATACCATTGTCAACATTATGACAAGATTTTAGACAAATTGGTACAGTGGACACAATCTTGTCATAATTTTTTTTTAAACCTTCTAAAAAAGCTTCATACACCGTTCTATGTTGCGATTTTGATTATAACAAAGTTCTCATGATAAAAAATTAAGACATCACCACGTCCTCAGTTGTTTTTGATTTTTTTTTTGTTTTTTTGGGTTTTTTTTATCATTAGTATGGAACCCACGTTTAAAGAGAGTTTCAAACATTTCTAACAAAGTTCTCATCAGGTTTTCAACAGGAACTCTGTTGTTTAAAATATTTCGCTTTTTTATCCCTCAGTCTTTCAGGCTAAGGGGTATTGTAATGGGTATGTACGTCTGGTCGGCCGTCTGGCCGACCGGACTTCTGTCAACAATTATTTGTCCGGGCTGTATCTCCCTTACCATTTTGCTAGGATACCAAATATGTGCACTGTCATGTTTATTCCGCGTTATACGATTCTGTTGCACAGTTATGGCCCTTTGAAATTTTATCAACTACCAGCCAGCAGACATAAAACCTTGTGTTCATGAAACATACTACTCTTACCATAAAGCTGTATGGATGGCTGTTCGCTTGAAACAATAATACAGTAAGATACAAATGTGCTCAATTCTTGTTCGAACTCACATGTACTTGCTGTTGACTTACTGATATCCAGTACTACCAAATAATATATATATATATATATACTTACGTTCTCTCTATTTTCTCAAACCATCATCAACAGTGAACCGTAAAACTTGAAATTCTATCTATAAGTGAAATAAACTGGAGTGCGGCGTAAAACGACAATACGTCTATCCATGTAATCCTATTTGAAACATGGCTTACGCGCATTTTGCCATAGATAACATAAATTTCAGAGGATTTTGAGGAAAATATACTTCGTACTAAAAGATTAAAAGATTTGATTTTGAAAGTTGCATGACATGTCTACCTTGAATATGGTCCTAGCACTCTCTTTCATTCAAGTTTTATTCAGATGTGACACGATACATTTGATAAATAAGAGGTAACTCTCAGTTAGTATTTGACTGACAGTTGTAATACTCACAGTAAATATCCCTAGTTTCCCATACCTACTTCATGTAGTATGAAATACTATTCACCAGAATTCAGTGGTAATTGTCAACCTGATAACTACTGGACATATTTGGCTGAGGGGTCAAAGCACCTTTTAGGTGCTGCCTTTTATTTATCAAATTTTCTGAACTGCAACACTCGTATTTTATAGCATTTGATACCTTTCTAACATGTAATTCCCTCATATTATTCTAAAATACAGTCCACCATTATGTCTATCAAGGTGTAGTTCTGTGTTTTGTAGCCTGCGTTGGGTTGTCTTGGGCCAGTCCAGTGCACGTTGATTATTTTGCAGAGTGTGTTAGCTCGTCTTCGGCCAGTCCCATGCACGTAAATTGAAAATATATATTGAAAATTATATTCTTTTCATGAACGTTTGTCCTACCGTTGAGAAAATAATAGCATTTTGATAGAAATTATTTCATCCCAGACAAATTGCTACCGTTGACAGTCTTATCCTAGACATTCTATGTAACACACGCAGTCTTGCTCTAGGTCTTGCTCTAGGTGAATTCGTGCCACAGCAGGCACATTCTTCTTCAATGCAATCCTTTACTCTATGTATGTCTAATACGGGGCGGAACAGTAGACACAGCCTAATCCTAGGCGAACCTTTGCAGTAGGCACATTCTTCTTCAATGTAATCCTTTACTCTATGTATGTCTAATACGGGGCGGAACAGTAGACACAGCCTAATCCTGGGCGAACCTTTGCAGTAGGCACATTCTTCTTCAATGCAATCCTTTACTCTATGTATGTCTAATACGGAGCAAAACAGTAGACACAGCCTAATCCTGGGCGAACCTTTGCAGTAGGCACATTCTTCTTCAATGTAATCCTTTACTCTATGTATGTCTAATACGGAGCAAAACAGTAGACACAGCCTAATCCTAGGCGAACCTTTGCAGTAGGCACATTCTTCTTCAATGTAATCCTTTACTCTATGTATGTCTAATACGGAGCAAAACAGTAGACACAGCCTAATCCTAGGCGAACCTTTGCAGTAGGCACATTCTTCTTCAATGCAATCCTTTATTACAATCCTTTACTCTATGTATGTCTAAGGGAGTGTCCCCAGTTATCGTTCGTTTGCTAACCGTTTGATTTAGAAAAAACGCACGCTAGAAAAAAACGGTAGGTGTTGCCAGCGGTCGTTTTGTCTTCAGTCGATCGATAGCTACCCCATGTGGTGAAAACGCTCACTGCCTGTGACCAGATCTCAATAACATAACCTCTGCAGCAGGTCTGGATTAAAGGCCCAGTTTGACAACAACCAGTCAAGCTCTAATCAACTTTCTGCTGACTTGACTACAGTTGACCAACTGGTTTTGTATGAGTACTGTTCTAGTGACCAATGTGGACAAATATTTAAAGTGTTCTTTTTAAGAACAATTAAATTTTGTTATCTCGGATAAACTTTTAAATTTACTTTGTCAAATCAAATTTTTCGAAAGTATTCTCATGTATTTAGATCTCAACACACTAAACGTTTTTCAGCTTCGAGTTCCAAACCTAACTTAAACATATTTATCTGTCATTTTTATATTTACTGAATTAAAGAACTATCAAAGTATTATATTTTGTTTCAGGGCAGTTCTTAACTACAGATAGAATATCTTCTTCTTTGCGAAGAAACCGGGTGTCATTACCGGAAGTTTTGCTACTGAACTTACAAATGTTGGAAAAATAAAAATTTAAACCGTTGACTTTTCATTCATTGTCTGTGTGCGTTTATTTAAAAATACAACCTCCCTCCCAATTCAGATTTGTCCCACTAAACGCCCATCTTCATTGACAAAATTGATTTTCCTCGGTATTAACAATATGTTTTCATCCAAATTCTCACTTTTCTTTCAGCGGTAGATCTACTATAAAAGGTGATAAATAGCGAACGTGTTAAATGTGCATGGCATAAGAAAACAAATGTTAGACACAGTCAAAGAAACATTTTCAATATCTTTTATGATTGCCACACGAGAAACCAACCTTGAACAATGAAGAAATGTAAATCCAGTGAATTCATCTTCCCAGTTCTTTCATTATTAAATCCACATGAACTGGCTTGCGTTGTTAAATTTATTTCTGATGATTAGTGTAAAACTTGTAAATTATCAAGCTAACTGCCAACTTCCGAAACACGTATGTAGCTTTATTCCTTTAGGTCTTTAATATACGGTTCAAACTGTTAAATGAAAATAAACAAGAACTAATTATATGATTGCACGGCGGTAAGAGAGTGTGTGAAACAAAATACAGTTTACGTATGTATGAGACATCCTTATGATATCCAGCTATAGTTCGTGGTTAAACTGTATTAAGTGTCACACACTTGCTTATTGACGAGTAGAAGTATACAACAACGACACAAAACATTCAAAATTAATGATACACAGTAAATCATATACTTACAAAAATCTTGGCAGCTCTTGAAACAAGTAAATTCATAGTTGGGGACTAACAAATATCTGGGTTACCCACTAGCTAAAAATCTCTATAAAACGAAGGTAAATACTGTCATAAAACTCTCAATTCTACATTATTCTATGGTCCCATCTTTCCCTGTTTTGAACATCCCCAAAAAACCCATCTGAAGCAAACATGGAACGGACTTGCAAAAAAAAAAACAAAACAAAAAAAAAAACAAAAAACAAAAACAAACACTAACAAAAATTAAACATTTAAAATCTACACAAATGGTCACTATACAAACGTGAAAGGTATTTTTTTTTTATTTTTTTTTTTTTTTTTGACAAAAAAAAAAAAAATAAATAAATAAAATATATACATACATACATACATACATACGCACATACATGTAAACACATATTATCTTTTAAATGGAAAACTTGAGGAGAAAGAAAAACATAAAACCGAGTACATAGAAAGTTAATGGTTGTCAAAAAAAATCAATTTAAAAACTGTATTAAAGTTTGTTTTTTTTTTCATGATTGAATCAAGCGGAAATGAGTTCCAGTAGGCACAGTTTGTGAATAGGGCGAACGAGCACAGATCCTTTTGTTAAAACTTCAACACAGCGAACTAAACCATCCTGTCCAGGATGTGTCTTGATAACTCTACCCAGGGGCCAATATCCTCTTGGGGTGTTTTCTTGAAGAACAAGCACAATGTCTCCCTTACACAAATTCCTGCGGGTCTTGAACCATTTTTGTCTAAGTTGAATTAATGGCAAGTATTCTTTCAACCATCGTTTCCAGAAGACAATACTAAGCTGCTGTACGTGTCGCCATTGCTTTCTATAGCGATCTTCCAATGAGAAAATCCCCGTAGGTAGAGAAGGTACTCCCTTAAGCATAAGTAGGTGGTTTGGTGTCAAGGGTTCTGGATCATTTGGATCGTCTGACACAACTGTTATCGGGCGACTATTTACTATCCCCTCAACTTCACAAAACAGTGTGTGTAAGCCATCGTCATCTAACCCAGACTCGTTAGTTAACATAGCTTTTAACACCTTCTTTACTGTGCGGATTTGTCTTTCCCACGATCCTCCCATATGCGAAGCGTAAGGCGGATTGAATATCCATTCAACTTCTCTTTGTCTCAAATGTTCCGAAATAACTGACTGGTTCCATTCTTTAATACCTTCTCTCAGTTCCCGTTCACCTGCAGAAAAATTTGACCCATTGTCTGAACGAATTCGCTTCGGCCTTCCTCTTCGACTCTCAAATCTTTTCAAAGCATTGATGAATGCGTCGGTATTCAAGCTATCAAGTTTTTCAATGTGTATGGCTCGTATTGCAAGGCAAGTGAAGAGGCAGCCATAACGTTTAACGTGACTCCGGCCTCTCTTGACAAGAATTGGTCCAAAGCAGTCTAAACCAACATTAGTGAAAGGGCCTTGATCCGGAGTAACTCGATCGTTGGGCAAGTCCGACATTCTCTGTGTTTCAAGTCGTTTCATTCGCCGCTGACATGATACACAACCTCTTAACACTTTGTTAACTTGTCTTCGGATCTTAACAATCCAAAATCGTTGTCTAATATTAGCTATGGTATGCTCCTTTCCAGAATGACCTACTGTTTCGTGATAGTGACGAATGACAAGATCTCCAACTAAATGGTTTTTGGGAATAATCATTTGGTGCTTACTTTCCTGTGGTAGATTTGACTTTCTCAATCGTCCGCCCACACATAGGACACCATCAGTATCAATCACAGGTTCCAAACGAAATAACACACTGTTTGCTGAAAGTGATGTTTTAATTTTAGATAGTTGTTTCAGTTCCTGTTTAAATTCTTTTTCTTGGATAAGTTTTACAATCTGAACTTCAGCTTTCTGAAGCTCCAGAACAGACAATTTAACTGGGTAGCATGTTGTGATCTTTTTTCTTGTGTTCAAGAGGTAATATCTCAGTCTAAGAATCCAGCCAACAGCCCTTTTTAGACGATACCATGATGAAAAACTAACTAACAACGTCTTTATGGGATCGACTAATTGCGTTTGAGACACTTGACACACCTTTACATCCCGTTTAATTTCCATATCCCAGATGGTGGAGAGCTGATGTAAGTGGGGTTGTTCCCGCCACTGGGACTGTGCTACAGAAAGAAATGCTGGTCCATGGGTCCATCTTGTGTTAGTAAGAAGTTTATCTGCGGTTAATCCTCTAGATGCATCATCAGCCGGGTTATGACTTGATTCCACATATTTCCATTGAGTAGGTTCTGTTGTATTCAATATTTGACTCACCCTATTGGCTACAAATGTTTGAAATCGTTTGTCTGTGCTGTTGAGATATCTTAAGACTATTTCGCTGTCTGTCCAAAATGTGGAACTTTCAAACACAAGACTGAGTTCTCTTCTCAAAACGCGATCCATTTGAGAAGCCAAAACGGCTGCCATTAACTCAAGTCGTGGAATAGTTACAGTTTTTATGGGTGTTAATCTAGATTTAGCCATTACCAGAGTACAATATACTTTGCCGTTTCCATCGTCGAACCTGACGTAACTGGCTACGCCATAACCATCAACACAAGCGTCACAAAAGTGATGTAACTGAATTGTTCTTAGTTCGTTGAAAGTATTCGGGAGTATACAGCGAGGTACCCAAAAGTTCTGCAGTTTTTGTAAATCTCTTAACCAGTTAGTCCAGCTTGACAAATTATTAGGCTCCAAGGTACTGTCCCATGATTTGCCTCTCTTAGTTTCAGCTTGAAAGATAAATTTAGCTAGAAGTACAAATGGACTGACGAAACCTAAGGGATCATATATGGAACTCATAATGCTGAGAAGGCCCCTTCTAGTGAATGGACGATCCTTGGAAAAAATACGATACCCTAGTCTATCCGTGTGTGTGTCCCATTGAATGCCCAGTGCCCTTTCAACGGGTAGAGGACAAGTCTCAAGATCTAGATCTTTCACATCATTAGCCCGGTTTTCTAAAGGGACAGATCCAAGAACTGACTTGTCGTTGCTGATCCACTTTTTTAGCTGGAATCCACCTTTATTCAATGTGTCTGATAGGTCTTTGATTAATTGAATTGCACTTTGGGTAGTAGAGACGGATTTTAAACAGTCGTCAACGTAAAAGTTTTTGTGAATGGTTTCTTTAACGACACATAGATGATGCTCTGTTTCGTCACTCACAACAAGTTTCAGTGCATAATTAGCACAACTAGGGCTCCAAATGCCTCCAAACAAATGTACAGTCATCCTATAAATTTGAACTTTATCATTAGGATCACAGTTTTTCCACCACAGAAACCTGAGAACGTCACGATCAGATGGATTTACCTTAACTTGGTGAAACATCGACTCAACGTCGCCCATGACGGCGACTCTATCTTCACGAAATCTAAGAAGCACTCCTAGTAACTTATTAGATAAATCCGGCCCCTGTAAGACAACATCATTGAGAGATACACCTCCATATCTGGCAGCACAATCAAATACTACTCGCAGTTTTTCAGGTTTATTTATGTTAGTAACGCCATGATGAGGCAAATACCATATTTTTCCAAACCTATCAGGGGAGTTAATCTCATCTTCTGGCACAATTTCGGCATATCCCTTTGTTATCAAATCTTTTATCTCTAAACAGTATTTCTCAAATTTACTTTTGTCTTTTAATAATTTCCTTGACAATGCATTCAATCGGACTTCAGCAGCTGTGTAATTATTTGGCAAGCATGGTTCTACATTTTTAAAGGGGATCTTAATTTCATAGTGTCCGTTTACCTGTTTGGTTGTCGAATCCCACAACTTAATAACTCGTTTGTCATTACGAGATAAAGCCTTCTCTTCATCATCTGTAGCTGGACAAAAATCCAGCTTCCAAAAATTCTCTACCTGTTTATTCAACTGGTCGTCTGATTGCACAAAATAAGCAGCGGTGTTCTTTGGTTTATCGGAATGAATAGGACCATTCAAAGACCAGCCAAGTATTGTTTTAACAGCATACGGATCACCAGTCTTGCCGCGTCTGACTTCTGTTGGGATTAATGCCTCTGGAACATCTTGGCCTATAATGAGTGTCACTTTAGAATCGGTATGAGGAGGGAATTCAACATCATCTAAATGAGACCATTGTCTAATATCTGATAGTGTTGCAAAATTGTCATTCAGCGAAGGAAAGTTATAAGTAGCGAACACCCTAGGCAATTCTATTGTTCGTCTTCCGCTTATATCCGTCAGCTCTAGTGAAGCAGCTAGTACCTCACTTGAACTATTTTCCTTCTCTAAAGTAGTAAGTGATAAATATGTTCTTTTACCAATTATGCCCAGACTTTGTAACAGATCTCTTGAACAAAACGTGTTTGTGCTTCCAGAATCTAAGAGTGCATATGTTTGGAAAAGTGTGCTATCAGCAGATTTAACTAAGACAGGTACCACTGGTAGAGCAACATTCACAGCACTTGGAGCATTTGCCTGAACTGTTGTTCCGTGTAACTGTATATGAGCACTTCGTGCTGTTTCTGTGCAATTGTTAGAGGATGGACTAATTTCAAGGCATTCATGAATCAATTTAGAATGAAATTTATTACACCCGTTGACATTGCATCTACTGTCCTTAGTACATTGCTTGGAAAAATGTTTGGAAGAGAAACAATTATAACACAAACCCTTTTCAACTATGAGATCAAATTTCTTCTGTGTAGAAAATTTCCGGAAATTATCACATTTTATCAAAGGATGGTTTTCAGAGCAAAGGTGACAAGAAATCAAAAACTGACTCTCACCAGAAACTTGTACATTAAAAATATTACCACTTGGTTTCAGTGCTGTGGATCGGTTCCTTTGAAAACCGGATTCAGAGTTAACATTAAGTGATAATTTTCCAAACACAGGATCAGTGGCTTCCTGTGCAGCTATTTCAATAAAATTGAGAAGCTGTATGATATCCGGATATATCCCTTGTTCTCTTAGGCAACGGACAGCATTTTTTCTCCACTGGCCTTGAAGAAACCCTGGTAATTTTCCGACTATTTGTACCATGCGAATTTGATTGTCTACTTCAGTCAAGCGCCCCATAGCACTCAATGTCAAAATACAACTTTTTATGACCATCGAATGTCGAGGAACCTATACGTGTTTTTTGTTGAAATGGAAATGATTGATTAATGTCAGTTGGGTTCAAGTCTGAAACAGCAGGAACATGCTTGCACAGATTATCCATTGTGTTTTTTAGATCAGATAACATTTGACGTTGTTGTTGTATAGATTGTAATATGGCGGACCTCTCATTAAGTGGGTCAGTATCTTCTGCCTTATCACAAAAATTCCCTTGATCGCGCTCAGTTGATGTTACTAAATGTTTGTGGGTGGGTATTGGTTCATTTTTATTAGTTGATATAATGCTGTCCTTTTGAGGAAATTTTACATCCACTTTCTCTAACATACTTATTTTTGAGCAATTATAAACTTCTTCTTCTGCCTCTGTCGCCTTTATCTGACCTTCTAACATTATTCTTTCAGTTTCTTGTTCAATTTGTAATTTTCTTAATCTTAATTCTTGTGTCTTTATTAGACTTTCCTTCTTGGCTAATAATGCTGCTTTGTGGGCCTTTGTTTTTAATTTTAAAGAACTTGTTGAGCTGGATGTTTTACTTCTTCCTGATTGGCTAACAGAGTCTTGTGGGTTTATACTATCGGCAACCGTAGATGGTGGTAGGTTTTGTCTGACTTCTGTCCATTTTTGGACATCTCTTTCTGTTTGTTTACAATCGTCTATGATCATTTTAAGATAAAGTTCAGCAGACTGAATTTCCCCCTCGTCATGGCTAGCGAGGTTAGTATACTGGCAGTGGATTCTGTTTAGTTCATTTAAGGTTTCCGT
The DNA here is from genome assembly GCA_963971465.1 of Lepidochitona cinerea. Classification (NCBI taxonomy): domain Eukaryota; kingdom Metazoa; phylum Mollusca; class Polyplacophora; order Chitonida; family Tonicellidae; genus Lepidochitona; species Lepidochitona cinerea. Next base: position 89,430 of record OZ020553.1, on the reverse strand, counting down.
TATTTGATCAAGTCTACATTGTACCTCATCAATGTCTGCATTAGTTATCATTAACTCTCTAATTTCTCTGCGTTTTATAGTAATGGAAGCCTTGAAACCTCCTCTTTCCTGACGAAGTTTACGTAGGGAGGTTGCCAAATCATTATTCTCATCAAGGATCAGACTGCTATCCATGTCTATTGCAATACTGTTAACTGTGCTCTCTAAGACTCTAGGATCAGATTTTTTTTGAACTTGTGTAAAACTTGTAAATTATCAAGCTAACTGCCAACTTCCGAAACACGTATGTAGCTTTATTCCTTTAGGTCTTTAATATACGGTTCAAACTGTTAAATGAAAATAAACAAGAACTAATTATATGATTGCACGGCGGTAAGAGAGTGTGTGAAACAAAATACAGTTTACGTATGTATGAGACATCCTTATGATATCCAGCTATAGTTCGTGGTTAAACTGTATTAAGTGTCACACACTTGCTTATTCACGAGTAGAAGTATACAACAACGACACAAAACATTCAAAATTAATGATACACAGTAAATCATATACTTACAAAAATCTTGGCAGCTCTTGAAACAAGTAAATTCATAGTTGGGGACTAACAAATATCTGGGTTACCCACTAGCTAAAAATCTCTATAAAACGAAGGTAAATACTGTCATAAAACTCTCAATTCTACATTATTCTATGGTCCCATCTTTCCCTGTTTTGAACATCCCCAAAAAACCCATCTGAAGCAAACATGGAACGGACTTGCAAAAAAAAACAAAACAAAAAAAAAAACAAAAAACAAAAACAAACACGAAAAACGGATTCTAAACTTTACAATTAGTCCATTCTTTCAGTAAAGCAGTTTTATATATGTCTTTAAAGGGTAATCTAACGGTTTGATTCGCCATTTATGTGATACAGTATAGTTTAAACCCTCGGAGGCTCAATTATATGCACACTAGTCAACGTGATCAACAAGTCTGGTTGAGTCCATCTCCAACCATTCTGTAGGGTGAAGAGTTTTGAAAGTTTTTATTTGGGATCTACTTACTGTACATCAACAAGAAATATATTCATTATTGAGTAAGAATCGACTTTAGTAGATTTGAAATTATTTTCCAAATATATACACTCGACTGTTTCGACGGTAACAGTTACATTCCCATTATAACAGTATCACTATCACCCCTATTTAAATTTGTTAGACTTTGCTTGATAAGACCTAACTGACAGTTGTCATAATAAAGTAAAGTGAGCAATCCGAAGAAAGACACGTAAGACATATTAACTCAATATTTCGGTTTATTCTCAAACCATCATCAGAAGTAGTGATACAATGAAAATAAAGGTATATATAGGCAGTAGAAAAGGATTTAAAACAACACATGTAGGGTAATGAGACGATTAAAGGTTATGTTCAGGTTACATGATACAGTTTCCTTTCCCATTTGCGGTAATTGGTACGAATAACCGCAAAACAGACTAAATAACACTCAGGAGATTTTTTCGAAACTGCAATTCCATATAACAAAAGGGTGTACATGAAATCACGTGTCGTTCTGAAATGAGAACAAACAAATGATTATAGCAAAATAAACAAAAAAAGATGTTACAATATTGACTATTCTCAGTAACATGAAATAGCGAGAGTTTACACTATTTTTCTTATGTCATAGTTCTTAGAGTTTATTTTACCTTTGCAACTAAAATCAAATATAGGTTAGTATCAAATCAAAATTAGAAATTCTGTGTTTAAGCATTACTTTACTTCGCTGTATGGGTAAATCTACGGGTGTATCATACGTTGTTCACATTTCGCTAGTTATAAGAAATTTATTTCCGTGAAAATTATCATTTAACTGAGTTTGTGAACAGTGTGAAACTTTAAACAGTAAACAAAGTAATATCTACTTGAAGAGTAGATCTCCTAAGCATAAAACTTGATAAGCAATCGGTAAAGATATAACAATAATTTGCCCTTCTAAACTTCGAATTGAAGGATCTCAAGCTTGCATCATCTCGAAGCGTCTGCTATAAGGACAAGCTTTCATAACAGTTATAACTCTAATGGTCAAAGGGAGAAAACTCGTGACATCATTCATTTATCTAAAAGTGGCATTTATACAATTTACAACAGTAATGTTAACGTTTTGATTTGTGGCTAATTACCTAATTCTCGTCTCCTTACCATTTTCAAATAGATCAACACATGAGAAATCCTTTACAACCAAATAAAGTTGACATAGTGCATGTCGGTTTCAAGCTACACACAATTTAACATGGGTACCGCCATTTTGACAGTTTTACTCTTACTTATTCTTAGCCAGACTTTGGTATTTTCAAAATTGGGTGAACATTAAAAAAACACACACAAAAATCTGTTATCAGGCATTGATTGAAAGCTTAAAGTATGTACAGTAGACCTGCGTTAGTTTCAATCCAATATTCAAATAACCCAGATACCAAACTATCATTATGTAAGCCACCTCCTAGCTCCAGCATACCCGAAGTCAATTTTCATTGGCTGAGAAAACACAAACTGGGTGTTGTGACCTATAGCAAGAAGATTAAGGAAGAACAGCATGGTGTTAAAATCATACTTTGTAAACACAAGAACATACACACACGAACACAAACACAGTACTTTACAGGTAGTTAGAAGCCGATGTTATTCAGGCAACATATTACACATGACTCAGTCAGTCCCTATCCTCAGCAGACCACACCTGTACACTGGCCCGTATTCAAGGGAGGTAATTTAAGTTAACAAATCTCCCAATTTCTATTTTTTTTAAAGTTATCACAGTAAATTGTATAAAGACATCATTTGAAAAATGGAAAGACAATAATGCAATTTTATACGATTTAAACCACAACCCATTTTAACACGAAAGTAAAAACAAAAACAATTTTAAAATGTACAAAATAAAAACAGCAAATGTGGGTCGTAGAAAAATATCACAGTAAATCTCACAAGCAAAATTTCATTAAAATGTAGCATAGTGCGTTCAATTGATTATATTGGATTTACAGTTCCCTCAGACAAAGCTTGCAGTAAGTAAGCAGTAGATGCCCCTCGTTTTATCAAACAGTCTGATAGCTGTTTAGAACTCTCTACCCAAACAACAGAATTTATCTCCCCCTTATCTAACATTTGTTTTATAGTGGCAATATCAATGCGAAGCCTTTTTCACTCACTGATTTAGTTGAGTGAATATTCTCGTGTAAGGAACGGTTATCTGTAAAGCAATCGATGGGGATAAGGTTGATTTTAGATTTACCGTAAAGGATTTCACTAAGTAGGCAGCCTAAATAGTACTCCAAATGTTCATAACAGAGATCCGGTCTACTTTGAGTGGCTACCCAATTAACCTGCCCAACAATGCTACGAAGTCGACTTGTTTCTTCTATATTCAGGTCAGCTTGTTTCTGTTGTGCTCTGTCAGTTTTAATTGGTACAGGCTGTACATCATTAATATTAGATTTCTGTTCTAGGACTATTTCACCGTTATCGGTAGATTCTATCCCTAATCCAATATATTTAAACTTTACCTCTGCCCGACTGCCAATACAGAATTTGTCTTTAATATTACTCACTACAGTTTGAAAATGTTCAGTTCCTGAGCATATAAAGTCATCTACATGTACAAGAAACATACCTTGTAATTCATTGTCAACATGCCAATAAAACATAGAGGGGTCAAGTTCAGATTGTTTGAAACCCAGTTTTAACAGTTCATTCCTAACAGTAAAATACCACGCCCTTGACGCATCACTTAAACCGTATACACACATTTTAAGCTTCCATAGTCTCCCATTACATTTAGCTTCTACAGGTGGTTTGATGAAGAGCTCTCGATCAATTGAATCTCCCTGGAGAAATGCATACTTTATATCTATAGTTTTACATTTCCATCCAAAATTTGATGACAGAGTCAAAAAGACTTTTAAAGTATCTTTCCCAATAGTAGGAGAATCAGATTGAATCGTTTGCTCTTCCTCAAATCCACGAGCAACAAGACGTGCTTTACACACAGTTTCATCATTAATTTGTTTGTCAGTGATAACCCATCTAGTCGAGACAAAAGTCTGACCACAGTCTTCTACTTCATCATAAACTTCAAAATGATTCCAATTTTCTAATTCGTGTAACTTTGCCTTCAAAACAGTGTTATCATCTGGGTAAATGTTTTCATTACATACAACATTAGCTACCTTATCACGGTCTACTTCATTACCCCCAGTATCAGTGTTTTCATTTTTTTTATCTCCCATTGTTCAACTTCTCTATCAAAATCTACAGCTTTTACAAAATTGCCCCCTATTTCCTTAACATTAAATCTATGAGGATATTTGCCTGTGGCTTTTCCACCTTTACTGATGACTTCAGAATTTATCCAATCTGTACCGTCTTTAGGTAAATAACGGATTATGCTCTTTACTTTAGGAAATTCAGAAAGTTTCACAGGCTGTGTACTGGAATCTAAAGAGGGAGTACGTAGTAAAACAGAGTTATCCACAGTCTGACATTTCTCCCCTTGTTTTTTGTTGAAAACACAATCCTCTTCGTTATCTGTCTCCAGTGAAATGTTTTCGTTATTATGTTCAAAATTATTGACAGTCTGTTCTTTAACTTCCTTCATTGTGTTGTCACCTGATTTAAACTCATAACCCAGCAGTAAAAGTCTTGAAGGATGTACCCTTACATAAAGACTTCCATGACGAACAAAAACAACCTTACCGTCCTGCCCAAGCACTTTCCCGGGACCTTTCCATTGGTTATCCCGTAAATAGTACACTTTATCTCCAGTTTGGTACACTACACCTGTAGGCCTGATTTGATGTCTCAGCGCCCTTCTTATTCTCTCAGAGGATTCAGCTTGAATATATGCCCTTCGTCCTGTGTGAAGAGCATTAACATGTTTAGCAAAATTATCACAAATTGTTGTCCCTTCTAATGCTGGGGGCTTGTCTACAAGAACAGAAGGTAAGTTTGGATTATTGCCAAATACAAGTTGGTAAGGGCTCTATCTATGTACCATTTGGAGGCAGTTTTTGGTGTTTATGCCCCTTACTAATGCGACTGCTATATCAATATCAGGATGATCGTTAAGAATTTAGCCACGCTAATTTTAGCCATGCTACTACAGCATGGTTTCTCTCGCACAGTCCGTTTTGCCATGGGCTGAAACCAGCAGATTTCCATACTTCTATGTTGAGGTTTTCTGCCATATCTCTGTAAAATTCATTGGCAAATTCACCGCCATTGTCAGCTAAAAACCTTTTTGGGCCCCCATCCCATTGTCAATCCACAATGTCATTACCTTGTTTATAATTGTTTCTGGTTTCTTGTCTTTTATTACAGCTGCTAAGCTGAATCTAGTTGCAAGATCTATTAAATGAAGAAAATAAAGTCCGTTTTTCCATACCTTAAGATCCATGGCAACAACTTCGTTAAACTCTCGAGCAAGAGGCAACCCAACAACAGGGCGGGGGGGGGGGGGGTCTTTTTGTACCTTTTACATATATCACAGCTGGAGGTAATCTCTTCCACAATCTGTTTCACTTGTTCATTTTGGATACCTGCATCATGTAATAAAAATAATAGACGCCGACAAGACGGATGAGCAAATTGTTTATGCAGTTTATTTTGATCGGTTCATGTCAGTGATTGTATAGAGAACATGAAATGATTCAGTCACCGCCATGGCAGAATCCTGTAATGGAACACAGTAGTGACCGGAAGAAGTACACTGTAGATCAACAATGTTGCTAAAAATAGACGCTTGGTCATTTTCTAAATCCAAAACGACTTTGGCAGCTTCCATGGAAGGTTTTCCTAACAGCAAAGGGATGTCACTGTTTACGACATCTGTGATTATTTTGCATTCAACACCAGCAATCTCACATGGTAAAGTTATCTTCTCCTTAGATTTGAGCAACCTCCCCCCACCAAATTTGAAAACATTATCCCTCTTACTTTTCACAACATTTTCTAATTGGTCATTTCTTAAAGTGTCTATATAACAGTTCACCCATTTTCACCTGCAACATTAGAGCTGCATGCACTGTCAAGGACAGCACAATTCATTGATTCACTTCCAGTAAAAAGCACAAATTCCTCACTTCTGAAATTTTGTCTTTTTGCAAGGTTTTCATAGGGTTAGGGTTAGGGTTAGGGTTTCATGCACTGTCAAGGACAGCACAATTCATTGATTCACTCACAAGTACAGACATTTCATTAAAGTCGCTTCCAGTAAAAAGCACAAATTCCTCACTTCTGAAATTTTGTCTTTTTGCAAGGTTTTCATAAGAATCGGGACAGTTTCTTGCAAAGTGATATATCGATTCACAAATATTACATTTTAAAATATTACCGTCTGAATCATAAGGGTTGGGGGTCCGCTTTCTAAATTGATATGTAGCTTTTTGTCTTGTCCATATTGGTTTACCATGTTTCCCCTGTTTCTTGGAAAACCATAGTTGCGTCCACCAAACTGTCTTCGCCTTGCGTTTCTACCTCTCCGCGAACCATTTCCCCCTGTATAATACACTTCCTGTTCTTCTGTAATGAAAGCTGGTTCAACCTTTATAGAATTCAGTTTATCACATTCAGTAGTTGACATAGATTGTTTTCCAAAAAATTTCTTTAGAGATTGACTCATCTGTATAAACAACGTTGAAGATTCCTTATAATTTACTCCAGTTAGTACAAGCTGTCTATCTTTGTGATCTAACTTAACTCCATCTAATAATTTAAAGGCCAAAACTGGTTCTGGTAGAGTCATGTTATATTTTTTAGTCCTATTGTATGATTTCTCAAACTCGGTAACGTTCCATGGAGACTACTTCATTTCTTTTATAGCGATCAAAATCTGTATAACATTCGTAAGCTGAAGACAATTCGTCCTTTTTATAAATGGCATCCAGGAAACGAATCAATATTGTAACACCACCATCTGTATTTAATTGATCTACGCCTAATTCACTAAAAACTTTATCTCTGACTGAGCCTTCATTTTCTGGCAAAGTAAGGGCAATCGCCGAAGCCTGCTTTTTAATATCAAGTTCAGTTACAGTTTGCCATACCTTGATTTCATCAACCCATCTGCTGTAAGGTTTTGTCTCCGAAAACTGGGGAGGAGTTCGATAGTTACCAGTCGCCATGTTTTCTCACCTTGCCGTTTTCACCCGTTCACCTTGATATCTGATAACGTAAAACTCCTCTCTATTCTCTCCTACCAGTTTGATGTTCTTTAAAACACTATTAATTTACTTTGAACCACGCCTGCTACCATTTTAAAATCATACTTTGTAATCACAAGAACACACGAACACAAACACAGTACTTTACAGGTAGTTAAAAGCCGATGTTATTCAGGCAACATTTTACACATGACTGAGTCAGTCCCTGCCCTCAGCAGACCACATCTGTACACTCGCCCGTATTCAAGGGAGGTAATTTAAGTTAACACATGGGGCATACAGGTGGCAGGTAATAAACATGGCATAGTAGGAATATAGTACGTCAAGATAACTAAGATGGTTGATACAATAGAGATTGACAAGTGTTTGACAGGTATTTACTGTAATGAGGCGAGACAGAAATTTTACAGAAAATTTTTTAAAAAATCCCTCGTGGGTGATTTTAACATTGATTTGTCATTCGCAGACAAAAGATTTTATCGACCTAATGCGGTCTCATTACTTTATACCTAAAATAACTAAACCCACCAGAGTCACAAGTCACACTGCAACAATTATTGATAACATTTATCTCAATTACCATGAAGACGATATATGTTCGGGTATCGTTTTGAGTGGTATTACAGACCATTTTCCGATCTATCATATTGTTACATGTATATCTGCCATCTTATCAGCCCAGATAACTGGCAAATCCAAAAAAAGCCTTATAACTGAAGAAAGAAAAAATTTCACACCACAATTGGAACGATATCTACACTGTAGATGATGTCAACCAGGCTTTTCATAATTTCAATCAAACGCTTATCCAGTATTATAATGAATATTTCCCTTTACTTGATAGTGAATATCGACCACAGAAGCATATTCATATTACAAAACCTTGGGTTACTTTGGCAATCTTGAACTCAATCCGTGAAAAAAAAACAACTATACCGTGCCCATCTAATATACAAGTCCATACAATCAATATCAAAATATAAATTATTTAGAAATAAATTGACACATACACTTCGTCTCGCGAAACAAAAATATTATGAAAATAAATGTTTGCAGGTCAACAATGATATAAAAGGAACTTGGGGCGTAATAAATAACTTACTTAATCGTAATACTAAAACTAATCTGCCTAGTTCTATGACCGTTAATGGCACTACAACAAGCGAAACTGAACTCGCTAATGACTTCAACGTATATTTTACTGATATTGGCAAAACATTGGCAAACAAACTTCCAAATCCAACAGTTTCATTTGCAAATGTTTTGGACAACCCAAACGTTTATAACTTTAATCCATTGCCTTCTACAGTAACGGAAATAAACAATATTATTACCAATTTAAAGTTCTGCCGGCATAGACTCCATCAAAGCTTCCATACTCAAGGTCATATCATCACTTATCCCGCCTCACACTGAATACTTCCTGTTGATTGGTTCAAATCCGTCACATGGAGACCTTGTATATTTCCATATTACGTCGCTGTGCTGATCCATACAGGGCGACTACCATATATGACTTGTGACGTCATGTCTAGACACTTGTTAGTCGTGTCTGCTCGTGCCATGCATATTAGAAAATAGCTTCGGAGTTCACTTTCTGCCTTTTAAGAAAGCTAATTTTCAGAACGCCTCGCCCAATATTCAGTTTACTGACCCCATATATTTCCGTATCCCCCCTCGAACAAACCCTGTAACTAATAATAGTGCCAACCCATTAAGTTTTCTAATAAATCTACATGTATCCTTAAGCAATGGTATATTTCCAACCCCTCTCAAGATTGCCAGAGTGACTCCTGTTTACAAAAGCGGTGACAAGACTTTAGTTGCTAATTACCGTCCAATTTCAGTACTTCCATGTTTGAGCAAAATTTTTGAAAAAGTTATCGTTTCCAGAATGGTGATTTTTCTAGAGGAACATAATATAATTTCTTGTAGTCAGTTTGGGTTTCGCCCAAACCATTCCACTTCATCGGCCTTATTAAAACTTCAAAATAACATCTTGGAAGCCAAAACAAAAAAACTGTTTAGTATTATCACCTTCTTGGACCTGGCAAAAGCATTTAATACTGTTGACCATATTATCTTGCTTTCTAAACTCGAACACTACGGATTCCGGCACGAATTTCAACTCCTTTTTAAAAGTTATTTATCTAACAGATTTCAAGTCACTTCTTACAACAATTCCTATTCCAATCAACTGCTTATTTCGTGTGGAATTCCCCAAAGGCTCCATCCTTGGCCCCATTTTATTTCTTATTTATATAAATGATTGAGTAAATGCCTCAACTCTGTTCAAAACAATATTATTTGCTGATGACACTTGTCTCCATGCTGATGGACTTAACTTAGCTATGCTTACAGAATCTGTTAATACAGAACTAAACCAAATCCAGACATGGCTAAATTCTTATAGGTTGACCTTAAATATACCCAAAACCAAGTTCATTATTGTTAAACCATCTAGAAAATATTTAAATTATAATGGTCAAATCTGTTTTGAAGATACTCCTGTTGAAAGAGTTAAGTCCTTTAAGTTTCTTGGAATATTTATTAACGAGGAATTCAATTGGAAAACACATATTAGTTTTCTTAGTTCTAAACTTTCCCAAAACATTGGTGTTATAAACCATGTTAAACACCTGCTTAATATGAACACCCTGTTTACCTTATATTATTCCTTAGTATTTTCCTATTTGAATTATTGTAATCTAGTTTGGACAAATACGTACAAATTCCATTTACATCCTATTGTAATTTAGCACAAAAGAATAGTACGCATCATAACAAAATCTGGGCTTTTTCATCATACCCAACCTTTGTTTAGTAAGTACAATATATTACCGTTTCAAAAAATTAATGATTACCAAACTTTAATCTTTGTTAAAAAATGTTACCATCATTTATATCTTTTGCCACAGTCTTTGCATAATACGTTTAAGAGAACTACTAATCTACATCGGTATCAAACGAGAAATTCATCAGTTAATTTATATGTTCCATTAACCGTCTCTGATTCTCAACGTTTTTCGCTACACGTTAAAGGACCAAAATTCTGGAACGGTCTTCCACTCCCAATGAAGCAAAATGACTCTTTATCACATTTTAAATCATTATTAAAACATAGGTTAATCTATGATATGGTACAGCATAAATGCAACACTGATAACATCTGGCACACCTTTGTTTCCTCACTGAAGTTAGACTTGTTATTTTTATATAGGCCTACATATAACGCCCTGTTACAAGCAACATGTGAAGCCTATATTGCTATTTTCTTTATGTGTTTTTTTCTTCTTTAAATTAAGTTATTTTTTTTTTTTTTTTTTTTTATTATACACCAACAAAATTACCATTTATCTTGAAGACAAACAATAAATTAATTTGTAAATCTACCCAAGGAATAAAACAAGCCCCTAGGGTTTTTATTCCGGCCATTGTTATGATAAATGTTAACTGTATAATTATTGTCATGTGGTGAAATAAACGTAAATGGAAAAAAATGAAATGAAACTAAATTGTTTGGTGGCCTTTTGGCCAGTGTTAAGTTTATGGTTGTGCTTTTTGGTGGCATAAGCCTCTTTAAAGGGAAGCTCATTCCAATGATTTGATCTGTCAATAACTTTTATATTATTTAGAACGAATCCTGAAAGATCAATTCTTGCCGGTGCACCATTGTCTGACATACAAAATAAATTCATAATGTGATCGAACTGATCACAGCTATGTAAGTGGTTATGAATTTCGCTGTTATTGTCGAGCGCATGCTCTGATGCACAGTGAGTCGTGCATCTTTCTGTTTTACCTATGTAAGTGTGAGAACAGCCAGGACATGTGAACTGATACACAATCTTGTTTAAAAAACTGGACTGGTATTTTATCCTTCATAGAGGTGAAAAAGGAAGACTTAGTATTATTAAAGAACACAATAAATTTGACCTTCGAAATAAGCAGCCCATTAATTTTGGCAAGAGTGTTTTCAACGAGACACTCTCCTTCATCAATTTGTCCTACACTGGAAGACAAGGAGAGCGTCTCGTTAAAAACACCCCTGCCAAAATTAATGGACTGCTTATTTCGAAGGTCAAATTTATTGTGTTCTTTAATAATACTAAGCTATATGGCAGAGGCAAAACTGTGAGACACGCTGTTTTACCGACGAGAGCCGAACTCGACCGAGGACTAGCATTGAACCGTTCAGCAGTTGTTTATTCGGGCTAGCAAAAAGCGATACGTGTTGACTGCTAGCGGTCGTTTTTAAAAAATAACGACCGCCCGAAGGAGCAAACGATAACTGGGAACGCTCCCTAATACGGGACGAAACAGTAGACACAGCCTAATCCTGGGCAAACCTTTGCGGTAGGTCTAACATCCTTCTGGACGAACCTTTACACTAGTCACATTCTTGTCAGGGGGAGCCCTTGCTCAGGGCGACCCTTTACACTAACCACATTCTTGTCAGGGGGAGCCCTTGCTCAGGGCGACCCTTTACACTAGCCACATTCTTGTCAGGGGGAGCCCTTGCTCAGGGCGACCCTTTACACTAGCCCCATTCTTGTCAGGGGGAGCCCTTGCTCAGGGTGACCCTTTACACTAGCCAGATTCTTGTCAGAGTGAGCCCTTGCTAAGGGCACAGTCTTCGTACCAGAACTGCTTACCCTTGCCCATAGTTTCAGATTATCATTATTGCTTCATATTTTTAATCAGCAGGACATTGCTTCATGTTTTCAACCTTAATTTTCAGGCTGCTATTGGGTCAATGGCGTTAGATAAGGCACACAAGTGTAATTCGCCTTCAGAGGTTGTTCGAAGAGCCGAAATAGTAAGTGCGACATTAAGTTGGAAAATGTGCTGTTTTAATGTACCGCCCGCCTTGACAACGAACAAGCTTGTATTTTTTACACATCTTACATATACTTTTTGTTTTACAGATTTTAATGTCGGCTGTATTTGCTATTTTGTTAACGGCCCCCATAGGAGCAACTGCTATCGCTGCCTCTGGTAAAGTGTTTCGTTATAATTGAATAAACTCTTTTTATTAAACGTTTTGTTTCATTGAAAGCCTTCCGAGCAAAGTTTTCCCCATTAATTTATTGTCCAAATGTTGATATACCATGTTCTTTGATAGGTAAACGGTTGTTAAGTAAGGCTGAACATCATGAACACACCCCGGAAGTTAAGAGGCGTCAGATAGAAAGAGGGTACGAAGACTCCGTGTTCACTTCTGATGGGCAAAATGACGATAGTATGGACGAAAGCATGTCACATGAAAGCTTCCACAGGAACAGTTCCATAGCCAACAGAAGTTGTCCACAGTGGCAAGACGTAGAAAAGGGACGGGAAAATCTAGGGTTTCACGATGAACAACCTGAAGACAGCATTGCAAGCAACACTCCTCGGCTTGCTCAGAAAACCTACTTTACTTCATCGACCAATACAGATACTGGAATTGACTCTGGATCATCTTCTACTGAGGCAGATATCGACGATGCTAGGCTAGGTTCTATCTTCCATATTGAGATGAGAAGCACTGTACACGATCCAGTTACTTTTGCCCTAGAACCAGAAAAAATCACATCTTCACATTTGTGAAGTTTCATCTTTTTGTGTGTGTTTTCATTGCATGTATTTTTTTCATATATCAGAATAATAATAAAATAGTAACAAAACTTCGTAAATATTCATGATATAATCTCAATATTTCGACTTTAATTAAGTCATTGTCAAGAGAATTATGAGTACATAGAAAGACAATTTGCATTTATAGAGAAAAACAGAATACAAGGATGGGTGACAGTAATAAGGCATGGAAGATTATGTTACATTAGTTCAAGGTCTTGAAAGTCAGTTATAATATCTAACCATCCGTCACTGAAATCACTGTAAGTCCGATGCATACATTGGCAGTAATAATGGTTGTGGAAATGTTTGTGTATATAAATATATATAATTGTAAACAGTGATATTCTACCTCGTCAGAGGTATACGTCACAATTCGGAATCACGTGAGATAGTGAACTGGTTGCCTCACATCAGTGTGTTCTTTGCTACACAACAGTACGGATGTATTCCGTGTTGGCCAAATAGTCGACGAGGAAACTGGCTTAACTTGTTTTGCGACTACACCGTAGTCGTTTAGTTGAACATTGTTTCAGAAGACCCTTCTGAAGTTTCTTGTCTTTATTTGCCAAACTAAGCCTGCCCAGGTAGTATATTGTAAACTCTTTCGCATTTTTGGTTTCTGTTCCACGTGGCCATGAACTCAGATGAAAACCATCGGGTCCAAAATATATGGATATCGGCTCAGCTGAGGAAAATGATATTTTAGGCACTGACGGCCATCACATGTGAACTTAACAGCTCTGAGCAACTATCAATCACTGAAACAAACATTTCGCTGAAATTGTGGGGTCTATTGTAGAGAATGTGAAGCAGCAGCAGGACAATGTTTCTGTATTGGCACATACTACGGCCAAAATGTCGGATGCTTGGCAAACAATCGCTGATAGCAAAACACCCAATAAAATGTGTAATGGCGACCCACTGGGCGACGAAAGTGCTGACCCAGTTATTTATCCTGTGCCACTGATGACGAAGACTTACTTCTCACGGGGCCCGATAATCGGCCAGTAAAGGGTGAAACACTCGCTATTGCAACAAGCTCTGATAAAGATAACACTTATACTGAGCTGTATTTAACAGGACCTCGATGATGAGAAACATTGTGGCCCAAAATTAGCCGAACAACTTGCCAGTATTGAAAAAAAATGACAAGTTGCAGGCCAAGCTAAAAAAGTATAACCGCCCAGATAATTGTGGCAGTAAGTTTGTACCCAGGGTTAATCCACCTTTGTGGCAAAAATTAACCGAGTCTGGACGGAACACTGATCTAAGATATGCAAACTCCCAAACTACTGTTCTCAGGGCGTCCATTGCGGTGGTACAGCTAACTTCTTGCTGGTAAGAACAATGGTACTCTTGTTGATTTTAGTTAGAGTTATTGAATGGCTTCCCGAGGGTATGAAGGATATTCTGAGAGGTGTGGCCAAGTGCGAAGCACGAGTCCACATCTCTCAGAATTTATTCCATACTCGAGGGAGCCATTCAATAACGTGCTTGTATCATGGTATTAGGGATTGGCGTTGTCAATCAACTAGCACGTGTTTACTCTCTGATACCCAGCCAAGAGAACCATACAACAACTTCCAAAATCGGAAAGTTATTCAACGCTTAAGTCACGCCCACTCTCTGTCCACTGGGTATCGGATTTGTCGGAAACTGCTCATCTATAGAAAAACGCCGCAACCATGATACAAGTAGCATTATTCCAATGGCAACAGATGCAATTGCCTTCCTCGGCCATGTTGCCTATGACCTCGCTTTGAAACGACGTGGGGTCATGAAGCCTGTATTGGGTAAAGAATATTCTGCTATTTGCACACATGAGGTAGCCATGACCGTTTGGGGATAATCTTCCGCAAACTTTGAAATAGGCAAAAGAGGCAAATCGCATATGCCAAAATGTTATCCGCCATGGGAATGGAAGAAACAAACGTTCCTACACACAATACAGCAGCTGGGAGCAAGGTAGTTATTACCAATCGAAGAGGCTTTTTTTAGGCAAGAAGAACTACAACCGGGACAACTGCAGCAGCAACAACAAGATGTAGGGAAATCATAAGGCCAATTTAATTCTTACAACACGTCTTTTATTTGTTACCGCAGCAAACAACATCATTAGTAAACGGTTCAAGCTGTAAAAGAAACAAACGAGGCTTTTAGAACTCGAACATACATCAAAACGAAAACTGACAACTGAATAATGCAATCGGCAACAACGTTTAAAGCCCCGTTCAGGTCGAGTTAAGATCCGATCCGATCGTCGTAAAGCTCCAGTCTGTAGTGAATCTGCGATCAGTCAGTCGGAGAACTTTTTTCGACATGAGCGGCCTTAGGACTCTTCAGATCGGTCTCAGACTGACCAGTCTTACGATCGTAAGGATAGAAACATGTTCTATTTTCTCCCAATCAATCTTAAGGTCACAGCCAATCAGCAACCTATACTTCATCACGTGATCATTTTTTTCTCGGCGTTTCGAAGATGTTGTATTGTTGCGTCATTCCTAGTGGCGTGCCAGTCTGCAGAATATAGTGACGAAATTCCCTTCCTATCAACTGATCGCGTCGACCTGAGCGGGCTTGAAGACTGATCAGTCGGTAATCGTTTGGCTGAACGATAAACCAGTCTCAGTCGACATGAAGGCTCTTAAGATTCAATCGCAGACAATCGGATCGGGTCTTAACTCGACCTGAGCCGGGCTTTAGTAACGTTGCTAATCGTTTGTAATTATATCACTTCGCTATACTATGAAACTATACTATTCTCAAACCAAGGACAAAGTTTAGCTAATTGACAAGGAATTAATCTCTACGTAACCGATACTTAAAAAATTCTAGGGCCTTCTAACCCCACACTAATGTTAAATACTTTTCGATAGGTTAAACCACCGCAGCAGTTAGTTTCATTCACATTCGTCTTTCTGCTTGCCGCAACCGCTCTCACTACGACCAAAATAATCTCTGCTGCCGTAAGGCCTACACTAAATGGGCGATAACACAAGAAGATCGATCGGAAGTAATCATAACCTTACCTACTGAGGTAAGTAGACCTTCCTTTCAATCCCGGTTAGCTAGTTACTCAGATAACAAATCAACTACTTCTAAAGCTGGTAATAGCCACTGGTATCTGAACGTGTGGTCACAGTTAACTTCTGACGAAGAAATTTAGCAAATTGTAAAGGGTAAAAAACTTGAATTCGCTATTAAAGTTACCTTACCAGATAAAGGTGCCAAACCCCATCAGTTTCAATGACAAGGAATGCAGTATAAATCAAGGTGAAATATCAACATTATTACAACAGGGGGTTATTGAACCCACTGTTCATTAAGATAGGGAATTTATTTCTACAATATTCATTTGCCCCCAAAAAGATGGCTCTTACAGAATGATTCTAAATTTGAAAAAAATAAATTGTCTCGCTATAAATTATAGTCTATCTGCATTTCAAAATGACTTGCCTTATGTCTGCAGTTAACCTGATAACCCAAAATATTTAAAGTGTTCTTTCCATGGACAACTATATCAACACAAAGTATTTTCAAATGACCTGGCTACTTGTCCACGTCATTTTACCAAACTATTAAAACCTGTGTATGCCAAACTAAGACGTAAGGCATTTATATTCACGGGTTATATCGATGACAGCTATCTTCAAGCGGACACATTTGATGAATGTTTGGAAAATATTAGAAATACTGTTTCTTTGTTCGAGAGCCTCGGCTTCGCTGTGCATCCTCAGAAATCAGTCTTGTTGACAAGACAAAAGATTTTCACTTTCGACTCGAAGAAAATGATTGTTCAATTGAACCCTAATAAAGCAGAACATTTAAAATGTGGGAACTTCCCATATTGCTCTCAAACACGTTTTAAGCTTCCCACATTGCTCCTAAACGAGTTCTACAGTTCCCATATTGCTCCCACATACGTTTTACACTTTCCACAGTGCTCCCACTCACATTTTACGCTTCCCACATTGGTCCCACACACATTTTACACTTCCCACATTGCTCCCACATGCATTTTAAAATTTCGACTTTGGTCCCACCCGAGTTTGGCAGTTCCCACATTGGTCCCACACACGTTTTACACTTCCAACATTGCTCCCACACGAGTTCTACAGTTCCCACATTGGCCCACGCACGTTTTACACCGCCCACATTGCTTCCACATGCATTTTAAAATTTCGACATTGGTCCCACGCGAGTTTGGCAGTTCCCACATTGGTCCCACACACGTTTTACACTTCCAACATTGCTCCCACACGAGTTCTACAGTTTCCACATTGGTCCCACGCACGTTTTACACTTCCCACATTTCTCCCACACAAGTTTTACACTTCCCACATTGGTC
This sequence comes from Lepidochitona cinerea, assembly GCA_963971465.1. NCBI lineage: Eukaryota > Metazoa > Mollusca > Polyplacophora > Chitonida > Tonicellidae > Lepidochitona > Lepidochitona cinerea. The sequence goes on along the minus strand of OZ020553.1, from coordinate 72,266 downwards.
CCACCCGAATTCTGCAGTTCCCACATTGGTTCCACACGAAGTTCTACAGTTCCCACATTGGTCCGACACGAGTTCTGCAGTTCCCACATTGCTCCCACATGCGCTTTACACTTCCCACATTGGTCCCACACGCGTTTTGAAATTCCCACATTGGTTCCACACAAGTTCTACAGTTCCCACATTGGTTCCACACGAAGTTCTACAGTTCCCACATTGGTCCGACACGAGTTCTGCAGTTCCCACATTGCTCCCACATGCGCTTTACACTTCCCACATTGGTCCCACCCGAATTCTGCAGTTCCCACATTGGTTCCACACAAGTTCTACAGTTCCCACATTGGTTCCACACAAGTTCTGCAGTATATTATTTCTTGGAATAATGATAATAAGTTTCGTTTTCAAATTTGGTTCAAAAAACAACATTGCTTCCTAGCGGCCATATTTAATAAGCAAACGAGATGAAAATGTAGGGTGCACAACTAGATAAAAGGGAGCTAATGTGGGCCAAGTTTGGTCAAAATCAGACCAGTACATTGTAGTTTTCTTGGAATAAAAGTAATAAAAGTATTCAATATGGCGGCCATATTGAATATGCAAATGCGATGGAAATGAACAGTGCATAACTAGACCATAGGGTGATAATGTATGTTAAGTTTGATTAATGTTAGACAGGTAGTTTTCTTGGAATAAAGGTAACAAAGAAAAACAACATCGCCCCCTGGCAACCATATTGAATATGCAAATCAGATGAAAATGTACAGTACACAACACGGGCTATAGGGAGATAACGTGAGTCAAGTTTGGTGAAAATCAGACGGGTAGTTTTCTTGGAATAAAGTAACAAAAAAAATATATCGCCCCCTGGCAGCCATATTGAATATGCAAATGAGATGAAAATGTACGGTGCACAATTAGACCATAGGGTGATGCTGTATGTTGAGTTTGATTAAGATTGGACTGACGGTTTTATTGGAATAAAGGTAACAAAGGAAAACAACATCACCCTCTGGCGGCCATATTGAATATGCAAATGAGATGAAAATGTACAGTACACAACAAGCTATAGGGAGATAATGTGAGCCAAGTTTGGTGAGTATCAGACTGGTAGTTTTCTTGGAATTAAGGTAACAAAAAATATATATCGTCGCCTGGCGGCCATATTAGATATGCAAATGAGATGAAAATGTACGATGTACAACTTGGAATAAAGGTAACAAGCGAAAATTTTCCTGCAATAAACGTAACAAAGAAAAACAACATCGCTCCCTGGCGGCCATATTGAATATGCAAATGAGGTGAAAATGTACGATGCACAACTTGACCATCGGGTGATGATGTATGTTGAGTTTGATTAAGATTGGACTGATAGTTTTATTGGAATAAAGGTAACAAAGAAAAACAACATCGCCCCCTGGCGGCCATATTGAACATGCAAATGAGATGAACATGTACAATGCACAACTAGACTATATGGAGATAATGTGAGCCAAGTTTGGTGAAAATCGAACACGTAGTTTTCTTGGAATAAAGGTAACAAAAAAAAAACAATATCGCCCCCTGGTAGCCATATAGAATATGCAAATGAGGTGAAAATGTACGGTGCACAACTAGACCGTAGGGTGATGATGTATGTTGAGTTTGATTAAGATTGGACAGGTAGTTTTCTTGGAATAAAGGAAACAAATAAAAATAAGTGGCTGTCGCCATCAGGACCCCTCGGGTCTGGGCCAAAGAAACCGAAGATATATTTATTTTCCAGACAATTTGTTGCGAGTTAAAAATTACTCCACATACATGCATCACGTTTACAAGGAGGTTTTTGGCTGACAGTCATGTAAGGGGCATAACTCTTGAAAACAACATCCGAGCGCGTTGATTTTAAATAGGCTACTTGTACTTGCTGTATTTAACAAATGTGTGAAGTTTCAAAGTTGTAAGTTAACGACTTTTTTAGATAATGTGTTTACAAGGCTTTTTTTTAGCAGCGGTAATGTAAGGGGCATAACTCTTGAAAAAAATATCCAAGCGCGTTGATTTTAAATAGACTTTTTGGTTTAAATATATATTTATTTTTAATAGGAGCGCTATAAGCCGAAGCTTGTAAGTGCGTCTCCTTACATAGATGGAATTATTTTGCAGTTAAAATAAACAGAGATCTTTTAGAAGGAAAAAGCAAGTAGTAAAAACAGAACATATATATAGACATGCGTAAATTTACATAAATAAGAGTTGTTAATTACGTGAATACTGGGTTAGTTTTTCAAATCTATGACGGCAGATCGCTGGAGCTGAAGTCTTTAGGTCTCCCCAGGTTAGAACTTTAACAGGTGGGGATTGTAAATTGTATTAATCTTAGCGATCGAACAAGGGTCAACGGATTTATACACAGATTGGAAGAAAAAATTAAAAACGATTTGAAGCAACTATGTAATTGGCTAAGGCTTTTTGTATCTCAATGTTTTGAAAAGTTGTTTTGCTAAGGTCACCTAGTAATAGATGATTAATGTCTACAACTTCCCAAACAGTGTATATATTACTTAGTTCTGTTTTTAGAACTGTTCTTTGGTTAAAGTAATTTGGGCAATTGAAGAAAAAATGCTCGACAGTCTCTTCGTGGTAACCGCATTTGCAGTCTGGTGATGTAGAGATGAAATTATCGAAAAGATCTTTATTTAGGGAACTACAGCGATTACGCAGGCGACAAAGTATAATATTGGTGAAACGTTGACTAACATAATACCATGCGGGTGGGGTGGGGGTATCGTCTAATAAATTCAGCTGCTTCTTAAAAGATAAAAAACATGGCTGATTTTTTACAAAAGTGGGGAGGGCATTCCAATCGCGTAGGGTTTGGGGGAAAAAAGACCGACGAAATAGTTCGGTTCTACACTGGTAAGGTGTGTAGGACTCGGCATTACGTACATTGTATGGATTACGCATACCTGTTAAAGGAGGAAGATGCTCGGACAGAGATTGGGGTGAAATTCCATTTATGATTTTGTAAAACATACACAGTCTATGGGTTTCGCGCCGTTTAGATAATTTGGTAAAACCTGATTCAGCATATAATTTGTCCAGAGAGGCACTACAAGTGAGACCTGTAATGACTCTAAGGGCATCTTTCTGTAAATTTTCGAGTCTATTAATAGATACTTGGTCGAGGTTATCCCAAACAATGTCGGCGTATTCCAAACTTGGTCTAATAAAACTTTTGTACATTAATTCCAAACATTTTCTATTTAGTATAAATTTCAGGCCTTTAAATAGAGATATTTTTTTAAGAGTGTTTTGAATTAAATTGTCAATATGATCGTGCCAATTGGCTTTACTATTAAGTATTACACCGAGATGCTTGTGTCTTGAAGAACGCTCGAGATCTGAACCCTGGAAAGAGAGAGGGAACGTTGTGGGATTTGTGCGTAAAGATATTGTAATAGCAATGGTTTTGTCGGTGTTGAAGTTGACTAGCCATTTTTGGGCCCAGTCAGATAGAGCAATCATATCTTGATTAACACTTGCGATATTGTGTTGTAAATTTTCAGATATAACATAAAGACATGTATCGTCTGCAAACATACGTATGTTGTTGATTATATGTACAGGAAGGTCGTTAATGTATAGTAAAAACAAGAGTGGACCAAGGACTGAGCCTTGGGGCACTCCTGCTTTCAAATTCTGTAAAATAGACTGTGTACCATCAATGACGACGCGTTGACTTCGATTGGTAATATAACTTTCAAACCATAATAATAGTTTACCAGTGATTCCAAATTGTCTCAGTTTATGTAAAAGGCCACGGTGCCAGACACGATCAAAAGCTTTGGAGATATCAAAAAATAAAAATAAAACTTCTTTTTGGTCATCCAATGCTTTTACTATCTGGTAATAAATGTCTAGAAGCTGAGTTACTGTTGAATTTGAGGGAAGAAAACCAGATTGATTTGGGGTAATGAATTGTCTTATGTAGTTATAAGTATGCTTAAAGACGGCCCTTTCCATGACTTTACTGAGACAACTTAAGAGAGATATTGGGCGATAATTAGACGGGGTGCTCCGGTCTCCTTTCTTATATAGGGGAGTTACATTAGCAATCTTCCAGCCATCCGGAAATATAGAATTTTTTAAGGAGTGGTTGAAAAAACGAGAAAGAATTGGAGATAAAATGGTTTTGCCTTGGATTAAACATCTAGGACTTATTTTATCGGGGCCCAAAGCTTTACTGGCATCAAGGCTTGAAAGTACGTCATCGACATCGGTTTCAGTGATAGTAATTTCGTTTAGGGTTTGCTCTGTATAGGGTGTTAGCTGTGGTAGAGGGACATTACTATCATCAATGTTACATATATTTGAGAAGAAGTTGTTTAGCGTGTTTGCTTTATCAGTACAGTCGTAAGACATCGAGTTGTCTGGATTTTTAAGTGGCGGAATGGGATTAAGGTTTGAATTAGTGTTTTTTAAAAAAGTCTTGCTTAACTTCCACCAAGATTTTGAACCAACCCGACCAGTCTCAATTTTTTCGGCTGTTTTTGTCTGTAGATCGATTTTAGCTGAACGAACAAGTGAATTTACAAGGTTTCTCTGTTTTTTGAACTGTAAAATATCATATTCTGTTTCAGTGGTTTTAGACTTTTTGTATAGTTTTTCTCGTATCCTCATTTCGTGTTTTATTTTATTAGTGACCCATGCTTTGGTACTTGGGTTGATATAAACGTATTTGTTTGGAATTGACACTGTGGCCGCATTATTAATATTAGTTGTAATACATTCACACCATTCATCTACACTGTTCCTATCATGTAAGGTATCCCAGTCACAATTAAGCAGAGCATGTCTGAACTTGTCCCAGTCAGCGTTTTCGTAGTTCCATATTAGTCGTCTATAGGATTTTTGGCGGGGAATACGGGATTTCAAGAAAACGAATGTTGGTGAGTGGTCACTACAGAATGGTGAGAGGGTTCCGCTGTCTGATACAAGTTGAGACATGTTGGTCATAATTGGATCCAGTAACGAGTTGGAGACTGGTCGAGTTGGTTCATTAATTAATTGGTCAAAGCCCAGGGAAGTTATCAGATCTTTCAAATGAAACTTAGTAGGGTTAAGGAGGTCATCATTAAGGTCTCCGAGGATCAGAATGTGCTTTCCAGGGTTCAGGTCTCTCACGTTCTGGATATTTTCAGAGAGAGTTTCCCATTTGTCAATGGCTGTATTTGGTGGTCGATAGACGGTGCAAATTAATGTGCGTGGACTATCCAGTATTTCTACCCAAATCATTTCAAGATCGATATTTTCATAGTCGATTCTACGGATTGCAGCAATTGTTTGTGATACATAGACGCATACCCCACCCCAAGCCTGTTGGCGATCCCGTCGAAATGGATCCTGGTATCCTGGTATCAATATTTTCTCTTTGGCGATGCCTGGTGTCAGATGGCTTTCTGTTAGAGCGATAATATCGAAAGAATGAAAATTTGTTTTTATTAGGTCGAACTTTGATGGAAGGCCACAGACATTGTTGTGTACGACTGAAAGTGTGTTAGAATTTGCCGGACCTGGGTTGGTTTCTACATCACCAGATTGCAAAATCAGTAAAATAATTATAATCAGTATCGTGAAAATATTTTTGTTGTTTCCCACTACTGTAAAAAAAGTCAAGTATCGAAAAAAAATAAAACAAAGTACATTGAACCCCCTGCCAAAATACTTCCCGGAGAGACCTAATGTCGCACAATACACCATAGAATAATTAGCCATTTTCATATTTTATATATTTTAGGTAGTGTGCGGCACGACTTTCAGCTCCAATCAACAAACTGTTTACCCAGAACTCACGAGAATACAAAGCAAAGTTTATAATAATAGCATGAACAACGGATTTGTGTCTATAATATGAATTGAAAAGCAAAAGACATGAAACAAAAAACAAATAGATATACATGGGGGAGGGAGTAGGGGTGGGAGCTGTTTTCTTGGGCTTACTTGGATAATTTTTTGTAAAGATCACCGTTCATTAATTAAGTTTCAAGAGAAAATCTGCCTGTACTCAAATATATACACATATATATACACACACACACACACATACATATACATCTTGTAAAGTAAAAATAGCAACATTACAGGGATAGCATCAGGAAACATTTACATATATATACATATAAATACAGAGATACCGATATATACACATATATATGCATACATACATACCCATATACATATCCATAATATATATACCCACATGCACACATATATATACACGCACACAGGTACGTACATATATACGCACACACATACATACATACTGATATGCATACTTGGTATACATAATAATATGAGAATGAGAATCATACTGAGAACTCGTAGTAATGTTTTTTATAATGTGAACGAGCTAACGAAACAAAAAAGAAGAAAAAAAAATGTATTGCCTTAGTATGAAGACCAGCCTATCAGGAAGGAGGTTTGCTCTGGGGAATCGCAGAGGTTTAGCAGTGGTTATTAAATGGCATGAAAACAAGGTACATGTATATAGATATGAGATTGTTCGCATGCACGTATTTAAACCGTCAACACATGCGATGATATATGATACAGACTGGTGGTCAACAACAAAAGGACAGGCATGCATATACGTTACTGCAAAGCAATAGATTTACCAAAAAAAAAAAAAACAACAAAAAAACGAACTCGTTCATTAATTAAATTTCAAGAGAAAATCAGCCTGTACTCAAATATATACACATACATATACATTTTGTAAAGTAAAACAGCACCGGTACAGGGATAGCATAAAGAAACATATACATACATATATATACACATATATACACAATGTGGTTATTTCAGACATGAAGATTTCCTTGCACCCGTGTGCCTTGGTGTTCACAAATATATATACACAATACATATATACACACATACAGAGATACTGATATATACAAACATACTGACATATACATCTTGTAAAGTAAAAACAGCAACGTTACAGGGATAGCATCAGGAAACATTTACATATATATATATACATATAAATACAGAGATACCGATATATACACTTATATATGCATACATACATACCCATATACATATCCATAATATATATACCCACATGCACACATATATATATACATGCACACAGGTACGTACATATATACGCACATACATACTGATATGCATACTTGGTATACATAATAATATGAGAATGAGAATCATACTGAGAACTCGTAGTAATGTTTTTTTATAATGTGAACGAGCTAGCGAAGCAAAAAATGAAGAAAAAAAAATGTATTGCCTTAGTATGAGGACCAGCCTATCAGGAAGGAGGTTTGCTCTAGGGAATCGCAGAGGTTTAGCAGTGGTTATTAAATGGCATGAAAACAAGGTACATGTATATAGATATGAGTTTGTTCGCATGCACGTATTTAAACCGTCAACACATGCGATGATATATGATACAGACTGGTGGTCAACAACAAAAGGACAGGCATGCATATAGGTTACTGCGAAGCAATAGATTTACAAAAAAAAAAAAAAAAAAAAAAAAACGAACTCGTTCATTAATTAAATTTCAAGAGAAAATCAGCCTGTACTCAAATATATACACATACATATTGTAAAGTAAAACAGCCCCGGTACAGGGATAGCATAAAGAAACATATACATACATATATACACAATGTGGTTATCTCAGACATGAAGATTTCCCTGCGCCCGTGTGCCTTGGTGTTCACAAATATATATACACAATACATATATACACACATACAGAGATACTGATATATACAAACATACTGACATGTATACTTGGTATACATAATAATATGAGAACGAGAACTTGAATCATACTGAGAACTTGTAGTATTATTATTTTTACAATGTACAAACAAAACAAAAAACAAAAAAACAAAAATAAAACATTACGATGAAAGACATTATATTTCCTTAGTATGAGGACCAGCCTATCAGGGAGGAGGTTTGCTCTAGGGAATCGCAGAAATTTAGAAAGGCATGCAGAGCAATGAAATTTGTTAAAAACAAATCAACAAAAAGGAAACAGTGGTTATTAAATGGCATGAAAACAAGGTATATAGATATGAGTTGGTTCGCATGCACGTATTTAAACCTTCAACACATGCGATTATATAGGCTACAGGCTGGTAGTCAACAACAAAAGGACAGGCATGCATATAGGTTACTGCGAAGCAATAGGTTTACGAGTTAGTGATTTCAATTTTTTTCCACGATACTTACAATTGCAGATGGAAATGGGAAGTATGGTATGATGTATATATTCCTTGGGCGAGGTAAGACGAATCTGTATAAGCACAGAGGACACATACATATTTATAGGCCTAGTAATTACGATTTGTGCAAGTTCAGATGACTTTGTACATAAATTAGTGAACTTGTGTTGTGTCAGACTGAAATGCAAATTGTATTCCTATAAAGATCTAAAAGAGAGAAAATTTTGATTACCCCCAGAATGGGGGAGTGGTGTAACAGGGACAGTATTAAATAACGGATGGAAAAATTACTTCGGCAATAATGAGATATGTCTATATAGTAATAGTTAGTTGATGTTTGTTGTTGGATTTTTTGTGATTAATTAGCAACAGTGGGTAGATCTATCCAGTTGGATCGTCTTTAACGAGTGAATTACTCTCCAGGTGGAGGGGTGGCAACCAGAGAAGTGATGTCAGTTTGAGTTATTATTTTGTGAACAGTTCCCGTTTCAGTTATCTTACAAAAAATTGTTCCATTCCTGGTCCAAAAACTAAATACTTTACCACTTTTCCTGAGGTTCAGTAAAGTCTTTACTATGTCGTGTCTAGCCTTAGTGAGATCCTCGGTCAGTACTATCGACGACCCAGCTAGCTTTCGTCTGGCACCTAGTACTTTTACTTTAGAACTGTATGTTTTCATTTTCACAATTATGTTCATTAGGCCGTCTCTGGGCTTACCAAGGGGGTGACAGTTTTCAATTTCATCCTTTTGGAAAGGGACCTGTAGCTTTTCAGAAAAGATGTTTACAACAATATTTTCAGTTTCAGAGTTTTCAAGGGAAATCAAATTGGTTGGGACATTTATGAGTCGGACACTGTTTTTCCTGGTATACTGCTCGAGATCGTCCAGTTTGCCAGTGAGAGTAGTTACATCATTTTCAAGTTTTGTTACTTTTTCAGAGAGTTTTACATTTTGAGCAGAGAGAGGGCTTATTACCTGGTTTTGGATTTGCTCCATCACGGATTCCACAGCACTTGAGACAGCAGTTTTTATCGCGGCCTGAATTACCGGCTCCATTGCTTGACTAAGCGCTGGTAGTAGCGTTTCACGGAACGACGGGCTAGTTACAGTCGCAGCTACAATGTTATTCAGGTTTACAGCAGTAACTTGAGTGGTCTTACCCGATGGGGTGGCCATAGATTTAGTAGTGAGATCTGGTAACGAAGACTGGCGTTTTAATGGCGGTGGTTGGGAAGGCGAAGTTCTACCGGCAGTTTTCGATTCATCCGTCTGTCCTAACACACGCTTGGTCGCAGGCTTCCTCTGACTCATTTTGCTTCACTTACGGGTTGATCTGGTGTACAAATCAAGTGTTCTAATCAGGATATCGTGTACAATTCAGAGGTACATAGCCCAAAAAAACAGCGAGGAGCCTCGGCTAGTTACATGTCCGCCATCTTTGGTTTGGATCCTTATTTCGACTAGACTTTTTGTACATGCTGTATTAAACAAATGTGTGAAGTTTCAAAGTTGTAAGTTGAAGACTTTTTTAGATAATGTGTTTACAAGGCGTGAGATACTCTCTGAAGTTAACGCAGTAAGAGGAGAAATGTCTGAGATTAAAAAAAGAATCACAAATGTTGAAACGAAACTCCCAACTGGCCTTGAATTTGCGAACAATCGAATAGAAAAAATACAAAAGGATCTACCAGAAAGAGAGGCTCGCTTAAAAACAGAAATATGTGAGTTGGAAAAGAAAATTATTCGTTTGGAAATATATGGACGTAAAAATAATCTTCTATTTTATGGAATTCCTGAGGATGGGAAAAATGAAGACACCGAAAATGTACTACGTGTATTTTTGTCAATGGGAATGAAGTTTGACACAGAGTGGGCTAACTCCTTACAAATCGTCAATGTTCATCGGCTACCCGTATCTAAAAACTCGCCTTCTTTTAACCCGAACGCACCCCCGCTATCATTGTAAAGTTAGTGCACACAAAGGACAGGGATAGAATTTTACAGTCAGCTCATGCAGTCCGAGGGAAAAATGTCAGCATTCGCACCGACCTTCCTCCTGAACTCAAACGACGACGGGGTAAGCTTGCTAGCCTCGCATATGATATCCGAATGAAGGAGGGCAAACAGACTCGAATTCGTGTAGTAGATACGACTGTTGTTCTTGAAACAAGACCAGCTACTGGTATAGGCCCCTGGCAAATGTACAATGAAAAACTGTGAGAATTGTCCTCAAGGCTTCCTCCATAAGTGACTGACAGTGAACTATCCACAGCCAAGGCAACTATGTTTTTTCTTCGTCATATTGTAAATATTTTACCTAACCGGCTCGAGATCTCTTTGACTATACTTTACTAGCCTAAACTAAACTATCAAAACCTCCCCTAACTGATTATTTCTTTTGATGTTCCGATTACAAATTTAATTGATCAAAGATACGATTTTTCCGCAGGATAGTTCTATCCCAATTGAAGACTTTTATATGATGTTTTGTTTACAAATCTGATGGATTAAACACCCTGGCACTTTTAAGAAGACTTCCAATATTCCAACTGGAGATTTTTGTTTATTTTTATGTTCTAATGACAAATTTAAAGGATCAAATATACCAGTGTTTCTCAAGGCAGTTTATCTCAACTGGAAAACATTTTTTGGTGGGTGGGGGGGGGGGGGGTGGGGGTGGTGTCTTATTTATTTTCAGTGTCTCAAATAACCTAGTATTTTTCAGAGCACCTTCAATATCCTAACTGGAGATTCTCATGTTATGTTTTGTTTACAAATTGTAATGACCAAGCTAGGTAGTATTTCTCAGAGCGCCTCTAACATCTCAGCTGGAGACTTTCTGGAGAACGTTATCATTGACGTTGTGTTTACACATTGTCTGTCAATAGTAGCTCAAGTAAGCGAATATCTGTGTTTACTTGTTGGCTCATACATTACATGTTCTGATTGCAAATTGCATGATTAAACATGCTATTATTTTTCAGAGCAGTTCTAACATAGGTTGATATTTGTATTTAAAGAGCTATTTACTGATTTGTGGAATCAAATATGCTAGTACTACCCACTAAACCTCCAAAAGATTTCCATTTTATATATAGAAAACAATGCTCCTGTTGGTACAACATTAAAACTATTGCCATGTGCAATAGAAACCAATATAAATATAATCAATTGACTGGTACAATGTAAAATACTTGCTTGTGAAATAGTTCCGTTAACAATGTGATAGTTATAAAGCTTATGATAGCCATCTTAATTAATGAGCCTGATATAGTACATCTTCGCAAGCCAAGTTAAAATCTTCATGTCCCCATTCCGTGTTTTACCTTGGCGGATTACTCTACTCCAACCCGTAAATCGAACAGCGCCCACTGGTGAGAATGTAAGAGTTGTCTTTCCTAGACTTACAGGGTCTTGGCCAATCAGCACTCGTTAAACAAAAGTTCAAGGTATACACAGCCGCCATTATGTTATTTTCAGTGTAAGCGCCCAAGGATTTGATTAGCTGCGAGAAGTTTTACTCGCATCCAATCAAAACGAGCTGTTCGATTTACGGGTTCAAGTAGAGTAATCCGCCAAGGTAAAACACGGAATGGGGACATGCAGATTTTATCTTGGCTAGAGAAGATGGATATAGTAGGGCTCACCTGTTCATACGGTTATGGCCATACTTGGCAGTTTCTTATGTAAATATGTTTTCTTTAGTTATCGTCTTTTCGTTCTTTATTCTCTGTGTTGCATTGTCTAATTTTATTCGAAACGAAGTTTTTTATTCTTAAAAGTGTATTTTTCTCGGGAATCCACGAGACTATCAGCAAACGTCCTCCACCATAATGACTATGGCTAATATTCCTGACACCCTAGGCCAGGATGTTCCACTCTCTAATCATCTTGCACATTTTCCCTTTGCCTCCGAACAGTCTATTCCTTCATACGAGTTTACCAGTACACAATATTCATTTCCTACACGATTTAATCTTGATCACTTAGACACCATGTGCTTTAACCCTCTTGACTTAAATGACCCCGACGAAAGCTCCTCTCCAACTGATGATAATTCATATGAAACTGCTTATTGGTCAAATATAAATTCTCATCAATCAAATTATTTTACTGATTCCTCCTTTCGTTCCGATCCAAATGTAATCTCTAGCAAACAAAACTCGTTATCCTTTTTACATCTAAACGCCCGAAGTCTATCAAAACATTTCTCTGAAATCACTGGCTTCATTCATAATCTTGACTATCAATTTTCTGTTCTAGGTTTCTCAGAAAACTGGTTGGATCCACTAACTGAATCTTTGCTGGATATCTTAGGTTACACATCATTTTTTTCATCCCGCCAATCGAGACGAGGTGGTGGACTTGCTCTTTATGTTAATCAGTGCATTGAAAACTGTAAGGTCAGAAGCGACTTATCTTTCTTAGACAACAATGGTGACTGTGAGTCATTATTTATTGAATTTGAATTTCTTTCAATATGTTACCTTGTCGGTGTCGTTCATCGACCTCCTGGGAAAAATGTAAATGATTTTAACAAAATAGTCTCATCAAGAATACTAAATCAAATAGCTGGAAATAAAAAATGTATAATTATGGGGGATTTCAATATAGACCTCCTCAAAACTGATTCCCATTTACCATCAAAAGAATTCTTGGAATTATTTAAATCAAACTACTTCTACCCCATGATTACTAAACCTTCTCGTGTACAGCCAGGATCAGCAACAATTATTGACAACATTTTTAGTAATTTACATGATACGTCTCTCTGTTCTGGAATTTTTTTAACCGACATTTCTGACCATTACCCCATATTTCATATATTACAGACTTCAAATCACTTACCCTCGATTCAAAAAAACATTTCTTATCGTAGGACAAATGATACAGATAAGCAACGTTTCCTAAACTTAATATCTGAGCATGATTGGGGAGAAGTTCTCAATGAAACCATTGACGTATCCGCAGCTCTTCAAACATTCCAAGACCAACTGTGTGTCATCTATAATGAATGCTTTCCTATTATAGAAATCAAACCCTCTAAAGTCAGAATCATCAAGCCTTGGATTACAGCAAGTATTCTCACCTCAATCCATGAGAAAAATCGCCTGTACCGGATCCAATTATGCAGCAAAAATAATACTGATAGACAAAATTTTAGAAGATACAGAAATAAACTTAATAACTTGATTCGCATAGCAAAAAAGAAATACTTTGAAAATAAATTCAATAAATACAACAATGATATAAAGAATACATGGAGAGTCATGGATAGCTTACTAAATCATCAAAGTGAAGACAAACTTCCGTCTTACTTTAACATAAATGGATCCGACACAGGCGATCCTCAAAAAATAGCAAATGAATTCAATAATTACTTTAGTTCAGTCGCGGAAACACTTGACGCACAAATACCTATTAGTGACATCGATCCCCTAGACAATCTCGGTCCCCCATTAGCTGACCAGTTCGATTTTTCAAACATAACCCCCCATGAAATAACATCAGTCATACAAAATCTAAAGTCCTCGTCACCTGGTCTGGATGGTCTGAAGCCAAATCTTCTGAAACTAGTTGCTCATCATATATCCAACCCCCTTTGTCACATTATCAATCTATCTTTCAAATATGGGATATTTCCAACTTGTTTAAAATCAGCCCGAATTAGCCCAATATTCAAATCTGGAGAAAAAAACAATTTTAGTAATTATAGACCCATTTCAGTTTTACCTTGTATTAGCAAAATCTTTGAAAAAGTTGCCGCACAGTTGTTCTTGGAATACATTGAAAAAAATAATATCATTAGCGATAGTCAGTTTGGTTTCAGGAAAGGCCACACAACCACGGCAGCCGCTTATACCCTCTATGACCGTTTGATATCTGCCAAAGAAAATAACCACCACAGCATTGTGACGTTCTTGGACTTATCAAAAGCCTTTGATACAGTGAATCATCGAATACTATCACAAAAACTACTCCATTACGGTTTCACACGATCCTCCAACAAATGGCTATGCAGCTATCTGACCAACAGAACACAGTGTGTTAATTACAACGGAATCTTGTCATCCAATGCTAAAATAACTTGTGGTGTTCCGCAGGGTTCAGTTCTTGGACCCCTTCTATTTCTTTTATATATAAACGACATCGACCGGGTAACAAACTTATTAAAATTTATTTTATTCGCTGATGACACAAGTGTCGTATGCTCAAGTTCAGACCTTCCAACAGCGATAAACACAATGAAAACCGAACTAATCAAACTTCAAACCTGGTTTGCTTCTAACAGACTATCACTTAACTTAACTAAAACGAAATATATGATAATAAAACATAATTCCAACTCTAATTCCGTCCAGCCTTTTACTCTCTCACTGTCTGATACCGAACTGGAGCAAGTCCACAACTTCAAATTCCTCGGCATCACTTTTAACGACAAGCTAAACTGGAAGACACATATCTACAACACCTGTAAAAAAGTTTCTAGAAACATCGGACTTCTAAATCATTTTAAAAATCAGCTGAATAAGAAAACATTTTTTATTTTGTATTATTCTCTTATTTATCCTTATTTTCTTTATGGTAACGTACTGTGGGGCAATACCTATCAAACCCATCTAAATCCTCTGTTCATTCTGCAAAAGGGATCAATCCGCGTCATTTCCGTCTCCAAAAAATTAGATCATACCTCACCTATCTTCAATAAACTTCAGATTCTCACCCTATTTAATACACTGACGGCCAAAAGAAACTTTACCACTCAGAATTAGATTTTTTCAAATGTAGGAAGCAATTTCTGACTAAATCAATATAAACAAAAATAGTACAAGCATACTCCATATATGGATCAAGGTCCGCGTACGGCTACACCAACCTGTGCTGAGGAAACGAGGAAAGTTACAAAACCACGTGACTCATGACTCGCTCAAACCGGTCATTCCTCATGCGTATAAAACCGGGCCAACAGAATGTCAGACTTGCAGAGAGAAAGAAAAACACTATTGTGATGCCACGGCTTACTCCAGAACAACGCCAGAGGGTCTTGGGTATGGCCGCTATGGGAGCAACTCTTGACGCCAACAACGTCAACGTCTTGCCATGGCCTGCACGTACTCCGATATGTCCGACATGTCACCGATAGAACCCCTATGGGATGTCATGGATCGTCGCGTAAGAAATCGGCCACGACTTCCAACTAACCGACAAGAAATGGCAGATGCCCTAGAAGACTAATGGCAACGCATCCCACGTGGCGTCATCCGAGGACTGACGTTTTCTGTGCGTCGAAGGATTGCTGCATGCATAGAAGCAAGGGGTGGCCATACACGGTATTGATGAAGTGTTTTTGCCGTTTGGACAAAGTTTTTGTTCCTAACCATATTGACCATCCAAAAGGCATTTTTTGACCCCGCACCTAATTGGGCATTTCTGATTTTTCTAAGGGCTAATGTATGTTTTTTTTACTTGGGACAGTGGTGACCTAAAAACATTGGCGCTTCAAATACATTATATTTCGTGCGTGTATTGTTTTGTTAAAATATAATTTTTTGCTGTTAACAACGCTGTAAAGTTTATTTTGGTCGTCAGTTTATAAATATTTGTTCTTGTCTGCTTTTTTCTCGCAAATTCATGTATGATCCACAGGATCTTCCTTCTATATTTAGAAACCTATTCACTAAGCAGTCTGCTATTCATCTCTATCCAACCAGAAGTCACAACTATAACATGTGCACACCATTCTATCGCACAAATCTGTCTTTTTATTCTTTAAAAATCAAAGGACCAAAAGAGTGGAACAAACTACCAACCACTCTAAAACAGATTAATTCTCAATCTCTTTTTAAATTCAAAATAAAATCATTACTGCTAATTCAACAATAGTCTCTTGGTCTCCCGACTGCAATGCAACAACGATCTAAATCTTTTCTTGTTTTCTTCGTTTAATATCACATGTACAAACTATTCAATGTCTTTTTACATATTTACTTACATAACCTGTATTCGCCGTAATACATGTACATACCTGCATCAAAAGGGATATAACAAGCCCCCTGGGGTTTTACTCCCGCCAGATTATATTCAAATATGTATATTTACTGTAATTCATCTGGTGAATAAAATCAAATCAATCAAATCAACAACATCGCCCCCTGGTGGCCATATTGAATATGCAAATGAGATGAAAATGTACGATGCACAACTAGACTATATGGAGATAATGTGAGCCAAGTTTGGTGAAAATCGAAAATGTAGTTTTCTTGGAATAAAGGTAACAAAAAAAAAACAATATCGCCCCCTGGTGGCCATATAGAATATGCAAATGAGATGAAAATGTACGGTGCACAACTAGACCATAAGGTGATGATGTATGTTAAGTTTGATTAAGATTGGACTGGTAGTTTTCTTGGAATAAAGGTAACAAGCAAAAAGTTAACAGACGGACGACGGACTGACGACGGACGACGGAAAAGCGATTTGAATAGCCCTCCATCAGAATGATGGCGGGCTAATAATGAAACCAGCGGAACCAAAATAGGAGGTGCACATCCTCGAATGATATCCAGTATGTAAGTTTTAAAAAAATCCGATAAAAACTGTGGGAGGAGATGCGATGACAAGAAATGATTACGGACAGACAGACAGACGGACAGACAAGCTGATCGCTATATCCCCCGCATTATATGCCGGGGGTATAAAAACACCATAACTGTAGCAAAAAAAAAACATCACAGATCACAATGAATGCATGAGAGACTGATTTACCTGCAAGCAGTTGATGGCCAATAATGAAATATTTGTAATGCTTCTTTGACCAGAATGAGATCATGTCCATTTTCCATTCCCTTCTCTGACCGCATCTCTGCATGCCAGTAAATTCAATCCCTCCCACATAAGAGCCTTTGTGTAGTTCAGCATGGAATCATCATTCTCACACCCAAGTGCACATTCGTCTGAGCAGTACCATATTTCTGTAATTTAAAAAATATGAAGAAGTGGAAGCTGTCCAAAAGAATTTAAAAAAAAATTGAAGTGTCATTTTAAAGTAATACTGTGGCTCCCATGACGAGAAAGTGCCTTTTACAAACCTCAGCTTTACCTTCACAAAAATGGAAAGCATGGAAAGCATGGAAATCCAAATTAAAATGTCGAGGGGGGGGGGGGTGCATGGCGTATTCCCACAAAAGTTATCTTTATGAGTTTAGTACTGGTATGTGCCCTTTTTTTCCCGACCCCCTTGAAACAAAACCCTAGATCTGCCTATGTCACCAGAGAATTCTATTTATTTGTCAATATGTACAGTACCTGTTTCCTGATACCCAACACAGTCTGTGTGATACCATTCATGTGCCTTGCACTTTTCCTCCATGTGGCACTGAACCATTCTACCACCCTTTTTCTGTTGACAAATACAATGTATGTATGTCATATCTTGCTCACATTCCAAGCTGCAATACCAGTCCTCACCTTCTCTTGGCAAAGCTACAATATATTGTTACGACCAAGCTATCTGTCACGAGTGCGCAATGGCTTCAACTAGCGGTGTCAACTAACTAGATGATCGTTCGCCAGTCAGTTTCTGACACCACCGGTTATAAACCGGAAATACGTAAACTTATCAGATTTAACTGAAACAATGCGTATAGATTAAATTCCAAAGTATGTCTTTATTTTGAATAAAACCGTAATGAATCATACAATGAGTTGTTATTTCAATTCTTCTTTAAGAATTTTCCTAGATTACTGGTACTGTAACTGCAATGTTGAATGTGGTGATATACAAGGGGAGTAACCCCGATTCGAACCCCGCTGCTAAGCTTCCACTTGATATGTAATCCTCTGGTTATACGGAGTCTCCGTTATACGACAATTCACCCCGAGTTCCAGCGTTGGGTACCCCGAGTTTTATATACGGGTGTAGTCTGTAGACTGTGATATGGTTATATACGTGAGTTGCAGTTCACCCCGACTTCTAGCATTGGGTAACCCCGAGTTTTATATACGGGTGTAGTCTGTAGACTGTGGTAATGGCTATATACCTGAGTTGCAGTTTACCCCGACTTCTAGCATTGGGCAACCCCGAGTTTTATATACGGGTGTAGTCTGTAGACTGTGATATGGTTATATACTTGAGTTGCAGTTTACCCGGACTTCTAGCATTGGGTAACCCCGAGTTTTATATACGGGTGTAGTCTGTATGTTTCCCTGTGGCATTTGTGTTGTCGTTATTTCTCTAATCCCCGTGTAGATGTATTCTGTGTCCTCCCTTTTGAAGATCCAATCATGTAGTATGACGTTTGATTCACCCAATGATTTATCCACGGGCAATGCTTAAAACTGATATCATGCGGTACGTAGTGTTTTCCCGACTTTGAAGTCTCTGGGCTACGTCGCCGAATTATGACTTACAGCCAAGCCCTTCCCGTATCAAAACAAGGGTGACATGTGAAGGTATTTCTGTAATTTCCCCGACCCCGTGTTTGTATTATATCCGAGCTACCATGGCAGTATCCTATTATTATCAACAGTTAATTATCTGGGTAATATATCCGTTAATGGAATGTATTAATATATGCTTGTATTACAATGTTTATTTGTTTTAGCCTTATAGCTAGTAAACAGTAGCATTGTTGGTAATACATTCGTAATACAACTCCAATCCTTCAGTTTACCCCGAGTAAAATATACGGGTAATGGACGTCAACAGTATCGTACTATACTTTATAGTATCGCCATTTAATAGTTTAAATTGAATGCCTAATGACAAAGTCATTGGTAGGTAGAATAACTGTACACAAGACTAGGCTTGTATACTACTCTGTACTCACAGCTTAGGCTATGCAGAGGACTCTTCCGAAGACGCAGAGTGAAGATTCTGGCTTCTGCAACTCGATTTATACCACTCCGGCTCGTGAAACTATTCTCAAACCTCGCGCCAATTTCAACCAATCAAAATCTCCAATTTCGACCAATCAAAATCGCCAATTTCAACCAATCAAAATCGCGGCCTCATACACCACTGTATGTGCGTTGAAACTGTAATCTCTGTCGGAAATGGAAATGACTATCTTCATATTGATACTTTATTTTGCCTCTTTAATTATTCGAGAAATAATCCAAGGGTATTTGACTGTTAATAATCGTTCAGCGTTTGCCGTTATCTAACGGTAAAATATAAAACAAATGCACTGTTCTATACGAGAGTAGTTCGCCTTTCTAGCAAAGATGGCAGCCTCCGTAACTGTCAGATTTACACGCGATGAACTTGTCCCATTCCGATCCAATAAAAGGGTTTCACGGATGATTTCATAACGGGTAAGCATCCTAAATTACCGAACATTAATCGTAATAACTTCCAAGTAAGTAATACGTTTCGCTTCTTCAAGTGTGACATCCCTGTCATTGTTTACACAAGTTGTTGTTGTACTTTTGTTTAGTTATTGTAGCGAAAATGACGAGTTCGGGAGAAAGGGAATATCTTACTTCCTGGATTACTCTTCCGTGGCCGAACATCCTTAAATGTCGAATATTTATCGGAGCAGGTTACGACCAAGCTATCTGTCACGAGTGCGCAATGGCTTCAACTAGCGGTGTTGTCGCCCTTGAATTCCCGCACAGTTAACTCGACCGCAGTCAGGATGGCGAGCGATTGCTAAACTCTCAATATTTATGAATTGGTGTTTAATGATCGTTCGCCAGTCAGTTTCTGACACCACCGGTTATAAACCGGAAATACGTAAACTTATCAGATTTAACTGAAACAATGCGTATAGATTAAATTCCAAAGTATGTCTTTATTTTGAATAAAACCGTAATGAATCATACAATGAGTTGTTATTTCAATTCTTCTTTAAGGCTTTTCCTAGATTACTGGTACTGTAACTGCAATGTTGAATGTGGTGATATACAAGGGGAGTAACCCCGATTCGAACCCCGCTGCTAAGCTTCCACTTGATATGTAATCCTCTGGTTATACGGAGTCTCCGTTATACGACAATTCACCCCGAGTTCCAGCGTTGGGTACCCCGAGTTTTATATACGGGTGTAGTCTGTAGACTGTGATATGCTTATATACGTGAGTTGCAGTTCACCCCGACTTCTAGCATTGGGTAACCCCAAGTGTTTTATATACGGGTGTAGTCTGTAGACTGTGGTAATGGCTATATACCTGAGTTGCAGTTTACCCCGACTTCTAGCATTGGGCAACCCCGAGTTTTATATACGGGTGTAGTCTGTAGACTGTGATATGGTTATATACTTGAGTTGCAGTTTACCCGGACTTCTAGCATTGGGTAACCCCGAGTTTTATATACGGGTGTAGTCTGTATGTTTCCCTGTGGCATTTGTGTTGTCGTTATTTCTCTAATCCCCGTGTAGATGTATTCTGTGTCCTCCCTTTTGAAGATCCAACCATGTAGTATGACGTTTGAGTCACCCAATGATTTATCCACGGGCAATGCTTAAAACTGATATCATGCGGTACGTAGTATTTCCCGACTTTGAAGTCTCTGGGCCACGTCACCGAATTATGAATTACAGCCAAGCCCTTCCCGTATCAAAACAAAGGTATCATGTGAAGGTATTCCTGTAATTTCCCCGACCCCGTGTTTGTGTTATATCCGAGCTACCATGGCAGTATCCTATTATTATCGACAGTTAATTATCTGGGCAATATCTCCGTTAATGGGATGTATTATATGCTTATATTACAATGTTTATTTGTTTTAGCCTTATAGCTAGTAAACAGTAACATTGTTTGTAATACATTCGTAATACAACTCCAATCCTTTAGTTTACCCCGAGTAAAATATACGGGTAATGGACGTCAACAGTATCGTACTATACTTTATAGTATCGCCATTTAATAGTTTAAATTGAATGCCTAATGACAAAGTCATTGGTAGGTAGAATAACTGTACACAAGACTAGGCTTGTATACTACTCTGTACTCACAGCTTTGCTATGCAGAGGACTCTTCCGAAGACGCAGAGTGAAGATTCTGGCTTCTGCAACTTGATTTATACCACTCCGGCTCGTGAAACTATTCTCAAACCTCGCGCCAATTTCAACCAATCAAAATCTCCAATTTCGACCAATCAAAATCGCCAATTTCAACCAATCAAAATCGCGGCCTCGTACACCACTGTATGTGCGTTGAAACTGTAATCTCTGTCGGAAATGGAAATGGCTATCTTCATATTAATACTTTATTTCGCCTCTTTAATTATTCGAGAAATAATCCAAGGGTATTTGACTTAACAGTCAAATAATAATCATTCAGTGTTTGCCGTTATCTAACGGTAAAATATAAAACAAATGCACCGTTCTATACGAGAGTAGCTCTCCTTTCCAGCAAAGATGGCAGCCTCCGTAACTGTCAGAGTTACGTACGATGAACTATGTCCCATTCCTATCCAATAAAAGGGTTTCCTGGATTACTCTTCCGTGGCCGAACATCCTTAAATGTCGAATATTTATCGGAGCAGTTGCCAGTAAGTAAGATATTCCCTTTCTCCCGAACTCGTCATTTTCGCTACAATAACTAAACAAAAGTACAACAACAACTTGTGTAAACAATGACAGGGATGTCACACTGCCCCCTTTTTACTGTTTCAATGTCCTCATTGAATAAACATATTTACAATAAACGAATATGAAACGGAAATATACGTAATTTAACATTGTTTTATTTTTCTTTTTTTTCAGCTCTAAGATTCCACGCGTCTCCGTCTGACAGCTGGTCGCGCACTTGGAGAGCGTGTCCTCTTTCCATGTAGTGGTCTCCTCGTTCAGGGGGACCGATACCTCCCAAATGCCTTGACATCCGGACGAATACTCCCCAATCTGCTGGACACGGATGGTTCCCTCCGAGTTGCTGTTGAGGGTTTTTCAGGGGACGGACTAACAGGCTTAGTCGGCTCAATTTTTCCTCCCAATGTCTTCTCCATCGCAGCTGTCTGTGCAGTCAATGTACAGTGCATCTCTCTCTGGAGGTCTAGCTGACTTTGGTACAGACTACGCATAGCGGCAATTCCCTCAATTTGAAGCTGATTGCTCTTTGTATTGGATTCGAGCAAGGTGAAGATTCCCCTATTCAATCTAGAAACCTCGGACGACAACGTGGAGACACTCTTGGTGAGGTCACCGATAGCCCTTGTTGTTTCAGAATTTCGGTCCCACCTTGCCTCCATTTTGCTCACCACCTGAGAGAGGCCCAAATTTGTGGATGTTAGTTGATGGGTCACTGAACGTAAGTTTTCAATGGGCAATCTTCTGGACACCGTTTCCAACACTTTGCTCATTCCGTGTTTCACGGTTTCTCCCAGTTTATCAAAATTAAAAGGCTCAGTAGGTCGTTTGGCAGGGCTAGTTTGGGTCTTCTTTTTTAGTTTAAAGGACTGTGTTTCTGGTTTGGTGGCAGGTATTTTTGGAGTAATAGGCTTGGACAGGTTCTTTTGTGTTGGATAAGTGGACGGCGTTTTCTGTCTAGGGGAAGGAATGTCTGGGTCACTGGATTTACTGAACAGCTGGCGTACTTCGTCGTCTTCTGGGTGTAGATCCACTCTGTCTGACCCATCGTTGTTTTCCGAATCTCCAACCGGTACTTGGATTGTCTCCACAGCCTTTTTCAATTCGATGATGGAGTTAACTTGCGTCATGATGTTTGGATAATCGTGAAATACTTGCATTACGTCATTAAAATTACATAATGGGATTAAGGCTGGCTGTGGGGTGATTATGATGGATCCTTTTGGTGTTCGTAGGATGTTTTGGTGTTTGGAGAGCGTGTCCTCTTTCCATGTAGATATAACAAGCCCCCTGGGGTTTTACTCCCGCCAGATTATATTCAAATATGTATATTTACTGTAATTCATCTGGTGAATAAAATCAAATCAATCAAATCAACAACATCGCCCCCTGGTGGCCATATTGAATATGCAAATGAGATGAAAATGTACGATGCACAACTAGACCATAAGGTGATGATGTATGTTAAGTTTGATTAAGATTGGACTGGTAGTTTTCTTGGAATAAAGGTAACAAGCAAAAAGTTAACAGACGGACGACGGACTGACGACGGACGACGGAAAAGCGATTTGAATAGCCCTCCATCAGAATGATGGCGGGCTAATAATGAAACCAGCGGAACCAAAATAGGAGGTTCACATCCTCGAATGATATCCAGTATGTAAGTTTTAAAAAAATCCGATAAAAACTGTGGGAGGAGATGCGATGACAAGAAATGATTACGGACAGACAGACAGACGGACAGACAAGCTGATCGCTATATCCCCCGCATTATATGCCGGGGGTATAAAAACACCATAACTGTAGCAAAAAAAAAAACATCACAGATCACAATGAATGCATGAAAGACTGATTTACCTGCAAGCAGTTGATGGCCAATAATGAAATATTTGTAATGCTTCTTTGACCAGAATGAGATCATGTCCATTTTCCATTCCCTTCTCTGACCGCATCTCTGCATGCCGGTAAATTCAATCCCTCCCACATAAGAGCCTTTGTGTAGTTCAGCATGGAATCATCATTCTCACACCCAAGTGCACATTCGTCTGAGCAGTACCATATTTCTGTAATTTAAAAAATATGAAGAAGTGGAAGCTGTCCAAAAGAATTTTAAAAAAAATTGAAGTGTCATTTTAAAGTAATACTGTGGCTCCCATGACGAGAAAGTGCCTTTTACAAACCTCAGCTTTACCTTCACAAAAATGGAAAGCATGGAAAGCATGGAAATCCAAATTAAAATGTCGAGGGGGGGGGGGGGTGCATGGCGTATTCCCACAAAAGTTATCTTTATGAGTTTAGTACTGGTATGTGCCCTTTTTTTCCCGACCCCCTTGAAACAAAACCCTAGATCTGCCTATGTCACCAGAGAATTCTATTTATTTGTCAATATGTACAGTACCTGTTTCCTGATACCCAACACAGTCTGTGTGATACCATTCATGTGCCTTGCACTTTTCCTCCATGTGGCACTGAACCATTCTACCACCCTTTTTCTGTTGACAAATACAATGTATGTATGTCATATCTTGCTCACATTCCAAGCTGCAATACCAGTCCTCACCTTCTCTTGGCAAAGCTACAATATATTGTTACGACCAAGCTATCTGTCACGAGTGCGCAATGGCTTCAACTAGCGGTGTCAACTAACTAGATGATCGTTCGCCAGTCAGTTTCTGACACCACCGGTTATAAACCGGAAATACGTAAACTTATCAGATTTAACTGAAACAATGCGTATAGATTAAATTCCAAAGTATGTCTTTATTTTGAATAAAACCGTAATGAATCATACAATGAGTTGTTATTTCAATTCTTCTTTAAGAATTTTCCTAGATTACTGGTACTGTAACTGCAATGTTGAATGTGGTGATATACAAGGGGAGTAACCCCGATTCGAACCCCGCTGCTAAGCTTCCACTTGATATGTAATCCTCTGGTTATACGGAGTCTCCGTTATACGACAATTCACCCCGAGTTCCAGCGTTGGGTACCCCGAGTTTTATATACGGGTGTAGTCTGTAGACTGTGATATGCTTATATACGTGAGTTGCAGTTCACCCCGACTTCTAGCATTGGGTAACCCCGAGTTTTATATACGGGTGTAGTCTGTAGACTGTGGTAATGGCTATATACCTGAGTTGCAGTTTACCCCGACTTCTAGCATTGGGCAACCCCGAGTTTTATATACGGGTGTAGTCTGTAGACTGTGATATGGTTATATACTTGAGTTGCAGTTTACCCGGACTTCTAGCATTGGGTAACCCCGAGTTTTATATACGGGTGTAGTCTGTATGTTTCCCTGTGGCATTTGTGTTGTCGTTATTTCTCTAATCCCCGTGTAGATGTATTCTGTGTCCTCCCTTTTGAAGATCCAACCATGTAGTATGACGTTTGATTCACCCAATGATTTATCCACGGGCAATGCTTAAAACTGATATCATGCGGTACGTAGTGTTTTCCCGACTTTGAAGTCTCTGGGCTACGTCGCCGAATTATGACTTACAGCCAAGCCCTTCCCGTATCAAAACAAGGGTGACATGTGAAGGTATTTCTGTAATTTCCCCGACCCCGTGTTTGTATTATATCCGAGCTACCATGGCAGTATCCTATTATTATCAACAGTTAATTATCTGGGTAATATATCCGTTAATGGAATGTATTAATATATGCTTGTATTACAATGTTTATTTGTTTTAGCCTTATAGCTAGTAAACAGTAGCATTGTTGGTAATACATTCGTAATACAACTCCAATCCTTCAGTTTACCCCGAGTAAAATATACGGGTAATGGACGTCAACAGTATCGTACTATACTTTATAGTATCGCCATTTAATAGTTTAAATTGAATGCCTAATGACAAAGTCATTGGTAGGTAGAATAACTGTACACAAGACTAGGCTTGTATACTACTCTGTACTCACAGCTTAGGCTATGCAGAGGACTCTTCCGAAGACGCAGAGTGAAGATTCTGGCTTCTGCAACTCGATTTATACCACTCCGGCTCGTGAAACTATTCTCAAACCTCGCGCCAATTTCAACCAATCAAAATCTCCAATTTCGACCAATCAAAATCTCCAATTTCGACCAATCAAAATCGCCAATTTCAACCAATCAAAATCGCGGCCTCATACACCACTGTATGTGCGTTGAAACTGTAATCTCTGTCGGAAATGGAAATGACTATCTTCATATTAATACTTTATTTCGCCTCTTTAATTATTCGAGAAATAATCCAAGGGTATTTGACTGTTAATAATCGTTCAGCGTTTGCCGTTATCTAACGGTAAAATATAAAACAAATGCACTGTTCTATACGAGAGTAGTTCGCCTTTCTAGCAAAGATGGCAGCCTCCGTAACTGTCAGATTTACACGCGATGAACTTGTCCCATTCCGATCCAATAAAAGGGTTTCACGGATGATTTCATAACGGGTAAGCATCCTAAATTACCGAACATTAATCGTAATAACTTCCAAGTAAGTAATACGTTTCGCTTCTTCAAGTGTGACATCCCTGTCATTGTTTACACAAGTTGTTGTGTTACTTTTGTTTAGTTATTGTAGCGAAAATGACGAGTTCGGGAGAAAGGGAATATCTTACTTCCTGGATTACTCTTCCGTGGCCGAACATCCTTAAATGTCGAATATTTATCGGAGCAGGTTACGACCAAGCTATCTGTCACGAGTGCGCAATGGCTTCAACTAGCGGTGTTGTCGCCCTTGAATTCCCGCACAGTTAACTCGACCGCAGTCAGGATGGCGAGCGATTGCTAAACTCTCAATATTTATGAATTGGTGTTTAATGATCGTTCGCCAGTCAGTTTCTGACACCACCGGTTATAAACCGGAAATACGTAAACTTATCAGATTTAACTGAAACAATGCGTATAGATTAAATTCCAAAGTATGTCTTTATTTTGAATAAAACCGTAATGAATCATACAATGAGTTGTTATTTCAATTCTTCTTTAAGGCTTTTCCTAGATTACTGGTACTGTAACTGCAATGTTGAATGTGGTGATATACAAGGGGAGTAACCCCGATTCGAACCCCGCTGCTAAGCTTCCACTTGATATGTAATCCTCTGGTTATACGGAGTCTCCGTTATACGACAATTCGCCCCGAGTTCCAGCGTTGGGTACCCCGAGTTTTATATACGGGTGTAGTCTGTAGACTGTGATATGCTTATATACGTGAGTTGCAGTTCACCCCGACTTCTAGCATTGGGTAACCCCGAGTTTTATATACGGGTGTAGTCTGTAGACTGTGGTAATGGCTATATACCTGAGTTGCAGTTTACCCCGACTTCTAGCATTGGGCAACCCCGAGTTTTATATACGGGTGTAGTCTGTAGACTGTGATATGGTTATATACTTGAGTTGCAGTTTACCCGGACTTCTAGCATTGGGTAACCCCGAGTTTTATATACGGGTGTAGTCTGTATGTTTCCCTGTGGCATTTGTGTTGTCGTTATTTCTCTAATCCCCGTGTAGATGTATTCTGTGTCCTCCCTTTTGAAGATCCAACCATGTAGTATGACGTTTGAGTCACCCAATGATTTATCCACGGGCAATGCTTAAAACTGATATCATGCGGTACGTAGTATTTCCCGACTTTGAAGTCTCTGGGCCACGTCACCGAATTATGAATTACAGCCAAGCCCTTCCCGTATCAAAACAAAGGTATCATGTGAAGGTATTCCTGTAATTTCCCCGACCCCGTGTTTGTGTTATATCCGAGCTACCATGGCAGTATCCTATTATTATCGACAGTTAATTATCTGGGCAATATCTCCGTTAATGGGATGTATTATATGCTTATATTACAATGTTTATTTGTTTTAGCCTTATAGCTAGTAAACAGTAACATTGTTTGTAATACATTCGTAATACAACTCCAATCCTTTAGTTTACCCCGAGTAAAATATACGGGTAATGGACGTCAACAGTATCGTACTATACTTTATAGTATCGCCATTTAATAGTTTAAATTGAATGCCTAATGACAAAGTCATTGGTAGGTAGAATAACTGTACACAAGACTAGGCTTGTATACTACTCTGTACTCACAGCTTTGCTATGCAGAGGACTCTTCCGAAGACACAGAGTGAAGATTCTGGCTTCTGCAACTTGATTTATACCACTCCGGCTCGTGAAACTATTCTCAAACCTCGCGCCAATTTCAACCAATCAAAATCTCCAATTTCGACCAATCAAAATCGCCAATTTCAACCAATCAAAATCGCGGCCTCGTACACCACTGTATGTGCGTTGAAACTGTAATCTCTGTCGGAAATGGAAATGACTATCTTCATATTAATAATTTATTTCGCCTCTTTAATTATTCGAGAAATAATCCAAGGGTATTTGACTTAACAGTCAAATATTAATCATTCAGTGTTTGCCGTTATCTAACGGTAAAATATAAAACAAATGCACCGTTCTATACGAGAGTAGCTCTCCTTTCCAGCAAAGATGGCAGCCTCCGTAACTGTCAGAGTTACGTACGATGAACTATGTCCCATTCCTATCCAATAAAAGGGTTTCCTGGATTACTCTTCCGTGGCCGAACATCCTTAAATGTCGAATATTTATCGGAGCAGTTGCCAGTAAGTAAGATATTCCCTTTCTCCCGAACTCGTCATTTTCGCTACAATAACTAAACAAAAGTACAACAACAACTTGTGTAAACAATGACAGGGATGTCACACTGCCCCCTTTTTACTGTTTCAATGTCCTCATTGAATAAACATATTTACAATAAACGAATATGAAACGGAAATATACGTAATTTAACATTGTTTTTTTTCTTTTTTTTCAGCTCTAAGATTCCACGCGTCTCCGTCTGACAGCTGGTCGCGCACTTGGAGAGCGTGTCCTCTTTCCATGTAGTGGTCTTCTCGTTCAGGGGGACCGATACCTCCCAAATGCCTTGACATCCGGACGAATACTCCCCAATCTGCTGGACACGGATGGTTCCCTCCGAGTTGCTGTTGAGGGTTTTTCAGGGGACGGACTAACAGGCTTAGTCGGCTCAATTTTTCCTCCCAATGTCTTCTCCATCGCAGCTGTCTGTGCAGTCAATGTACAGTGCATCTCTCTCTGGAGGTCTAGCTGGCTTTGGTACAGACTACGCATAGCGGCAATTCCCTCAATTTGAAGCTGATTGCTCTTTGTATTGGATTCGAGCAAGGTGAAGATTCCCCTATTCAATCTAGAAACCTCGGACGACAACGTGGAGACACTCTTGGTGAGGTCACCGATAGCCCTTGTTGTTTCAGAATTTCGGTCCCACCTTGCCTCCATTTTGCTCACCACCTGAGAGAGGCCCAAATTTGTGGATGTTAGTTGATGGGTCACTGAACGTAAGTTTTCAATGGGCAATCTTCTGGACACCGTTTCCAACACTTTGCTCATTCCGTGTTTCACGGTTTCTCCCAGTTTATCAAAATTAAAAGGCTCAGTAGGTCGTTTGGCAGGGCTAGTTTGGGTCTTCTTTTTTAGTTTAAAGGACTGTGTTTCTGGTTTGGTGGCAGGTATTTTTGGAGTAATAGGCTTGGACAGGTTCTTTTGTGTTGGATAAGTGGACGGCGTTTTCTGTCTAGGGGAAGGAATGTCTGGGTCACTGGATTTACTGAACAGCTGGCGTACTTCGTCGTCTTCTGGGTGTAGATCCACTCTGTCTGACCCATCGTTGTTTTCCGAATCTCCAACCGGTACTTGGATTGTCTCCACAGCCTTTTTCAATTCGATGATGGAGTTAACTTGCGTCATGATGTTTGGATAATCGTGAAATACTTGCATTACGTCATTAAAATTACATAATGGGATTAAGGCTGGCTGTGGGGTGATTATGATGGATCCTTTTGGTGTTCCGGTAGAGGGCACATCAACAACGATTGGTTTGCTTGGAGTCTCCCTCTCAACCGGGGTACTTCTTCCAGAATAAAACTGCATTGATGCCTCCTTGGTCAGCATAGTTGCATCCGTTTGTCTTAAGGTAAATTGGGCCTTCGCTCCATCAATTTCATCCATTTTTATCTTCCCCTCATGTTTTGCGTCTATGTGCTTTTTCATCTCCGCTTCCTTCAAGCACTGTTTGGGACATCTTGGGCAGGAGAATGGTGCCTCCGACCTTTTCAGATGGGTCGTCGCCACGTGACGGGTCATCTGTGGTTTGTCTCCCCTGTATTTGCAACTACCACATTGGTAAGCCGCCCCTCTCTTTCCAAATGCTTTCTTTGCCTTGTCTGACATGCTTCAGTTGAAATAATGATTCTGAAATCAAACAGATAAAGTCATAAGAAAATTGTTATATTTATTGGATCAACAATTTTTTTTTCCGCCATGATAACCCTAGCTTTCTCACATGTTTGTGCTATGTAGTAGCAGTTGTATTCGTTGTTGTGTCTGCCTTAATGCTTTTTGTGCCCATGATAGCCTTTGTGTGCCTTTGTATGGTTTAAGTTTGTTGTGATGTACTACTCTTAGATGCCCATTTTCGTCTTGTTGAATAATGTAGTCTCCTTGGTTTTCTTTCTTCCAAGATGTCCAGACAGGATACTGCTGTGCATTTGCCTCAAAACATGGTCTCGTAGACTTCTAGGCACCAAGAACTGCCAGTGGCTTCCCGTCACATCTTTTCGAACAAATCTTCGATATAACACTCCGTCATTTACATTTAAACTGTCCTCTAGGTTTACGTAGTGTCTTGAGGCTGGACTCAATGTACATATGTCAGGTCCAGTTGGTCGGTGACCATCCTCATACCATCGTAACACAGATCCTATGTCAGGGTCGTCTAACTGTTTTCTTCTTAGTGTGGATATTGCATAACCCTGCATCCACGGGGTCCTCCGACTGTAACTCTTGTAGTCAAACGTCTTCTCTGGGTTAACATCGTCCTTAGTTCCCAGTTCAACCTTCCCTACAATAGTTTCTGCTGAGGCACATGTGTTTTCCGTTCCACCCGTAACAAAGATACTAACGTAAATAATAAACGTCAACACAAAACTCCATAATCTACTTAAAAACTCTTTATTTAGATTTTGGAAAATCCTACAGTTTCTGAAACGCTTTGTTTCATTGGCATCTGTTTCATTTTCTTCAAATCTAGCTTGTCCTACCTCTTCAATCTCGTGTGATTTATTTAGATTTAGGAAAATCCTACAGTTTCTGAAACGCTTTGTTTCATTGGCATCTGTTTCATTTTCTTCGAATCTAGCTTGTCTGACCTCTTCAATCTCGCGTGATTTGTTTAGATTTAGGAAAATCCTACAGTTTCTGAAACGCTTTGTTTCATTGGCATCTGTTTCATTTTCTTCGAATCTAGCTTGTCTGGCCTCTTCAATCTCGTGTGATTCTCTTGTTATACTACCCTGCATTTCAGTGGTTCGACTGTTACACTTTTTGCAAGGCCCACATTTCAAGAGTTCATCATCTTTGCAGCTACAATCCCTTGGATTAGGACATCGAGACAAGGCATCAGCGTTCAAGTGTCGCTTCCCATCTGCACAAGTCACTGAACTGTTTGCAGACTTGAATAATTTTGTTTTTTTCTTCAGACTGTGGTATATAGTCTCAGAACCGATCCTCCTAGTTGCTCCGGTGTCAACGGTATGTGAGACAACTTCTCCATTTACTAACCCCTTTACGTAGACCCCATCATAATTCGGAATTCCCCCCTTTTTAAATTCTGAAATGTTGAATTTCCTGTAATTTGCTCTATTTTTCTGGCCATTTTCTTTCCGGACCCTCTCGTGGCCTAGTGAGAAGATCCCTTGTAGTTTGTTGCTGGCCGTGAGTCGTTTCTTCTCGCATACCCGGAAGTTTGGGGTGCCTGTGTCGTCCTTGGAATGAATGGTTGAGCTTGCGGGTTAAGAAACTGTTGGCAGCTTCTAGCAAAATGACCACTACCTCCACATCTGAAACACTCCGTACGACTTGCTGGAGGGTTCTGTATTGCAGTCGGCCTATTTCCCTGTGTTTCATTATATCGTTGGAAACTTTTCTCCTCCAACTTATCAATGCGTTGCCCCATACTTTTCATCAACTCTCTCATTTCCTCTGTGAAAGTCTTTAATTGGTCAGGTAAGTTTAATTTTTCCCCACCTTCGTTTTCTTTCTCTGGTATTTGTCTCTGCTTGTTTAATGTATTACACTTCTGCTTGTCCGTTTCTTCCTCATCAATAGAAGTCTTGGTAACGCGTGTCGGCTTCTTCAAGTGGATTCCGGTGCGTCTCTGGGCTTCCAAGAAATTCACTACCTCATATACTGCATCATCGACATCACTTGGCTCTTTGATATACTCGACATGGAAGCGGGCGTTTTCGTCATGAAGACCGTCCAAAAATCTTCGCAGTAAGTCTTCTCGTCTGGTATTATGGTCCCTGTTTCCGTGAGCTTTATCATACAGCCTTTTCAGCTCAGCAGCGTAGTCTTCAACCATTTCACCATTACGTTGATTCATGTTACTGAATGCTGCGACAAACGACTTCGGAGTTTGAACCCGCCTATACCGGAGATGAAGTTCCTCCACCAAACTCTCATAATTGTTTCTAATATCTCTTGACAGCTGTCCATAAACGAACTCACCAGCCTTTCCTTGTAAACGAGGTAATAGTTCGGCCAGTTTGCTACGATTATCCCATCCGTGCAATCTAGCGACATCCGTGAATCTGTTAAGCCAAACTTCCCATATTTCTCCGCCAGTAAATGCTGGAAGTTTGATGCTTGTATTTCGTTGTGCATCTTTCATTCTGAAGTGGGTTCCATTGCTTCTAGTGGTGTGGCTTCTAGTGCTGAGTCTTCAGAATCAGAACTTTGAGCTTGCTGGTATCGGTGTTTTCTTCTTTTCTTTCCAAACGAAGAAGGTCGACTAACTTCTTTGTGGAGCAGTGGTATGCCCTCATCTATTTGTGGTGCCGTGTTATTTGACTGTATAACCTCCTTCATAAGACCTTTAAATGTCTCGGCTACATCTTTCATTGCATCTCTTACAACGTTTCCTATTTCTTGTGTTAAATTTTGACTTGGGATTTCTATGTCCTGTCCGACGTTATGAAAATCGCCCATTTGATCTTGACTAGAATTTGCTCTAGCTATTATAGCTGGAGTTTTCGTGATCAAACTATTCTCTGTGACTTCTTGTTCTCCGGCTTCTCTCTCACTTGCCGTATCTTCTTCTGTTGAAGTTATTCCAGATTTCTGTCCTCTGTGTTTTCTTCTAGATCTAGGAGTCTTAAAAACTTCACTTTCCTCCATATCCGTAATGTATTATAATTTTTAAAAAATGTGCTGTGGCGCTTGGGTAAGTATCTCTGGATTTTCGGGTACAGTTACGTTGATTGCTGTTCTGGAAAATCCCACTTCTGACACCAAAATATGTTACGACCAAGCTATCTGTCACGAGTGCGCAATGGCTTCAACTAGCGGTGTTGTCGCCCTTGAATTCCCGCACAGTTAACTCGACCGCAGTCAGGATGGCGAGCGATTGCTTAACTCTCAATATTTATGAATTGGTGTTTAATGATCGTTCGCCAGTCAGTTTCTGACACCACCGGTTATAAACCGGAAATACGTAAACTTATCAGATTTAACTGAAACAATGCGTATAAATTAAATTCCAAAGTATGTCTTTATTTTGAATAAAACCGTAATGAATCATACTATGAGTTGTTATTTCAATTCTTCTTTAAGGCTTTTCCTAGATTACTGGTACTGTAACTGCAATGTTGAATGTGGTGATATACAAGGGGAGTAACCCCGATTCGAACCCCGCTGCTAAGCTTCCACTTGATATGTAATCCTCTGGTTATACGGAGTCTCCGTTATACGACAATTCACCCCGAGTTCCAGCGTTGGGTACCCCGAGTTTTATATACGGGTGTAGTCTGTAGACTGTGATATGGTTATATACGTGAGTTGCAGTTCACCCCGACTTCTAGCATTGGGTAACCCCGAGTTTTATATACGGGTGTAGTCTGTAGACTGTGGTAATGGCTATATACCTGAGTTGCAGTTTACCCCGACTTCTAGCATTGGGCAACCCCGAGTTTTATATACGGGTGTAGTCTGTAGACTGTGATATGGTTATATACTTGAGTTGCAGTTTACCCG
Organism: Lepidochitona cinerea; assembly: GCA_963971465.1. Lineage (NCBI taxonomy): Eukaryota > Metazoa > Mollusca > Polyplacophora > Chitonida > Tonicellidae > Lepidochitona > Lepidochitona cinerea. The sequence continues at coordinate 38,383 of OZ020553.1, read as the reverse complement.
GACTTCTAGCATTGGGTAACCCCGAGTTTTATATACGGGTGTAGTCTGTATGTTTCCCTGTGGCATTTGTGTTGTCGTTATTTCTCTAATCCCCGTGTAGATGTATTCTGTGTCCTCCCTTTTGAAGATCCAACCATGTAGTATGACGTTTGATTCACCCAATGATTTATCCACGGGCAATGCTTAAAACTGATATCATGCGGTACGTAGTGTTTCCCGACTTTGAAGTCTCTGGGCCACGTCACCGAATTATGAATTACAGCCAAGCCCTTCCCGTATCAAAACAAAGGTATCATGTGAAGGTATTCCTGTAATTTCCCCGACCCCGTGTTTGTGTTATATCCGAGCTACCATGGCAGTATCCTATTATTATCGACAGTTAATTATCTGGGCAATATCTCCGTTAATGGGATGTATTATATGCTTATATTACAATGTTTATTTGTTTTAGCCTTATAGCTAGTAAACAGTAACATTGTTTGTAATACATTCGTAATACAACTCCAATCCTTTAGTTTACCCCGAGTAAAATATACGGGTAATGGACGTCAACAGTATCGTACTATACTTTATAGTATCGTCATTTAATAGTTTAAATTGAATGCCTAATGACAAAGTCATTGGTAGGTAGAATAACTGTACACAAGACTAGGCTTGTATACTACTCTGTACTCACAGCTTTGCTATGCAGAGGACTCTTCCGAAGACGCAGAGTGAAGATTCTGGCTTCTGCAACTCGATTTATACCACTCCGGCTCGTGAAACTATTCTCAAACCTCGCGCCAATTTCAACCAATCAAAATCTCCAATTTCGACCAATCAAAATCGCCAATTTCAACCAATCAAAATCGCGGCCTCATACACCACTGTATGTGCGTTGAAACTGTAATCTCTGTCGGAAATGGAAATGACTATCTTCATATTAATACTTTATTTCGCCTCTTTAATTATTCGAGAAATAATCCAAGGGTATTTGACTGTTAATAATCGTTCAGCGTTTGCCGTTATCTAACGGTAAAATATAAAACAAATGCACTGTTCTATACGAGAGTAGTTCGCCTTTCTAGCAAAGATGGCAGCCTCCGTAACTGTCAGATTTACACGCGATGAACTTGTCCCATTCCGATCCAATAAAAGGGTTTCACGGATGATTTCATAACGGGTAAGCATAAATTACCGAACATTAATCGTAATAACTTCCAAGTAAGTAATACGTTTCGCTTCTTCCAAACAAACTAAAATGTCAACCACGAATGAACGAAATACAACAACGACACATGTTATCGATTAAACTGGGTTGTCACACTATGAAAACATAAAAATCTCATGTCGTAAGAGGCAAGGGAGAGGGTTGCCCTTTTAAATTTTTACTTGTACAAAATTCATTTGTTCGAAATTTTAACTTGCTTGTAGTTAAACTATCTACAGGTTGGAGGTAAACAGTTATACTTTATTGTGATCGTTGAAGCTAATACTTATCCATGTAGAGCGACTGTACATATTAGCACATTGACATTCATTGTTTGCAATGGGAAGTTTAGTTTTTCACTCTTTTGTAGTTACATTAATGACACTCTAAGTCAGTCAAAGGTGTACTTACTAGTCATTTGCAAACAGCTGGCGTGAGACCATGATCTTTCACAGGCAGAAGAACTGCACTGTATTAGAAGTTTATCCTTATCTGTAAAAATACAATACAATAAGAATTGGAGGTTATCAAATGTATAAAGGTCATAGTTTGTACTTTTAAAGAAAAGGAAATACTCAATACTTTGCCATTTAAACAGCAACATCTACTTGATTGCAAAAACTGGTTTTGACATTTTTTTTGGTGATGATTAAGCAAAATGAGAGTAAATGATCATAACAGTTGTTTTTTTGACCATGCAATGCTGGAAAATATTATGTACAAGTCTTCCGATACAAGCACATGTTAGGTAAGGCTAAATAAACATTAATTCAAATAATAAAGTCATCTACTGGGTAAAAAGAGAAGAGTAATCAGAAGATGTCGTATCCCCCCGGCCCCGCATAAGATTTATTATTTACATGTATAAGTTATTATAAGATATCTTCGCTGTTGGAAAAGGGCAGTAACTCTGAAAAAAATGAAACAACGCAGCCAAAATAGCAGGTGCACTTTCTCAATTGATGTCCAGCATGTCAACTAAGTTTCGAAAAAAATCCCCTTAAAACCGAGGGAGGAGATGCGAGGACAAGCATCCATTGTCTACGTCCTCCTATACTGTCGGAAAAGGGCAGTAGCTCTGAAAATAATTAGACCAGCGCCATCAAAACAGGAGGTGCACATCCTTCCATGATATCCAGCATATCCACAAATTTTCAAAAAAATCTTATAAACACTAGGGGAGGAGATGCGATAACAACGACTAATTGTCTATGTCGTCTTATACTGCCGGAAAAGAGCAGTAACTCTAAAAATAATGAAACCAGCAAAACCAAAATAAGAGGGGCACATCCTCGAATTATATCCAGCAAGTCAACCAAGTTTCGAAAAAATCGTATAAAAACTGTGGGTTGAGATGCGATGACAAGCACTAATTGTCTATGTCAACTTATACTATCAGAAAAGGGCAGTAACTCTAAAAATAATAAAACAAGCGCAACCAAAATAATCCTCGAATGATATTCAGCATGTCCACCAAGTTTAAAAAAAATTTGATAAAAACTGTGGGAGGAGATGCGATGACAAGCACTAATTGTCTAGGTCGTTTTATACTGTCGGAAAAGGGCAGTAACTCTAAAAATACTGAAACCAGCGCAACCAAAATAAGAGGTGCACATTCTCGAATGATATTCAGCATGTCCACCAAGTTTAAAAAAAAATTGATTAAAACTGTGGGAGGAGATGCGATGACAAGCACTCATTGTCTAGGTTGTTTTATACTGTCGGAAAAGGGCAGACACTCTAAAAATAATGAAACCAGCGCAACTAAAATAGGAGGTGCACATCCTTGAATGATATCCAGCAAGTCGACCAAATTTCGAAAAAATCTGATAAAAATCGTGGGAGGAGATGCAATGACAAGCACTAGTTGTCTAGGTCGTTTTATACTGTTTGTAACTCTAAAAAAAATAAAACCAGCGGAACCAAAATAGGAGGTGCATATCTTCGGATGATATCCAGTATGTGAAACAAGTTTTAAAAAAATTTGATAAAAACTGTGGGAGGAGATGCGATGACAAGAAATGATTACGCACAGACAGACAGACAGACGGACAGACAAGCTGATCGATATATCCCCCCGCATTATATGCCGGGGGGATAAAAATCAGGTAGCATGTGTTATGTCTAAAAATTAAACACTCATAGGTTATTCTAGAATTTTTGGTGGGCTATAGGATTTTCAAAATTTGTTTGACCTGTAGGCAAGCTAAATAAATAGAAATGTTCAAGCTCTAGATATTGGCTTTAACATGTAGTTTGTTTTAGTGATTTCTTTTATTTAAAATAATGTTTGAAAAGTTCTGTTTTTTTTTAATAAATTTAGTTTTCTCTTTTGCCACATGTTTAACGATGTAAGGTGTAAGATATTAAGCTTGTATAGAATATAAGCCAAAGTGAATTAAGTTGTCCATTTTGTGTTGAATCCATACCTTGAATGCATATACAGAAAGGGTAGACTTCTGGTTTGTCCATTTTGTCAAATTTGATTGGTTCTGCAATGCGCCGAATATCTTTTTTCTCTGGTACCAGCCAAGAAAAATCAACTATTTTCCAGGCAATGGTTTCTAGCCACTTGTGTTTATCATATGCATCTCCATGGACTGGGAAGGAGCTTGGTAGTTCATCAATATTTGACATTTCCAGCATTGTCATAGCCAAGAGAACAACGTACGATTGGGTGGAAAACTGCAATGAAAAATAACCATTCAAACAGTTTTACAAAACTGTTATTAAAATAACATACAATATTGTTCTGCAATACAACCTCTAATGAATTTTGACGTTAGTAAAGAGAAAAAATCCTTGGTTGACAAGAGTTTAACATTAATCAACACACAATTTTTGTGTGTGCGTGCGTGTGTGTGGTGGGGGGGGGGGGGTTCGGTGGTTCACAATTATTTCTTATATACAAAGTGTCAAGGGTGTTATTCACGAAAATCCATATTTGGATACAAAATATTCAGAATACTTACGAGCAGCAAATCCCATACATGTTGAACATTAGCCTTCACATCTTTTTAAAAACTTTTGTGTTTGAAAAAGTTTTTCAAGTGTGATAGGGTTCCAATAGATGCTTCACTTTTTCCATTAAAGAACAGGTTCACTGTGTCCTGAAATAGTTTTTATAGGGGAGAGTATAGTGTTTTAAAACAATTTATTTATTTTTCAGAAACATAACCTGTTCAAAAAAAATTAAAAATTATGACTCCAGAGACAATGGCATGTCTTCCAGCAATGATTTTAATACAGCAACTGTGTTTGTAAGACAACTGCCCTTTAATCGACACAAACGTAGGAAAAAGCAAATTACGACAGTGATCAATTTTTTTATGGGAGGATTTTCACACCCCCACACCCCCCCCCCCCACACACACAAGGAATGTCTATGCACTACTATCATACACACCTGCATCAGGAGTATCTCTTTGTGAAATTCTTGTGGGCATTCCACAAGTCCCTTCAGGCGTAAATGACTGGGTTCTCGGCATTTCCTCGGGCTCTGTGTGCTGCATTCATCCTCTCCTTAATGCATCCAGTGGTGGAGGAAGGATCTGCGTCTACAACACCTAAGTTCACCTAGAAAGAATAATTTGATGAAATAATCTTAGTAATTGTTACAATTGGGATCAGAAAATGTATTAATATCTTAACCTCATTAACTATACCATAGGTCGTTGCCTATTTTTCAAATAAAAATTTCATTTTGATTGTGCTGAATCTCAATTACTAGTATCCCAAATAATCTTCAAAATCAGCAATAAGCCTGACGTATGTGAAAATTCAACAACATTATGTTATAGAGGGTATATCAACCAATTTTAATGGAAATTTGACCTAAAACAAATACAGCCAATAATCTTTACACAAAAAAAAAACCAAACATATAAAAACAGGACAGTCTCAAGTAAATTATCTGAAAAAAAACCCAATGGAAATTGTTTTTGTGAGAGCAACTTTAATGATATGACATACATTGTTCATAAAATAGTGTTGAATTGTTGCTATTTTGAATGAATTACTCAGGCACTGAACACACCATATTAAGTGCCACTGACCAATAGTCTCCAGGCATCAACAGAAGGGGTTTCCTACGGGCATCAATCTTACAATATATGTCAGAATAGATACAGTCTATATATGCTACTGTTACTTACCAGTGAACTTTGTTCTTCCATCTCTTGTGAGAACCTGTGTTGAATGTGCCATTCAACTTCTCCCTTCAAAGGTGCAAGTTTGTCTATATGCTGCACAAGGATTCTCTCCACCAAAACAATCCTATGGCTTCTCATTTCCATGTAATCTGTTGGTGTTGGGAGGAATGAGTATGGAGACAACTGCTCAGCTTCCTTCACCTCCAACGACTGTACGTGACGAAATCCTACCCTATTCTTCATTCCAAGGCACATGCCCCACAATAGAAACTGGTGTTTCCTATGAGGCTGAATTTGCACATTGTCCCAACACACCCCGTAAGATTTTGAGTCTGTTTTGTCATTATAAAATAGCTGTGTTCTACATGACTTCTGTTCAACCACAGACTTCTAAAAACATAATGAAGATAAGCAATAAAATCAATGAGTCATTAAGACATTAAGAAAATAGACCGAGATAATTAATTAAGATTCAAGACAAAACTGTACATCTGCTTGACAGTTTACCAACAACACAAACTAATCTCACTATTGTCTAGTACTTTAATCTCTCTAAAACCAAACGCACCCCCCCCCCAACACACACACAGCCCTAGTTGTAAAAGAAGATGATATATATCTATTTTGATGTTTTATTTGATACTTGGATGGAGAATGATTTGATTTATTTGATATTATTAATATATTTTAGAAATATAATTAATAACATTATTTTTAACAAATAGAATTATATTATATATATTAAACTACTTACTTCTTTCTTTAAAGGGGCATGAGCTGCCAAAATGTTGATATTTTGACGTTAAAACAGAATGTTGAAATTATTGGCTATTTTTCTCAAGACGTATAATTCAGAAACTTTTTATTGCTTCTAGTCTCGAAAATGTACGATAAAGTGTTGTTTTGAACTAACTTTGGCTTAGAATGAATGAATAGTCGTCCCGGTTATTTAAATTTTGTTTACATTTCGAACACGTTTTCCGTTCGTGCAGGCCACATACTGTATGGATTTTCCTCATTCCAACGCCAATCTTTTAGTTTTTTGATGGCCTTCAAAGCCTCTTACTGTCGTGACGATCAGAAATTATGAAAAAATTGTGAATTTTTGCAGCTCATGCCACTTTAATAATTCACAGGCAACACGCAGGAAAGCTTTTTTAACTGCTTGTCCTCCTCGATACACCAAGCTTCGCAGCCCTGGTACAAATTTATAATTTTGCAGATAATAGATTGCCGGTGCGAATATAGAATACGTCCGTCACCTGGAACTTACAGTAAAACACATAGTTTCCTTTCAAATATTCTGTACTATACCTTAAGGAACTCCCTAATCGGAAAATCCGTCTTTACTTGCAAAAAAATTGCCTACATTTACTAAATTCGCCGATTTCACTCTACACACAAGCAATTTCAAACACTCGGTTCGCCATCTTTGCTTCGTTTAATGTATGAGACAGGACAATGTACGGGCTTGCCTAAATACGAGTGTCTCCGCTAGTGTTCAACTTCAACGTCACTCTGCAACTTCGGGGATTTACGTGCGTGAAATACCCTCTGATAGACTGCAGGTCATTTTGAATGTGGCGACCAAAAAGGTAGCCGTGTAACGTACAATTTCCACATCCTCTTGGGGGCCCATCGAAAGTGTCCTCGTGATAATTTAAGGGACCGAAATACTCTGTTTGTTAACTTTCAGGCGCGATCAGTTTTATAATTGAAGTATTGGAGGATTCCTGGAATGTACCGAAACTGCGTCTCTTCTTTGCGTTACACAACATGTGCTTTACCGGGCTAAATATATTTTATAAACAATTATCTTTCTAAATGATATTAGCATTTAATAAATTTATAATTATTTTTATTTTCTGTTTTCGTCTGTAGTAAAACATCTTGATATTTACTTTCGACGCCATTTTTATTCAGCCCAGACTGTCCGAGGCGTGTCAAAACCGACCGGTAGCGAGCGAAGATAGCCGAAGGATGTTCCGAGTGCTTCAACGTAGCCGATACTGTTGGTTGAAGTTAGTTCCTGGCGGCTGGAGTCAACTAGGTCAAGCACTATAAATAGACACCTTGCATGTTACCACGTCACTCAACTGGGTGACGTAGTGGCTTGCCTTAGAAAATGGTGACGTCACTCAAAACCTATCGAACTGACATCGTTTAGAGTGTTCGGTAGCTGTACTGAAAACTCTTTTGCTTATTATGAAATAGATTTATCAATACTAGCGAAAAGTAAATAAAAAACCGTTATTACTCTGCATTGTTTGTTTATTACATGAATTTACTATTTCTTGTAGACCTAAAATAACTAAGATATGATTATTAATATTACAATGTGTAATAGTAACATAAAAGAATTAAGTAAAACTAAAGCAGAAAGGGCAAGATATTGTTGCACTTACAATGTTGCTTTGTTGGGTAAAGTCGAAAATTTGACATTTGGTTAAAGAAATTATATAACAGCAAGCGAATTATTTAATTCGTTGTAAGAAATTATTCAATCCATCCATTATAAAGAATTATTTAATGCGTTAGGCCTATAACAAATTACTTAGTCCACGGATATTAGTATTTCAGATTAATTATGTGGTAATTTATTATTACAGCTGAATAACTTGTAATGTTATTACAAATGAACAATTCGTTATTCCGCAAAATTAATTTGTTATTATGGAATAAGTGATTTATTATTACAGATTAATAATTTGTTATTACGGAAGAGGTAATTTGTTTTACGGATTAATAATTTATTAAAACAGATTATTTTAATTTGTTAAAACAGATTATTTTAACATGTTAAAACAGATCATTTTAATTTGTTACAACATATCATTTTAATATGTTAAAACAGATCCTTTTAATATGTTAAAACAGATTATTTTAATATGTTAAAAAAAATTATTTTAATATGTTAAAACAGATTATTTTAATTTGTTAAAACAGATTATTTTAATTTGTTCAAACAGATTATTTTAATATGTTAAAACAGATTATTTTAATTTGATAAAACAGATTGTCTTAATATGTTAAAACAGATTGTCTTAATATGTTAAAACAGATTATCTTAATATGTTAAAACAGATTATTTTAATCCGTTAAAACAGATTATTTTAATTCGTTAAAACAGATTATTTTAATTCGTTAAAACAGGTTTTATTTCGTATTTACTAATTGCGATATATTAAAGGCACACTTGCCGCGAAAATCAGGAATATTGTTTACATTAAAAAAGAAAGTCCGTTTTCTGTATTTTTCCCAGACAATATAAGTTAGGAACTTTCTATTTTTACCAAAATTTAAAAGTTTGGACGTCAGTTTGTATTTTTAATTTGAATTTGAAAATTTGAATTGTTAGGTGCCCGTAACGTAAACAAACCAAACTGCCCCCTATTGGCGATTATATGTTTCAGTCGAGTGAGTGAACTAACGGCACAGTGTAATTTTACGTAGGCCTATTTATCTGAGAAATACAGACTGACGATCGGTTAACAGCGACTGGAAAAGCCTGCTGATAATTGTTTGAGTGTAAACCACAGATACAAAGGCCTGAAAGGAGGGTAATCCAACACGAAAGTTGACCGACACTGATCGTTGTTGTTGTAATCAGGCTTCGATTCTTCGTTTGTTTTTCACCCCATTTCTACATTCTAAAGCTAACTAGACATGTTTTGTGTGTCCTATGTTTAAGTTTAGTGGTATTAGTCGTAGTAGGCTCATGTAAATTGGTTTTCTTAGCAAATTTAAACAGGCTACGGCGGCAAGTGGGCCTTTAATCTGTTAGAAAAAAATTAGAATTCTGTTATTTCGGATTGAGTTATTTGCAGAATAACTTGTTATTACACATGAATAACTTGTTATTACACATGCATAACTTGTTATTACAGATGAATAATTTTTTATTACAGAATAAGTGATTCCTTATTGAGGATAATTAATTTCTTATTACGGAATAAGTAATTTGTAATTATGGATTAATCATTTGTTATTATGGATTAACAATATGTTATTACATATTAATTAATAATTCGTTAATACAGATAAAGTAATTCGTTTTTTACTTTTATCACGGATTAATACTTTGTTATTTCAGATTTATAATCTGTTACTTTTGATTAAGTAATGTGTTATTATGGCTTAACTAATTTTTTATTGCGCAAGAAGTAATTCAGTATGACGGATTATTAATTTGTTATTACGGAAGAGGTATTTATTTTTACAGATTATTTTAATTTGTTAAAACAGATTATTTTAATTTGTTAAAAGAGATTATTTCAATTTGTTAAAAGAGATTATTTTAATTCTTTAAAACAGATTTTAATTTGTATGTACCGATTACAATATATTAACCTGTTATAAAAATTATTTTGGATTGAGTTATCCGTTGTTAGGAATTACAGGCAATAATTCGTTAAAATTGTTTAACAGGACCAATTTTTTGTGGTAATAGTATAAAACTAAAGAGAAAAAAAGAAATTGTCTTTATAATTTACAGTATTACTACTGTAAGAATTGTTTGTAAATGTAAGTCAGGTTGATGAGAGAGTAAAGAAAGCCATAAAGAAAGCCAGGCTTTACAAAAAATTAAATGATAAACGTATTAAATATTGTTTATAATTCAGAGTTACTCGGAGTTAATAAAATTAGGAGTTAGTATCTCCAAATTAACTCTGAATTATAAACTCTTCTGTGGCCTTGCACAGACAAGAGTATGTGTGCCAACAATAGTAGCCCACAGCAGCCAAGCAAGGTGGTTACGTTTTCAACAAGGCTGCTGTCTGTGAGGAATATTACAAAATTAACCCCAGCGGAAATTAGTTTTCACCCATGCGGAAATAAGTCTTCACCCACGAGGAAATTAGTTTTCATCCATGCAAAAATTAGTTTTCACCCCTCTGGAAATTAGTTTCTACCCATGCGAAAATTAGTTTTCACCCAAGCGGAAATTAGTTTTCACCCATGCATATATTATTTCCACCCATGTTAAAAATATTTACCACCCATGCAGAAATTATTTTACACCCTTGCAAAAATTAGTTTCACACATGCGGAAAATTTTTCCTCCCATGCAGAAATGAGTTTCCACCCATGCGGAAATTTCTGCATGGGTATAAATAATTTCTGCATGGGTCGAAACTAATTTCCGCATGGGGGGTAATTGTCATTTTCAAAAAGAATTCCTTAATTCATAGAAGAAATGCAGTAAAAATATAGGATAATTATGTCCCCTATGAGCAATCGTATATCCATATATACAGATTAGTGCCATGCTTTGACATTTTGGTATTTTCAGTGTTTTGGGGCTGTTATCTGAATTTCACACCAGCAGGAACATCCTTTTGAAATGTTGTTCTGTTTATGTTATAAAAAATTAAGTGTGCACCATCATAATTGCTTTAACTTAAATGATTTGCACAGAAATTAACTGTCAAATCTCCAGGTGAGAACCTTTTTTTGTCTGGGATGGAAATTATTACAGGAGAAAACCAACTGAATCTTTCCTTTCAAAACTAAGTTTCAACTTGAGCAAAATTCTGTTAAAGACTAAGATTCACTGTCAGAAAATCCATGGCACTAATAATACTATTACTAATAGTAATATATAATCATTATAATATAAATGCAATAGGCCTCGTACTATTACTTATACTTCAATAGTACTACTATATATACATGTTTGAACACTAAAACTAAAAGTAAAACACACGTCACGGGTACAGGGAAAATCTTCTTGTCTAAAATAAATTTAATCGAATATGATTTCTGACTTTGGGCCGGTCGGTACCGCAGTTAACTTAGTTTGTCAAGTGCCTAAATGTATCTACTACTAACGGATCTTTAAGATTTGAAAAGTGAGGTAGTCCTCTTAAATAATGATCATGTAAAAGGCCAATTCAAATTGGTCGTTTAAAATCCTTCAAATTTCAAGTCAACCGAGCGCAAGTGCACTCTACTTTTTCATCTCCAAAAGTAGGCCATCCTTATGGTGACGTCAAGCCGTGTGACGTCATTTCATTTCACACATCCACTTCTATTTATAGGTGCTTGACCCAGTTGACTCCAGCCGCCAGTAACTAACTTCAACCGATACTGTTTAACATCAACACTATCGACTTCAGATTATCCTGTCCAGATTGCCTTTGACAAGTTGAGTTTGAATGGTTGTCGACTGATTTCCTGGCCGCCTTTTTCAGTGGAGTCGATCGTGACTTCGGCGATTTTGAAGGCGTGGCTCTGTCTGCCCAAGCCCTTTTTGATGATTTTCGTCTTCCACTTTTTTTTGCAACGGTTTTTTTTAAATGATTGTAAACAAGTGAAACATAAAAATGAACTTGCACTCAATTCCCTATCCACAGAGCAATTTGGAATCAAATGTCGGACAGTGTTGGGGCTGGTTATGGATCCTAAACTGACTCTTATAACCTTTAGGTCCTTTCAGGAAAGGCTCATCACAGTTTAGCCATGTAGCCATCAACACATCACCATGATACCACCACGTCAAATAAAATAACGACTAACAACAGTGAATGACAGTTAAAATTCGTCTGCTAGCACACACTTGTCAAACTACGGCAGGAAAAGACAACTCGTACAGTAGGTGTCGCTTTCCGGTTTGATTGCGCATGCGCACTGAGTTGACCATAATGGAAAACTCTACTTCACATCCCTGGAACTCAACTCTATTTTTAGATGGGAGAGCGGGTGACGTAGTGCTGTCAACACCCACTCTGAAACTTCGGGGATTTACGTGAGCGCGTCAAAGCCGATCGGTATAGCGAGCGAAGATAGCCGAAGGGAGTTCCGAGTGGTCAACACCAACAGTCGTGACGTCAACAAGAATCGTGACGTCATCATTTTTGTCGCACACATTGTACAGATATCGAACATCGTTGTTTTGCTTTGTTTGTTGTTTTTTTACCTATCCTTCGGGAGCCTATTAGTGCCAGGGGATTTTTTTTTTAAAAAACGTTTAAACGAATTTTATTTTTACATTCTATTTGTATTAACGCAAGAAATTCGTTAAAACGATTTTTTCTCATAGACAATCGTTATAACGAAGTTTATTTTTAGATTCCATTTGTATTAACCCAAGAAATTCGTTAAACGATTTTCTTCTCATAGACAATCGTTATAACGAATTTTGTTTTTAGATTATATTTGTATTAACCCAAGTAATTCGTTAAAACGATTTTTTCTCATAGAAAATCGTTATAACGAATTTTATTTTTAGATTCTATTTTCACTTTCAGCTACTCAAGAAATTCGTTTAATTTAAAACAGTTTTAAAAAAAGAAAAATTTCCCTGGGACTATAATATAGGCTTCCCTAATACCCGGACGGATGTTGAGTAAATACATTTTAATTGAATTCAATTGACCGGAGTTGGACCCCTTGAATAATCGCAAAAGAAGTGTATTTATTGAGTAGCCGCACTCCATTATATCCTGTTATTGTTAACCTTTACTAATTACTTGCCGGCAATCAGGAAGATTTGTTTAGTGCATCTGAACTAATTAAAGTGGCATGAGCTGCCAAAATGTAGATATTTTGAGGTTGAAACAGAATGTTGAAATAATTGGCTATTTTTCTCAAGTTGTATAATTCAGAAGCTGTTCAGTGCTTCTAGTCTCTAAAATGTACGATAAAGTATTGTTTTGAACTAAGTTTGGCTGAGAATGAATGAATGGTCGTCCCGGTTATTTAAATTTTGTTTACATGTTGTAGACAATCTTGTAGACAATCTTATCATACAATTCTGTTCAATTTTCACAGAATAACTTAATTGAATGGGATTGCCAGTTTGGAAGTTAAATATACACCTGATGCTTTAGATTTGAAACCAGATTTTCCTCTTCCAATCGATTAGGAATATCAGTGAAATAATTTTGATTGTGGTATAAAGCATAACAACCCGAATAATTAGTAATGCTAGACAGGAAAGGCTGTTGGAAATAATAAAACAAGGTTGTTCATGTATTGTGCAAATTTTCTTTGATCATTTTCATAAAAAATGGAGGCCCTCAAAAGAACCATTGAAACAAACTTCTTCCTTGTCCTCTAGATTAACAATGAGAAACGCTGATACTTGCAGGTCGCTAACTCTTGGTGATGAGTTGATACTTGCAGGTCGCTAACTCTTCTTGATGAGTTGATACTTGCAGGTCGCTAACTATTGGTGATGAGTTGATACTAGCCGGTCGCTAACTCTTGGTGATGAGTTGATACTAGCAGGCCGTTTACTCTTGGTGATGAGTTGATACTTGCAGGTCGCTAACTATTGGTGATGAGTTGATACTAGCAGGTCGCTAACTCTTGGTGATGAGTTGATACTAGCAGGCCGTTTACTCTTGATGATGAGTTGATACTAGCAGGTCGTTTACTCTTGGTGATGAGTTGATACTTGCAGGTCGCTAACTCTTGGTGATGAGTTGATACTATCAGGTCGCTAACTCTTAGTGATGAGTTGATACTAGCAGGTTGTTTACTATTGGTGATGAGTTGATACTAGCAGGTCGCTAACTCTTGGTGATGAGTTGATACTAGCAGTTGTTTACTCTTGGTGATGAGTTGATACTAGCAGGTCGTTTACTCTTGGTGATGATTTAATACTAGCCAGTTGTATACTCTTGGTGATGAATTATTACTAGCCAGTCGTTTACTCTTGGTGTAACTGCTATGGATTTTTTTGGAACCTAGGGTTTGGATGAGATGAGATTAACACAATTGTCTGTAGTCCACACTGAATCTTTTGGAGACTGCTATGCCTTTTTTTTTCTCTCAGCCGAACGGAATTAAAAGTGAACAAAGCAAGAGCTCAACCAAAACAGTCACCCAGCAAATGGCTGTTAATCAGTCTGTGGCTTCACAGTAAAGCTTAATTGTATCGAAGCACATTTTTGATAACCATGGTGATCAAATGAGTTGCGGAGCACCTTCTTACTATTGTTTTATCCAATCCGTAATAAAATGTAATTTCCACTGTACCCGTATGTCTATGTGTAGTGTAGACACTTTTAACAGGTAACTTTGGTACAGTTTTCACATATATATAGCAGGTAGATTGTAGATAGGCGATGTGACAAATACTAAAATTCAAAAAGCCCTAGCCGAGAAATCTGGGCTCTGCTTTTTTTTCTGTCTTCGTCATAGCCGAGATCACTTCCAGGTTAAATAAACGATATTTTTGAAGCAGTGCCGCCGAAATAAACGGCGGAGCAAATTTCATAACAAAAAAAGCAAAGAATAAAACATTTATCACTGCAATCCGATAGTATAGATCAAGAAGAAGGAGTTTGTCGAACTTACGCGGCTTTAAAGTGGTAAACTTTCCATTATGCAGTCAATATTTGTTTCGAAGTCCACTTGCTTTCAACCTGACGTAACCGCCATAGTAAAACATTTAAACGACCAGTTAAACTGGGCGGGGCGTCGTACAAATACGTCACTCGTATATCTTCGGAAGTCTTCGGTCATGACCTACTTCCGTCCTGCACTATTGACAGATCTCCATTTTTTACAAACGTCACGGGCCGTCGAGTAACACTATTGACAAGTTGTCTACGCGGTTTTTGCAACTCGTTTTACAATGCTAATGGCATGGAGCCTTTGGATAACGCATGCTCGAACTGTTTGGAAGAGTTTAGGAAAAAAAGTAAAGGCTTTCTTCGGTTTTCCCTTTCCTCGCGCTTGGGAAATCTTGGGATTTCTGTGAGACAAGGCTTGAATAACCTTTTGCCGAGAAGTACTTTTTTAACGCCCGATGTCAAACGTAAAGATGCACAGTTTTTATGCCAGGTATGCCATTCTTTACTCACCAAAGCAATAGTCGGCAAACAAGCAGAAACAGACTTTTTCAACCGAACTAAAACACCCAGTTATATTCAGGAAAAGTTGAAAAGAAGAAATCCCTTTACTCCTTCGAAAGATCATGATGTAGGTCCTCGTGTCAGCAAATTAGCCAAAGTCGATGCATCAACAAGCCCGTTTGTTCAGTTCACTAAAGGTCAACGCAAGAGTCCAAAGGTAATTTTTTTAAACTACTTTAAGCTTACATTTACACACATGTAAGTATCTACATATATATATTATAGAGAGAAATTTTTTTTGGAAAATTCCCCTATGAATATGAGGACAAGTTAACTAGAAAAAAATTTCTAGTCTTTATCTTTATTATATATATATATATATATATATATATATAAATACAGTCGTCTTTGGGAGAGAAGGGGGGGGGGGTCGCTTTTTTGTAGGGCTCACAGAGTGACGTCAATCCTTACAAAGTTAACTCTCTTTGTAATATGTAGTCGTTGGCTTTTAACACAAGAGTAAATGGCGGATATTCAAGCTAAGTTTCAAAATTGTTCAGAGAAAATCTCAAAACTAACTTAACTAGAGTATGTTGAAAATATCATTCCTGCTGAAGTGGCATGAGCTGTCAAATTTCACACATTTTTCATAATTTCTGATCGACACGACAGTAAGAGGCTTTGAAGGCCATCGAAAAACTAAATGATTCGCGTTGGAATGAGGAAAATCTATACAGTATGTAGTAGCCTATACGAACCGAAATAGTGTTGAAAAGAAAAAAAATTTAAATAATCAAGACGACCATGCTTTCATTCTAAGTCAAAGTTAGTTCTGAACAATACTTTATCATGCATTCTCGAGATTAGAAGCACTAAAAGGCTTCAGAATTTTACGTCTTGAGAAAAATAACGGATAATTTCAACATTCGGTTTTTACGTCAAAATATCAACATGTTGGCAGCTCATGCCACTTTAAAAATAAATTCAGCTTCATTTTTGTTTTACAGTTGAAAATCTCTTCTTTCCATTTGATATCTTAACCTTTTGGCCAACAATAAAAATTTAGCTAACTTTTCAGAACAGAATATTGTTATAAAAAAAGGAAGATTATAATTGTGAAGTTTTTCTAATTGTCATTTGCAGAAAATCAGATCTTGGAATAATAAAGCCCGGCAACTGTTGAACCTTTCACAATACCAAGCTCTCTATCTTCTACTTCATAGACAGAGTTATAAGGCGGCTGTAGAATTGGAAAAAACACTTCAAATTCTTGTGCGTAGGGAAGTTTCTGGATTTGGTCTGGTGTGTCGACAGTTGATGCAGCCAATTACATTGGACAACATCCACAATTTCAACTGGACCTCATTTTTGCAGGAATTTTCTCAGAACCTTCCTCTTTTGTTTAACTTGATTTGTGCTGCGTCTTCTAAGGAAAATGTTGCATCAATTCTGAACAAGTGAGACACTTTTGGCAATCTCAAAATGTACTTTTATTGACTTGGCAAAACTGTAGTATTAAAAAATAATCTTAATTTTTCATAGAGAATTAATTTCCTTTACTGGAATTAATGTTCAAAACTAATTTTTCTTACAGTCCTAGATCCACTTCAAGATCTGGAGTTGGGAACATTCTTGCAGCTGCTCTTTTTCTTCGTAGTCGAAAATATAAATTCATAGCAGCCCTTCATTCTGTAGCTATTTGGAGGTGTGGTGGGAACCATAAGGTAACTTTCATTCCTTGAAGTTGTTTTTAAAGGAATGCTTGATGCAGGGGGTGGGCTTATTATTATTATATAACTTATGACTATATATAACGACAATTAGAAACCAGTCTCCATGTTAATTTTTGACAAGAAGATTTTCCGTGTGCCATGTGATTTACTGTTTGTAGATAAAATGATGTGTGATTACCGAATGGTTTGATGTGAAAATCAAACTTTTTATTATGCAGGAACCTTTATCTGATAATTGATAAAATGCAAAATTTAGCACAAACTTTAGGCTGAAGATGAAATGTACATTTGTCATACAATTGCTCTTTCTATAATGATATCAGAGTTGAACATTAAACTGAAAATGTGATTCTCAAGAAAATCATGCAATATTTTCAGCTGCTTGAGTCATTCAACAACCTTGGACTTTGTTTGGGCATTACAGCCACCCGAAATACTGTAGACAGGTTGTGTCAAGCATATGACTCTATGATATTAGAATGGAAGACCCAAATTGAGGTATGGATAAGGTTTTGACTTTTCAAACACTAACTACATGTACATGTACTCTTATACAAATGTTTGCTTAACATTTGCAAGAAAAACACTTAAATATGTTGATAATGTTTTGATAATGTTGCTTTAATTGGACTAAGCATCAATAGCTTTTATAGTTCTTGTAGAGAACATCAACAAATTTTAACAAGAATATGTTTTACTTGTATTTCAACTTGTTGACAATGGATAATAGTTATTACTATTTTTTACAACACAGAATTTTTTAAGAAAAGGCAATGTTGAAGAGAATGTCTTCTTGGAAGATTTACCAGAAGCTCCAGACTCAGACTCAACAACTACTGAAGAGGATGATGGTAAGATTCATATAGTATATACGTCCAGCAAAAGGGACTATCTATATCTGACTAATTAACCTTTTACCAAAATATTTCTGAGAAAAGTTACAGAAGTAGAAGGCTAAATATTAAGGTTTCTTTTGAACTTTATTTTTCTTAGATGGATAGTGTCTACAATATAAACATTACTCAGTAAAACAGCTGTGTAACATGTGAAAACATGAACATTTCAATATGTTTTAAAGGGAATTGGCAAGATTTTTTTTCTTCAAATTTCCATACTTATATCTAGTTACAGAAGTGAAGGAGCGAACCAGGACAAGAGTAAGTCGCAGTTTGCAATTTCAAAAAGACTTCCGTGAAAAAAAAGGTAATTTTTTCCCCCCAACCAGCACCCAAATCAGCCAACTCCACCTTCAAATATTCAGCTGAGAAATATGTATTAAAGGTTAGCTTTTAACAAATATGCATTAAGATTGGACTTCAAGTATTGTGTATATTTTTAAGCATAGTTTTATGACAATTTTTTCATTTATTTATTTTCATACATGTTTAATCAATCTGGTGATAGTTTGATATATATTCATAACAATCTGGTGATAGTTTGATATATATTCATACCATAATTTTATAATTTCAGTCCTTCCTGGTTTTACATTTTGCTGGGACAATGTGCAAATCGATACGGTTGCTCGAAATCAAACTGTGGAGAAAAAAAAACAAAGTGCTCTTGTGGGCTCTCTCTTTCGCTGTGGAAAACAGAGTGGCCACCTCGGATTTGGAAAATCTCCACACAGATTTGACAGATGCACGAAAAATTCCCATTCAGTCATTCATCCCAAACAATGACGATATGACTAATTTAAGAGACAGAATGACAGTTATTGTTGCCAGGATTCTATGTCAAAATTTTTCCTACTTTGAAGATGGCCTAGGATCTGTGGTACCTCTGCACATACAGCACAGGTATTCTGCTGAAACTAAAAAGAAAAGCAACATAGTATGTTTTTGTTATATTTTTTTGTTCTTCAAATTAACCTAGAATTATTTGTCATTTTTTATTTGTTGTTACTTAGGAATTGTTCATTCTCATTTTCCCCCAGGTTAATCTTGGTGTGATTGAGACAAATCCATCATCTATTGAAGGGGTAGTACAAATCCTGCAGACCTTGGAGAAGTATGTGCCAAACCAAACAGACAACACTCCACACAAGACAGTCTGCTTTGGAGATGGACTCTCGGTTGAACGTATGGTTGATGCCAAGCGGTCTAGGGCTAGTGGGTTGAACCAGTGGGATCGTTTGGAGACGTTTGAGCCATCACCACAGGAATTTCACAAAAGACTTCTTCTCATGCAGGTTAGTAATACATTATGCATGTCTTTTTAATTCTTCTTAAACTTTTGTTTGAGGGTGAGGAAATTACAAGGACCTGCAGCCAATCCTTCCATCACACTCGATGTCAAATTTTGTTCTATTATGTAAGATTTCTTTGCTCTTAAAAATTCATTCAAACTCATCCACATGTGGTGACTAACTCCTTTCATTGAAACAAGAATTGTTGAACATTTATGATTTTTAGGATGTGATGGATGATTTCTTCAGTGGACGAAGTGCAGCAGATAGAGGAACATTATTCCACATAAAAAACGTTTTCAATAAACGAAGTGTCAAGAAAAGTGTAAAGGATTCTTTTAACCATGTTTCCGACTTCTTGAGGCTTGTTACAGAAGGTTATGTCTGCCTTTTGGCAAAGAGTCTGACAAACTTTTCCTTAGATGGGACAGATGGCCCATATAATGAGCCAGACAAATGGGAGTATCTCCGGGAACTGGCAGAGGAGATAGTAGGGAAAGTGTGGAGAGAAATTCCTCCAGAGAACATCCATGATGTTGGATCTGCCCAAGTTGTCTCTGATGATGAGAGTGTGGAAAAAGAGAGTACAGAAACCGAGTTTCAGTTTTGTTGCCAAGAAGGTAGGTAGTTAGTTATAAACAGCCTGACATTGTTTTGGATCTCCAAATTTGTTCTCCAATTGATGTATATCCTATTTGGCATAAAATTATAATTTTCCTTTTATTTTCAGATACAGGAGAAGAAGTAATACAGTGTTCAAATCCTGTTTGTCTTAGAGGTCAGTGGTTTCATCTGTCATGCGCAAATGTTACTGATGTGCCTGAGATAGACTGGTGGTGCTGTAAAGAGTGCCGTGATACACAGCAATCAGTTTTCTGTTTTTGTAAAACACTATGCCCAAACTTGGCAATGAAGAGATGTAGTCAACAGGAGAAGTGTCCTCGAGGAGAATGGTTTCACCTTACATGTGTTAAACTAGACATTGGTTCATCAGTAGGTAAGTGCTTCTATTTTTAACTAACTCTGACATTAAGAAAAGTTTACCTCATGAAGGTTTTAGTGTTTAACTGTTCATTTGTTATATTGATTGATGTTAAATTTGTTTTGCACCACATTCATTACTTCACTTACATAGTTGCATTGACAGTTGTTCAGAGATTTTTACTGTAATCAATGTTTGTTGATCAAACCTTATTTGACTATCTAATCCACAACATTCTAATTTACTAAAGAAGGTTTGGACTATAATGTAAAAGGTTGCAAACCGAGGACTGCAATTAAAAGAAAAAAAGCTATGCTCATTTAAAAGTTTTTATATTGTACAATGTTTATGTTTTCAGTATCTACCTGGTTCTGCTCCCTGAGCTGTCAAAAAGCAGCAGAGGCAGGGAGTCCAAAACAAGACAGCCCAGAGGATCATGTATATAACTATACCTGTGCACTTGTTTGGCGGGGATTAAATGACCTTGTGAGGCATGATGCAGTGCCAATGATGCAGTGACATGGCCAATTTTTGGAACAAAAACCATTATAAATATTTGACTCTTGGTCATCGACTCCTAGCAGGTATACAATATTACTTTTATAATTCAAGAAGACATATTGGCAGCCTCTATGGCTCAGTCGGCAGAGTGATAGTCTGACACAGGATGTCAACTGATGCATGGTGGGTTCAAATGCCACTCAAACCAAAATAGAATTGAATAATTTCTGAGTCTGTTTTCCACTTCGACATATGTGGAAGAGTTCCGAGGTATTAGCTAATGATTAGAGGTTTCCTTTGGGCAAAGAGACTGATTTCTCCCCTCTCCTAAATCTTGCAACACCGCCATATAAGTGAAACAATCTTGAGTGGGGTATAAAATATCAATCATTCAAAACCTATTTTATTGTGGGCAGGGCTTTCCAATATTAAAACAAGAAATAGATGAATTGAAAATAGTTAAGTTTTAACTCTTCCAATAAAACCAGTTCAATCAATAAAAATATATTAGCTACCTTCTCCAATATTAAAAAAAATATGATAGATTGTTTGGTGTTTTACACTGCACTCAAGATCATTAAACTTATATTGCCAGTTTTATTGTGGGAGGATGCCCGGAGGAAACCCACGGCATTCCGGTGGTAACTGGCAACCATCCCACATAGGTCGTTCGAGTGTTTTCACCAGTCAGAAAATTTTCCAATTTTTGGGGACCGAGTGGGATTTGAACCAGAGACTCGTTGGTAGAAGGCTGTTCGGATTGAGCGACCAACACTCTACCTTTTGAGCCATGGAGGCCCCTATAAAAATTATGAAATGTAATATTGGCTCATTTTAAAATTTCACAATCTATTAGGGCAAAATGGTTGGCTCCCTCCAAGACTGGCAGAAGACATGAAGTGGAACAGAACAGCTAACAGTCCATAGAAAAGGCATACCATCAAAATGTTATCAGTGCATATGTACATGGCTCCACATACACCCATAGGAAGAATATAAAGAAAGAAGTGACAGATTTCATGAATGAGTACGAGGCTGACAAACTGGTGGAAATAATACCTGGAAGAGAACATTCAGCTTACCCAGGATTCACATTTAACTCAGACATAAAAAAACCCAGTTGAATTTAAAAAAAGATTGATTAAGTACTCTGACAAACTTCAGAAACAACGTGACATCCTCCCAAAGAATTAGTTTACCAGGCTACCTACTAACATTTCTTATGGTGTGTCTATGACATTAGTACTTTAAAAGAAAACGTTCTCTGTACTGGAACTGTTGATATTATTTATGTTTTTGGTGCTTTCATAGTTAAGGCATTCCCAGTATTACATGTAGTTCTTCTCATAATTTATGTTTTTAGTGCTTTTGAAGAAGGCATTCCCAGTATTCCATGTAGTTCTTGTGATACTATATATGTTTTTAGTGCTTTTGAAGAAGGCATTCACAGTATTACATGTAGTTCTTGTGATACCATATATGTTTTTAGTGCTTTTGAAGAAGGCATTCCCAGTATTACATGTAGTTCTTGTGATACCATATATGTTTTTAGTGCTTTTGAAGAAGGCATTCCCAGTATTACATGTAGTTCTTGTGATACTATGTATGCTTTTAGTGCTTTTGAAGAAGGCATTCCCAGTATTACATGTAGTTCTTGTGATACCATATATGTTTTTAGTGCTTTTGAAGAAGGCATTCCCAGTATTACATGTAGTTCTTGTGATACTATATATGTTTTTAGTGCTTTTGAAGAAGGCATTCACAGTATTACATGTAGTTCTTGTGATACCATATATGTTTTTAGTGCTTTTGAAGAAGGCATTCACAGTATTACATGTAGTTCTTGTGATACCATATATGTTTTTAGTGCTTTTGAAGAAGGCATTCCCAGTATTACATGTAGTTCTTGAGATATTATTTATGTTTTTAGTGCTTTTGAAGAAGGCATTCCCAGTATTACATGTAGTTCTTCTGATACCATATATGTTTTTAGTGCTTTTGAAGAAGGCATTCCCAGTATTACATGTAGTTCTTCTGATACTATATATGTTTTTAGTGCTTTTGAAGAAGGCATTCACAGTATTACATGTAGTTCTTGTGATACCATATATGTTTTTAGTGCTTTTGAAGAAGGCATTCACAGTATTACATGTAGTTCTTGTGATACCATATATGTTTTTAGTGCTTTTGAAGAAGGCATTCCCAGTATTACATGTAGTTCTTGTGATATCATTTATGTTTTTAGTGCTTTTGAAGAAGGCATTCCCAGTATTACATGTAGTTCTTGTGATACCATATATGTTTTTAGTGCTTTTGAAGAAGGCATTCCCAGTATTACATGTAGTTCTTGTGATACTATATATGTTTTTAGTGCTTTTGAAGAAGGCATTCCCAGTATTATATGTAGTTCTTGTGATATTATTTATGTTTTTAGTGCTTTTGAAGAAGGCATTCACAGTATTACATGTAGTTCTTGTGATACCATATATGTTTTTAGTGCTTTTGAAGAAGGCATTCCCAGTATTACATGTAGTTCTTGTGATACTATATATGTTTTTAGTGCTTTTGAAGAAGGCATTCCCAGTATTATATGTAGTTCTTGTGATACCATATATGTTTTTAGTGCTTTTGAAGAAGGCATTCCCAGTACTTCTGACATGATTTTTTTTCGCCGCGTCGTGACAAATTTAAGTAAGCTATTGGACAGACTTTTCTTAAATCTCCAAACACATTTTTGAGGTATGTCAGTGTACGCTTTTCAGATTGTGTAATGACTAAAATCTTGCTGCCCATGGCCATCGGTTTTTTTAATGGAAAGTTTTCTTCAGAATGTTCATTTTGTTAGATGAAAGCAGGGTAGAATAGATTTAATAAAAACCTCTGGCTATTTGATTTTACCTTGGGGTCATTACTAGTTTATTATTTAATTGTCTTGTAAAATTTTAAGAACATACTAAGCCATTGAAAGTGCCCTGTATATTTATTCATAATGAATTGAATAAAAACATAGAAAGTCTTTCTACAAGGCTTCATTCTCAAACAGTGACAATAATATAAAGAACATAATAAGTAATAAATGTTCCATGGAGATATTTCTCAAAGAGTTCCATTGCATGGGCATTCCCTCTTGCAAATACAACAACAAGAACAAAACACACACTCACAGGAATCGCAATTAGTTGAACATTTCTGCATTTCTTCCATAGACTTTAGGCAGGACAAGTCCATACCTTGAAATGTCAATCTTTCTAGGAGATTCACCCTCATACACGATACACTCTCCCCTTTAAGACTCTTACAGAGCTCCAGCATGTCTTCATTTGCTCTGCGCTTGTCAAGTGAGCGTGCATAGGCGTACAAGAATGCCTCACCTTTCCTCCCGTCTCTTGCATATAAGAGAGGACACTCTTACTCGCTCCCCAATGAATCACCATGTCAATGTCTGGTACTTGGACTCCCATTCCAAACGCAATGGTAGAAATTATGCACCGAATGGTGCTACTGGTTTTCGGAAATTCATTCAGAACTCGTTGCTCTGATCCTTTGGAAATGCTGGAGTGGTACATTTCAATAATCCTGTTGGACACGGATGCCTTCTCCATCAAATTGAACATAAAATGTTCAAAAATGTCTGAAACATCCCCGATTTTTCTGAAATACAATAGAGAAATTTAGTTGGGTCAAGAAACCCTGACCTCCAGCGAGCACCTGGCAACTCTTTCACATATGGCGATATAGCGAAAAATCCACTCAAAAATTTTCAATTGCATTTATAGAAGAATAAAGAATGATCGATTGTTTGGTGTTAAACGCGGCGCTTAAGATTATTTCACTTGTATGGCGGTGTTGCCAGTTTGATTGTGTAAGGAAACCGGGTTTTATGCCCGTAGGAAACCCACGACCTTTCGGTAGTAACTGGCAACCATCCCACATAGGTAGTTTTTTTTTACTGAGTGGGATTCGAACCAGCGACCCATTGGTGGAAGGCTGTTCAGATTGAACGTCCAATGCTCTACTTACTGAACCATGGAGGCCCCCAATGAAGAATGAAGAGATATCATTTGCTGGCTAACATGGAAAACACTTTCCAAGCTCTTAGTCTATGCCCAGAGGAATCTTGCAATTTAAAACAATAAAATCAGAACTAAGAATTTGATTCCTTACCTGCAGTAGATGATCGCCTTTGGGGCATCTTTTCCCTGCTCCATGAGTAATTTCATATACCAACTCAGTTCCTCCTCAAAATTCATGGCAGGCTTAGAGGAGAAGTTTAAAAATATGTTGGGTCTGTTGGAAAAAGGATTACAGATAAAGTGATTATGCTTTTAAAAATTAATACTCAACCAAGTACAGGTCTTTTGATTTTCTATTCTCTGTGCCCGTGTGTTTTAGTGTTCATAAATATATACATATATATATGTTATGTCATCATTTGCTGTATCCTATCATATGTTATCGCTGTTATGACTTGTGCATCATTATCCTATATATATGTATATGTCTAAAAATATTCATTTGGTTATGTTATGTCATCATTTGCTGTATCCTATCATATGTTATCGCTCGTCATATATGCCAAAAATCCTGATTTATCAGTAGAAGGTTATCATGTGTGTTTATCTACACTTAATGGAGAAATAAAATTCCGGTCAAATGCCCATTCTGTGTATTTTTTCCTCCCCCAAAATGTCAGTTTAAATTAAAAAGGTATCAAAAAATTGGAATGCAGACATTCCTATTTTCTTACCTATCAGGCACTACAGCAATAGTTACGACATCCGAATCTTTCAAAAGAAGACACTCTAAAATCTCTGCCTTCATCTCTTCAGAGCAAGTGGCTGTCAGCATACAGAAAGGACTATAGCTGCATAGGCTCCTCAACATAGCAACGTTCCTGTATTTGGGTCGGAAATCTAGTCCCCTGGAAAACATAAAACATTAACATTACATTTTGTTCACATCCAAATCCTGAATTTTGTCAAGAGTCACAATTGACTTGTGCAGCATTATTGATCAAGGGAAAAAGGAACTAAAAATAGGATTTTAAATGATTTCATTCATACACAAGTGACAAGTTTAACTCTCATAAATTCTATAACAAACCCATAAATTACCATTGACTAATACAATGAGCCTCATCACAAGCAACTAACACCAATTGCTGCTTGTAGTTTGTTTGTTTGAACATCTTTCTCCAGGGATCCAAATCACAACTCTCTGGTGAGATAAAAACAATGGAAAATTCACCTGCAAGAATTCCTACAAAACAAACATACAAAATTATCATAAAATATAACTTAATTTGAAAAGAGATAGAAGTCTATCACGCCATGGTAAAGATCAATAAAATATGACAACAGCAAAAAAGAACAATTAGTAAATTTAAATTTATTTGCATTTCAAGCTTAATTCCGTAATACACTGTATTTCCAAAATAAAGATTCAGGAATGAGTTATATTGAGGATGCTTAAGGTGGAAACTGTAAACAAATGTTCAAAGCAATAATAGTTTGTATAATTATAAATGTACACCGGCAACAAAATAACTAGTCATCCAGAAACCTCCTGTTTTTTTACTGTTATTATACATGTTTTTTTTTTTCAAAAGCAAAGCTTACCATTAATATCCTCTTTTTGCATTTCTGAGAGCTGCAATACAGCACAAGCTTTGATGCCGACTTTTTGCAAGTTGTGGACCTGGTTAATCATAAGGCTTCTCAAAGGTGATATAACTAAAGTTATATGTGGCGGCAAGTTGGGTTCAATCTGAAAGATAAAGTAAGAGTACATATAACAGGCAGTTGGACATTTCACTACATAACATAAAACCAATCAACTCTTTAAAAGTTTTTAAAAGATTAAGGAACATTAAAAAAAATTCTAAAATTCAAGTTTTGAAGTAGTATGGAAACTCCGTAAATATTCATGGTGTAATCTCGATATTTCTACTTTAATTAAGTCATCGTCAGGAGAATTATGAGGAGTAGTTTTAGTGACAGATGTTTACTTAATTTATTAGCCTGGCTAGGTATTAAGACTGCCCTTTAGAACCCTGATATATTGTAACAAAATGTTAATCTCCCATGACTTCTTAGTGTCAACCATCCTTGTATTCTGTCTTTTCTATATAAATGCACACTGTCTTTTGATGTACTCATAATTCTCCTGATAAATTAAAGTCGAAATATTGAGATTACGCCATGAATATTTACAAAGTTCCCTAACTACTTTATGATATATGTTTCAAAATTAACAATTTAATTGTTATGTATCTGGAAAGTCAGCAAACGATTCGCCTTCCAGGGGTATTTAAATGGCCTAAATCTGAAACATAATGACATACTTTTAACCTGGTTTAGGTTATTAACCCATGTGATATAGTAATTAGTATAGGATGTGGCTTGAAGGACATAAAAAAATCTGGTTGAAGTTTTTTAATGTAAGCTTTGGCACCACAACTTAAACATTACTAGACGTAAATAAGCCTCATTTTTGTACTTTGATTTGACATTGTTAATCTAGTTAAATTTTAAATTCATGTTGTAATATTTAGGAATACAGGACAAATGGTCCAATGACCAACTGATCCTAGATAACTGACCCAATAGACCAGGGCAACTGGTCTAATTCATTTTCCTTTAGACCTCCCCAAAATACATTCAATTTTTGTATAACAGAGTCAGAATTAAGCCTATCGGTACATTAATATTCTGTGAATTTTAATTTTCCCCCATGATTTCATACTTCACAGTCAAGGTACCTAGCTTAAGGGTGATTAATCAACAATAAAGACACTCTTTGTAGGATTAGGATTATAGTAGGATTATGTGGCTTCTATTATTGTCATCTAGCTTTGAACAAAGGTGACATTGACAATCAGTGAGCAACAACAAAGGCTAGACAATAGTTGCCAGGTATTAAGTTTTGGTAACACTGACAACTCAGTTTCATGTAACAGCTGTGTATAACTTGATAAAATTTACAAAGAAGTACCCCTAACACTAACCCTAACTTGCATTTGGAGTTTCTTGCTGTATGACTCGGTTTGGGGTAGGCCTATATGAAATGAATTTGGACCAGTTGTCCTGGGCTATTTGGTCAGTTGGTTTGGGTCAGTCAGCCATTATACCAGTTCGCCTGATAGTTATACCAAATTTAAGAAAGGCTAGTGAGTGGATCATCACCTCCGTTTTGAAAGCAAAGGAGTACGGTAGTTCTAAACATTTAGTACAGTACCTGCAGTACTACAACATGTACTAGTAAGTTCTAGTTTTACAAAGAACATTGTCGCAGAAAAAAAACTTTTAGAATTTAACCTCTAACACTAGAAATGTATTTTTATTTACTTGGGCATACGTTTATAAGAAAAGTTACAACTTGGTATTAATAAGTCAACTGTCAATGTTCAACTTGAAGTTACAACAACAACGTCTTATTTCTTACCTCGTCCAAAAGTAAAGGTGGAAGAATGAAAACGTAACTCTTTCCAAATCCAGTTGGTAACAGTACAAACGTAGATTTCTTGTTTAAGATCGCAATTAGGGCATTTTCTTGTTCCTTTTTCAAGTCGAAAGGTAGGTTGTATCTGTCCTTTACTCTAGTATATGCAGTCTTTATAGCCTCTCGATCCATAGTACGTGTTTGAAGTGAAATCAGCTGAGCGTGGGAAAATGGGAGAGACTGGTGTCTTTATATGGGGACTGACGTCAGACTGTTGTTTGTTCGGTACCACCATAGGGAGCTGCGATGAGCATGCGCAATTCGAAAATTAGGTCAACTATGGCCGTTCTCTTGTCTCTTTTGTTGAAGATAGCAAGTATCTTAGGGGGAATCGTCCCTAAAACAACACTTACGTGCAAGCCGTGTGCCTGAAAATCTCACCTAAGGTTTCATCATTCATTAGAGGTAAATTTCCAGCAATTGGCGTCGCTTAAATTATCGTGTGCAGTCATTTTCGAAAGCGTGTCGTTTAAATTAAAACTTATATCGTTCTTGGACTATGGGAGTGGTCCGGGCTAGAGGGCCAGCCAAATATGAAATAAGCCCTCTAGACCGAAATTCCGGGCTAAAAAAGCCCCAGTCTTTTCTAGGTGCCTGAATGATTCTTGCAGCCTTAATTCTGTTTAAAGCATGTCTTTAGTATTGAATATCAAGATAGTGTGCTACAATAAATTTACCCTTGTGGGCGTATTATGAGTTTCTTAAATTCTTGTTAAATTACATATAGTTCTGTTAAAGTGGCATGAGCTGTTAAAATTATCATATTTTTCTGTTAAAACAAACTTAATTTACAGAATAAGTGATTCGTTTTTCCGCATAATTAATTTGTTATTATGGAATAAGTGATTTGTTATAAAAGATTAATAATTTGTTATTACGGAAGAGGTAATTTGTTTCACGGATTAATAATTTATTATAACGGATTATTTTAATATGTTAAAGCAGATTAATTTAATACGTTAAAACAGATTAATTTAATACGTTAAAACAGATTAATTTAATACGTTAAAACAGATTATTTTAATACGTAAAAACAGATTAATTTAATATGTTAAAACAGATTATTTTAATATGTAATTACTAAAACAGATTATTTTAATTTGTTAAAACAGATTATTTTAATTCGTTAAAACAGGTTTTATTTCGTATTTACTCATTGCGATATATTAATCTGTTAGAAAAAAATTAGAATTCTGTTATTTCGGATTGAGTTATTTGCAGAATAACTTGTTATTACAGATGAATAATTTTTTATTACAGAATAAGTGATTCCTTATTGAGGATAATTAATTTCTTATTACGGAATAATTAATTTGTTTTTACGGAATAATTAATTTGTAATTACGGATTAATCATTTGTTATTATGCATTAACAATATGTTATTATATATTAATAAGTAATTCGTTAATACGGATAAAGTAATTCGTTTTTAACTTTTATCACGGATTAATACTTTGTTATTTCAGATTTATAATCTGTTACTTTTGATTAAGTAATGTGTTATTATGGCTTAAGTAATTTTTTATTGCGCAAGAAGTAATTCAGTATTACAGATTAATAATTTGTTATTACGGAAGAGGTATTTGTTTTTACGGATGAATAATTTATTTTTACAGATTATTTTAATTTGTTAAAAGAGATAATTTTAATTCTTTAAAACAGATTTTAATGCGTATGTACCGATTACAATACATTAACCTGTTATAAAAAATTAGAATTCCGTTATTTTGGATTGAGTTATCCGTTATTAGGAATTACAGGCAATAATTCGTTAAAATTGATGAACAGGACCAATTTTTTGTGGTAATAGTATAAAACTAAAGAGGCAAAAAGAAATTGTCTTTATAATTTACAGTATTACTACTGTAAGAATTGTTTGTTAATGTAACTCAGCTTGATGCGAGAGTAAAGAAAGCCATAAAGAAAGCCAGGCTTTGCAAAAAATGGAATGATAAACATATCAAATATTGCTTATAATTCAGAGTTACTCGGAGTTAATAAAATTAGGAGTTAGTATCTCAAAATTAACTCTGAATTATAAACTCTTCTGTGGCCTTGCCCTATTTAATACACGTCCACAGACAAAAGTATGTGTGCCAACAATAGTAGCCCGGATTTTTAGTGTAAAGGGCGACTTATTTTATATTTGGCTGGTAATGTGAATCACCCTATGACGAATATGAAAAAAACAAATTTGGCAGAGCTCAGATTTCTCGGCTACCAACAATAGCAGCCAAGCAAGGTGGTTACGTTTTCAACAATGTTGCTGTCTGTGAGGAATATTACAAAATTAACCCCAGCGGAAATTAGTTTTCACCCATGCGGAAATTAGTTTTCAACCATGCATATATTATTTCCACCCATGTGAAAATTATTTACCACCCATGCAGAAATTATTTTACACCCTTGCGGAAATTAGTTTCACCCATGCGGAAATTATTTTCCACCCATGCAGAAATGAGTTTCCACCCATGCAGAAATTTCTGCATAGGTATAAAATAATTTCTGCATGGGTCAAAACTAATTTCCGCATGGGTGATTATTGTCATTTTCAAAAAGAGTTCCTTAATTCATAGAAGAAATGCAGAAAAAATATAGGCTATGTCCCCTATGAGCAATTGTATGGCCATATATACAGATTAGTGCCATGCTTTGAAATTTGGTATTTTCAGTGTTTTTTGGCTGTTATCTGAATTTCACACCAGCAGGAACTTCCTTTTGAAATGTTGTTCTGTTTATATTATAAAAAATTAAGTGTGCACCATCATAATTGCTTTAACTAAAATGATTTGCACAGAAATTAACTGTCAAATCTCCAGGTGAGAACCTTTTTTTGTCTGGGATGGAAATGATTACATTCAGGAGAAAACCAACTGAATCTTTCCTTTCAAAACTAAGTTTCAACTTAAGAAAAATTCTGTTAAAGACTAAAATTCACTGTCAGAAAATCCATGGCACTAATAATACTATTACTAATATATAATCATAATAATATTATTGCGATAGGCCTCCGTACTAATGCTTATACTTTAATAGTTTTACTATATCACCATCAGTGACGTATTAATGTTTTGCTGTGCTTCAGTTTTCACACGTAAAATTTACGTCACAGAAAACGCAAGGTCAACCGAGACACGTGACGATAACATTGTAGTCCGCCATCCATACAAGTTTATTCGGTAATATGCAGGTAATAGGGACGGTACAATCTGATTATCGTGAAATACCCTGATAGGGTCCCTCTAAACACCCAAATGATCCCAAATAATCCCAAATGATGCCCAAGTGTTCTGACTCCAAAAGCACTATTTTTTTTAATACTGACGGTCATATTTTGGAGTCAGGGTTCACTACAATCAAAAAGCCGGAGTTGGCTGCCCGCTCAGAAGCGGGCAGTATCTGGTCCGATTTAGACAAAGAAATAGCAATATAACTTACTCAGATCGTGTCTAAACGGCCATAATCCCGTTCATGGATAATTTCGCTACCTAGCAGTGCCTGATATGGACGAGCAGGATCGGTCAGTTAGCATTATTCTTCCTCTGAATTCACTTTTGGCTTCTCCAAATCTCAAACTCTCCGCCATTGATGACGTAACACTGTCTGGCGGTTTTTCAGTTTTTAAACGTTCAATTCACTTAAAAAAGGCTTAGGTTAAGTCGTATGTCTTCGGAAATCTTTTGTCATGACCAATGAACTAGGCCGAATATTAAATATTCGTAGAGTATTAAATACTACATGTATAGGCCTATATTTCTCCACACTTATATCGTATGATCGATATCATTTTACCCTAGTGCTTCAGGCTAAGGCGACAAGACACATTACCAGCCTTATAATTACCACTACCAGTCGCCGTAAGACCGATAATCCGGGCTAAGAGGATATGGAAATTGTACGTTTCACTGCTACCTTTTTGTTCGCCACATTCAAAATGACCTGCAGTCTATCAGGGTGGTTAGGGTTAGGGTTAGGGTTAGGGTTAGGGTTAGGGTTTAGGGTTAGGGTTAGGGTTAGGGTTAGGGTTAGGGTTAGGGTTAGGGTTAGGGTTAGGGTTAGGGTTAGGGTTTAGGGTTTAGGGTTAGGGTTAGGGTTAGGTTAGGGTTAGGGTTTAGGGTTAGGGTTAGGGTTAGGGTTAGGGTTAGGGTTAGGGTTAGGGTTAGGGTTAGGGTTAGGGTTAGGGTTAGGGTTAGGGTTAGGGTTAGGGTTAGGGTTAGGGTTAGGGTTAGGGTTAGGGTTAGGGTTAGGGTTAGGGTTAGGGTTAGGGTTAGGGTTAGGGTTAGGGTTAGGGTTAGGGTTAGGGTTAGGGTTAGGGTTAGGGTTAGGGTTAGGGTTAGGGTTAGGGTTAGGGTTAGGGTTAGGGTTAGGGTTAGGGTTAGGGTTAGGGTTAGGGTTAGGGTTAGGGTTAGGGTTAGGGTTAGGGTTAGGGTTAGGGTTAGGGTTAGGGTTAGGGTTAGGGTTAGGGTTAGGGTTAGGGTTAGGGTTAGGGTTAGGGTTAGGGTTAGGGTTAGGGTTAGGGTTAGGGTTAGGGTTAGGGTTAGGGTTAGGGTTAGGGTTAGGGTTAGGGTTAGGGTTAGGGTTAGGGTTAGGGTTAGGGTTAGGGTTAGGGTTAGGGTTAGGGTTAGGGTTAGGGTTAGGGTTAGGGTTAGGGTTAGGGTTAGGGTTAGGGTTAGGGTTAGGGTTAGGGTTAGGGTTAGGGTTAGGGTTAGGGTTAGGGTTAGGGTTAGGGTTAGGGTTAGGGTTAGGGTTAGGGTTAGGGTTAGGGTTAGGGTTAGGGTTAGGGTTAGGGTTAGGGTTAGGGTTAGGGTTAGGGTTAGGGTTAGGGTTAGGGTTAGGGTTAGGGTTAGGGTTAGGGTTAGGGTTAGGGTTAGGGTTAGGGTTAGGGTTAGGGTTAGGGTTAGGGTTAGGGTTAGGGTTAGGGTTAGGGTTAGGGTTAGGGTTAGGGTTAGGGTTAGGGTTAGGGTTAGGGTTAGGGTTAGGGTTAGGGTTAGGGTTAGGGTTAGGGTTAGGGTTAGGGTTAGGGTTAGGGTTAGGGTTAGGGTTAGGGTTAGGGTTAGGGTTAGGGTTAGGGTTAGGGTTAGGGTTAGGGTTAGGGTTAGGGTTAGGGTTAGGGTTAGGGTTAGGGTTAGGGTTAGGGTTAGGGTTAGGGTTAGGGTTAGGGTTAGGGTTAGGGTTAGGGTTAGGGTTAGGGTTAGGGTTAGGGTTAGGGTTAGGGTTAGGGTTAGGGTTAGGGTTAGGGTTAGGGTTAGGGTTAGGGTTAGGGTTAGGGTTAGGGTTAGGGTTAGGGTTAGGGTTAGGGTTAGGGTTAGGGTTAGGGTTAGGGTTAGGGTTAGGGTTAGGGTTAGGGTTAGGGTTAGGGTTAGGGTTAGGGTTAGGGTTAGGGTTAGGGTTAGGGTTAGGGTTAGGGTTAGGGTTAGGGTTAGGGTTAGGGTTAGGGTTAGGGTTAGGGTTAGGGTTAGGGTTAGGGTTAGGGTTAGGGTTAGGGTTAGGGTTAGGGTTAGGGTTAGGGTTAGGGTTAGGGTTAGGGTTAGGGTTAGGGTTAGGGTTAGGGTTAGGGTTAGGGTTAGGGTTAGGGTTAGGGTTAGGGTTAGGGTTAGGGTTAGGGTTAGGGTTAGGGTTAGGGTTAGGGTTAGGGTTAGGGTTAGGGTTAGGGTTAGGGTTAGGGTTAGGGTTAGGGTTAGGGTTAGGGTTAGGGTTAGGGTTAGGGTTAGGGTTAGGGTTAGGGTTAGGGTTAGGGTTAGGGTTAGGGTTAGGGTTAGGGTTAGGGTTAGGGTTAGGGTTAGGGTTAGGGTTAGGGTTAGGGTTAGGGTTAGGGTTAGGGTTAGGGTTAGGGTTAGGGTTAGGGTTAGGGTTAGGGTTAGGGTTAGGGTTAGGGTTAGGGTTAGGGTTAGGGTTAGGGTTAGGGTTAGGGTTAGGGTTAGGGTTAGGGTTAGGGTTAGGGTTAGGGTTAGGGTTAGGGTTAGGGTTAGGGTTAGGGTTAGGGTTAGGGTTAGGGTTAGGGTTAGGGTTAGGGTTAGGGTTAGGGTTAGGGTTAGGGTTAGGGTTAGGGTTAGGGTTAGGGTTAGGGTTAGGGTTAGGGTTAGGGTTAGGGTTAGGGTTAGGGTTAGGGTTAGGGTTAGGGTTAGGGTTAGGGTTAGGGTTAGGGTTAGGGTTAGGGTTAGGGTTAGGGTTAGGGTTAGGGTTAGGGTTAGGGTTAGGGTTAGGGTTAGGGTTAGGGTTAGGGTTAGGGTTAGGGTTAGGGTTAGGGTTAGGGTTAGGGTTAGGGTTAGGGTTAGGGTTAGGGTTAGGGTTAGGGTTAGGGTTAGGGTTAGGGTTAGGGTTAGGGTTAGGGTTAGGGTTAGGGTTAGGGTTAGGGTTAGGGTTAGGGTTAGGGTTAGGGTTAGGGTTAGGGTTAGGGTTAGGGTTAGGGTTAGGGTTAGGGTTAGGGTTAGGGTTAGGGTTAGGGTTAGGGTTAGGGTTAGGGTTAGGGTTAGGGTTAGGGTTAGGGTTAGGGTTAGGGTTAGGGTTAGGGTTAGGGTTAGGGTTAGGGTTAGGGTTAGGGTTAGGGTTAGGGTTAGGGTTAGGGTTAGGGTTAGGGTTAGGGTTAGGGTTAGGGTTAGGGTTAGGGTTAGGGTTAGGGTTAGGGTTAGGGTTAGGGTTAGGGTTAGGGTTAGGGTTAGGGTTAGGGTTAGGGTTAGGGTTAGGGTTAGGGTTAGGGTTAGGGTTAGGGTTAGGGTTAGGGTTAGGGTTAGGGTTAGGGTTAGGGTTAGGGTTAGGGTTAGGGTTAGGGTTAGGGTTAGGGTTAGGGTTAGGGTTAGGGTTAGGGTTAGGGTTAGGGTTAGGGTTAGGGTTAGGGTTAGGGTTAGGGTTAGGGTTAGGGTTAGGGTTAGGGTTAGGGTTAGGGTTAGGGTTAGGGTTAGGGTTAGGGTTAGGGTTAGGGTTAGGGTTAGGGTTAGGGTTAGGGTTAGGGTTAGGGTTAGGGTTAGGGTTAGGGTTAGGGTTAGGGTTAGGGTTAGGGTTAGGGTTAGGGTTAGGGTTAGGGTTAGGGTTAGGGTTAGGGTTAGGGTTAGGGTTAGGGTTAGGGTTAGGGTTAGGGTTAGGGTTAGGGTTAGGGTTAGGGTTAGGGTTAGGGTTAGGGTTAGGGTTAGGGTTAGGGTTAGGGTTAGGGTTAGGGTTAGGGTTAGGGTTAGGGTTAGGGTTAGGGTTAGGGTTAGGGTTAGGGTTAGGGTTAGGGTTAGGGTTAGGGTTAGGGTTAGGGTTAGGGTTAGGGTTAGGGTTAGGGTTAGGGTTAGGGTTAGGGTTAGGGTTAGGGTTAGGGTTAGGGTTAGGGTTAGGGTTAGGGTTAGGGTTAGGGTTAGGGTTAGGGTTAGGGTTAGGGTTAGGGTTAGGGTTAGGGTTAGGGTTAGGGTTAGGGTTAGGGTTAGGGTTAGGGTTAGGGTTAGGGTTAGGGTTAGGGTTAGGGTTAGGGTTAGGGTTAGGGTTAGGGTTAGGGTTAGGGTTAGGGTTAGGGTTAGGGTTAGGGTTAGGGTTAGGGTTAGGGTTAGGGTTAGGGTTAGGGTTAGGGTTAGGGTTAGGGTTAGGGTTAGGGTTAGGGTTAGGGTTAGGGTTAGGGTTAGGGTTAGGGTTAGGGTTAGGGTTAGGGTTAGGGTTAGGGTTAGGGTTAGGTTAGGGTTAGGGTTAGGGTTAGGGTTAGGGTTAGGGTTAGGGTTAGGGTTAGGGTTAGGGTTAGGGTTAGGGTTAGGGTTAGGGTTAGGGTTAGGGTTAGGGTTAGGGTTAGGGTTAGGGTTAGGGTTAGGGTTAGGGTTAGGGTTAGGGTAGGGTTAGGGTAGGGTTAGGGTTAGGGTTAGGGTTAG